>CM032129.1:22221717-23562133 GCA_018894105.1 Jacaranda mimosifolia
ATATTTAGGCTTTGTTCGGTTATGTTTCCCCAAAATAATATTATTTTGGGAAAACATAACAAATATATCCTCATTTTTCTCCAAAATGCACATTCTCTAATATATGCATACATATATATTATATATTCATCATATATATATATATATATATTATTTTAATATTAAAAAAATCATTCAATTCCATTTCACCCCAAAAACCCAATAAAAAAATATTGATTTGATTGTTACAATAAAAAATATTTTCCCCAAAATATAAACAAACATATAAAAAAATAACTTTCATATTCTTCAATAATTTATTCTCCTAAAACACATAATAAACACATAATAAAAGTAAACAAAAAATATAACCAAACATAACCTTAACTTTTGGACTAATATATAATAAAAAGTTGTTAAAAATTTAAATATGACGTAAATTTACTTTATAAATACAATATTTTTATATAATCCAAAAGGGGAAAGAAAAGAAAAAAAAAACTCGAGTCGGATTTTTTATTGGGTCGAATCAAATATGACTAATTTGATTCAAATCTGACCCATTGACAAACCTAATTGCAAGTGCTATTTTGGGTCCAAATTTCACAAATAGCATATCTTTTGATATTACATTGGAGATAAAAAAGAGGGTAGGATACATCATCAGCAATGGAGGGAAGGATCATATCAACAAAGCAAACAAAGGCTTTGTTTGGATGTGAATTGGGGCATTCTTCTAAAATTTTTTGGGAGAATGGATTTTGAGAAATGGGGTTGGAAAATATGATGATTGTTTATTTGTGTTTTAAGAGGTAGGTAGATAATGAATTGAGAGAAAATAATTTGTTTGTATGTGTTTTGGGAGGAGGACAAGATGTTGCATTAATAACTTTTTTGTTGGGTTTGTGGGGTGAAATGAATATTTTAAAATTATTTATATTTGTGTATATATAGATTGTATGAGTAGTATGTATATATATTTGTAATGATTAGACAATGTGTGAAACTTTGGGGAATAGTGTGGAATTGTGAATAGTAAACTTTTTGGGGAATAAATTTTATATTTTGAGAGCGAAGTTGAGAAATATATAATATTTATTTATTTAATTTTTGGGAGATGAAAAATGAATTGGGAATGAATCAAACAAAACCAAAGCTTCTGGAGGCTTCTAAACCTCACGGCACTTAAATCAACCCAGTATTGCAAAAAGACACTAATACCCTGCTCTGTTTACAAATAAGGGCATGGGCTCATGGGACTCCCTAGACCTGGCAATTGGGTACCCATGAGTAACTTAATTACGGGTACCAATGGGTTGGGTAAATTTACCCACCTATTTTTTAATGAGTACGAGATAGGGGACCCGTTACCCATAAGGATGGATAACGGGTAACCCGCGGGTACATGTAATTTTTAAATTTTTTTTTTATTATTATTTTTTTATAATATTTAAAGGTAAACTTGATTTACTCAAATATTAACTAAATAAAACTACAAAAAAAAGACTACAAATTTCAAACATTAAATTGAACAAATTAATACCTAAAGCATATATTAATATTGTAGTTTAAAACTATATTTTAAGTATTTAAAATCTACCAAATTTAAAGTACATCACATTCAAAAGTTGAAACTTAAATTCCATTACATGCCAAAAGTTTTTGAATTAAAAATTTAAATATCAATCAAACATTGTTGTTTTTGTGGAAAAAGATGTTGCATCCATAGGAATATGCACAACAAGTTGTTTTAGGATATAATTTAATTTAATTTGCTATAGATTTTTAATTTATGAAATAAAAAATTAATATTTAGATTAAAAATATTTATATGTAAATATATATTTATATATAATATATAATATATAATATATAATATAATATATATATATAAATAAACAAAAATATTTACGGGTTATCCATGGGCATCCGCGGGTTGGGCCAAAAGATAGCGGATAAATTTGGATACGGATAAAATTACCCTCAATTTTTTGGGTGGGAGAAACAAGGCACATTACCCGTATTTTTTTAGTACCCACGGATACCTATGGGTATGAGTTGAATTTTGCGGTCTAGGACTCCCTCAAATAGGTGTATTTTTCTTCGTACGCAACAGGGTAATTAACTCAATACAATAAGCGTATTTCTTTCTCCCCAAGTCCAAAATCCCTCCTAAAACCCTGCCTTTGCCGCCCCTGCACCGCAACCGTCTTCGCCGTCTCCATATACCGATTCTATCTCCTCAGGTAAATCCCAAATAGCGATAAGTTAAGCGCCACCACATCCATGTCGCTGAGCAGAATAACTACTCGGTTCTCAAGGACCGTGTTGACTCAGTGGTGCAACTCGGTGGTCCTCTCTGGCCGCCATGAAACCAAACAGTTACACTCTTTCTCCAATCACTTAGTTACCCCACGAAGGCTCAATGATAAGGTACAGTTTCTCTTTTTCAAGATTAGGGTTCATCTGGTTTTGGTCCTTCTGCTGAGATACTTCTGTTTTCTTTTCTGATCGATTGATTTAAGGTTCAAAGATTTCTTTTTTCTTTCCCGTTTGGTGACAGTATGTTGTTCTGAGTTTATATTCAGTGGTTTTCTTTGGTGTTGTACATTTGTGTCTTCGTCATCGTACCATTCTTCTCTAAATTGATATTTGAGCTAAACTAGTTTTGGGCTTTTGTACTCTCGTGAGTTTTTTAATCTGTACTCTACGTGAGTTTTGCCATTTCATATGTATGTATTAGTTTCTCGATGTTGATCAATTTTTGGATTGCAGCTCTCTGCCAACTTAGAGATCTCAGTAACTAATGCATTTGTGTTTATTTCTTATTTCAGCCTTTGGTGCTAGTCTAACCCTTATTCATGATTCCTTTTGCTTGGTTTCTTTGTCCTTAAATCATTTCATCGATTGTTATTCTGCATCCCAATTGCACAAACTTTATTGATTTAAGGTGGTACATTGTCTAGACTCTAGAGATTATTCTATGGACTTTTTGATTCAAAAGGACTTTGGATTTTGAATAATCAACTTTCGTGAGTTACCTAAAGTATTTCCAGAGGTCCTGCTGGTGAATTTGCGTTTAGTGGACTAAGTTGGCACAGAGTGTTGCAAATTGATTCATGCGGATTACTGCAAATTGTTTTAATATTCTGTAAATCCATTATAATTTCATAGAGAGAGCGGTAGAGATGCCAAGTTAGTCCAGGAAGCTTGCGATCATGGACTTGGAGTCTTGAGATTAAATGATTTTTGATTTATTTCTTCAATCTCATGGTATTCTTTTTCTACTCGCAATTAAATTCTACTATACAATTCTACATTTGAATTTTTGGATACCTCAAAGGGGTGAGTTTATTGGATTTAGTGCATTACTTCTAATTAGATGTTATCTTGTCTACATCATATTGCTGTTTTGATATACCACCAGGACCTAGGTCTACTGTAGAAAAAGGTGTCTTTGACTGATTTCATTAGGCCAAGGTTGTGAAGTTCCTTTTTGCTGTACGGTTTCCTGAGGGTACCATGGATCATTAGGTTGGGCTTCCTTTCTGGTTTTCCAAGACGTACGTGGAGTAATGAAACTATCTTGGGGACAGTGGGAGAGAGTTTAGTAGGAAACGTCTAGCTTAAGCCTTAATGCTTGAATTGGTTGTTTATACAGCAACAGCTGCCTGCTCTGTGTTCTGCATTGTTTTCTGGGTTTGCTTTTAGTTTTTATTGTAATGGAATTTTTACAAGGCCCAAAAATTAGTTGTATTAAGAAGGTACAGTCCTTTTCCATTTAGGTGGCATCTGATCAGGTTTCGTTGCTACATCATTCATCCCTGAATTCATCAGCGTTTCAGTGGTTTAGATTTTCGTCATCTGCATTTCCACAGTCTAATGAAAAGGAGACAGCTCAATCTGGAAATCAACAGGAAAATAAGGAAGATAATGAAGCTATTGTTGACACACCTTATCAAACTGGAGCATCAGATTCGGATGGAAAAAATGAATCAGGTTTTGCTAGGGAACCTCATACTAAAATGTCTGGGAATATCAAACGGAGAAGAATTACTAAATGAATTGCATTTTCTGATTCAGATTTGGAGAGTGAACTTTCAAAAGATGATCTGGGGAAACTTGTGGCGGAGAAGGAACAACTTCTGGTGACAAAGCAGGAAGAGCTTGAGCAAATGAAGGATAAGGTCCTGAGGGCTTTTGCAGAGATGGAGAATGTGAAGGATCGAACTATGCGTGAATCCGAAAATGCAAAGAAGTTTGCAATTCAGGTTTGTGGATTTGGTTTTCTGTTGACTCAACATGCTGTCAGAAGGGCCATTGTCTTCTGCTTATCTTTGCTTGGCAACTTATAGGAGTTATTTATTTGACATATAATGCAGAACTTTGCAAAGGGCCTTTTGGATGTGGCTGATAATTTGGGTAGGGCTTCTTCTGCTGCAAAAGAGAGTTTTTCAAAGATTGATGCATCTAAAGATGTAGCTGGAGCTGTTCAACAACTTAAAACCCTTCTGGAAGGTGTTGAAATGACTGAGAAACAACTGACAGAGGTAATATCGTCTTTGGGTCCCTCTTTCTTTGATTGTATTTTCTATGTCTGGTGCTGGTAAAAAATTGACCAAGTAATTTGTTGTACCTAAGGTTATCATGCAAGCAAATAGGCTTAGGTCATCTTTTGATTTCATACTTGCAAAACTTGGCTATTGTTACTTGTTAGCCCCTGCGGGTATGTGACTAGACATGTTTAGGAAAGCGATAAGTTGTTAACTATGTATATGCTGAGGACTTTGTAAAAGCAGTTTTAATAATATAATTCTACGTTTATGTTGAAGGGTTCTCTGATTGGAAAAATGTCTCAGATTGAAGTGAATAGTAACAAGAAAATGGAGAGTTAGTATTAAATGTTTGCAATAAAGATCAAAAAGAAGAAATTGATCGTGAACTCATGAATACTTCTATTAAAACAGCATTGTCTGATAGTAACTGATTTAGTGTGCAAATAATGGTTTATTGCAATGTTTGATCGTAATTTGTATGGTGAACCAATTTGTTCTACTAAATATAGTCATTGTTACCAACAATGTTAATTGCATTATTCACTAGCATGTGCTGGAAAGTGTAATCCCTTTGATTACAGTCATAAGTGCAGGTATGGAATGCTAACGTTTGTCATTTGCAGGTATTTAAAAAGTTTGGACTGGAGAAATATGACCCCGCAGATGAAGAATTTGATCCAAACAGGCATAACGCAGTGTTCCAAGTACCAGATGCTTCAAAGCCAGCAGATCGTGTTGTGGTTGTTCTGAAGGTATCCGAAAAGCTAGAACAGAGATGCATATACTTGGTCTCTTTATCTTCTGAATGTAGGAAAAGAATGTCTGGGGCAGGGTTGCTGTAGTAACTTTTATATAGTTGCAATTTTCAATACAACGTCCCATGATTTGTTGGTATGATGTCATATATGTATATGGAACTTGTGGGGGGATCATTCTCGGAGCTTCAATTTGTCTGCATGTTGTCAATAGGCTTCAATTTCTCTTCCTGAAGTTTTGTTTTTCCCTTGTATGGTTGCATGTGATGCTTTCGGTTTTGTTGACCTTCTAAACGATGTGAGGATCTTACATATGCTTCTTTTGTTCCTTCTCAGGCTGGATACCTGCTGCACGACCGAGTTATAAGACCTGCTGAAGTTGGTGTAACTGTGGCGGTGAACAATGAGGAAGCTGAGAAAGGAACCGAGGCCTGAGGGACACCATTCCGCAAATTTGCTCCTGTACAATGTTCAAGTGCTTAAACCTGAAAGATGAATGGATTAACTATTTAACTGTATCTTCTTTGGAGAAATCTCATGCGTAATTTCTAGTGGAGAGGATAGAATTATGAGCCTTTTTTTTTTTTTTTTTTTTAAATTATATTTTCTTCTCTGTCTCTCTTAACCGTTGCTAATGAAAATTTTGTTTTGTTTGTGTGGAGGCAGAAATTAAAGAGTTGATTTTTGTTGAATCTTGGAGATGCCTTAAAATGTTTGTATTAATAAAGGGTTGCACATTACAGGCGGTGCCGTAAACACCATGCCTTGTTGGTTCAATGATTTTAACCTAAGCGATTAGTATATCAAGTTGTCTAATTGTGTGCTGAGGCCCATAAGATTATTACTGGTAAAAGAAGAAAAAAAGAGAAGAGTGTTGGTGGAAATAATAATTGTCGCAGACGCAGGCTTACCGCTTACCATCAATGGCATCGAGGGAAACGCCAGACCAATTATTAAAGACTTAAAAAAGTCAGTATTTGAATTTATATTATTGTTTTGTGTTTTTATTTAACAATTCACAAGACATTGGAGCAGCATTGTTCATTCATAAAAGTAAAGGTCATTGTTTAATTTGATGGTGAATTCTAATTATTCTTGAACTAAGGAAAATATCTTATCACATTATATATGGGTCTATATCCTTATAGAACAGTATTTTTACATTACACTTTTGTTTAGAAGTACCTTAACAAACAAATTTAAGGTGGTTTTACATATTAGAGAAGGCAAAAACAGGACTTGGAAAGTATAACCAAATAAGTCGTAACAATTTTCAATTAATTATATAAAATTAATACTTACAGATCTAAATTTTCAGAAGTTACATCAAGCTCACCCAGTTTAAGAAAATTGAAAACTGCGGACATCCATATACAACACACCAGACAGTGGATTTGATGTGATATGGGTTTTAATAAAAAGTACAATCGTGGGTAATTTAATTTGAATAACAATCTTTACTCAATAAAAGAAAGTCGAGCCATTCAATTAATTTAAAGGTGATATTTAAAAAATATTTGAAAATTTTCATTTTCAACTCTCAATTAATATTACTAACCCCATCTTTAGAAATATAAAAAATATAGAAAATTTCTTCTCTCTCTCTCTCTCTGTTTTTTTTTTTTTTTTTTTTTTTTGTATCATTTATTTTTTTGTGTGGTGGGGGTGGGGTTCTTTTTGCTCTCTCTCTCATTCTCTCTATGTCCTTTTTTTTTTTTTAATATATTAATTTCAAGTCCTTCGTTTGCTGACTGAAAATATCTTATCCCCAACGATCACCTTATATCTATCCCAAACACACAGCTCCAAGAATTTGGACGGTCCAAGTGTCCAACAATGGAAACCTGCTCTACTTCAACTGCTCAAACATTCTTCCCATTCGAGCCCGCTTCGGTCCCGCCTTTGCCATCTTCTCTCTCACTTCTCAACATTCGCTTCCATAAACCTATCAAGAAAATCAAGCACTCCCCATTAACTACATGTTCTCGCCAGTTCTATAATTCCAATCGTAGAACAATCTTGACCCGCTTTGTAGCATCAGCAGCTCCTTCCACTGTTGATGACACTGTTTTGGACAAGCTTCCCGCTGATATTCAAGTTACAGAAAACCCAGAACCCAATTCTAGAGTCAGTTTTCTTTTCTTTTCTCTACCTGAATTTTAGCTTGTTTTCATGATTTCTGATTGGCTAAGTCAATGCCTCTTTTGTTTGTGGCGTCTTGTGGCTTGATATACCTGTTCAACACTTAGTTCACGTTTTCACACCAAAGCTCACATTTTTCTCTTGGCTCCCTCAGGAGTCTTGAACTCTATCTGCTTTTGTTGAAGTTTCCGAGGACCTGTGGCGTTTTGCATTTTTTTAATCTGGTTTAATATCGTGATTAATGAATTCATCCCTATCTGCAGGTCAGATTGAGTGTAGAGGTTCCAGCAGAAGTATGCGATGATTGCTACAAAACAGTCATCAAGGAGTTTATGAAACGGTCAAAGGTATTTATTAATCGTTAGATATTAATACCTTGATCGACATTCTACTTTCATCATTAATTGTTGGAAATGTGGACACGTTACTTTGTAAGTAGCCTCTTTTCCCTTGCCCAGTTCAAAGAACAAAGAGCACTAGAAGTAGTTAATTCATATAAGTACCCTCTATTTGAGAAGAATGCAGGTAGCCACAAAGTTCCTAATTTCATTTCCAATTTTATCATAGTTGTGGTCCGTTTTTATTTTTTTAGTTGTTTGTGAAGTTTTGAAAAATCATGTTTAACAAATGACAGTGAAAGATGACTCTTGCCCAGCAAACTGTTATGAGTTATCATTTTCCAAATTTTTTGTGCTGCTTTCTTTCTCAACAGTGTATTTTAATGCTACCTCACAAAATGCTTTGCTAAATGTGGCAAGTAATGTATTTATTCATTTATAAATTGGGAATGTTGAAGAATGGATATTGGGCCTAATTTACCCCAAAATCTAGCTCAAGAGGTGAAAATTGTCTAAGACCATATATAGAGACCACTGTTCATTTATTTCACCAATGTGGGATCTAACACACCCCACGCATGCCAGCTAGAGATCGCTATTCATTTATTTCAACAATGTGAGATCTACCATAAACCCTTTACATTTCATTTAATGATTTCACATGTAAATAGAGCATGGAATGTGATTTTTTTATACCTTTGTATTGTCTCTACAGGTCCCTGGATTTCGTCCTGGGAAGAATGTTCCAGAGAGTATACTTGTTGGTTATGTAGGGAAGGAAAATGTTAAGAAAGCTACAATTGAATCTATCTTGAAGAGAACACTTCCGCATGCCATGTCCTCGGTGCGCCTTTATTCAGTAGTCTCTATTTGTTATTGAACATCTTTTCAATCTGTTACCAGTTTCTTTTAGCGGATGTAGCGAATTTGAGTTGGAATATATTGTGTAATCTTCTTTTACTGGTAGCTATCACTGCTTTCTGGTGTAGGAGAGCTATTTTCATCAACTGCTCTTATAACATTTGATAGCAATAAACCAATGTCTTGAAATCAGATATTTTCACCAAATCATTAAGTTTGAGAGTCTGTTGGTAAGATTTCGTAGTAGAGATTTACGCCATCCTTGCTGGATCTGCTGGTTAATTTGTTTGTGATTGTATTTCAATGCTTGTCACTTCATAGGTAAGTGGAAGAGCCTTACAAGATTCTATCCACATTTCAACTAAATTTCCGGAGATGGAAAGCACTTATTCCTCCATGAAAGCTGTGAGGTTTGTTAATCATTCAGTCTTCGTTCAAACAAACGATGATATATTCCATGAACCAGTATATACTGTCATCCACAAAATTACTATCCATCTCAGAAAAAAAGAAAAAATCAAAATCTTTGCTTCTTGCTTTTCATTTATAGGTTAGTTGTCAGGATGTGGCTGGATGTGTATTTGGGGGAGGGAGTTAAGGATAAAATGGTGTTGCAGCTGGTAGTCTAGAGTCTCATATTTGATTCATCTTAAGATATGATTGCACATATTACTATTATGAAGTTCTGTCTTATTACTCATGACCTGAAGTCATGGTCCCAATCTTGTGATAGATATGATGTTATTGTTGATGTTACACCTGAAGTCAAATGGATTCCTGAAGATGGATACAAGAATTTGAAGATTGTGGTTGAGATTGACAAGGAAATAGATGCCCAGACTGCAATGGAGCAAGAATTAAGACGTCGCTACAAGGCCCTAGGTTCACTAAGAATCGTAACTGACAGAGGGCTTGAGGTAAATGAAACTACGTTCATCTCTAGTTGATACTTCTCTGATCTGTCATATCCACCATGTATAGAAACCATTTCATTGTGGCACAGGTGCTACGAGACTGGGGGTTTGGGAATTGGGAGTAGTTATATAGAATTCAAGATCTAAGTTGTACCAGAAAAACTTCCAATGCTTTACTTCCTTCCAATTTCCCATTTTGCCCTAAGAAAGGAGGGATTGTATCTCACAACCAGCCTAGATTGGCAACACCGTAATTGCAAGTCTTTAAATGAATACCTGTATATCATGACCCCTTCTTTTCTTATTTTCGGGAGTTTTTCATTCACTTCTCCCCTAACTAAACATGCACATTTTTTCTTCTTGGCATGTCTTTAACCGTCTATATTGGAAGATCGAGTTTTTTGTTTTCTTCAAAATGCTTCTTCTACCATTCACATGGAAATCATTAAAATGACTGCTTTTTCTCTAATTATTTTCACCATATTGCAATTTTATATAGGAACAATGCTTTTGTATTAAATCAAATTATTGCAAGCTTAAACATCCCTGCAGGTAGGTGATGTTGCGATTCTTGATATATCAGCTACAACAATTGAGCAAGATGAATCAGCTGCTCAAAGGATACCATCTGCAGAGAGTAAAGGTTTGTGTGTAACTACCCTTGTATGCTGCCATTGATGAGTTAGTCATCCTGATTTACATGTTCCTGGCAAACATGAGTATTTTGCTTTTCTCCCTTTTGCTATCTTTTGTTTTTCTTTTCAATAATTATGAAGCACCCTTAACATTTTGTCCATGATACAAGCAGCGGTGGACTGAGTGGAAGCAAATTTGGATATGTGACATGCATTTTTCTTTGTTTCCTTGGATGGAAAATATTTCAATCTCTGAGAAATAAGAAAATTGTGAAAGTTTGTGAAAGGGATCTATCTTACCCTTTTCAAATGCAGTAAGAAATTTTTAACACTTAAAATGAATAATATCTGTGTTCTGGTTTTATTATAACATTTAACTAATGGGTCTCAGGAAAATTCTTGTATGAAAAGTGAATGATGTGTTCTGTGATTGCGCAACATTATTTGTCCCATCAGAGATCATATCACCACAAAGCCGTTTAGACGAAATTTAGTCAGTTAAGCTTACCACGTTTAAGTTAATTATTCTGCAGAGGTGTAGATTAAGTTTGGTCGTGTTACAGATATGAAGATTAGTGGTGCATTTTCTTTCACATTTCATTAATGGCTGAATAGCTTCTAATTTTTCCCTTTTTTTCCAGGGTTTCAGTTTGATACTGAAGATGGAGATAAAGTTCTTCCAGATTTTCTGGACTCAATTATTGGAATAAAACGTGGTGAATGTAAGTCATTTCCATATGTATTTCCTGATTCATGGAAACAAGAAGATCTTCATGGAGTTTGTGCGCGGTTCACGGTTAGTCACTTTGTCAATTGAAAAGGAACTCTTAGGGATTGTTTGTTCATATGTGTTTGGTGTTTGCATGCGCATACAAGCATGATGAACCACTTGAGCACACACGTTGCTTAATTCTTTTTGGGTGAATAGCACTTTACGCCCCCACATTTTTTAAAATAGGCGTATTACCCCCTATGTTTTGACAAAGGCATAAACCCCTTGTATTTTTCAGAAAAGGGTAAATGGTACCCAACTTAACTTTTATCACTTGTTGAATTATAAATGAATAACCCTTATATATTATATATAAGATGGGATTTTCTGTTTTTTCAATTTTTTTTGGTTTTTATTTTTTATTGAGTATTTGGGTGATATCATTAACTACATATATGTAGGATATATACTTTTTAACAATGTACTTTGAAAAAATGACAAAGATATTAGGTTTCATCTCATTTGACATCATCAATGAAAAAATGTCCAGAAAAATGTCAAAATGTATGAATACATATGCATATCGAATTTTGAGATACTAATGTATTTTAGTTTTATATCAATAAGTATAAGGAATAAAATCTATAATTACGGAATATTTACATTATTTTATATATTTTGGAGTTGCACAATTGTTTTATTTGTAAATATATGTATTCTATGCATGTTTATCTAATAATCATTACTTTAAATGATTCTGAACTATGAAAAATAAAATAAAAAATTCATTAGCATATGTTTAAGGATATGATGTTCATTTTATCAATTCAATAAATGATAAAAGCTAAGTTACGTGTTATTTGCCCTTTGTTCTGAAAACACATGGGGGTTTTGTGCTCTACTTTGAAACATAGAATGTAATACACCATTTTTCAGAACATATGGGGTAAAATGCTATTTTCACCCACTTTTTCCACAATATTGTTGCTTTTCTATTTTCGAAGGTTTTTGAGTTTTTCCCGTACAAGAAAACAAACAAAACTGATCAATAAAAGAACTGTAATCAAATTAGTATTATTATAGCTCCATTTTATATTCCCCAATTGAAGTTTTTGATATGTGTATAAATTGGAAAACCATGTTATATGTTATGACTAAATATTTCAATTGTATAGGAGCTTTTAGTCCACACGCTGACTATCTTAGTAAATGTAATCTTTACGCCTATTTTTGTAGGTGGATTGCAAGGAACTGTTCTACCGAGATTTACCTGAGCTGAATGACTCCATTTCTGATAAGATACTGTCTGGATGCACCACCATTGAGGAGGCAAGTTTTTAAACTGTATTTTAACATGAAAAAGTAATGGCAATCGATGAGTTTACTTGCATTTCAAACATCTCATTGGAGGTTTGCTATCTGAAATCTTCAGGTGAAGGAAAAATTGCTGCAGAAGTTTCTTGAAGTGGAGCAAACAGCCAAAGAACAAGCTACAGATAATGCTATCTTGGACCAGCTACAAAAAGTATTCTCTATTTTGTGCTTAAAATATTAACTGTTTATAATGAAATGACTCGGTCTGATTGCATTTAGTGCTTGGTAACTTGGTCATCTGCTTAGAGCATGTTTTGTTACCATTTTCATGAGCTCTTTGTCAACACCTTCTCTTCTCTTGTACTTTGTGCTCAGAGCAAAGTTACGCTTCTTGATTACGTTTCTAAAATTGATGAATTATCTCGAATTTCTTTCAGATGGTTGAAGTTGATATTCCTCCATCTTTGTTCGAGGAACAAGGAAGGCAGCTTTATGGAGCCCAACTCTTGCAAATTCAGGTTAAGACTTGCACTATGATTTGCCCCACGAGAGAATTTAATTGTTTATAATTCTTGATGTCACTGCAATTTTAGATATGGGGACTCACTACTGAATTTTCTTTATTAGGCAAATATGAAACTTAATGAACAGCAGTTGGCATCTCTATCAAGTCCTAAGGCAGTGAAGGAGTACCTGGAAAATCAGAAAGAAAACATTACGAATATTATAAAGCAGAATTTAGCTGTTGGGGACATATTCAAACGTGAAAATCTGCAGGTAGGTTTTTCCTCTTTACGTAATCTCTTCAATCTAATCATCATGTAGTTTTTTGTCAACTCCAAGTTCAAACTGAGTCTCAATACATGGATAAAATGCAAGCTGTATGACATAAACATTGACTCCGGATGCCTACTATCTATGAATATACTTTGTCAGTCTTAACGTATCCATTTCCAACAATTTCCCTCAACTAGCTCAAAATTTTATTTCAAAGATGCAGCCAGGATGTCACTGCTGACGTGCGCGGGCACAAAATACAGGCAGAAAGTGATCACCTAGTTAAATTATGACTGTCAATTTCTTCATTTACTTTGAGTTTTTTCAGATAGCATTTGCAGAATTTTTAGTTTCTTACCACTGGGAAGCATAAGCCATTTGGCTAGGAAAGGAGAAAATAAAATAGGCTCCAAGACGAAGGTTTTTTTACTGATTGATTAGATACATGTCCCAGTCGGATTATAACAAAATCCTTTTAAAGCAATAATTTTGCTATGGGATTTTATTAAAGAAGTTGACCCTTGTTTTGTGTCAGTTTCTCAAATGATCGATATATGATATATGTTGCTTTTTGATGCAGATTTTGACAGATGAGCTGGTCGAGGAGGTTGAGAATTCAATTTTTGAATTTAAGCGCCATAACCAAGAGTATGATGAAGAGCATGTCAAACGACAGGTAATATTAGTTAGTTTTTGGGGCTAATCGTTTAACCATCTATATCATTTTCTGTAGCTTTATTTTTCGATTCTTTGTAACTAGACAAGTACTTGATCAACAGTTAACGTGCACTAGAACGTTCAATAGCATGAGAGATTTGTTGATGTTGGTCAGGTACAAGAGGTACTTGAGGGAGCCAAAGTGCTAGAATGGCTCAGAGAACGTGCAGAAATCCAGTATATAACAAAGTAAGAGATGAATATCAGATGTTGTTTTACCAATGAAGCCACACCCATTGGCTGCCATTGCTACCATCTTTGCTCGATTGCTGTCCAGATGAATGATTCCCCAATTTATGTGGAGAGAACTGTGTATGCCTATCAAGGCTCGCAGCGATGGAAGTTGCGAGCTCTTTCGTCATTTAGCTGAACCAAGAATTTACAGCACTCTACTCATCATTAGAGCATAAATGGTAAGGTTTTAATTGCTTCCCTATGTTTTTGCTACAATGGAAGGATGAGATTATAGTTTGGATGATGTCCATTTGGTTGAAAGGTGCTGCTGATCAGCTGATGACATTTTTTTTTAAATTTGCTTCTACTTTTCAAATATGGTTATTCTTGAATCTTGAATTTTAGTTTAAAAGATTTTATGATCTAATGTTTTTATTTAGTAGGATTTCATATGAATAAGGGATCCCGATCTTATCATTTTCATTGATTTTGGGGGAATTTTATGTAGAGCTGAAATACAAGGTTGACCACGTAAATTTGACTGACATCATCGTGACTTGTCCTAAAATCTTGCTTTGCCTCTGATGAAGAACAAAATTTTTTATGAGAAATTTTATGTTGTCTATTTATATATCTATATATATATATATTTATTTAAGTGGGTTGTAAATTGTTGAACAATAAATAATTAAATCATCAAAACAATAAAATATTGAGATTATTATGTGTGGTTTAATAATTTATAATTCAATTATATGTATATATATATGTCTAATTGATGACATAATTTAAGGCCCTCTTGATAGGTTATAGATGTTAGCGATTACTACTCAACCCTCGTGCATTTCCTCAATATGCCCAATCCAGCATAATATACTAACTTATGGCCCGTTTGCTCTAACCAAGCCAGGTTGCATTAACTGTAATATGGGTTAGGCAATTGTGATCCATTAAATCAAGAAGGCTTGGGACATCATATTAGATGTACTGAGTACTGTAAAGATATTATGAACAAAAAATAATTAACAAGTAAATAATAAAGACTTTGAATGTACAATAGTGATATGGGATAGCTCAACAGGCTCAGCCTAATGTTACTCTATCATAGCAGCATAGCAATATATGGTAGCCCGACCACAGATTGGCCTAACCAATTGGTTGGGTTCCGACAAGAAAGACCTTGCCCATCGCAATGAGCACAGGTGTTCTTCTTTTCGATCAGATTACAGTCGACCATAACCAAAGTACACCTTGGATCTCATCCGACTGCAACGAGGTTGCACCTTGTCGATTAGAGCCTGGGGAGATACCCTACAAGTACTCGCTTTGACCAGGGAGGTCGAACCGAGGCTACAGCCCCTCAGCTGCATTGAATGCTCCATCAGGCAGCGTGCTCCCGCATTAATGACGCATGCCACTACAGTACCATTTTTTCTCAGCTGTGCTAGAATAGTATGCGCCACTCGTCTACCACCATGCCCCAAACCGCGCCACCTGAAATAGTACACAGGTGGGAGAAGGCCCAAAGACCCTCAGGTGAGGATAACAGTCCTTCATGCTTGACAAGAGCGTCTTGGACTTATTAGCAACCTGGAAAAGGCTATAAATACCTTATCCATTGCCTTTAGCAAGGTATGCCATATTTTACCTTAAAGTCCTCGCTTTCTAGTTTGTTTCTCTAGTCGATTCTACACTGATTTGAATGTCAGAGAGCATTAGCTGATGGCACCTTAACTAACCTAATATTTGCTATTGATTGCAAGACTCGACCCTAAGACATTAGAAGCTCAATCCTTGACCACACCTTAATCGATTTTAGTAGATTATAGCCCAGTCCACCAATAACCAATTTTCACCCTCATCATTTAGCGCCTTCTATGGGAAGCTTGAGTCGCAATCGAGGAAATGGTTAACACGAGATGAGCTACTTCGAAAAGAGATGAGAACAGAAGGTCACCAACACCTCTTCTCGACCTTCGCCAGAATCAGATTTATCAGGGCCTAGCGCCCAATCAGAATAGGTGGTCACCTTGACCATGTCCCAATTGATGCAACTTATAAGTGAGCAGATATATGCTAAAATTTCTACCCAGCTATCCGCTGCCCTGAATCTGCAGCTTGCTTTGCCTAGGCTAGTAGCTAGCGCTACACCCCAGCTTAATTAACGCGAAGAAAGACCCGCTAGGGAAGAGAGAGGCCGACAAGAGAGGTCGATCAGAAGCTCTGGGACCACTAACTCGACGAGAAGACAGTCCCGGGCAGTTTCCAAGAGAGGAAGGTCAACAACACCCCCGTGAAGAAGTTGCTGATTCCATCAACCATGGCGTTTGACCCCTTCGAGCCCAGCAGCACGATAGGGTCGAACGCGGGAGGCAATAGATGAACAGGAATCTCACCCAGGCCGACCGAGAAGAATTGGAAGAAGTTTTCCACCAAGTACAACAGCTTAATAGGCTTCTTGAGGAGATCTCAAGGAGAAAAACTGAGAGGGACCTCTACCATGAAAGGGCGTAGAGGTCTTGATGAGAGAGAGAATCACCTTTCATTCAGGATATTATCGACGAGCGCATCGCTTTCGATGCTAAGGTCCCCACAGGACTACCTATGTACGATGGCTCATCGGATCCAAACAAGCACTGCTGCAGTTCGAGCATATGATGCAGTTGCATGGGCATAATGAGTACATCCATGCGAAGCTATTGGTGACCACCTTTCAGGGGATTGCGCTCGATTGGTTCGTGAAGCTGGAGCCGACATCGATATATTCATACGATCAACTATGTGATAAGTTCCTGCACTAGTTTGCTAGTCGGAGAAATGTGAAGCTCCCCCACACCCATTTGCACACTGTCAAGCAGAATTAGGGGGAATCCTTTCACGACTTCTTTACCAGGTTCAACATCGAGGTCCTCAAGATTGATAGCCCTCGAATTGAATTCCTAATCGATGTGTTGTTTTTGGGCCTCTTCCATAAGGAGTATGCTAATGCCTTGGTTAAGGAGCGGCCAAGGTTGATGGAAGAGTTGCTCGATCTTGTTGAGAGGTACATGACTCAGGATGACATGAATAAGCTCAAGTATGGTAATCCTGAGACTGACAAGAGGAAAGCTAAAGAGAAAGACGACCGTTAGCACAGAGATGGTTGTCGATCTCCTATCATGAGATTCAACGACTACACATTGCTCAATCTTTCGAGAAAAGAGGTGCTGTTCGCCATTCAACAGGACAACCTCCTGAAAAAGCCCAGAAAACTGGCTAAAACTGAGGCTATGAAGAAGTCTAAGAAATATTATAATTTTCACAAGCAGAAGGGCCACGACACCGAAGACTGTTTCAACCTCCACGATGAGATCGAGAGGTTGATTCGACAAAGCCACTTGAAAAAGTTTGTTGACGAAATGGCTCGATAAGAAGTAGGCAAAACTAACCAGACTTCTTATTGAGAAAGGTTGGTTAGCTCGAGGAAAGAAGATAAAGGGAAGAAACCTGCCCATGACCCTCGCCTACCCATCAGGGGAGTAATTGACACCATTATAGGGGGCCCAACTAGGGGGGATTCCAAGTCAGCGATGAGGCAGCACCAATGCAAGCTAGAGTCGACCAAATCCTCTTCGGTCGAAACTATTTTTCAACTGTTTACCAGTGCGGAGCCAATTTCTTTTTCAGATCTTGACCTCTTATATATCGAAGATCAAGGAGTTGACAACAAATTGGATTGCCCCCTGGTCGTATCCGTAGAGATTGCAAACTTTGAGATCAGGAAGATCTTGTCGACAATGGCAGTTTCGCAGACATAATATTCTTGTCTACCTTGTAGAGAATGAAGTTGGTAAAGTTGAAGGCTGAACCAGTCAGAATGCCATTGGTCGAATTTGGAGAAACGAAAATCATACCTGAGGTATCCATCAACCTCTCTGCATCATTCGGGGAAGCTCCTTGGATGAGAACCCTCATGGTCAATTATTTGGTTGTCGATGTTTCTTTTGCATACAATGCCATAATCGGATGACCATCTCTGAACGATTTTCGCACTATTGTTTCAACCTACCACATGAAGATCAAATTTCTGTCCACCGTTGGCACGGGTGAACTCTTGTGTAACATTAAGGAAGCATTGTGCTGTTACACAATTTCGATTGAGGCCACTGAATAGGAGAGTCGACCAAAATTGAAACCCTTGGGGGACATCCCAGTAGCAAAGCCCGAGGAAGGGCAGCAGCATAGAAAGCGCAAGCTTGAAGAGACTAGAGTTGAGCCTGTCGGGGAGTTTAAAACAATCGAGCTGGAGCCAGGAAACCCTAACAAGACTACTAGAGTTGGCACTGACATGGGCAAGAACATGGAATGCCTCATGGTCAATTTCCTCAGATAAAATGTTGATGTTTTTGCATGGAAGGCCTCTGATTTCTAGGGAATCGACCCCAGCATCATCATCCACCGTCTTAACATAGACCTCTTATACAAGCCAGTGAAGCAGAAAACTAGGACCTTCAATGCGGAACGATGCCAAAGCATCGAAGAGGAGGTCAACAAGCTCTTAGATGCAGGATACATTGTAGAAATTCAATACCCAAGTTGGCTTTGTAATGTAGTCCTTGTCTCTAAAAATGAAGGCAAATAGCACATGTGTAATGATTTCACTGACTTGAATAAATCTTGTCCTAAGGATCCTTACCCCCTGCCTCGTATAGATTTATTAGTTGATTCCATTGTTGGTTGTGAATTATTGAGTATGATGGATTCATTCCAAGGGTACTACCAAATTTTTATGGCCCCTGAGGACAGGGACAAGACATCTTTTATAGTCCCCAACGGGGTATACTGTTTTCTAGTCATGCCCTTTGGGCTGAAAAATGCAGGTGCGACGTATAAAAAATTAGTGAACTTCATGTTCAAGAATGAGATTGAAAAATTCATGGAGGTCTATGTCAACGACATGATCGTCAAAATTGAAAAAGAACAAAACCATCTGATTGACCTCAACCATACATTTTCAATACTCAGAGTGTTTAGCATGAAACTCAACCCCAATTAGTGCACATTCGGGGTACGAGGAGGCAAGTTTTTGGGATACATGGTTAGCCAGAATGGCATTGAAGCAAACCCACAAAAAATTCAGGCAGTTTTAGACATCACGGCCCCTCGAACAGTTGGAGACGTGCAGTGTTTGGTCGGAAGGATCATAGCTCTGGGGAGGTTCATTGCCCGAGTACCGACAAAAGTTTACCCTTTTTCAAGATCCTGAGAAACACAAAAAAATTGGGTTTCCAATGGTCGGAGCAGTGTGACCAGGCCCTGGTTGAGCTGAAGCGCTATTTCTCCTCTGCACCCATGTTGGCCAAACCTGAACTGGGAGAAGTTTTGCAAACTATACTTAGCAGTCTCATCGGACTCAGTTAGCTTGGTCTTGGTGTTGACCAAAGATAGCTCTCATCAACCTGTCTACTATAGCAGCAAGGTGCTATAAGGCCCCGAGAACAACTATTTGGAGATTGAGAAATTTGCCTTCACCCTGGTCACAACTGCCAGAAAGTGGAGACCCTATTTCCAATCTAACCATTGAGACAGGTGTTGCCAAAGCCAGATACGTCTGGACGATTAACAAAGTGGGCAATCGAGTTAGGTGAATTCGACATCACATTTCAACCTCGGACAGCTGTAAAGGCCCAAGTTTTAGCTGATTTTGTCGCTAAGTGACTCGACCTACCTGACCAGCATAACAACAACTCCTTTGTATGGACGTTGCACGTCGAAGGGTTGGCGACGTCCTCTGGAGGAGGGACTGACATCTCGTTTTGCTCGCCACTCGTTGAGGAATATAATTTTGCAATCAAGCTCGACTACCTTGTAACTAACAACAAAGCAGAGTACGAGGCCCTCCTCGTCGGCATGAGGATGGCAGCAGATCGACATGTCGAACAACTGGTAGCCATCATTGACTCCCAGCTGGTCCCAGAACATGTCGAAGGGAATTTTGAAGTTGAGGAGTCTACAATGAGCAAACACTTGGTTGAGGTAAAGAGGCTACAACAACTGTTCAAAAAATTCTCCCTTAGCCAGGTCCCTCGATTAGAGAATGAACAGGCTGACGCGCTGTTGAAATTTGTGAGCTCGACAAAAGGGACATGGGACAAGACAGTAACTTTCCTGGTCGTGCATAAGCTCGCCATAAATGTTCCTGACCAGCATTTGGTGAGGCAGATCGAAGAAACACCTCATTCATGTCAGGATGCCAGAAAAGGCGTACTTGAGGCAAGGAACAACCCTCGAGGACAAGAGCAAAGTGTGGAGGCTTCGGGGTTAAGTAGCTAAATTCGCCCTCAACGAGCACGATCAGCTTTATAGGAGGTCAATATCAGGACCGCCCTTGAGGTGCCTAACACTGGCTCAGGCTAGTGATGTCTTGCATGAAGTTCATATAGGAATTTGCGGCAATCACTCTGGAAGATGGTCATTGGTGCACAAAATCATCAGATATGGATATTTCTGGCTGACGTTACTAAAAGATGCCATCGACTTCGCAAGAAAGTGCTCATCCTGCCAGCTCCACTCGAACATGCCACACCAACCTGCCTCGTTAATGGTGAATGTACAGGTCACGTGGCCATTCGACCAGTGGGGCATTGATGTAGTTGAATCTTTTCCGAAGATGACAGGTCAAAGGAAGTTCATCGTCGCCGTCGAATACTTTACGAAGTGGGTCGAAGTAGAGGCAGTCCCCTAAATCATTGACGTCGCCATTAAGAGCTTCATAAGGAAGAATATTATCTGCCATTTTGGTCTGCCTAAAGTCTTGATATTAGATAGCGGAACACAGTTTCAGAGCAGGAGTATGAGGACTTGGTGTGAAAACCTTGGGATTCGCTAGCACTTGACTTCAGTCAGGAACCCTTAAGCTAATGGCCAGACAGAGGTCACGAACTGAACTGTGCTCGACCACCTCAAGGCCCAATTGGAAGGGACTGGCGTGAGCTGGGCAAACGACCTCCCGGGCCTGCTATAGGCATACAGAACAACGCCTTGAATAGCCACGAGTCATAGTCCCTACAGCTTGGTCTATGGATCATAGGCGGTCATCCCAACGGAATTAATACAGCATATTGCTCGAGTAATCCATTTCAATCCAATCAGAAATATTTCAGAACGAGAACTTGACCTGGACACCATCGACGAGCTGTGACAACAAGCTTACACCACAATGCATAGGTATAGATCAAAGATGACAGAGTACTACAACAAGGGTGTTCATCCAAGAAGCTTCAAAGTAGGCGACCTTGTTGTTAAAAAGGTTGAAGTATCAAAGAACGTCGGAAAGCTCGACCCTAAATGGGAAGGATCGTACTCGGTGGTCAAGGTAGTAAAGTACAATGCGTATCGGCTTGCAGACATAAGTGGCAATGAGCTTCCTCGACCATAGAATGCAATGAACTTGAAGAAATTCTATTTGTAAATAGACTTAAAATCTCCATTTGTATTACATTATCTCTCAAGATCAATAAAACTAGCTCCACTTCTACAACTCCCAGTTCACGCCGCAAAATAAAGGCTTCTAGCCCACAATAACGGTAACATCCCATCTTTTTCCGTAAGTAATTTTTTTTCTTCTAAAAATAACAAAATAATACTAAATAAATTATTAAGCTTATCTAGTATCTATGGAAAATCTAAGTTAAAAATTTTTAGGCTATCCCATAAAAAAATTATTCCTTTGATTAGGATTAATTGCATTTTAGCTTAAACGAGTTAATCAAAAGATTGGTCTTAAAATGCCCTAAATATACCTACAATACGAATTTAGTCATGCACCCTAAGTTATAAGGCAAAAAATGTATGTAATTTAGGGAACAAACATATCATTATATATAAATTAGGTATATAATACAAAAATAGATATATAATAAAAGTTTGAAAGGCTAATTCAAATAAAGCAAGAAATTAAGGGCTAAGTTACTATAAAAATCCAGGGGGTCAAATTTAGAATAAGGTAAGGATCTAAGGGTTGACTAAGCAAATAGCAAAAATATCACTTCTATAAATAAGGAGCAAACCCACTACAATTTCTCCCCACACCAAGAACTACACTCTATCTACAGAGTTCTTGAAACCCAACTATCTTATCCCCCAAACTCTCAGCCATTAATCATCCCCTTATAGCCAAAACCTTTCTATTTCATCTGGGATCACAAACCCTAGGAAAATCTCTCTAAAAAAAAAAAAAGAAATTGCTGCCAAACTTAAACTTTCAAAAAAAACCAAAAACTAACCTTCCTGCTGCCTGATCAACTATGTAAATATACTATTAGAAGGCTTTATTCGCATAGATTATCTTGGTGGAATAATATTTTAGAAATTGTGCCAAATCATACTTGAATTGCTGCCAAAATCAACGCTGCCACAAGCAGGCAGAAAAGAAGTGATGTTATTTTGCTTATAACTAGAGATTTAGTCGGTCAAATGAAAAAAATAAAACCATGGATAGAAATCCCTTCAAGTGTAGATTAGATCAGAAGTAAGATTTGTTAAAATTCATGCGTTATTCTGGTCTGAATTATGTAGGAACGGCAACCTGCCATCAGACGCGACTGAAGGTCAGACCTCAACTTTGACTAGGAATTAGGAGAAATCTGTCCGTTTGATCATCCAATTAAAGTCAAAGTTAGAAAATTCATCGAGTTATAATCTATTTCGAGGTAAGATTCACCGTTAAACTCATTCGGATTTGGTTGAAACTTAGTTTTGATGGAAATTATCTTGACTGACTAGATAAAATATAGGTTCTGGAAATAGTCAGATTTTGTTGGAGAATTGTGGGAATTTTATGATGTTGATAACTTGATTATTTTCTTGTGGTTGAAGGTGGATGGGTGTGAGTAAATGTTGGATCTTGAGGTTATGTTGGATAATTGAATTTGATTTAGATATAAGTAAATTATAATTTATTATTTTTCAACCATAAGTTTTTTTTTATAATTCCTGGAACAATGTGATGAAAGTGTTAAGATATATTCGATTCATTCGAAAATTTATAAATAGGAAATATCACTCTTTTTATATATACATGTGTGCGCGCGCTAAAAAATAGTCACTTGAATTATTAAATAATAACTATAGTAATTAGAATAGTGTACGGTACCTTAAGTAAACTAATTTTATTTTCATTCCCTGATGATATTATTATCAAAAGAACAATCCATAGTAATTGAATTTTGAATTTAGGTATTTAAGCATACAAATTGTTGAAAAATCTCGATCACAGGAATCGGTGAGGATTTCTATCCCTTTTCAATTTTTATTCTGTTACCTGTAATTCCTTTTGCCAAATCACCTTGAATATTGGTATATGATATTTTTTTTGGTTCCTTCGTAATCTCATTCGGTTACCCATATATGAAGTCTTTTATTCCTTTCAAATTGCCATCTATTACTGTTATCATTACTTTCTAGAAAACCATATTACCTTTTCCGCACTTTCTGAAACGCCTCGCTTATGGTGATGATAATTGTTTGATTTGTTTGGTTAATTCAAGCTGGATGAAATTCGGAAGTATTCCTAATAAAAAACTCTTGGCATTGGCATTTATTTCGATTAGTTTCTTTACAATCAAAACTATGATATTCAAATAAGTAAAGTACTTTCAAAACATCTCAAAAAGATTAATAAAAATATAGAAGAATAATTATGAAAAGTCTTCTACTCCAAATAAGTTATAAATGAAAAAGATTCAGGTTTTCTAATAATTATAAATCTCTTCATCCTACTCATCGAATCGGGAACTAAGTGCCACACTTGTTGACAGGGGTTGTGCAATGGAGGCCACCTCTAGAATCCTGAGGTTGACACTTTCTGCTATATTGATTGTATTCTTGACCATTTTGAATATCTTATTTAGTCAGTACTGTATAATATGTGCCTGGCAGAGCAAAGTGCCACACTTGTTGACAGAGGATGTACAGTGGGGGCCACCTCTTGAAATTGTTACCGTAGTACCTCTGGATTTCAGTCCTAGACATCTTTTAGTTATATTTTGTATCTCAAAAGATAAAATGCTATTTTATCCTTCATGAAATAAAGTGTAAGGAACTAATTGCCACGTGCGGCAGTACAACGAGCATATCTAGAATCATGTACACTTGAATTTGAATATGAAATATGAATTTTCCTTCATGGTATGAGATAGTGATGGAGTCATATGAAAGGTTTGATATGATTATGATACCTCTGATATGATAAGATCTCTTATAAATAATTTCATTAAAGCATCTCAATTAACTTAAGAAGCATATCTCACAAAGCCTATCACAAAAATCTAGTTAACTTGGCACGTTTGTTTCCTACTTAAATTCGCACTCTATCATCTTCCATTGCAGAATAAACTCTATACAGGTAACTCTTTCCAACCTTCCTCATTGAGTCATTCAGACTCACTCTTATACTTCTCTTTATACAGATGAGGCTGGATTGGTCACTCCAGGAGAAGAAACATGGGAATAGCGGAGGAAGAAATAGTTTTTTCAAATCCCATTGTACCCAGTTCAATAAGTTTATGTATATACATAATAAGATTTATAGCCATGGCGGCTTTAGTGCTATACCTCAGGTACTAGTATATGTGTACTCATCTATAATTAGAAAAAGTTCTAACTAGTGTACAAAGAAATATATATATATAAGTTATTTCTTTTAATACAAATTCTCATTTTAATCTGTTAGTTTGCGTTTAACACTAACTCTTGAAAGGAAAATCTCCTAGAGAGAGTTAGTTCTCGACCCCATAGTTGATATCAATTTCACATCATAAAGATAAAGACTTCTAGCACAAAAAAGTGAGCTATTCATTTGTTCAAAGTCGACCCCGTAGTCGACAATGGTGCTTAAACAATATTAATACAGGCCTCTGGCCTAAATTAACGAACAACCTATTCACCTAAAGCAGTCTTAATTATCGGTGACGGACTCCAACTTGATGCCATTTACGAACAACGTAACAAACTGCAAGACGAATTACCTACCTAACGTCGATCGTAAAGATGAATAATAGAGCTTTGGCTTTGACCAACAAGCGCAAAGTTGACCACGTAGTCGAAAGCAGACTTGCCAAAACAAGCTGCGCAATAATGGCGTCGAGTTTAGGCTGATCAAAAAGTTGACGATAAAGACGTAAATAATATTTTGGAGTTGCTCCTTCGTCTTCACGATAGATAATTTCTAAGTTGACCATGAACTTTGTTAAATTTGATTCCTTCATGAGTGAATCATTGTTTGAATGGTTGCCAATCACCTTTCGTATTGTTGTTGCTCAATGAGTAATGATACGATTGACAAGAATGAACAAAGTGCTGAGACCAAAGAAAAATCAAACACAAATCGATGAAAAGGAATAGTCATTCATTCCATGTTAATATCCGAGACAAAAGAAACAACAACAAAAGTAGGCGCTTTGCAGGGCGACCAAAAACTTATAAAAATGCAAAAGTACAACGAGCTCGAAGCTCAGCTAGAACCAGTCCCCTCACTACTAGCAGCCACTATGCCATTGTCAATCGCCTAGTTGAGCTCATCACTGGAAGGGATGGGGACGATCACATGAGGGTTTTGAACTTTTTGCTCGGGCATATCAACAGGATGCGGTCGAGAAGAATTGGCCTTGTCAACCAAAAATGCGTGCCTACCTTTTGGGAAGAAATTAGCCATGTTGAGTGTGTCATCCCTAATGTCGAAAGCAAATTGTTGGCAAAGTCGAACTCTGTGGTCACCGCCTCACGCCTAACCAAATAGCTAGGTACTGGTGCAGCGGTAGGCTCCTCAACTGGGGCAACCTTACCGAGATTAGGCCCTTTAGCAGGCGTAGCCTTATTTGGATCAGGGTATGCGTGGAGCTGCTCGTCGAGAATCGGGTTCAGGCGTTTTCTGTCCTTTGATCGAAAAGTATACCCTAGGTACTCCAGTTACTTGATGGCTTTGTCGAAGGCATCCTTAGTGCTGTCGAGGGAGAAGACGATACTGGCGTCTTGGAACGCCGAAGTGAGCATAAACTGCTGCACTGCCTCTCGACGAACAGCAGACAGTGCCCTCGTGAAGTCACCTTGAGCATAATGTAGGGCGCTGTTGTAGCCATGGGCTCGACCAGTGTCCTAGTGGGTCTGTGCCTCCACTCTGGCATTCTTTAGGAACTCCTCGGCCGAGATCTTCTCAGCTACCGCGGCCAGCAACTGAGCATCCTTTGCTTCTAGCTGCGCATCTCTTTCCTCCAGCTGTTTGGCCAACAACTCGACCTTTGCATTGGCTGATTCAATCTGAACCTTAGCCACATCCACATCATCATGCTCCTGTTGGAGCTTGTCGCGGTCGTCGAGCGCTAACTCCGACTTCGATGGAGATGGTAACCTAATTGGTTCATCAATACACAAATAAGAGAAATAAGAGGAAGCAAAAATAACTTAACTACAAACATACCATGTTCGACTGGCAAGCCATAGCTTTTAGAATGCCCCATTGACTGAGATCCATTATCTTTTGCTGGTCGGATGTAAATAAATCAGCCATCATCACCTTCAGTGGTAGCAAGCCGATCGACCCCATTATCATGACTGACATGTTGTTGTGGACAGCTATCTCGGTCCCAAATCGAGGAGAAGGGAAGTTGACCAGCTGGAATAGATCGTCACCCTTCATGCGCCCGAAGATATCATAGTCGGTTGTGGCAGAGGGTGCTCCAGCCTTGCCCTTACCTTTATCTGTAGTAGTCCTTTTCTGCGCCGGCCTGGTTGACTTGATCGCATGCCTCTTCTACCGAGTAGCCGGACTTGGACTAGGTGTCAGTTGAGAAGGAGGAGCCTCCAATCGGGGGTTGGGGAGGCCACGGGGGCAGGTAGCACAGCAGGCGGCGGCGGTGCATGGGATGCCGCCCCTTAATGAGCAGCTACATTTTCTCGACGCTCCTGGTTGCGTCGAGCACGGCTAAAGCTTGAGCTTGGGTTTGGTTCAGTATCTCTTCTCCATTTGCACGAAAACAAAAATGCAATAGAATCGACTAAAAATTTGAACATAAATGCGAATTAAAAACGAGCAATGAACAACCTTATCTACCTAGTCAAGTGCCATCAGGAATATCTAGCTGGGTAGGTGATGAACCTGCTAGCACGAAATTCCTCTCTTTGATGTAACTTGAGGCCTCTATCTGCCCAACGTCGATAAGATCCTTTATGAATGTATTGGGCCAGGTGGGAGTCTCATTCCCGGGCATCTCGACATGACCCCTCATCTAACCCTGGGGTATATTAAACCCAGCCCTACCCAGAGATTGAACATAGAAATAACAAGATTTCCAATTCTAGCCAAATGAAGAAGAAGGGGTCACCAGAAACTTTCAACGAGGGCGAGCTGTGAGATAATAAAAGCCCGACTCCTCTCTTGCGAGACATGAGGAGATGGAATAGATTACTGAAATTTTTGAAAGAAAGAGGTTGATCATGCACACGTATAAGAACGACAAAGCTGTAGATGGTGGAAAAACAATTGGGTAGTAACTGGGTTATAATAACTTGAAGGCCCTTAAATGAGGTTGACAACAGACTAGGCAATTGGAAACCTAAGCCCACATCGAAGAGCATCCTCGAACACAGTGATGCAACTAGTAGGAGGTTGGTGCATCATGTTGTCGAGCCCAAGGACAATCAACTCGAAGTCTGTAGAAATATAGAACAACTGCCGAATAAGGTCAAGTCCCCCTCGACTACCTTTGACACTATCTTGCTATAATTATCTAGGGTAAATAACCGACCGCGAGAGACAGGCGGCTGACTTGGGCCAGCCTCATCGGCTGCAGCGACTCGTTCACTACTCAAGCTACTCGAAGTCGAATTATCGCTAGAAGAACTATTAGACCTTCTAGTCGAGTCGGCGTTCAACCTCGTTTCTTCGCTGTCACTCTCCCTAGAGCTGCACTTGCCAAATACGTGTAACTTATCAAACTCGAGCAGAAGACTTACTAGATAGTACGGAGCAAAAGACTCGATGAGCAGAGGAAAGTGGTGAAAGCTTGATGGTTGACCTCACAGAATGCTGTAAAAGTAAAAATAGCCATTTTCACCGCGACTATTTATAGCCTCCAAAGCGCGGCAACCGAAATGGTTGTAATAATTGCATAATCATCGCTTGACGCTCCGCCTGGCACAGTGTAACTGTCGCATTAAATGCTCAAAAACCCTAGTCGACTTCTCCAGTTTCTCGTCGATTAGACCCAGCTTACAATTTTAACTACTCCCATCTCCCTCTGGTTAATACTCTCGATCAAGACTCGGGAGTGGGGGGACTCATGATATGGGATAGCCCAACAGGCCCAGCCCAACGTTACTTGACTAGAGCAGCACTGCGATATATGGTAGCCCGACCACAGATTGGCCCAAAAAATTGATCGAGTTCCAACCAAAAGGACCTTGCCCACCGCAATAAGCACATGCGTTCTCCTTTTTGACTAGATCACGGCCGACCATAACTAAAGTACACCCCGAATTTCATCTGACCGCGATGAGGTTGCACCTTTTCGATTAGAGCATGGGGAGATACCCTGCACAAGTACTCGCTTCGACCAAGGAGGTCGAATTGAGGCTACAGCCCCTCAGCCGCATTGAACGGCGTGCCTCCGCATTAATGGTGCATGCCATTGCAGTACCACATTTTTTCAGCTGTGCTAGAATAGTACGCGGCACCTGTGTACCACCACGTCCCAAACCGCGCCACCTGAAATAGTACACAGGTGGGAGAAGACCCAAAGACCCTTGGGTGAGGACAACAGTCCTTCATGCTTGACCAGGCCATCTTGGACTTATCAGCCACCTGGAGAAGGCTATAAATACCCCATCCATTGCCTTTAGCAATGTTTGCCATATTTTACCTTAAGCCCTCACTCTCCAGTTCATTTATCTAGTCGATTCTACACTGACTTGAGCATCGGAGAGCTTTAGCCGAAGGCACCTCTACTAGCCTGATGTTTGCTATTAATTGCAGGACTCGACCCTAAAACATCAGAAGCTCAATCCTTGACCACCCCCTGGTCGATTTTAGTGGATTACAACCCAATACACTAATAACCAATTTTCACCCTCATCAAATAGAATAATCGTACTTGAGTTTATCAATTCATGGATCATCATATGCACCTTGTTTTGTGTAAAGAATTCTTCCGTGTGCAAATCTGGGCTTATATAGTTCATATTCAAAATGTGAAATAATAGTTTTTGTATTTGTTGATTAATTGATGGACAACAGTGAAGCGATGGTTGCCATTTATATGTCATAAGTTCCTTATTTATTTGGATTGTAATTGTAATTTGTATATATACTTAAGCCCATTGAATTGGGCTATTCATTAAGCGATCTTTTATTAAACCTTTAAAAAGTCGGTGAGTCTGCTTGTATTATATTACTATATGTACATTATTTTTTTAAATTAATGAAAAAGAATGAGTGCTTAATTCTGGAACTTAGCTAAAAATGTCAATTAATTATATGTGATATATTTTAATATACTTAAGATATTGCTTTAACAAAATAATTTAGCCAAAGTACTAGAGTTTATAGCTAATTGACATTCTCAAATCAATCAGAAAGTTTAGTTATATTATTTCAATATTTTGTATTAATATATTGACTAATATAAATTCATAATTATATTCTGATATTATTTTACATAATTAAATTTTATATTAGCTAATGTTTATGGCTAATACTAGACTCCACGTGCTTATTTTTATATTTATACTATTATTTTTATATCCGCTACGTGTTTAGGCATCTTGATACTATTAAGTATCTACAATGCTATTTTCTAATAATTGTGATAACTTCTAATATTTTATAGTAAAAGTTCTAATTTTTACATATATAAATTAATAAGTAAATATAATTCATGACATTTCGATTAAGCACATGATTGTTGGGTATTTATTACCAATGATTTAGCACATTTATTTGGTGATAAGCGTTTTGTTTTGTGCAATACTCTCCTTATATATGACCTCTTGTGTTTTTCAAACAAATCAATCAATCATATATAGTGCGTAAGCTAGCTTCTCCTATACTAATTGCATAGTTATCATATTGTGGAAAAAAAAATACATTTACGATTATAAAAGATGGAAGGCTTGACATTTCCAAAAGAAACAAAAGATGCATAAATGATGTCAAAAGCAAAGTAATTTCAAACTAAAAGATGCATAAGTCTCCCCCTTTAGTATTAAAAAATGATTTAGAGAAACGATGAAAGTGTGATATAATGGGATGTAAATAAATTAACAAAGAGTATTTTTCATAGTTTCAAGCATCGTTCGCAGGAACGGTTGCGGGGATTGGAATGGAAGGTAAAATTTCAATTTCATTGCAACGTCGCTGAACGGTTGTGGATGTTATGCATAATTTTGTTGTTAAATTATTAAAAAATTCAAATAAATTATGAAAAATGTGAAAACATTTAAAACTCTATTTCTTGCTTATATAAGTAATTAACATAATTTTGGATATCACAAATTAATGTTTAGGACTACATTAACTTAGAAAAACTCGTAAATATTAGAAAGCTATTGTACAACATAATAAAGATAAAATATAATTATAATAAAATTAATTTATTAACATTTTACTCTCACTAGCTAAGTTGCTTGTGGCTCAACGGCATAAGTCTCTCACATAATGTGGGAGGTCAGGAGTTTGAGCCCGAACGAACTCTTAATGTGCATGTGTATATAAAAAAAAATGTCGTACTCTCACTAATTGCATCAAATCCAGAACTCACATTAGTATGGTACTTCTTCGTATGATTCCATTTTTGCCTCAAAAAGTCTAGCCTTTTTATGTCGAAAAAGCCAGAACTCAGAAAAGCCTAGAATCAAAACCACCACACAGACTAACACAACAACAATAATCAGAATCTTTTTCCTCTTGTCCGTGACGACATTGAGCCAATTCTTAATCCTCAACTCCACAACTTCCCAATCCATTTAATGGATCTGAGAAGAAGTAAACATCTCCACTCCAAGCTTGTAAATACCTTCATCAACAATCGATTTCTGAATTATCTTGTAGATTTTCAAGCATTCCTTGGCGTAACTTGACGAAATCATGCATTCAGCAATCAATCTCAAATCCACCATGGCAAACGTTGAAACATCTTCAACTTCCAAACCAATTTCACCTTTCGGTTCCATTTCGTTGCGAAACATCAATTTATTGGTGTGGATTGGTGTGCTGGCAATAAATTGGCCGATTTGCCTGTTCTATACACAACCTCATTTTACACCGGTGCGACGGAATGCCGTTGGCTGATCCAGTTTCGATCCGGCCGTTCTGGCCGAAAAATCACCACTTCGGCGAACCGTGGTTTCAAGATCATCGCATATTAATGGAAGTTTAGTTACATATCGGGAAGCTCTGGATTTCGAAATGACCTCTTAAGAAGCTAAATCTAAATATCTCTTAACTGATTTGTAAGGAATTGAAGTAATAAACATGTGCAAAAATTTCGAAAGGAAGGTAAATCACATCATCATCATCATCAAGAGCTGTCATGTGGAATATTTAACAATCTCTTCCTTTTTAACAACGACAAGTTTCTGATTTAGAACTTGCAAGTTAGAAAAAATAAGCTTGGTGTGTAGCTCCCGTCGTTCCTTAATTATAGCCACAATTGTTCTCTCTCTCTCTAGGGGTGTGCACCGGTTTAGTTAATCGGCCGAACCAAATCGAATTGGAAAGATTTGGTCCAAATCGAACTGAACCATGAAAATATGGTTCTGTTTCGATTTTTGATTTTTTGGTTGTTCGGTTTTTGGTTCAGTTCGGTTTTTAACCGAAAAAAATCAAATCGAACCATAAATCATTTTTTTCTTTTCTTTTTTTTTTTTCTATTTTTTATTTTTATAATTTTATTTTTCTCAAAAATTAACACTCCAATTGCTCTTAAATAGACCCCATTTTGCTGCTTAATAGGTTGCTTTTCATTTCATGTTGAGAACATGTTCATTCTTATTGAATATTATATTGTGAGAATAGGCCCATTATAAAATTGTCATTTCATGTTGAATATTATAGCTTGATAATAGACCCATTCTTGTTCAAGCCCCATTTCATACCCATTAAAAGTTAATTTTTTTTCCAAAAAAATTAAAAAATCGATTAACCATAAACCAAACCGAACCAAACCGAAATTTTTCGGTTAAAATCGAAAACCAAACCGTCCAATTTGGTTCTGTTTTAGGTTTGCCAAAATGCCAAATCGAAATTTTCGGTTAATCGAATTTCCAGTTTGGTTCGATTTGGTTTAACTGAATGCACACCATCTCTCTCTCTCTCTCTCTCTCTATATATATATATATACACACACACATACACACACACACACACACACACACACATATATATATATATATATATACAAAAGATTTTACCTTTGGTGCTATCAATAACAAGCACGTTTTCTCTGTTGCAACTGTCGAGCTTTATGAATGCTGATTCATCTCCTATCATGTAATTGTAACTTTTGCTATCCAAGCACTATTTCTACATTAAGAGAGTCATTTTCACTATATTCTGCAAAACAGAATTTATTTTCTCTAGGTACCTAATATTTATTAGGTTCTTCTTCATTAGTTTTTAGAACCCAAATGAACTTAATTTCAATTTTTTTTAGAGGGCATTTATATGATATATATGTGTCCAAATTTCCACAAGTGTAATATGTTTTCCTATAGTATTTGATCCTAGTAGCCAGTAGGTGATCTTGTTGTATGGTGACGTGATTTGATCACTTTATGCTTACCTTTTGTAAATCTTTTTTCGATTATATTTTCTTCAAACAAAATAGTATTTTCGTTTTCTAAACCTCGAATGTTTCCTACAAGTCTGTTTCTTTCTTCAATTTCTTTTTTAAGTAATTTTAATGTAATCTTGAACTAGATCAATGTTTTCATCAAAGGTGATTTGAAGTTTTTATTTAAGAAAACTAATCTCCTCATGTAGTTCAAGAAGTTAATTAAGATGGCTTTTAAAAATATTAAATGAATAGGTATTTCCACATTAAAGATTAAATCACAATAATTAATTTCAAAATATCAAGATTCCTATTTATTTAACCATGAGCCAATTGTCTTCATCATAAATTGATTAGAGTTTGAATTATGCCGCCACCCTCAAAATTTTGAAATTTGATTTTTTATATTGAAAATCTGAAAATATTATAATTTTGCCATCTCTCAAATTATAAAATGGCCCTTCCTTTTATTGAAGATATACACTTTGCCATTGTTCTTCTTTATTATTTCAAATTTAGTTTTGGATAATCTGATTGGAAGTGTCCAGCTCGTGACATTCATAGCATCTGGCTAGATCAAGTATTTGTTGATTAGTACTGTTCCTTGTGAAACTTGCTCTAGTATCATGTTTGAATTGTCTCTTTATGTAAGCTATTTGAGACGCTTGTTTCATTCATCAGTATCTTCAACACCATTAATCTAATCAAATAATTCGAAATTGAAAGCAATTCTTTTTTCTTATTTTTGCTTTTTGAACAATCTTCTTTTGTAAGGAGAGTCATCTCATGGGAGATAAGTAAACCAATAAAGTGTCCAATGGTTAGGGTCCCAAAGTTTTTGGCTTTTTGAATGGGCATCACGTTGAGTGTCCACTCCTTCTTTGATAACGAGTGGAATATTCTTCATACTTATACATTTTTAGATAAGTCTTTCCAAGTGATAATATTGGGTTGGCAATCTTCAGAATGCAAGCATACATTTCTCTATTAGTTTCTCATGGTTTCGTAGAAAATATGTCATTTATATATTAGTGAGTAAATAAAGCAATTTTTTCTTGTTTTACATAATTAAGCATGAGTGATTTAGAGCAAGTTCTACATACACGTATACGTCGTAGTTGAACAAGTATGGTACAATTGTATTTCTCCTTAGTCAGGAAATGAAGATAGGATGCACTTTGCCTTGCACTCATGGATAGGATGTCTTTGGCGTTGCTGGTGAGTTCTCTTCTTACTTTTGGAGTCATGTTTCTATTTGTTAGAATTAATGGTTTGTCAATGACAATACTTCAAAGGTTATAATTTAGTGCACCGAAGAACTCCTCAATTTTATTCTTCTAGTCGTGTAGTTTGTCCCATAAAATAGTGATGGCTAGTGTAGAATTGAACCCCTACATAAACATCAAACTTAATATATCCATTAGAATATTTCAACTCAAATTGGTTACAATCTATTGGTGAACACAAGGCTCTAGTACCAATTATTAGAAATATAGACCTAGGAAGTGGTGGGTTAGGTTAAAAGCAAATCATAAGAGTAGGAAATTCCAAAATAAACAAACATAAAGTAGTAAAAAGCAAAATAGAGACATGGAGGATTTATAATAGTTTGGCAAACACCTAAATTCACAACTTAAATTTTCACAAATGACTTTATACTGCAAGTTCCACTAAAAACCCAAAACAACTATAGTTCAATAAGCTAAGCAAACGAAAGAAACAATTGGTGACTACAATAAATAAACGGATAGAGTAAGGAGGGAAAACAATTAAATGCCCTTATCTGAATGAGACTGCACGAGTAATGGTAGTTCTAGCCGGAATGGATGATCATACTACTTTCTCTTATCCACCAATGATACCTTCAGTAATCTAAGTGATATAAATTGATTATGTTAGCCTGAGCTTGTTCAAACATGCGTATATCCTTGGTCTTAAATAGTGGTTTCACAATCCTCTCGGTTGGTACGTACTTACAATGATAACTTGGCATAAATTAAGTTTATTCTCGAAAATGAAAACTTCCAAAATCTTAAAATCATGCATCCCTTGAATAATGTCATGATAATCCTCTTGATTAGTTTCAACCCTAATTTGACATAATTAAGCATGTTCTTAAAGATAGAAATAGCCCAAAATCTTAAATCAAATGAGTGACAAATCTTATACTTGATTAAATATGTAAAAGGAAATAAGATCAATCCACTTAAAGAGGCATTTGACGAATAATAAAATAGTTTTCAATCACCAAAAGTGATAATGGAAGATTTCCAACAATTTTAATGATGATAATTTGAAGTATTAAACTGGCAAAGCATCATTGACAAAATAATATAAATGATATAGTTTTTGAGATTGATGCATTATTTTTGATATTTTTAAATTTTTATTTTTCAACAAAAATTTTATTTAATACAAATCTTATTGTCTTGTAACTTTTCCAACTTAATAAAAGATAAATTGATGGAGAAATTTATAAAAAATATAGTTAGTGCTAAAAGAAAAATTATTTTTTAATTATTCAGTGAAAAAATAATTTTTTAGAGAAAAAAATACATGGAGTGACCTAAATATGATTTGATATAAAGATTGTCATTTTAATAATATATAAAGTTTATTAATTTTTTAGATATTTACCAATCATCAAATCGAATAAGACTCTCGAATACAAAGCAATAACTTGTTTAAAATTGATAATTTATTGTAAAATGTATGTGTCACTCATCCAAGAATATCTCAAATGAGTGAAGTAAAATCATACCTCATCATAGTTTTGTTCTATTTATATATATTTGTAAAAGAATTAAGTTTTTGGTGATTATTTCATACTATTATAAAAATAGTTGGGATAAGTGAGCACATTTATCAGGATTACTCTCATCAATAACTCACTAGTTCGATTGAATAAAAATTAGTTATCTTTTAGCAATACCAAAAATATTAAGTTTTTGTTATGAAAAAATTGTTACGAAATTTAGTTTTATATTTATAGCTATAAATTATAGCTACGAATTTTCGTAGCAAATGTAATTTTTTTAGTTATAATGAAAAATTATTAATTATCAATTTATAGCATTATGTGTTCGGAGCATAATAGATTAGTTATGCATTATTCATACAAAATTAATATATGTAAGAAAAAAAATGATTATTAGTTACAGATTGGTTGTAGTGAGGATTAGCTACACATCAACTTCAAACTTACCCAGGATAATTTCATAGCTAAATCTAAGAATTTTTGTTATCATGTACGGATTAGTAGTAGTTGACGCCACAGTTTTTTGTAGTGTAACAAGACATCAAAATAGCTCGATATGCCAATTTTTTATTTTTTAAATTTGTGGGGAAATTTTCATGTTATTCTTACATATATAAATAATTAAAAATTCTCATTGCATTTTTAAATAGTAAAGCATAACAATCAAAAAAATGTATTAAAATTTTATGAAAAATTTGGTTCCAAACTTGCTTCCACCAAATTAAAAGAGAAAATCTACAGAAGTTGTAGAGTATGGAATAATTTCTTTTTAAAGTATTCTAATTTATCTTAGAAAAAATTACTAAAAATACATGAAAATAAAATTTTCTATTTAAAAAACTCATAAAATTTCTTTTCAATTTGAAAAAACCTATTTAACAAGGTTTTTTATTTCAAAATGCCAGCTATGAACTTTTACCCGATTTTTGGACAGAATTCCCTTGAATTTCTTAGATTTCAAATTTTTTTATTTATTAGTATTTAATTTTAAAATTATTTACTAACTTTACAAAAATTAACTTACAAATTTAAAAAAAACTTATTCCTTTTATTTATTTCATTTGATTTAAAAATTAAAATTGTCTCTACATAACTTAGATATACTTAAAATCAAGAAGTAGATTTCTCCTAAAATTTTAATTTATTAAAGTTAAAATCAGCATTGGTGCAAATAAATTAAAATCACCATTGATACAAATCGATTTAAATAATCTAAAGAAAAAATTTATCAAAAGATCAGTTTATTAAATCTATTAATTTAATGAGTGAAGAGCAATTTAGTGAAAGAGTTAACTACTGTTTTCTGGAGAGAAAAGTTGATGGAGTGGATATTTTGGATTGAAAAGTATTTTCATGGGCTTTCTAAATACAAAAATATATTTTAAGAAGTTTTTAGTATTTATTTAATTATCAAAATGCCCTAATATGGTTTAAACACCAAAATGCACTTTAAGGCTATATAGGCACTATAATGCTGACACCAATATAGATAACATAAGTAAATAGGCATGGCCTATGCCGATATAGGCTAATTTGTGCCTATGTCTGTATAGACCATGCTTTTATAAGAGTATTCTTGCCTATATCAGCATAACGTATGCTGAACTAGGTTTGTAATGTCTACAACACTGTGATGTGCGTCATTATACGTAAAAGAGAATCAAACAAACCTTATAAAAATTTCACTTAATTTGGCTCTTCTTCACAATATATTCATAAATTCTTTGATAGTATTTCATATTATTTATCATAATTGTAGTACGTTGTTATTATAGCATTATTACAATGGGAGATCTCATTTACAACAGAAGGTGTAATATTCACTACTGATAATTTTTATGTTGATAATGATATTTCGTTTGATGACCTGACTACTTGTTGCAAATATAGGGTCTGGTGCGGACAAAGTTTTACCAATGTAAAATACATGTTACCCATGTCTCTTACGGTGGTGAAAGCTGCTAATATCGAGTGTTCAAGATGTTGAACGACTAAGATAAGTGCTGATTTGTAGTGTCATTTACAATATCCAAAGACCTATACATGTGATAGAGTTGTATGCAAAATTGGAGGCTGTTGTTGCAGACAGAGTCTTGGAAGATGTGTACATCCCACATTTTGATCACTCTCAAGAACATTTTACATTTTGGTCAAGGGAAGGACTAACTATATATATATATATATATACATGCCAATACATGAATCAAGATAGGCTGACTTAAATGAACCATACAGAAGATCACATGTACAAGTTTATCTTATCAGGTAAAGATGGCCTAAAAATCTCGGCCTAATATGAATAGTTCATTGCCTATGGTGCATGTAGGTAGCCATAACATGGACAACGATTACGGTGACTCGAGAAAATGGTGAAGATTATATTGGATTGGTAAATATCAGATTGCAATAGTGAAGACTGAAGAGTCTGATGGATTCCTCAATGATTGGGAAGCAATGGCCGAAGAAATTATGGAACTCATAGTCATGTCCTAGGTGCCTCCAACACACTTGAGGGTCCTAGCTAATGAGTTATGGCAAAGCTTAAAAATGAAGTTGTATATTTTCATCAATAACTCATCAGTTTATATACACAGAGAAAGTGAATCAAAAAAGAAAACAAACTAACAACTGGTGCTCCTTAAAGTTAGGAGACTTTATTTAATTTAATTCAAGTAAACTAAATACAGTCAGTTGCTAAAACATAGGAGGAACAAGTCAACAAGATGTTGAATAGGTGGAAGCACTAATACGCCCCCCTAAAGTTAGGGGTTGAGGGACAACACCTAACTTGGACAAATGATGAGAAAAGGCAGCTTTTGGGAGTGCTTTGGTGGGGGCATTGGACAACTGATCAGCAGCATGCACATGTATGGCATCAAGGTTTTTGCGCTCTGCATGATCCCGAACAAAGCGGACATCAACTTCAAGATGCTTCATCTTGCTATGTAGAACAATGTTTTGACAGCAAAATATAGCCCCATGGTTGTCACATAAGATCTTTGGGGGCTTTGAGAGAGGTACCTCAAGCTCCTTTAGCAAGTTCAATAACCAAAGTGTTTTAGATGCAGTACTAGCAATAGCTTGATATTCAGCTTTTGTGGAAGATCGTGCTACGGTCGTTTGTTTTTTTAATTACCAACTAATAGGACTCTGACCAAAATAGAGTATGTAACCTATAGTGGAGGCACGATCACTATGATCTCCCACCCAATTAGCATCTGAATACATATAAAGATTATTGTTGGAATGACGAGCGATACGGAGACCATAATGAGCGGTTTGCTTCAAATAATGCAAAATCTACTTCACTACTCTCCAATGAGTGTCAGATAGACAGTGCATTAATGGGGACAATTTATTGACTGAATATGAAATGTCCGACCTTGTGAACGATAGATATTGAAATTTTCCTAATACTTTTTGGTACTCAGTGGCATCCATCAGATTCTTTCCATCATGAACAGTTAGAATTTTGTGACGAACTCATTGGAGTGTGCATACCCTTGCTATCATTCATCCCTGTCTCATTTAGAATATCAATACTATACTTCGACTGCAACATAAATAAGCAATCAGATGTAGTATTCAACTCTATACCCAGAAAATATTTTAGTGCACTAAGATTTTTAAGGGAGAACTTGTTTGAAAGGGAAGAAATAACTTATTGAACTGTTGTAAAGTTATTCCTAGTTATGATAATATCTTCTATATATACCAGAAGATAGATGAAGACATCAGGGTTGGTGCAAATAAAGAGAGACGAATCTGACTTTGACTTTTTGAACCCCATTTGCAATAGAAACTTTGTTAGTTCTTTGTATCACTATTGTGAGGCTTGTCTAAGCCCATCAATTGCTTTTCTTAAATGGCATACATGCATTGGCCGATCTGGATCTTCAAAACCTAGAGGTTGCTGCATGAAAACCTTTTCATCTAGGTGACCTTGCAGGAACGCATTGTTGACATCGAGCCGATTTAATTCCTAATCATTTTGAACAACTATGGACAGAACAAGGCGTATCGTTGTTGGTTTGATGACTGGACTGAAAGTGCAATGGTAATCTACACCTGCCTTTTGAGTGAATCCCTTCGCTACAAGCTTGGCTTTGTAGCGATCGATAGTGCCGTTGGGCTTGTTCTTGATTCTAAATATCCATTTACAGTTAACCACATTAGCATTGGGATCCCTTGATACTAGTTCCCATGTCTGATTCCTTTGTAAAGCGTCAAATTCCTTTTTCATGGCTATTTTCTAGTAAGGTATTTGGTGGCTTGTTGGAAGGTCGTAGGTATTTTGGAAGATAGGAAAGCTGTATAATCAAACACTTTCTTTGGTTTGAAAATATGATTTTGGGATCGTGTGGTGACACAATTTGGCTCGGTGGTGGCTGTAGATTGAGTATTTCCGTCGGGGCATTGGACATTGGGACAAAAATTTGAGTTTCTAAGGTTGGCTAAAGGGAGGGTTTTGGGCAACATGAATATGTGAGAAGGGGAGCTGAGGATTGGGTCAATTCCTAAGAAGGGAATGAAAGACAAATTGAGGAATACTATCTATGATCGACGGACTCGGACTGAGCACAGTTGAAGGAGAGGAATTTGTATGAATGGCCAGCTGTTGAGAAATAACGGGTATAGGCATGGGAATGTCCAGCGAGATATGAAGTAAATTTGGGTAGTATCAGTATTTAAAATATTGTGCCAATCAATTTTTGAAAAAATATTTTTAAGATGTAAGAAAATATTTCAAATGGAAAAATATTCTCAAAAAATTTAACATCACGGGATAAAAAGATTTTTTTTTTCAATGGCTCAAAACATTGATGGCAGTAGTGTTTTGCAAGGAGAACCGTAGATACACACATGATTTAGATTGGGGTTCGAGTTTATTTTGTGTGTACAGTTTTAGCCAAGGATAGCAAAGACAGCCAAATATTTTTAAAGTTTGATAGTTTAGTTCTTCTCCAAATAATTTTTTATACGGAGAATAATTTTTTAGATGTGGTGTGGGAAGGCGATTAATGAGATACAGAGCATGATGAGAAGCAAAACTCCAAAAATTGGATGGCAGTGAAGCTTGGTGTAGTAATGTCTTAACTGTCTCTATGATGTGCCTATGTCTCTGTCCAGCTAAGGCAACTTGTTGTGGTGTGTATGGTGGGGGAAAGTAAATGTTCTATGCCTTTCGATTGAAGAGAGGGATCTAGGCTCTTAAATTCACCATCACCATCTGTGTATAGTGACACAATCTTTGTTTTGAAATAATTTTCAATCAACCGATGAAACTTTTGAAATATTGATTGGACCTCATTTTTGTTTTTAGTTGTATACAACCAGATATATTTGGTGTATTGATCAACAAAAATGCAGTAATACAATTTTTTATCAACTGATACTACTGGAGAAGGGCCGCATAAATCACTAAAAATTCTTTTGAGTGGTGCATCACTGAATAATGTGTTTTGGTGAAATGGTAAACAATGAATTTTATTTGATGAGCAAGCATTACAAAAAGATAAGGGTTCTTTTATAGAAATCGGCAATGAAAATTTATTGAAAATGAAATGTAAAGTGTGAGAGTTAGGATGTCCCAATCTTTGATGCCAAAGTGGTACTAAAGGTTTGGTTGCAACAAAGTAGGACAACGGATTGTTGCAGTTGGGCCACTTATAGAGTCCATCTTTACTTCGTCCGCACACCAGTGGAGTGCCCACGCTTAGATCCTCTACCCAAAATTTAGATGGAAAAAATTCAATAGATGTTAGATTTTCTTTGCAAAATTTAGATATAGAAATAAGGTTTTGTTTAATTGAAGGAGCACATAAGGTATTTGAAAGCTTAAAAGAAGAATTAGACGAATTTTCTTTAGCAGAACCAGTATGAGTTATAGGAATCATGTTATCATCACCCATTGAAATTGCGTCACTTCCGCAATAATCTTTAGCAGAATGAAGATTATGAGGATCGATTGTGAGATGATGCGATGTACTAGTATCTAGGATCTAGGACGGTGTGGTAGCAGTGGATTGGGAGGCAAAGTTGGCTTTTGCTTCTTCATGATTATGTGACTTGGATCGACAAACTCGAGCAGTATGTCCAAATTTGTCACAGAGTAGGGATGGCAATTTATGCCCAATCTGCAGGTACCCACTCTGATCGGGGCAGGTTTTCTACCCTCCTTGTGGCAAATTGGATCGGGTTCGAGTTCTAATGGGTGCGAGTTAGATTAGGCTTGGGTTTATAGTAAATCCACCCCGAACCCAACCTAAAGTATTTATATATATTTATATTTAATTTAGTTTTTTACAAAAAATATATACACAACAAACCCTAAATTATGTTAGCATTTTTTACTTTTCCTCATATTCCTCGCAATTGTGACTCCCAAGAGTAGATTCAGAATGCTTAGAAAATGCTCAAAAGTTTTCTATTTATTTATTTTACGTAAAATTTATATGATATTTGAGTTAAAACTGTAATATTTCGTTAATTGTACCCAAGATTAGATTCGGAATGCTTAGAAAATGTTCAAAAGCTTTCTATTTATTTGTTTTACTTAAAATTTATATGATATTTGAGTTAACACTATAATATTTCATTAATTGTATAGTGGATAGTATTTTAAAAAAATAAAAAATATTAATTAGGTGTGGGTAGGGTTCTATATTTATATTGCGGGTTGGGTTTAGGTTTTCACTCCTAAAACTCGTGGGGCGGGTAGGGGCAAGCTGTATAAAATCTTTGCGGAGCGGGTTCGAGTTGAGTCAAAACCCGCCCCGTTGCCATCCCTATCACAGAATTGACATTTTACTCTGGAAAACTATTATGCTTGAGGGAAGGGACACGATGGAGGTTGATTTCGATTTGGTTGAGATCGCCTGTGGGTCTCTTCGATTGTTACGTGATGCAGGAGTGTTGATGTTAGCCTTTTTGGCAACTGCTGTAGTGATCTGTGGAGTAGATTTGGGTATATCAACATGTTTGAAGAAGAGTTCCCGATTGAGAAGGTTATCAAATAACTCTTCATATGTGATGGCTGCATCACAAGCTTGAATCGTTGTTGAGATGGATTTGTATTCTGGATTGAGACCACTTAAAATTTTGATTACCAGTTCTTCATTAGTGATGGGAGCACCTACTGTTGCGAGTTTGTATGCAATGGTCTGAACTTCACGCATATATTCACTGATAGTTCTAGAGCCCTTGGTGATGGTTTGTAAAGAGTGGTGGAGGCTGAATATTCTGGTATGCGATTTGTTGGCATACAGAATGTGTAATGCATCCTAAGCTTACTTGGAGGATGAAGTCTGGGCAATTGTGGATGTGATTATGGGATCCACAGAGGCCATCAGGGCATTGCGAATAAGTTGATCTCGATGGAACCAAATCTTGTATAGAGGATTTGGAACATCTTGATTGTTGAGTATAGTTATTTTTGGTGGAGCTACCATCGTTCCATCGAGACAGGAGTAGAGGTCATGACCATACATGAGTGATTCAACCTAGGCCTTCCAGTTGGCAAAGTTGGAAGGTCCGATGAGCCTTTGAGGTAGTTGGGAAATAGGTTTACATTGAATCAATTTGTATGGGAATGGTTGAATCGGTGGGATTTACCATGATTGGGTTGGATGCGTTAGAAGCCATTTAGGAAGCAAGGGTGGGAGAAAAGAAAAAACTGTAGGCTGGATCTAATTCTCTTTAGAGATGAATGACTTTGGATACCATAAAGAGTTATGGCAAAACTTAAAAATGAAGTTGTATATTTTCATCAATAACTCATCAGTTTATATACACAGAGAAAGTGAATCAAAAATGAAAATAAACTAACAACTAGAGCTCCTAAAAGGTAGGAGACTTTATTCAAATTAATTCAAATAAACTAAATGCAGTCAGTTGCTAAAACATAGGAGGAACAAGTCAACAAGATGTTGAATAGTTGGAAGCACTAATACTAGTGTTGGAAGCAAATGTCCCAGAGTTTTCGGAGTATCCATTGTTGTATTGCAACATAGGAAGCAAGACGCTGAATTAGGGGTGTAAGATAAGTCAAATTGGCTCACGAGTCTATTGAGCTGGCTCAATTATAGCTCGATTCGAGCTTGAGTTTTAACATGAGCTGAGCACTAGCTTTACTTTAGTTGTTCGAAATAATATATATTAATAATTTATGTTTTCTAATTTTAAATATTTATTATATATGATTAAATAATTATAATATATTACTAATTTAATATTTTATTAATAATTATAATATATTATAATTTAAATCATTATAGTAATTATTATAATATATATTATTATTTAATATATATTTTATTAATAATTATAATTTAAATTATTTTATTAATTATTATTTGATTTAAAATTTTTTGGTGAGTTAAGCTCAAGCCCGAGCTCAAGCTCGCGAGCTTGATAGTCGAGATCAAGCTCGAGCTCAGGCCCTTAAAAGCAAACTCATTGAACTCGAGCCTACAATTTTTGTCGAATTCGACTCATTTACATCCCTATGCTGAATGATGATGAATTACACGTGGATATGCAATTTAAGAATAAGGAGGAAACAATGGTGGCAATCAAACATTACAATTTAAGGAAATCAATTGAGTAGAGAGTTTATGAATAGGAACCTACCAAATATCATGACAAATGTATATAAGCAGTTGACACAGAGATGCAAGTAGAGTATTTGAGCCTCGTACGTAAAGAATAAGCAAATGAGACAGAAAGTGTGAAGCCAGGTCCTCAATCCTCATCCTTAATTTCACGTCGATCTCCAGTAATTTCCTCAGATCACAACTTAAGTTTGATTCAAACTTGATATGTCATTGCATGATGCCTCTTGCAAAAGTGAATCTATCAATTAATATCTCAATTCTGGTGGGTGTTGTAGTCATATGTGTTGAGGACTTTTTGATAATGTAAGCCAAATGGTAAATTGATGGCACACACATATTTATCACAAGTATAAAGGGATATTACTGATCATAGCAATTAATGTGCAAGATGAAAATATCAGAATACTACCAATGGTATTTGCTAGCTACATTGGAATATGGTTGGACTTTCTTTTTGTCGAATTGCACAAGTTGGCAGCTAGATCATGCTGGTGCTCTTGGGTTGGGTGTGAACATGTTGTTTCCAGAAATCAAATGATTGCCATGCACGTTGCCAGCCATCATCCTGGCCAATTACTGTTCTACAAACTAGACTCACCTTGTTCCATCGATTTTGTCTAGCTAGGAGGCTCAAGATGAAATAACGTGGTGTGGTGTGGTATGGTCATGATTCACCAATAATATCAAAAGTCGATGCAAAGTGATCCAACTTGGGGCCTCCGCCCTCGATCGTTGTTGTACGAGATGAGACAAGACAAGCGGTAGAGAGGCTTACCTTGATCCCACTTAATTAATTATTGGATAAGCTCGAGTATGAATGAAGATCAGTTGGTTTGGGGGGGCTATCTCCCAACAAATACAAAAACATTGAGCGCTGTTCTATATTACTCAAAAGTACTCAAATGACATCCTATATATAATCCCCAAATGTCCCGTTGGGATATAGGACAGTACTAGCAATCTCTAGTAATGCTTATTCTAATATACCCAATCCAATCCAATCCACGTAGCTTGTAGCTCTGAGAGTTTGATCCGACGCTCCGTGAATGTCGCATTTGTGTGATCCGACACTCTGTGAATGTCAACGGGTTCATCTGGAATCACTTGCACGCACACACACACACATATATATATATATATGTACTCAAACTGTGTGGCAACTCTGTTAACACAATAGGGTGCTACTGAAGATGTCAAAACTAACTAATTAGGACAGTGATGGAGGACCCAATTATAGGCATATCAATCACACGATATTTATAGAGAAAAAACAGATAGACGTCTAGCACAAAATCCATGCAAGAAAAATTACAAATTATATAACATTTATGTTATTATATATAATACTTATTTATAAAGTGAGAAATTAATAATTGTAACCGTATCTCAATATATCTCTATCATAACATGCATCGATCGGGTATATATCACCTTAAATTACTCTCGCTCCAACTCCAACCACGATCGACAACTATATATGTCATGTTGCCCACTAACACAGTACCTTCGTCTAAAGCATGTTAAAAACTCCTTAATTACAGCTGGGAGCAGGGTCTAAGTTGGTTGTCCTTGTCCACCTACTTTCCACATGATTAATTCTTGTCTAGCTGTCTTTGCCAAAACCCAGTAGTAAATTAGCCACATGGATCCTCCAGTAGTGTGCATGACTCATGTGTATTCCCCACAAGAAAATTAATGTGGATTAATGTATATGCATGTCTCCACTCTTCATCTCTCTCGTGACTAGTCTCTACTAGGACACTGGACGCCTCATTTGCATTGCATGCCAAAATCTAGGCTGCATATATAAGGATGCATGCCCTGAAATCTGAATCTCTCATATATAGAGTTCCTCCATAACCACATATCTGTATCGCAAAATGCACAACACCTATCGAGGGAAAAACTACTAGAATTGTAATTTCAAAACAAAAACTTCTTAATTTTAAAAGTATTCCACATCTATATTTTTAAACAAATCACGCTTACGATCTCAACATTTTTGAATTTGATTTCAAAAGATGCAAAATTTTAACTTAAACTTAATTAAATTATCAAATTAGAATTTCAATTATTTTAAATATTAATTTCCAACAGTACTTTTCACTTTTTTATTTTTTTATTTTTTATTTTTTATATAAAATTAAACAACACTTACTCTAATTAATCCAAACCCATAAAACACACAATCTTAATACTACCTATACATAAACAACAATAACATCAGCATCAACAGACTAAATTACTGACAACATTAATATTAGCATCAATAGCGACAAAAAATATAACAAAAACAACAATAAAACTTTTTCACTTAATAATGCCATTGAGCTATAAAATAGTATGTTTTGGTGTTATTGAATTTGATGTTTTTTGATAAGAGGAGTAAAAAATTAGGATGATTATATTGGAAGTAAGTTGGTTCGTTTATTATTTAAATCCTATATCGATATACATGGCCAATTTACTGACATACAATGTATATTGGCATACGAAGTGCCACGATACATGAGAATTCATGTATAGCGGCACTGTATGTGTCGATATACATCAAAATATTAGTAAAATTAGCTACATACATCGATATAGCCTTAATGCACCTAAAACTAGCACATAAGGGTATTTCTTTTGATATTAGGTACTTTGAATTTTTTTTTTTTAATGAAAAAAAGATGAATTTAAGCTAACCAATTTTTTTAATAAATTTTAAATCATTAAGTTGTTACTTTGTCTTAGTAACTTGAGAAACCTTTTGTGTACTGTTTATTGATCTAAGTCTAAGTTAAATATAGAAAAATTTAAGAGGTTACATATAATAAGATTCGATCTCAAATAAAATTTTGATACCACCAACTATTTGTTTTTGTTACATTATGAATATATTATTTGTATAATGTGAAAAAAAATTAAAAACATGGACAAACACTGTTGGAAAAAATATTAAAAACTAAGTCACGTTCGAATTGATGCATCAAAAAGTTGTTAAGTGAATTATTGTTCTAGACACTATGTAGTCGTTTCTAAACAAATAATTCAATTATTTGCAATGTACTCCTCAGAACCTCAAAAATTTAGTAGAATCAGATAATGGATTTTGCATCTAATAAGTAAATTTTGAACGTAGAGATATAAGTATGATACACAATGAATATATCATACGGTAATTTTTAAAATTTTAGAACACTGCACTAGGCTGATTATTCAATTTAATTTTTATATAAAAAATATAAGCATGCACATATACATATGTATATATGTAATTGACAAAAAAATTATAAAAATTAGATACAAGTATAAAATATTCATATATATATATATATATATTAGCTATATATAGTTTCGACATTTGTTAATGTAATTTACATTTTATGATATTGTTCATGAAATAAAGAGAGTAACTCTGTAAAATAAAAAATTTGACAAAAAAAAAGGAGAGAAAGTGAATTTTGAAAGTGTAATATTATTTTAAAAAGTTAGGTTATTTTATTTCTTGTTATAGATCCTAACTTTATAGATTATGAAAAAAGTGCTACGTCCTTTCCATATTAAAATTGTGTTCTTCTCGTCAAAGTCATGTCTTTTTGTATTAACTTATTGTCTTTAATTTCTGAACATGTTATTTAGCATATCAAATACATATTAGAGTCATATTCATATAAAATATTATATATAATAATTTTTTAAAATGTAAGTACATTATAATCTTCAAGTAATACGCAAAAATAAATAAATTTGAATTATCAAATTCAATACAGTAGATGTTGGATCACTAGTTCCACCATTCCGCTAGAGTAAAACAAACAACAGTGCACCTTCAAACAAAAAGGGCAAACAAGTTTTTTTCTATCATTCTAATTGTTCGTTTTTATTTAATATCATGTAGACATTTTGTAATTATTGATTTGCAAACAACTAAATCTCAATCGTAAGATGTCTTTATTTTAAGAAGATATAGTTCCATTCAAACAATTTGATATTTATTTTGTTTTATTTTAAATGCATATATTTATTTTTATTTAAGATATATCCTTTATTTTAACAAAACAAACAAAAATTTTGAATTGTTTAGATTTTACATATTCTATAATATTAAATAATAAACATATCTAAAATATGTCATTAGATTTAATTGAATTTATTTGTTAATTAAGATAAAAATTAAAAAAAAAAATTTAAATCTATCTTCCTAACAGTGTAATTTTAATAATTTTAATTTATGTCCTCAATAATATTAAAACAAACATATCTAAAATAATTTAATAAATTTATTTAATAACTAAATATAAATTAAATAAAAAATTTAAACAATAAAAATTTAAAGTTATCATTTTTTAATGATGTAATTTAATAATTTTAAATATATACTTAATAAGATTAAAATAACAAACGTTTGTAAAATAATTTAACCAATTTTATATAGTAACTAAAAATAAAATAAATAAAAAATTAAAAACAAAATAACAAAAGCAAAAAGAAGAAAGATCTTCTCCCCTCACACACACAGACGACCTGCCCAGCCAACCAGGCCCCAAGCCCCGCCACACCCTTCCGCAATCGTAGTTGGGCTGACCATAGCCAACAACCAATATGGGGCGGCCGGATTTTGGTGGGTGGGGTATATATATCTATATATATGTAAGTATTTTTTTTTTGGGGGGGAGGGGGGAAGTGGGATATAGATATATGTATATATATATATATGTGTGTGTGTGTGTGTGTGTCTAATACACACGTATATATATACATATAGATATTTATAATATTTTGAATACATATTTGAAAAAGGATTGTTATGTTATTTAATTTTTATTTTTTAATTGATTTTTTAAATTTTTTAATAAGGATAATTTTTTCTGTTAGTTTTTAAGAATAGTTCTTAATAGTAAGTTTTAGAATTACTATAATTTAGTTGATTAATAGGTGGGTATTAAAATATAAATAAAAAGTATTATCATAAAATATGGAAGAGATTAAATAAAATTATATGTTGAATAAATGATCAAATAAATAAGAAAAGGGTATTTAATTTAAAAAAGGGGTAATTATTTAAATTTTGCTTTATTTTTTATCAAGAATAAAAGGACACTTGGCATAATATAAAGTGATTACATTATAATAAATAGAACAAATTGAATAGGACTATACAATATCCCAATTTAGTGTCAAGTTGCGTAAATAACCCCAGAAACACGGGTGAGAATCCACAGTAAACGATGATGTATCCTTGCAGGCCCACACTCACAGTCGCATTCCCATGAAATTTCCCTTACCCCCCGATCCTTTCCGAGTATGGTATATCATTTTCCTTTGTGTCTGGTCGTTCCACTCTCACTTGTCGGCCACATACTCTCACAAGAACTAAAAATAACTCTTAGATCTGAGCTCAAATCCACCGAAACCCGGCCGTTATAAGACAATCCTGTAAGAGTTTATCTAGGTTGCAACTTTTTCTCTAAATTTTTGTTGTAGTATATTATATGACTATCTTGTATTCCTATTTAGATGTAATATGGAAATTTTTGTGATCGGTAAGAATCAAATAGTCGAGGTAAGAGTGAAGCTCTCTATCTTTAAAATGAATTAGCCCCGCACTGGTGCTAACGGTTACTGGTTATCATCTCCCAAAATACAATGACTAATTCAGATGATAGCAGCACTACAAACCATATGATCTCTTCAAATGTTAAGCATATTGAACTCTTAGGACTATGCTAAAGATGTTGTAGTATATTGTATTATTGTATTGTATGAATATGCGGATTTGAGACTGATATTTATAGTGCTAAAGTAGTATCCGAAAAAGCGGTCATAAATGGCATTAATGTTGTTGCAAATTTCCAATGTAGAAGTTGGAAGGACATAGTCTAGGTGCATCTTTCGGAGGATTTAGATTAGCAGGAATTAACTCACTCGTTTTTTTGAATTCCAAAAAAATAAGCTGAAATTAATTTCAGCTTATCCAATTTCAGAAGTTTCAAGATTTTTTTCCTATTGGGCTTCAAAATAATTCAGATTAAATTTGGCCTAAAAGGTTAATATTAGACTGAATGCCTAATTTAGCCCAAGCCCAAGCCCACGACCACGCCACATCAAGCCAAGCTAAAGACAAACCCATTCCCAATCCAGTCAACCGGACAGATGGGCGGCGGTGGCAGCGACGTGCGTACGTGTAGGTTGGATTGAACCCATCACCATGTAGGTACTCTCCTCACCAAACACGTGTGGTACCCCCAAGCTGCCCAACTGTTACCTCCACACTTAAGATAAATATTCAAGTACACCTTTTACAATGTGGGGTGGAGTTTTATTCCTACTATTCCTTTAGCTCATTTTTAGTTTTCTTAGTCAACCTTGAAGTAGCTCACTTTGACCATTAATTTCTCATTTACTCGAAATTGGTTTTGGCCAATTTAACACATTATCGTCATCTACCCACGGCGTAGTTTACGATGATCACCAATTTATTAGAAATTAATATCTTGAGCACACTTAAAAATTTGATCAGAGAAGACCAATTTCTAACAGTCCCCTGCACGAATGGAAATTAGTGTGACTGATGATGCATATGCTTATGCAGACACGAGAGAGTTCAAGCGAACAACTACTATATCAGGATAGGTAGCTTGTGGCTTTGAACCTTCCTTAGTGAAGTATTATCGTGCTTACTTTGCTAATTAGTGAACGTGATGTCTTGAACTGTTCAGCCGTTGGTGTAAACCAAGACAACAATAATCACATAATAGCTGTTCTTATGCTTTTTAGTTATTTCTGGTTGTGTCTGTTTTAGCCATGGACACCGATCTTGGATTCATAAGTGTTTATGATGAAGAGGCCTGTCTTGACACTTACATAGGTGATCTCCCACATAATATCTTGCCATACTTTGCTATTCTAGCTCTGGGAATCATTAAGAGTCAAAACTCAACTTGGTACACTCAGTAGGCAACACTTCCATGTCATATGACTGGGTTGAAGTGCTCACATGAACCTTTATAACTTAGTTGTCCCATTGAACCAAGTTCTTAGGATCTCCAATCATCATGGTTGGGTGTCCGCTATGTCGGTTCTTAAACTTATGGAATTTAATCTCATTCCTCTTGACAGACATTTCACTCGATCTCTTGGTAGGCCTTTAGTTCATGGATCTACTAAATTCTCCTTAGATTTCACATAGTTAAGTGAAATGACCCCGTTTGAGATCAATTGCTTTATGGTATTGTGTTGTCGTCTGATGTGATGAGATTTACCATTATACATGCTGCTTTGAGCCCTACCGATTGCCGATTGACTATTATAATGAATTGTGATGGCAGATAGGGATTTAAGCCAATAAGGAATATCCTTTAGAAAATTTTGGAGCCATTCTACTTCTTCTCCTGCTTTGACTAAAGCAATAAATTTAGACTCCATCATAGAACGAGCTATACATATTTGTTTGGATTCCCAGGACACAACAGCACCACCTAGGGTGAAAACGTACCCATTTGTAGACTTGGTATCTTTTGTATTAGATATCCAATTTACACCACTGTAGCCTTCTAATGCAGCTCGATATCTAGTGTAGTGTAACTTGTGATCTATTGTGTACTTAAAAAATCTAAGTACCCTTGTCAGTGCTTTCTAGTGTTCATTGCCAGGATTACTTACTCAACTTGTTTACTAGGCATGCAATGTCAGGGCGAGTACAGTTGTTAGAATCATCAAACTGCCTATTATTCTCAGGTTCACTACTATTTTTGCTCAGATGTTGACTGGGATGTATTGGCATTTTTAGGAGAATTGTCATACATATTAAATTTCTTGAGAATTTTCTCAACATAATAGGATTGAGTTAAAATTAGACAGTCAGATGTTCTAACTATCTTAATCCCCAGTATGACATTCGCTACACCCATATCTTTCAAGGAAAGAAATTTCAGAAAAATACTATTGATATGGGGTAGCCCAGCAGGCCCAACATAATAACGCTTGACTAGAGCACCTATACGATGCGAGATGCCCAACTACCTATCAGGCCTAATTGGCCGAGGGCTGACCACGTAATCAACCAGGTCCGACTTAATTGGGCTCCAACATGTCTCGGCGAGTATCAACATTTGCTCATGTCAACCAAAGTATGATTGACCGTGATCGAGGAAGCTCTTTCCAGCGCTTAGTCGGAAAGACATTTGAATAAGACAGAGTGCTATCTTATCGACCAGAGTCTACGTGGATATCTTAAGGGCAAGTGCTAGTCTCAATCGGGGAGCTCGATCAGAAGCGATGGCTCCTTTGCTGCATTAAATGCTCTGACAAGCGAGATGCCACTAGTATCATCTTTTTAGCCGCACTAGGCTAGTGTGCGCCTCCAGTGTACCACCTCATCTTAGGTAGATGGAGGTAGCGCCACCTGGAATAGTACACAAGTTTGAGAAGACTCAATGTTCCTCAAGTAAGGACAAATGCCCTTTTTGTGCAACAAGGGTATTATAAACATATCAATCACACCAGGAAGGCTATAAATACCCCATTGCTAGCCTTCCACAAGGTATGCTATTTATTATTCAAAAGCCTTCACTCTGTTGCTTTATATTCCAGTCAATAATTTACTGACTTGAGCATCGGAGTGCCTTATTCGAGGGTACCTCGGCTAGCCTATGTGTGCTGGTGATTGTAGGACTCGACTTGATTGGATTATTGAACACCCATATTGATGTCCCACTTGGTCGATTAAATTGGACATCAGCCCAACTTAGACAAAACAATTCATACCCTCATCGTTTAGCGTTGTCTGTGGGAAATTTGAGTTCGCAATTGAGAAAAATGGAGAACAAGAGCGAGTCATTTCTGAAAGAAAGGAGAACAGAAGATCCCTAACCTCTTCTCCTCGACCCCATCGGGAGCCAGATTTGGTAGGACCTAGCTCCCAACCAGAATAAGTGGTCGCTGCCCTCAACAGACACAACCATCAGCCCGGATTAGCTGGTAATACCACTTCCTAACCTTCCTTGCGTGAGGAAAGGCTCCCTAGAGAAGAGAGGGGTTGACTGAAAGTTAGGTGGCCACCCACTCGACGAGAAGACAGTCCTTGGCAATTCCCAAGGGAAGAAGCCTGACGAACTCTCGAGAAGAAGTTGCAAATTTAATGGACTATGGTGTTCAAAAACTTCGAGCCCTGCACTACGATGGTGCTCATGGTAGAGAGCATAAGGCCTCAGATAAATAAAAACATGTCCCATACTATTAAGGAATAATGAGAAGACGTATCCCATCAAATACAGCAGTTGAACAAGCGATTGGAAGAGATGTCGAAAAGGAACTCGGAGAGAAACCCTCACTACGATGGTGCTCATCGGCTTCATCGAGAGTGGGAGTCACCATTTGTGCAAGAGATAATCGACCAGCGCATTGCCATCGATGCCAAGGTTCCTACTGGGCTGCCCAGATATGATGGCTCGTCGGACTTGAACGAGCTTCTACTACAATTCGAGCACATGATGCAGCTACATGGGCACAATGAATACATCCACACCAAGATGCTAGTCACTACATTCTAAGGAACTGCGCTTGATTAGTTTGTGAAATTAGAACCGGCGTCGATCTACTTGTACGACCAACTTTATGATAAGTTCCTCCACTAGTTCATTTGTCGGAGGAAGACAAAGCTCCCACACACCTACTTGCACACTGTTGAACCAAACGAGAGAGAGTCACTCCATGACTTCTTCACTAGGTTTAACACCGAGGTTCTGAAGATCGACAACCCCAGGATCGAGTTTTTGATCGATGTGCTCTTTTTAGGCCTTTGACATAAATAGTGCGTTAATGCTCTAGTTAGGGAGCGATCGAGGACCATGGATGAATTGCTCAACCTAGCAGAGAAGTACATGACCTAAGAAGATATGAATAAGCTTAAAAATGGCAATCTTGATGTCGACAAGAAGAAGGCCAAAGAGAAAGACAACCGACAGCACAAAGATGGTCATCGATCTCCGATCAAAATTTTCTACAATTACATCCCCGCTCAATGCTGCCAGAAAGGATGTACTGTTTGCCATCCAGCACGACAACCTCTTCAAGAAACCTAGAAGTTGATGGAGGTGGAAGCCATGTAGAGGTCCAAGAAATACTGTTATTTCTATAGACAGAAGGGCCATGACATGGAGGACTGCTTTAATCTCCACGATGAGATTGAAAGGTTGATTCGACAAGGCCATATGAAAAAGTCTGGCGATGAGAGAGCTTGACAAGAGACAGAACAAACCGACTAGACTCCTCGCAAAGAAAGGTCAGTTAGCCTAATAAAAGAAGACAAAGGAAAGAAACCTACCTATAATACCTGCCTACCTATCAGGGGAGTGATCGATACAATCGCTGGAGGGCCGATTGCAGAGGACACCAAGTTAGTGAGAAGGTAGAACTAAAGAAAGCTGGAATCGACCAAATCCTCCTCCATAAAAATTATCTTCCAGCTCTCGACCAGTGCGAAACCAATCTCTTTCTCCGATGCCGACTTCTCACATATCAAGAGTTAGGGAGCTGACAGCAAGCTGGATTGTTCTCTTGTGGTATTTGTTGAGACCCCCAACTTTGAGGTTAGAAAGATATTGGTCAACAACAACAACTCTGCAAACATCATTTTTTTGTCGACCTTGAAGAGAATGAATATGGGGAAGTTAAAATTCGAAACAGTGCGCACCCTACTGGTTGAATTCAGGAGGTCAGAGATCATCCCGAAGGATCTATAAACTTGTCTACATCATTCGGGGAGGCCTCCCCGATGAAGAATACTCATGGTTAACTACCTAGTCGTTGATGCACCCTTTGCTCACAATGCTATCATTGGATGACTAGCTCTGAATGACTTTCGAGCCATTGTCTCGACTTGTCATATGAAGGTTAAGTTTACGACAACCGCTGGTATTGGCAAACTTCTTTGCAATATGAAGGAAGCTTGGTGATGCTACACAATTTTGGTCGAAGCAAGCGAGTAGAAGGCTCGACCAAAATTGAAACCTTTGGGGGACACCCCAGTAGCAAAACTTGATGAGGGGCAGATGAATAAGGAGTGAAAGCTCAAGGAGATCAGGGTCGAGCCTGTCAGAGAGTTTAAAACCATCGAGCTGGAACGAGGGAACCCCGACAAGACCACTAGAATTGGGACTGATATGGGCAACAACATGGAATGCCTTATGGTCGATTTCCTCAAAAGAAATGTTGGATTTTTTGCTTGGAATGCTTTTGACATCCAAGGAATCGACCCTAATGTCATCGTCCATCACCTGAACGTGGAACCCTCGTTCAAACCACTGAAGCAGAAGACCAGAACCTTCAATGCTGAAAGATGCCAATTCATTGAAGAGGAGGTCAACAAACTTTTAGAGATAGGATACATTGTATAAATTCAATACCCAAATTGGCTTTGTATTGTAGTCCTTATCCTTAAAAATGAGAGAAAGTGGCAAATGTGTAACGATTTCACTGATTTGAATAAAACTTACCCTCGCATAAATTTATTAGTAAATTCTACTACTAGTTGTGATTTATTGCGTATGATGGATGCATTTCAAGATTATTTCTAAATTTTCATGGCACCCGAGGATAGATATATGACCTCTTTTGTCATCCCCAATGGGGTGTATTACTTTCTAGTCATGCTTTTCGGGCTAAAAAACATAGGTGCCATCTACCAAAAACTCGTCAACTTTATGTTCAAAAACAAGATCGGTAAGACCATGGAAGTTTATGTCGAAGATATGATCGTCAAAATAGAAAAAGAACATAATCACTTAACCGACCTCAGCCATACATTCTCATTATTGTGAGCATTCAGCATGAAGCTCAATCCTAACAAGTACACGTTTGGGGTGAGAGGGGACAAGTTCTTAGTTAGCCAGAGAGGCATTGAAGTAAACCTACAAAACATACAGGCCATTTTCAGCGTTTGGTCAGTAAAATCATAGCTATAGGTCGATTTATTGCCCGACTAGTTGACAAAAGCCTACCATTCTTCAAAATCCTCAAAAAACGAAGAGATTAGGTTTCCAATGGACAAAACAATGCGACCAGGCATTGGTCGAATTAAAGCAATACCTTTTATTAGCATTGATGTTGGACAAACCTGAGATTGGGGAAGTTTTGAATGTTTATTTCGCAGTCTCGTCGACATCGATTAGTTCAATTTTAGTTTCGACCATGAATGGCACCCATCGACCAGTTTGCTACAGCAGCAAATCATTGCAGGGCCAAAACACAACTATTTGGAGATCAAAAAATTCGTTCTTGCCTTGGGTACTGCAACTAAGAAATTGAGGCCTTACTTCTAGCCTCACTCCATTGTGGTCTTGAGAAATCAACTATTGAAGTAGGTGTTGCAAAACCAGATATGTTTGGAAGGTTAACAAAATAGACAATTGAACTAGGTGAATTTGACATCACATTCCAGCCCCAAACTGCTATAAAGGTCCAAGTGTTAGCCAATTTTGTCGCTGAGAGACTTGAACTACTCACTCAGCTCGACCACAACCCCTTTATGTGGACTTTCCATGTCGATGGCTCGACAACTTCCTTAGGGAAAGGAATCGGCATTTCTCTACGATCTCCACAAGTCGAGGAATACGACTTTGCAATCAAACTCGACTACTCTATCATCGACAATGAAGCAGAATATGAGGCCCTCCTTGCAGGCAGAAAGATGGCAGTAGATAGGGGAGTTGAATAGCTGGTAGCCATCACAGATTCCTAGCTAGTCAGAGAGTAGGTCAAAGGAAAGTTTGAAGCCAAGGAGACTACGATGAGCAAGTATCTAATTGAGGTCAAAAGGCTATGACAACGATTTATGAAGCTCACCCTCAGCGAAGTTCCTCGATTAGAGAATGAATGTGCCAACACATTGTCAAAATTTGTGAGCTCGACGGAAGGAACTAGGGATAGAACCATTACTTTCTTCATCACCAACAAACCTACCATAGGCGATCTTGACTAGAATTGGGTAGGGCAGATCGGGAAGCCCCCTCCTCCTGGAAGGACGAGGTAAAAGCTTACTTAGGGGAGAGTAAAGTTCTTGAGGATAAAAGGCCAAGGACGCAGGCTCAGAGGTCAAGCAGCTAAGTTCGCCCCCGATGAACACAGTTAGCTTTGCAAGAGATTGATTTTCGGACCACTGTTGAGATGTTTGACATCGGAACAGGCTCGCGAGGTCTTACATAAAGTCCACTCAAGCATTTGTGGCAATCATTCTGGAGGATGATCTCTGGCCCACAAAATCATCAGATATGGTATTTCTGGCTAACTTTGTTGAATGATGCCGTCGACTTCACCAAAAAATGCCGTCATGCCAGGTCCACTCGAACATAGCTCACCGACCTGCAGCAACACTGGTGCCCGTCCAGATCATATGGTGACCAGTGGAGGATTTATGTAGTTGGTTCTTTTCCAAAAACTACAAGTTAAAGAAAATTCATGATTATTGCAGTTGAATACTTTATGAAGTGAGTGGAAGTAGACGCAATCCCAAAAGTAACCGATGCTGCCGTCAAGAGCTTCATATGGAAAAATATCATGTGCTGCTTCAACTTAGCCGAAGTCTTAATATCTGATAATGGGACGCAATTCCAACGTAGAAGCAGGAGACGCTAATGCGAGAGTGTAGAGCTCAGTTGGCAACTTTCAAGCTAACGACCAAATGAAAGTCACGAACAGAACTGTCCTAGATCACCTCAAGGGTCGACTTGAAGGAATTGGAGCAAGTTAGGCAGATGGCATCCCAAGGGTGCTTTAGGTGTATAGAACCACTCCTCGAACAGCTACAGGTCATAGTCCCTATAGCTTGGTCTATGGGTCAGAAGCAGTTATCCCAACAGAATTAGTACAACACGTTGCTCGAGTAATCTACTACAACCTGATCAGGAGTGATTCAGAAAGAGAATTTCACCTTGAGACAATTGATGATTTGTGACAATAAGCGTACACAACAATGCAAAGATACAGATCCAAGATGGCACAATACTATAAGAAAGGAGTTCACAAAGGAGCTTCAAAGAACGGGACCTTGTCCTCAAAAAGGTCGAAGTGTCGAAGAATGTGGGAAAACTTGACCCAAAGTGGGAGGGCTTATACTCAATGGTCAAGGTAGCAAGGCACAATACCTATCGACTTGCAGATGTGAACGGCAACGAGCTCTCTCGACCATAGAATATGATAAACTTGAAGAAATTTTATGTGTAAAGAGACTAAGGTCTCCACTCGATTATATTACAATATGATTCCAAATCAATGAAAACTACTTATGTTCCTGTAGCTATTCGCCCACATCAACAACCAAGGCTTCTAGCCTAAATTAATAAGCGATGTGATCGCCTAAAGTGGACCCTATAGTCGACCACAAATCACTTTCAAACCGTGAACCTGGGTTTCTAGCCTAAATTAATAAACAAATTGATCGTTTAAAGTCGACCTCGCAGTAGACATCACACCGGTCTCAAGCTGCGTACTAAGGCTTTTCAGCCCAAAGTAATAAATGAACCGATCATTTGAAGTCGACCCCACCGTCGACCTCAAAGTCTTTTCCACATTAAACTTTGACATCAAGCCCAAATTAATGAACAAACTGATTGCACGGAGTCAACTATTTCAAACCCTACCAAAAATCGACCTCGTAATCGAAAATAAATGTGCTTAAACGATATACACATCATAGCGACAATGTTGCAACTTAAGTTGACCACATAGTCGACGACAAAGATCAACACCTATTTTTATATAAGTTAACTTGATGTGAATGTCTTGGATTAATTCCGTTACTTTTGTGCCAGTTGATTTCTAAATCGACTGCGAACTTTAAAAGAGAGATTGTTTGATTCGTCATCTATTGACGCAAGTAATCGACAGTAATGAAAGCATTTAAAAGATAAATCCAGCACATTGATGAACAACAAATGTCATTCATTGAATCTGAATAAATTCGATTACAAAGTTGACAAAATACATGGAAAATTAAAAGCAAGTTCCTCGTAAGGCAACGAAAAGATGAAAGAAAAATATAATAGCTTTAGCGCTCAACTTGACCCAGCACCTTCGGCTGGCACATATCTCGCGCCTTCATCGATTATCTGATCGAGCTCATCACTTTAGGCGATGGGAACTATCGTAGGACCTTCAACTTCCTGCTCGGGCACCAAGGCGGGGGCTGGTTGAACTGTAAAGGCTGGTCGGGAAGGCCCCGCCTCATCAACGAGAAATGTGCGCCCACGTGGAGAAAAGAAATTTGCTGCATTGAATTTGCTGTCCTGGATATCGAATGCAAAGTTATTGGCAAAAGAAATTTCACTGACGACGTTGACAAACCTCCTTTGGTGATCAACAATAGGCTCGACCACAGGCACAACAGCAGGCCCTTCTATAGGGGCATTCTCGTTGAGGTTGGGATAGACCTCGGGAAGTTCATTCAGCATTAAGTTAAGACGCCCATTATCCTCAGGGCGGATTTGATAGCCCAAGTATTCCAACTACTTAAGCATCTTGTCGAAAGCATCCTTTAGATCATCAATTGACAAGACGACACTGGCATCTTGAAACACGAGCATAACATAAATTGCTGCACAACTTCCTTTCAAATGAGCGGCAACATCCTAAAAAATTCATCTCGAGCATAATTCATCATGACGTTATGCCCATGCGTCTGATTGGAATCATTACTTTCTTGGGCGTCCAATCTGGCCTTCAACAGCAACTCATCCATTCTGCTTTTCTTAGACACCCTAACTACGAGCTGCGCGTCCTTGAGCTCAAGCTACTCGTCATTTTCCTTGAGGCGTATTTAGCTATTCGATCCTCGACTATGCATATTTGAGCTGAGCCTTCAGCATATCCACGTCGCTCTGCCCTTCTTAGAGCTGGTCGCAATCACCAAGGGCCAGCTTCGACCTCCGATAGAAATGGTAGCCTATCTGGCTAACCTACAACGGAGACAATCTTAGTCGAGATATATGCTAAACAAAAAAAAAAAAAAAACAAACAAAAACAACAATGAAGTATTCGAGAAGTAAATAGTACCCAACTAGATACTTACCATGTTTAAGTGATATGCCATGGCCCTTAGCGCCCCATCATGGCTTAGCTTTATCATCTTCTTCTGGTTGGATGTGAAAAGTCTAGCCATCATCACGTTCAGGGCCACGGCCGCAGTAGACCCTGTAGTCAGCATCGAAGGAATTATGAACGGCCATGTCGGTACCAAATTGGGGCAATGGCAGCTTGGGCAGCTGAAACAGCTGGTCCTCTTCCCATTGCCTGAAGAGATCATCGTTGGTTGGTTGGCTAGGGGCTCCAGCTTTAACCTTGCCTTTGTCAGCAACAGTTCTTTTTGGTGCTGGTCCTGCCTGCTCGGTAGACTACTTTTTTTGCTGAGCAGTGGGACTGCGAGTCCTAGCAGGAGGAGGTCAAGCCGTTGAGCAGTAGGAGCAGGCAATACTAGTGGTGGCAGTGGAACAACCTCTCGACTAGTTGCCCTCTGATGACGTTCTTGATTTCTCCGCACACGTGCCAATATCTGTGCTCGAGTTTGATTCATGATTTTTGCTCGATCAAAAAAAGCACAAAGAAGAATCAAGAATAGTATCAACAACAAAGTCATGTGAAAAACTACCAGAGGCCCAGTAAAGATATCTAACTAGTCGAGCGTCTGCTGGTAAATCTAACTGAGTAGGCGATAAGCCTGCCAGCGCCAAGTTTGTCTCCTCGAAATAACCCACAGCCTCCATCTACCCAAACTCGACTAAATCCTTGGTAAAGGTGTTAGGCGATGTGACCCTTATCCAACTCCTAGGTATGTTAAATCCAACCTCGCCCAAAGATCAAACAACGAAATAGCGAGTTTTCCATTTCTGGCCGAATGAAGATGAAGGGATCGCCAAAAACTTTCAACGAGGGCAGGCTGTGAGGTAGTAAAATCCTAATCCTTTGTACTCCCCGACTTTCAAGACATGGGAAGATGAAAAAGGTTGCTAAAATTTGTGAAAGTGGGGGGTTGGTTATGAACATGCATAAGGACTGCGAAGCTATATATAGTCGAAAAAACAGTTTGGCAGTAGCTGGGTAACGCAAACTTGGAGGCCCGTGAGAAGATCGACTATCGATTGAGCAATCGGGAACTTTAGCCCACATTTAAGGGCATCTTTGAAGACAGTAATATAATCGATGGGAGGTCGATGCATCATATCGTCGGGCCCAGGGACAATTAACTCAAACTCCCAAGAAATGTGGTACTATCGCCTAATAAGGTCGAGACCCCCCTCAATCCTCCAATAAGATCTCACTATAACGATCAAGGGTGAATAGTAGACCATGAGAAACAGGCAGTTGACTCGGCCCAGCTTCAGCCCTAATGACAACACGATCATCACTAGAACTGCTAGAGGTCAAGATATCACTAGAAGAACTACTAGACTCGCTAGTCGAGCCACTTTCTGCCTTAGTTAGAACCCGATCCGACTTGGTTGCTTCACTATCACTCCCCTTACTAATATTATCAGTGAATATACTCAACATTTTAGCAATGCTATATGCTCGAGATTTAACAAAATAAAACCTGCTGGAAGAATTTTAAAGGACTTACACACGGTTTAGAAGTTTAAAGCATAGTGTAGTTGTAAGCACTGTAAATCGATTGACTCAACCTTATGGAATGCTGTAAAAGTGAAGATGAGGATATTTTACCGCGCCTATTTATAGGCCTCAAAACGCAGTAACCTAAACGACTGTAATTATTACGCAGCTGTCGCCCGACGCTTCACGTGACCTAATGTAACAATTGCATTAAATACACTGAAACCCTGGTTGACATTCAAAATCAAAATGTTACTAATGCATCAGACCCCTCATTGAGCATATTCAGTTTCTATAAATCAACTATTCCCCATTCCTCCTCATCGAGAATCTCGATCAGGAATCGAAAGTGGGTGGGACTTATGATATGGGGTAGCTCAATAGGCCCAACCCAATAATGCTCGATCAGAGCACATATATGATGCGAGACAACCTAACTACCTATCAGGCCAAACTAGCTGAGGGCCGACAACATAATTGACTAGGTTTGGCCGGATTGGGCTTCAACATATATGGGTGAGTATCAGCATTTGCTCTTGTCGACCAGAGTATGGTCGATCGTGATCGAGGAAGCTCTTTCCAGCGTTCAGGCAAAGAGATATTTCAATAAGATAGAGCACCATTATGTTGACCAGAGTTTATGTGGATATCTCACGTGTAAGTGTTAGTCTTGACTAGGGAGGTCGATTAGACACAACGACTTCTCTGCCGCATTGAATGCTCTGACAAGCGGCATGCCTCTATATTAATGGCGCTTGCCGCCACCAGTACCATCTTTTCAACCACACCAGGCTACTGTGCGCTTCTAGTGTACCACTTTAGCCTAGGTAGCTAGAGGCAACGCTGCCTAAAATAGTACACAAGTTTGAGAAGACTCAAAGGTCCTCAAGCAAGGACAAATGCCCTTTTTGTGCAACAGGGATATTATAAACATATCAATCACACTAGGAAGGCTATAAATACCCCATTGCCAACCTTCTACAAGGTATGCTATTTATTATTCAAAAGCCCCCACTCTGCTCTCTGTATTCTAATTGATAATATACTGAATTAAGTGTTGGAGTGCCTTAGCCTAGGGCACCTCGGCTAGCTTGACGTGTGCTGTTGAATACATGACTCGACCAGGTTAGATTATTGAAAACCTATATCGACCTCATATCTAGTCGATTAAATTGGACATCGGCCCAACTTACACAAAACCGTTCATACCATCATCAACCGCGTTCCTATTATTCAATGATCATTCCATTATTTATATCAAGAACAATTGATTTATGCACCAAGAATCGAAAGGCACTACTGTTGTGTGCATATCTAGTGCAATTAATAGTTTTTGGCCTTATTCTAAACTATTTTGGCTTAGGTACCTCTGTCATGGCCAAGCACCCCCGCACTTTCACATATTTGTATGAAGGCGTACGACCTTTCCCTAGTTCATAAGAGGTTTGTGATAGTTCTTGAAATCCTTCCATGATGGTAGTAGCTTTTCAATAATAGCAGTACTACAGACCATCTGATCTCTTTGAACGTTAAGCGTACTAAACTCTCAAGATTATGCTAAAGATGTTGTAGTATATTATATTATTGTATCGTATGAATATGAAGATTTGGGACTGATATTTATAGTGACAAAGTAGTAGCCGAAAGGTGGTAATAAATGGCATAAGTGTTGCTGCAAATTTCCACCATAGAAGTTGGAAGGACGTAGAGGTGTCAAATGGGCTAGGCTGAGCTAGCCCGATCCATTTGACAGACAATTCACGACGGTCCCGAGCCATTCACAGTCTACACTGTGTCGGGTTGAAACTTGAAAATTTTGGCTTGGCTTAAAATGAACGCACTATATAGGTGAGCCAGTTTCTATATGAATTGGGCTAAGCAGGTTGGCTCGTGGGGTGGCATGTGGTGTTTTTTTTTATTTTTTTATTTTTTTATATATAGTTTTAAAATAAATTTAAAAAATTTAAGTTTTTATATTTATGTGATTATTAATTTTTTTTTCAACACTTATACTTTTTTAAAAGATTTAATAGTTTATATTTATGTGATTTTTAATATTTTACAACACTTGAATTTTTATAAAAACTTAAAAATTTATGCTTATATTAATTTTTTGTATCAATTATATTTTTTCAAAAACACCACCAAATAAGATGGTGAGGGCTTTGGCATGGACCCCTCTACCAGTCATTAATTTAGAAAAAATAATTACATAGAGGTGGATATGATCAAATCTCTAAATGAAAGTACATAATAATAACAAAAAGAAATAAACAACTTTGTAATATCTAAACATCTAAATATGCCCAATGATAAATTGGTCGTTCACTCAAATGATCTAAATCACTTTCGGATTGAGATACAGTAGTGGATGCTTTTCAAGCCATTCTTTATCGTCTTCTTCAAATGGAGGCAGTATGGTCTTTACCTTTCTCAAATTTTTGTTTCTATACTCTTGGTTTAGCCAATCCTTCCAAAGAATACAAAACTTGATCGAATTGGGTTTTAACTATGATCTTGTATCGGTCAATGTGCGCTTACCTGCACCAAAGGCACTCTCAGATGCCACCATCGATATTTGAGGTACGAGTACGTCTCGAACAATGCGTGAAAGAATTGGATACACTTTAGCATTATTCTTCCACCACTCTAACACATGGAATCCTTCATAATCTTCTTCACATACGTTTTGTAAGTATAGCGATATCTCCGTGCTACTTTTGGGTCTTGAGCTTGACGGTCTTTCATTCATCAAATTACCTAAAGATGCAAATATTTCTCCTTTGCTAGTAGATGGCCGTTGTGTACCTACATGCACTTGTCCTATTCTACAATTTTGACTATAAAAACTATACAAAATTTTCTAAATATCTAAAATTTTTGTTTTTTCTTCATCATATTTTTTTTGGCACATTCTTCATCATAGTTAAAATGCTCATGAAGTATAAAATTATTATATTTTTTCATTAGTACAACACACACATCTAACTTTAATCTAGGATAAAAAATACTTGCAATAATTGCTATATAAGGTATTTTTTCATAATACTTAACAAATTTTTGTTCCATTGCATAAATTACTTAATTTAAATGTTCATCATATCTATGGTTATCAAATAATCGAGCAATTTCATATAGTGTATATAATAACAAGTTAGATGTTAGATAAAAATGATCGGACATAATTTTGGTTTTATCATTAAATGTTTGAAGAAGTGGAGCAAGAACTTCCACAATATCCCAATCTGCATCATGCAAAAATGGTTCACCGTAATCATCAAACATTTCTTTATTACAAAATTCACTAATTATATGACGGTAAGGTATTACCTCACTAAGCATTTTATATGTAGAGTTCCACCTATGTTGAGTATTTAAGTAAGGAATTACAAATCTTGTCCTACGGTCTTGACAAAATCTTTTATATTCTTGTGTTCTAACTGATGAAGTCATGATATGTGTCAAAGCACTTCTAATTTACCTAATGAAAGACCAGTTTTTTTCTAAACCATCTTAACAACATAAATGAATAATATGACAAAAGCATCTAACATGGAAAAAAATACCATTTTCTAAAGGGTCTATTAATTTGACTAATTCTCTTACGGTAGATGTATTATTAGATGCATTATCAAAATACATAGACATAACTTTATCCATTAATTTCTAACCCCTAAGAAAATCTCTAATTGCTTCATAAATATGAATACCTGTGTGGGATGATCAAGTTGCTGAAATTCAATTATTCTTTTTTGCATGCACCAATTATCATGAATTCAATGAGCCGTAATACATAAATAATGCAAATTGCCTCTACTTAATGACATATCGGATGCAAAATAAACTCTATATTTCAAATTATCAAAAAAATTAGTTAAATTTAGAATTTTCCATAAATATTGCTTATACCCACAATCATAACAAGTGTACATGAAATGGGTTTATAAGCCAGTTGTAAATACATTTGATTATATCTAGTTACTAATTCATTTTCGGCATAAGTAAAAAGGGTAACTCATTTTGTACAACTAATTTAGATAAGCTTATTCTCATATTTTCTTTTCTATATCTCTAACTTCGTAGTGCACTCGATTCATCTCGATAAAGTTGTGACCCTCTATCCCCACACCCTCTTCATTCCAACCTGGATGATGAGTGTCTAAATGTATTTTAATTGTATGGTCCACCTCCTTTTTATGTTTATGAACTGCACAACAAATTTTACAATGCATTGAACCAAGTGGGCCAACAACTATACATTTTCATACATCATTAGTTAATCTTCTTTTTTTGTTCTCATGTGTATCATCATGTGTGTCAATATCATCAGGTGCTTGAGTTTCATCATCATCTAGGGGGTTTTCTTCATCTATTATATCGGTAATGGAATGATATTGTTCTTGTAATTCAGTATTATGCAAAGATGTGGGTGTTTGTGCAATAAAATTATATTCTTAGGTGTTTAATGACATTCCATATGATATTGGGCCGTACAACTAGAAGAAGAGGGAGGGATAGTAGTAGGTCTTAGGGGCGGGTCTATAAATTGATGACTAGTACTATGCCTAGCGGGTTGAGTAGAGGGACGAATTGAGGGGTCATTTAAAGGAGAATGTTAGTTTACCCTCGGAGGGGCCGTAGAGCAAATATTAGTTTTTTTATTTTTTTTAGAACTACTAGCAAGATTCAAAAATTTCTTCATTTGTATAATCAACTCAATATGAACAATTAACAAATAAACTTCACAAAGATTAACACGCAAATTAAATTATAAAAAAAAGGATAGATGTTACTATAAAAGATGTAATAACAATTAAAAAGTTGCAATTTGATACACCACTATTCACGGCTCACGAAGTTGCAAATTGATACACCTCTATTCAAAGCTCCACCAAATAAATTTAATAATACGTAAAAAATAAACAAAAGATATAATTTATTTATAAATTATTAGATTTGAGAGAAATTGAGAAGTTGTAGAATAAGAAATAAAATTTTAGAATAATTGAAGCTTGAGAGATTTGAGAGAAATTGAGAGATTTGATAGTAAACATTTCTATAGCAAATGACCACTATTTATAGTGGTTGTTTGTTATTTAACGAAAAAAAAGGGAGAAGAAGGAAATTGTACTGTTGGAATTTCCAACGATTTTGCTGTCACAACATAACTTGGACTCAAGCTTTGCAGCATTGATGCCAAGCTTGAATCCAATTGATAAATTGACCGTTGCCCATGGTCAATTTATCAATTGATAAAGTAGTCATTATTTAAAGGGCTACTTTTCCTTCTTTTTTTTTTTTTAATTTTATATTATAATTTATAATTTAAAAATTATAAATTCTTAATTATTGATTTATACATTCTTAATTTATAATTTATAAATTTATAATTTTTCAAAATTAATAATTTATAATTTAAAAATTATAAATTCCTAACTTTTTGAAAATTATAAATTATAATTTAAATTAAAAAAATATTGTGGGCCCGCGAGCCAGCCCGTGGTCCTTCATGGTCCGTGGGCTGCAATATTTTAGCTTGGGATAGGTTTCAAGTGAGCCGGTCCTGCCCAATCCATATTAAAAAATTAAACGAGGTGCATCCTTCGGAGGATTTAGATTAGTAGGAATTAACTGACTCATTTTTTCGAATTCCAAAAATTTCAACTTATCTACTTTCAGAAGTTCAAAGGTTTTTTTTCCTAGGGCTTCAAAATAATTCAGACTGTTGGGCCAAAAAATAATTCAGATTAAATTTGGCCTAAAAGGTTAATATTAGACCGAAGGCCCAATTTAGCCCAAACCCAAACCCACAGCACACCAAGCTAAGTCAAAGCCAAGCACAAGCCCAATCTAGTCGACCGGATGGACGGACGGCGGTGGCGGCATGTACGCGTGTGGATTGGATTGAACCCACTACCATGTAGATCCTTTCTCCTCCAAACTCTTATGGTACCCCCATGGGGCCTAACCTTACCTCCACACTTGAGACATATATTCAAGTCCATCTTTTACAATGTGGGGTGGAGAAGAGCTGGCACAAAACTAGCGTAGTTTAGTAGTCGGAGCATATGATAGACCAGAGCGGATCGAAGAGCGTATCTTATATTGTAGGGGACAATAAAGGATAACAAGCCAGAAAAATTCAAAGGGCTTTTTCTAATGAATCTTCCGAGGAGAGTAGTTACTCAATGAACAGGCTTGGTGCCAATTGAAGGCTTTCTTTCCCTTGTTTTCTTTCTTAGTCCTGAGCTTTTCTTCTTGACTATTTCTTGGGATTGAGTTTTACACTATTCAATACAAAATAGCTACTCGTGTGTTTCACTCCTCCTATTCCTTTAGCTCATTTTTAGTCTTCTTAGTCAATCTATTTTTAGTTTTTTATAGTCAACCTTTAAGTAGCTCAATTTGACCATTAATTTTTCATTCACTCGAAATTGGTTTTGGCCAATTTAACACATTGTCGTCATCTACTCATGACGTAGTTTACGACAATCTCTAATTTCTTAGAAATTAATATCTTGAGCACACTTAAAAATTTGGTTAGAGAAGACCAATTTTGAACAATTTTGTTGCAAAAAAAGAGAATGTATACTGAGTGCAAGTGTTGCTTGCTTTGAAAAGCTTGTTTTGTTTGATTTGAATGGTTGTTTGTAGTGCATGCAGTATGTGGTGCTTGTGGATTTATGTACATTTGTGTAATGCTGGTGTGTGTGTGTGTGTTTTTTTTACTTGCTTGAGGGTTTTAACATTAAGTTCTATTTTAGTGGGATGTGGTGCTTAAAATTGTGTATTTTGTGCTTAAAATAGCTATCTACTAGCTTCTTTCTTTGTTTGATTAGGTGTAGTAAACTTGAAGCGGTGTTGCTTAGATGCTTTCATAAGTTTGTGGGTTCAAATAAGATAGGAATTTTTATTTGAAATTCCTTGATTCTTTTTATTGGATTCTTACTTTAATTCGTACATTTGTTGAAGGGAATGTTACAAGGATCTGTGATTTATTATGCCTATTTGTATGAAATTCAGTTTACATTTTTCAAACAGTTTGGTAAATACGGTGATGTTATTGTGAATTCTTCTAACTTGTTGAAAAGAAAGTACAATACCCGGAGAGGATTATTATTTCTGATGGAGAAATCATACAGATAGGAAGCATTTTTAGGCTTGCTCCATCGATTCTCCAGCTAATGCATTTTTGTTGTAATACTTATTTGCATGAGCAAATGAGTTTGGGTATTGCACGGTGATTATTGACTAGTTTCATGAAAAATTCCAAATAACATGTTCTTCGTTGCATCTATTGCAATGTTATATGCATTATCGCTTGCAGTATTAAAGTGCATCTGTTTTGTTATATGCCTGTCATGCATTGCTCTTGATATGCATTAGAGTAATAGATGGTCATGAAGAGTACAATAGACTGAACTTTGATCATCTCTCAGGTTTGTTTTGAGCCATAGTGGAATGGCAGTAGTAGAAGTTGAAAATCCTCTTCATGGACAAATTACTTGCGGATCTTTGTTGTAGCAGTTGTAGGCAATCCACTTTTGAATACTACAACTTCCAACTAATGTTCTCTGTTTTCAGTTGCTATATAATTCTGGCATACTAATGGAATTCAATCCTTATTTTTTATGCAGCAAATCTGGGATGAAGGTGGTGAAACTGATGATGAATGGGACAAAATGCTCTTTCATTTGGAGCAAGAGTGCTTGTATGTATACAAGAGAAAAGTTGACCATGCTGTGAAATCTAGGGCACACCTTCTTCAGACACTAGCAGGTGCTAGAGATGAAATCACCAACCTCCTATTAGCCCTCGGAGAGAAGACTTGTGTTGGGATTGTAAGTAATTATCCTTCAATTATATGGAACCAACAATGCCATTTTGCATAACTCCGGAAGTCATAATTATATTTGCAGTCAATAGCATTGAAGTAAAATAAGACTAGCCTAAGGGTATCTCAGTGACATGTAGCTTGTTCTATTTGGTTTTTTTCGTAGCCTGAGAAGACATCAAGAGCAATCAAGGAACAACTTGCTACTATGGTATAGCTCTTGAAAAACTTTGGAAATAGAATGATGATAGGATAAAAGAGTTTTCTAATGTTCAATCTCAGATATAAAAGATATGCACAGAAATTGCTGGAACAAGTAAGCTAGTGGAGAGTCTTGCAGTTGATGAGTTGGATCTATCCACGAAGAAACTAGATGAATTTTATGCTCAACTCCAAGACCTTCAAAAAGAAAATGTAAGGTCATTGACTTACCATAAATTAGCTGTTAGATGCATCCAGGGAAAATATTCATGGTTTGTTTTTCTCGACTTTGTAGAATGAGAGGTTGTACAGGGTTCTTGAATTTGTGAGCATTGTCCATGATCTTTGTGCCATCCTTGGAATAAACTTCTTTACTACTATCACAGAAGTGCATCCAAGCCTAAATGACTCTCATGGTGCACAATCAAAAAGCATAAGCGATGATACAATATCTAGATTGGCTAAGACTGTTTTAGCACTAAAGGAAGATAAGAAGAAGAGATTGCAGAATGTAATGATCATATGGAATGAGCTCCTAGCTGATTTTGCAAGAGAAATTCATACTGATGAGCTTTCTAATATTATTTGTTACCTTAGGTGCACATAATGACTGATTGATGGATGCTAGAAGTTCAATCCTTTTCTCATCGTACATTGCATATTCTCTTAAATAGAATGTTTTTCAGCATGCAAATGATTCTGATAATTTTTTTTATATCAATAATCAGCCTTAGGATCTTATTACACTGTAGAATTGTAGTTTACTATAAATGTAGAACATAGATCGAGTTGTGATTTCTCTTTTATGTAGAATTAGGAAACTATAAATTTCCCAAGTTGATTATAAGCTTCACTTTTTTGTGAATAATTCACATTACATGGGTTGTTTTCAACTCTGAACTGTTGATCTAACTTCTATTTATTTGTTAACTGATGGCATTAAACAAGTTTCTTATTGATGACAAAGAAGAGTTATCTAGGAATCCATTTTGGTTACAATTTTTTTTCTCGGCATTTGCACCATTTAGCTTCCTTATAATATCAAAATTGCTTCTCTATTGTGAAATGTTTATACTTTATGGCATGGAGATATCTTCTTTACCCAAACTATAGTGTATGTTGATTAAATTATCTTTGACTCATGTCTCTTTCTACAGCTTCAAGAATTGGCCACTCGGCTAATTGGCCTTTGGAATTTGATGGACACACCCCAGAAGAGTGCAACTTATTTGATCATGTTAATTTTAATATTTCAGCTTCTGTGGATGAAGGTTTGGGGGCTTTTGCTTTGGACCTCATTGAACTGGTACCTTGGGTTTCTTTGTAAAACTCAAATTTGCATAGATAATGACAATCATTCAGTAATTAGTCTATGTGCTCTTTTAAAGGCTGAAGTGGAAGTTGAGAGGCTTGATCAGCTGAAAGCTAGCAGAATAAAGGAAATTACTTTTAAGAGACAAGCTGGGCTTGAGAAGATAATTTGCTCATGCTCACATAGAGATTGATGCTGAGGCTGTTAGAGAAAAAAATTTGTCACTTATTGATTCAGGGAATGTTGAGCCCACAGAGTTATTGGCTAACATTGATAATTAGATAGTAGAAGCAAAAGAAGAGGCTGTGAGTAGGAAGTATATATTGGATAAGGTTGAGAAATGGATGTCAGCAGTGAAGAAGAAAACTGGTTTGAAGAAAGTTGGAACATACGTTTTGACAAAATAGTCAAATCGTTTGGCTTTGTCAAAAATGTGTATGAACCATGTGTGCACAAGAAACTAGTAGGAGTTCAGTACAGTTTATTGTGCTTTATGTCGATAACATCCTTCTCATTGGGGATAAGGTGGGAATGTTAGAGTGCACTAAAGCATGGTTATATGCATAATTCTCCATGAAAGATTTGGGAGAATCATCCTACGTATTGGGAATACGTATCTATAGAGATAGATCAAAGAGGATGCTGAGGCTATCCCAAAACCCATATATTGACAATATACTAAAGAGGTTTAGTATAAAAGAATCCAAGAGGGATTTCTTCCCATGGGACATGGCATTCGTCTCTCAAAGTCAATAGCCCCAATACTGAGGAAGTGAAATAAAGGATGTCTCACATACCTTGTGCCTTCGCTATCAGTAGCATAATGTATGCAGTTCAATGTACAAGACTAGATATGGCACACTCGCTAAGTGTTACAAGTAGGTTCCAATCCAATCCCAGTGAGAGTCACTGGATAGCCGTAAAAGCAATCCTTAAGTACTTGAGAAGACCTAAGGACTTATTTTTGGTATACAGCAATAGAGAATTGAAACTAGAGGGGTTTTCAAATTCAAGTTTCCAATCCAATATAGATGACCTCAAATCCACTTCTGATTTATATTTTTCCCTAATGGCGGCGCGGTGAGTTGGAAGAGTTCCAAACAAGACATCACAACTGATTCCACCATTGAAGCAGAATATATTGCGGCTTCGGAAGCTGCAAAAGAAGGTATTTGGATGAAAAACTTCATTGAAGAGTTGAATGTAGTGCCTAGCATTAGTGAACCAGTTGTTGTCTTCTGTGACAACACTGGGGTAGTAGCGCAAGCCAAAGAGCCAAAATCTCATTAGAAATCCAAGCACATTCTGAGGCGATATCATTTGATCCGGGAGATCATTGATAGAGGCCACATTCATGTGAAAAGAGTTGCCTTGGAAGAGAATATTGCAGATCCACTGACTAAGCCCTTAGTGCAAAAGGTCTTTGAAGAACATCTAGAGAAGATGGTTCTCAAGGCCATAGGGCATTGGTTTTAGGGCAAGTGGGAGATTGTTAGAATAGTGCCCGGCAAGCCAATTAGATTGACCTTGTAAAAGCTATTTTCTTGAAAAATAATCTTGATTGAATGATATTTTTTATATGGCCACCTTCATCTTATGCTTTACATTGCTTCACTTGCATTTGGATGAAGCCCTTAGATCACACATGACTACGGGACTTGGTCAGTTCACTGGGTGCTGATCATGGAATAAATCTTACACAGCGTGATCTTAAGTCTTCTATGTCATAGGATCTTTTGAGACGGGGCATCTAAGATCCAGATAGACTTGTACAAATGATGCATAAATCCAAGAGTTGGATATTGCTCCATTCCATGAGCAATCTGTATGAGATACGGGTACATGTTAGTGGATACTTGTTACAGAACAAGGCACTGAAGACCCTCCGGAGAATCCACTAGATAGCCATAGTGGCAAGTCGGTAGTGGTTAATTCTCCCGCTTACGCTAGTGTATATTATTAGTCCTCTAACTTGAGGATCTATGGTAACCTTATGTTCGGTCCTCATACTTTGATTTTTCCTTGACCACTTAGCAAGTCTTTTGGGTTGAGGTTAGGTATGAGCGACTTGGCATGGAGGTTTGTGAGATTTAAGATGGAATCCAACTCCTCTCTTTTGTGAAGGGTGAGTGCATCTCCTATATGTTCTATAATTATTGACTTTAAGAAATCCTTGCGCAATGTGGTGTGATAATTTGGAAAAAGAGTTTTCCAAAGGTGAGATCACACAAGAAAATCGAACATTGAGAATAGAAATATAGTATTGAGGCTATTAGGGAGCCGGCAAATATCTTGCCCTAGGCCTATTTTGGGAGATAGAAGACGAAATGACCGTATTTGCATGGTACGCATAGAGTTGTGATGGTTCTCTAGAATATTCATTTTGGCCAATTAGTTGGGCTCCATGGGCTTGAGGTTAGACATCGATCATAGAGATTGGGTACTCTTCAATTAATGAGATTAATTGAATTTAGTTGATTAGTTTAAAAGGTGTTTTAAACTAAAATGAATATAAGATATTCAAAAGTCACAAAGAGTTGCAAGCCCATGTCCAATGAATGGTAGAACCTATTGGGTCAGACACATAAGCCAAATAGCTTTCAAAATTGATAGAGCAATTTTCTAAGTGTTAGAAAAATCACCCCTTTGGTGATCGATTTTCAAGGATTCAATTTGACGGTCAATTTTGGTTTGATTAATTTTAGTGTTAAATTAATCAACTAATTTAAAAGAGTTAAATTAGACCAATAATTAAAGAGTCAATTATTTGGTACCATGTTGACCATCAATTGGACAAGTTGACTTAAAGAGTTAGGTTGACTAATTTAAGCTTAAAAGTTAAACTTGTTTGATTTAAGAGTTAAATCAAAGGTTAATTAATTAAATTAAAGTGTTTAATTTAATTAATGGAAAGAATACTTTTTGGAGGGAAAAGTTAAATTAAGTGTTCATTTAAATTAGCATCTTAATTAATTTCAAATTAAATTCCAAATGAAATTGAAATGCACTTGAAATTCAAGTAAGACTTGAATTTGAATTTTGCCAACTTGGCATGCCACTTGGGCGGTTACCTTGAGGAAGGTGTGATGCCAACTGGCATCACACCTTCCACCCTCTATATATAGATATAGAGGGTATGCAAAATTTGAATAAGCATTGCTGAAAAGTGTGAGAATTAGATTCTTGCATTCCCTCCGTAATCTCTCTCTCCATGCATTACATCATGAGTTGAAGCTTTGCCTTTCTTCTTCTTCCCAACCTAAAAATCGGCCTCCTCTACCTCATTTTCTCCTGTCTAACTCCAGCTTCTAGTGAGGGGAAATTGGAAGATTGTTATCAATAGAGGCAATGCACTTGACTTACTTTGATTTGGAGATCTACTGTAGCAGCTTCCAGTTGGCAATTTTTCTAGAGCGATCCAGAAGGCTTTTGGCTCCAATTTTTCATAGTAGCTTCCCCTGTGTGTAGAGGTGTTCCAGGTTTAATTGCACTGAATTTTGGAGTAGTATAGCCAAGGAAAACGTTGCCATCTTTCTGCTGTGCCAATTCTAAACAGTTTCTGAAATCATGAGAGATAGTTGATCTTCTCCTTGTTTTTGAGCTACAAGAGGTAATTCTTTATCCTAATCCAGATCTATAGCATGACTAGATTCTTGGTAGCTCGAGTAGCTTAGTTATTTTCAGGCTTATGAAGTGTTGATTTATGGATCCTAACGCTACTCTTGCCATCAATATACATATATATATGATATGTATTTATAGTATATATCTTATTTACACATATATAGACATATTTATAGATATATTTTAAGACATTTTTGTAAATTTCTTCTTTAAGGTTATTTTTGTCCTTTTATTTTTTTCTTTTATTTTTTTAATTTTTTCAGACATAGGTAATAAGGTAATTTCACAAAATCCATTAGTTTTAGCTTCTAAACGTTAGCATTAGGGGGCAATTTTAGCTATTTCAAAATTGTGGATTTTTAAGTAATTCGATCAAAATTCAGGGGTTATTAGTAATTAACCCTAACTTATATCCTACTCTTGTGCATCTAATTCAATAGTCCAATTTTATGGGGCACTATTCGTCCGATATTAAATTTATGTAAGAGGATGACCATCATCTTGTTACATAAGTTCTTTAGTTGGACATTAAGTTTTTGAAAGAAGATGATCCCCATCATGTTACATAGGTCCCTTGAGTATTATGGAAAATATTAAACCTTTATAAGATGATGATCGCTATCATATCTATTCATTTATGCCTACATCTAGTAACCATTGGTGTGTGCTTGATGCAGTGGGTAAAACTTGGGCGAAAATAAAAGAGAAAAAAGATACACTACTGCACAAATAACTTGAAAGGAAAAACGTCTATTCACGCCAACTTTTAAAATAACAAAGAAAAGAGTCTTCCTCGTAAATAAACAAATCAAAGAAGTTTTATTGCTCAACTTATGTGTGATCACAAATTATACATGCTGGTCTATCTATAGGTTCTCAAAAATTCTAATTCTCTCATTGATAGAAATAAGATAATATAAAATAAATTCATGTTTATTTTGATACAATCTAAATCCCTAAAAGATAAGGCAAAATTTGAAATCTCAACAAATGTGATACTTATATGAAAAAAATTAAATGATAAAATTGATTATATAAATGATAAGCATCAGAATATTTTTATGTCCAGAAAGATATTTTCAACTGATATTCGCTCTAACTTCATATCAATTTCTCCACCTCTTATAAATAACTCGTTTGCAAGTTACCATTGCCTTCCAGATATAAAGGCTCATCTAATGGATGATAAGGATAATGATAAACCATATTAAAACTTTTGAAAATTTGCATGTTCTGTGACAATTCCACAACATAGGCATTGTCATTAATTTTTCTCAAAATGTCATATGGCATATACTTCTTCAGCTGTAACTTATTGTAAATACGAACTGAAAATTTTTCCTTTCTCAAAAAACCATAAGTTTATCTTCTTTTTCAAAAGTTTGGAAACTTTTCTGCTTATTGATAGCTACTGTATACTTGGCATTAATTTCTTCAAGTTTCGACTTAACCTTTACTTAAGTATCTTATACTTGTTTCGCCATGTAGGTTGCAACTATACTCGACCTGGGGTTTGTGGGAGCTTGATCATAGTTCAAAAGCATGCCAAGGACATTTTACATAAATGACGAAAAAGAGAGATTATCCTAACACACTATGAACAACATTATTATATGCACGCTTAGCTTGGAATAAGGTAAAATCCCATTATTAGGCCTTTCTCCATATATGTTATGGATCAAATTGCCTAAAGTTCATTCTAAAATTTTAATGTGGACAAGCAATGCTACTAAACTTTAGTGATGGATCAATTATCTATGAAAGGGACAACCAAAGACGACTAAGGAATCGTGTATCCCTACTAAAGTTATCAACTTGGGGACTCCATGTAAATAAATAATCTTCTTGAAAAATAGCGTAACCACATTAGAAGCATCTATAGTCTTCTTGTAGGGATGAAATGGGCCATCTTTAAGAAAGGATCCACCACAGAGCAAACGGAATCCATATTTTTCTAAGTTCATGGTAATCTAAGCGTAAAGGCCATAGACAAATCTTTCTAGATATGCTTGGCAGTAAAGGAGTGTAAAGACAAATATTTTAATTCTAGCCTTTTCCAGTCTGACATGTATGATATTATTATACAATTTTTAAACAACTCCCTTCAATTGTGGCCAATAATATCTTTCTTCAACTATAACAATACTCTTATCTCTTCAAGATGTCTAGGTAGTCGTCTTCCATGAAAATCTTTAATAATTTTCTCAGGCAAGGAAGTGCGTAGAAGATAATCAACTACCTTTAATAAGGAAGGCCTTGCAAATATGGAAATCTTTAGTAGGTTGCTGACACTGACACTTCTCTTAGATATCTCCAAAATCTTCATCACTTTTGTGACTGTCTTTTAAACATTCAAAGCAATGATCACATAGTTAAGGGTTGTTACTTTGTTCTCCACCTCGGAGTGTAGAACTCCTTATCATAAGTAGACTACTTTTATTGTACATCACTCAACTTTTTGTTAGAAAAAGCTATTGGTTGCTATTCTTGTGAAAGAACAACTTTAACACCTAATCCACTAGCGTTGCACTTGATCTCAAGGCATAGTCAAAATTAGGCAAGGATAGGACTGGAGCATTAATAAGCTTCTCTTTGATGACATTGAAACTTATCTCTGCATCGTCTACTGAAACTTGCCTTTTTCTCAAGAAGTCAGTAATGGGAGCCATGATCTTATTGAAGAGGCAAATAAATTATTGATAGAAAGTTGCCAACCATGGAAGCCTGTACTTCGCTTATTATTTTGGACATTGGCTACTCTCCAACATCTTGCACCCTTATCTTCACCAACACGACCATTAGTACTAACAATAAACCCTAGAATAACAATTGAAACGTTATAAAGCTACACTTTTTGTAGTCAATATAGAGCTTGTTCTGCTGTAAGGTGATCAATACTTCTCATAGGTGTATCCTTAGTATGATTGTGTATTAGGATGTCATCAAAGTATATTATAAATTTTTTTTCGTCGAATGGGCACAATACTTGATTTATCAATCACACAAATGTAATAGAAGCATTGATTAAGTTGAAAGACATCACTAATAGTTCATAAACCCATTATGAAGATCAATCTTAAACAAGATAGTGATTCAATCCTATTGGTCAAGCGTATCATATAATTGAGGAATGAGGACTTTGTAACTTATTTTGATCTTATTGATGACTCTATTGTCACCACGCATTCGCCAACTTCTATCTTTCTTTGGCATCAACAAGGATGGAACAACACAATGACTAATATTTTTCTGAATATGTGTTTTCTACAGTAGCTTTTCAACTTTATCCTACAAAATCTCATTTTCCCTTGGATTCATATAATAATATAGTTAGTTTGAAAAGCTAGCCCTAGGAGTAAGATCAGTATGGTGCTGAATATTGTGAATTGGCAACTCTGTTGGTAGCTTGTCATAAATATCTTTAAACTCTTCAAATAACAAGCATATATCTTTTAGAAGGTTTTTTTTCCCTTTTCCCTTTTTCCTTCCTAAGTAGATCCTTTGTAGTAGTCAGAACTTCCTTTATCACTAAGAAATGATCTATTTGAGTCTCTCTACATGCTGTCTCAAACTCCTTCTTTTAGTGAGCTAGTGTTAGGAAGGACTTACATTCCACTTTACAAATTTTGGAATCAAATGTATTCTTCAGCAGCAACAAGGTTATCTTCACTCTGTATATTCCCAATTTATACATGTTTTGGTGTCCAAAATAATGTGCATTCTTATCAAAAATTATAAAGGCCACTAAATGGTAAGTGACAAACATTCGTGTCCACCTTGTCATAGTATACTTCATTCGTATATTTTCCAATGGAGAAAGGAACTTTACAATATTCTATTACTAGAATGTTTCCCATAGTCTTGATCCACAATGCTATTAAAATTTAGATGTTTATCCACCAATGCTTGTAGCTTTTCAATAGTACTCTTTTCAATATTATTTCCTAACTTCCACTATCTATTATTAGATACAATTGTTACCATTAATGGTTCATCTAGTTTGAAATAATTAGTCATGTTGGGTTGTATCTCTTTTCTTTGGTGCCAACATTATCTTTCATATTACAGAGATTTGGACAAAGATTTGGCCATCCATTAAATCTTCTCCTTCTTCGAATTCTTCTTTAGAATCACGATGCTTGACAATGTTGATATCATTTCTTCTTGAAATATCACTAGAGTTATGCCTAAGTTGATTATAATGGTAGCACTTTTATGGATTCGACTTGGTGTATGGGTTGTGCTATATCTATGTTTGCATCTCAATACCTCTATCAATTTCTTAATTGTTCTATTGTATGTTGATTTCTCCATTTATCTTTCTAAATTGTAAATTGGCAGGTTATGTTCTGTGCTTGCCAATGTGAACTGAAATTAATTCCTTTGGAAAATTGCAACTTCTTATTATTGCATAATGATCTCAGTTTTTAGTGCATGTTTCGTGGTTTAGAGACATTTGCTAACATCTATGTACCTCTATATTTTCTTGAGTTGTAGAATCAAACCATTAAGGTATCTTACCACTTGTTCATGCCTGACTGCATAAGGTCAGTTTGCTCAACAAGACCCAAAGATTCTATTCTATATTCATGAAGCGACATGTTTCCTGGATTGCATTATTGATATTATAGGAATAGATACTATTCATAATTAGGGAGTAGAAATCAGCCTTTAGCAATTGCTTCATCCCATTTACCATGTTCAGACATATCTTTACCGTCATGCCTCCTTACATTTTGTAGACGATCCAACCAAGCAAAGGCATCACCCTTTAGCTACTACGCTACTAACATGACTCCATGCTCCTCAAGAACCTTAAATAGTTAAAGAATGTACTAACTTTTGAAAGTCCATTCATAAACTCTTCAATATTTAAATATTCATTAAAATATGAGAGATTTACCGTTGAGCAAAAATCTTCATCTCTGGTAGGGTGTTGGAGATCAATGGATATTATAATCTCATGATTTCCTCATTTCATATTGAGCATTTCAACATCTTTATCTTTTTCATCTTCTAAATCTTCCACGTTGGCATGTTGATAACATGGACAAACATGATCACATTTATCAAATTATGGTGCTTGGGAAAATTCCTTGGCCTAATGCCTTAGCCTCCTATCTGCACTGAGAGCATTTATCAAAAAATTTGTCTAAGGCACGATCTTCTTTTAGAGAGTTAGGGAAGTTTGATCTCCACCAACTATTAGTTTATTTTGTAGATCACCAATTACTCTTTTATTAGCCATTAGAAAAGACTAAACATGTTGTGATACCATACCAATGCAATGGGTAAAACACGAGAGAAAAGAAAAGGGAAAAAAAAGACAAGCTATTGCCTAAATAACTTGAGAAAAGAAGGCCCATTTGCTTTTATCTTTGAAATAATAAAGTTAAAAAAAAAGTCTTCCCTATAAATAGAGAAACCAAAGAACTTTTATTGCTCAAATTGTGTATATCACAAGTTACACAATTGTAATTCTTTAGTTGATAGGAACAAGATAATGTAGAACAACAATTAACTCCCTAAAAAATAATGTAAAATTTAAATAGTAAAAAAATATCATATTTATTTGGAAAAAAATCTAATTGATAAAATTAATTATTTAAATGATAGGCATCAGAATATTTCCCATGTCCAGAAAGATATTTTCAACTGAAATTTTCTATAACATTTGAATTTGTGCTTCATAGGTTCATCTATTCATTCCTTGGACATCAAATTTTCATAAGATGATGATTGCAGTTTCATCATAGATTATGCTATCTTTTTTTGTGGATATTAAGAAAAATATTAAATTTTCATAAAATGATGATTGGCATCTCATAGTATAACATGCATTCTCCACCTGAGAATTTGAATATTGACATTGATTATGGTACTAATTGTAGAGAACTTAAGAATCTATATCTTAGCATTTGTTGTATGGCATTCTTCTAGGATTTAACCACCAATTTTTGCAATAAACTTTCATGTTTAAATTTGGCTAAAAGCTCACCATGCGTTAAACATTGAAAGCAGTAGAAGGATTGAAAATTGAAGGATTTAATTTTAAAATTCTTTTTAATTATAAAAAGTAATATTTTTATTATAATATGGACTATAATAATTAATAATTCAAGTAATTTAATTTTTAAAAATTAAAGTCATAAATTAGTGTATTTGATAATGGGAAAAAATTAACTCCATTGAATTAGGTCTAATTGAGTAAAAGTGTAACAACCCCACCCATAGACTACAGTTTGAGTTGAGCTTTGACATGTCTGATATTAGGAAAACTTGGCTAGATATTAAAAATTATCACATCCTAGAAAGATTAGAAAAATAGAAAAACCCATGAAATAAAAGGTTTTAAAAATTTTGAAATGAAATTGGATAAGATGAGTCTGAATCCTAGTAGGACCAAGAGTTCTATTTTAGTGGAATTAGGAATAAAGCTACATGAATAAGGTTGATTCCCAATAGGACTCAATTGACTGCTTTTATAAATAAAGCGATATGTAAACATGTGATAGACAAAAAACATTATCATCATTTTCTTTGCATTCATTGATCTCTAGTCATTTTCTAACGCAAGCATCGAAGGTTTTTGTTCGTCAAATTAGCACCCTTTAGATTTATTTCTACAGGAGACTCAAGAAAAAGAATGTGGAATCGCACGATTAATAACACCAAAAAACTCTTGGTACATTTCTAACTAATTTTGGTAAACTCAATTGGTCCTATTTGTTGGAATAGTGCCCCACAGCCAATTAGATTGGTAGTAAACTATTTCACTTGTGATACAATCTTGATTGAATAATATTCATTATGAATGGCCATCTCCAACTTATGCTTATTTTACTTCACTAGTATTTGGTTGAAGCCCTTAGATCACACAAGACTACGGGACTTGGTCATGCACTGGGTGGTGATCATGAAATAAGTCTTACATGATCGTGATCTTAAAATATTTCAAGTCGTAGAATCTTATGAGAAAATACATCTAATATTCGGATAGATTTACACTAATGATGCATAAATCCAAAGGATTGGATATTGCTCCATTTCATAAGCAATCCAGGTTAGACATGGGTGCATGTTAGTGGGTGCTTGTTGGAGAACAAGTTCATTGAAGGCTCGCTCGGAGAATCCACTAGATAGTCATAGTGGCAAGTCGGTAGTAGCAAGTTCTTTGGCTTACGTTAGTGGGTATAATTAGTCTTTTGACTTGAGGATCCATGGTAACCTTGTATTTAGGTCTTCATGCTTTGACTCTTCCTTGACCACTTTGCGGGTCATTCGGGTTGAGCTTGGGCACGAGCTACTTAGACATGGAGGTTTGTGAGGTCCAAGATGGGATCCATCTCCTCGTCGTTGTGAAGGGCGAGTGCATCTCCTATGTATTCTATAATGATAGATTCCACAAAATCCCTACACAAGGTAGTATGACAATTTGAAAAGGGAGTTTTCCAAAGATGAGGTCATTAAGGGGAATCGAACATTGGAAATAGAAACATAGTTATCGAGGCTATTAGGGAGCTAGAAAACATCTTACCCTAAGCCTCTTTCGGGAGATAGGAGATGGAAGGATCGTGTTTGCATGGCAAACGTAGAGCTAGAATAGTTCTCCAAAAGCATATTCATTTTGGCCAATTAGTTGGGCTCTATGGACTTGACGTTGGACATCGACCATGGAGATTGCGTACTCGTCAAATAATAGAGATTAATTGAATTGAGTTATTAATTTGAAGGAGTTTAAACTAATGTGAGTATTTCGATATTCTAAATATCACAAGATTTGTGAGCCCATGTTCAATGAATGGTAGAACCTAATGGGTCACACACAAAAGCCAATAGGAAATTCTATTTGATGAAGAAAATTTTCTAAGAGTTAGAATAATTCCACTTGACCGATTTTATGAAGGTAAAATGGTTGGCTAATTTTTGGTGATTTTGGCTTGATCAATTTAATTATTAAATTGATCTAAATAATTTAAAGAGTTAAATTAGACCAATTAAATTATTAATTTAATTGGTGTCACATGACTGTCAATTGGTCAAGTTAATTTAAGGAGTTAAATTGGCATCTTATAGCTTAAAGAGTTAATCTAATTGATTTAAAGAGTTAAGTTAAGAGCAATTAATTAAATTAAGGGGTTAATTTAATTAAAATGAAAAATTGATTTTGGAGGAAAAATTCAAATGAAAGAGTTCATTCGGAGTGCATTAGAATTTATTTGAATGATATTTCATGAGATAAAATGAAGATTCCAAATGAAATTCAAATGCAAGTGAAATTAAAATTTCACATGCAACTTGTCTTGCAAGTTGGCGCCAACCTCATGGGAGGTGTGATGCCAACGTGCATCACACCTCCCTCCCTATAAATAGGAAGAGGTGGATGGCCATTCAAGCTGGCACAATCTAATTGTTAGATTCCATTTTTTCATCCAATTTTGTGTGATTCACTCATGTGTTGAAGTCTCACACTTCTTCTTCATCCTACCTCCTAAAAATCGGCCACCATCTCTTTCTTCTCTCCTTGGTTTTCTAGCTAATTAAGGAGTGATTTAGATTTGCCATTGGTGTGTGGATCTTCACATTAGAGGCTAGACAATTGGATAGCTTAGCTTTTGGAAATCCTTTGCTAGCGCAGAAAGTTTGGAGCGATTTTTCTAGACCTTGCCGATCTCATTTTTTGCTGAATTTTTACTAGAGTTTCCCCAAGGTGTTGAGGAGGTTGTGTCCAAATGTCAGAAAATTTGGAGGTGTTTTGATAAGGCAATTGTTGCTAAGTTGCTGCTGCGCTGATTGGAGACAATTTTGAAGTGTTCAAGCTATTCTCCATTCTACCTTGGATTTTTTAGCAATCAAGGTAATCCTTCACCAAAATTTGAATTAAAAGTATCATTAGATCCTTGGTTTTGAGTGTAGCTCAGTTAATTTAGCAATTTTATGCTTTATTTATTGGATCATTATGCTACACTTGACTTCAAGTGGTATCAGAGCCTTTTTCATGCTTTAATTTAAATTTTTGATTGATTGATTCATGTGATAGATTGCTCTATATCTCTAAATACTTGATCCAATTTATAGATTGGAGTGTTTGGATGATGATGCATGTGGGTCCTTTGTTGATGAATTGAAATTATGTTAATATGTGTTTTAAGAGATAATTCATGTGTTAGTATGTTTTGATTCATTGTTACTAATGTTAAATGTTGATTTAGCATTGAATGATGTTATATGTTGATGTAGGATGCTAAATTTGGCCTTAAGATATTTTGGTCATTTTTGAATCCAATTGGATTGGAGATTTTTGGAGAATGGTGATTCTCACTTGATCTTGATTTTTTAAGCATGTTTGAGCACTTGAATTTTCATTTTTAAAAGGTTTTTTGGATTTGAAAATTCAACTATAATGTGTGATTCAGTATTTAGGAGGTCACCTAAATTTTTTTATGCACAAAAATTGAACCAAAAACCATGTGACTTGGTCCTAATCTTGAAACAAAGCATGTTACTGGGGGCTGGCCGAGCAGGGAGCACGCCTATGCGCCCAAGCCAGGTAGCAGTGGCCGATTTCAGTCATGGATGAGTTTTGATGTGTTTTTGTGATCAATAGTGAACTAAATCATGCTTGATAGATGCACCAGTATTGTACAAGTTCTCAAAATGATTGATATTTTTGATTGCTTTTAAACTCTTGTTAAAGTTAATATTCAATATTGGTGCAAAAATGCGATGCATAAATGCTATACTTATTTTTGCCCCTTAATTAATTGTTTATGAGATAAGCATTTAATCTTGGAATTGAATGTCAATTCTTGATTTATTGTTCATTTAATTATTGAATGAATAAATGAATGGGGATGATCACGAGCTTTTAATATTGATTTTATTTGTTTCAAGTTGTTGAAAAGGGTTGTATTAAATTGGGGCTTGTATGCCTCTTAATTCTATCATGTAAATGTTATGAGAGTAGAATCACTAGCAGTGCGGATTTCTTTCTCATGTAAAAGTTGCGTGGAGCAAAAAAGACCTTTGGAGGCATGAAGACCCATGAATGCATGTGGATACATTTATATAATAGCTAGACTTAATCAACCTACTTAAAATCAACTAAGTGGTGCATCGATGGAGTGCACCACTTGGTTAAGGCTCATGGTCATTCCATCCTAGGAGCATGCTAGGCGCCTTTACTTATTTATGTTTTTCATATCCTATTGATGTATGAGATACATGTTAGGATATAGAAAACCTAAATAAGAAGATAAAATTGATGAGATCTTTACAAGCAACAAAAATCCTCCACTTAGAAGAGTCTAAGTGATTTCATAATATTATGTCAAAATAGATACAAATTAAAAAGAGTGCTAATTAATCCATGCGTTCTATCAATAGTATATGATATGACAATGCTACCATCTTTGTGTGATGGCGCTCATCATGGGGGTCACACCTAGCTAGAAAGCTGTGATCATATACTTAGCATATGATGCACCTTTAATTTGATGCTTCCTATGCGTGGCTTACATCACGTAGCATGACTTGAAGCGGTTTTGAATCAAAGTTTGATTGGTAGGTTCGACTTAAAACCTAGTAATGTAGAGGTCGTTCATCAAGGGGATCTATATGAAAAGTGAAGCAAAATATATCAAGGTTTGCATAGAGACACAATTAGCAAAAGTTGCTTATATTTAGATTGTTTGCAGATGCACTCATCACAGGGGTCCCCTTGTAAGTCCTTAGGGCTTTGATTTTGACTAGAAAATGAGATTTCCTGAATTCTTCTAAGGGTGACGAATTTGATAAAATAGTTATACTATCTTTTTTCACCTTTTGTAGATTTTTGAAATCTCAAACTTAAAACGGCTAAAAATCCACTCGACGTTGTTTTGGAAACCAATAAGCTAACTAAGCTAAACTTTTGCGGTTGGTTGAGAAACCTTAAGATTATTCTAGGTTCTGAAAAAGAGGACTTATGTGCTTGATCAAAGTCTGTTGGACACTATTAGCGATGATGCCACCAATGAGGCACGTGAATTATTCACGAAGTTTGTAGATGATGATCTATAAGCAAGATACATTATGAAGGCTTCTATGTCTAATGAGCTATAAAAGTCTCACGAGCACGTGAAACATGCTCACGAGATCTACTTGCACCTACAAGAGTTGTATAGTGTTCAAACTAGATATGAAAATTTCACCTTGTCTTGGGAGCTTTTTATGATAAGAATGAATGAGGGCTCAAGTGTCCATGATCATGGCCTAAAGATGATCGATCTCAATGAGAAACTTTGTCAATTGGACATTATCATGGGCAATAAGCTCTATGTGGATTTGATCCTTCAATCATTACCTAGCCCATTCGACCAATTCATTATGAACTTCAACATGTCAAAGTAAGAAGTAATGATTAATGAATTGGTCAAGATGTTGGTGACTGCCGAGGCGACTATGAAAAAGGATAAGTCTCTTATGCTTGCTTCGTCCTCTAAGTTTAAGGGGCTAGAAAGGGAGGTAAAAGAAAGAAGAGTTCTTCCTTTAAGGGAAAGCAACCCTTGAAGAGTTCCGAAGGAATCAAGAAGAAGAAAGAGGCTAAAACCAATGCTACTTGTTTCTACTATAGTGAAAAAGGACATTGGAAAAGGAATTGCAAGGAATGCCTTCGCACCCTTGACAAAGGTATGTACTTTATTGAAGTGTACTTAACAACAAATTCTTCCTCATAGGTATTTGATATCACATGTGGTTATCACCTTTGTAATTCGTTACAGGGGATAGAAGAAGAAGGATTCTCAATGAAGGGGATATGATCCTCTGTCTTGGAAATGGAGTGTAGTTAAGTTATACTTGGGGAATTCTTGCATTGTACTTGATCCTTGTTTTTATGTACCTAATATTGTTAAGAACATTACTTCTATTCCCATCTTGGATAATAAAAGATATGATTTTTCTATATCTAATGGGATATTGAAAGCATTAAAAATTGGTTCTTTAATTATACAAGGTACATTAAATAATGGATTGTACATATTGGATTCTCAACCTTCATTGATGCACATTCAATCAAGTAAAAAAAATTAGATAACTAAGAAGATTCCATGTTATGGCATGCAAGACTTGGACATATCTCTAAAAATAGGATGAACAAGTTAGAAGCTCTGAAAGCACTAAATGTTAATGGCATTGAGAATCTTCCTACTTGTGAATCTTGTTTAAAGGGAAAAATGACCAAGGCTCATTTTGTGAGACAATCGGAGCGAACCACAAGTCCTTTGAATTTGATCTATACGAATGTTTGTGACCCACTAAGAGTTAGTGTGAGATGAGGCTATTCTTATTTTATTACCTTTATTGATGATCATACTCAATTCAGACATGTGTATCTTATGAAGTACAAGTCCGAAGTCTTTGAAAAGTTCAAAGAGTATAGGAATGAAGTAGAAAATCAAAAGGGACTAAGTATTAAAGCTCTTCGATGGGATCAAGGGAGAGAATACTTAAGTACCGAATTCTTGAATTATCTAAAAAAGAATGGGATTATCTCTCAATGGACTCCACCCGGCACACCCCGACACAATGGAGTAGCCAAGAGGAGAAACCATACCTTGTTGGACATGGTGCGTTCTATGATGAGCTTTTTCGATATACCTATATCCTTTTGAGGATGCACCCTAGATACGGCGGCGAGGCTACTTAACATGGTGCCCTCAAAGTCAGTGCCAAGAACACCACATGAGATGTGGTATGGCAAAGCGCCTTACTACTCTTTCTTAAGAGTTTGGGGGTCTCCCACTTACATCAAGTAAGAGTGTTCAGAAAAAACCAAAATCGATTGAACCAACTGAAAATAAAAAAATCGAACCCAACTTCAGTTTTCTATTTTAAAAAATTTAATTTTCGATTTGGTCCGATTTTTTCGCTTGATTAACCGAAATCGAACAAAAAATTGAATTTGTTAAGTTTAAGTGTAAATTTTCAAATAATGTAGATGTTAATGTACTTTTAAGTTTTTGGGATAGATAAAAGGAAATTTTTGATAAGGTGAAATAATTGAGAAAAAAATAAGTAAAATCGGAGAAGAGAAAAATGAGAAGAGAAAATAAAACTATATTGTCTTTATTTTATAAAATATAATTGATTTTAACATCTTATTCCTAAACATAGCAAAATAGTTATTAAAAACCTTATGTTTTATAAATAGTATAGATATTAATATATGACATATTGACATATAATTATGGTACACGAATAATTATGATACAAGGAGGAAAAAAAATAGATGATTATGATTTTTTAGCGTATGAACTAATACATATTGCATATAAAAAATCGATGACCATGATTTAAAGAGCAAAAAATGTGATATGAATAGAAAATTAAAAATTTTCTTTTTAATTAATTAATTAAACTTATATATATTATAGGGTATATTGATGAGTCAAATTAAAATTTCAATTTTAATTTCAAACTACAAGATTGGATCTTTTTCATGTGATATAGTACTAGTACTACATATTGTACTGTACATTTCATCTGCTGACCAATAAAAATGTTATCTATATTATTATGAAAACAAAGATTGTTCATTGTTTTGTGTCTAAATATAGTTAAAAGCTAATGTAGTTTGAAAGATAAAGTGGAGAATTCAACATAAAAAAGATAAAGTGGAGGATTCCAAAATTATCCTTTAGAAATGATGATTTAATAAGGTTATAATTATATTTTTTACAAAATTTACAAATCCACAATTTATATTATGATGTCATTGGACTAATTTGCTATTTAACTTTAGTAGAGTAGATTGAGTTTAAGATTTAATTAATTATATATTGTGTGCATGTGCATCTGCCTTGACAGTTATACACTAGCAGTTTTAGCACACTCAATGTGTGTAGTAAAATTTTTATAGCATAAAATAATTAAAATATTTATTTATCTTCTTAATTTATAATATTTTAAATGTATTTTTTTTTATAATAGATGAACTATAATTTATAATTGATAATTATAAAAATTACATCCTAATTTCTAAGTTCTAACTATATTATTAATTTATTTAAATTCTAAATATGTAGACATAACCTAAATAATTCCAAATCCTAATATTATATTCAAATTCCAATTTTTAAATGATAATTTACAATTTATATTATAATTTATAAATTATAAGGGATATAACTTAAATTCTAAAATATAATTTTGAATAACAATTAATTAAGCAATAAAGCAATAACAAATTGCCCATGCCCCCAAACCAAATTCCAATAAGCGATTTACCATTTCAACCATCAATTTTGAGTCTTTGACCTAAATGTTCATCGCATAGACCACATTCACACTTAGTCTTGCCGCTCAATGCCTCGCTCCATCACTCACCCCGTCTCACGCCAAGACGCCAGCGGCCAGCCCTTTAACCACCACCATCCACCGATGGGAAATTCGAAACCACCAATGGCCTCACGCCCGAGTAGGCCAGCCCTTACGCCAATGGCAAACTGCTCAACCTTTGGGGCTCACACAGACACTGAGTGACCAGATCGAGGTACGCACCACTGCACCCTCACCGATAGCATTCCCCGCAAGGTGGTCGTTGCAGTTTCTACACAGTTTTAGGTTTTTTATCTTCTTTTTTTTTGGCAATACTTCATACTCCTAATTCTTCAAGTTGTAGCAGAATATGAGAGAAAAGTTTATCTTTTAGTGCCATATAAATTGCATTATATGTTTTGCAATTTCCTTTATCTAGATGTCATGTAAATGTTTATATTCTTCTTCATACTTTCTAGGAATACCTGGTTTGATTGTTATTAACACTTGCTAACCAATACTAAATTGTAATAAAGGGTACCAAGTCAAAATTGTACTACCCGAATTGTAAGGTTTTCTTTGGGCTTTCTGTTTCACTTGTTATATGTATCTATTCATTTTCCACCCCTTTTATGTGAATTTATAGGTTGTTTGATTCATATTTTTTATTTATTAATTTAAAATTTGATTTTTTTTGTTTCTACAGATTAAATTGTTATAGCATCATTATGGATACTATTCTAGAAAATGAAGAGATGGAGTTTATATTGAATGCCAACATGGAGCAACTTGAGAATAGTGGTTTAGATGGTAATCCTCCAGCTAATTCTCAAAAAAAGAAAAAGAGAAAGAATACAGTAGAGGAGCCCTCTGAAGACTCAAAAAAAAGATATGAGGTATGGAAACATTTTACCATAATTTTTGATAAGAATGGTAAAAGGCGGGGTAAATGCAAGTATTGTGGGAAAGATTATGCTGCTGATCCTACGATAAATGGCACTTCTGGATTGAAAAATCATTTAAAAATTTGCATGAAAAATCTCAAGAAATAGAGTGATAAATACACCATCAATAGTTTCAGTGAGAGTGTGGATTTGAGAGATATGTCATCTCATACTAATGTTCTTAGTAGATTTGACCAAGAAGCAACTAGGGAGGCCTTGCTAAAATGATCATTATGGATGAATTACCTTTTAGGTTTGTCGAGGGTGAAGGCTTTAGACATCATGCTTCTGTTTCATGTCCCCAATTTGTTGTGCCATCTAGAATTATAGTTGCTAGAGATTGCTTGAAACTATATTTTAATGAAAAAAGGGATATAAAGGAGTATTTTCAAATATCTGGAGCAAGGGTGTCTCTCACAACAGATACATGGACTTCTAATAAAAAAAATCAATTATATGTGCTTGACTGCTCACTTCATTGATGAAAGTTGGAAGTTGCATAAGTTGATTTTGAACTTTGTTCTGTGCTCTAGCCATAAAGGGGAAGAAATTGGTCTTTAGATTGAAAAATGCTTGCTTGCTTGTGGAATTGACAGTGTATTTACCATTACTGTTGATAATGCTTCTTCTAATGATACTGCAATATCATACTTAAGAAAAATATTTTTAGCATGGAAGAAATCAATTTGTGATAGTAAATATTTGCATATGAAGTGCATTACTCATATAGTTAATCTTATTGTGAAAGATGGGCTGACGAATATTGGTGTGCCACTTGAGCATGTTCACACTGTGGTGAGGTATTTGAGATAATCACCGGTTAGGTGGCAAAAATTCAAAGATCATGCTATTGAGGAAAAAGTAAGAAGTAATAAATTGTTGAGTCTTGATTGTCCAACCAAATGGAATTCTTCTTACTTTATGCTTGAGACTACTTTGCTTTTTCAAGGTGTGTTTGATAGGTATGAGATATGTGAAAAAGAATTTCATGATGACTTTGGTCCTCAAAGACCTTATAGTAAGGTAGGGCCTCCCACAAATGATGATTGGTATATGATTGATAAATTGGTGAAAGTGTTGTAACACTTTTATGAAATGATTGTAAGAATTTCTGGCTCAAAGTTTGTGACTTCAAATGTATTTATGGATGAGATTAGTGATATTGATGTTTTGATAAAACGGTGTCAGGCAGGTGATGATTATGAGTTGTTAGAAGTAGCAAAAAAAATGAAAGCAAAGTTTGATAAGTATTGGGGAGATCCTAATAAAATGAACATGTTATTGTTTGTGGCTGTGGCTTTTGATTCTCGGCATAAGTTGAAATATGTTTTTTTTCACTCTTACTCATATGTATGAAGGTTAATTGGGAAAGGATATGTGTGATTGGGTTAGCGAAGCTCTTCAAGAAATTTTTGAAGAGTATAAAAAATATATAGTACTGTAAAAACATTTTCAGAAATAGGTTCACAATCTCCCCAAAGTAGTAGTAGTCCATTTGATTCCAGTGTTGATAGCAACAAGGGGATGGTAAAGGGTTTTAGATTGGCGGAGTACCGTAAATTATGTATAGATGAGGAGGAAGATTTAGAAAATCAATCAAAGCTTGATACATATTTGAGTGAGAAAAAGAGAAAGATGTGCTTGGATGTTCTTGGATTGTGGAAGATGAATGCCCATCGATTTCCCATCTTAGCGAGGTTGGCTCGTGATTTGTTTGCTATGCTTGTTAGTACTGTTGCTTCTGAATCTACCTTTAGTACCTTGGGTTGGGTGGTGGATGACTTTAAAGCCTCTTTAACTCCAAGAATAACTCAAGCCCTCATTTGTACTCAAGATTGGATTCGTAATGGACCTCCAAAGCCATCTATTGAGGAAGATTATGCTCAAATGGAAAGACTTGAAAAAGGTATGCATTAAGTTCATATATTATGGTCCCAAAGATTATTATTTTTATGATTGTTCATATATCCATGTTTTTGGTACTTATGATTTTTTATGTTTTTGATTATTTAATTTGTATTTCTAGATGTGGTTTCAAGTATTGGTGCAGATTCTTTGGTAATCGATTTGTGATCATGAGAGATGGATATCATTAGGTACATAAGTCACTTATTTATGCATATTATTTCTCTAATTTTTTTTATAATAAATCTTTTATAATGTTATTTCTTATATTGTTATGTTCTTTTTATAGGAATTAGGAATTAAAGATAAGGGTGAATCCGGTGGAATTGAAAGCCTGAAGCCCTTCAACTTTCAAGCAAATCATTTATATGGAATTTGATGTAATTTAAAGTTTGCACAATTTATTATTTGAAACTTGGATCATTTACGTGGATGTGACCATTCATCATTGTGATATAATTTTAGACTACTAGTATTATTTAGCATTTGCCTATTTGAAAATTTCACCAATTCTAAATTTTCACCTAAATATAAACATTTATTATCAAACTTAATTTTATCAAATAAATTTTTTAGTACTATAAAAATAAGTAATCCAGTTCAAATTTTTTACCTAAAGCTAAAATCAAATACTTTTTTATCAAATAAACTTTTATCACAATTTTTGGTTAAAAAAAAGAGAAAATAATCTTGAACCGGTTCAGTTTTAGTTTGGTAAAATCGAAACTAAACCAATTTAATAACCATAAAAAATTGGTTCGATTTCGGTTAAAACAAAAATTGAACCAGTTTTTTTGATTAAAAACTAAATCGAACCGAATTGGGTTTAGTTCAATTTTCAGTTAGGAATTTTGAAAAATTGAAAGTTTCGGTTAATCGACCGAACCATTCGGTCCAGTAGATTAAAACCGAATAAACAGCCCTAACGTCAAGCAACAAGTGGGACACAAGTTGGATAGTCGATCCATCTTGTGCAAGTTTGTGGGATACCCAAGAGAGTTTGGCTTATTACTTTTATAATCCCTCGGAACGAAAGGTGTTTGTTTCAAGGAACGCCTACTTTTTCGAAAAGAAATTTCTATTAGATAAAAATGGCATTGTTATTGAACTTGATGAAGTTCAGGATGATCAACAAATCCCACAAGAAGTGGAAACAAATGAACATCAAAAGCTTTACACACAACCTCTGAGAAGATCAGACCGAATCAAGAAGTAACCTGAAAAGTTCAAATTCCTTCATGAGACGGGCCAATTGGATAGTAATCCGAAGATCTATGAGAAAGTTATGTTGGACATAGATTTGAGACATTGGTTTAGCACCATGAAATCCAAAATGTAATCCATGTACTCCAATAAAGTATGGACTTTGGTAGATCTACTGCAGGATATAATACCTATTGGTTGCAAGTGGATCTATAAGCAAAAGTTAGGAGTCAATGGAGAGGTAATAACCTTTAAGGCACGACTAATGGCAAGGGGTTATACTCAAAGACCTGATATTGATTTCGAGAAAACCTTTTTATCGGTCACAATGCCTAAGTCCATTAGGATTTTACTTGACATAGACACATATTATAACTATAGGATATGTCGAAAGGATGTGAAAACCACTTTTCTCAATGGAAACATTAAAAAGAAATCTATATGAAGCAATCACAAGGTTTTACATCCAAAGGGTATGAGCAAAAGGTTTGCAAACTCGAGAGATCTATTTATGGATTTAAGCAGGCATCCCGAAGTTGAAACATACATTTTGATGAGACAGTCAAATCGTTTGACTTTGCCAAAAATATATATGAACCGTATGTGTACAAGAAGACTAGTGGGAGTAGTATACATTTTATTATGCTTTATGTCGATGACATTCTTCTCATTGGGAATGAGAGAGCAATGTTAGAGTGTACTAAAGTATGGTTATCTACTCAGTTCTCCATAAAGGATTTGGGAGAAGCATCTTACGTATTAGGAATATATATCTATAAAGATAGATCGATGAGGATGCTAGGCTTCCCCAAACACCGTGCAAGATACTAAAGAGGTTTAGTATGGAAAAATCCAATAAGGGATTTCTCCATACGGGACACGGTCTTCATCTCTCCAAGTCTATGGCCCCTAAGACTAACGACGAGAGACATAGAATATCCCACATACCTTATACATTCACCATAGGGAGCATAATGTATGACGTTCAATGTATAAGGCTGGATGTAGCACACGCTCTAAGTGTTACTGGCCACTTTTAATCCGACCCCAGTGACTGTCACTGGATGGTCGTTAAAGCAATCCTTAAGTACTTGAAAAGGACTAAGGATTTCTTTTTGGTATACAGAAAAAGGAGAATTGAAACTCTAGGGGTTTATAGATTCTAGTTTCCAATCTATTGTAGATGACTTAAAATCCACTTTTGAATTCATATTTTGCCTCAATGGCAATGCGGTGAGTTGGAAGAGTTCCAAACAAGACACCACGATTGACTCTACCATAGAGGCGGAATATATTGTGGCTTCGGAAGCTACAAAGGAAGGTATTTGGATGAAAAACTTCATCAAAGAGTTGGATGTAATGCATAACATAGCTGAGCCTATAGTTATCTTTTGTGACAACAACGGAGTGGTAGCATAGTACAAGCTAAAGAGTCAAGATCTCATTAGGTATCCAAGCACATTTTGAGGTAATATCATTTGACCCAAGAGATTGTTGACAGAGGGGATATCTAAATGGGGAGGGTAGCCTCAAAAGCGAATATACCAGATCCACTAATAAAACCTCTAATGCAAAAGGTCTTTGAAGGACATCTTGAGAAGATGGGTCTTAAGAATATGGTGAATTAGCTTTAGGGAAAGTGGGAGATTGTTGTAATAGTACCTCGCAGCCAATTATATTGACATGTAAACTATTTCACTTGTAATACAATCTTGATTGAATGATATTCATTATAAATGGTCATCTTCATCTTATACTTATTTTAGTTCACTAGCATTTGGTTGAAGCACTTAGATCACACAAAACTAGGGACTTGGTCACACACTGGGTGGTGATCTTGAAAAAAGTCTTACATGATCGTGATCTTAAAATATTCCAAGTTGTAGAATCTTATGAGACATGGCATATAAGATTCGGATAGATTTGCACTAGCGATGCATAAATCCAAGGGGTTGGATGAGCAATCCTTGTTAGATATGGGTGTTAGTGGGTGCTTGTTAGAGAATACGTTCACTAAAGGCCCGCTTAGATAATCCACTAGATAGCCGTAGTGGCAAGTCGGTAGTAGCAAGTTCTCTAGCTTATGCTAGTACGTATAATTAGTTCATTGACCTAAGGATCCATGGTAACCTTATGTTTAGGTTCTCATGCTTTGATTCTTCCTTGACCACTTTTTAGGTCATTCGAGTTGAGCTTGGGTATGAGCTACTTAAACATAGAGGTTTACGAGATCCAAGATGGGATCAATCTCCTCATTGTTGTGAAGGGCGAGTGCATCTCCTATGTATTCTATAATGATCAATTCCATAAAATCCTTATATAAGGTAGTATGACAATTTGGAAAAGGAGTTTTCCAAAGATGAGGTCATAAAAGGGAATTGAACATTGGAATAGAAACATAGTTATCGAGGCTATTAGGGAGTCAGCAAATATCTTGCTCTAGGCCTCTTTCGAGAGATAAGAGATGGAAGGACCCTATTTGCATGGCAAGCGTAGAGCTAGAGTAGTTCTCCAAAAGCATATTCATTTCGGCCAATTAGTTGGTCTCGATGGGCTTGAGGTTGGATATCGATCATAGAGATTAGGTATTCTTCAATTAATAGAGATTAATTGGATTGAGTCATTAGTTTAAGGGCGTTTAAACTAATGTGAACATTTCGATATTCTAAATATCACAAGATTTGTGAGCCCATGTCCAATGAATGGTAGAACCTAATGGGTCACAAAAGCTAATAGAAAATCCTATTTGATGAGGGAATTTTCTAAGAGTTACAATAATTTGACTTGACTAATTTTGGTCATTTTGGCTTGATCAATTTAATTGTTAAATTGTTCTAAATAATTTAAAGAGTTAAATTAGACCAATTAAATTAAGGAGTTAATTTAATTGGTGTCACGCAACTATCAATTAGTCAAGTTAACTTAAGGAGTTAAGTTGATATCTTCTAGCTTAAAGAGTTAAGCTAATTGACTTAATTCAGTAAGTTAAGGCCAATTAATTAAAAAAGGGATTAATTTAGTTAAAATAAAGAATTGATTTTGGAGGGACATTAATTGAAAGAGTTTATTTGGAATGCATTTGAATTTATTTGGTTGACATTTCATGAGATAAAATGAAGATTCCAAATGAAATTTAAATGCAAATGAAATTAAAATTTCACATGCAACTTGCCTTGCAAGTTGGCGCCAACCTCATGGGAGGTGTGATGCCAACTTGCATCACACCTCCCTCTCTATAAATAGGAGAGAGGTGGCCGGCCATTCAAGCTTGTACAATCTAATTATTATATTCCATTTTTCCCTCCAATTTTGTGTGATTCAGTCATATGTTGAAGTCTCACACTTTTTCTTCATCCTACCTCCTGAAAATTAGCTCTCATCTATTTCTTCTCTTCTTAGTTTTCCAACTAAGGAGTGATTTGGATTTGCCATTGGTGTGTGGATCTTCACATTAAAGGCTAAACAATTTGATAGCTTGGCTTTTGGAGATCCTCTGAAAGGGCATAAAGTTTGGAGCGGTTTTTCCAAACCTTACCGATCTCATCTTTTTGCTGAATTTTTTACTAGAGCTTTCCCAAGGTGTTGAGGAGGTTGTGTCCAAATTTCAGAAAATGTGGAGGAATTTTGATAGGGCAATTGTTTCCGAGTTGCTACTGCGCTGACTGGAGACAATTTTGAAGTATTCAAGCTATTCTCCATTCTACCTTCGATTTTTAAGCAATCAAGGTAATTTTTCATCCAAATCTGAATTAGAAGCGTCATTAGATCCTTAGTTTCAAGTGTAGCCAAGTTAATTTAGCAATCTTGTTCTTTATTTATTGAATCCTTGTACTACACTTGACTTCACTATTTATAGGAATGACAGCCGATCATCAATGGTGGAAAATGAGAATGTTCTATAGAGCAACTCGGGGGAGAATGAATCTAACCCATATTATATTGACTTGTTTACCCAGAAGACAGAGAAACATAATCTCACCACCACCTGCTTTACCCCAGGAGGTTAGTCCCATCGGCTAACTGATGATAGAGCAACTTTATAGCCTTATTGTCATGATGGTGAAGGCATCATAAAAAGAAAAATAAGAAATAGTTCAAACAAATTGCCTCCACCACTAGATGGCTAGAATAATAGTAATGAAGGGACTCACATAGGGAACGGAACCCTACTGGGAAGATGCCCATCAGTAGGCGAAAAGTTAAACATTAGTCCAATTTGAATATGATATGTTATAGACAAATTTCTAGGAAGGGTGGAGATCTATGAGAAAGGAAATATGACATCAAATAGCAGGAAAAAGTCTCCAAAGGAATTTTGTTTGGAGGAGTTATGCTTAATGAGTTGTTGTCGAATTTTAGGACACTTAATTTTGAATATAATTGAACATAAAATCCATGGGAACATTATACATAGATTTGAGAATACCATACTGCTCTATAAATATTCAGATGGGTTGAAGTGTAGGATATTCCTAACCATGCTCAATAAGTTTGTATAACAATGGATCAATTAAATGTGACCAAACTCTATTATACCTATAAGGAGTTCACCTCGGCGTTTCTGCACTAGTTCATTTGTAAAAGATATTAGAAGATTCCATTGACCATACTTATCTTGTGTCAAAGGAAAGATAAATCCTTAAGAAGCATACATTAGTTCAAAATGACTTTGATATTTATTAGCTTGTGCAGAGAAGTATTTGAATTAAAAGAAGTGTGTAAGATAAAAAGGGAACTAAGAGAGAGAAAGGAAAAAAGGGAAAGTGGAGATATTATCTTTAAAAAGTTTAAACTCAAGGTCAAGGAGAAAACTGTATTTTCTCCCAAATCTGGGTATTATACTCATTTGAGTATTCCTTGGTTGCAAGCATAATGGCTGTAGAGGTTAAGAACATAATAAAATGGCCCTATAGTGTCAATGGTTAGATATATTCTATAGGTTTCCCAACAATTATGAACATATAATGAGTGATTATTGTCATGAAATAGAAAGAATCACTTGAGTAAGACATATAAAGGAACTCATAATAGGGACAATGATCATCTCTAAACTATCAATGCAAGAAAAGGAAGCACCGAGAGGATATAAGGATAAAGAAAGGAATAATGGAGAATAATGGAATGTGGATAGAATAGAGAACAAGATAAAGAAAATCTAACAAAGAGATATCCTGATTAAAGGGCTGATTTATGTTATTTCAAAAAGAGCTATAGATGGTAATTCTAGGCATGAAAGGCTTATGCAAGTTGGTGCATGGGCATAAGGAAGGAGATATGACCATTCATTTAGTTAGAGAGTGGCCTTTAACTTAGTTTGGACCTAGAGATTTAGGCAAGATTCAAACGCCTCATAATAATGCCTTGATTATCACGACAACCATAACCAACTACAACATTGCCAGGGTCTTCATGGATAGTGGAAGCTCTACTAATATTCTTTTTTATGAGGTGATTAGAAAAATAGACCTAGGAAATATTGAACTAAATTTTGTTGATACATCCTTATTTGGATTTGCATGAGTCATGGTACATCCAATAGGGCACGTGGTATTGCTCCTCTTGCTAGGGGTTGAGCTTGCATTGGACTAGAATGCTTAAGTCTTTTGATAGTAAATGCCCCATCTGTTTATAATGTGATACTAGGAAGACCAACCCTGAAGTTGTTCATGGTTGTTATATCCATCTGTCATATGAAGATAGAGTTTCTTATTGGAGAAGTAGAAGAGATAGGATGAGATCTGTTATCAGTTAAGAAGTATTATGTGGTGGCCATAAAGAAAAGAGCTGGCAATGATGACATGGAAATAGATCTACTAGGATATATTACAAAAGATTTAGTCATAAACACAACAAAATGCCACAAAATAGTATTCTATTGAGATTTTATAATTAGTAATATTTTGTAGAAGTTCCACTTGCAGTAGTGCACAATACCAAAAAAAATTATACTTTTTATTATGATTAAATATGTATAGTAAATAGTAACTAAGTGTAGTAAAAAGTTATTAACTATATTTGTGCTACACTTTCTACTTGTCGGCATTGCAAGAGACGTAAAAATTTAGCTACATTTTTTTCACCGTAGTAATAAATTTTTGCTACGAAATTATCTTCAATTTCTATAAATTTAATGTGTCATAAAAATTCATCAAATACAATGCTTTCTTTTACCACAATTGGAAAAATATAGTATATATTAGCCAGTTACCACACTTTCGAAAATATAGTAAATGTTTAAATTATTTCTCATAATAATCAAATATAATAAATACGATTTATGTCTACAATTTCTAGGTGTAGTAAAAACAAAATAATCATTTATATATCTTTTGTATATTAGCTTATTACTACTATTTTTAGGCACGCTAAAAGTTTGTTAGGATTCAAGCCCTTAACTTTACATATGTGAGGGTGATGCCACTAGGTCAACCCCATTCAAAAATTATATTAGTAGATAAATATTTCGTTTTATAGTTTATTGTGTACTAGCACTAAATATTTTCCATTTTATCTTTCATAAAAAATTGGTGTATTATTAATAATTTTATACTTAGTTTTGTTTCTCTTTTTATCTTAATACTTCTTTTTACACAATAAGAAATTTTGTTCATATTAATGAATTGACATATATGAAGATAAAATATCTATAAAATGATAGCTTCTTGAGTTGTAGTAGCTCTACAAAGAAATGGAAACACCATCAATAAATAATTTTTGGGGGAATTTTCTTAATTAATTGAGCATTCGATTGTTTAAATAAATAATTTTTATTAATAAAAATTGAAAGTGACTTTTTTACTTTACTTTCAAACCTTCCCTCCGAATATAATTTGCCTTTATTTTAGTGAAAAAGTTTTGCTTAAAGACCTTAACTTTAATTACTACCAAATTTTCATTGATATTCTAAGTTTTTCCTTTAGTAAAAAAAGTGTGATAAATTCGTCAATCTTTTGCCACGTTTTATGTAAAATTCTCATAAATATAATATATTAATGGCCTCATGTAAAAATCATAGTACATAATCTATTTTTTTACTATGATAATTTGGAGTATAGTATTTAATATAAGTTTTACCATATATTTGAAAAACTTACACTACAATACAAGTTTCTAGGCGCTCGATGTTCCATGTGGCACTACAAGAAAAAATGATTTTAGCAACCAAATTCTCAGTGACCATAATAAAATGGTTGCTAAATATATAATTTTAGCAACCAAAAGTAATCTGGTTACTAAAATAAAGTTATATAAGTACTTTTGTGACAACATATATTTGGTAGTTGTAACTGGTCGCTAAAATTTGACCAACTTAGCCAGTGGTATAGCAACCAAAATTGAAGTATTTAGCAACAACTTTTATTGTTGCTAAATATGAATATTAATTGTGACCAATTTAACAACTAAATATTGGATGATTATTGCAAATCCCTTAATCTAATAATTAACAACCAGTTCTTTTGGTTGCTAAAAATAAACTTATAGCAACCAACAACTTATGGTCACTAAGAAAAATATTTACAACAAGCAATTTTACATGGTTACTAAAAAAGCAATTTTTTATTAATTAGTTAGCTTAATTAAATTAGTTAAAATTTTTGTTTTAATTTATATTAACCATATAATCAAATTTATAAGTTTTTAGAATTAATTAATTAATTATAATTTACAAATTAATTTTAATTTTAATATCTTTTTTTATTTTTATTTTAATTTATATTTCAATTTTTAATATTAGAAAATATGTATTCAAAATTATGAAATTATATTATATAATAAAATAGGTTCCATTCTAATTTAATTTTTCAATTTTACTTATTTTTATTTTTAATTAATAAAAAATTCAACTTAACTTAATATATCAAGAAGCAAATAAATAAATAGAAGTTAGAACTGGCGAAATCTCCCCCCATTGACAACTGAAAGCTTCTTCTACAAAGCCCCTCATTCGATTTCCATTTGCAATCCCTAAAAATTTCAGTGGCGTCTCCCTTTTAATCTTCTTGTTTGAAGAGCGCGGCACAAAGAACTTTGTGTTTATTGATAAGATACTTTGCATCCTTCTCCCACCGCTGCGCCCCCACCCCAACCCCAACCCCAACCCCAACCCCAAAAAAAAACCCCAAAAAAAAAAAAAAGAAAAAAATCCCCAGGTTTGCATTTTCTTATTTCTTTCATATGAATTTTGGGGTTATTCCATTAGTTTCTGGCAATTAAAAAGCTTATGCAAACTGGTGCTCCCTTTAGGCATTTTTTTCATGCCTTCTTTTGGTCGATCCTTTTCTAAAATTTTTATGAGTTTTGTAAAATTTTGAGGGTTTTACTGCAAAAAGCTTTTGCTTTTACCGATTTTTTCCTCATTGTGGTTCTTCTTTCCAAAGAAGTTGTTTTTACGTTGACAAAATTTCATTACTTCTTTGTGCAAAACAAAATCTGGGAAATTTTTTCTAGTATTTCAGTTCTTGAACTTCGAAATCTTCTGGATGATTAGTAATCACTGTTTTTCCAATAGATACATGTGTTTCAGTTGAGTCATTGAGTGACTCAACTTCAATGACTCAACTGAAGATGGTTAGCCTTCCCGATAGCAGCAGTAATGCTGGGTTGGAAAATAACAGAAAATGAAGCAAACAGGGTCCAGACCTGAATGTAGGTCCTGGAGCCATTGAAACTAAAGCGAGGGATGATATGATGTCACTGCCATCAAGCCAACTCTCTGTTACCAGTTCACAAGCTCTTGCAGATGAGCAAGCTAGGATGTATGTAGTTTCAGCTGATATTTTGAAGAGGAAGGAACTTGAGTGAGGATGGGATAATGAGAGCTTTAGATATAAGCAGTCTTCATGGCAGTAGGATTGTAAACTGGTGGATATAACCTCTTAGTCTTGGAAGTTAATTATTTCAATGCATAGCTATACTCTGGCGGAACTAACTTAATTTTGTATGATATCAAATATTTGGCTTTGGTAGTAAACTCAATGTTCTGTTCGTATGAGGTTTAAATAATGCACCAACATAATTAGCGTTATTCAAGACAATCCCTAATAAAAATTCTGCTTTTAGTTTTTATAAAAAGTGGGAGATGTAGAGAAGTGTTTATATATGGTCGAAGTTCTTGTCATTTTATGGCTGTGAAGTGTGGTTTCTGGGCTTCAAGTATAGTTTTAGTACAAGTTACTTTATTTACTTTGCTTTGACTTTTTATGAAATTGGCCAACAATACAGCATAGTTTGTTTTCAATGTGAGATTGCAATGATAAAGGTGACTGTTGAAGAGTTAATATGTTTATAAGGTCAAGAAAGGTTTTTAAAATTCTAGGTAATTGTTAGAAAGTGATTAGGTTTAGACGCTAGTGAGAGCTTTTTAAAATCCTGGGAAAATTTTTTATGTTCGTTGGCTGTATAATTTGTCCAGTAGGATATGGCCATGAACCAGCAACTAGATTAAGGATTATGGAGCTGGTTGCCTGAGTCAAATTCGCAAATTTTACAGTATTCTGTCCCTCACTTGTTTAGTTTCTAGGAAAGCATACATATTAGTATACTCCAAGTAGAATGATACACCACACTTCTGATAATTGCCAAAATTGCTTCATGTGCAACTTGAGCATGAGCAAGCAGTGTTTCCTATGCTGCAGCCCGTTGATTTATGTGCCAAATTAACATTCAATTTACTTATAGTGAAATTCCATCACATTTCTTAATGAATGGTATTTCATCCAAATGCTCTAAACTCTACATAAATTTGAGCTCAGCAATATCAACATTTGGGCATAGGACACCCCTTGTAGTTAAATATGAAAATTAATTGCATGTAAGGTTTTTTATACAATTTTTATATGTAAAATATTCTTATTTTTAGCATGAGAACAGACTCTAAATCTTGTCCTTATATCATTCACTAGACCTGTTGATGCACCATGTGTAGCAAATGAAGGGATAGGATAACCAATACCACATATTAATGAATATGGCTAGATTTTATGTTGATTTTCACCTCTCCATTCTGAAAATATAGGTTAGTTTATATCTTACAAGCCTAAAAAGTAACAAATAATGCGAATATGAATAATTTGGATTCCCCCATGTCACATAGAATTTTAGTTAGTGTCTTAGGTGTCGGAGTATGTGAGGAGAAGTAGAGTCACCACTCACAAGTTAGCTTCTAATTTTTATAAGCCTTTACATGTATGTGAAACACATGTTATAGTCTTCCCTATATTTTTAGGTGCGTTCCTGTTTTTATCCCTTTGTCATAATCTCCCCATAGTTTTCATTATAGCTAATCATTTTGAAGAATAACAGTTGATATTTCTAAAATCAGGAACTTATTTTAACTCCTAAAATTAATGTGTTATGTTACTATTGCGTTTGATTTTTGAATCATAATGATATGCTAATAGTCTGTTATTTTTCCCATTAACCATGTTACGTTTCTACGGGCTCTCGCTGTAAACTAATTAATAGATACAACCCTATCTCACTGTAAACTTTACAATAGTTTTTGTCCTCTAGTTACTGCTTCCATTTTGACTGCTGGTTTATTTTGGACTTAACATATGTCTATCTTAATCTTGACTGCTGGTTAGAGATCAGAAGCATAACTCGGCAAGGAGAAGGATGCTCAACCAGGACTTTAGGGAATGCAACTACTGAGACTGCAACTTAATCCTGAGAGAAAAAGAGTTTCTTTTCATTTCACCTCATCAGCCAACTAGTTCCTTTTTATTTTAAGAGAAGGAATGAACGTAATTCCACTGAACTTCATTTATTTAATTACGTCAGGTTTGGGTGCAGTAAGCCAATCTTTTCACTTTACGTGGGCTAAGTCTTTGGTTCATTCCTAGTGGATTTAACCTATGTCTATCTTTTTAGGGGTATTAGATGTAAAAGGATAGAAATGAGCATTTCATCTATAGGTCTTTATGTTCCTGATGGTACTGCTTTATTGCCTTCAACTACTTTGATGCTTTTAGTTGTATGGTTACTTTGATGAACTAATTCTATCATTTTTTTTCTGGATTTATTATGTCATGTTTATGATTTCAGTCTATTTCATTGATATTTGTTTTCCACATCAGCCTACCCATATTGCTGGATGTTAAACTATTGTACTTGCAACTCCTCCAGCTCACGATGGTAGCATTTGTAAGGTAGCTATTATCATCTTTACGTAATACAATTTTGATTTTACATGGCTTACTTGCCATTGATTGTTGTAGGAGGTTCTTTATTGTGCTAAGCAAGAAGGCGTCACTCATATTTTTAAATATGAAGGAGGTGCTCAGGTCAGAATATTCTATATTCTCAATAAATATTCTATATATTGCGACACTCTTTCTGGTGGTACTAAATTTGAGAATATATGTTCAGGCAATTTTAGCTATGGCATGGGGGACCGAATCTTTCCCTAAGGTATCACTTTCTTTATCATTTGTATTCTTATTATATTTAGATAGCAACTAATTCTCTGTTTTGAGTCGTAAGCTCAAGTTTTTATATGGCCTTTGATCAATGAGGCTGACATGAATCTTATTATTTGTATTATTCTTGAAGTTGGTTTGTTTCTGCATTCATTTTGGTGCTAGAATGCATATCCATCACGGGGTCAGATTGAAGGTTGTTGGATATTCTAGTCTCATAAATTTTCCTCAGTTCTATTATTCTGTATATATACACCTGTACAACATGTATATCTTTTCTGTGTGGAATTTCTTTTATAGCAGCTTAAGGCTTGCTACCTCAGAATTGATTGTTTGGTATTGGAATTTTGGGTGGTGCTATGGTTTGGCTTTATGTTTGCAGTTCAAATGCTCATATAATATTGATGAACTTGATTGATCTCCTGTTGAGTGTATTTAGTAGCTAATTAATTCTTTTGTGATTCAAGGCCATTACTATTGAGAGTAATCAATTACTGCAGTTTTTTCTAGCAAACTATTGCCTCAGTCTAGAATTATCTTTCTATTGCCATGTTGCTTCTATTCTATATACTCTTAAGATAGGCTATTTAACTATTTGTTTGGAATTTTATTGCATCTGCAGATTTTGTTGCTACATGTATGGGATGGATTCTGCTGCATGAATGGAGATTTGTTCTTGGTCTCTAGGGCTTCTCTTGCAAGTGCTTGAGAAGGGTTGCAATTTGATGTAATTTACTCCCTTTTCTATTTTCTTTTTTTTTTTTTTTGTCTTTCTTCTTATTTTCCTCTAGGGGAGATTAGTTAGCAGTTTTTCTTTATTAAATATTGTAACGGAAATAAGTACTTCCTTATTTTTATTTAGCATAAGTACTCTTCACTTGTAATCCCATTTTTGTTTATTATAATATATCTTAAATCTATTCCAATTTAAATTGTTTTGCAATTATTTATTGGCTTAAAAATTCATATTAGCAATCATTTCAAGCTACTTTGGCAGCCACTATTTGGTTGCTAAAATATACACATTAGCAACCAATTGAAATTATTTCTTCAATCGGCATTTGGCTTCTAAGAAGTAATATATTAGCAACTGGTAGCTACACTTTTGATCACTAAATCATAAAAAATGCAATAAGTCTTGCGGCAATATTAAAATTATTGCAACCAATTATTATATCGCTAAAACATACTCTTTAGCAATTATATTTTATGGTCCCAATGTGGTCACTAAGACATGTTAAATAACATAACTATTGCAACTATCTAAAAGTTATTGCAACCAATGATTTAATAGCTAAAAAATCAATTTTTACCAACCAAAAGATGTGGTCATTGTATGCATACCTAGAACAACCATGTTACTGTTATAGTGACCTTGAACTTTTACATTAGCGAGTAAAAAATATGTCGCTGATTTTTTCATCTTTACTAACGATTATTTGATGGTCGCTAAACATGTATTTTCAGCGTCCAAGTTAATAACTCGTCACTGAGCACTTTTAGTAGCTACTCTGTTGTGACCACCTGTGATCATCGTTATTTTGGTCACTATATGTTTTAGCAACCATTTTTTTTACTTTTAGCGACTAATGAAAACGATTGCTGAAATCATTTTTTCTTGTAGATGTACATCTCAAAAAGTAAATTGTAACTGTAAGTTTCTAGATTATAATCAGCATCCCCTAATGATAACAAACAGAAATTGCAAGATCGGCCCATCCGCTGATTGATGTGAATTGGTGACATTAGAAAACTTCAACTAATGTGATGTTAGGATTCATATATATGGACTCTTAGCGCCCATCAAAACTCGAAACTTGACAAATTCTAATGGAGTATATACTATTTCTTAAAATATACTTGTATCAAAATGGATGATGCTTGCCAAACAAATTCATGCTACGGGAGCTTGATTGTTAGGAGTAAGTAACAAACAAATATCGTTAAGGGGGTTGGCCAACCTAAAAAATAAAAATAGAAAACCAAAAAGATGAAGATTGAGGAAACCAAGTCAAAACTAAAAAGAGAATGCAGGAACGCATAGAGAATAACAAGCACAAAACTAAACTAAAAGAATATAGGAAATGAGCTATCTAATATAAAAGGCAACTGAAGAAGGAACATGAAAACACTAAAACGAAAAGAAAGCAACAATCACCTCCATTCTTTGTTTTCTTTCATGGTTACAAACAGCAAGTGTTGTATCAGAATCTTACTGAAAATATTTCTTGCATGTAAATATTGAGCTCTTTCAGTACCGCAAATAAATGTCGAAATTTGCTCCATAAGTTAAAGACTTCAATCATATTGCAACTTCAATTTGATTGCATCTCAAATATTTCCATTGCATCCCCTCTCGTTTCCTTAACTCCTACCCCACCCTAAAACTAGGAAAATAGTTAAAATCTCATATACACAACTATGCAGAATGAAAGCACATATATTTAATTTGGAGTGCTAGTGATGACAATCAGAATAGATGTCACCACTAATATAAACCCAAATCGGGGATTTTTTCCCCCCATTTTTACGACCCATTCAAGCTAACCACAAATTTATTCCGCAGCCAATTTAAAAATGCTAAAATGACCACATGCAAAATAAGTGTACACACCTAAATGTAGGTATACTCACATGCATGCAACTATTAATGAAGGCACACGACACCCTACAAATGCACCAAAAAAATGCACGGTAATTGGAATGAGAGAAATGCACAATTAGGGGTGTAAATGAGATGAGACGATTCGCAAACAGTTCACGCTTGACTCAATGAAAGCTCGTATTCAACTCTATCTTTTCGAGCCCGAGCAGAGCAGAGCTCGAGCCCGTCAGTCAAATGAGCTGAGCCGAGCCGAGCCGAGCCGAGCTCAATAATATTCAACTCGAAAAGCTCGCAATCCTAAATGACCTTTTTTTATTATATATATACATGTATATAATTATAATCTGGGAAATATAATAAAATCTATAAAAATAAGTAAAAAATAAAAATATAATAATAATAATAATAATAATAATAATAATAATAATAATAATTCATTTTTTTATTTTTAGAAAAATATATAACAAAATTATTTTTAAAAAATTGTAATTATAGATTTTGTTTTAAGTTTAAATGAACTCGAGTTAATCCAAACCCATACGAGCTCGAGCTCATTCAAGCTTATACGAATCGAGTTTTTTTGCTTCTCTATGAAAAGCCTTATCAAGTCAAGTTTGATAAGGCTCGTCTAACCTTCGTTTATTCCAACGAGCCAAGCTTGAGCTTGGCTATTTAAGCTAGACCAAGCTCGAGCTCGCAAATTAATAGACTAGCCGAGCTTGAGCCTAACATGACCTGGTACTGTGTGATTCTTTTCTTTTATAGGTGATGAATTATTTTCATCTGTATAGATCAAGCTTGCTCGTCACTGTGGATCGAATCCTTTATTGATCAACGGTCTGCAATTGGAGTCATAATTCGAGGTGAATTGAGTTTTATTGGGTCATGACCCAACCTGGATAAAAAGATATAGATCCTATCCTGTTTGGGGATTTTGGCTGAAATTTGGGGGTAGAACAATCTTTTGATTCTATCCTCATTAATTGTTATCATCATTAACTCCCCTACTTTCCAAGTGTGTTGTTTCTTCTCTCTTTTTGGAAGAATGAACTTATATATTTTGGGAAGTATGGGTTGGATTTTCTCTAACGTACAATTGAGTACGATTGATCTGGGAGCTGCCTCAGGAGGTGAGCCATCACAATCTCTCCCTACAAATACCCAAGGGCTGCCTCATAACTTCATTTCATTTCTCCCTCTATATTGCCTTTTGTAACACCCCATCTCGAGATCACCCCCAAGCTAAGGCGCCACTTTAATTCAATCTTAGTTTTAAAACCCATAAATCGAATAATAGGCCCATACTTTATTAGAATAGTATCCGGCAAGCCAATTAGATTAGCTTTGTAGAAGCTATATCCTTGTAAAACAATCTTGATTGAATGATATTTTTTATATGACCATCTTCATCTTATGTTTTTTATTACTTCACTTGCATTCGGATGAAACCCTTAGATCACTCTTGGCTGCAGGACTTGGTTTGGTGACCATGGAATAAGTCGCACACGATCATAATCTTAAATCTTCCAAGTCATAGGATCTTATGAGATAAGGCATCTAAGATTTGGATAGACTTGCACTAACGATGTATAAATCTAAGAGTTGGATATTGCTCCATTCCATGAGCAACCATATGAGATATGAGTGCATGCTAGTGGGTGCTTGTTAGAGAACAAGGCACTGAAGACCCGCCGGAGAATCCACCAAATAGCCATAGTGGCAAGTCGGTAGTAGCAAGTTCTCCAGCTTACGCCAGTGCATATTATTAGTCCTCTGGCCTAAGGATCCATGGTAACCTTGTGTCTAGTCCTCAGGCTTTAACTCTTTCTTAACCACTTAGCAGGTCTTTCTAGTTGAAGTTGGGTATGAGCTACTTGGCATGGAGGTTTGTGAGATCCAAGATGGAATCTAACTCCTCACTTTTGTAAAGGGCGAGTGCATCTCCTATGTATTCTATAATGATCGATTCCAAGAAATTCTTGCGCAAGGAAGTGTGATAATTTGGAAAAAGGAGTTTTTCAAAGATGAGATCACACAAAGGAATTGAACATTAGGAATAGAGACATAGTATCGAGGCTATTTGGGAGCCGACAAATATCTTGCCCTAGGCCTTTTTGGAGAGATAGAAGATGGAAGGACCGTATTTGCATGGTACACATAAAGCTACAATAGTTCTCCAAAAGCGTTCATTTCGGCCAATTAGTTGGGCTCCATGGGCTTGAGGTTGGACATCGACCATGGAGATTGGGTAGTCTTCAATTAATAAGATTAATTGAATTGAATCGATTAGTTTAAAAGTTGTTTTAAACTAAAATGAATATATGATATTTAAAAGTCACAAGAATTTATGAGCCCATGTTCAATGAATGGTAGAATCTATTGGGTCACACACAAAATTCAATTAACCTTCTAGTTATTGGAGCAATTTTCTAAGAGTTAGAGAATCACTCCAAGGTGACCGATTTTGATGTGCTAATTTGAAGGTCAATTTTTGGCTTGATTAATTTAAGTGTTAAATTAATCAACTAATTTAAAGAGTTAAATTAGACCAATAATTAAGGATTTAATCATTTGGTTCCAGGTGACATCAATTGGTCAAGTTAATTTAAAGATTTAAATTAGCAAAAGTGAGCTTAAAAGTTAAGCTTAATTGACTTAAGTGTTAAGTCAAAAGTTAATTAATTAAATTAAAGTGTTTAATTTAATTAAAGAGAATAATACATTTTGGAGGGAATATTCAAATGAACGGTTCATTTGAATTAGCATCTTCATTAATTTGAAGTTAGATTTCAAATGTAATTGAAATGCACATGAAATTCAAATGAGATTTAAATTCAAAATGGCCACCTTGGCACCCCACTTGGCCAGCCCCTTTCATGGAAGGTGTGATGCCACCTTGGCATCACACCATCCAACATCTATATGTAGATATAGAGAGAGAGGATCAACCATATGCATGAAAGGTGTGATGGATTAGATTCTTCAACAATTCCTTCCAAAACTCCATTTCCAAACATTGCTTCATGTGTTGAGGCTTTGTTCTCTCTTCTTCTCCTACCTCAAAAATCAGCTTTCACCATTGATATTCTGCTCATTTTCTCCAGCTAAAAGTAAGTGGAATTTGGAGGATCAATTGGTGTGTGGATCATATCAATAAAGGCAAAGCATTTGATTTGCTAGCATAGGAGATCCACTAAAATAGAGCAATCACTTTCCGAATTTTTTCCAAGCAATCCAGATTGAGTTTTGCTCTGAATTTTTTACAGCGCTTTCTAAAGAAGTTGAGAGGTTCCGGATTTTTTTTGTGATTTTTGGAGCATTTTAACTAAGGCAAAAGTCATTGTTCATCCACTGTGCCAGAGCCTACCAGATTCTGGATTGGTGAAGTGTTCACCATTGCAACTTTGGAAAATTTCTTTTTGAGGTAACACTCCAACTAAATCCGAATTCCTAGCATGATTAGATCCTTGGTAGGCTTGAAGGTTAGTAAGCCACCAGGATCTAATTATCAAACTTCATAATTAACATTTCAAACCTATCAAAAGCAGTGATAAGTTCAACTTAAACAAACCTTAATGGAAAATTACTGAATACGTGCCATAGTGATCCTTTAACAATTAAAATAATATTTATATGCCTTAAAATTCAGTCTTAGCATATAAACATCTAATCTATTACAAAATATTCACCAGCCATGCTTGAGGTCCGAGTTCATCATCTAAACCTATCTGAGAAAATCAAAGTGATACAGAGAGGGGGTGTAAGTCTAAAAACTTAGTGAGGGATAATATTAAGAACAATCAGTGGGGATCTATCAAGGAGGAATTAACTCAACAGATCTTAAGTTTACAATCAGAACAAGTACATAGTAAGAAAATAGGCAGTAACAATTTAGCAAACAGGAAGTTCTCCTTCCTTATTGCTCCATGAACAGATTACAGGTAGACAAGACACAGTCATGTAAAGCAAATTCAAAACATAAATAGTAGATTCACTTTATACGTATCAGTCAATCAGTTTACCAAAGTGTGATAGCTTGGTACATGGCGAATGCCCATATGGATTGTATAGCGCACCACAGATGCTTAGAGGGAAATCCCTAACGCATCGCTGATACTTAGGGGAAATCCATAGCGTACTGCTAACTCCTAGGGGGAAATCCCTAGCGTATCATTGACACCTATGCGGAATTGCATGGTGTGACCTACATAACTAAATATCTCGCCAGGATCGGCCTTTGGCCCAATAATTCTCTGTACATATACCAGAATTAATAACTATTTGTGCAGATACCTAGGGGAAAATCCTTAGCACATTGCTGATACCCAAAGAAAAATCCCTAGCGTATCATGGATACCAGGTAAACAAATGTGCCAACAAGGCAAATAATAATAGGATAAGACAGTATAGAACAGTACAGAAATCTTTCAAGGCAACACGATATCAATAAACAGATTCAAATAAGCCAACATGATTGTCTAGTGCTGTACAAATAAACAAGTATGTCAGCAAGGCAATAGATAACGATATAAGATGGTACAGATAATAATACAGTTGGGTAATAGAGCGATTCAGATAACAGGCAAGAGTTTTAGGCGCCAGAACAGACAGGATTCAGAATCAATAACAAGCAATAACCCTCACAGGGGGTGTACACATCAAATAACAGATAACAATCGAGATCTCAAGCAGTTTACAGATTTTAATAAACACGATGCAGTCAATATAGAAACAGGAACCCTCACAGGGGTTTATCACAATAATAGATAGGTACGAGAAAGTGCCAGATTGGCAGACACTCACCTCCGTAGTCTCAAAAAAAACAATTCACAGTCTTCGTCACATAACCGAAAGAGTGTATTTACAACCAAAATCCTTATTCGACCTTTAATAATCACAATTATACTATTATCAGTCCTAAAATCTCTAGTTTATCAATCAACACGAAAATTGAAATTCGATCGATACTATCGATATGAAATGCGCTAATTAAGCCGATTATTACAGAAATAGTCACAGGGTTTGTATCGTTTCCAGTAATGGGATGAAATTTGGTCCTTAATTACATAATCATTCTCATAACATTATTCCAAATCAACAATAGTAGTCCAATCATCATAATTATCCCAATCTACTTAGTTTTCAAATTCATGAACTCCTTAAATTAGGGTTTAAGTCAACAAACTTAATTAATCCATGTTACCATATAGTACAATATATCCGGGCCCACTAGGCGAATGTGTATATATATATCCAAGCATGATGTACGTATCCAACTCATTTATCAAATCCTCATTTGTCATGATGCAAGATTTATAATTGAAATGGTACAATATACATGTATATATACATAGTCCCATTCCAACTTTTAACCCAAGATTCGATTATTGGAGTTCCGAAATCACAAACCAAGTACACGAGTGCAATTGTTGCATCAAGGAGATGTTACTGTCTTTGTACCGTCGCTGTCGTCCGCTGTCGCTGGAAAATACCAACCCTACCACCAAAAGACACCTCTCAACAAGAGCTGTCCAACACCCATCTTAATTAAAGGTTTCGCCACTAGGAAGACCTCCAATTTCAGCACTAAAACCCTCAGCACCACCGCCTACTACTATGAAGTTTTTACTAAAATTCGCATTCACCGCTATGCCAAACTCCCATGCAAGGGTACCAACGTATTCCTCAAGTTGAGAGCTTCTAGAAATGCTGCCCAGAAGCATGTTCTCGCTGCTACTTCACCGTCGCCCATCGTTCACTGCTGCAGTAAACTTTCACCTCCGATTTTTCAGAGGTCTGCCACCTAAAACGCCATGCATGTGGTACTGGGGGTTATTGAGGGTATAGGGAAGGAGATGGCTAGTTTAGTTTTGGGAAATGAGGTTTATCGGAGGAAATTGCCAGTGGAGAACAAAGAGAGTGCGTGATGAAGAAAGAAGAAGAAATGGGGAGGGAAATGAAAAAATGTAATATCTATAGCGGTAACTTTTTAGAATTCTAAATTGTGACCCTCAGAACTTTGCAGAGTTGTTCAATTAAGTCCCTTTAGTTTATGAAAGTAGGACTTTGACCCAGTTGACCTGAAGACTTCCATGCAAACCCCCAAAAGTTTAATTTCTAGTTTAATCAAGTCCTATTTATTAGCGAATTGTCCCCAAAACTTCTAAAATTCTTGAAAATTGAGTTTTCCTTATTTACGAATTGACCCCTAAATTTTCAATAAAATAATAAAATAAAAGAATGATTAAAATTCATCAAATTTAAAATAATGAAAATTAAGTTCTACCAACCCTATAATATTCGGGGTGTTATACCTATGCTCCCTTAGCCTGACCTCGAACCCAAGTCTCTCATCCTTTGACCGAGATCTTAAATACATAGGTTTGTTCTTCTTCAATAATAATGAGCTCAAACTCGAGTTCCTCTTCTGAAAAGACTTGCAGCCTCAGTTAGTTGCGGTCGAGTGAAAGCATTTCTCCTTCCTCGAGTTCAAAGGATCTGACCTCTCTCCAAACCATTCCTTACACGGGCTCATCCTCTATCCCAGCTCTTATAGACTCTCAGGATCCTAATCCCCTAGTGGGTTCGCCACCAACTAGTCCTTCGTTCGCCTCGGCGGACGAGCCAGCTCATGATCCTAAGACAGAAGAACACATTCTTTCAACTTTCCCTTGGTTAGTTATAGTTTCCAAGTTAGGGTCTTTATGAAGGAAATAAGGCACTAGGGCCCAATTATCAAACTTCAAAAGCTCAAAATAACTAGTGCTTAAAGTCTATAAAGGATCTAATCAGGCTAGGAATTTAGGTTTAGCTGGAGAATTAACTCAAAAAGAAAATTTCCAAGGTTGAGATGGTGAACACTTTACCAATCCAGAATCTGGCTAGCTCTAGCACAACGGATGAACAGAAGCTTTTTCCTCTGTTAAAATTCTCCAAAAATCATGAAACAAATTTGGAAACCTCTCAACTCCTTAAGGAAAGTTCTATAAAAAAATTCAAATGAAAACTAAATCTGGATCGCTTGGAAAAAATTCGGCAACTGACTGCTCTGTTTTAGTGGATCTCCAAAGCTAGCAAACTAAGTGCTTTGCCTCTATGCACATACTAATCAATCCTCCAAATTCCACTTACTTTTAGCAGGAGAAAGCAATTAGAATTACAGTGGTGAAGGCCGAATTCTGAGGTAGGATAAGAAAAATTAAGCAAAGCTTCAACACATGATGCAATACTTGAAATAAAGTTTTTGGAGGGAATTGCAATGAATCTAATTTTTTACACCTTTTGTCATGTGGCCGAATCCTCTCTCATATATATCTATATATAGATGTTGGATGGTGTGATGCCAAGGTGGCATCTTTCATGAGGGGGTCGGCCAAGTGGGGTTGCCAAGGTGGCAAATTTAAATTCAAATCTTATTTGAATTTCATGTGCATTTTAATTACATTTGAAATCTAATTTCAAGTTAATTAAGATGCTTAATTCAAATGAACATTTCATTTGAATTTTCCCTCCAAAATATATTCTTCTCATTAATTAAATTAAACACTTTAATTTAATTAATTAACTTTTGACTTAACACTTAAGTTAATTAAGCTTAATTTTTAAGCTCACTTTTGCTAGTTTAACTTCTTAAATTAACTTGACCAATTGATGTCACTTGGCACCAAATATTTAAATCCTAATTATTGGTCTACTTTTACTCTTTAAATTAGTTGATTAATTTAACACTTAAATTAATCAAGCCAAAAATTGACCTTCAAATTGGCACATCAAAATCAGTAACCTTGGAGTGATTCTCTAACTTTTAGAAAATTGCTCCAATAACTATAAGGTTAATTGGCTTTTGTGTGTGACCTAATAGGTTCTACCATTCATTAGACTTGGGCTCATAACTTCTTGTGACTTTTGAATATCATATATTTATTTTAGTTTAAAACAACTTTGAAATTAATCAACTCAATTCAATTATTCTCATTAATTGAAGAGTACCCAATCTCCATGGTCGATGTCCAACCTCAAGCCCATGGAGTCCAACTAATTGGCTGAAATGAATGCTTTTGGAGAACCATTATAGCTTTACGCATACCATGCTAATACGGTCTTTTCGTCTTCTATCTCCAGAAAAAGCCTAGGGCAAGATATTTGCTGACCCCATAATAGCCTCGATACTATGTCTCTATTCCCAATGTTCAATTCCTTTGTGTGACCTTATCTTTGGAAAATTCCTTTTCCAAATTGTCACACCACCTTGCGCAAGGATTTCTTGGAATTGATCATTATAGACATAGGAGATGCACTCGCTCTTCACAAAAGTAAGGAGTCGAATTTTGCTTGGATCACACAAACCTCTATGCCAAGTAGCTCATACCCAACCTCGACTTGAAAGACCCGTTAAGTGGTCAAGGAAGAGTTAAGGCATGAGGACCAGACACAAGGTTACCATGGATCCCTAGGTCAAAGGACAAATAATATGCAATAGAGTAAGTTGGAGAACTTGCCACTATCGACTTGCCATTATGGCTATCTAGTGGATTCTCCGGTGGGCCTTTAGTGCCTTGTTGTCTAACAAGAACTAACATGCATCCATGTCTCATATGGTTGCTCATAGAACGGAGTAATATCCAACTATTGGATTTTGCATCGTTAGTGCAAGTCTATCAGGATCTTAGATGCCCCGTCTCGTAAGATCCTATGACTTGGAAGATTTAAGATCATGAACATGTGAGACTTATTCTATGGTCATCACCAAGTGTACTAACTAAGTCCCGCAGTCATAAATGATCTAAGAGCTTCATCCAAATATAGGTGAAGGAATAAGGAGCATAAGATTAAGATGGCCATATGTTGAATATCATTCAATCAAGATTGTCTCAAAGGGAAATAGCCTTACAAGGGCAATCCTATTGGCTTGCTGGACACTATTCCAACAATCTCCCACTTTTCATAAAGCTAATGCTCCATGGCCTTGAGACCCATCCTCTCAAGATGTCCTTTAAAGACCTTTTGCCTTAGGAGTTTAGTTAGTGGATCTGCTATATTCTCTTCCCAGGTAACTCTCTCCACTCGAATGTCGCCTCTATTAATGGTCTCCTGGATCAAATGATATAGCCTAAAAATGTTAGATTTCTGATGAGATCTTAGCTCTTTGGCTTGTGTCACTGCCCTGTTGTTGTGATAATATATGACCATTGGCTCAGCAATGCTAGGCACTATTTTCAACTCTTGAATAAAGTTTCTTATCCGAACACCTTTCTTTGGAGCTTCAAAGCCACAACATATTCTGCCTCTATTGTAGAATCGGCTGTGGTGTCTTGTTTGGAACTCTTCCAACTCATCTCTAGTGGATTTGAGGTCATCTACATCGGATTAGAAACTTGAATTCGAAAACCCCTCTAGTTTCAATTCTCCATTGCTGTATAAAAAAACAAGTCTTTAGTCCTTCTCAAGTGCTTAAGGATTGCTTTAACGGCTATCCAGTGACTCTCACCGGGATTGGATTGGAACCTACTTGTAACATTTAGTGAGTGTGCCACATTCGATCTCGTATATTGAACTGCATATATTATTCTACCAATAGAGAGGCATAAGGTATGTGGGATATTCTTTGTCTCTCGTTTTAGTCTTAGGGGCCATAGACTTGGAAAGATGAATGCCATGTCCCATGAGAACGAATCCCTTCTTAGATTCTTTGATACTAAACCTCTTTAGTATCTTGTCAATGTACGGGGTTTGGGATGGCCCCAGCATCCTCTTAGATCTATCTCTACAGATACGTATTTCTAATACGTAGGATACTTCTCCCAAATCCTTCATGGAGCATTGTGTACATAACCTTGCTTTAGTACACTAACATTCCTACCTCATTCCCAATGAGAAGGATGTCATCGACATAAAGCATAATAAACTGTATCGAACTCCCACTAGCCTTCTTATACACATATAATTTATTACACATTTTTAACAAAGCCAAACGATTTGGCCTTTTTTGTCAAAACGTATGTTCCAACTTCGGGACGCTTGTTTGAGTCCATAAATGGATCTCTAGAGTTTGGAAACTTTTTGCTCACTCTCTTTAGATGTAAAACCTTGTGGTTGCTTCATATAGATTTCTTCTTTAATATCTCCATTGAGGAAAATGGTTTTCATATCTATTTGCCATATCTCATGGTCATAATATGCTACTATGGCAAGTAGAATCCGAATGGACTCAGGCATTCTGATCGGTGAAAAGGTTTCCTCGAAATTGATACCGAGTCTTTGAGTGTAACCCTTTGCCACTAGTCGCGCCTTAAAAGTCACCACTTCTCCATCTACTCCAAGCTTTTGCTTATAAATTCACTTGCAACCAACGAAAACTATTTCCTTTGGTGGATCTACCAAAGTCCACACTTTGTTTAAGTACATGAAATCTATTTTAGATCTCATGGCTTCAAGCCAACGTTCCGAATCTATGTCCAACATAGCTTCTTCATAGGTCTTCGGATCACTATCCGATTAGCCCATCTTATGAAGGAATCCAAACCTTTCAGGTTGCTTCTTAATTAGGTCTGACCTTTTTAGAGGTTGTGTGTGAGGCTCTAATTACTCATTTGTTTCCACCGCTTGTGGGATTTCTTGATCATCTTGAACTTTATCAAGTTCAACAACAATTGCATTTCTATCTAATAGAAATTCATTTTCCAAAAAGTGGGTGTTCCTTAAAATAAAAACCGTTTGTTCCAAGGGATCATAGAAACAGTAACCCATAGACTCTCTAAGGTATCCCACAAACTTGCATGAGGTAGATCTACTATCCAACTTATCTCCTACTATTCGTCTCACATAGACGGAAGATCCCTAAACTTGAGATATTGGTAAGAGAGTGCTTTGCAATGCCATATCTCATATGGTGTTTTGGGCACCGACTTTGAAAGTACTATATTTAGTAGCTTCATTTCCATGACTAAGGTGTACCCTAAAAAGGATATGGGCACATCAGAAGAGCTCATCATGGAACGTATCATGTCTAACAAGGTACATTTTTTCCATCCCCTGTAACGAATTACAAAGGTGAGAACCGCATGCGGTATCAAATACCCATGTGGAAGAATTAGTATCAAATACATACAGTATCAAACACCCATGTATCAAATACATTTATGGGTCTTCAAAAGTCTACATGCCTCTATGGCCTCCTTGCTCTATGTAACTTTTACATGAGAAAGGTAGAAATGAAGAGGCATGCAAGCCCTAATTTAATACACCCATTTCAACAACTTGAAACAAATAAAATTAATATAAAAGGCTCATGATCATCCCCATTCATTCATCAATTAAATGAACAATAAACAAATATAGAATTAACAGTTAATCCCATCAATTAAATGTTAATCAAATTAACACATAATTGGTCATGTATAACACTCATGCAACATTTGGAGATTAACTTTAACAAGTTTTAAGGAGCTTGAAAAAATGTTAAATATTTTATTGAACACTTGCACAACACTTGTGCACCTTCTATGTGTGATGCAAAATTATTTTGAGCATTAAAGGAGACACAAAAATTTGGCTAAAACTCATCCTTGGCAAACAGTGCTACTGTCGCACAGGTTGGGCACACTGCCCAGCCAGCACTCGGCCGTGCGTGGTAGGCTGCACGGTTTCGCTTAAGGACCAAGTTACCTTATTTTCAGCTTAACTTTTATGCACCAAAAAATTTAGGACAACTCCTAAACATGTCATCACACATTGTAGATAGAATTTCCAGATTCTAAACAACTTTTAAAAGTGGAAATTCAAGTGTTCATTCAAGCTTCATAAAACTAGTTTAAGTAAGAATCACATTCTTCAAAAATCTCCAACATAACTCCAATCACATTGGATCCAAAAATGACCAAAACACATTAAGGTCAGATTTAATATACTATATCAATATATAACATCAATTAATGCTAAATCAACATTTAACATTAAAAGCTATGAATTAACACTTAAAACACATATGAGCATGCTTTCAATTCATCAATCAAGGAGCCACACAAAACATCATCCAAAGACTCTAATCCATCATATGAATTGAGAATTTGGTGATTTAGATCAATCTATCGCATGAATCAATCATCAAAAAATCCAAATCTAAGCATGATTTAGGCTTCGATACCATTTGAAGGAAGTAAGGCACTAAGATCCAATTATCAAACTTTAAAAGCTCAAAAATAACTAGTGCTTACAGCCTATCAAGGATCTAATCATGCTAGGAATTCAGATTTAGTTTGAGAATTACCTCAAAAAGCAAATTTCCAAGTTTGAGATGGTGAACACTTCACCAATCTAGAATCTGGTAGGCTCTAGCACAGTGGATAAACAGCGACTTCGCCTTATTTAAAATGCTCCAAAAATCACGAAAAAAATTCAAGAACCTCTCAAATCCTTGAAGAAAGTGCTGTAAATAATTCAGAGCAAACTCGATATGGATCGCATGGAAAAAATTCGGCAAGCGACTGCTCTGTTTTAGTGGATCTCCAAAGCTAGCAAATCAAGTGCTTTCCCTATATTGATATGATCCATACACCAATCAATCCTCCAAATTCCACTCACTTTTAGATGGAGAAAGCAAATAGAATTACAGTGGTTAAGGCCAAATTTTGAGGTAGGATAAGAAAAATTAAGCAAAGCTTCAACACATGATGTAATGCTTGAAATGAGGCTTTTGGAGGGAATTGCAAAGAATCTCATTCTTCACACCTTTTGTCATGTGGCCGAATCCTCTCTCATCTATATCTATATACAGTGTTGGATGGTGTGATGCCAAGGTGGCATCACACCTTCCATGAGGGGGGCGGCCAAGTAGGGTTGCCAGGGTGGCAAATTTGAATTCAAATCTTATTTGAATTTCATGTGCATTTTAATTTCATTGAAATTTAATTTCAAGTTAATTAAGATGCTTAATTCAAATGAACATTTCATTTGAATTTTTCCTCCAAAATGTATTCTTCTCATTAATTAAATTAAACACTTTAATTTAATTAATTAATTAACTTTTGACTTAACACTTAAGTCAATTAAGCTTAACTCTTAAGCTTACATTTGTTAATTTAACTCCTTAAATTAACTTGCCCAATTGATGGTCACTTGGAACCATATAATTAACTCCTTAATTATTAGTCTAATTTAACTCTTTAAATTAGTTGATTAATTTAACACTTAAATTAATTAAGCCAAAAATTGACCTTCAAATTGGCACATCAAAATTGGTCACCTTGGAGTGATTCTCTAACTCTTAGAAAATTGCTCCAATAACTAGGAGGTTAATTGGCTTTTGTGTGTGACATAATAGGTTCTACCATTCATTGGACATAGGCTCACAACTCCTTGTGACTTTTGAATATCATATACTCATTTTAGTTTAAAACAACTTTTAAACTAATCAACGTAATTCAATTAATCTCATTAATTGAAGAATACCTAATCTCCAGGGTCGATGTCCAACCTCATGCCCATAGGGCCCAACTAATTCGCCAAAATGAATGCTTTTGGAGAACGGTTGTAGCTCTATATGTACCATGCAAATATGATCATTTTGTTTCCTCTTTCCCAAAAGAGGCCTAGGGCAAGATTTTTGCTGGCTCTCTAATAATCTCGATACTATGTCTCTATTCTCATTGTTCGATTCCCTTGTGTGACCTCATCTTTGGAAAACTCCTTTTCCAAATTGTCACACTACTTGCGCAATGATTTCTTGGAATCGATCATTATAGAATACATAGGAGATATACTTGCCCTTTACAAAAATGAGGAGTCGAATTCCATCTTGGATCTCACAAACCTCCATGCCAAGTAGCTCATACCCAACCTCAACTCGAAAGACCCGCTAAGTGGTCAAGGAAGAGATAAAGCATGAGGACCAGACATAAGGTTACCATGGATCCTCAAGTCAACAGACTAATAATATGCACTAGCGTAAGTTGGAGAACTTGCCACTATAGCTATTCAGTGGATTCTCCGATGGGCTTTCAATGCCTTGTTCTTTAACAAGCACCCATATCTCATATGGTTGCTCATGGAACGGAGCAATATCCAACTCTTGAATTTTACATTGTTAGTGCAAGTTTATCCAGATCTTAGATGCCATATCTTGTAAGATCTTATGACTTGGAAGATTTAAGATCAAGTCTGTGTGAGACTTATTCCATGGTGATCACCAAGTATACTGACTAAGTCCCGCAATCATAAATGATCTAAAGGCATCATCTAAATGGTGATCTAAAGGCATCATCTAAATGCAAGTGAAGGAATAAAGAGTATAAGATGAAGATGGCCATATGATAAATATCATTCAATCAAGATTATTTTACAAGGAAATAACCTTATAAGGCCAATCCTATTGGCTTGCTGGGCACTATTCCTACACTTTAGTTGTCTTTGAGGTTAGGTTGAGGTTCTTTATCCTCTCAGAATGCAAAATAATTTTCCACAATAATTCGGATCGGATGCATCTTCCCCTAGTGGCTATGTCACTTTCTCAGTAGGCATGCTGGAGGGGGTTTGAGATTCCCAATTCCCGACCCCATAGAGAATATTTTGTTAGGGCTGGATGTATGCCCACTCAACTGATTCCAAACGCCATACTTTTCTTCTTCATAATAATGACCTACTTCGGGGTCAAGCCTTCCTTTGCCCACTTTTGGTGTCTTTATTCAATAACGACCTCGACTCGAACCAGGGAACAAGTGTTCTACTACCTCACAGTGAGGCCTATGTGTAAATTTGTAGATAAGGTCCCTACCTCGCTAGGTCCATGGAAAGAAAGATTCCTCTTCAATCGAGCTCCTGCCATTCGTTATTGGCGGTTCAGGTCTTATTGGAGGCATAGTGAGCCTAAACCTTCTGTGTTCGACGTAGTCACATGGGGAGAAGGCTTCGTCGATACCCTCACTAACCATTTTTACAAGGTTGGCAGCTCCTAAAGGAGGAGGTCCTCATGATCGCTGGTCTTTCACCAGCTGATATTCGAGTTCAAAGAACTCTTCGTGATGGTTCTTTCCTCTATTTGTGCTATTTTCTCTCTTTTCTTTTTTTTTGTGTATCTCTCTTAGATCGAGGTCTAACTTCTTCTATTTTGTTTCAGTCATGTTGAGCAAGAACCTATAGATAATCAATAAGATGAAGGCTCCAAATGAGGCCTTGATGGTGAATGCCTGATCCTCAAAGCTCGCGCTAGCCCCATTTTTCCCTAGTCGTACCTTGATCCTGAGCCAGTCCTCCAATGCTCCAGTTCATCTAGTGGAAGTAGAACAACCTTTGTCATTGAGCTAAGTCCCCAAGGTCGGGGTCCTTCCTCCTGATCCCTAGCATATGCCTATTGCCAAGGACATTTATGAATAAAGGAAAGAAGCAAAAACAAAAACATGGCTCCAAGAGCAACAACTTGAAGTTTTTCTCCCCTAGCCATTCAAGTAAGAACCCATCGAAAAAGTCTAAGGGCAAAAGCTCTCGCATGAGTCACTCAGAGAAAAAGGCCCGATCCGACCCCGACCCCATTCTCGCTTTTCCCCGTGATCTCGATGTCCATGTGGGCCGTGAGGCCTCTCTTGAATAATGCACGTAAGAGTTACAAGACTATGAATTTAACATTTTCTAGTGATTCTTACACCCAACCCTAATTCCGAAATGGAAAATTATAGACCAGAGCTTGGTGCTTCGATCCTAATCCGGGGAGACTTCCTTTGAACTATACAAGGGATGCTTGATGTCTTAAGATCATGCCTTGCTTGCGCCTGTAAACTTTGCTTGGCTCGAGGAACATGGAGCCCACGCCATGATGTAGGCAAGTTTTTAGCCTTCATACTTTAAAGTTTATTTATATTTGTTTGGGCTAATCTCTAACGTTGTTTGCTCATTTTGCAGGGGATCACATATATGCACTAGCTGATGTTGTAATGTGCATATTGAAGGCGTTGCTTTATGACCTGGGATATGGAGGTCATGGAGCTCAAGGAAACCAAAAGTGAGCTCGAAGCCAATCTCAAGTCCACTTAGCAGTCTATAGACAGTGAACTCGCATCACACAAGGAGAAGTTGACAGATCGGGATTGGAAGATCCAGGAATTGGGGTAAAAATAATCTAGGATGAAAAAGCCCCTAGCCTCCGAGAAAAAGACTTCGTATGATCAAAGCTGTTTGAAGGGTCGCGCTGAGTTTGAAGGCTCTTCGAAATTCAAGGAACTAATCTAGGGCACAAGGATGGAAGGAGCCCGAGCCTTCAAGAAGTCTGGCACATTCGAGTCCTTAGTCTAGGAGAAGGCGATGGAATATGCCTTCATGGGCTTTATCAAGTGTTAGGCTCAATTGAAGAAACTAAATGGGTTCGTAGAGGGGTTCGATCTAACATAGTTGGACCCCACTAAAGATTTTGACTTGAAGGACTACCCAATTGGCGACCTCGTTGAGAAAGAGTAGCCCGAAGACGAGTTTACTACCCTCGCACTGGAAGAAGAGGTTGAGGTCTCTTAGATAGCAATTGAAGAAGGTGAGATCCCCTCCGAGGGTCCTGTGATGGCTGCTAAGGGTCCCAATGAGATGGTAGGGCCTGAGGTTCAGCGTAATCAAATTCGAGCCCAATTACTTGTAATTTTTTCTCCTCTTTTGTATTGTGATTCCTGTTTGAGATCCTTTTGATAATATGCTCTTGTATTGTGATCCTAAACTGCGGCGCTAATGCAATCAATCATTCTAATCAATGAAATGCAAGAGTTCTATTATTATTCTCCATGCCTGTGTATTTCTATACTTTATCAATTTTTGGTTTCTTTTGGAGGTGTTCTAAATCTTTCATTGACCCTATACCCCTTGAGATAATATTTCGATTTCAAACCCTTTAGTATATCGTTGAGTAGTGCCTTAGCATTTTTCTTCGTCTATATCCACTATCGACCTCATGACATGGGAAAAGATCTTGCTCAAATCTCGCTCAAATCATGATCTCGATCCCATTAACTTAGGATCATCAAGTCAATGATCTTGCTCAGATCTTGTATAGGATCTCGATCCCATTAACTTGGATTATCTTGAGTTAAAGATCTTTCTCAGATCCTGTATAAGATCTCAATCCTATTAACTTGGGATCACTTTGAGTTAAAGACCTTGCTCAGATCTTGTATAAGATCTCAATTCAGTTGACTTAGTATTGTCTTGAGTTAAAGATCTTTCTCAAATCCTGATAAGATATTTATCCCATTGACTTAGGATCGCCTTAAGTTAAAGACCTTGCTCAGATCTTGTATAGGATCTTGATCCCGTTGACTTAGGTTTGTCTTAAGTTAAAGATCTTTATCAGATCCTGTATAAGATCTCGATCCCATTGACTTGGGATCATCTTAAGTTAAAGGCCTTGCACAAATCTTGTATAGGATCTGGATCCCCTTGACTTGGGATTGCCTTAAGTTAAAGACCTTGCTCAAATTTTGTATAGGATCTCGATTCTGTTAACTTGAGATCATCTTGAGTTAAAGATCTTTCTTAGATCCTGTATAAGATCTCGATCCCATTGACTTAGGATCGCCTTGAATTAAAGAGCTTGCTCAGATCTCGATCCCATTGACTTGGGATCATTTTGAGTTAAAGATCTTTCTTAGATCCTGTATATGATCTCGATCCCGTTGACTTAAGATCGTCTTGAGTTAAAGATCTTTCTTAGATCCTGTATAAGATCTCATTCCCGTCGACTTGGGATCGCCTTGCTTTTGTAGTTTTGATAATTCCATAAATTATTATGTTTGAATAGAATATAAGCAAGTTTAAACAAAGCATGAATTCTTGGAATTACACAAAAGAAATTTACATTGATTAAACACTCATCGTAAAAGGTTCTAGCTGCACATTGGCCTTTACAAAATTCATTTTGACCTTAAACATAGCATTTTTTTTTATTTTGCATGTTCCATGATCTCGACAACTCTTTTCCCTTAGCATCCTCAACTTATACGACCCCTGTTTGGTTATCTTGACCACTCTGTATGGTCCTTCCCAGTTCGGGTCTAGCTTTCCAACATACTTTGAGACCTCGACCTTTTTCAAGATCCAGTCCCCCACCTAAAAGCTTCTCTGTTGAACTTTCTTATTGTAGTACCTTGCCATGATGTTTTTATACTCTTGAATTTTGACATAGGCCCTGTCTCTCTTTTCCTCAATCACCTCTAGCTCGAACTCCCATGCCTTACTTTTACTTTTGGGTTCATACTCCAAGACTGCCCGAGTGTGCTCATCTATTTCACCTAGGATCACTACTTTTGCCCTATACACTAAGCAATACGGAGTCTCTCCAGTTTCTATCTTGGGAGTAGTGCGATGTGCCCATAAAACCCCTTGGAGCTCATTTGCCCATCCTCCTTTCGCCTTGTCGAAGCGAGTTTTAAGACTCTTTAAGAGGCCACAATTCATTGCCTCGGTCAGACCATTCGCCTTAGGGTTTCCTACGGATGTGAATCGTCGCTTGATCTTGAGCTCCTTACACCACCTTGTTATCTTCTTTCCATTGAACTGAGTTCCATTATCAGAGATTATAACCCTCGGGATCCCAAACCTATATATAATATTTTTCCAAAGGAAATTGATGATCTCCTTTTGGGTGATCTTTACTGACACCTCTGCCTCCACCCATTTATTAAAATACTCGACTGCCACTATCATAAATATTTTTTGGCCCCTAAAAGGGCGAGAAAGAACCTAGAATGTCGATCTCTGATTGACCAAATAGGCATGACACGAGAATCAGCTCCATAGGAACAATCGGCCGATGGGAAAGATTTGCATGGAATCTTTTGCATTTTTTAACCAAGGCTACCGTATTTTGATTAATGGTGGGCCGAAAACAGTCCTGCCTAAGGGTCTTGAGGGCATAATACCTCCATCTTGAGTGATTTTCGCAACTTTGCTCATGGACCTCTTTCATCATGTAATGAGCCTTCTTGAGTTCCATGCACTTTAGTAGTAGTCTCTTGATGGATCTCTTATACAGTTCCCTATCAACCATAGTGAATCGATTTTCTCTAAAGGCTACCTTTCTTGCTTCTCTCAGGTGTTCAGGTAAGGTCCAATTTGTTAAATATCGAATCATATCATCTTTCCAAGTCACCCTGCCTCTTTTTCAGAAGCGTCGATCTCCAACACAAAATGTTAAGCTACCAGCAAAGTATGGATGCATTCCGAGTTCCTTTGGTTGAACTGCTAAACTTAGCCAGAGCGTCAGCCCTCTCATTCTCTTCATTTGGGATCTGCACTTGGCAAAATATAAATCTTGCCATGAGCTCCTTTACCTTTTTTAGGTATTCTATCATAGATTTTTCCTGATTCTCAAATGTCCCTTTGATTTGAAGCGCCACAAGCTGCGAATCAGTATAGACATTCAACTTTTCAATGTTCATATGCTTTGCTGCCTTCAACCCTATGACCATTGCCTCATACTCGGCCTTGTGATTGGTGACCTCAAAGGCTAACTTAACTATGAACTGGAGCTTAACGGACTTGGGTCCCTTGAAGAAAATTTTAGCTCTTCCACATTAGGAAGTGGTCAATCCATCGATGTGCATCATCCAAGATTCTTTATCCAGCTTGAAGTTATGTCCAGCCTTCTTGATCACAAAGTTCGCTAGAACCTGTGCCTTTATGGAGCTCTTGCTCTGATACTCCAGGTCAAATTCTCCAAGTTCTACTGCCCACTTAACCAGCCTTCCAAAACCATCTGGCTTAGCAAGAATCTGTTTGAATTGATGGTTAGTCAAAATAATAATTTTATGAGATTGGAAATAGGGCCTCAATTTTCTCTCTATCACCACAAGAGCTAGAGCCAGCTTTTCGGCCTCTAGGTATCTACTTTTAGCTATTTGTAACACTTTGCTCACATAATACACAATATTTTCCTCCCGAATTAACACTGAGCTCACTGCATGCTTTGAGGTTGCCAAGTACAAGGGCTCCCCAAAGACAGGCTTTACCAACAAAGGAGGGAGGCCAAAAATTCCTTGAGGTCTTGAAATGCTTTCTCGCATTCATCATCCCATTAGAAGTTCCTCATGTTCCTTAAAAATTTAAAGAAAGGTAAACTTTTATTTGCCAACCTCGAAATGAATCAGTTTAAGGATGCGATCCTCTCAGTCAGTTTTTGAACGTCCTTCACTGACTTGGGTGAGCTCATTTCAGTTATTGCCTTACTCTTTTTAAGGTTGGCTTCTATCCCGCGTTCACTAACCAAGTATCTCAAGAACTTCCCACCTTTAACCCTGAAGCACTTAGCCGAGTTAAGCTTCATCCTATATTTCCTTATGATGGTGAAGGCCTATTCTAAATGCATCAAGTGATCGTGTTCATTCAGGCTCTTAACCAATATATCATCAACATATACCTCTATACTCAGCCCAATCAGGTCCTTATAACATTTTGTTCACCATCCTCTGGTAGGTTGTCGCTGTATTCTTTAACCTAAAGGGCATCACATTGTAACTAAATATTTTTTTTTCGGTGACAAAGGTTGTCTTATCTCTATCATCTTCTGCGATGAAAATTTAATGATACCCCTGAAAGGCATCAATCATGCTAAAGATGGCACAACCTGCTATTGAATCTACCAGCACATCAATACGAGATAAGGGGTAGGGGTCCTTTGGACAGGCCTTGTTTAGGTCTAAATAGTCTATGCATATCGTCCATCTTCCCTCTATTTTTAGTACAACCACTACATTCGGGAGCCGTCTTGTGAACTAGATCTCCACAACATATCCTGCCTTCAAAAGCATGTTAACTTCATCTTCTATGATCCAATTTTTCATCGCCCTATAGTTTCTTTTCTTCTACTAGACAGGTCTTATCTGGGGATCCACATTCAATATGTGCACTATCACCTCAAGGTCTATCACTTCAAAATTTGAAGGCTTCCAAGCGAAGACATTAGCATTCTTTCTTAAGAATTCAATAGTTAAGAGTTCCAGTTTCAGGGCTATTTGGGTCCCGATCCTCGTCACTTTGCTTAGGTTCCCTAGTACTAATTCTATCTCCTTGGACCCACCTACTGGTTCTATTATGCACTCATCCACTCGCCTTTTCTTGTTCTCTTCTTAAGGGTTCAAGTTAGCAATATCTTTGATTGAGGTGATGACCATTTTTTTTCGTTTCGACCCCGAGCTCTCCCACTTTGAGCCCAACCCCTTTGTCTTGAGCCTCTTTTTCAGAGATATGTTATAGCACCCTCTTGCCTCTTTTTGGTGACAACACATCTCTCCTACCCTTCCTTTTGTCAGGAACTTCATTTTCAAGTGAAATGTTGAGACCACTGCCCGAAATTGGTTCAATTCGGGTCTTCCGAAGACCACATTATTACAAATGGGACATCCACTACCAGGAACTTTAGCATGAGAGTCCTCCAACAAGGTTCTGTACCCAAGGATACTGGGAGGTCTATAGTCCCTATAGGTGTGACCTTTGCTCCTCCAAATCCTATTAAGGGTGTGTAAACTGGCGTGATTCTTGTGAGCATGAGCTCTAACTTTTTCAAGACCTCCAAAATATAAGATCTATAGAACTTCTATTGTCCACCAAGAACTTATGCACAGAAAAATTAGCTATGTCTATCGTGATGACCATGGGGTCATTTTGCGGTCCAACGACCCCTTTGGAGTCCTTGCCATCAAAAGTGATAATTAATTGGTCAACAATATTCAATAAGGGATTCATTTTTTTCTGGCTTACCTAGTTCCTAATGGACTTGACATGTTTCTTTCTCGCACTATGAGAGTCTCCCGAGGTGCGACCTCTTGCAATCATATATATGACCCCTCGCCTTGGAAAATTATCCCCGATGAGGTCATTTGCAATCTCCTTGTCCTTTTTCTCCCTACTACGGGATCTACTGCGAGATCGGCTCATCTTCCTCACATGTTCCTATTCGGGCTCCAGCCCTTTGGATCTGAACTCCGTTAGGTACCCCTGTATGATGAGCCTCTCTACTTCATCTTTCAACTGAATGCAATCCTCAGTGTCGTGTCCTCGATCTTTGTGGAAACGATAATATTTATTTGCGTTTTGCCTTGCTGGTGTATCTCGCATCTTCCTCGGCCACTGCAATATCTTAGACCCTTCGATAGCCATAAGCACATGAGATCTCATGGTGTTGAAGGGGGCATAATGATTGTACTTTTGGGGTGGGGAGCGATAATGATCTTTCTTAGATCGAGGTCTATGAGATCCTTGATCTTTTTCAGTTCTTTGGGGGACATTCTTGGTCTATTCGTGATCATTCATGGATTTGATCTCTTTTTCATGAATGTAATGCTGAGCCATCTCCATCAACTGCTCCATATCCTCAAAGGGTTCTCTAGTAAGAGTTGAGGCTAGAGGTCCCTTATTGAGCCCATGGATGAGGATGCTTGTGATCATATCAATATGCAAGTCCTGCATCTCTAGCATTTCATTGTTGAACTTGTTCATAAGCCCTCTCAAGGTCTCATCCTCCTTTTGCCGTATGGTGAACAGATAAGTGGTTGACCTCTTAGATTTCCTTTTACTGGCAAACTAATACATGAATTTCCTTATGAGCTGACCATATGACACAATGGTCCATAGAACCTACCCTAAACTATTCCTGAGCTCTCCCATTCAATGTTGTCATAAAGATTCTGGAATTCATGGCGTCTGGCTGTCCACACAGGTTCATGATGTTTTCAAAAGCTATGACATGCTCCTACGGGTCCTTAGTTCCATCATACTTTGGCAAATCTAGGAACTTAAAATGTGAAGCCACTGACTCAACCAATATCTCCATAGAAAATGGTGAGTTTTTTTTCTGCAATGCTAATGTCCTTTTCTTCTTGAGTTCATCTATCTTTCTACTAAGTTGCTCGACCTGGTTGCTAATCTCATTGACTTCTTCCCATCAAAGTGTTGGTTGGGTCCCTTTTGAGTAGAGTCATCCTAGTTCAATGCTAATGGGTCCAACCTAGACACCTCTTCTCTTCTGTGCACGTTTGGCGGGTGACTTGGTCTCCGTGCTGCCCTACTTCCTGCCTCATCCGAATCTGCCATCTCTTCACTTTTTGAAATCTTTAAACCTTACACTCCTTTGGCTAGCGATGGTCCCGATCTCATATCCTGGAATAGGGGTCAGTTCATGGGCATCGGGGCTATGTGAACAAGAGCTACCGGAGCTGCTTGAACTCTACGTTCGTGCTCATCCCACAACCTTTAGCTCATTTCAAAAACAAAGCGCTCCAAATCCCTTTTACTCAATTGCACTACTTGAGCTCCACTTGGGATCTGGCGTCAACTTTCCTTCTGCTTGGGTGTTTTGAGGTGTAGCAATTGTTGGTGGTGTAAGAGATGGGGGTGAGATGGGTGGTGATGGGGATTGGTGCGTCAATATTTCATCCCAGAGTTCTATCCATCACTAACTATTCGCTTTTACTACTGGTGAATCAAGTTAAAAGTTCCCACAGACTATGCCAACTGATGCGGCTTAGGGTCTTGGGTCTCGACCTCGAGCTGAATTTACAAAATTAACCTTACTTTTGACCTCAACCTCAACTCGAATCTGCACGAGTGTTTTTGGGTCTCCGACCTGATCACAAGTGTACATGTTAGGCTAGCTAAGATCGCCCTTAGCTAAGGCCCTTCGATGCCTAAGTTAGTATGGAACTGAAGAGATTAAGGTGAGCTCAAAGGTAAAGGCAAGAACTCAAGTGAGAGTTAGTAAAGATAACATAACCTGGTACTGTGCGATTCCTTTCTTTTATAGATGATGAATTGTCCTTATCTATATGGATCGAGATGATGCATCACTGTAAGTTGGATCCTTTATTAATCAACGGCATGTAATGCGAGTTATAATCCAAGGAGGGTCAGGTTCCACTGGGTCATGACCCGAGCTGAATACAAAGGTGCAGATCCTATCATATTTAGGGATTTTGGCTAAAATTCGAGGGGTAGAACAGTCTTTTGATTCTATTCTCATTAATTATTATCATCAAATACACTAGAAATAAACACGAAAGACCACAAAAATATATATTATAATACCTTAGCATGCTTGGAAGAGAGACGCAGCAAATTACACGAAGAACATAGCGATTCTAAAGAACCCACCAACGAATCTTTCATCGGTGTTACCAAAGACAAATGCTCGTGGGCGAGAAGATGATGGACTCAAATGAATGTGCATGCTAAAATAGGCAAAAATAATAGATCATATAAATGTAAAGTAAGCCAAAAATAATAACCTATACTCAGATCTAAGGTATACCAATGTGGAACATCAACACAAAAGAAGAAAAATCATATTTAGGTGAGAATCAAATCTAAGGTATAGCGAGAATCCGATTTCGCATCTCTTCGAAATGTAAAGAGACAAATAATTGTCCTCTCATAGAACTCCCAAAATTTTTAGAGATTCGCTCTGCAGGAAAAGAGAGTGAGGGAGTCAAAACGAGAGTGAGAAGTGAAAATAAAGAGGATGACTTTGTGGAGAGAGGGGGGTAGGGTGGAGGGTCTGAAGTGAAAATGACTTCTTTTTTCTATTAGAAATGAAAATATTTCCCATTTCCAAGCATAAGTCGAATTATATTTGTTTTTGAGAAATGAAAAATGGGCAAGCATTACCCAAATAACTTTGGCTACTATAGAGCCCCTTTGCTTTCATTTTCAAGACCATTTTCGGTTTTTATTACTATTTAAAAATTGAAAACATAACTTTGTATCCCTTTTTACTTAAAATATTTTCCTTCTTCACTTTCGGTTCTTTCTAAACTTATCATATCATCCTATTATCACATCAATCAAATTTAAATTTGATTTGAATAAAGTACCCATTATTATTTTAAAATTAATAAAATATACATATATTTTAAAAAAATAAATTTTTTTAAACATAAAAATATAAATTAACCTACTTTCCAATCTTACATCTACTTTAATTATTACTTTTCAATATTTCATCTAAACACATTTTTTTTATTTTTAATTCAAAATTAAGTGCCTGTTCTTTACCATTTTCCCAAAATATTTTTCAACTCCCAAAATAATCTCAAAATATATGCACATTTTCCAATATTTCTCTCAAAATACAAAAATATTATACCCAAAAACTCACTTCCAAAACAATCTCAAAATACCCTTCATTTTCTCACTTTACCTTTCACATCACTCATTAATTTATCACTCTCTTACTTTACTCATTCATACATATATACATATATATATACATATATATATACATACATATATGAAAATATTAAAATTTTATGAGTTATAAAATTCTAAAACTTATGTTTACAAATTTAATTAAAGTAATTGTCAAATTTAATTAAATATTATTTATATTATTACTAAATAATTTATTTACTGGATAATGCATTAAATTAACCAAATTAATTAATTAAATAATGTATTTAGTTATATTTAATATTTAATATATTGATTAAGTATTACATTTATTCATTTAATATATAATTTAAGATGTTTAAATTTGATATGATTAATATATTAATCTTCTTCAAAAAAATTAATCTTCACATTTATTCAAAATTATAATAAAAAATTTAATTATAGTGTTATATTTATTTAATAATCTATTAAGTTTAATAAATTAATATTAATATAATTAAAGTAATTGTCGAGGAAATTAATTAAATTTAAGTAAAAATTATTTGATTATTTACTAGATAATTTATTTACTAAATAATGTATTAATTAAATAATGAGCTAAAGTAATTAAGTAACGTATTAAGTTAATTAAATTAATTAATTTAATTATTTAAATAACTTGTTATTTATATATTAATTATTTTTCATATTTTACGTACAATTAAATATTATATTTATTTGTTTGATAAATAATTTAAGATGATTTAATTTTATATAATATAATTTTTTTTTTTTTTTTTTAATTTGGTGAACTGTTATGAGTCTTATATATATAAATTATTAAATAAATTATTTTATTTAAATCAATAACTAAGTTTTATTTGTACATAAATCATAAATAATAAATAGTTAAATAATAATATTTTAATAATTAATAATAATTAGTTTATAATTAATATAAAGTAAATATTTTTTTTATTTAAGCTGATATTAATAATTATGATATAAGCCAATTTTTTATAATTAAAATATAATTATGATTTCATAAGCAATTAATATTTGTTAATAAATATTTTCTTCCGAATAATACATTATTTGCTAATGTTAAATTTATATAAATATAAAATTTAAAATAAATAACCAATAAAATTAATTACACATCATTTTATTACACCATATATAAATCATTACACACATACACACACATCATCAAACTATAAATATACATGCATATCTTAAATAAAAAAATTACTTTCACATTACAAACCCAACAAAAAATAACTAATTTGATATTTATAGTAAATTTTATTTCCTCTCAAAACATAAAAAAACAAACAATTCATTCTCAAATTATTTTTTCTATTTTCTCAAAACAAAAAGAATGTTTGACACTTTCTCCAATTTTTCTTTCAAAAATTTATTTTCTCAAAATATTTTTCAAAAAATATTAAAAACACAAGAGAACAGAGCCTAATAAATGTTCGAAAACTAAAAATGACTCTGGAAATAAAATTATATTTATTCTTAGCCCCTTGTTAATTTTAAACTAGAATTAAATTCTTGTTCCCGACGTTTAAATTTGAAAAGACGGCAATTGAGAAACAAAGAAGAGAAACAATAAACATAATTTGACAGCCGATATTCTGAACCCAACTTTCATCTCTGTTCTCTCTCTCGCTGAGATTTTGATCTGCGCGGTGATGACGAGCGAAAATGAACCGGCAAAGCTGATTCTTCCTTACCTTCAGCGAGCTGATGAGTTGCAGAAACACGAGCCACTTGTCGCCTACTACTGTAACTTCAATATCTCTCTCTCCATTCTTTTTCTTCAATCAAACCCAAAGACTGAGAGAACACTGGTTATGACAGACCTCGATGATTTCTGTAAAATCTGTTCTAATATCGTTTAATTGCTTTATTTTCCATTTTTTATAGGTAGATTGTACGCGATGGAAAGAGGGCTGAGTATTCCTCAAAACGAGCGTACCAAGACTACCAACGCCCTCCTTGTGTCACTCATGAATCAGCTTGAAAAGGTGTTTGCCCTCTTCTGTTTTGTGCTCCCTTTATTTATTTATTTCTATGTTCTATTAATTCCAGTCTGGGCAAGATGTTTGGCGGTTGGTGCTTAAGAAATTTTTAGTGGGTTATGGAAGTAATATGTTGGGTATATGCGCTGCCTGTGGGTATGAATTTATTGCAAGATGATTCTTTCACTTATTATTTTTAGATATGGATACTTGTTGGGTTCAAAATGTTTAGGCACTATAGATTGGTTTGTGAAGTTCGGAATATGCTAATTCATTGATTTGTTATATCTTCATCTTGAAGTGTCCACCACTCTTTAACCACTCTTTATGGTAATAAATATAGCTAGCTGTTGATGTTGTTTGAACTTCTACATCATAGCTTATATATATGATGATATGGCTAGAGTGTTACTGATTTGATGGTGCCCCTTTGTGCTTATCTTCTGTGCGTTGTCTTTTAGGATAAGAAGTCACTGAAGTTGGGGCCTGATGATCATCTGCATGTGGAGGGATTTGCCTTGAATGTTTTTACGAAGGCGGACAAACAAGATAGAGCAGGGCGTGCCGATTTGTAGGCGGCTTCTATTTCCCTCTTTAATGAGTCTTAGCTGGGTGATATATGTCTTGTGTTGGCATGTCATTGAACAGATTTTGTTTCATTTTTCCTGAGGATATACTTACGTGTTTTTTGCATGCCTTCAGTAGTTGAATTCTCTTCAGTTGAGGTATGGTGTCGAGTTATGGCTGTCACAATATGATGGCTTGTATATGCTGCCTTGGAGATATTGTATTTGGAGATGTATTGATAGCTCATATGTTTGTTTACCATCATTTTCTGGCCAAAAAATGGTGGGATATCATGTTTGATTTTCTGTCCCACCCACACACTTTTTTGGTGTGGTGTGTTTGAACCTTTTTTGCCCGGTTAGTGGAGAGGGGGGGTGGAGTTGTAAAATCAGGATATAGACACATGATCCATTTTCGCCGAAGTTGTAACCAGTTGCAAAACACCCAAATATGTATGCAACTGTTCTGAATGTCATATAAGATGAGAAAGAATTGAACAGCAATGGCTCCAGAGAAATAATTTTCAGTGATACTTATTTTTGTCTTTTCTTGCAGAACCAACAAAATGTATTATAAATTTTCCTATTGAAACCATTTCTGGAAGCTTGTTTCTCGTAAAAATTTATTATCAATTCATTTCCCAAAAGAAATTATTTAGTAATTTTCTTAATTTTAACATTGCTTCTTTACATCAGAATTGTTAGAAGAAAATTTTCTGTTTGTAGTTCTGAAAATAATTGCTAACACATGCAAATTTTGAATTCTCTCTGTAACTGGAGGTGTTCTTGGATTTGGTTAATCAAGAAAAACGATGGTTTCTCATGGAGTTTCAAGTACTTATGGGTGCTATGGTGTCCTCTTGTCCTGTGAGTTCCATCCCTGTAGTGTTGTGGGTTTGGATAGACTGCATGTATGATTAACCAGTTGCTACCTCATTATGTTCAACCTGCAAGTCCTTTGCAAGGCTTATGATTAAATATTTGTCTGCTCATTGAGACTTATTTTGTGCTGTTTGAAGCAAGTTTTGAAAGTCTTAGATATCAGAGTTAGAGTTAGTTCACTTGAGTAATCTGAAATTTCTCATCCATGAAATTCAATGTCATGGACATCTTAGTTGATACGTGCATGAAAAGTGATGGGAGCTTATTATATTTTTGTCTCTCTCTTCTGAGTTAATAAGTTCCTCTGATTGTTATAGGATTACTGCAAAAACCTTTTATGCTGCGAGCATTTTCTTTGAAATCCTGAATCAGTTTGGTGAACTTCAGCCTGATGTAAGTTTCTCACTGCTTTTTCAAATGCTCATAATGATCCTTCTATAGATTTCTAGATGCTTTAGCATGAATCTTTCTTTCACATATTATGTTCGTTAATTTTTACCTTTAGCTACTTCTCTCTCATGATTTGACTTATTTAAATAGTTCATGTTCGTAGTTTTCTTATTCTTTTAGTTTCCCTTATAACAGCTTGAACAGAAACAGAAGTACGCAGCATGGAAAGCAGCAGACATAAGGAAAGCTTTGAAAGAAGGGAGGAAACCTCTACCAGGTCCTCCTGGTGGTGATAAAGATCTGTCAGTCCCATCAAGTACACCCAGTGGTGAATATGTATGATATTCATACCTAGAAACTTCTATGCTAAATTTTTACTTTGAGGAAGTAAGTTTGAATATTGCTTTGCTTGCTGAAAGTCTAAATGAAACACAGAGTTGTGATGTGCAAAATATATAATGCCTTGAATTTTTCCGTATGATTGGAGATGAAGGTGCTAAAACTTTGCAAATTTTGCCTTCATTCTGATTGGTGCTGCATTTCTTTCTATAGATATTAATGGCCCAAGCAAGGTGGTTCTTGTGGCTTTATTCAATGTCGCTTTATTATGGAAGACTAAATTCATCATAGAAGTATCTGATAAGGTATTTGCTGTTTAAACACTAGAATCTTTCTTTAATAGTTTTGAATGTTATGTTTGCAGGATCTTGAACCAAGCAGAAGTGATTTTGCCATCAGACCGGACCCAAGCAGAATGGATCCCCCTACGAAAACTGTGCCAGATTCAGATGCATCACAGCCATACGATAAAGCTAATTTGCAGCATACTATTAATGCGTCACCACAACCTCTAAATATTACGCCTTCACCTTCTTCACACATTTCAACCCCACATCATTATCCTACTGATGATTACCCATCTGAGAATTTTTGTCAACCACCTCCATCCAGCAGCTCAGAGAATTCTATCTACCCTCAGCCTTATCACCACCAACCATACCAGCCAGAACTTCAGCAGCACTTACCCCAACACTACCCTTCTCAAGATGTACCCTCATACTCATATCCAAATTTCCAGTCTTACCCTAGCTTTACCGAGAGTAGCCTTCCTACGGTTCCATCTCATTACCCTTCTTATTATCAAGGCTCCGATGCTTCCTATTCCAATTTGCCAACTGCAACCACAGCAAGCTATCCTTCAACTACTCAATACAATTCTGTTGCCAGGAACGGAAGTGTTTCAGAATCTTCAACTGCTACAGAAAAATATGAGTATGACAGCAGCTATCAGCCTCCACCCGAGCAAATTGCTGAAGCACACAAGGCTGCAAGGTTTGCAGTTGGTGCTCTCGCATTTGATAATGTTTCTGTTGCAGTCGACTACCTTAAGAAATCACTGGAATTGTTGACAAAGCCATCAACTGGCCACTGAGTCCATGTAAAATTGTTGCACAATTTGATTTGTAAATATTGATTGAGCTTCTTTATATGTTTGCTTTCTACTTTTGAACTGGAGATTGGAATCAAACATGTAACTGGAAATTGATAAATCGCCAGTGGTGGAACCATGGGCTTGTAGGTGTAACTCGGTGTTCCTCACTAAGGTGACAGGTTATTTCTTAGTTTCCACCAGTATGAAGTCTATGCCTCTCATGTTTTGCAGGCTACTACATGTATGGGATGTAGAAATATTTCTGCTTACTAGTTGCTGGTTAATATAATCAAAGGGCTACACGGCATGCTGCGTAGGGGTGTTTGTTGTTTGTTTTGGATCAATTTTGAGATAAAAAGCTAACCAATCGAAACTACATAATATATGTTAAATTGGTTTGGATTGGTAAGATTTTTATTGTAAATTCTATCCAATTCAATTCAATTCAATTCATTTTAAATCGGATTGGATTGAATCGGTTAATTCGATTTTTTAATTTAAATTTTTAATTGAAATATTTTACAAGTTACCATTGATAATTAAACTAATTTAATCAATTGATTTATAAATTTCATTTAGTTATCATATTACACTAATCTTGTGGAATTAAGTTAAATTATGTAAGAACATTCAATTATAAAGCTATAAGTTTACAATAATTATTCCTATATGTTTGATCTTTGAAAGTGAAAATCTTAGGTTTAATTTATTTTAATTTATTTTTGTATTTTACAATTCAGATATATATTTTTTATATTATTAGTATATAAATTTCGATTCAATTTGGATTGAATCGATTTTTGAGATTAAAATCGCAAATCGATTCAACCCGATTGGTTTTTAGAAAATAAATCCAATTCACTAAAAAAAAAATTGATTTTGGTTGGTTTTCGATTTTTTGGATTGATTCATCAATTTTTTTTTTTTGGGATGAGATTGAATTTGAACACCCATAATGCTAGGTAATAGTTTCTTGGGCTTGGAAAAAACTTTGGATTGTTTTGTGGTTCTATTTAGTTATGCTTTTTGTTTTTCAATAAATTTACGGATCGATATTGTGCTGGACCAATGTATTGAATTAGCTTCTACATGCATATGTCTATATCTTTTAAATTCATTATTTTTTTCGTTATTCTTTTTAGAAAAATAAAGACCCCTACTTTAATTAATATTTTAAAAACAAGAGAGATCTAATTCATATTTCTCTATGATATGATTAAAATTGAACGCAAGGGCAATTTTGGTAAATTGATTAAAAGTAACAAATGGAGCTTAAAATTAATTAATTGAGTAAATGGGTCAAAAAGCTCAGAAGACAAGTTAAGCTCATAAAGAAGGGCAGAAAAATCCTGATGGGCCTAGGCTCATTATGACTAAAATCTATAAATATTAAGTTTTAAAGAGAAATTGGGTATAAGAAATCATTTACAAAAATTCTCAGAGTGGAAGAACTCTCGAAAAGAATAGATCTCTCTGCATGCATTCTTGAGAAGACAAATTGATACTCTGTTGGTTTTTGAAAAGGATCTTGCTCCATTTTCAAGTAGCATTATTTTGGCGTACTAGTGGGAAACTCAAAGGAATGAGAACGATGAGGATGTAGGAGAGATATAGAGCTGATCACTTCAACACCCAAGTGGCAACGATGTTTGAGGACGTGGAGGGCTGTTTGCTAGGAGCACCTTCACAAGCGATGCTAGAACTACTCCCTGGTACATTTATTCTGCTAAAGGGAATGCTTGTGAAGCAAGCGTTGCTCTTTGGGGACCTTACATCGTTGTTAAATCCAAAAATACTGATGAGTCTGTTGGAGAGTGTTATTACTCGAGTCCTGCCAACTCAACTGCGCAGTGCGTGGATGAGCTGCAACCCTATCGTTGAGACTGAGGGGCTTTGCCTCCCTGGAGATGGTAACTCAAAGGACTAATCCTGCACAAAGTTTCTTTCCCCTTTCTTCATTTAAGCATGAGACTTGCCAATTCTCCTTACAAGAAAGCCCTTTCGATTCGATACTTGCTACTACCAAATGGTGGACTCCTAGGCCAGCACCACAACTCTCGAATGATGTCAGAAACCTATCCCTACCCGCATATATCTCAAGGATGGGATATGGATCCATTAATGAAGAAGACAATCATATCAAAGTGCCCAAGGTGCAAAGGCGTCACCAATTTCAGGTATCCACCACCATATCCCAATCATCATATCGCGAGAAAAAGCTCTGTCCAAAACTTTGTAGCACATCTTTATCACATACCTTCCTCAGAAGACGACGAGGGAGACGGAGAAACAGAAGACAAGTAAATAGTATCATTTCCACTAGCATTACGGACACACCATTGAGTGGTGCAGACACCTATAAAAAGAGATCGAGAGGTTGATCCAGTTCGGGCATTTCATAAAGTACGTGATGCAAGGGCCAAATGACCCCATAAATACCCCAGGAGTTGGAAAGAATGAGTCCTATTGTCCACAGCATAGCAAGCACTTGTAGCCTATCAACTAGCATTATGCGAGTGATAAAGTCGATCTCCTTACTATTGGGATAACCTTGAAGCTCTCAGAGGAACTCACTACCATAGGTGACACCACCATGAAGGAGGAACGATACGAAAGCCAGCACATGAGCAAGCCTTAGTTATCAACCCTACTAAAGGCAGAGTTGAAGGTTTATACCAGATGAAGAAGGAAACATTGGAGAATCTAAGGCACTCAGAGGCACAAGAACCTGTGAAAGGTGGCCCCCTCACAGTACCAAAGAAACCCCAAGTCTAAAGAATAAGGAGATGAGGAAGCAAGAAGTGGCGACCTTTCAAGATACTGAATGGAAGCAAGTTGTGAACACACAGAGAGCTAGGCGGGCAGCACTCCAGTGCATGCGTCTTACAACCAATAGAGTAGAGATACTTCAAGCCGCCACATTCCAAGGCTTGATTGGATACCCACTAATGGACATTGGAAAGCTAAAGAAGTGTGGATTTTTGAGATATTACAACTTCCATAATCTCAATGGGCATACAACAGAATAATGTTTGGACTTGAGAGATAAAACTAAATGCTGGTCCAGTGAGGATAGATTAGTGAGTAAGTGGATAAGCAAAAGAGCTCCCCTAGAAAACAACCTTGTGGCGAAGAAAGGAAGAGTCCTGGTAGAGAAACATTCCCAACCAAGAAAGGAGATATGCTCTTGCTGCTAATGTAAAGTCAGATCCCGCAATGTGAATCGATGAAGTAACTCATAAGATGTTGTTTGAAGTCTAGCATTGAGTGTTGCTGTCATGAGAGGCTTTTGCTTGCCTGAGAGGCTTTTGCTTGCCTGCGAGTCAGACCAACCAAGTTGTTACACTTGGAAGCCCTTCCTACTTCTCCTGAAAGTACTTTTACTTTTTAGCATTTTTTAATATCTCATTTGAATTTGAATAAAGCCCACCCACTCGGGTATGTCACTAGTTTCCTATTGATGTTTCTTTAATGAATATAAACTTTCTCATGTCCTTCATATCATTATGCCTCTTCTAAAACATTGAACTTTGCAGCATTTTGTAGGGAGTGTTTGGAAAGTAGCTTTTAGACATAAGCCCACTAGAGGCTCTTCGAGAAATGCGAAGAGCACATTGCAGTCCTTGGGCGTAATCCCACTATAAAGGCCCATCTAAAGTACATGATCGCCAACATAATCCTACTATAGGCCCCCAGGGAGATATGTGGTAGGCACCCTCTAAAAAAGCCCACTATCGGCTACCCTTAAAAGTATGTGGTACCCCTTAAAAAGCTCACTATCGACTCCCCTCGAGAGCATGTAAAAAATTTCATTATTGGCTCCCTTCGGGAGTACGTGGCACCCTCTAAAAAATTCCACTATTGGCTACCTTCAGGAGTACGTGGAACCCTATTAAAAAGTCCTTCATTGACTCCCTTCGAGAGTACATGGCACCCTCTAAAAGATTTATTATCGTTTCTTTCGTGAGTACATAAACTTTCTCAAAAGCCCACTATCGACTCCCGTTGCGAGCACGTGGCAACCAATTTAGAGAAACTCGCTTAGGAATACCTCGGAAGGCACATATGTTGTCATGCAAAGGAAGCGCACCTTAAGTCACTATGAAGAGGAATGTGATAACATCCCAACACTTAACAAATACCCAAAGGAAAATCTCTAAGTTTGACGACTCTAGACATCATCGCGTCCCTATTATGAAGTCTCCTAGAAGACCTATGAACATGCTCATTCTCATCCCAGCACTTAAATGCTGTTTTACTTGAGCGCAAAACTAACCTTCCTCTTTTGGAGAACTTCGCTTTACACAAGGCAAACTAACACCAACATTAGAGGGGGCTCTTCACCTCTCTAAGGAAGCTTAATCACATGTTACACTCATAACCAAGATTGTCACTCTAAATTCATAAACGCGCTAAAGTACCCCAAGCACTTTATTAATTAAATTCTTAAGTCCCTGAGCGATCATTGAAGGTATTGCACTATAAAAAAATGTAATACAAAACAACATAAACAAGAGCAATTGTAGAGGAGAAGATGCACCCTAGTATTGGCGCCTAGCGAGGGCGCTCAATTGGCACTCTTAACATGTGTAGGTGCTCGAGTTTGGCACCCTAAGTGCGCACCCAAATTCGGCGCCTCGCGCAGGTGGCATGGTACATTTTTTTTTCTTCTAATGCTTAATGATGATGCCTTCATGCCTTCCATTTTCCATTTCTCAAAGTACAAGTTTGTATGAACACAAAATAAACAAAAACAAAGAAAATTTATGGAAATCAAATGAGAAAGACAAAAAGGTGTCCGATCAACACTTGACCTCTAAAAGTGAACATCAATATGAGAAGGAAAAACATGCCAAAGATAGTACTCAACTAACTAGAAAAGTACTTAACAAATTTCTAGGCATAAATCCTACTTGCTATTGCTACATTAAACTAAGTATCTTCATTCCTGTAGAGTTGCCTCCATTGGCTCATCTATTACAATCTTTGCCCAATCTTAGGTCCTTTCTCATTCTCTTTGACAACAAGATTAATAGGGATAGTGGGGTCTAGCATCAATAAGTCCTTTGTAGAGTATCACCCAGTCTTACTCAAAATAGACGACAATTCTATATAGTTTGCTTGTTGATCATGATTGCCTCCACTTGACTACCTCAAAAAACTCATGACAACATTTAAACTCTTTGACAATGTCCTCGCAAGCAGTATTTAGGAGGGTCTTCTCAACAGAAGAGCCAATAAACTTTTCCCCACTCTTCACCTCATTCACATACTTTGCTTTCAAGTGCTCATGCTTTTTTAATATCTTGGCCAATTCCTCCTTATTCTGACTCCGCTGCTTAACCATTTCAACGGCTTTTTCCTTAAGACTTTTTGCAATAGATAGAGCTCTCTCTACTTGATGAGATATTTGCTTAATCAAGTTCCATCCCTACACTCCAAAAATATAAAAAGCACTCACTACAAAAAGATTTGCCAAAACTGGCAAAATTTTTCAACGGATTCCGATGGATCTCTGGCACAAAAATGAATTTATGACGGATGTCTGATGGAATTTTTTTATATTGAAAAACCTTTATCGCAAATCAGTTTCCAATAGAAAATTTTACCAAACAAATTTTTGAGGGAATTTTGATACTTTTCAGATGGAGTTTAGATCGTTGAAACCAATTCAACTTTTGTTGACTTTTTAATTGAAAAATCCATTGAAATTTTTTTGTCAAACTTCTACTTAATTTGCAACAGAATTTCCAATTTCTTTTTATTTTCTAGATCAATTTGTGAGGCACGTCCTTCGGAAACTAAATTTTTATTAATAAATTTGTTACCATTACTGACGAAAATTCCTTAAATTTTTGTCAATTTTTTTTTTTAAATAATTTTTACAATTTTTATTTCATTACACCTGTAACCTGTTAATACATCTTATATATAAAATAACATACAAGTACAAAACAATAAAATTACAAATAAATAGAAAATAATAATTTCAAAGAAGATGTGATTTTATAAATATAAGTTTTAAAAAGTAATAATTCTTAATTATAAAAATATAGAAAAAAGAATCCTTTGTACTGGCCAGCAACATCACCATCAAAGTCCAAATAGTTATCAGTATTACCATGGTTATCCTGTGTATCATGTTGATGCTAATCATGCTCAATGCCCTGCTATGACGGAAGTTGCTGCTGGTAGGGTAGGGCAGGGGGTGAGAGGAGCAGGGATGGGCTAGAGGACCTGGATAGAGCATCCATATACATGACCAGCTGATCAATTAAATTCTGCATCGTGCTCCATTGTTCAGAAAACATGGTTTGTATATCCTGAATTCCAGCCTCCAAATGAGCTTCTAAATGGGCTGTAGTTGATGCACATGGTGGCTCCTCTCGAGATGCACTGGTGTAGGAAAGTGACTGTTGGTAGCTCAACTTGTAAACTCGCCCATTCTTGCTGGGGCCACCTATAGGTTGAGTCACAACTCAACTTGAGACTGTTGGGTCTCTATATTGTTCCTAACACCCTCCAGCTAAGTTTGGGACTATAGCGCTTGCTAGAAGCCCTTCTGCACCATAAAAATTAAATAATTGAATGCACTATAATGCAAATAAGATGAGTATATGTCATATGTAAAAAACTTATAGCAACTCTCCTTGTCCTCTCATCTACACAGCTCCTATAGGACCACCTCTGATTGGTATGCGCAAAAATCTCCTCCATCGTCATTGGCCTTTACCACTCTCAAGCTTACATGTAGAACAATAATTAACAAAAATATTTTATATATGCAAAAAAATATTCGACAGAATCTCCCATGAAATTGGTCTTTCCCGAAAAAAGAAAGAAAGAAAAAAGTTCAACAATCAAATAAGCAATAACAAATTATTAATTGGGAAGGGCATTAAACCTTTCCCATCAACCAATCAACGAATAACAAATAGGAAGGGAGCCAACCCTTCCTTGTCAATCATGTTATGCAAAGATTATAAACAATAGTCAATTTAACAAAACATTAAGAAAGTAGACCAAGTTTACTAATGACTAAAAATTAGAAAACTTACCAAATGCTTGGCATGTGTCCCAATAGATATGCTTCCTCCAATATGGAGGGATCCATTGGTTTCAGAAGCTGGGTTCTTCTTGGCCTGTGCGGACTTCTTTTAAAAATCTTTGGATTGCTAGTGCCGGCATAGGGCATTCCAAGTGTCCTCAACAATCACTCCGTCCTCTTGCCCATCTTCCGAGTGTGGCCATACATGTTGCTTAGTCAGTGACCCTCTTTAGTATCAAAAGCCCTCTGTATATGTACCTCATACTAGGGGTTGCAACAGACATATCTCTATGAAAGAAACGAATATAAGCTAGTGTACTTTCAATACACAAACATACTCAATTTATACAAGTAAATATATTAATAACATGCATATACCTTTCACTCCTTGAACATCAAATCTCAAAAGGCCTGGGTGATATCCGGCTAGGCTCTATAGGGATGTTGTACCTTGCTCTTAATCACCATCGTCAAGAACTTGGTACCATCCAGAGATGGCATTTATTTGCATAAAATTCTTAACATTAATATATAATTATTAAAACAACAATATTTATATATTGATAACAAATTAAAATAACATTTATATTGTAACACCCCGAAATTTTATAATTTATTGAATTAAAATTTTATATATTTAAATTTTGTGAATTTATGTTACTGTTGTTAAATTATTATTTTATGTAATTTTGGGAGTTAATTTCAAAATTTATGAAAACTTGATTTAGCAAATTTTTTTTTAAAAAAATAAAATTAGATTTTGGGACACATGGCAGCCCCTTGTTCTTTCCTTCTTTTCTTTTCTTTCTTTTCCTTTCTTTCTTCTCCATTTTCCTCATTCTTCTTCCCCGTTTCTTTCTTTTCTCCTTTTTCTCCCGAAAGGACCACAACCACCGTGACCATCTCCACCACTCAAACCAGCCCCTAACTACAAACCAACACCACCATCTTCTTCTTCAGCACCCTCCAAACACCAAACAACCACCATGCACGGAGGAGACGTGGCGGCCGGAGGATTTTGAAGAAGACCCGAAAGTTGGGTGGTGATGGGTTTCCTCTTTTCCGATGGTGGATTGAGCATTTGAAGGGTGTTTTGGAAGCTGAGGGTGTGAGGAAGGTTTTGGGAAGGTTGCATGTGGCTTCGAACGGCCGGAATCCGAGAATCGAGGTGATCGGAGTTGGGAGAGCTTGACTGTAAATCGCACTTTCCGGCGAATCCAGAGCTCAAAACCAAAATCTGATTGCACCGTTGGACTCAGGAGCTCGAAAGGAGTCGGACTGCTAAGTTTGAGATTTTTCCGGCAGCGGCCGGCGGCGGCGGTGCTCCGGCGACCTAGGGGCAGTTTCCTCCTCTCGTCGTGGAGAATGCAGTGGCGTGATTGGTTCGTGAAACCGAGGTCTCGTTGTGAAGTTGTGGTAGAGAATTTAAGAATTGTTATATATATATATATATATGTACATGCATATGTATATATTTTGCTATTAAATTATATTCATGCCAAGAATAGAATTTGAGGATGTTGAGATGATATATATACACATTTGTTGGTATCCCATGCTATGGAATATGGATAAAGTGGACCCGGACTCATGCATAATGAGAAAATTTTGGACTTATTATAGTATTAAGGAGTATATTATAAAATTTTATGACATTGATTAGGAATTGATTATATAAGATTAATCCTATGGCATGATTAGGATTATGTTTGACCTTGGAATAGGAATGAAATATTGGATTAATTGATAAATTAGAAATTTTGGATTATTAATGGAATAATTGTGATTAATAGAATTAAGTATGGATTTTTATTATAAATATTGCTTCTTGGATAGGTAACGACGAAGTGGGTCCCACGGACCAATAGACTGCTGACTGTAATAGCATTTCTGAGATTACAGAGGTGAGGTTTCTCCCACTTTGGGTTGTTGCTTGTATAAGCTTACTCGTATTTATTGAGAACCCCTGTGAGGGTCTGCCAATCTGGCACCTTTTCTAACTATCTGTTATTTGTGATAAGCCCCTGTGTGGGTTTCTATTTCTATATCGTACTCTGAATATGCTTGAAATCTGATTTGTTATCTATCATCTGATTGGAGCACCCCTATGAGGGTTATTGTTTGATATTGATTTCATTTTATGATCTGACATCTGATTTGAACACCCCTGTGAGGGTTATTCTTTATCATCGAATCTGTTTTAGTTGTTTCGATGCCTGAAACTCCCTTTATGTTGTCGATTTCTGTTCCTTGTACCCCACAGCCTTGCCGGCTGACCTTGTATTTCTTGAATCTGTTTTATGTGTTGATTATTGGCCCGAAAACATACTTGATTACTGATTGTATCGGCTGAGTGCCAATTCCAGCAGAATGCTTGGATTATTGTTTTAAAACGACCATGCTAGCCAGTATATTGATTGTTACAGATTGTACCGGTTGTATTCATACTGATTGTTTAAAAGTGATATTGTTATCTGTTGGCATTATATTATTATACCCATGGGGACGCCCTTGGGAAGTTATACCCGGAGGGACGCCACGGGAAGTTGGGCCAGGGGCTAGGTCCAGAAAGACAGATGGGCGGAACGAACCGACAGTGACAGGTCTTCTGGCTAGTACCCACATACGATTCCGACTTATAGGTAGCTGGAGGTAGCTAACTGTGAGTGGCGGGATCAGGCATGCGGTCGACCATGCCACAATTATTGTTACATGCCGAGCTGTGTGCTCGAGCAGATGGAGGGATAAGGGAAACTTATTCTTGTTCAAGTTCAAGATATTGAAATATTATTGCTTATTCATCGAGGAGCAATAAGGAAGGATGCCAACAAGCCTGCTAAATGTTACATGTTTCCTATTCTTATGAGAGTTAATCTTATTCCTGTTAATCATGAATTGGTCATCTTATTGTTGTCCAAAAGTCTCATTCACTACCTTTAAATCTTAATATTTTCCCTCACTGAGTCCTTATGACTCACCCTTCTTGTTATTCTTTATCTTACCAGATTGGTCGAGGTAAGAGGCAGGAGACTATGTTTTTGGGACGGAAGCTATTTTGTAATAGATTAGGTGTTCTGGTTGTATATATGCTTTACACCTAGTCCAGATTGATATCAGTATCATTATGTAAGACAATTGTGAACTTAGGACTTCGGTTATATATATTATGCTTTATGAGGGGATCTTTTGGATTGAGATGGTTGTTTTATCATTGAGTGGGTTAAAATTTCAAGTTTCTTAGTTTTATTTGAATGGTATTGTAAGATTGAACTGGTAGCGCCTCCGCTTGGGTGCTGTCCCGAGAGGGGGTGTTACATATATAATCATTCTAACTCACCCGCAACGTCCCTCCGGATGCAAGTATACCCTGTTAGAATTGTAAGATGGGGATTTTGATCCCTCCACCCAAAGTTTGGTTTGATAAGGATGTACTTGCTGCCACTATTGTGGAAGGATAGAAAGGAGCAACAACAGATGGCTGGGTGCGAAGAAGTGGTGGATAGTGAGGGAGTATGTATAGGAAATAGTAGCCCAGGGAGAACGAGTACTGTGGAGATGTGTGAGAAGAAGGCATGGGATAGGCATAAACTAATGACTAGCCATTATGGTGGGAGATTGCTCGGCTGGGTGGTGTCTCTACCTCGGCTAGAACCCTGACCTTAGCAGATGGCGGAGCTTGGATACTTGACTGGTCTACCATTTGTAAAACAAAAACAACTGTACATATGGACAATAATATTATTATGACAAATTAATAAACAACATATGTGAAATGAGAAAAAATAGGTAACTAAACTTAATAAAACACATATTAGTTTTGATAGAATATATCATTCATTAGATAAATTCTTCAATCTTTTTGTCTATCGAGATCTGTTGATGTAATAAGAGGATAGTAATAATGGTCTATTGACGTTCCAATCCTGAATTTATTTATCATTTACATCAACATAGCTAGGTAAACAAAAAGATTGAATTCTTTATGTAATGAATGATAGAAGTTTTGAATAGAAATTTTTAGTTCAATTTAGGTATTAATTGATTTGAATAATTTTTATTCCTTAAAATTGAAACTGAACCAATTTTGGTTAGTAATAAAAGTGTTGTCGTGTCAACTATATTAAGCTGAACTTCATTTAATAAATAAAGAATAAATTAGTTTCTCAATTGAAGATGTACATTTAGATGTACAAATGGACTTAGTCGATTTTCAACTATAGGAGTTGCTGAAGACATCCGAAAAAACCAATAGCAAGGAATGAAAAGGCTCTACCCCTACCCCCAATTTCCATCCTCCTACCTAACCACCCATTCCATATAAACTATATGCACAAAACCTATAATCTTCACAAAAAAATCATCATTTCCAATGAAACTTTTCGATGGACTCCGACAAATTTTCAACAGAACGACAAAATTTTGATGGACTTCGATGTCAAGAAATAGTTATAAACTCACTCGATGTAATTTTTCTAAGTATAATCCTAATAATATATTAAATAAAAAATATAATCTAAATAATTGAACAACTTGGAAAAATTTAAATCCTAAATTAAATCCTTACTGTTTGATATAAATTTAATCCTAATAATAAATTAAATGAACAATATAACCTTATTAATTGAACAAATTGCAAAACAATTAAATTCTAAGTTGAACCCTAAACTATTTCAAACAAATATAAACCCTAATAAAACATTAAATGAAAAATATAACCTAACTAGTTGAACAATTTGCTAAAATTTAAATCCTAAATTGAACCGTAACTAGTTGAAACCAATTTTAATTCTAATATATAGATTAAACAATATAACTTAACTAATTAAATGTTTTCAAAAATTCTAAATCTTAAATTCAACCTTCACAATTGGAAACAAATTCAAACCCTAATAGTGGCTATTTTATCCTAAAATGCTACATTAATTAAAATAATTTTAATTATACATAACTAAGATACCTAGTCTCTATAATATTAAATTTCAATAATACAAATTCAATATACAAACATAATTTCTATACAATACCTAATTAAATTTCAACATACAAATTTCTATACTATACCTAATTTCAATTTAGTACAAGCTCAATATACAAACATACAATTAAATTTCAATTAGTATACAAACATATAAACAATTTAATTATATAATATATAAAAATAAAAAAATAATATACAAACATACAAGGAAAAGGGATGCGTCAATGGTGCTGAAGGCAGGATGGTACGAGGCTGAGGGAACAACAACGACAGGGGCACAGGAAAGGCGCGATGATAGTAGTGTGGTGGCTAATAGAGGATGGTGCAAAAATAGAAATGGCGGGAGGGAGGGAATGGAGATTGTGTAGAAACAAAAATGAGGAAGAAGGAGCACGCTTCCTCGTAGGACCAGATGGCAACACCTCAACAACATTGGTCAGAGGTGTGGCTGCTGCTGGAGTTGGAGGAGCGCTTGCACCGCCAACTTAGGGGGCTTGGGTGATGCACACTCGGCGGCATCTCCCTATGACGCTGCTCTGCAACACGCCTCTCATGTGTTCCACCTTTTGCTCTACGAGTGTGGATCCTAGCAAAGTCAATTTTCTTTCCTGCCAAGGAAGTGAAGAAAAATAGAGGTCAGAATGCAACTAATGCATGAGAACATGTAAAAAAATATGTACACGAGTGCAAACAATAGCCACAAATTGGAAAACAAAATATGCGAAGTACCAACAAGAAACATATAAGTGACATCAAAAGGAGAATCAAACAACCCCACTTTAGCGAACTCATGTGAATATCGCTGTGAATTTGATTAGGACAAATTAAAGAAGTAGAGCTACTCAACTCGCGATGAATGCTCCAACCCTCATCTCAAACAAAGAAGAACCTTTCTTTCCAATTGTTTCTCAATGAAGGTAACCTATAGAAAACCATAGATTGTGATTCCTTGTGATTTCATTTCTGAGAGAGAATAGTGACATTTTTGTGTTTATGAGGTAATTTTTTTTTTTTTATGAGAGAGTGATTGTTTGTGAGATAAAAGTATAATGATTACAGTTGATGTAATATGTGAAAGTTATGAAATGGTGATTGACTGTGAGATTTTTTGTGAGAAAAAGTTTCGAGATGGTGTTTGGTTATGGGGTTTTTTCTAAGAAAAACTTGCGAGATGGTTATTGGTTGTGAGGTATAAGTTAAAATGTTGTGTATGTAATAATTTTTATATAATATTTATATATAGGTTTTTGTTAGAATAAAATAAAATTAATAAAATATACGTTAGAATATCCCATAATATATGTACTAAAATATAATAATGAATTTATGTAATGTTTTAATTAATTAAAATCCTTTTATATATGTAGAAAATAATTTTATTTAAGTTTAAAAATATGCATATAAATAGTTATATTATGAAAATAATTTTATGAATATTAGAATATAATGTGTAAATATAAATACATATTATGAAATAATTTTATTTAATAATACAATATAATGTGTAAATATAATTATATATTATGGAAATAATTTTGCTTAAATAATAAAACATTATGTGCAAATATAATTATGTATTAGGAAAATAATTTCATGTAAATATTAAAAATATACATGTGAATAATTATAAATTTTATGTGTAAATATAATTATATATTACGAAACTAACTTTATGAAATATTAAAATATACATGGGAATAATTATATTATCAAAATAATTATATTTAAATATAAAAAATTATGTATAAATATAATTATAATTTTATTTAAGTATTAAAATATACATGTAACTAATTATATTACAAAAATAATTTTATTTAAATAATAAAAAAGAACATGTAAATATAATCATATTTAAATATAAAAATATTACTTGTAAATATAATTATTTATTAAAAAATAATTCTATTTAAATTTAAATATTATGTATAGATATAATTACATACTATAAAAAAAAATTATTTAAAATTTTTAAATATACGTCAAAATAACTATATTAAGAAAATAATAATATTTAAATATGAAAATATTATGCATAATTATACTTACATATTATGAAAAAAATTATTTTTTTTGAAATATGAAAAAATTATTTAAATATAAAAATATTACGTATAAATATAATTATATATTATAAAAATAATTTTAAATAAATATTAAAATATTATGGGTAAATAAAATTATATATTATGAATTAATTATGTAGAATTAAACCTTATGTACACAGGTGGATGAAAAGTCAATAGAGAAATTTCAAAAATTTGCTGGAGAAGAAGAATTCATTTTCTAAGAGAATCAAAGAAATTCTCTAAGAGGATAATCTTTACTTATCAAAGATGGAATAAGGAGGAGAGGAATATTTTTGAGAGAGATAAAAAATGGGGAAGATTTTTTCTCAAGTGTAAGTTGTGAGACATATCTCACAAGTCCACATCCAATCACACCTCAAGAGAAAAATTTACCTCAAAGGCTTGCTTGTGGTAAAACTTCTCACAAGCAAGCACAACCTTATCATTTGGTTTGGGGAAGGAATAGAAGAATGGCTCATTCGGCATTTTACGTATGCAAAATAGAGTGTGATAACTATATAAAGATATTGGTAAGCCCAACCAACAAGATGTTGTCTAAACCTTGCAAAAGGACACAAAAAAGTTAGCACGAGTTGATTCAAGTACACACAATAGCTTTGCACTATATCTAGCAAAAGAGGGTCGGGATGAAGAGAAAATCCACAAGTGAAGTAACTACTAAAAACTGTGAAGTATCCTTTGGGAGGCGACATCATGTTGTCTTAAGAAGAAAGAAGAACAAACTTAAATTCATTGGAGATACAAATCCAACACCTCAAGATATCTAACTCATCTGGTTCAAGTAAACACTTAATTCCTACCGCCTCTGAAAAGCTATTATCTCTAGCAGGAATGCTCTAAGATCCTTCATCAGAAGAATCATCTTCTTTGGAATCAAAACTACATGATGAAGATGACTCCTTAGTTCCGCTCTCACTATCCGATTTTTCAAAATTTTCTAAGGCTTGAATTGACTACAAATCAAGAGGAGGATCGTTATCCTCTGTAATGACATGCAAAGATGACTTTTCCAAGCATGAACCAGCTCACACACATTGCAGGTGCCTAAAGGTGGCCCACCACATGCGCCAGCTCCAAGCGCCTAGGCACCTCACGAGTGCCCAAGGCAGGCGCTCCACAAGCACCACGATGAGGCGCCATGCGAGCTGCTGACTTATGTGCCCAGCAGGTGCTATTGCGTACGACTGGCTGGCCGGCCAGTGGGCCATCACCTTGGTTCCTCTTTCGCTCCCATTCGGTTGATCACTCGAAAACTCCTTTTTCGAACTCAACTCGAAACTAAAGTTGCTCTTAGTCGTCCTTTGGCTCGACTTAGACCTTGAAATTCTCCACAACTCAAAAGGAGTTGTGAAAAAATATGCAAGCAAATGGGTCAAGAAGAAAGAAATAAGAGAGGAGTCAAAAGAATGTAAAAGACATTACATTGAGAACTCATCTCAACACTCCTAATAGGACTTTACTTCCTCTTTTCTCTCTCTAGCTAAATTTGCAAACTCTTAATTCAAGAATAGTTACTCAAATCAACATAAGAAAATTTTGGAAAAGGACTCTCGAGAAGAGCATATCTTTCTACTCACATTCATGAGAAGACGAACCGACACTGTGCTATTTTTGGAAAAGGACCTCGCTCTACTTTCAAGTAGCATTACTTTTAATAACTAAATGCACTTGATACATGTAACCAGTGATTGTAACTAACTTTATTTCTCATTTAGAAGTATGCATTTACTTATATATAATTGACAATATCATAAAAAAATATTTAAAATAAAAAATAATTAAATATTCTATAAAATAAAAAATAAAAAAATTAAATACATTCCTCTAATTTTTTTTTTAAAAAAAATTGAGGCGGACTTAGTGTATACTTATTAAAGTAAACAAAAATAAAAATTGTTTGAAGTGTTGATCATATCAACACCTTTTAAAATAATTAACAAAACTAAATAAAGAGATGTAGATTATATAAAAAAATAACAATAAGTTAGATATTTGTCTCTCAAAAACTTAAAAAAGGTAAAGGCATAACTTAGTCTAGGCCTATTGAAATTAAAAAAAAAAAAATTACAGTTTAAGGAGTTGACAATACATGTATCTGCAAGATATAAAAAGAAATAGAGGCATGAATTTTATTTTTACCTCTTCAAATTAAACATTTAAAATATGGAACGAAAATGTCCTCACTTTATTGCAAAAAATAATAGTCTAATTATACAGTATGTGATTGTTTAACAATAATTTATTAAAAATATATAAGAGAGGTTGCCAAATTACAATGATGAAAAGAATATAGAAAAACTTTTCACTATACGTTTTTGAGATATAAAATGCAAAGGCTGATTGATACAATTTGGTAAAATTGTAAAAGATATTTAGTTGAAGTCATAAGATGGAATTACTTTTATATAAAATATTCTATATTGTACTTAGTTTGGTTACAAACTTGTTGTCAATTTTTAAATTTTTTTACAGATAAGTGTACTAGTTATTTAAAATTTTAAGACCATTATTGTTCCCACATAGAGTCTATTAACCTGTAGGTCCAAATTTAAGAATTAGGCCACAACTAAAATAAATTGATTAGGCTTGATTGTTTAGGTACATGACATAGATTCATTTGTACTTTTTCTTAAAAGACTTGAATTATCAATGGATAAAATATATTAATCTGTCCGATGCACCAAACATGTAATTAAAGTTGAAGATAACTAGTAGAACTAGTTATTGGCTTGAGTATCAATAACATGTAGTATTTCAAAATAGTGCCTAATGTCAAGCAACTATTAGTATTCCTAATTAATTGTAAACTTTTTCTTTTCTTTTCTCTCTTTTTATTTTTTTAATTTTTTTGCATGTAAGACCATAGGGAAAAATAAATGAGGAGTATAGTCTTTATTAAATCTTAGTTAGAAGGATGTCATGTGCTATTCGTCCACTCTAACAAGTCCATGGAGTTTTCTAGGCACGTCGTGGAAAAGTTTCGGTTCTTGTGAATCGCAAGCCCAATTTACAAGGAGATGCGTTGGTTGATTACCTTCTTTAAATTTATGTGTTTTATTAACCATAAGTTGCTGCAAGTGATCCCTAATCAAATGTGGTAGAAGAATTCAGTAGAGTTTTGCACAATTCTACCGTCCATCAACCCTAAACTCATTTCACCAGTTCGATAGAGTATTCCAACCAGTCGCTTAGGAGTTGTAATGTGTCTTCTCCCATCTAGTTGTCGAACAAAAATGAAAAATAGTTATAGTTCAACCGTCTCCGAATTTGGCACACGCACTTCCAAGTCGGAGAGTATTTTTTATAAAAAGAATTATCCCCAGCACTACTAAAATAATGACCCTTTTGCAATGATATTTGCAATAGTTTTTCAGGAAAGTCTACTGAAAAAACCACAATTGATTGTGATAAATTTTGAAGTAGAAATAGCAGTTGCAAATTTGCGACCGTGTGCACACATGACACCTGATATGATGTTTATTAATTCTACTGTGGTTTTTTATGTTGAAAGATTGCGACTATTTTATCCGTGAAAAATTAGTTTTTTTCAATTACTTTGCTATAGTTTTTTTTCATAGCAAGATAAATATTTAATTTTTTTATTTTGTGATGGAAAAATTTGCCATAAATGTTTTTCCTCTTTTGATTTTTAAATTGGTGAAAAATAATTCCGTCACAAAGTTTATATTTTATCTCTTTAATATTTTTTGATAGATTTTGTGTCACGAAAAAATGCCACGAACAAAAGTAGCTGAGGGAACATGCATCAAAATAGGTATATCAGTCCAATCTCAGTTTTAGTGTACTAACAATCAGACTGAATATAATAATTATTGGATTAGAAATTTTATGAGAACTGGAAGCTACTTCAATGTATGTCGCTGTAGACTTCCAACTTGTGATAAAATAAAGTTGAGTGCAGAATCCCCATATTGGATAGATATATATATTGCGATGGTGTTCTTACTGCGGGCGGACTTCAATAAAGTATCTTTCAATTTTATGTCTAGAAAGAAAAATCAAGAATTAAGTGGACTAGTTGGCTCAGGTAGCTAATGGAGTTGCTCTCTCTAAAGAAACCAAAGAAGTAAAATTCGGGGTGACAAGGTGAGATCATCCATCATACTTGTATCAGGTAAATATGTTCTAAATTGGAAATACTAAATGAAAACTATGGGACTTATAGACACTAATACTTGAGTTTTTAAAACTACATCTCAGTGTGCCACAACAACACTGTATGATCTTAAAGGAAATTCATTAGACAAAAGGAGCCACAACAACATATTAATTGTTACATTGTATCAATCAAGAAGAGGCTACGAATGCTATTATGAAAGTCCACAGAGGAGTCTGTGATTCCTATTTGAATAGTCGCAAGATATTTAATTCACAGGATGATATGGATAATGCTAGCTAAAAATAGTAAAACATTACCACAAACCAGCCAAAGGATGCAAAAAAATCCAACTACATGACATGATCTAAGGGTCCCTACAGAAGAGATGCTTGATAGTGAAATCTTAGTTGCTTCGATGCATAGCCGTTGAGCTAATCACTGCTTTACTCACCATCATTAAAGCAGCATATCCATATCATTCACCTATTGACTATTTTGTTAGATGACTGGAAATAAACACACCAAGCTGAAATCATTCAATTTATAAAGAAGCATTTAATCTACCAATTCAGGAAACCTCATAGAATAGTGACAAATCAAGGCACAATGTTTACTAAAAATAACATCCAAAGCTCCATCAAAGAATATGGCTGCGTGATAGCATATTCCACACAACATGATACCATAGACTGAGTCAACCAATAATACCCTAAAGGTGATAATTTTGAAAACAATTGAAGGATGCCTCTCCTAAAGAGAGTTATTTTACCTATGCTTTGAATAACTTATTTGCTAGTATGGGAGCATTTAGATCAAGAAATCACTTATTATGCAAATTTCTCATCTTTCATGCTCTTTTTTAATTTTTATATGTTTTAGTTGTGTCTTATATTTTGTCTATTTTTGATACCTTTTATTGTCCTATTTGTCTTTGTTGTAGTTTTTGAGTGGGCCCATAGACAAGCTAAGAACATTCATGCATGAAGATGATCTAAAGAATAGGCTCTGAAGCCACGAGCCTATAGGCGAGGCACCGCCCCTACAGGAAACATTGGAAAGTCTTCAACCACCTCAGCATCGTAGCCTTGACCATAGCATTACGGTGCTAAAATCCCCACAGACTGGTGATTTTTACTAAGGGCAAAGTTATTTTTTCACCCCCTAACTAACGTATAGGTGTCTTGTATCAGCAACTTAGAATAATCGTTTCAACCAACATTGAATTAGATCAATGCGATCTCTTGGATTTTGGAAGATTTCACTTGGAATTTAATGCTGTGATATTAGAGCCTGAGATAAGATGGATATTCATAGAAGATTACGGTATTTTCCATCCTTTACCTTTTAATTTTGTGTTTATTATAAATAGGTGAAACTCTGATTAAAGGATTATATACCTAGGCTAGATTTAATTATGATTCTCTAGATTTGTTAATATATTGTTGATGATCTTATAGTCTTGCTATGGATTTCATGTTTAATATTTTTGTGTTTTTGTAATTCACTTTATGCTTAATATTATTCTAAGCTTGATTAGGTTAGGCTTGGATTTATGTTTATTAGTTTGAGCTCAAGAGAGAATAGTAGGTAATCAACACTAAAAATAAATTTATTCAGTTAATTCATGGTATTCAAAGATGATTGGAGAAGTTATATGGCACAACAATATGAGAGTGATGGGTCCCCCAACTTAAATGCCCACAGGGATATGGTTGCTTGAGCCTGAGAGAGTATAATAATTAAAAATGACAATCCTAGCTCTTAATCCGATAATTTCATGTTAAATTGTTTATATCATAATTGAATCTTAATAGGTGAAATTCAGAGAATCACTTAGTTTTATTATTGTTTAGATTTAATTTCCTATTTTAGTCCCTTTTCGTTCGTCTACATAATGCGAGTGAGGAGAAGAGGGTACTGAATCCCAATCCCTATACAAATGCCAAAACATGCTCTCAATTACCTATATTCATGGTCAAGTTTTTGGGATCATTGTGGGGGAATATTATATTGATATCTTATTCAAATTACTTGTGCTACTCAAGACACTTGTTTGTTTTTGTGTTTTCTTTTCTTTTCTTTTGTTTAGTATGTATAGTTTAGAATCTTTCTTTTTGTTTTAATTTTTTTATTTTTATTGCATTTCTTGGAGATGGATAAAAAATGTTGTTGGCGGTATAATGAGCATTCTATTGGGAGGAGATCAATTAGAGAGGCCTTGAGTTCAAGCGAAATGACTTCATAAGAGTAGCTCAATTTCATGAGTCCTATGAGAGCATATGGAAATTCATAACCATCAATTGAGGAAGTCATTATTGGACTTGTCCAAGAGTCTCGAGTCTATTGAACAAGGGGTGTTGGGGAGCTCTCAGATGAGCTCATCCAAGAAACATGAACAAGGTTTTAAGTAATGAGGCTAAGGTAGGTAATCTTGAAATATAAATTATTAGCATGATACTACTTTGAGAAAAATTGCAATCAAAGTGAGATAAAGAGTTGAATCTATGAACGACCAATGAGAAGAGGGCCTTGAAGATCATTGTTTGACTCTCACCTTGGAATTTGAAGTGGGTACTGACAAGCGTGTGTAGAGGAATTGAAATAAAACTCACATACATCCATATTAAGAGGGAAAATCCTGAATTTTGATACTTCTTTAAGTTTGATGATTTTGAAATTAAGAAGAGTGGTGTTGGCAAGCATCCAAGTGAAGATAGTCAGAGTGTACCTTCAATTTCAAAAACTTTCACCATGTGTGACTTGGTATTATGATGTAAGTGGTGGAAATATAAGTTCCGAAGTGAAGAATTACCAAGTTGTCCAATCTTCCTCGAACTAAAAGCCTTACCAACCAAGGAGATGTTTGCTTTCCAGGATGATTCCCATGAGAACACGCCCATATTTATAAGGAGCATCCTCCTTATTGAGTGTATAAATGTTTTTGGACTATAGACATTTGATTGCTTTTATTTTAGCTTGTTTGTGCTTTGTTAAGTCGTAGTTGTTTGTTTAGTTTAGGTTTTATTTGTCCATTTTTTTGCTTGTTTTCAAAAAAATTGAAACTTGTTAAGCATTATGTTGATGTATGTATAGCTAACAAAGCTTGGAAAAGATAAAGATGAGCAAAAATAGGATATTTTAGCTTGTTGAAGGTCCATGATTGTAGTTGTGAGCAAGTGAGAAAGTAAAAGAGCTCATTGTAGCACTACAGGACTTAGATACACGGCCGCGATGCTGAATTCAATTAAAGCAAAAACAACTTCTATAGGAGTGGTGCCGCGACACTCAAAAGTGAGGCACAATGTTAAAGTCACTAAATGACATTAGAAGTTGCAGTATCTATAGCCCCATCAATAGCATTGCAAAACTGATTTAGGCCTAAATTTTTTTTAAATGTAGTGACCTCAAGGCCGTGGTGCTGAGTTGCCTCTAGTTTGAATGTAGACCTTTTATATTTTTTTATATTATTTTCTTTCCTCTTCTTTGGCATTATCTACTTCCTTGTTCCCTCTCAAAAACCCAACATATATCGACACACACATTTTGTGTGGTGAAAAGCTTGAATTTGGACCATCCACACCTTGAGCTTGCTGAATTCACCAGAAATTTTTTTAACTTGTTCTCTCTTACTATTCTTACCAAGCAACTGAATCTCTGCATCTTTATTCATCAAGTTTGAAGTTCTTAATTGTCAATTATACATGTATTGGGGAATTTGTCATTGATTGAGTTGCTGCCTTGTAGATATAATTTTGAGGAATAGTGGATCAAGAAACTTTGAGATTATTTAATGTTTGATTCAAATGGTGCCCCGAGTTTGTATGGAGTTCTTGCCTAAACTTTCAATTTGTTGTTGTGAAATGGAAAAGATACTTAATTGATTCATTATGTTAGGTATTTGGCATGTAAATAATTATCAAATGAGCTTGAATACAAAAATGCATGCTAGGTGTTTGATTGTCATATCTCGATGATGTGAGAATAGAAAAATGGATATTTTTTGCATGAATTTTGAGCATGGATTAGGATTAAGAGTAATTTGAGTGTGTTTTGTCAAGCAAGTTTGATGTAGAAGAAGCAGAGTTGATTTGTTTGTAGGTTCAGTAGTAACATATTGTAACTTTGCCTTCACTTTATCTTACGCATTTAATTGCTCCACCACATGCGCACACACTAACTGTAATTTGTTATCTCACATATGCATTTGTGTGTCTTCTCAATCACTTAAGACTTCATAGGTAAATGCATTTTGCAATTTTCACACTTCATCTTGCTTTGAGTTGCATTTATGGATTTCTTTCTTACATGTCTTGGTACTTGATGAACTTTAGGTATGTGAGGTTGGAAACTGCAAGGATCCAGGTCGGATGTTCCTGCTGGAAATGGGTCGACTTGTGACACTTAGCAAATGCTAGCTTCACTGAAAATGCCTCCAGCAAAGGCCTTCCAAAGCTTAAGTTAGTACTAAGCTGATCAGAGGAAACAAGTAAGGGAAATATGAAGTAAATGGCCTTATTTTTGCGTACTAAATTTTGGTTTTTACCTAGGGATTTATAGTCTCGTATCATTGGACTAATTTTACCTTACTGCCTCTCTCCTCAAAACTATCTCTATCCTTGTTCGTGGGGCACTTATGGTCTTTTTGCTCCATTTGATTGAAACGACATAATTTTTATGCATAGTACTCTGGGGTGGTGCGGAGGGCGCTTTAGAGAAGACAACATTAAATTCAACTAATTTCTTCTTACGTTACCTCCGCAGTAGGGCTTGTGTCCAACCTTTAACCTCCAAAACTCAATTACAGTATCGATAGAACTGGTGTCCAAACTCCGACCATTCAGATTGCCATTGGCGGTTGGGTGTTCGACTTTTTCCATTTTGAGGTTGACTCTATTTCCACTCATATTGGCAGGCCGATCCTAATGTCCAAGCACGGGGTGCAACATGAGTCCCCCTACTCTATGAGTCTTAGTAGAGAGAGGTCGAGAACTCGTAGAGTCCTTTGTTCAGCCCATTGCTCGATGGAGGACTTGTTCGGCACCTCCAGAAGTTGTACCATCTGTGCTTTAGGAGATGAATTATTCGCGTGGCCGACAATCGACAATTAAATGCTCTGTTAACTGGTTGCCCATGACAGTTGGCATTCTCGAGGCATACCTTATATATTGTGGGCGTGGTTACTTTCGCATCCCCACATCCAAAAATCTCCTTTACTCTCTCTACTTCTAGGTCGATTACTATGCTCCGAGATTGAGTTTTAGGTGCCTCCATTCTTAGAGTCCACAACTCTTAGGTATTCCTCATTCCTTTCTCTTTACATTTGATCTTCTCTCTTTCTTCTTCACCTCTTTTTTTTTTCTTTCTCAATGGATTCTGATAGCAGTAGCGAGATCAGGAGAATAAGCGAAGATAGTGGGGTTTAGGTCAAAGATTATTCTAGCAGTAAGATTGAGAGTTCTGATAGCTTCAACCCCAACTATATGAGTGACACAACACTCGATAATATGGGTGATAAGGAAGGTTGGGCTGAGCTTGCAGAGGCCCTAGTAGAAGAGGGCATCGAGGGTGGGGGAATTCGAGGGGTGAGGATGAGCTAGAGACTTTGAGAGTTGAGGACCCCCTAGTCGGATCGAAAGTCGATCCCCATAGGTTAGCGGAGGATTCAACTAGTTTTGGTAGGGTGGCTTCTTCGATCAATCGAGGGATGGGACCCTAACCTCTGTGAAAAGTAGACCTTATATAGAACTCCGACCTCCTATACTAACACAAAATCCACCATCACTAAGGCTGAGTTAGTGTATGTCCAAGCCCAATTTCATATCCCCCATGAGTTTGAGCTTATTCGACTTGAAGAGAATGACCGCATGCATTGAGCTCTTAAAATTATCTCGCCATGCACTGGCCGGCCTGCAGTGTGATCTTAGGTTTCCCATCGCCCCTGAAGTTAAGGCCATCCTTAATGGCATTGGGCTTGTCCAACACAGTTAGTTTCGAACTCATTTCCCTTGATATACATGTTCGTCGTCCTCATGAGATGTTACTGACAAATGCTTTCTATTACTAATTTTGCTTCACTTTTCCACCTCCTCTCGTTGAGTAAATTGACCACCACCTCGTAGGAAGGTTCTCAACCCTTATTCATCTTCCTATAGAAAAGTCTTGAAAAGTAGTGGTTCTCCATGATAGCCCCTGAGGGCGTGAGTATGAGAGTCCCGAGATGATGGGTCTCAGGAAAAATTAATTTGAGCGGGCAAGGTTAGCCATCTTGGGATAATCATTTTGTACAATAATCGGTCATGGAGGGTCTCATCAACACCTCCGAGTTTGTGATCAAGTCGGTATTGGCACTGGCTAACCTTTTCCCTACTCGGTCAACTATAGTTTTGGGTTGGCTGTTCGGTAGACACATTTGTTTCCCTTTATTTTGACTAACTTTTATCGGATATATCTTTTCTTACTTGACCTCTCATTTTTTCTCGTAGATCGATCACTAGTCATGTCGGCTAGGAACAAGAAACTTGATGCTATTCACCATTTAACCTATCAGGCCGAGGCCTATGCCCGCTGCCGTTTTGCAAGCTCCTCCTATTGGTTCGGCTCACCAAATCCCTCCCCTTGCTGTCGAGTCAGTTAGGTTGAACATGCCCCATGAGGGAACGGGTTCGGCGCCTCCACCACCCAGGAGACTTATGCCTAAGATGAAGGGAAGAGTATTACATTTATCAAGAAGGAGTCGACCTCTCAGGGTAAGAGCATGGCTTTGTTCGAAAGTTTTTGTGATCGGGCTCAAGGTCCACTTTTGCTCGATCTGTGCTTGCGTCAAAGACCTTAAAGAGCCTTCTTTTCAACCCGTTCAGTCTCCCAACTTTTGAGAAGCCTTTCCCCGAGCTTGGTAGTAGAGGGATAAGCAACAATGCTTCGATCATCGATGAGGGGGATCTATGTATGACCTCTGAAGGTTAGTAAGCTACTAAGATCCAATTATCAAACTTCAAAAACTCAAAAAAACTAGTGCTTAGAGCCTACCAAGGATCTAATCATGCTAGGGATTTAGATTTAGTTGGAGAATTCCCTCAAAAAGCAAATTTCCAAGGTTGTAATAATGAACACTTCACTAATCCAGAATCAGGCGGGCTCTGGCATAGCGGATGAACAATGACTTTTGCCTTAGTCTAAAAGCTCCAAAATGGAACATCTCAACTCCTTGAGAAAAGTGCTGTAAAAAAATTTAGAGCAAAACTCGATCTGGATTGCTTGGAAAAAATTCATAAGTAACTGCTTTGTTCTAATGGATCTCCAAAGCTTGCAAATCAAATGCTTTGCATCTATTGATATGATCCACACACCAATCAATCCTCCAAATTCCACTCACTTTTAGTTGGAGAAAGAAAATAGAATTATAGTGGTGAAGGCCGAATTTTGAGGTAGGAGAAGAAAAAACTAAATAAAGCTTCAACACATGATGCAATGCTTGAAGGAGGTTTTGGAGGGAGTTGCAAAGAATCTAATTCTTCACACCTTTTGTTATGTAGCCGAGTCCTTTTTCATATATATCTATATATAGATGTTGGATGGTGTGAAGCAAAGGTGGCATCAACCTTCCATGTGGGGGGGCGACCAAGTAGGGGTTCCGAAGTGGCAAATTTGAATTCAAATCTCATTTGAATTTCATGTGCATTTTAATTTCATTTGAAATCTAATTTTAAGTTAATTAAGATGCTAGATTCAAATGAACATTTCATTTGAATTTTTCCTCCAAAATGTATTCCTCTCATTAATTAAATTAAACACTTTAATTTAATTACTTATCCTTTGACTTAACTCTTGTATCAACAAGTTTAACTCTTAAGCTCAATTTTGTTAATTTAACTCCTTAAATTAACTTAACCAATTGATAGTCACTTTTCACCACATAATAACTCCTTAGTTATTGGTCTAATTTAACCTTTTAAATTAATTGATTAATTTAACACTTAAATTAATTAAGCCAAAAATTGACCTTTAAATTGGCACCTCAAAATTGGTTACCTTAGAGTGATTCTCCAACTCTTAGAAAATTGCTCCAATAACTAGGATGTTTACTGGATTTTGTGTGTGACCCAATAGATTATATCATTCATTGGGCATTGGCTTACAACTCCTTGTGACTTTTGAATATCATATATTCATTTTAGTTTAAAACAACTTTTAAACTAATCGACTCAATTTAATTAATCTCATTAATTGAAGAGTACCCAATCTCCATGGTCATTGTCCAACCTCAAGACCATGGAGCCCAACCAATTGCCTGAAATGAATGCTTTTGGAGAACCATTATAGCTCTACATGTACCATGTAAATACGGTCCTTTTTGTCTTCTATCTCCCGAAAGAGGCCTAGGACAAGATATTTGCCGGTTCCATAATAGCCTCGATACTATATCTCTATTCTCAATGTTTGATTCCCTTGGGTGACATCATCTTTGGAAAACTCATTTTCCAAATTGTCATACCACCTTGTGCAAGGATTTCTTGGAATTGATCATTATAGAATACATAAGAGTTGCACTCGCCCTTCACAAAAGCGAGGAGCCGGATTCCATTTTGGATCTCACAAACTTCCATGCCAAGTAGCTCATACCCAACCTCAACTTGAAAGACCCGTTAAGTGGTCAAGGAAGAGTTAAGGCATGAGGACTAGACACAAGGTTACCGTGGATTCTTAAGTTAAAGGACTAATAATATACACTAGTGTATGCTGGAGAACTCACCACTACCAACTTGCCACAATGGCTATCTAGTGGATTCTCCGGTGGGCCTTTAGTACCTTATTCTCTAACAAACACCCACTACATATGTATCTATATCTCATACGGCTTCTAATGGAATAGAGAAATATCCAACTCTTGAATTTAGGCATCGTTAGTGCAAGTCTATCAAGATCTTAGATGCTCTGTCTCGTAAGATCCTATGACTTTGAAGATTTAAGATCACGACCATGTAAAACTTATTCCATGGTCACCAAAGCAAGTCCTGTAGTCATGAGTGATCTAATAGCTTCATCCAAATGCAAGTGAAGAAATAAAGAGCATAAGTTGAAGATGACCATATAGAGAATATAATTCAATTAAGATTGTTTTACAAGGAAATGACTTTACAAAGCCAATCTTATTGGCTTGTCGGGCACTATTCGAACAATCTCCCCCTTGCCCTACAACCAATGCCCCTTGGCCTTGAGACCCATCTTGTCAAGATGTCCTTCAAAGACTTTTTGCATTAGTAGTTTTGTTAGTGGATCTGCTATATTCTCTTCTGAGGCAACTCTCTCCGCTCAGATGTCGCCTCTATCAATTATCTCCTGGATCTAATAATATCGCCTCAAAATATGCTTGGATTTCTGATGAGATCTTGGCTCTTCAGCTTGTGCCACTGCCCCGTTGTTGTCACAATAGACAACCAATGGCTCAGTAATAATAGGCACTACATTCAACTCCTGAATGAAGTTTTTCATCCAAACACCTTCCTTTGCAGCTTTCGAAGCTATAACATAATCTGCCTCCTTGGTAGAATCGACTTTGGTGTCTTGTTTGGAACTCTTCCAACTCACTGCCCTGCTATTAAGGTAAAATATAAATCTAGAAGTCGATTTTAAGTTATCTACATCGGATTGGAAACTTGAATCTAAAAACCCCTCTAGTTTCAATTCTCCATTACCGTATACCAAAAAAAAAATCCTTAGTCCTTCTCAAGTACTTAAGGATTGCTTTAACGGCTATCCAATGACTCTCACTGGGATTAGATTGGAACTTACTCATAACACTTAGCGAGTGTGTCACATCCAGTATTGTATATTGAACTGCATCTATTATGCTACTAATAGAGGAGGCATAAGGTATGTGGGACATTCTTTATCTCTCGTTTTTAGTCTTAGAGGCCATAGATTTGGAAAGACGAATGCCATGTCCCATGGGAATAAATCCTTTCTTGAATTTTTCTATACTAAACCTTTTTAGTATTTTGTCAATGTACGGGGTTTGAGATAGCCCCAGCATCCTCCTAGATCTATCTCTATAGATACATATTCCTAATATGTAGGATGCTTATCCCAAATCTTTCAAGGAAAATTGTGTAGATAACTATACTTTAGTACACTCTAACATTCCTACCTCATTACCAATGAGAATAATGTCATCAACATAAAGCACAATAAAGTGTATCGAAGTCCTACTAGCCTTCTTATACACACATGGTTCATACACATTTTTGACAAAGCCAAATGATTTGACTGTTTTGTCAAAACGTATGTTCCAACTTCGGGATGCTTGTTTGAGTCCATAAATGGATCTCTAGAGTTTGCAAACCTTTTGGTCACTCCCATTGGATGTAAAACCTTGTGGCTGCTCCATATAAATTTCTTCTTCAGTGTCTCCATTGAGAAAAGTGATTTTCACATCCATTTGCCATATCTTAGTCATAATATGCGACCGCGGCAAGTAGAATCCGAATGGACTTAGACATAGCGATTGGTGAAAAGGTTTCCTCAAAATTGATACTGGGTCTTTGAGTGTAATCCTTCGCCACTAGTCGAGCTTTAAAAGTCACCACTTCTCCATGTACTCCAAGCTTTTGCTTATAAATCCACTTGCAACTAATGGGAACTATTCTCTTTGGTGGATCTACCAAAGTCCATGGAGTTCATTTTGGATCTCGTGGCTTCAAGCTACTATCATGAATCTATGTCTGGCATAGCTTTCTCATAGGTTTTCGGATCACTATCTGATTGGCCCATCTCATGAAGGAATCCAAACCTTTCTGGTTGTTTCTTGATTCGGTCCGACCTTCTTAGAGGTTGCGTGTGAGGCTCTAGTTGCTCATTTGTTTCCACCACTTGTGGGATTTCTTGATCATCTTGAACTTCATCAAGTTCTATGATAACGCTATTTCTATCTAATATAAATTTCTTTACAAAAAATGGGCGTTCCTTGAAACAAATACCTTTTGTTCCGAGGGATCATAGAAATAGTAACCTTTAGACTCTCTAGAGTATCCCACAAACTTGCAAAAGGTGGATCTACTATCCAACTTGGCTTCCATAGTCTGTCTCACATAAGCGGGAGATCCCCAAATCTCGAGATATTGGTAAGAGGGTGCTTTTTTGGGTATCGACTTTGAAAGTACTACATTTAGTAGCTTTGCCGTCGTGTCTAAAGCGTATCCCCAAAAGGATATGGGCACATCGAAAAAGCTCATCATAGAACGTACTATGTCTAACAAGGTATGATTTCTCCTTTCGGCTACTCCATTGTGTTGGGATGTGCGGGTGGAGTCCATTGAGAGTGAATCCCATTCTCCTTTAGATAATCCAAGAATTCGGTGCTCAAGTATTCTTTCCCTCGATCCGATTGAAGAGCTTTAATATTTAGCCCCAATTTCTTTTCTACTTCATTCCTATACTCGTTGAAATTTTCAAAGGCTTCGGACGTGTTCTTTATAAGAAACACATGTCTGGATCGACTATAATCATCGGTGAAGGTGATGAAGTAGGAATAGCCTCCTCTCCCACTAACTCTTAGTGGTCGACAAACATTCATATAGATCAAATTCAAAAGACTTGTGGAGCGCTCCGTTTGTCCTACAAAAAGACCCTTGGTCTTTTTTCCTTTAAACAAAATTCACAAGTAGGAAGATCCTCAATGCTATTAACATTTAGAGCTTCGAGAGCTTCTAACTTGTTCATCCTATTTTTAAAAATATGTCCAAGTCTTGCATAACATAATATGACATCTTCTTTGTTATCTAACTTTCTTTTACTTGATTGAATGTGCATTATTGAAGTTTGAGAATCAAGTATGTACAATCCATTAATTAATGTACCTTGTGCAATTAAAGAACCATTCTTTAATACTTTCAACATCCCATTCAATATAGAAAAATCAAATCCTTCATTATCAAGAATGAGAATTGAAATAATATTCTTAACAAGATGGGATACATAATAAATCGGATCAAGTATAATGCAAGGATTCCCCAAGTCTAACTTGATAACGCCTTGGAAAGTGGCCGCAACTCTTGCTCCATTTCCTAGGTGGAGGATCATATCCTCTTCACAAACACTCATTCTTCTTTCCATCTCTTGTAACGAATTATAAAGGTGAGAACCACATGCAGGTATCAATTACCAATGTGGAAGAATTAGTCGTCATGTATACTTCAATAAACTACATACCCTTCTCAAATGTTGCAAGATAATCTTTGCAATTTCTATTCCAATGTCCATTTTCGCCACAATAGAAACAACTAGCTTCAGTTTTAACCTTCTTCTTAACCCTTCCAGAACTCTTCTTGGGTTGCTTCCCTTTTGAGGAATAACTTTTCTTCCTCTTACCTCTCTTTCTAGGACCCCTAAGGACCTTCGACTTGGAGAAGGATGCAAGCATAAGGGGCTTTTCCTTTTTCACTATCGCCTTCGCGGTCACAAGCATACTAACCAACTCGTTAATTGTAACTTCTTGCTTGGACATATTGAAGTTCATAACAAATTAGTCATATGATGGTGGTAATGATTGTAGATCAAATCCACGTAAAGGTCGTTGTCCATGACCACACCTAACTGTCCAAGCTTCTCGATGAGTCTTATCATTTTGAGGCTGTGATCATAGATATTGGACCCTACACTCATCCTTTTCCTAAAGAGCTACTCTGACTCTTGCAAGTGTACATAGATCTCTCGAGCATGTTTCATGTGCTCATAAGTCTTTTGGAGCTTATTGGACATGGAGGCCATCATGACATATCTAACTGGTAGATCATCATCTACAAATTTCATGAACATTTCATGTTGTTGGTCAGTGGCGTCATCACCAAATGTGTTCACGAGACTTTGATGAAGGACATAAGTCCATTTTTCAAAGTCAAGAATTATTTTAAGGTTTCTCAACCAATCTTAGAAGTTAGCCTAATAAGTTTATTGGTTTCCAAATTTGATGCGAGTGGATTCATAGCCATTTTGTTTGAAGATTTTAAAAATCTACATGAGGCAAAAAAAGAGTATAAGTATGTGATTGAGTTTGATATTAAAAATAGGTTCATGGTCTTTCAAGAATGTTTTTCTCCTATTATTTTATCAAATTCTTCACTCCCTAGAAGAATTCGGGAAATCATATTTCCTAGTGAGAATCAAGATCCCAAGGACTTGTAAGTGGACCCCCGTATATTAGTGCCATCTACAAGCAATCGAAGGGTAAGCAACGTTTGGTAATTGTATCTCATGCAACTTTTGATATATATTACCTCACTTTTCACATAGACCCACGTACTTGTGTGCCATCTATGGTACTAAATGTTAAGTCGTACCTACCAATCAATCTTTGACTCAAGACGGGCACCACATCATCCCCTGTACACGAGTGCCAATGTGTGGGTGTTCCTAAGTTAAAGTGTATCTCATGCTAAGTGTATGCTCACAGCTTTCCTCCTAAGTGTAATCCCCGTACATGAGTGTCATCACATAAAATCGATAGTATCATCATAGCATGCACTATTGGTAGAAGGCTTGGATTAATTAAAACTCTTTTAATTTCTATCTATTTTGACCTAATATTTGTAATATTAGTAAAAGCACTTAGACATTCTAAGTGGACGGTTTTTGCTTGTAAAGATCTAATCATTTTATCTTTTTATTTAGGTTTTCTATATCCTAACCATACATCTCATACATTAATAGGATATGAAAAACATAAATAAGTAAATATGCCTAGCATGCTCCTAGGGTGGGATGATCATGAGCTTAACCAAGTGGTGCACTTAAAGCCATAGGTGCACCACCTAGTTGATTTAAGTGGGTTGATGAAATCTAGCTATTACATGAGTGTATGCCATACATCCATGGATCTTCAAAAGTCTCCATGCCTCTATGGTCTCTTTTGCTCCATGTAACTTTAACATGAGAAAGAAATCTCACTCTTTGTGATTCTACTCTCATAACATTTACAAGGTAGAAATTAAGAGACATGCAAGCCCTAATTTAATATAACCCATTTCAACAACTTGAAACAAATAAAATCAATATTAAAGGCTCATGATCATCCTCATTCATTCATCATCCATTCAGCAATTAAATGAACAATAAACAAATCTAGAATTAATAATTAATTCCATCAATTAAATGCTAATCAAATTAAAAAATAACTAGTCATGCCTAACACTTATACAACATATGGAGATTAACTTTGACAAGATTTAGGGAGTTTGAAAAAATGTTAAACATTTTATTGAACAATTGCACAACACTTGTGCAATTTATATGTGGATACAAAACCATTTTGAGCATGAAATGAGACACAAAAACATGTCAAAACTTATCCTAATGCCAAGATACCCATTGTTGTTCACACTGGGCGCATGGCCTAGGCATAGGCCATGCGCCCGCTGCCTGGCCAGCGCTTGGCTGTGCTCGGTAGCTTGGTATCTTTGGCTTAAGGACCAAGTCAACTCGTTTTAGGCTCAACTTTTATAGACCAAAAAATTTAAGACACATCCTAAACATGTCATCACACATTTTAGATAGAATTTCCAGATTCAAATCAACTTTTAAAAGTAAAAATTCAAGTGTTCAATCAAGCTTCAAAAAAACTAGTTTAAAAGAATCACATTCTTCAAAAATCTCCAACAAAACTCCAATCAAATTGGATTCAAAAATGACCAAAACACATTAAGGTTAGATTTAATATGCTATATCAACATATAACATCAATTAATGCTAAATCAACATTTTACATTAAGAGCTATGAATTAAAACATACTAATCATATAAATTAACACTTAATACACATAGTAGCATACTTTCAAAACATCAATCAAGGAGCCACACACAACTTCATCAAAACACTCCAACTCATCATATGAATCAAGAATTTGGTGATTATGATCAATTCATCACATGAATCAATCATCAACCAAAAATCTAAATCTAAGAATGATTTATGCACTGATATCACTTGAAGGTTAGTAAGCCATTAGGATCCAATTATCAAACTTCAATAGCTCAAAAATAAGTAGTGCTTACAGCCTACCAAGGATCTAATCAACCTTGGGATTTAGATTTAGTCGGAGAATTACCTCAAAAAGCAAATTTCCAAGGTTGCAATGGTGAACACTTCACCAGTCCAGAATCTGGCAGGCTCTGGCATAGTAGATGAACAGTGACTTTGCCTCAGTTAAAATGCTCCAAAAATCACAAAAAAAAAAAAAGGAACCTTGCAACTCCTTAAGGAAAGTGTTGTTAAAAAATTCAGAGCAAAACTCGAACAGGATTGCTTGGGTAAAATTCGGCAAGTGACTGCTCTGTTCCAGTAGATCTCCAAAGCAAACAAATCAAATGGTTTGCCACTATTGATATAATCCATACACCAATCAATCCTCCAAATTCTACTCACTTTTAGTTGGAGAAAGCAAGTAGAATTACAATGATGAAGGCCAAATTTTCAGCTAGGAGAAGAAAAACTAAGCAAAGCTTCAACCCATAATGCAATGCTTGAAATAGGTTTTGGAGGGAATTGTAAAGAATCTAATTCTTTAGACCTTTTGTTATGCAGCAATTCCTCTCTCATCTATATCTATATATAGATGTTGGATGGTGCGATGCCAAGGTGGCATCAACCTTCCATAACGGGGGCGACCAAGTGGGGGTGCCAAGGTGGCAAATTTGAATTCAAATCTCATTTGAATTTCATGTACATTGTAATTACATTTGAAATTTAATTTTAAGTTAATTAAGATGCTAGATTCAAATGAACATGTCATTTTAATTTTTCCTCCAAAATGTTCTTCTCATTAATCAAATTAAACACTTTAATTTAATTAATTATCCTTTGACTTAACTCTTAAGTCAAGCAAGCTTAACTCTTAAGTTCAATTTTGCTAATTTAACCCTTTAAATTAACTTGACCAATTGATGGTCACTTGGCATCAAATAATTAACTCTTTAATTATTGGTTTAATTTAACTCTTTAAATTAATTGATTAATTTAACACTTAAATTAATCAAGCCAAAAATTGACCTTCAAATTGGCACCTCAAAATCAGTCAACTTGGAGTGATTCTCTAACTCTTGGAAAATTGCTATAATAACTAGGAGGTTAATTGGCTTTTGTGTGTGACTTAATAAGTTCTACCATTCATTGGACATAGGCTTATAAGTCTTTGTGACTTTTGAATATCATATATTCATTTTAGTTTAAAACAACTTTTAAACTAATCGACTCAATTCAATTAATCCCATTAAAGAGTACCCAATCTCCATGGTCGATGTCCAACCTCAAGCATATGGAGCCTAACTAATTGGATGAAATGAATATTTTTGGAGAACTATTGTAGCTCTACGCGGACCATACAAATACGGTCCTTTCGTCACCTATCTCCCTAAAGAGGCCTAGGGTAAGATATTTGCCGGCTCCCTAATAGCCTCGATAGTGTGTCTCTATTCCCAATGTTTGATTCCCTTGTGTAACCTCATCTTTGGAAACTCCATTTCCAAATTATCACACCACCTTGTGCAATGATTTTTTTGAATCGATCATTATAGAATACATAGGAGATGCACTCGCCCTTCGCAAAAGCGAGGAGTCGGATTCCATCTTGGATCTCACAAACCTCTATGCCAAGTAGCTCATACCCAATCTCAACCCGAAAGACTGCTAAGTGGTCAAGAAAGAGTCAAAACGAGGACCAAACACAAGGTTACCATTGATCCTTAGGTTAAAGGACTAATAATAGCACTAGCGTAAGCTGGAGAACTCGCCACTACCGACTTGCCACTACAGCTATCTAGTGGATTCTCCGATGGGCCTTCAGTGCCTTGTTCTCTAAAAAACACCCACTAACATATACTCATATCTCATATGCTTGCTCATGGAACGAAGCAATATCCAACTTTTGGATTTATGCATCACTAGTGCAAGTTTATCCAGATCTTAGATGGGCCATCTCATAAGATCATATAACTTGAAAGATTTAAGATCTCGATCGGGTAAGAATTATTCCATGATCCCCAAACCAAGTCCCGTAGTCATAAGTGATCTAAGGGCTTCATCTAAATGCAAGTGAAGTAATAAAAAGTATAAGATGAAGATGGCCATATAAAGAATATCATTCAATCAAGATTGTTTTACAAAGAAATAGCTTTACAAGGCCAATATTATGGGCTTGCTGGGCACTATTCTAACAACCTCTTGGGCTCTCATGCAGACGGGCATCTTTGAGGTCAACCAAGTAAAGATCTCAACCATTGCCGCTGGGAAAGTTTTAAAATAGCTCTGTTGTCATGCCAATATAGTAGTCTTCGACCCCTTCCCACATAATATAAATTTGTATATTATTGTTATGCTAATTGTCAACCTTACATTTTTGCTAGATAAGCCAACTAAATTCGAGAATGCCTAGGGAGACATGCCCGAGGTGCTGAGGGAAAAGGTCAAAAATTTACAATCTCTCAAGACCTTGGTCGACAAGAAAAAATGCGAGATCGAGAAGCTAAAGGCTGATGCAAACCAGAAGCTAATAGCCCTTGTAGTCCAAAATAGCAAGATCAGGAAGAAGGTGCTCGATTTGTAGAGACAGCTCCTCAATGTTCAAGACAGGAGCTATCATAAAAGTTTCAGGGACGGAAGGTCGGCCTCAGATGATGATTTGATCAAAGTGCTTCCTATCTTAATTGAGGAAGCCCTGGAGTCTAATCTTTGTTGATTGTTGCTGCATTTTGGGTGCCACTATCTAGAAGTCAGTGTTCGATCGCACCATCACTTAACTGAAAACCCTGGGGTTCAACTTTGATGAGACCATGCTGAGCCTTGACCTTGATGATAACTTGTAGTCTTTCACCTTGGAAGAGGGCGAGGTCGAGCCCCATAGGAACTAGCATGAGCGTCAGCTTGAGATCTTGATCCCTATTGTTTAGGAGTTGGTATACACTACTTTTCTTTCAATCACTAAGGCTTTTGTCGAGGTTGTTTAGATTGGACCTTCAACGTTATTCCATTTACCTCCAGGTTCGATGTTTACCCCTGTCGACGCCAGTCCTTCTCCTGCTGCCGAGAAGTCTACTAATGTTGCCAATCCTTTGATTGCCCCAGGGGGTACTTTGACCTCCAGGATCTAAACTTTTGACACCTTTTCCCCAACTTTGTTTCCCATCGACCACAAGGTGGTCGACGTGGTTGGCAGTTATCCAATATATTTTCTTTTTAATTTTTGTAACTTTCAAACTGGATGTCCTTATTTTCTTTTTATTAATACAATTTTCATTTTGGTTGGTTGTTAGTCTCATTGCTTCTATTTTCATCTCTTTTACATATTTTCATTATTGCCTATGATGTGATTTACTTGTTGCCTAATCAAAGGGCTTGACCTCATTTATCTCGTACTCGATCGTATTTACTTATATGGTTAAAGGGTTATTCCTCATTTAATTCATACTTATTTGATTCGAACTTATGAGGCTACCCTCCCCTCCATCCTTTTGCTTTCTCGACTAGTAAAGTAAGTGATGGGTATGTTGAGGAGGGAATGTTTAATGCATTTTTAGCAAAGTTATTGTCTAACATGATCCAGTTAAGAACGTTGATATATTATTATTGTCATGTAATTGACTGGGTAATCGAGCATCGCTACTTAGGCAATTGCTGATTGAGTTAGAATAATGAAATTAAAATACAAAATGCTTTGTTTGCTCGCTACAGTGGCAATTTAGTGGTCGGGAAAAATATTGAATACATAGATCGTTACATAGGCGATAAATGGCTAGTGGAAGCTTTGATTTGCTTTGCCATTACAAATACTGGAAATGATTTTCAAGTGTAATATTTCTTGAGATTAGTAGCATTCCATGTCCTCGGGAGCTCGATGCTATGCTCATCTGCCATCAGTATGCGTTGTTCTTGGCTATGTTGACAACTTTGAATGATTTTTCCCATTTGGGGTTGAGTTTACCGATGTGCTTAGTGACATCTATCTTCTTGAGGACCAGGTTACTGACTTGAAAGGCTTGAGGTCTCACTTTCTTGTTGTAATTTTTTGCCATCAGTCCCTTATAATGTTGGATCTTTGCATATGACTGCTGTCTTTTCTCCTCGAGCAAATCGAGCTCTAAAGCCCTCATCTCATAGTTTACCTTTACGTTGTAGTTAAGTATCCTTTCTATCACTTCGATTATTTTGACGGGAAGCACGGCCTTGGATCTATAGATCATGTCGTATGGAGTTTCTCCTGTTGTTGCTCTAAAGGTGGTGCAATATGCCTAACGTACCCAAGGAGCTTGTTCGTCCACTTTGCCTTAGCTCCTTCCAACCTTTTCTTGATGTGGTCGATGATGGTCCTGTTTGTCATCTCAATTCACTCATTGCTTTGCTGGTTGCCCACCGACATGAAATGTTGTCAGATCCCTAAGCTTTGACACCATTCTGTGGTCTTCTTAATTTGGAATTGAGTGCCGCTGTCACACACAAATGATCTCGGGAGTCCAAATTTGCATATAATGTTTTTCTAAATGAAAGCTCAAATCGCCGCATTGGTTACCTTGGCAACAACCTTAGCTTCTACCTATTTTGTAATGTATTCGACTGCAACAATGAGGTATATGCATTACTCATCACCGGTGAAAATCTTCCCATGATGTCGATGTCCCATTAGTTAAATAGCCATGAAGCTTTAACGCCAACTATTAGTGCAGCTGGTTGATGGGGTGTGTTAACATGGAATTAGCATAATTCACACTTGCAGCGGAAGTCTATAGCATCCTTTGTCAAGGTGAGCCAACAATATTCTTGCATAAGCACTTTGTGAGCTAGCGCTCGACTTTCTGAATGATTCCTATGCATACCCTCATGATTTCATCAACACTCCATTAGCTTATTTCGCCTTCAAACAGTGTAGAGGTGGTCTAAGAAAAGAACGTTTTAAGAACCTACGGGCTTTGACAATATCTATTGGTAGCTTACCATTTTGAAGGTACTCCACTTTGTTATCTTGTTAGTTCGGGATCGAGTCTTCGATCGACCACACTATCCTTTCATCAACCTTGGCATCAGATGTGCTTAGGTTGTCTTGCATCAATAAAGTTATTATTCTTCGGTAGATGCCTTGGGTTGAGCTTGTAAGCTTACATAGAGTGTCGGCTTTGTCATTCTCTAACATGGGAACTTGGTTGAGGGAAGATAACTGAAATTTTTGTTGCAGTTCTCAAACTATTGCTAAATATTTGGCCATCGATGCTTCGTTTGTTTCGTAAGTGCTGTCAACTGCCAAGCAAAAAGTTGGGAGTCGGTTAGGGCTGCTAGCTGTTGGATTCCCTGTTGAATATCTATTTTCATCCCCGTGATGAGGGCTTAGTACTCTGCCTTATTGTTGGTAACTTGAAAGTTCAAATTTATAGCGAACTCGACCTCTGTACCATTGGGTGCGCATAGTAGACTTGCACGAACGATGCATAGATCCAAGGAGTTGGATATTGGTCCATTTCATGGGCAATCCATATAAGATATGAATGCATATTAGTGGGTGCTTGTTAGGGAACAAAGCACTGAAGGCCCACTTGAAGAATCTACTAGATAGCAGAAGTGGCAAGTTCTCTTGCTTACGCTAGTACATATAATTAGTCCTTTAACCTGAGGATCTATGGTAACTTTGTGTTTAGGTCTTCATGCTTTGACTCCTTCCTAGTCATCTAGTGGGCCGTTCGGGTGGTGATTGGGCATGAGCTACTTAGACATGGAGGTTTGTGAGATCCAAGATGGAATTCGACTCCTCATCTTTGTAAAGGGCGAGTACATCTCCTATGTATTCTATAATGATCAATTCCAAGAAATCCTTGTGCAAGGTGGTGTGACAATTTGGAAAAAGACTTTTAAATATGGAATTTCATCTATAATGTGTGTTTTAATGTTTAGAAAGTGTCCTAAATTTGTTGGTGCACAAAATTTAAGCTATTTGATACTCGACTCGAGCAAGACATGAAAATAGGGGCTGCTGCCCTGCCTAGCCGAGCACTAGCCGAGCAGCAGGCCCGCAAGGAGCGTATTTGTTGTGCGGCCATGCGCCCAGCCTGGGTGAGCAGCGGCCGATTTTCATATTGCTTGAGTTTTGTTGTTTTTGTGCCCTTTTTTATGACCAAAAGTGTTTTAATCCACACATGATAGATGCACAAGTGTTGTGCAAGTTCTCAAAATTATGTTTGACATTTTTGAATACTTCTAAAAATTTATTGAAGTTAATCTTCAATTTATTTTTTTTGGCATAATTGTTATGCTTCCTTTTGCTTGGCCAATTATTTGTTTATGAGATAAGCATTTAATTATAGGAATTAATTGTTAATTCTAGATTTATTTATTGTTCATTTAATTGTTGAATGAATGATGAATGAATGGGGATGATCATGAGCCTTTAATTTTGATTTTATTTGTTTCAAGTTGTTGAAAAGGGCTGCATTAAATTGAAGCTTGTATGCCTCTTTATTCTATCTTTTAAAAGTTATAAGAGTAGAATCACTAGGAGTGAGGATTTCTTTCTCATGTAAACATTGCATGAAGCAAAGAAGACCATTGGAGGCATGGAGACTTTTGAAGACCTATGAATATAAAGGGATACACTCATGTAATGGCTAGATTTAATCAACCCACTTAAAATCAACTAAGTGGTGCACCTATAGCTCTGAGTACACCACTTGGTTGGGCTCATGGTCATCCCACCGTAGAAGCAAGCTAGGCACATTTACTTATTTGTTCATTCCATATCCTATTGATATATGAGATGCATGGTTAGAATAAAAAAAACCTAAATAAGAAGAAAATGATGAGATCTTTGCAAGCAAAAACCCTTCACTTAGAATGTCTAAATGCTTTCCAAATATTAAGTCAAAATAGATACAAATTAAAAGGAGTTTTAATTAATCCACGCCTTCTACCAATACTATATGCCATGACGACGCTATCAATTTTATGTGATGGCACTCGGTTTTGGGGGTCAAACTTAAGAGGAAAGCTGTGAGCATACACTTAGCATGAGATGCATCTTTGAATCAAGAACGCCCACATATTGGCACTCGGTTACGAAGGATGATGTGGTGCTCGTCTTGAATCAAAGTATGATTGGTAGGTTTGACTTAACACTTAGTAACATAGATGGCACATAGTTACGTTGGTCTGTGTAATGTGAGGCAAAATACATTAATAGTTGCATAAGATGCAATTAGCAAAAGTTACTTACTCTTCGATTGCTTGTGGACGACACTCAGTTACGGGGGTCCGCTTGCAAGTCCTTGGGATCTTGATTCTCACTAGGAAATGACATTTTCCTAATTCTTTTAGGGTGAAGGATTTGATAAAATAGTAGGAGAAAAACATTCTTGAAAGACCATGAACATGTTTTACAATATCAAAATTCAATCATATGCTTATACTCTCCTTTTTTGCCTCTTGTAGATTTTTTGAAATACTCAACAAAAAATGGCAAAAAATCCACTCGCTAGCGTTTTGGAAACCATTAAACTCACCAGGCCTAACTTCCATGATTTGTTAAGGAACCTTAAAGTCATTCCTGACTCTGACAAGAGGACTTACATACTTGATCAATGTCCACCGGACGCCTTGGGTGATGATGCCACTGATGAGGCCAGTGAAGTGTTCGCTAAACTTGTGGATAATGATCTATAAGTAAGATGCCTCATGATCACATCCATGACTAATGAACTCCAAAAGACTCATGAGCATATGAGACATGCTAGTGAGATCTACAAACACCTACAAGAGTTGTATGGTATACAAATAAGACACGAAAGGTTCCCTTTATCAAGAGACCTCTTTAGATCAAGGATGGTAGAGTATTCAAGTGTCCTTGATCACAGGCTTAAGATGGTTAGACTCATCGAAAAGCTTAGACAACTAGATGTGGTCATGGACAATAACCTCTATGTGGATTTGATCCTACAATCATTGTCCCTTTTGTTCGACTAATTCATTATGAACTTTAATATTTCTAAGCAAGAAGTGACGATTAACGAATTGGTGAACATGTTGGTGACCGCCGATGCGACTATGAAAAAGAAAAAGCCACTTATGCTTGCTTCCCCCTTTAAGTCGAAGGGCTCTAGAGGTCCTAGAAAAGGAGTTAAGAAGAAGAATAGTTCCTCCTCGAAAGGGAAGCAACCCTTGAAAGGCTCGAGAAGAGTTAAGAAAAAGAAAGGTGACAAGACCGATCCAACTTATTTTTATTGTGGTGAAAATGGGCATTGGAAAAGAAATTGCAAGGAATACCTTGGCACCTTTGGGAAGGGTATGTGCTTCATTGAAGTACACTTAATGACTAATTCTTCCTCATGGGTATTTCATATAGTATGTGATTCTCACCTTTCTTATTCATTATAGGGGATGGAAAGAAGAAAGAGTCTATGTGAAGGGGATATGATCCATGTTGCCACCATAGTCCAAGGCATTGTAAAGTTAGACTTGGGGAATACTTGTATTGTGTTAAATCCTTGTTATTATGTACCCAACTTGTTAAGAACATTATTTCAATACCCGTTCTTCATAATGAAGGATTTGATTTTTCTATATTGAATGGTGTATTGAAAGCATTAAAGAACAATTTTTTAATTGGACAAGGTACATTGAATAACAAATTATACATACTAGATCTCCAACCTTAACTAATGCACATTCAATCAAGTAAAAGAAAATTAGATAACCAAGAAGGTGCCATTCTTTGGCATATTTCTAAAAATAAGATGAACAAGTCAAAAAATCTCAAAGCACTAAATGTTAATGGCATTGAGGAACTTCCTACTTGTGAATCTTGTGTAAAGGGAAAAATGACAAAGACTCCAATTGGAGGACAAATGGAGTAAACCATAAGTCCTTTGGATTTGATCCACACGGATGTTTGTGGCCCACTAAGAGTTAGTGCAAAATGAGGCTATTCCTACTTCATCATCTTTATCGATGATTAGAGTTGGTTCGGACAAGTGCATCTTATGAATTACAAGTCCGAAGCCTTTGAAAAGTTCAAAGAGTATAGGAATGAAGTGAAAGAACTAAAAATGACTTAGTATTAAAGATTCTTGATTTGATCGAGGGGGAGAATACTTAGTACCGATCTCTTGGATTATCTAAAAGAGAATAGGATTCTTTCACAATGGACTCCACACGGCACACCCCAACATAATGGAGTAGCCGAAAGGAGAAACCGTACTTTGTTAGATATGGTACAATCCATGATAAGCTTTTTTGATGTACCCATCTCCTTTTGAGGATACGCTTTACAAACGGCAGCGATGCTACTAAATGTAGTACCATCAAAGTCGGTGCCAAAAATGTCGTATGAGATGTGGAAGGGCAAAGCACCCTCTTACCAATACCTTAAAGTTTAGGGGTCTTCCGCCTACGTGAGACAGACAGTAGGAGACAAGTTGGATAGTAGATCCACTTTGTGAGCTTGTGGGATACCCAAGAGAGCCTTTGGGTTATTACTTCTATGATCCCTCGGAATAAAAAGTGTTTGTTTCAAGGAATGCCCACTTTTTAGAAAATGAGTTTCTATTAGATAAAATGGCATTATTGTTGAATTTGATGAAGTTCAAGATAATCAACAAATCCCACAAGCAGTAAAAACAAGGAAGCACCAAGAGCCCTATACACAACCTCTAAGAAGGTCGGATCGAATCGGGGAACAATCTAAAAGGTTCGAATTCCTCTATGAGACGGGCCAATCGGATAGTGATCTGAAGACCTGTGATGAAGCTATGCTAAACATAGATTTGGGACATTAGCTAGATGCCATGAGATCCAAAATGGACTCTATGTACTCCAACAAAGTATGGATTTTAGCATATCCACCAAAGGGAATAGTTTCCATTGATTGCAAGTAGATCTATAAGCGAAAGCTTGGATTCGATGAAGAGGTAGCGACCTTTAAGACGGGACTAGTGGAAAAAGGTTGCACTGAAAGACCCAGCATCGATTTTGAGGAAACCTTTTCACTGGCCATAATCCCTAAATCCATTTGGATTCTACTTGCCATTACTGCATATTATGACTATGAGATATGGCAAATAGATGTAAAAACCACTTTCCTTACTGGAGATATTGAAGAAAAAATTTATATAGAGCAACCGCAAGGTTTTACATCCAAGGGGAGTAAGTACAAGGTTTGCAAACTCCAGTAATCCATTTATAAACTCAAACAGGCCTCCCGAAGTTGGAACATACATTTTGACAAGACAGTCAAATCATTTAGCTTTGTCAAAAATATGTATGAACCATATGTGTATATGAAGGCTAGTCAGAGTAGTGTGCAGTTTATTGTGCTTTATGTCGATGGCATCCATCTCATTAGGAATGTTAGAGTGTACTAAAGTATAGTTATATACTCAATTCTCCGTGAAGGATTTGGGAGAAGCATCCTACGTATTGGGAATACGTATCTACAGAGATAGATCAAAGAGAATGCTGGGGCTTTCCCAAACCCTGTATATTGATAAAATACTAAAGAGGTTTAGTATGAAAAAATCCAAGAGGGGATTCCTTCTCATGGGACATAGCATTCGTCTCTCCAAGTCTATGGCCATTAAGATTGACGACGAGGGACAAAGAATGTCCCACATACCGTATGTCTCTGCTATTGAGAGCATAATGTATGCAATTCAATGTATAAGACCGGATGTGGCACACGCTCAAGTGTTACAAGTCATTTTTAATCCAATCCCAGTGAAAGTTACTAAATGTCTGTAAAAGCAATCCTTAAGTACTTGAGAAGGACTAAGGACTTATTTTTTGTATACAGTAGTGTAGAATTGAAACTAGAGGGTTTTTTAGACTCTAGTTTCCAATCTGATATAGATGACCTAAAATCCACTTCTGGACTTATATTTTACCTTAATGGCAGCGCAGTGAGTTGGAAGAGTTCCAAACAAGATACCACAACCGACTCTACCATAGAAGCAGAATATATTGTAGCTTCAGAGGCTGTAAAGGAAGGTGTTTGGATAAAATACTTCATTTAAGAGTTGAATGTAGTGCCTAGCATTGCTGAGCTAGTAGTTGTCTTCTGTGACAACAACGGGGCGGTAGCATAAGCTAAAGAGCCAAGATCTCATTAGCAATTCAAGCACATATTGAGGCGATATCATTTGATCTGAGGGATCATTGATAAAGGCAACATCCAACTGGAGAGAGTTAGCTCAAAAGAGAATATAGCAGATCTATTGACTAAACTCCTATCACAAAAGGTATTTGAAGGACATCTTGAGAAGATAGGTCTTAAGACTATGGGAATTAGCTTTATGGCAAGTAGAAGATTGTTGGAATAGTATCTCACAAGCCAATTAGATTGACGTTGTAAATGGTTTTACTTGTGATACAATCTTGATTAAATAATATTAATAATATGGCCATCTTCCTCTTATGTTTATAATTACTTAACTAGCATTTGGTTGAACCCCATAGATCACACAAGATTACGGGACTTGGTCACATATTAGATGATGATCATAGAATAAGTCTTACACGATTGTGATTTTAAATCTTCCAAGTCATAGGATCTTAAGAGACATGGCATCTAAGATTCAGATAGACTTGCACTAACGAACATAGATCCAAGGTGTTGGATATTGCTCTGTTCCATAAGCAACCCCATATAAGATATGAACGCATGTTAGTGGATGCTTGTTAGGGAACAAGGCAAGAAGGCGCACTCGGAGAATCTACTAGATAGCCGAAGTGGCTAGTTCTCCTTCTTACGCTAGTACATATAATTAGTCATTTGACCTGAGGATCCATGGTAACCTTGTGTTTAGGTCCTCATGCTTTGACTCCTCCCTGATCACCTAGCGGGCCATTTGTGTGGTGATTAGGCATGAGCTACTTAGATATAGAGGTTTGTGATATCCAAGATGAAATTCGACTCCTCATTTTTGTGAAAGGCGAGTACATCTCTTATGTATTCTGTAAGATTGATTCCAAGAAATCCTTGTGTAAGGTAATATGATAATTTGGAAAAGAATTTTTCAAAGATGAGGTCATTAAGTGGAATCGAACATTAGGAATAGAGACATAGCATCGAGACTGTTAGAGAGCCCGCAAATATCTTTCCCTAGGTCTCTTTTGGTAGATAGGAGACAAAAGGACCGTATTTGCATGGTACGCATAGAGCTGTAATAGTTCTCCAAGAGCATTCATTTTGGCCAATTAGTTTGGCTCCTTGGTCTTGAGGTCAGACATCGACCATGAAAATTGGGTACTCTTCAATTAATGAAGATTAATTAGATTGAGTTGATTAGTTTAAAAGAGTTTAAACTAAAATAAATATATGATACTCTAAAGTCGTAAGGAATTGTGAGCCCATATCCAAAGAATGGTAAAACCATCGGGTCACACACAAAAGCTAATTACATTTCCTAAGTAATGGTGGAACTTTCTAAGTATTAGAAAATTCACTCCATAGAGATCAATTTTTAGGTGACCAAAAATTGAGGTCAATTTTGCGTTAGTTAATTTAATTTTTAAGTTGATTAAGTAATTTAAGGAGTTAAATTAAACTAATAATTAAAGAGTTAATTACTTGGTTCCATGTGACCATCAATTGGTCAAGTTAACTTAAAGAGTTAAGTTAACAAAATTAAGCTTAAAGAGTTAAGCTAATTGACTTAAGAGTTGAGGCAAGAATTAATTAATTAAATTAAAAGTGTTTAATTTAATTAATGAGAAGAATATATTTTGGTGGAAAAATTCAAATGATAGGATCATTTAGGTGTGGCATTTAATTAATTTGAAATTAGATTTCAAATGTAATTGAAATGCACACAAATTCAAATTAGATTTGAATTTGCCAACTTATATGCATTGCAAGTATGTTGGCGGTCCCCCCCACCTCTAGAAAGGTGTGATGCCAACTTGGCATCACACTATCCTCCCTCTATATATAGATATAGAGGTGAGAGTGGGTGGCATTCAAGAAATCCAAGTGAAGAATTAGATTCTCACTTTCTCCCTCTATTTTCAAGGTGCTCACTCGTGTATTGAAGTTTACCTCTCTTCTTTTCCAACCCCAAAATCAACCATCTCCCTCTCTTCTCTCCTTTCTTTCTCCAGCTAAAAGTGAGGAGTATTAGGAAATTGGTTTGGTGTGGAATCATATTGACAGAGGCAAAACAAATGGTTTGCTAAGCCTTTGGAGATCCGTTTGCAAGACCAGTTACTTGGCGATTTTATTCCAAAAGATCCAGAAGGAATTTTGGTCTATAATTTTCACCGTAGCTTCATCAAAGAGTTGATGATCTACTGGAATTTGTTTGGATTTTTTGGAGACCAATGGATCATGCAAGAGTTGCTATCTTCCAGCTGTGCCAATGTTTGGTAGATTCTATTTTGAAGAAAGAGTTCTTCAATCTACCTTTGGATTTTGCTAATCAAGGTAACTCTCTATCCAAATCTAAATCCTAAGCATGTTTAGATCTTTGGTTGCTTGTAAAGCACTAGTTTATTTAAGCTTTTAAAGCTTTATTATTGGATTCTAGTGCCTTACTTGCTTTCAGAGCAAGTACCCCGAAGTTGGAACATATATTTTGATACAACAGTCAAATCGTTTGGCTTTGTCAAAAATATGTATGAACCCTGCATGTATAAAAAGGCCAGTAGGAGTTTGATACAATTTATTGTGCTTTATGTTGATGACATTCTTCCTATTGGGAATGAGAAAGAAGGGCTAGAGTGAACTAAAGCATGGTTATCTTCGCAATTCTCCATGAAAGATCAGGGAGAGGCATCCTATGTATTAGGAATACAGGTTTATAGAGATAGATCAAAGGGAATGTTAGGGCTCTCCTAAATTAGATACATTGACAAAATACTATCAAGGTTTTGTATGAAAGAATCTAAGAAGGGATTCTTTCCTATGGGACATGGTGTTCGTCTCTCCAAGTTTACGGCCACTAAGACTAATGACAAGGGAGAAAGAATGTCCAAAATACTTATGCATTGGCTATTGAGAGCATAATGTATGCCATTCAATGTATTGGACCAAATGTAGCATATGCCCTAAGTGTTACAAGCCATTTTCAATCTAACCTAGGTGAAAGTTGATGGATGGCCAAAAAAGCAATCCTAAAATACTTAAGAAGAATTAAGGATTTTACTTTTAATTTACAGCAGTGAAGAATTGAAACTTGAAAGGTTTTTGGATTCTAGTTTCCAATCCGATGAAGTTGACCTTAAATCCACCTCAAGATTTATATTTTTCCTAAATGGCAGTGCGGTGAGTTGGAAGAGTTCCAAAAAAGACACCATGGTCGACTAAGGAGGAATATGTTGCGGCTTCAGAAACTACAAAAAAAAGTGTTTGGATGAAAATTTTCATCCAAGAGTTGGGCGTAGTGCCTAGCATATTGTAAAGCCAATTGTTGTCTTCTGTGACAACAACAAAGCCATTACGCAAGCAAAAGAGCCAAGATATCATCAACAATCCAAGCACATTTTGAAGCGTTATCATTTGATCAGTGAGATCATCGATAAAGGCAACATCCAAGTGGAGAGGATAGCTTTAGAAGATAATGTAGTAGATCCACTGGCTAAATCCCTAACATGAAAGGTCTTTGAAGGACATCTTAAGAAGATGGATCTTAAGGCTATGGGATATTAGCTTTAGGGCAAGTGGAAGATTGTTGGAATAGTGCCTCACAAGCTAATTAGATTAGCATGTAAAACAACTCTTCATGTGATACAATCTTGATTGAATGATATTCTTATTAAATGGCCGTCTTCATCTTATGCCTTCTATATTTCATTTGCATTTGGTTGAAGCCCTTAAATCATACTAAACTACGAGACTTGGTCATGCATATGATGGTGATCATGAAACAAGTCTCTATGGTTATGATTTTAAAGTATTCCAAGTCATAGAATCTTATGAGATGGGGCATTTGAGATTTGGATAGACTTGTACTAATGATGCATATTTCAAGGAGTTGGATATTGCTCCATTTAATGGGTAGTTTATGTGAAACATGGATGCATGTTAGTGGGTGCTTGTTAAAGAACAAGTTCATTGAAGGCCTGCCAGGATAATCCACTAGATAGTTGTAGTGGCACGCCAGTAGTGGCTACTTCTCAAGCTTACGATAGTGCATATAATTAGTCTTTAGACCTGAGGATCCATAGTAACCTTGTGTTTGGGTTCTTATACTTTGATTTCTCCCCGACCGCGTAGCGGGTCATACGGGGTTAAGATTGGGCATGAGCTACTTAAGCAAGGAAGTTTGCAAAATCAAAGATGGGATCCATCTCCTTGCTATTGTGAAGAACAAGTGCATCTCCTATGTATTCTATAATAATTGATTCCAAAAAATCCTTGCGCAAGGTAGTATGAAAATTTGGAAAAGATATTTTCCGAAGTTGAGTTTGTAAAGGGGAATCGAACATTGGATGTAGAGACATAGTTATTAAGGCTATTTGAGAGCCGACAAATATCTTGTCCTGGGCCTCTTTTGAGAGATAGGAGATGGAATGATCGTATTTGCATGGTAAGTGTAAGCTATAATGGTTCATCATGATATAATTCATTCATCCAGTTAGTTGGGCTCCATGGGCTTGTTGCTAGACATCAATAGAGTTGGGTACTTTTCAATTAATAGAGATTAACTAAAAGAGCTATTGGTTTAAAAGAGTTTAAATAGTGTGAGTATTCCAATATTCAAAATATCACAATGAGTTGTGAACCCAGATCTAATGAATAGATGAATCTAATGGGTCACATATAAAAGTCTAAGGAAACTATTATTTAATAGGAGGAATTTTCTAAGGAGTTAGAAAATTCATGACTAGGCGTTTTTGGAGAGAGAAACGATTGACTATTTTAATTGGTCATTTTTCACTTGATTAATTTAAGTGTTTAATCAATTAAAATGTTAAACTAGGCCAATTAAATTACAGTGTTAATTTAATTGGTGTCATATGATAATTAACTAGTCAAGTTAACTTAGGAAGTTAAGTTAACTCTAGTTAACTTAAAGAGTTAAGTCAATTAACTTATGGAGTTAAGTTAAATTAATTAAATTAAAGAGTTAATTTAATCAAATTGAGAATTTGAGTTTTGGAGGGAAATCAAATGGAAGAGTCCATTTGAATTTAGTTAATTAGCATTTCATTTCATGAGATGAAATGCAAATGCATACACAAGTTGGCAAGTTGGCCAACACGCATGGAGGGTGTGATGGAAGCATCCAAGAGCTTCCATCACCTCCTCTATATATGACATGTGGCCATTCAATTAGCACTAGTTGGCATTCCTCACATTTTCCCTCCAAAAGTGTAATATAATTCATATGTTGTATAATCACATCAAAAATTCTCTCTTCCCTCTCTTCTCCAAAACTGCCGTTCCTACCATCACCATCTTTCTCTCTTTATCTAGCAAAAGTAAGGTTGATTGAGAGGTTATCTTAGAGGTTTGGACTTTACATTAGAGGTTCAACCCTTGTGGAACTTAGAAGTTCTTTGGTGAACCATTTTGTGGCCAATTTTGGTAGATCGATTGAGAGATCTAGAAGCTGAGATTTTCAGTGATTTTCGGTCACAAGCTTGTTGTTCCATAGGTGATTTGATGTGCCAATTTTTGGATCTTTAGAAGAGGAGCATTCGGATCCAATCATTGGAGCTTGTAGATCATCCACTGGAGTTGTCCTTGGATTGATCTAGTGGAATCCTTTTTTTCTATTCACAAAGGTAAATTTTTTTCCCTCTAATCCTCATTAGTGCATGATTTTGATCCTTGAAATGAGAGGTCTATTTTGATTTTTATATTTGGATCCCAATCAATGTCCATCTTTAAGAAGGAACAGAAGATCTCACATATAAATAATCGAGGTGCTTAAGGGAACACAAGATAGGTATATGATTTCAGGAAAAAGAATTACAGGTAACAGAACAAAAATTAAGAATGAACAGAAGGCCTCACCGATTATTGCAATTGGAATTCTTCAACAGACTGGTAAACTCAATCACCTAAATTCAATATCCAATCATTCTTGGTTGTTCTTTCTGTAAGAAGTGTATTAATTTAGTTTGGACTACTATGTATCATTTTAAATTTTGATTTAATTGATTTTGTTATTTTAAATACTTACGACATAAAAATCTATCTAACAATCCAACTGATTAATTTCATTGAAACCTAAGTAATTTATATATACATATGAGAGTAAGATTTTCTATTTGCTTTATTGATTAATCCCTAAATGAATCAAATATTTTCTAATGTTTCTAATTTTCTAATATAGTTAACTGAAGGCTAGAGTAGAATAAGGATCTATAAATCAAAACTTCATAAGCTTGAAATTAACTAAACTAATTGAGCTCCCAAGGATCTAGACATGCTATAGATCTGGATTAGGATGAAGAATTACCTCTTGTAGCTCAAAATCAAGGAGAAGATCAACTATCTCTCATGAGTCCAGAAACTGTCTGCAACTAGCACAGCAGAAAGATGACAACAATTTCCCAGGATAAAATGCTTCAAAAATTCACAAAATTAAATCTGGAACACCTACACACACAGAGTAAGCTACTGTGAAAAATTGGAGTCAAAAAGACTTCTGGATCTCTCCAGAAAAATTCTCCAAGCGGAAGCCGCTGCAGGTGGATCTCCAAAACTGAGCAAGTCAAGTGCATTGCCTCTATTGATATGATCCTCACACCAAAAAATCTTCCAATTTCCCCTTACTAGAAGCTGGAGTTAGCGAGGAGAAAATAAGGTAGAGAAGGCCGATTTTCAGGTTGGGAAAAAGAAGAAATACAAGGTTTCAACTCATGATGCAATGCATGGAGAGAGAGATTTTGGAGGAAATGCAAGAATCTAATTCTCACACTTTTCAGCAGCTAATTTTGAATTTTGCAAGCACTCTATACCTATATATAGAGGGTGGAAGGTGTGATGCTAGTTGGCATCACACCTTCCTCAAGGTGACCGCCCAAGTGGCATGCCAAGTTGGCAAAATTCAAATTCAAGTCTTACTTGAATTCCATGTGCATTTCAGTTTCATTTGGAATGTAATTCCAAATTAATTAAGATACTAATTTAAATGAACACTTCATTTAAATTTTCCCTCCAAAAATTATTCTTCCCATTAATTAAATTAAACCCTTTAATTTAATTAATTAACCTTTGATTTAACTCTTAAATCAAACAAGCTTAACTCTTAAGCTTAAATTAGTCAACTTAACTCTTTAAGTCAACTTATCCAATTGATGGTCAACATGGTACCAAATAATTAACTCATTAATTATTGGTCTAATTTAACTCTTAAATTAGTTGATTAATTTAACAGTTAAATTAATCACATCAAAATTGACTGTTGGATCGGACCATTGAAAATCAGTCACCATAAGGTGATTTTTCTAACACTTAGAAAATTGCTCTACCAATTTTGGAAGCTATTTGGATTTTGTGTGTGACCCAATAGGTTCTACCATTCATTGGATATGGGCTCGCAACTCTTTGTGACTTTTGAATATCTTATATTCATTTTAGTTTAAAACTTCTTTTAAACTAATCGACTCAATTCAATTAATCTCATTAATTGAAGAGTATTCAATCTCCATGGTTGATGTCCAACCTCAAGCCCATGGAGCCCAACTAATTAGCCGAAATGAATATTCTTGAGAACCATCATAGCTTCACGCATACCATGCAAATACGGTCATTCCATCTCCTATCCCCGAAAGAGGCCTAGGGCAAGATATTTTCCAGCTCCCTAATAGCTTTGATACTATGTCTCTATTCTTAATGTTCGATTCCCTTGTGTGACTTCATTTTTGGAAAACTCCTTTTCCAAATTGTCATACCACTTTGCGCAAGGATTTCTTGGAATTGATAATTATAGAACACATAGGAGATGTATTCACCCTTCACAAAAACAAAGAGTCGAATTCCATCTTAGATCTCGCAAACCTCCACGCCAAGTAGCTTGTCCCTAAGCTCAACCCGAAAGACCCGTTAAGTGATCAAGGAAGAGTCAAAGCATGTGGACTGCACACAAGGTTACCATGGATCATCAGGTAAGAAGACTAATAATATGCACTAGCGTAAGCGGGAGAATTAACCACTATCGATTTGCCACTACGGCTATCTAGTGGATTCTATGGGGGGTCTTCAATGCCTTGTTCTCTAACAAGCACCCGTATCTCATACAGATTGCTCATGCAATGGAGCAATATCCAACTATTGGATTTATGTATCATTAGTGCAAGTCTATCTGGATCTTAGATGCCCCATCTCTCTCATACAGATTGCTCATGGAATGGAGCAATATCCAACTCTTTGATTTATGCATCGTTAGTGCAAGTCTATCCGGATCTTAGATGCCTTGTCTCATAAGATCCTATAACATGGAAGATTTAAGATCACAACCGTGTAAGACTTTTTCCATAGTCACCGAACCAAGTCACATAGTCATGTGTGATCTTAGGGCTTCATCCAAATGCAAGTGAAGTAATATAAAGCATAAGATGAAGGTGGCCATATAATGAATATCATTCAATCAAGATTGTTTTACAAGGAAACAACTTTTTTAAGGCTAATCTATTTGGCTTGCCAGGTAGTATTCCAACAGTCTCCCACTTGCCCTAAAGCCAATGCCCCTTGGCCTTGAGACCTATCTTCTCAAGATGTTCTTCAAAGACCTTTTTCGCTAAGGGTTTAGTTAGTGGATCTGCTATATTCTCTTCCGAGGCAACATGGCAACTCTCTCCACTCGGATGTTGCCTCTATCAATGATCTCCCAGATCAAATGATATCACCTCAAAATGTGCTTGAATTTCTGATGAGATCTTGGCTCTTCAGCTTGCACTATGGCCCCAGTGTTGTCACAGAAGACAACAACTGGCTTAGTAATGCTAGGCACTATATTCAACTTTTGAATGATGTTTTTCATCCAAACACCTTCCTTTGCAACTTTCGAAGCCGCTATATATTCTGCTTCAGTGGTGGAATCGGCCGTGGTGTCTTGTTTGGAACTCTTCCAACTCACCGCGCCGCCATTGAGGCAAAATATAAATCCAAAAGTGGATTTAAGGTCATCTACATCGGATTAGAAACTTATATCCGAAAACCCCATTAGTTTCAATTCTCCATTGCCATATACTAAAAACAAGTCCTCAGTCCTTCTCAAGTACTTAAGGATTACTTTTACGGCTATCCAGTGACTCTCACCGGGATTGGATTGGAACCTACTCGTAACACTTAGCGAGTGTGACACATCCAGTCTTGTACATTGAACTACATACATTATGCTACCAATGGCGGAGGCATAAGGTATGGTAGCATAATGCATGTGACACATCCTTCGTTTCTCTTCCTCAGTCTTGGGGGCCATAGACTTTGAGAGATGAATGCCATGTCCCATGGGAAGAAATCCCTTCTTGGATTCTTCCATACTAAACCTCTTTAGTATCTTGTTAATGTATGGGGTTTGGGATAGCCCCAGCATCCTCTTAGATCTATCTCTATAGATATGTATTCCCAATACATAGGATGCTTCTCCCAAATCCTTCATGGAGAATTATGTAGATAACCATGCTTTAGTATACTCTAACATTCCCATCTCATTCCCAATGAGAAGGATGTCATCAACATAAAGCACAATAAACTGTACTGAACTCCCACTAGCCTTCTTGTGTACACATGGTTCATACACATTTTTGATAAAGCCAAACGATTTGACCATTTTGTCAAAACGTATGTTCCAACTTTGGGACGCTTGTTTGAGTCCATAAATGGATCTCTAGAATTTGCAAACATTTTGCTAACTTTCTTTGGATGTAAAACCTTGTGGTTGCTCCATATAAATTTCTTCTTCAATGTCACCATTGAGGAAAGCGGTTTTCACATCCATTTGCCATATCTCATAGTCATAATATGCAGCTATGGCAAGTAGAATCCAAATGGACTTAGGCATAGAAATCGGTGAAAAAGTTTCCTAGAAATCGATACCGGGTCTTTGAGTGTAACCCTTTGCCACTAGTCGCGCCTTAAAAGTCACTATTTCTCCATCCACTCCAAGCTTTCGCTTATAGATCCACTTGCAACCAATGGGAACTATTCCCTTAGGTAGATCTGCCAATGTCCACACTTTGTTTGAGTACATGGAGTTTATTTCGGATCTCATGGCTTCAAGCCAACATCCCGAATCTATGTCCAACATAGCTTCTTGATTCAGTCCGACCTACGTAGAGGTAGTGTACAAGGTTTCACTTGCTTACTTGTTTCAACCACTTGTAGGATTTCATGATTATCTTGAACTTCATCAAGTTCAACGACAACGCCATTTGTATCTAATAGAAACTCCCTTTCCAAAAAGTAGGCGTTCCTTGAAACAAACACCTTTTGTTGTGAGGGATCATAGAAATAATAACTCATAGACTCTCTAGGGTATCCCACAAACTTGCACAAGGTGGATCTACTATCCAACTTATCTCCCACTGTTCATCTCACATAAGCGGGAGATCCCCAAACCTTAAGATATCGATAAGAGGGCACTTTGCCAAACCATATCTCATATAGTGTTTTGGGCACCGACTTTGAACATACTATATTTAGTAGCTTCGCCGCCGTTTGCAAAGCATATCCCCAAAAGGATATAGGCACATCGAAAAAGCTCATAATGGAATGTACCATGTCCAATAAAGTACAGTTTCTCCCACTCCATTGAGTTGGGGTGTGCTAGGTGGAGTCCATTGAGAGAAAATCCAATTCTTCTTTAGATAATCCAAGAATTTGGCGCTCAAGTATTCTCCCCCTCGATCTGATTGAAGAGCTTTAATACTTAGCCCCAATTGCTTTTCTACTTCATTCCTATATTCTTTGAACTTTTCAAAGGCTTCAGACTTGTTCTTCATAAGAAACACGTGTCCAAACCGACTAAAGTCATCGGTGAAGGTGATGAAGTATGAATAGCCTCCTCTCCCACTAACTCTTAGTGGTCCACAAACGTTCATATGGATCAAATCCAAAAGAGTTGTGGAATTCTCTGTTCGTCCTACAAAAGGAGCTTTGGTCAGTTTTCCCTTTAAATAGGATTCACAAGTAGGAAGATCCTCAATGCCACGAACATTTAGCACTTTGAGAGCTTCTAACTTGCTCATCCTATTCTTAGAGATATGACCAAGTCTTACTTGCCAAAGAATGGCATCTTCTTGAATATCTAATTTTCTTTTACTTGATTGAATGTGCATTAGTGAAGGTTGAGAATCAAGTATACACAATCCATTTATTAATGTACCTTGAGCAATTAAAGAACCATTCTTTAATGCCATCAACTTCTCATTCGATATGGAAAAATCAAATTCTTCATTATCAAGAATAGGAATTGAAACAATATTTTTAACAAGGTGGGGTACATAATAAACTAGATCAAGTACAATGCAAGCATTCCCCAAGTCTAACTTGATGATGCCTTGGAAAGTGGCCACAACTCTTGCTCCATTTCCTAGGCGGAGGATCATATCCCCTTCATGAAGACTTTTTCTCCTTTCCATCCCCTGTAACGAATTACAAAGGTGAGAACCGCATGCGGTATCAAATACCCATGTCGAAGAATTTGTCATCATGTGTACTTCAATAAACTACATACCTTTCTTAAAGGTTGCAAGGAAGGCTTTGCAATTTCTTTTCCAATGCCCCTTTTCGCCACAGTGGAAACAACTAGCTTCGGTTTTAACCTTTTCTTAACCCTCTCGAAACTTTCTCGGGTTGCTTCCCTTTCGAGGAAGAACTCTTCTTTCTCTTACCTCCCTTTCTAGGACCCCTAAAGCCCTTCGACTTGGAGAAGGATGCAAGCATAAGGAGGTTTTCCTTTCTCATAGTCGTCTCTGCAGTCACAAGCATATTAATCAATTCGTTAATCGTAACATCTTGCTTGGACATATTGAAGTTCATAACGAATTGATTGTATGACGATGGCAATAACTGTAGGATCAAATCCACTTAAAGGTCGTTGTCCATGACCACATCTAACTATCCAAGCTTCTCGATAAGTCCTATCATCTTGAGGTCGTGATCATGGACGTTAGACCCTTCACTCATCCTTGTCCTAACGAGCTCTTTAGACAAAGTGAACCTTTCGTGTATACTTTGTACACCATACAACTCTTGCAAGTGTACATAGATCTCTCGAGCATGTTTCATGTGCTCATGAGTCTTTTGGAGCTCATTGGACATGGATGCCATCATGACACACCTCACTTTTAGATCATCATCTATAAATTTTGTTAACATTTCACGTTGTGCGTCAGTGGCGTCATCACCAAGTATGTCCACAAGACTTTGATCAAGGACATAAGTCTGCTTTTCAGAGTCAAGAATGATTTTAAGGTTTCTTAACCAATCTTGAAAGTTAGGCCCGGTTAGTTTATTGGTTTCCAAAATGCTTGCAAGTGGATTTTTAGCCATTTATTTGAAGATTTCGAAAATCTACAAGAGGCAAAAAAAAAAAGTATAAGCATGTGATTGATTTGATATTTAAAAACATGTTTACAGTCTTTCAAACATATTTTCCTCCCACTATTTTATCAAATTCTTCACCCTCTAGAAGAATTCGGGAAATCATATTTCCTAATGAGAATCAAGATCCTAAGGACTTGTAAGTAGACCCCCGCTTTGAGTGCTATCCACAAACAATCGTAAGGTAAGCAACACTAGCTAATTGCATCTCATACAACTCTTGATATATTTTGCCTCACTTTTCATATAAACTCCCGCTTCGAGTGCATCTACATTACTAAGTGCTAAGTCATACCTACCAATCAAACTTTGACTTGAGACAGCTCCATGTCATCCCCTGCTTCGAGTGCCAATGCATGGAGGTTCTCAAATCAAAGGTGCATCATATGCAAAGAATATGCTAATAGATTTCCCCCTGAGTGAGACCCCCGCTTCGAGTGCTGTCACACAAATTTGGTAGCATCATCATGGCATACACTATTGGTAGAAAGCTTGGATTAATTAAAACTCTTTTAATTTATATCCATTTTGACTTAATATTGAAAAGCACTTAGACATTCTAAGTGGAGGGTTTTTGCTTGCAAAGATCTCATCATTTTATCTTTTTATTTAGGTTTTCTATATCCTTACCATACATCTCATACATCAATAGGATAAGGAAAGCATAAATAAGTAAATGCGCCTAGCATGCTCCTAGGGTGGGATGACCATAAGCTTAACCAAATGGTGCACTTAGAGCCATAGGTGCACCACCTAGTTGATTTTAGGTAGGTTGATTAAATCTAACAATTACATAATTGTATGCCATATATTCATGGGCCTTCAAAAGTCTCCATGCCTCCATTGGCCTCCATTGGTGCATGTAACAATTACATGAACAGGAAATCCTCACTCCTAGTTATTCTACTCTCATAACATTTACAAGGTAGAAAATAAAAGGCATGCAAGCCTCAATTTAAAACAAACAATCTCAACAACTTGAAACAATAAAAATCAATATTAAAGGCTCATGATCATCCCCTTTCATTCACCATTCATTCAACAATTAAATGAACAATAAATAAATCTAGAATTAAGAATTAATTCCAACAATTAAATGCTAATCAAATTAACAAATAATTGAACAAGCATAACACTTATGCAACTACTGGAGATAAACTTTAACAAGATTTAAGGAGCTTGAAAAATGTCAAAAATTATATTGAGAACTTGCACAACACTTGTGCATCCATAACACATCATTTCTAGCCACCAAAGGAACCCAAAAATTAGACAAAAACTCACCCAACCCAGGACCGGGCGCTTCTGGCCGAGGCAAGCACATGGTTGGGCAGTAAGTCTCGGTTACAGCCCTGCCAATGTGCACCAAAGCGCAGCAGCCCCTATTATCGGTCAAAGGCAAGTTAAGCCATTTCTGGCTCAACTTTTATGCACCAAAAATGATAGAACTCATTCTTAATATTAAATCACACATTATGGACCAATTTCCAGATCTAAAACACATTTTAAAACCAAAAATTTAAGTGCTCAATCAAGCTTCAAAAATCAAGTTCAAGTAAGAATCGTATTCTTCAAAAATCTCCAACAAAATTTCAATCACATTGGATCCAAAAATGACCAAAACTATTTTGATCATTCATCAACATGCTATATCACCATATAACATCAATAAATGCTAAATCAACATTCAACATTTATCACTATGAATTGAAACATACTAAAATATGAATCAACACTTAAATCACACAATAGCATGCTATCAATTCATCAAGCAATAGAGCCACAAGCATCATCAACCAAACACTTCAATCCATCATTTGGATCAAGTAATTAGTGACGTTGATCAATTCATCACATGAATCAATCAAACAATAATCCAAAACATAGCATGAAATAGGCTCCGATACGACTTGAAAGCTAGAGTAGCATTAGGATCCATAAATCAAAACTTCATAAGCCTGAAATTAACTAAGCTAATCAAGCTCCCAAGGATCTAGACATGCTATAGATCTGGATTGGGTTGAATAATTACCTCTTGTAGCTCAAGATCAAGGAGAAGATCAACTATCTCTCACGAGTCCGGAAACTGTCTGCAACTGGCACAGCGGAAAGATGACAACAATTTCCCAGGCTAAACTGCTCCAAAATTCACAAAATTAAATATTAAACACCTCAACAAACAGGGGACATTACTGTGAAAAATTGGATCCAAAAATCCTTCTGTGTAGCTCCAGAAAAATTCTCCAACTGTAAGCTGCTGCAGGTGGATCTCCAAAACTGAGCAAGTCAAGTGCCTTGCCTCTATTGATATGATCCACACACCAAACAATATTCCAATTTCCCTTACTAGAATATGGAGTTAGAGGGGAGAAAATGAGGTATAGAAGGCTGATTTTCAGATTGGGAAGAAGAAGAAATGCAAAGTTTCAACTCATGATGCAATGCATGGAGAGAGAGATTTTGGATGGAATGCAAGAATCTAATTCTCACACTTTTCAGCAGCTAATTTTGAATTTTGCAAGCACTCTATATCTATATATAGAAGGTGGAAGGTGTGATGCTGGTTGGCATCACACCTTCCTCAAGGTGACCACCCAAGTGGCATGCCAAGTTGGCAAAATTCAAATTCAAGTCTTACTTGAATTCCATGTGCATTTCAATTTCATTTGGAATCTAATTCCAAATTAATTAAGATGCTAATTTAAATGAACACTTCATTTAAATTTTCCCTCCAAAAATTATTCTTCCCATTAATTAAATTAAACCCTTTAATTTAATTAATAAACCTTTGATTTAACTCTTAAATCAAACAAGCTTAACTCTTAAGCTTAAATTAATCAACTTAACTCTTCAAGTCAACTTGTCCAATTGATGGTCAACATGCTACCAAATAATTAACTCCTTAATTATTGGTCTAATTTAACTCTTAAATTAGTTGATTAATTTAACACTTGAATTAATCAAAACAAAATTAACTGTTGGATCGGACCATTGAAAATCGATCACCATAAGATGATTTTTCTAACACTTAGAAAATTGCTCTACCAATTTTGGAAGCTATTTGGCTTTTGTATGTGACCCAATAGGTTCTATCATCCATTGGACATGGGCTCACAACTCTTTGTGACTTTTGAATATCTTATATTCATTTTAGTTTAAAACTCCTTTTAAACTAATAGACTCAATTTAATTAATCTCATTAATTGAAGAGTATCCAATCTCCATGGTCGATGTCCAACCTCAAGCCCATGGAGCCCAACTAATTGGCCGAAATGAATATTCTGGAGAACCATCATAGCTTCACCCGTACCATGTAAATACGGTCCTTCCATCTCCTATCCTCGAAAGAGGCCTAGGGTAGGATATTTGCTGGCTCCCCAAATAGCCTTGATACTATGTCTCTATTCTTAATGTTCAATTCCCATGTGTGACTTCATTTTTGGAAAACTCCTTTTCCAAATTGTCACACCAACTTGCCCAAGGATTTTTTAGAATTGATCATTATAGAACACATAGGAAATGTATTCACCCTTCACAAAAGCGAGAAGTTGGATTCCATCTTGGATCTCACAAACCTCTATGCCAAGTAGCTCATACCGAACCTCAACCCGAAAGACCTGCTAAGTGGTCAAGGAAGAGTCAAAGCATGAGGACCGGACTCAAGGTTACCATGGATCATCAGGTAAGAGGACTAATAATATGCACTAGCGTAAGCGGAAGAATTAACCTCTACCGACTTGCTACTATGGCTATCTAGTGGATTCTCCGGAGGGTCTTCAGTGCCTTGTTCTCTAACAAGCATCCACTAGCGTCACCCGTATCTTATACAGATTGCTCATAGAATGGAGCAATATTTAACTCTTGGATTTATGCATTGTTAGTGCAAGTCTATTCGGATCTTAGATGTCCCATCTCATAAGATCCTATAACTTGGAAGATTTAAGATCACGACCGTGTAGGACTTATTGTATGGTGACCGAACCAAGTCTCATAGTCATGTGTGATCTGAGAGCTTCATCCAAATGTAAGTGAAGTAATATAAAGTATAAGATGAATATGGTCATATAATGAATATCATTCAATCAAGATTGTTTTACAAGAAAACAGGCTTTTCAAAGCCAATCTAATTGGCTGGCTGCGCACTATTCAAACATTAACTTATATCATTATTCCAACAACCATATTCAATGACAATATTATGGATGTTTTGTGATGATAATAACTTGATTTTTTTTTTTCTAAATGGGGATGGATTGTGAATGGTCAAATTAAGAGGTTATTTTGAATAATTGAGATTTGAATTTGATTGAATTTGGTGGAAAATAGGAAACACTGATTATTGTGGACAAGGTGAATCTCTCACTATTATAGAGTTAATTATTTATGCTCACGTACAAGCTTTACACATAAATTACTTTCTAAATGTTCCAACATGAGAGCATTCATGAGTTCCATCATTTTGACATACAATACTCATTTTTAAACATCATGAGAAGATAGACAACAATAACCAATTGAAGGAGTTGTGTTTGTAACCAAAGTTAGCATGAAGAAACTAACAGTAAGGCTAACTAAAACTTTGATACTTGGTTCCTGAATAAACTATCAATATGAGTGGAATCTATCTGTGATTTCTTTTTCTTTTTTGCATTCCTGTTAATTAACATTTACTAAAAAAAAAGCTGTAGAATTTATTACTTTTAATCATTGTAAAAGTGAACTATATTATTACACTCTTAAAATTTAGTGCTTTATCCAATTATTATTTTATTTGATACAACATTTATAGATGAAAGCTACCTATTTTAGCTATCTCAATTCAATGATTTCATGTTTTGTTTGTAATAAATTTTGCTATTATACTAAATTGATTTGTTGATTTCAAATTTTATTGGTACTCCACAAGTAATGGATACAGATAATTATGACTATCTTACTCCACATCGTAAGTTAAATTTCGGCGATGAAGTGAGTAAGGAAAAAGAAGATTTTGAGAATTCCAGTAAAAAAATCTTATCATTGAACGTCACTTAGCTATTATGGATGAGCAAATTCCAAAAATTGGTATGGAGTTTGATAGTGAAGAAAATGCTTATAAATTTTATAATTAATATGCAAGAGTGACCGAATTTAGTGTGAAAAAAAAACACATAGGGCATAGGGATATCAGTAGGAGGATTATTGATAGATCATATTATTGTGCGTGCCAAGGTCATAGATAGAAAGATAAAAGAGACGCTAGTGTTAAATCGCATCGTCCGGAGTCAAGAAGAAGGTTGTTGTGCAATAATGATGATTAATGGTCATTACTCTGTTAAGTATAAGACAGTCAATTTTGTAGGCGAGCATAGTGGTCATGATTTAGTGAGCCCAAGAAAAACTCATTCGTTGAGGTCCTACAGAAGTACTACTGTTGTACAAGCATCACAAGCATATGATATAGATAGCTTAGGAATACCACCGAGAGCAGGTTTTTCTTTAATGGCTAAACGAGTAGGTGGATGTGAAAATATTGGATTTATCTTTGAAGATTATAAAAACTATTTGCGTTTAAAGAGAACTGTGAAAATGAAGATTGGTGACACTAGTAGTGTACTTGAATACTTGCAACAAGGGCAACTAGATGATCCTAATTTCTTTTCTGCAATTTAAGTTGATGAAGATGATTTGATAGCTAATATACTTTGGGTCGGTGCACAAATGATGGTTGACTATGCTCATTTTGGTGATATGGTGTGTTTGGATGCAACTTATCAAACAAATAAAAAAGGTCGGCCATTTTTGTTGGTGTAAACCACCACAAGCAAACTATCATCTTTGGTGCAGCATTACTATATGCTGAAACTATTTCGACATTTATCTGGTTATTTGATACTTTTGCTAAAGCCATGTCAGGAAAACAACCTAAAACCATCCTTATAGATCAAGACGCAGCAATGGCAAAAGCTTTAGTGACAAATTGGCCTGAAACTTGCCATTGTTTGTGCATTTGGTGCATCTACCAAAATACAGTTATCCATCTCAGCAACGTATTTGCACACTTTACAAGTTTCCTTAAGGACTTCAGTTCATTTATTTATGATTATGAAGAAGAAGAAGAAGAAGAAGAAGAAGAAGAAGAAGAAGAAGAGTTTCTAAATGCATGACATGAAATGTTAGAAAAATATGGACTTCAAACTAATGAGTGGTTGCAAAGAATATTCAGAATAAGAGAAAAGTGGGCACTAGTTTACAGTCAACAAACATTTTGTATAGATATGACAACTACTCAGCACAATGAAAGCATGAACAATGTTCTTAAAAGGTATGTGAGTTACAAACATAATTTGTTGCAATTTTCCATTACTTTGATAGATTAATTGATGATCGTTGGTACGAAGAGCTAAAAGCATACTTAAAAACTAGTCAAAGTACACCGATATCTTCTTTTCTAGTTGAAATTCTGAAGCATGCAGCTAGTATATATACCCATGAAATGTTTAAGTTATTTCAAGATGAGGTGCGCAAAGCATATGATTCTACTGTTGAATTGTGTAGTGAGAGTGGAGAAAATTTTGAGTATAAGGTTATGCCTTGAGAAAGCATTATCAGTACACTGTTATGTATGACTCATCATAAGGTAAAGTTTCATGTAGTTCCAAAAGTTTGAGTTCACTGGAATATTATGTTCGCATGCCCTTAAAGTGCTTTCTTTAAGAAATATTGTCAAAGTTCTTGAGTTGTATATTAAGAAGAGGTGGACCAAGAAGGCAAAGTTAAAAAAATAGTTGAAGCACAATCTTTGGGGATTATGGCAAATACAGTTGAATCTTTGAATGAGAAGAATGAAAAGAAAATGATTGGAGCTAACTACAAAGAATTGTGTATCTTAACTAATCAGTTAGTAACACTGGCTGCTTTAAATGCGGAGAAATTTATAATTACAAAAATTGGTCTTCTGAATATGATTGAAGAAGTCGATGCAAGTTTAGAGAATATAATAGTCGTGAGACCAACTCCTGGACCGAAATCTATTTTGTAGAGAAATATTTTATCAAGAGTTGTGGCAAAAGAAAATCCTATTTCAAAATTATCTGATAAACAAACTCTTACATTGGTAGATGATGGAAATGCATCTCATGAAATTACAATAAAGGGGTTGAAAGACAAAGAGAAGAAACCCATAAAATCTAAAAAAAGACCAAAGAGTGGGTTGGAGAAGAGTATACATAGAAAGAAGCAAAAGAAGAATAATATCCCTTCACCAAACAATACAATCTTACATACGGAGAGCAATCACTAGATATAATTTAGCATTACATAATTCTTTTATATCTATTTAGCTTGCTTGCTATCAGATGTGATATTTGTTTCCACCTTACAAATAATTAATTATGTTAATGCAGAATCTTTATAATGGGACAAATTGTCTAAGCATTTGAGTTGCCATTGGTTCCAGTTTATTACCTTCCTTCTCTCAACTCTTAGGTTCTTAAATATAATTATATATTTTTTTAATTCTTATGTGAATTTGATACATTTCATCTTAGCCAAAGTCCCATATATTTTTCATACTTTTTTTTTGCTTTCAATAAATTAGGAATATCAAGCTGGTATGTCTAACATAAACATGGTGTATCCTACTAATAGACCTTCATTGTCACATGTACAGCCATTCCAATATACACATGTATCATATGTCTTGTAGTGATTTTATATTTTATAACAAAAAATTGTTATAACAATTAAAATATTTTCAATTTTTTTATTGTATATTTTCAATCCAATTATTCATCAACAGCATAATCACATTCCTTGCTATCCAAGAAAAGACCAACATAATCAAACGAGCTTAAGGTAATTGCTTCAGGTGGTGACATATATAGTTGAAAAGATATTATTGTATTTTATTTTTAAGTATAATTATGAACTTTTTAAATGTTCTTCACATGTAAAGCAACAACTAATAATGCCACAAGGATTTCAGAGGCTTCAGTTGGATAATTCTGAACCTCAAAGCTAATGTGAGGAGATCAATGATGGACATGATGATGTCCCTAAAGGTTAACTCGAGGAGCTTTAGTTGAAAAATATTACACCTCAATTATTGTTTAATTTTTATTTTTCTTTTGTAATAATACATTTGAATGGATATTGTTTGATTGATTAAAGGATGAGATGAAATAACATATCTAAGTGGTGGTCTTTATCATTAAAATGGTTCAAAAATGATTTTCTAGCCCTCTATTGTTTTTTAGTATACAGGAAGTTCAATGTTGGTCCTTATATGTGCTTCCATCCCCTTCTATCGCACATTCAACACCTTCTGCTAGGTGTCATTCTTATGGCTGACTGGTTTTGGTGTTTTTGCATCTTGGAGTCAGCTTATTTCTTTATGAAGGGAGCATATTTGTTTCCATCATTTTATTGGTAAATTGTATAGCTCTTGAATTTAAAATGGCTAGAATGGTTCTACATGTTGGGGGTCCTTTTCTTGGCTCCATACATGTAAAGTAAATTGTTCTTCCTTCTTTTCCGTGGTTTTCCCACAGTGCGTGATAAGAGGAGGAGGAAGTGGGGTGTGGCTACAAAGTGCAGGATACGTCACGACCTGTTTCATCTTGACAACCATTACCCTCATTTTCTTATAGCTACTTCATTAAATTTAAGTGCAAATTAGCCTATCATATTACGGAGAAAACAAGATATGACTACAAGTATACAACTTTTCTTTAATGCCAAACATCGTAATCAAATAATGGTAAGCACATACAACACTTTACACAATACAAATGGTAAATAGTCTTGCTTGTTTATTCCCATGAAGCCAAATCACCTTACAAACAAACAATTGAAGCTGAGGAATTAAATTAACAACTGAGCAAAACAAGCACTAAACTCCCTAATTAAGTAATCACCAATCCACAACAATACATATCAATTTTCAAAAGAAGAAATATACTCAATCAGTAAATTTCTTGCCATGCTCCGGTCCATTTCATACACACTTGTAGCATCACTATTTTCGTCATCATGATTGAAAAATGCATCTCGAATCGGCATTTGAATAAAGTGCAATATACACTGAGATTATGTCTCTGTCGCCACATGCCCAGTGATTTCACTCCAATTATCTCTAACTAATTATATCGCTTCAAGGAGTAGAAGAGTTTCTTGATATCTGATGGGAACATATCCGAGCCACCTTCTCCTGGTTCCATAACAATGAAATATGATGGGAACATATCCGAGCCAAACTTCCCATTGTTGAAACAATTAGCACATAAATCAAAATCTGTCTGTTTACATTAGGTTCAACAAAAGCGTAAATTTTATGGGAAATGGGTATAGGTACTCAAATAGGCATAAGACTACACTTCTAATTCATTCTTGAGGTGGGAGTACATAGTTTGAATACATAATATATGGGAGACAAAAGAACAAATTCTAGGAGCTGCTTATGTGATAGAAAGTAAATGGATTACAAAAACTTAATGTTGGAAAAGGTTGGCAACTTGTGTAAGTCGTCTGTTTAGCACCAAACCAAATGATTAGAAGTAATAAATTCTACGACTTTTTTTTTCCCAATAAATGTTAATTTATAAGAATGCAAATAAGAAAAAGAAATCATAGAAATCCATCTTTGGTTTAATCTTTACTTCTGACCAAACAGCCATTAAATCCCATTACTTTAGCCCTAATGAATTCAATTGTGATTGCTAAACATATACATGCACCTAGACCCATATGCACTATTAATAATTGAGAAAAGAAGAAATGCTTGCCAGGATGCATACTTAGGTCCAGCATTTGGGTTTTCTTCTCCATCCTGCACCCGCAGCACACAAGGCTCATTTTATGCCTTACATCAAGGCTTAGCTTGTTTTATTCAATACAATGAAAAATTTTCATTGATGCATTCTATAATTGCAGGAATGAGCAACCCAACAGATTAAAATATATGTGGATTAAATTAGAAGGAAAAGAAACAAGAAAACTCACTGGTGTTTGAGAACTGAGGTTTTCGGAACCCTGTAATGGATTATCTCCTCTAATTTTTTTTCGCCTTTGTTTTATGTTTTACTCCATGATTCTCAAATAGGCAAAATCTTTCCTTCTCCGTTCCTTTCTTCCTTAATTTCCTTATTTTTTCTTGATTTTTGCTAAATGATAAATTTCCTTCTTTACATAACAGTCGGTGTATCACTTTTCCTTTATAAGCATTCCATCAACTATACACGTGTCATCATCTCTTTAATGCAGCAGGCGATGGAGTATGAATTTGGAGCAGGAGATTTCATCCAGGAGTAGAGAATGGAATAGAGAATTTAAAGCATAAAATGAAATAAGATATGAAATACAAATTAAAATAAAGGATCTAAACTAATTAATTAGATGGTACAATGTTGACTCAGTTAGTAAATAGACTAAAATTAACTCCAAACCGTAGTATAGTATAAAGCTTTTATACCAACAATCAGTAACAACACCCTTAAAATACAACACAAGGAACTAATTAAATAAAGTCTCCTTTTCTTCAATGGACATAATTTCTTCCTGTTTTTCCATTTTTTTTTATCTTTTTTCTTTTTTGGAATTCGGTGATGGTTTGGCTAAGGTAAAGAAAGGGACGCAACTAGGTGGAAGAACTGAAGCTGCTGTAGGAGGTCCTTGGCGTGAGCTGTGGCCCGGTCGGCCACGCGTGAGAAGAGCTGATCGCTAAGCTGATCACCAATGTGTGAATCAACTAGGACGCCGCTAACACTACGACAGCTGTTGGCGAGGGCTCGCCCAATCTCGGCCGCATCGTCTGGGTTGCTCACCACCAGAGGGCTTCCACCTCTGAAAACCTGCAGCTTGTTAATGATGAATGAGCCGTCGGCTTCCACCACCTCCTTGAACTCCTCTAGGCTCGGCGCATAAATTGGGATGTTGAAGTTATCCCGGTTTTCACTAGTAATTAGGCCCTACAAAATTAATTTATAAGAATATATCAAATACCACTAATTTATAAACTATAATTCTCCATAAACCCAAATTAACTAATTTATCAACCAAAATTCTGTTTGTATTTTTCCATTCTATTTTATGTTTCATTTTTTATTTTATTTTACAGATACACACTGAGTATATTAAATATTTTTTTATAAAAATAATTAATTTAAAATTAAATATATTTGAGATATATTCAATAATTAGAATAAAAAATAAAATATAAATTGGAATAGAATATTCAAAGTTCCAAAACTGAAGATAAACTATATATGTGATTAATTACCTCTTGAACAAGATCCTCCCAAGCATCTTGAAAATGTGTCCCAAAAAGAAGTCCGGCTCCATCCTGGTCGGTCGGGTCCAAACAAGTCCGGCCCAAGCAAACCAGGAAAATGGACCCTCCAATCCTCAGTTCTTTAGATCTGTATCTCAAGAACCCACCCAAATCAGTCTGAAATTGTTTCTTGTATGCATTTGCAGTGCCCTCATTTGCTCCGTGGATGAATACTTTTCCCTTGTTGTATGCCGTTGATCTCTTGTCTAACACCTCGTCCGGTACCTGGATTGCAGGGTCCCACACATGCAATTAATAATTAAAAAGTTTCCTTAAGCTTATATAAATTATATATTAAGGGTTCATTTGCTTTGAATAATGTGATTAGAAATGATATATAAGTAAATGGATATATTTTAAGTTCATTATGATAGAATACTTTAATTTTATGTTTGGTTGGTAAAATTAATATATAAATTTACTATTATATTATTTATACTTTTTAATAAGTTTGTCACAATTTCCTCATTCTTCCCCATTCTTAGGAACAAGGATTAATTAAAAATAAGATAAAAAAATAGGTCTTATTTGATATTTGTAATTTTAATCACATCAAACCAAACATTCCCCCTTTAATCCATTTTCCAAAAGCAATAATAAATAATATTGGGTCTAGAATTTATCAAGAATTTTTATCAATTGAAACAAATATTAAAATAAACTTGATTAGGTATATATCACATCCAATCAAACGTAATTAAGCAAACAAGGCCCAAGTATAATTTAGCAGTTACGAAATTGACTTAGATTTAACTAACTTAATATATACTATAATTTCCCGTCCGAGGATATTACTAAAAAAAATGATATATATTCATATCAAAGATTTTAATTGTTTTAACGTATTGATTTGACCTAATCCTGTTGTCAGGGACGATAATTATAATCATTACCACCAAATATGTGAAACAATGCAGACCATGCATGAAATTTCGAAAGCAGCCAAAAAATATAATAATAACAACAACATAATTGGCCCATAACCTTATTATATTAAAAATAAAGCCACAAATTAACAAAAACTTAATATTGGAGCCTGGAGGAGTAAAACAAGTCAAAAGTGTTTTAATTGAACTAGCGCCGTTGGTCACTTGCTTTTGATCGTTTGCCAAAACGTTCGGACATTTCTTCTCGCATGTTTAGACGGAAATATAGAAAAACAAGTGTTTATTTCTAATTACCACATAATCATCAATTTCCCTTAATTGATGTATCTTTTAAAATAGAAAAGGATCAAAATTAATTAGATAACTTTATACTTTAATTAAAACTATAGTGAGAGTTTTCTTTTTCTTTTCTTTTTTTTTATCTTAATACTCAGGCACACTGTAAAACGTTTGTTAGGATTCAAGTTTCGAACCTCAATCATGTGTTTTTATTTACATACGCACATGCATATAGAGTTTACTACGGATTCGAACCATGTTCTTCTCACATAAAAGTGTGAGAAGGATGTGGTGACCAATTGATCACTTAATAAATGTGAAAACAATATTATTGTACCAATTAATCATTCATTTTTTTTTTTTCCTTTTTTTATGAATATATAGAAATGAAACAATAGGGATAACCATGTATCCTCCTTTTGCGTTATATATGTCCCAAGTTCTGTATTTAATCAAGACTATATGATATGGGGAGAGTTTGATCAGATCATATAAAACTACTTTAAGTAAATTTACCGAATAGTTAGCACCTCTCGAGCTCAATTACAAAGTACTATATATTTGAATATATTAAAATAAAAGTTTAAAGTTTATGAGAGAGTAGTAATGAAAATTTGTAATTAACATAATTAGAATTAATAAAGTTTGTTAAAAATTTAAAAATAAATGAAGAATTTCTCCCTAACATCTTATTTTAAAAATTTATAATTTTTTTAAAACAAATTACCTAACTTAATATTTTATAACATATTATAAGCTATCAAATATTTTATAAAATGACAAAATTAATTGTTGCTGTCCTACTTAATTAAAACTGCTTCAAACGTGAAAAAATGCAGTATAATCCAAGAAAAAGTTGGAGTAAAAAGGTTGTTGATATAAATACTATATTGAGATTTAGAAAGATAACCTGAGATAGCCAGTGCAAAGCAAACGCAGAGTAGAAAACATCAACTGATTTTGCAGGAAACAGCCGCCGGTAAAACGAACCCGGCACGCCGGCGGCAAAATAAGAGCGATAGCTGTCGGAATCCAGGCACTCCGTCAGGCTACCGCAGCCGTAAGGGGGCAGGATCTGGAAAAGTGTGTTGAAATCATTTGAAGGCAGATCGGAGAAGAAGGCTGAGAATTCCGGCGGTACGCCGCCCGCCGCTTGGTATCGTTTAGTCATGTGGTTGATGATAAATTCGACCATGTGTATGGTGTTGCTCCCGCACGAGCAGCCCAGGTCCACCACCACGAAAGGCAATTCCGGCAACCTCAGCCGCACACCGTCGAGGGTTTCTCTGAGAAGATGGAGCACTGACCGAGCATGTTGCCCCTGCGTCACAACAGAAAATATATATATATATATATATATATATTGCATGGCAGCAAGAAAATTAACCACACAAACTGCCATTAAAATTCCTGTTAAAAAGCAGTTGGCTTGAAATTAAGACGAAATTAATTTGCCAAAAGGCCCTTTAATCTACATATCTAAAGATTAGTTGGTGAAATTAAATAGAAGATGAAAATTATGAAATTAAAGAAGAGATTATTTATAACCTGAGCTTGAGAGTTGTGAAGATAGCTGGCTTCTCCTTTACCTCCTTTCATGCTGAGCATCCTTTCAAGTTCCATATTATAAGAAACAACAACATGAGCGAGGAGGCCGGCGGCCTTGTTCTGATGATCGATATTGCTTTTTGATATATAATTAATTTCAAATCAGGAAATTATTGATTTCTAACCGCAGTTGAACCGGCCAGTACTTTATAGGAACAACTCATGAATGAATCAAGTTTCCGATAGTTTCGCCAAATAAATAGGGATAATTAGCTAAAACTCTCCGTCTCAACTCTCACGGGTGCTTACCATTTATAATTTACATTGTTAAAATATATGCAGTTGGAGTTAATTTTGATCTAATATTATTTATTTATTTTATATATGTGGCGCGCCTAGATCAAATGTGTAGTACTATTTATTCAATAAATTTCTCTTAGTTATATAAATATGTTCACTTACTTTCAAGTATCACATTATAATATTTCTTATTAATTACCATTTTATGTAAAAGCAATTTTTTATCCAGCTTCATTCAATTTTTTCCTAATACTTCCATAAATATACGTCTCAGAATTTTATGATCCAAACTAGCTAGTGATAGTCAGTTAAGTAGTTATACATATTATTTTATACAAAACAAATATTAGTTGCTTTCTTTAAGAAATATTTAAGTTCATATAAATTAAAATTTATTTGATATATATGCACTTACAAAATGTTACAAGATAAGATGGAAATAAATTATATTTGATTAATCATCTAATAATTAAGTAGTTATGTATGACCTATTTTGTTATAGATTCTCATTAATGTGGTTTAGCCTTTTTGTCTCTAATAAAGCTAATCTATTGATATGTTATCTAAGAATCGTTTATCTAAAATCCAATTATAAACCTTTTCTTTTTCTCTTTAGTCAATTTTTTATTTTTTTGTTAATTAAATTTTCAAGCTTAAATCATACTATTCACATATTTTAAACAAAGTCGAGTGACTTGTGGCCCAATGGCATTAGTCTCCCCTATTATGTAAGAGGTCAGGAGTTTGAACCCAAATGTGCTCCTTACGTGCATAAAAATGTGCAGTTTGTACTCATGAAAGGATAAATTCGCCATTGTTAGTTCTTAAAAAAAAAAAAAAAAGATAGAGCTGATTAATCACATGTTCAATTTTAAACAAAATACTCGAGCTAATTATATAACCTAAAAATCTAAAATATAGTTATAGGCATAAAATTTGGTATTTTGTTTTAAGCAAAACATGCTTAGAAGTATGTATTTGATCTAACACATTATTCAGTATTAATGAGTTGTGAACCTCAAAAGAATTCATTGAACGTCATTAGAATATATAATGACAATAGTAGTTGTACTAACTAAAACTGGCATTATATTAGTTGAAGACCTTCTATCTCACTTTTATAAGTTATAGTTGGAGCTGATATTATATTATTGATTTAGTTTCAGTCATTGCTAAATTAATATTTCAAGTTTTTCAAATAATTTTATATTTATCTGTTAATAAAATATGTTTTCTGAAAGTGAAAATGCATAGATTTTAACTAATATGCGATAGCTAATACAAAGATTGGCTCCATAATTCAGTTAAAGGTAAAAAGAAAAATGCACTTATATGCGCTAATATCTCAACTTACAAATCAATTAAGTCTATATATTCTTTAATAATATGCAAAATTAGAATAACACATTTTAATGTCAAAATTAGTTCCTGCAGAACGCAGGGACTAAAAACAATTATATCACTAATATTGTCTTGCTCAATCATCACATTATGTATTGAAATTTAATACTACCTAGTGTTATCAAATGAAATTGTTCATTGTTATAAAATCATATCATAAAGTAAAATATTAATATTATTTTGAATAATCCTATAACTTTGATTACTCCATTTAGATACTATATAAATGGATAGTATTTATAGTTATAATAATAATTACCTTATTATGGCAAGGACGACTGGTTCTCAGTTGAAAAAAGATGATTAATCATTAATTTCTTTTCAATTTAAGGGGAAGTGATAATTGATCGAAATTCATATCCATCACTGCTAAATTATTATTATGATTATTATTAAGCAATCTATATTTTACAATAAGCATAACCATGTAATTATATAAATTTTCCGCTTAGGCTCACTCTATCCTATAGATCTATTACAATCAAGTTGAATTGTATTTTTGGATTACACATAATACTATTATCATTTTATTTTATGATATATCATTATGGTATACATTTATCATCTCATAAACTTAATTCATCATTGTCTATTTTAGACTTAATTATTTTCACATCAATTAAATATATATATATATAGTGTTCTCTCTATATATAATTTTGTACAATTCTCGTCTCTTAATTTTGTTTATGGGATAAGTTAAGCCCAGGAATCATTATTTGATAGTCTATATAGATTCTATAAATTTTCTATATTTAATTAGTGCGTTATATAATATTTTCAGCTTTTAAATTAACATAACTAATAGCGCTAAAGTAAGAAATTGATTTTCCCGACTAAACAAATGGCGACGGATTGAAATATAATAGATTGGATCGTCTCAAACTATAATTGCATTGCACAGGTATAGCTTGAGCTTAATGCAATATTGATTAAAAATAGTGTCTCGTGTGACCTATAAAATAAAAGGAGCCCAACTTTATGGTATAAATTGGTGACAAATTAAATAATAAGTGACAAAGCAAAATTTGTCATTAATTATGTATATTAGGTGACAAGAAATTTAGCTTTGTCACATTTATGATTTTTACAAACTAAATAGTAACAAGAATAGTGTTAAAGTTGTCACTATAGACAATTAGTGACACACCTATTGTGACAATAAAATCTTGTTACAAATTATAATAGCAATTTTCATTGTCACTAAGTTGTCATTATAGGGGTATCATTCATTGTTATCGGTGACAACTTAAAATATTAATTTTTGTCACGATTGAGCCATGTTGTGACAAGATAAAAATTCTTATCAATTAAAAGTTATCATTAGTGAGAAGATAAAACTATTGTCTCTCAATACATGTTATTAGTGACAACTTTTACTTTATCACTTATTATTTTGTCACAAATATTATATTTTTTTGTAGTGTCATATTTTACATCATGATTAAAATATATAATTTTTTACCAATCAGAACACTCATTTAGTTAGCTTTCTAAAAATCTTGGGTTATGTTCTCCTTCCTTTTCCCACAATATTTTCCAACTCTCAAAATACACCCAAAATACATATACATTCTCCAATAATTCTTTCAAAAATACAAAAAAATTATACTCAAAAAATCCCTCCCAAAATAATTTCAAAATACCCTGTACGTATAAACCACACCTTCCCTACCTACCCCTTCACTTTCTCACTCTACCTTTCACATCACTCATTTATTTATTACTATCTTACTTCACTTACCCATATATATATATATATATAATTTTACTATTTATAAAATTCTAAAACTTGTGTTTAAAAATTTAATTAATTAATAATCGAAAAGAATAATTAAATTTAATTAAATATTGTTTATATTATTACTAAATAATTTATTTACTAGATAATGTATTAAGTTAATTTAATTAATTAATTAAATTACTTATTAATTAAATAATATATTTAGTTATATTTAATATTTATTGTATTAATTAAATGTTACATTTATTCATTTAATAAATAATTTAAGATGTTTTAATTTGATATAATAGATAAATTAATCTTCATTAAATATTAATCTTTAAATTTATTTAAAATTATAATGACAAATTTAATTATTATTTAATAATATATTAGGTTTACTAAATTAATATTACTATAATTAAAATAATTATTGATAAAATTAATTAAATTTAAGTAAAAATTATTTGATTGTAATTTATTTACTAAATACTATACTAATTAAATAATGAACTAAAGTAATTAAATAACCTATTAAATTAATAAAATTAATTTATTTAATTATTTAAATACTTATTATTTATATATTAATTATGTTTTATATTTCATTCACATATAGTTAAATATTATGTTTATTTGTTTAATAAATAATTTAAGATTATTTAATTTCATATAATATATAATTACTTTTTTTTAACTTGATGAATTGTTATAAGTATTATATATATATTATTAAATAAATTATTTTATTTAAATCAATAATTAAGTTTTATTTGTACTTAAATCTAAAATAATAAATAGTTAAATAATTTTATTTTAATTAATAATTAGTTTATAATTAATGTACAGTAATTAATTTTTTAATATAAGCCGATATTAACAATTATGACATAATTAGGGTGTTAGCCAATTTTTTATAATTAAGATATAATAATGATTTCTGTGGCACCCCACTCGGGATATGGCCCGCAAGGTGGATTGCCACTCAGTTCAGTCCTATTAGCATGCAACAACATATCCAATAGGCCCATAAATTTTTTTCATATAATACCAATAATATCAACAATCATCAATACGTAGCATGCTTCATACTTAATGCGGAATTAATATCAGAGTGCTATATACCATACTAACAGCCCAACAACATTTAGACCATAATATCATCACCAGTATCACAATTCATACATACCATAAGTCTAATATTCATCATGGCATATTACAATCTCTACAACAAAACATCCCAAGGTACATTCATATGTACATTACATTCTTAAACTCTAAAACAACAAACTCCAAATCAAATTTGCCAATCCTCATTGGTCCCTATCTCACACCTGTTTGAATAAAACGAATAATACACGAGGGTGAGTCATAAGGACTTAGTGAGGATTAATGTAAAGCAATGTACGATCTTTCAAGAATCAGAGACTCAACGATAGTAATCACTGGCAATTTAACATAAGAGAAACAATGTTCTGCCAAAGTAGAACAATCAAAGAAGTCATAATACTAGTAAATGCTAGGTTGGGATACTGTAACCGTTAGTTCCAAAGGCCTGGGATCATCTCGACCAATCCTGCTCGGGAGGTTTAGGGTCATCTCAACCGATCACAGTTGGGAGGAAATACAGACGGTTTAGTTGGCTTGGGATATCAACCCAATCCAGACTAAGAACTCACTCCAGCCTTATTGCTCCTTGAGCAGAATAGAATCCAAGAATAACAAACCCAATCACATATGCAAGTCAATAAATCATATACATGACGCATATTGGAAAATCCTTATACCTCCATAACAGTACAGTAACAATTCAGTTCAGTTTAGTTTAGCAAACAATCAGTTCAGTAGCTCGAGCATGACAGCTCGGCAATAACAGTAGCTCAAGCATAACAGTATGACAATAAGAGTAGCTCAAGCATAACAGCTTGGCAAGGCACTCGGCCCATCAATTCTCCTATACAAGTCTTTTAGTACACTCAATCAATTAGTGCGTTAAATTAGCCGGTAGCCAACATGGTGAAAAAAATAACACTACATTCAATCCATCGATAGCCAACAAGGCAAAAACAATAGCAGTACATCTAATCGATCAATAGCCAACAAGGTGAAAATAATAACAGTATAGGATGACTTCAATCAGGATGACAACAAACAAGACAATAAAAGTTCATGTCCAGAACAGGACAACCAGTATGTCATCAGAACGATTTTAGGAAACAAACCCTCACATGGGTGTTCGATTGGTAACAATACCGTTCAATCAGTAACGAAATAAGTCAAATTTGATGATGATAGTCAATTACCCTTACCTGGGTACAACAGGTAATGATCAAGATAACGAACCTCACAGGGTTTAGAAACCAGCAATAAACAACAACGATAACCAAGAAAATAGAACTTCACAGAGTTCAAAAGCAATGATAAATGATATCAATAGTGAAGACAATAAAACCTCACAGGGTTCAGCAGTTAACCAATAACAATAACGATAGTTAAGACAAGTATCAGAACAATGGAACCTCACAAGGTTCAATCATGATGCAATTGCTTCACTAAAATAATTACTAGATCGGTGGATCCTCACCTGAATACCCTTAACGGAATACAAATCGAGGCCTACTGCTCTGTAAGATCTAACTCATCAGCACCTAACAAAAAGGTGGGTTTACAATTAAAACCTCATTTAATCCTATAATTACAGTTATATCTCTTGGAATCTAACATCAACAGTTATTAAATTGGTAAGAATAATATAGTCGAATCCTTAAATTACATCGAAATCCCTTATAAGGTTTCACCATAGTGTTTATAATAACTCAATTATCATTAAAGATCTAAGTTTATTGATTAGGTCTTGATTATGTAAAATTAAGGTTTTATCACCTATTTAGCTATTTAACCTATGGTTCACATGAAATAATACCATTCCAAAATTTTAAGCTCAAGCAACATTCATGCATGCTTTATTTCTCAGGCATGGTTGTATTTTTTTATCAATTTACACATTTTCTTTTATTATACAAGGTATTATGAAGATTGGAACGCATATACATATACATGTAAGTACATATAGTTTTCTTCTGATAGATTGCCCAAATCTCACTATCAAAGTAAAATTTCGACGATCAGACTTCGTGCATGCGTTCGTTGCAACAAGGCAAAAAACTGCCTTTGCATTGCTGCCACCAAAAAACTTCACCGCTACCACCAGGAGCTGCGTCTTGGTGAGATGAAGTAAACCCCCTAAATAATTTCTTCAAAAGCCTTCGAATCAAAACTCAATTTCAGTCTGAAAGTTACTCCGCCACCTCACGCCGCCGCGTTGGTTTGAGCTCGATTCTGCCGCTATCGCTGGTCCATTTTGAAATCTAAAGGCACAATCATGTTTCTGGAGCTGAGGTTTGCAAAGCCCACTCCTTGGTCCCATCAGAATATTGCCGGAATGTTGCTCCCATTAAGCTCCGTCATCGCCCATTTTCGGTTAGGCTTTTCATGGTGGTCTGCCAGTTGTCTCCGCTTGCATGTGGTTTCGTTGTGTTCCTGAAATTGAGAGAAAGACATTGGTCGATTCTATTTTAGGTTTCAGGGTGTGGCCGGAGAAGGGGATAAAATGGTGTTTTGGTGGGAATAAGGGATTGTGAGGATGAAATTGAAAATATGATTATTTATGTATTTGACCTTTTCTAAATTATAGATTAACCCCATAATTTATGGTTAGATTTTAATTGGGTCAAAAAGTTCTAATTTAGTTCAATTAACCCCTAATTTTGTTGGTCTTTCACATTAGTCCCAAAATTTTCAAAGAAGGACATAATTAAGTATTATCTAATCGCACATTAACCCGCAAAACTTTTGAAAATTAAATAAAATTAATAAAATTTATACAAAATACAAAATATTAAAATAAGATTTCTAAGGTGTTACAGATCCCCCATTCTTACAAGAATCTGGTCTCCAGATTCTCACTTGGATATTGGAAAAGTCCTGGATACTGTTGGCACATGAGATCTTCCGGTTCCCATGTTGCTTCTTCAACGTTGTGGTTGCGCCAAAGAACTTTCACTTGAGGGATCCTTCAATTTCTAGGTTCCCAAAATTTTCGATATAGAATCCTAACTGGTTGTTCCTCATACGTCAGATCTCTTTGCAATGGTACACTAGTCTAATGGATTATATGGGAAGGGCTAGGATAATATTTCTGTAGCTATGACACATGAAAGACGTCATGAATGCCTGTCACATCTTGAGGTAACACCAAGCAATACACCACTGGCCCAATCTTTTCACTTATCTCATAGGGACCAACATATCTTGGGCTCAGCTTTTCGCCTTTGCCAATCCTTCGAATACCCTTCGAATACCCTTCATCGAAGATACTTTGAGAAACACCTGATCACCTATCCCAAATTCCAAATCTCTTCTTCATTTATCTATGTAACTCTTCTATTTATCTTCGTGCCTCCCGGATATACTGTGAACCTCAACTTGTGTGCCTCATTTAATAGTATTTCTTTCATTTCTTCAGGCACGCAGATTCTCTTATGAAATAGAAGATTACCTTGGTCATCAATACTGAACTCAAATTCCTTAGACTTCTTGACCAATTCTCTTTGCTTCAATGTCTAACTATCATTAGCTTAAGTCCGCCGAATTTCTGCATACAATTTAGGCTGGACATTTACTCCAACAAGCCAAACTTTTTGGTTTAATCTTACTATGGCATCAATCTTTAGAATTTTTATCACTGTCGTTCATGATATGTGAACCGTTTCAGCTCTGCGGCTTAGTGCATTTGCTACCACATTTGCCTATCCTGGTTGGTAAGAGACTGAGAAATCATAATCTTCAAGAAATTCCACCCATCGGTGCTGGCTCATATTTAGATCATTATGTGATCTCAAATAGTTGAGACTCTTGTAGTCTGTATATACCTCAAATGTGGCTCCATAAAGATAATGTCTCCACTTCGACAGTGCAAAAATTACTACGACTAACATTAAGTCATGAGTAGGATAATTCCTCTCATGTGACTTAAGTTTCTGGGATGCATAGGCAATGACTTATCCCTTTTGCATCAACACACATCCAAGTCCTTCCTTAGAAGCATCCGTGTATACTATGAAGCCCTCTAATCTTTCTAGAAGAGCTAAAACTGGAGCTATTGTCAACTTGTTCTTCAATTCTTGGAAACTTCTCTCACAATCATCATCCTAGTTAAATGGCTAGTTTTTCTGAGTTAACTTAGTCATTAGGCCAGCTAGTTTAGAAAATTCCTGCACAAACCTCCGATATTAGCCAACTAGACCCAGAAAGCTATGAACCTCCGTCACATTTTCAGGTCTCTTCTAATTAACTATTACATCTACCTTAGAGGGAACAACATCTAAGCCATCCTGAGATATGATATGTCTAAGAAAGGTCACTCGTTCTATCCAGAACTCACACTTACTGAACTTAGCATACAACCAATGCTCTTTCAGAATTCAGAGTACTAAGCGTAAGTGTTCGGCATGCTCTTCTCGGGATTTTGAGTATACCAGGATGTCATATATGAAGATAACCATGAGCTTATCCAGATATGACCGAAATAGCATTTGTCAGACCAGACGACATGACTACAAACTTAAAGTGACCATATCAAGAATTGAAGGCAGTCTTTGGGATATCTTCTTCTCTAATCTTCAACTTGTAATATCCCTGCCTTAAATCTAACTTTGAAAAGACTGCAGATCCTTGTAATAGATCAAAAAATTCATCCACATGCGGTAGGGGGTATTTATTCTTGATAGTGACTTTATTCAACTCTCTGTAATCAATGTATATTCTCAATGACCCATCCTTCTTCTTAACAAATCATGCTGGGGATTCCCAGGGAGAAGTGCTAGGCCTTATAAACTTCTTTTCCAGTAGTTCCTGAAGTTGTTCCTTCAGTTCCTTCAACTCTGCTAGTGCTATTTTGTAGGGAGTTTTGGATACCGGTATAGTTCCTGGGAGACTATGAATGATAAATTCTATCTCCCTGTGCGAAGGCAATGAGTTCAACTCTTTTGAAAATACTTCAGGGTACCAACCACTACTTCTACCTCTTTGATTTTGGCTGTGTCTCGGGGTTTGTTGATAAGATATGCTAAAAATCTTCATCCACTTCCTTCAAAATCTTTGTAGCCTCTAGCACAGATATAAGTGATGGCGAGGAAGCATCGTCCACGAATTTTTGATTTGATATTAGTATCTTATCTCCAAACGTAATGCACTTAGTGTAATAATTCACATGTGCCTGATGTTTATACAGCCAATCCATCCCAAGAATCAAATCATATCCTTGAATGGGAATCTATATCAGATCGGCTGGATACATCTCGTCCCCTATCGTGATCTTGCATTCCCAATATATAGTATCTATTGTTAACCATATCACTAATGGCGTTAGAACTTTTATCTAATATGCCATAGTTTCGAGTTGCTTATTCAACTTTTAGGAAAAAGGGGTAGATATAGAAGAGTGAGATGTACTGGGGTCATACAAGGCATTACTAAGGATTCCAAAGATAGAGATCGTTGTGTTGCAAGGGATATTTCAATCATTAACAACTCTTTCGAACTCTCAATCAACGGAAAGAAATATGGATAAAAAATAAATTTATTAGACTACACAGATCATATAGTACTCAAATATGTTTAATAACCGATGTCAAATTCTATTTATATATATCCATATATATCCGAGTTAGCGTGAGCGGATTACATCTGTGTATTTACAGTTCAAAATTTCAAAATTGTTATGCTAACAGTATGCCTAGTCATAAAAAAATTGACAAAGCTAATATAAAGGCGTTACCCATATCTAAGTAACCTAGCCGATAGAGCCTAACCTACTGGTTAAAAGCTACGCTATTCTTCATACATAGTTACATTGCATATACACCAGCATGTCACCTAACCCAAATCCTCTGCGTCTGTGATGACCGACTCCATGTCTTCGTCATCCTCATCTACCTCTACGATCATGTCATCATCATCAGACTGCTTCTCCACCAAAAGCTCCGGTATAACTATGTCATCATCAGGTATCTCATCTACCTGAAACTCCTACACCACTAAATCACCATCATGTGGCTCATCCACCAGAAACCCCTGCACCGGGTCTATCTCAGGATCCTCCTCATCCAGGTCCTCACCTACAACATCCTCGGGCTCCTCTACTGGAAGCTTCCCTCGTTCCTTGATGCGAATGCCCTGTCTATATCCTGGTCTGCAAAAGGGACGAACTCTAGAAAGTCTAGCGCCGGTATCAATCCTTATACCAACACCAATGACCTGATCTATAGTCTCACTAATAGGGGTCATCATCCTCCTAATCTCCTCCATGGCTGGGTGGCGAATGTCGATTGACCTCCTACACTCAGATTCCACTACAACAAATTACACTTTTAGTAACAAAAAAATTCATTACTAGAAAGCTGAAATTCGTTACCTAAAATATTGGTAACGAATTTTTCGTTACCAAAGTTTAGTGCCCTAAAGCCCGTCACAAAAAGTATTAGTAATGAAATTTATGGTTCGTTACGATTGATGGCCTTATAGCGACGAAATGTATCGTTACAAAAAGTTTCGAATTAGTGATAAAACAATGTTAGTTACAATAGATTTCTTTAGCGTAACGAAATACTTAGTTACCAAAACATTGACAATTTTGTTGCATTTTTTTTCGTTACCAATGCATAATATAATAATATTATTTATTTAATTAAGTATAGTTACTAAGTGTTTATGTGACAAAATATTTGGTTACAAATAGTTAAATAAAATTTTAATTCAAAAATAAGTATTTCGTTAGTAATGGAATAAATAACTAAAAATTTTGTTACTAAATGTATGTGCATGGGCTCCTGTTTGGGGTGGTTCATATGGATGGGCCATTTGACATTAGGTCTAAGCCTGCTGGGCCGCCGAACTCTGGGCTCGACCCGGGCCATCGCCCACCAGCCCACGGCATACACTACCCCCGACCGCTAGCATCGGCCCACCCGTAAGGCCCAACACCCACACCGGCCCAGCCGAGCGCAAGCCCAGCGCCCATACAAGCCAGGCTCGAGCGCAGGCCCAATGCCCACACAAGCCCAGCCGAGTGACTGCAGTCCCACCCGAGCGTTCAGGCCCAGGCCTACCAGAGCACAGTCCCACCCGAGCATGTAGGCCCAGGCTCATCGAATCGCAAGCGGCCCAGTGCCAGCATAGGCCCACCCGAGCGTGCGGCCCAGGCTCGAGCACAAGCCCAAGGCCCACGCAAGCCCAGCCGAGCAACGACAGGCCCACCAGTGCTCCAACCCACCGGAGCGCAGGCGTCCCAGAGCCCGCGCAGGCCCACCCAAGCGTGCGGGCCCAACGCAAATTCATCCCCCCAATTGTTGGCAGTAGGATTTGATCCCACAACCCATGCCCACATGAACCAAGCACCTAACCATCTTGGCTACATGTGCAAAAATTATTATTTGCATTTGCTCAATTACTTATTCACCTCTTCCATATAAAGCTCTCAAACAATTTCACATGTTATCAAGCAAACATTATTTTATTTTTAAAAACAAAATAATAATTGTCATTTGAATAAATAAAATAAGAGTATCAAATAGTGAATTAAAAGAAATAAATAAAAAGTGTGTGATAATTATATAACATAGCTGCATGAACCAAAGAAATTTTATTACATATATGTATATATAAATTGTTAGGTAAATGCTTAATATTTTTGTAGAATAGCTTATAATATAAAATACTTTATTTTAGAAATTTATAAAAAATATATTTATAAAAAATAATTGGCATTACATATATATAAATATTAAAAAATTGTGAACAAAACCCTTTAAAGTAAAAAACAAAGGACAATCTAACAAGCAAAAGTAACAATATGATTAATTCCAATGGTTTAGAAAAATCAGAACGAAGTTATTCATTCAGGGAATGATATACTAACCGCCGCCATTTACTATGAATTCCGCGGCGGTATAAAAAAACCACCATTAAATGGCTAATTCAGCAGCGGTTTGGATAAATTATTGCTCAACCACCGTCAAATTAATATTTTGCGGCAGTTGAGACAAACCATCACAAAATATATGCTGCGATTAATCTATTTTCTTGTTGTTGTTGTGTGTGTGTGTGTGTATACTATATATGTATATAAGTTTGAATGAAAAATTATATTATATACATAGTTATAAATATTAAATATTATTTAATTCGAAATGAATAAATAGATAAAAATAAAAGTAATTTAAATTTTATTGATAAATTTATATATATATATGTATATTATATATGTGAATAAGTATAAATGGAAAAAATAAGTATACATGTAGGAATAATTCGAAAGAAAAAAGATAAAAATAACAATTATTTAAAATTTTATAGATAAATATATATATATATATATATGTATAAAATGAGAATATATAAAATAATGAGAAATTTTGATTTTGATTATTTGAAAGGTTAACAACTTTTTTTGTTATTCACTATTTTTTTGTTATTTGCAAAATATAATATGAGAATGAATACAATAATTTGTTTTTTCTATATTTTATTTTATATTATAATTTCATCCTCATATTTTGTCACTAATTCATATTTTAAATCAATTTTAAGTTTATAATTATTTTATCAATTTACTATAGTTTTAACTTTATATGACTAATGCCAAACTCTTTTCTTCACTTAATTATTCAATAACTAAGTTATGAGTCAAATTAAAAGGTTTCTATTAACTTATATACTAATATTGATTTTAACTTTATAATTATTTTGATTTATTTTACTTTTTTTATCTTTACTATCATAGTTTTGTCTTAACTTAATTGATTTTTAATCAAAAATTAAAATTAAATAAGATTGTTTTTAAAAAATAATTAGCATTACATACACACACACACACACATATATATTAAAAATAGTGGACAAAACCCTTTAAGGTTAAAAACAAAGAGCAATCTTATAAGTCAAAGAAATAATATTATTAATTGCGGCAATTTAGAAAAATCAACGCAAAGTATATGATTAACCTATTTTCTTGTGGCGTATATATATACACTATATATGTAAATAAGTATGAATAAAAAATTATATTATACATATTTATAAATATTAAATATTATTTAATTCGGAATGAATAAATAGAAAAATAGATAAAAATAATTATTGATAAATTTATAAATATGTATATTATATTTCTATCAATAAGTATAAATAGAAAATATAAGTATACATGTATATTTATAAATATGTATATTATATTTGCATTAATTAAGTATAGAAAATTTTCAATAAATGTATGTTCAAATTGTCCATATCAATATATTATTAGTACATAATATTTTAATTTTTAAAATAAAATTAATTACACATAAAGACTAAATTTTGTAGAATTTATAAATAATTTTTCTAAAATCTTTTTGTTCAAAAACAATGTCCTAGTAATTAATAACAAAAAATAGAATTAAATTTTTAACCTCCATAATAATGCATCATAATTCATCTTATAATATAAGATAAAATAAATAATTGTTGTACATACTATTTATACACAAAATGGAGGGAGGAGCAAAATTTTGGAGGGAATAAAAAAAAATAAGGGAATTCATTTTTGGAGGAAAATTATTTTTTTAAGGAAATATAATATATAGACCAACTAATTCTTAAGAACAATTTGTTCAGGTCTATGAAAGTTAATAATCATTATATTTAATAAAATACTTTAAGTTAATACTTTTTTTAGACTATATTAAACCACGAAAATTATCTTCATTTTAGCAATTTATATAGTAAAATATATACACAATTAACATATAAATATCTATAAGTTATAAAAATCTTTAATTGGCCAATACAACGATTAAAATACGAAATGTAAAATTAACAGGCCTAACTTCAGGGACCATTTTCTTTTCATTAATTATTATGGAAAACTAGATTTCTTTGTTTTCTTTTGTTATTCCGGTATGTAACTTTTAACTATTTATTTTAAGGAGTCTTTAGAATTTTTCTAAATAAATATTGTAATAAATTATGATAAAAAATTAAATTGTTAAGCACCAAAATTTATAAGTCCAAATTATATTATTTAACTACTTTAACTATAATAGAAAATCATTTAATAATTTAAAAAAATATATGTCAATTCATCATATAAAGCTAAGATAAAAGAAATTAATTTTGCTATAGATTATTTATACAAAAAAATGGAGGAGCTAAAATTTAGAGGAATCGAAAAAATGAAAAAAATTCATTATTGTTAGAGGGAATCAATTTTTTGGAAGAAATCAAGTTAAATTATTATGTCAAACTAATAATAAAAACAATTGTTAATATTTTTTATTGGCCAAATTTTGGATGGAATACAAAGTTGGAGGGAAACAAAATTGCATTGCCATCCAAATTCATTAAATAAATTTATACATATGTATAAAATAAGGATATATGAAATAATGAGAAATGATAAATAATGATAAATTTATATATGTATAAAATGAGAAATATATGATGAATCTTCTTTAAATTATACATATAAGTATGAATAAAAAATTATATTATATATATGTTTTTATAAATATTAAATATTATTTAATTTGGAATGAATAAATAAAAAAATAGATAAAATAAAAGTAATTTAAATTTATTGATAAATTTATAAATATGTATATTATATATATGTGAATAAGTATAAATGAAAAAAATAAGTATACACGTATGAATAATTAGAAAGAAAAAAGATAAAAATAAAAATTATTTAAAATTATATTAAATTGGCAACAAACGTGGAGGGGAGGCGGTGTGCGTGGTTTTATAAAACATAAGAAAGTTATTTTATATATATATTTTTTTCATAAGAGTGTTTGATGCTTATTTTGCAAATCACAAGGGGGTAAATTGCAATTAGTCCAATAAAATTGTTACCATGTCAATGGAGCCTTTACTTTTCTTTTCCTAGCTAACGTAGTGTTTGGTTATATTGAAAAAATTACATTTGTTATCCCATTGGATAGAGGGTATGCACTTTTGGTGTTTAGGTTGACACTTATAGGACCAAAATTCAAAAATTTTTAACACATTTGGGATAGCACCTCAACTTCTGTTAGTGTTCGGAATAAACCGTTACATTAAAATAAATTAATTACCCAACAACCCCAAAAATTTAATTTATTTATAAAAATTCCACAAATTTTGAAATGCCCAATAAATTTTCATTAAAAAAAAAATAATTTTTTTTTATAAAATATATAACAAAATCCTCCTAGAAAAATTAAAATTTTTATATATCAATATATATCATATAAATACATAAATATATATATATATACATGACCCACTTCTTCCCTCAACCCTCACCGCCAGCGATGGCCGGCGGCCAGATCTGGCCACTGGCCACAGCCAGCGGTCAGCCATGGCAGGCCGCAGCCCAGCGGCCAGATCTGGCCGTTGGGTTGCGGCCGGCCATGGCCATGGTGCGGCTGTGGTGGGGGGAGGGGGCTTGTTGGAAGGGGCAGGGATGGCTGGGACAGGGGGTGGGGGGAAGGAGGAAAAAGTATATATATATGTGTATGTATATATACATTTTAACATATATAATTATAAATATTTATTTATTTAAAATTATACTGTTATGATAAAATTTTAGATTTTATTTTTATTTAAATTATTTATTTTGATTAAAACTCTAGATTTCACACATCTTATTCTCTCACATAATGTGGGAGGTGAAGAGTTCGAGCCTTAATGGATTCTTGATGTGCGTGTGTATAAATAAAAAAAAAACACATATTGACTTATTTATTTTTTATTAATTAATAAATTTAATAAAATTAGTTTAAATTAGGGCTTGTGTATTTATGAATTGGATTATTTTATCAAAATATTTTAGCAAAATAATTATTCAGAAGTGGGGTTGGGGAATATTATGATTATTTGTTTGTATTTTGGATCGTAGATAGAAAATAAATTGAGAAATTATTTATTTATTTATTTGTATTTTAGGTGGGAACAAGATATCATATCAATAAGTTTTTTATTGGGTTGGTAGGGTGAAATTGACATTTTGAAATTACTATTGTTAGTATGATATTTTTAGATCTTATTTTTATTTTTAAAATATTTAATTTAGTTTATAAATATTTTTTATATTTAATAAATATATTCAACTTAATCTAATTAAATAATTTTAGATATGATTATTTTTTAATAATATTAAGATGTAATTTAAAAACAAAATTATATTTAATTAAGAGATGGATTTTATTTTTATTCTTATTTTATAATTAATAAATTTGTTTAATTAAATTTGATTAAATTACTTTAGATATGTTGATGATTTTAATTTATTTTTTTTAATTCAACTTCAATTAAAAGATTATTAAATATTTTAAAAAAATATTAATAAAATTATTTAAATTTATTTTGAGTAATTTAAATAATATTGAAGTTAAACCCCCATGTTATTAATAAACTTATTTAAATTTATTTTGAATAATCTAAATAATATTGAAGTTAAACTCCCATGTTAAAGTTATAAATAAGTCTAGGGGTATTTTTGACTAAAAAATAATCAAAGCAGCTTTTAAAGGATATTTTTGAATTTTAATATAAATTTTCAACGATATCTACAAATTTGTTAAGGATACTAACAGTTCTTCAAATATTTAATTAAATATATGGGGATAAAAAATAATTTTATTAAACTTATAACTATATTACTAAGTTTATATTACAATGTCATGAGTATTTCAAAATAATTTTAAAATTTCCAACCATATTAAAGTTATACAAGTTGATCAATTTCAAAACAATTTGCGTTAATTAAGTGTACAAAATTTTCACTATATGCATGTTCAAATTGTCCACATCAATATATTATTATTACAAAATATTTTAATTTTTAAAATAAAATTAATTACATATAAAGACTAAAGTTTTTAGAATTTATAAATAATTTTTCTAAAATATTTTTGTTCAAAAACAATGTTCTAATAAATAATAACAAAAAATAGAATTAAATTTTTAACACCCATAATAATAGTCATAATTCATCTTATAACATAAGATAAAATAAATAATTTTTGTATATACTATTTAGACACAAAATGGAGGGAGAAGCAAAATTTTGGAGGGAATAAAAAAATAATAGGGGAATTCATTTTTGGAGGAAAACTTGTTTTTTGAAGGAAATATAATACATATACCAACTAATTCTTAAAAACAACTTGTTCAGATTCATAAAAGTCAATAATCATTAAATTTAATAATACACTTTATGTTAATATTTTTTTACACTATATTAGACCATGAAAGTTATCTTCATTTTAGCAATTTATATAGTAAAACATACACACAATTAACATATAGATATCTATAAGTTATAAAAATCTTTAACCAGCCAATACAATGATTAAAAATTGAAATGTAACATTAACAGGCCTAACTTCTGGGATTGTTTTCTTTTCATTAAGTATTATGGTAAACTAGATTTCTTTGTTTTCTTTTGCTATTCAAGTATGTAACCTTTAACTATTTATTTTAAGGAGCTTTTAGAATTTTTCTAAAAGAATATTGTAATGAATTATAATAAAAAATTAAATTCTTAAGCACCAAAATTTACAAGTCCAAATTATATGTTATTTAACTATCTTAACTATATTAGAAAGTCATTTAATAATTTAAAAAATTATATGTCAATTCATCACATAATCTAAGATAAAAAAAATTAAGTTTGTTATAAATTATTTATACAAAAAAAATGGAGGATCTAAAATTTAAAGGAATTGAAAAAATGAAGAGAATTCATTATTATTAGTGGGAATCAAATTTTTGAAAGAAATCAAATTAAATTATTATGTCAAACTAATAATAAAAACAATTGTTAACATTTTTTATGGCCCAAATTTTGGAGGGAATACAAAGTTGGAGGGAAACAAAATTGCATTGCTATCCAAATTCATTAAATAAATTTATACATATGTATAAAATAAGAATATATGAAATAATGAGAAATGAGAAATAAATGATAAATTTATATATGTATAAAATGAGAAATATATGATGAATCTTCTTTAAATTTTATTGAAATTTATATATATGTATATATATACTATATATGTATATAAGTATGAATAAAAAAATATATTATATATATTTTTATAAATATTAAATATTATTTAATTCGGAATGAATAAATAGAAAAAAATAGATAAAATAAAAATAATTTAAATTTTATTTATAAATTTATATATATGGTTATTATATATTTATGAATAAGTATAAATAGAAAAAATAAGTATACATGTATGAATAATTAGAAAGAAAAAAGATAAAGATAAAAATAAAATTTATTTAAAATTTTATAGATAAATGTATATATATAAATATCTAAAAAATGAGAATATATGAAATAATGAGAAATGAGAAATAATGATAAATTTATATATATGCATAAAATGAGAAATATATGAAATAATGAAAGAAGAGAAAATTGAGAAAAAAAAGAAAAATAATAAAATATGATGATAAAAAGTTATTTAAATTGAATTGTAAATATGTAAAATGATTAAGTGTAAATTGGTCTTTTTATATTAAAATTATATTAAATGGGCAACAAATATGGAAGGGGAGATGGTGCGCGTGGTTTAATAAAATATAAAGAAGTTATTTTGTGTGTGTGTGTGTATATATATATATTCACAGTAGGGTTTGAAATTAAAACAAATATTTGAAATAATTATTTTAATCAAATTGGCAGGTTGGATTGGGTGGATTTGAGTTGGCGAGTTGATCAAATAAAAATCAGATCGACCCGAATCTGACCTGAATCGATGTAGGTTGGATTAGTGTTGAACATTTTTAAGTTGTCATCAAGTTGGGTTGGGATAGAGTTGAAAAAATTAATATTATACCCCTACTTCAACCCAACTCGAACTCACACGATCCACCCAAATTGCCACCCCTATAATGACACTAATTCATTATAAAATTAGTGAAGCCCAATTAATAAAAAAGGAGTTGCTAAAGCCCAATTAATCAACTATGCAATTTGATGTCAAACTCAATCTTTACCAAATGACATTAATTTACTAAAAAATTGGTGAACTCATATTAATAAAAGAAAAGTTGTAAAAGCACAATTAATCAATTTTTTAGGTTAAAGTCAGATCCAATTCATTTTGAAATCCAATTCACTAATTTACTAAGAGAATTATTAAAGCTCAATTAATGAAAAGGAAGTTGGTAAAGCCCAATTAATGAATTCTTCAGATTAGTATGAAGCCCAATTTGCCAATTCACTAAAATATTAGTCAAGTCCAATTAGTTTAAAAAAAAAAAAAGTTGTTCAACTCAAAGCAATCAATTATTTGAACTAATGTGAAGCCCAATTAATAAAAAATAAGCTCAGTTCCTTGAAGAAAGCTTGATTCATCATTTACCTCACTTCAAATTTTTTCAAGACCAACTCTTAAAATGAAGCTTAATTCGCCACTTAATTTACTATAAATTTGGTCAAATCTATTTCATAAATGAAAACTCCCAATTCATTGAATAATTTACAAAAAAGTTATAACGCCTAATATTTTAAAGAAATTACCCCAACTAATGGATTATTCACTTCAAATTTCTTCAAGCTCATTCTTTAAAATAAATTCCGATTCAGTAATAATTCACTAAAAGTTTGATTAAGCCCAATTAATAAATTCTTTATATTATTGTGAAGTCCATTTTTTGAACAAAAGCCCAACCCACAAGTATTAGTAAAAGTTGAATTTAATATTCATTTATAATTAGTAACAAAAATCATTGTTACCATATGTGTACAATTGATATTTGGAGGGAATGAATTTTGGAGGGAAGTTACTTAAAGTTTAGTAACTAAAAACTTTGTTATAATATTTTTTATTTGTAACAAATATTTTGTTGTTACAAAAGGTACCAAATTTTGTTACAAATATATCTTCTTATATGACGAAAAATCTTATATGTAACAAAATAACATTTTCCGTAATGAATTATTATTTAGTTACGAATATAAAAAATTTAAGGTAACGAATTTGAGTTAAAGGTAACAAAACTTTTACTTTGTTACTCCAGAAAATGTTATTTGTAACAAAAAATCAATTTTGTTACAATAAATCTAACATATGTAACGAATTTTACCTTTGTTACCAAAATTTTTGTTATGCGAAGTGCAATTTGTTGTAGTGTTCTATCATCAAGAATGTTTCTTCCATCAGAGCACGTATCTCTCTAAGTCCTTCAACCTGATGTGTAACAATTCCTACTTGGATTTCCTCTCTTTCCACACTTTCCATCAGTCTATCAAGCATAAAATCCCTTGCCCTAGTTGTTGACTTTAGATGACTTAATTCCATTCTACTATCCTATATGGTCCCACACATATCGTGAAGTTTTTCCTCGAGCGTTCGACATATCTCTTTCCATTTGGTTGTTTCAGCTTCCAAAACCTTAATTCTTTCCTCCAAAGAGTCCACGTTTTACTTATCAACTGCAGGTTCTTTCCCTTCCCTATGACCATTAGCCATCCTGCAGTACATAACTTTCTTTATCAATTTCGATAATTCAAATTCATCTTAAATCCTAAATTACTTAGAATTTCTTCAACACATATGTACAGAACTTCCAAAAGGCTCGTATCCTAGGATCCTGTCCCAGTATAGCTCGGGTTTCCAAACCAAGCTCTGATACCATGCTCGTGGCACCTTACTCGGGATAGGGCCCGCATGGCGGAATGCCACTCAGTTCAGTCCTATTAGCATGCAACAACATATCCGATAAGCCCATAAATTTTTTTCATATAATACTAATAATATCAACAATCATCAATACGTAGCATGCTTCATACTTAATGTGGAATTAATATCAGAGTGCTATGTACCCTACTAACAGCCCAACAACATTCAGACCATAATATCGTCATCAGTTTCACGATTCATACATACCATAAGTCTAATATTCATCATGGCATATTACAACATCTCAACAACAAAACATCCCAAGCTACATTCATATGTACATTACATTCTTAAACTCTAAAACAACAAACTCCAAATCAAATTTTCCAATCCTCATTGTTCCCTATCTCACACCTATCCGAATAAAAACGAATTATACAAGAGGGTGAGTCATAAGGACTTAGTAAGGATTAATGTAAAGCAATGTACGATCTTTCAAGAATCAGAGACTCAACGATAGTTATCACTGATAGTTTAACATAGGAGAAACAAAGTTCTGCCAAAGTAGAACAATCAAGGAAGTCAGAATACTAGTAAATGCTAGGTTGGGATGCTGTAACCATTAGTTCCAAAGGCCTGGGATCATCTTGACCGATCCTGCTCGGGAGGTTTAGGGTCATCTCAACCGATCACAGTTGGGAGGAAATATAGACAGCTCAGTTGGCCTAGGATATCAGCCCGATCCAGACTGGGAACCCACTCTAGCCTTATTGCTCCTTGAACAGAATACAATTCAAGAATAACAAACCCATATATCAATCATTACATATATATACACACACACCGATACACATCATCCAACCATAAATATATATACATACATTACCTAAAAAAAATTACTTTCACCCCACAACCCAACAAAAATTCAACTGATTTGACTTATACAGTAAAGTTTATCCCCTCCCAAAACAAAAAGAAACAACCACCTTATTCTCAATTCATTTTTTCTATTTTTTCAAAACAAAAAGAAACACTTAATATATTCTCCAAAACTTTCTCCCAAAATCTCATTCTCCCAAAATATTTTTTCAAAAAACACAGAAAACACAAAAGAAGAGGCCCTTGTCTTATAGGTGAAGCATGAACAGTTAACTAATTATTCTGTCAAGAACGAATACATATTATTTTATTCTTTTAGAATTATTATAAAGTATAACAAATTCGTAATTGACGCATACCCAATAATCTCGCAAATAAGCATAGGTAAGACTTATACCCGACAAACTCATATAAGTCAGAAATTGTGAAATATTTATAAGTTTTGCGACATTAGTCTTGACCACAACATATCAGGATTAAAAATTTTGAAATTTGAGTCTGTATTCTTATTTGAGTTGTTATTTTATTTTCTATTTATATGATTGATATAAAATAAATTAATTAAATATTTAAATATCATTTACATACATTTGATATATATATGTGTATATATATATATTTATAAAACGGAATGAAACATAAAATTACATCAACAAAATAAAAGATTCAAAACGATGGAACTTAAATGCTACACCTTATTCTTGTAATTTTGTAATTTCAATCTTGACCGCTGTGTCAGAACTTCATCTGACATAGAAAGAAAGAATAGGTATCTGACAAAAAATAAATTGGTAGTTAATATAGTGACCACAAATTATATTGTACTTTTCCACGATTTAATTTAAAATATGATTTAGTTGCAATAATTTTGGCGTAGTACATGTAACTAACAGTTTTATTCTTTTTTTATAAGTGCATCATTAGTGGGATGTAGCGACAACAATTTGGCGGGACTCCTTTTAATTTTTAAATAAAGAAGATTAAGAGTTCAATGAGAAGCTATTTGGTGATAGTTATTATTCTAAAAACGTCATCCCATAAATCAAGGGGTTTCTTTGTCTGTTGGATAAATTTAAAATTGCCTATTGAAACACAATCCATGTTCAAATTAATTAGATTATGTTTAAACCAAGATTGTAAAAATCAAATCGCTCATCAAATCAAAAAAGCTACTAGTACACAACTAATTGATCCAATTGTTAGTTGCATTGTAATTGAATTGTAATATTATAATTACGTAATGTAATATTCCTATTTTATATATTATTTAAAAAATGATAAAATAACAAAATATAAAATATAAAAAGCCAAACTAAAATTTTGAATTCAAAATAAACATAAAACATAAAGAATTTAAATTATATTGTTCAAATTTACAAATTACAATTTCATTATTCCAAGACTTTAATTTAGGGCTTTTTTTTTTTTTTTTTTTGGATATTTTGGCATTTAAGTTTTGTAACATATACTTTGTTCCATGTAGCCTGGACTTTTAGATTGAAAACCAAATCAATTTTTAATTGTTAAATGAATAAAAGTAGAAATAAAAAAGAAAAAAATGAATTGGTCTGAATTGAACAACTCGCGAGTGGTTCAACGAGTTAAGGAGGTTTTGTGAAGCTGCTTATTTTAATTCAAATTCAAACTGAATAACATGGTTATCGATGATTCGATCGATCGATCCACCCAATTTAGTTCAGATTTTTAATCACCGGTCCAAACTCTCAAATCTTTTAATTATCAAATTAAGAAAAATAATGGACACATACATGTATAAGTACTTTTTATTCTTTTTGAATGCTCCTTAACGGCTCTCAATAAGCTACAACTAAAAATAGTTTTGAATAAAGTGATCTCATATCATTAAAGAGAGAAACGATGAATATCGACAGTCAAATTGAGGAAAATATACCACTCCCACCATTCCTGTAATAGATGACAATTCTAAAAAAGGTCTCATTAGTAAAACTGAATTTTAAGTTCACAACTTTCAACTTTTTCCAACTTTTATATTTTAAAATCTCTTGTACACTCAAAATGCACAAAAAAATTTCAAACAGTCCAACATGGGTGCCTGTGTTTTTTCGTTATACATGCAATTTCTTCATTAAATTATGGAAAAAAGGAAAAAAAAAAAAAAAAACATCGTACCCATATATATTATTTAACTTTATGAGAAGCCAAATAAACATGGTGGTTCGAAGTTGATATGGTAGCCAGCGGGCGGCGGCGCCACCTAAATAGCATCATTCCGCTGCACTGCAGAATTGTCCTCCTATAACAGATAGTAGATATTATATTATGCTAATAGTTAGTTAATTTGTTTCAGTTGTCTCTTTTCTTCAACCTTGTCGATCGGCATTATATATAAAAATAACAATAACAATAATTTGATCAGGGACATTGAATTACTGTTGGACTCATTTAACGTTTAAAAGGTAGAATGATATTTTTCGCTATATATATATATATATATGTATGTATATTGTATAAACCAAATGTATGATGTATTATTTTTGGATATCTTTTGACGTATATTCTCACCCTAATTGATTCGTTTATTAGGGTACTTTAAGACACATAGCTAAACTAATTATTCTTTGAAAATGCATGCAATTTGCTAAACCATCTCATTAATTTCTAGGAGCTTTCTTTTTTTTCAGTGGAAAAGGAAAGAAAGTCTATGATGTTTAATTTAATTTCATTGACCTAATTAGGCTGCAATACTTGGGCGGCTATGAATAGTAGATATATGATTCTGTCGCTGTGTTTGTGACCTCCACCATGAATATAAACTATCACCACAAAAAAAGAGGTATTAGTGGCCACAAAATCGGTCACTAACAGATTTAGTATCAATTTAGTAAGTGATCGATCACTAAAATTCTCGTCATTAATTTGGTCATTGATTTTTAGCGGTCACTAATTAGTGACCAACTAGTGACCGCCAGTTGCAGCCACTAATTATTTAAAAATTTAAAAAAAAAATTGTATATGTTACCAGGCGGTCACTGATGCGGTCTAGTGACCACATATTTTGGTCACTAATTTTAATGCGTCAAAAATATTTATATTGGACTTTGCATCCTCTTGAATTCAAACTCAAGACCTTTATTTTGTTTAAATAAATAATTGACCACTACACCACATGCATTTGTCTGAACAATATAATATATATATAATATTTACAAATCAAAATGTAATTATAATATTCTTATGTATAAATTACTATTCTTTTGCATTTTAAAATTTAAAAAAATAGCAATTATTCATTTAATATTTGTGTAATATTTCTTCAATATAACAACATACAATATTTATTATTTATAACTATTACTTTTAAATTTTAGGTATATTTCGTCATAATATATTATAAACACATTAAAAAATAGTATATACATACTAATTTGTATAGTAATAAATAGTTTACACACACACACACACACACACACATATATATATATGGTAATATGTATATATGCTAATAAATAGAATTTAATATATAATATTATTAATTATATTATAAGCATTTATTTACTCATAATACATGTATATATAATATATTTATACTATTGACATGTATATATTAATTAATTCTCATGTTTTTTCTTTGTATAAGAATATTATTTTTGTTTATTTCTTTGTGTATCTATATATACATTAATAAATTAATGTTCAACTATATGGATATTATATAGAAATATTTAGTGGTTATATATTTATGTATGTACTTATATTTTTATAATTTTCATAGATACATATATTATTATCAAAAACATATGTGTGTGTGTGTGTGTGTATATAACAAACACAATATTTTATTATTTATATAGGTGTTACATATATTTTTGACCATTTATTGATTGAAAAACAAGGTCATTAATTAGCAGTGATTGGATCAATGGCCAAAAGAAAATTTGGTCATTAATTAGTAACTAAATTAGTGACTTCTTTATATGGCCACTAATATTAGTTATAAGAAAAAGAGTTCAGTCACTAATTAGTGACCGAATTAGTGACTGCTTTTCTGCGGTCACTAATCAGTCACTAATTTTTTTAAAATATTATATTTAAATTGATCACTAATCAGTCATTAATGGGTCACTGATCGGTCACTGATTAGTGACAGCTCAATCGATCATTAAAATTCGGTCGCTAAACCTCATTTTTTGTAGTGTATATATCAGTATCTAATTAAACAGAGGACATAAATGGGCACACAACCAAGCTTGATTAAATAACCCAGTTCTATATAGATCATCATTCAGGCATGGAAAAACAATATTTTTAGTCTTGTAATTTAATTTATTTCTAATTCGGGAGATTTATGTATTCTATCAATAATTTTGCTCTATTGCCTTTTAATTCAGTAGTAATATTTTGGTTCTTTTTAGCCAAAAAATTTCAACGATTAATTGGAAAAAGTAGCCAAAGCTACTTTCGCTTTAGAATTCAGTCCCCATTTGATTTTCTTTGACCTGCACTCCCCACTCCAAATTTTATTTTTTGAGTTCATTCCCCTAATTGAGTGAAAAAAACAAACACAACCCTCACTTTTATTAAAATTACAAGAAACCCTTTACTCACCCACTCAAACACATTTTCAGCAAAAGAATAGCCCTTTCCTCCCATGTTTTTTTCTTTCTTTTCCATCCATTTTTAGAAAACGATCTTCAATCTCTGGTAACAGACTTGTCCTCGACTTTCTCTCTTGGTGCTACAATGACTAACCTTCTTCTCTCTTCCCCTTCTTATTTTTGAATTGATTTTCTACTGTTTGTTGTGTTACTTACGCTGCAAGGGTTCGTATTTTCACCCCACAATTGCAAAGCCTATAAGGTAAGTTTTGTGATTTTTTCTTCTATTGTTTTTGTATTGAAATAATGAATGAATTTTTTTCATTCATTTCTTTAGAAGTGGGAGGAACATTAGAAGCCATGGTGGAGTATGGGTTTAGAGTAAGCTCTCAGAGGTAATTTCGACTGAATGTGAATGGAGTTGGTGGATTTCTAATTATAGGAGGAAGAAAAAAAGGAAAAAAAGATTTATTGGGATACAATTTTGATGAATGTGGTGGAGTACTTAAATCAATGAAATTACAATTAGAAAGTCTAATGTGGATTATTTTCTAATACTATTTTGGGTTTACATGTAAAGAATTATTGTATCTATATAATGGGGGTGGTGGGGATCCCATTTCAACAAGTGGGACAAAACAAAAAAAGAAAAAGAAAAAGAAAGTAGGACTAATTTGATCAAAGAAAAGGAACCATGATTTTGACTTGTGACTCATCTCTACTTTCTTTTCAAAAAGTGCATGGGCTCTTGTTGTTAGTCATTGTAAGCTGGCAATTTGATCCATTTTTACATATATGTTAAGAGTCTCTTTTATTTTCTTCTTTTTTTTTTATCTTAATTTTAATTATTTGAGGCTTGATTGTGTAATACTTGATTCATCGACAATTAGTTTCTTGTTTTATTAAAATACCCCTAATGTAATGTTTTTTTGTAATTGAACTCAATTTATACTTCATTTGTTGTTTTAATTGTATGTTTCAATTATCAATTATCTAAATTTAGTAATTATATAATTTATATACGGTATAGTGTACATTAGTTGTTTGTAACTGAATTTTAGGAATATTATTTGATTTATGGTGTCTACAAAGGGCATAAATCATATTTAAGCATTTTGGGGCATTCATTCATGCAAACTCATCATTAATATGATTAATATTATTTTCAAATAACTTGATAGCAAAATTCAAACTTTTAGTATTTAAATTGTGAGTTGCAGTACACAAAAACTCTAATTCAATATGCTGTGCAAGTTATTTGGTACCAAAAAATAAAACTTTCATTACTTAAATTGTGAGTTGTAGTACCAAAACCTCAAATTCAACATTTATGTAGTTATATATGTCTTTCTTGTCTGCAGGAATAATGGCTAGAACTCGCATACCTATGCACCAAACCACTGAAGGTAATAGAGACTCTGAGCTATATTCTTGGTGCTCTCTAGAGTACTTTAAAAATATTATTGAGGAGTTGGACGACAAAATGAGCTTCACACTGAAGCAATAAAGAGAACCTCATTTTCGGCCTACCTTAAGATGACTAAATTGAGTAATAGTTTTATTAGAGTTGACTGTGGAGTTTATATATGTCTTTGGCCAAAATATTTTGCAAAAAAACAAAGAATTTCTGAGATTATATAGATAATGTTCTGTAGACGTGTATCGAGCGCATATTACTACAAAAATTTTGACTGATGAGCATGGTTTATTGTGTTTAGGCTGGATAATGATGTTTGATGGTTATTATTTGGATGAATTTAGTTTTTGTATGTGGATAATGAGGTGAATATTTCAATATTTCTGATATTCCTACTAGATAACATTTATTATTTGTGTATTTGAATAATCAAAATGGATGGTGTTTATAATTTATGATGTAATTTGAAAATTTATTTATATAGATAATGGTAATGATATATCTGTTACAAATTAGTTAAAATGCAGTACATTTCGAGATGTATATGGTATGTCCATATTGACATGACTAGTACTAAAATAAAAAAAATATGGTACCAGGTATAAGGAAACACGAGTACAAAAGAAAATATAAAAACATGCCAAATAAGTACAAAATGACGCGAATTTAGTACAAAATTTGAACAATCAAGTACAAAAAATTGAAAATATGATATTTTTTCACAATTTGTAGTATCATTCTTAGTACATAAGAGATTAAGTTGAATTTATCTTAATCTGGACATTACATGATTATCAAACCATGGTTATTAGTTCTAAGACTGATATAGTCATAAGATGTTCATCGATTTTTGATGGTGGTGTCGAAAGGATACATTTATATCATTTATCAATAGTTTATATTAGTATGAATGGGAACACAAGTGGTTAGATGTGGATATTTGTGTTTTCAACTATTCAAACACGTACTATCACAATCATTACTTAAAGAAAAGATGATTTTATTGTATTAGAGGATCTTATGTGTTGTTTCACTTATTGAATTGAGGTAAAATCAATCAAAGGAAAAGCAAGTACAAAAACACATAAATAAATACAACACAAGGGCGAATTCAATATAAGACTATAGAGAAGAAGTATAAAAATCCCAAAAGTCAATATTTTCTTCTTGATTTGTAGTATCATTTTTAATACATAAGAGATAAGGTGAATTTATTTTAATTTGGTCATTGCATGATTACCAAACTATAATTTATTAGTACTGGGGATGATATAGTCATGAGAGGTCCATTGATTTTCGATGGTGGTATCAAAATGATACATTTACCTCATTCATTAATGGTTTATAATAGTATGAATGGGAACACAAGTTGTTGGGTATGAGTATTTATGTTCTCAATCATTTTAACACGTACTATCACGACCATTACTTAAAAAAAGATGGTTTTATTATATTAGAAGGTCTTATGTGTTGTTCCACCCATTGAATTGATATAAACTCGGTCAACGAAAGAGTAAGTACAAAAATATGCAAAATAAGTACAACATAAGGGTAAATTTAGTATGAGATTGCAGAGATAAAATACAAAAATCCCAAAAATTGGTATTTTTTGTCGATTTCCAGTATCATTCTTAGTACATTAGTGATTAAGTTGAATTTGTCTTAACGTGGCAACTACATGATTAGTAAACCATGATGTATTATTTTTAGGACTGATATATTCATGATAGGTTCATTGATATTTGATGGTGGGGTTGAAAAGATATATTTACCTCATTATTAATAGTTTACACGAGTACGAATGAGAATACAAGTGGTTGAAAATAGGTATTTGTGATCCCAACCATTTGAACACGTACTATCATGATCACTAGTTAAAGAAAAAATGATTTTATTGTATTAGAGGGTCTTATGTGTTGTTCCACATATCAAAATAAAGTAAACTTGGCCAAAGAAAAAGCAAATACGAAAACACGCAAAATAAGTACAACAGTAGGGCGAATTCAGTATAAAACTGTAGAGATAAAATATAAAAATCCCAAAAATTGATATTTTTTTGCCGATTTCTAGTATCATTCTTATTACCTTAGAGATTAACTAAATCTACAACATTCAGGTTCACTTAAAACACTATAGTCAATCTAAGTACACAAAAAGGAATGCAATAGTAGTAAGAAATATGAAAACAATATATGATCAACCCTACTCAAAATAATAACACAGTAATAGCATTAGCTAGAAAGTAAGGATTGTAAAGAAAGATATATGGCGGTTTATTTATCTACAACCAAGCAGTATACTCCCTAAGTCCAACATAAAGAACTAATAACACGTTATGTTAAGATCTTCATCTTCATAAAGGCACACGATGTTGATGAAGCAATACTATATTTCTATCCCATATTCTAAAAATTATTTGTATCCAATTTCTAGTTCACTTTGAAGAATGAAATCCAACTAATGGATTAAAATTTTTGAAGTCAATGTCTATAGAATAAAATGGATAGAAGATTTCCTTATGTATAAAAATGTAACTCATCTAATACCCAAAAATTGCATAGATGGACTTAAGTTGAAAATTCATTTGAAAATAAACTCTTAATAAGTCTGAATGCGCCAAACAAGCCATCACACTGAATAGATCTATCTATAGCTTGGTAGGTTCCCTTCTTTAATCCCTTTCTTGATAAGGCATCAACTACTTTATTCTTACTACCCCTTCTTGTATTCATTGGTGTAGCTATGTCCTAGCAATTTGGTGAGATATTTCTGCTATAAGAGAGTGAAAATTTTCTACTCCAAGAGATATTTCAAGCTACATTGTTCTATTCAAATGATGAAATGATTGTGAACAAAAAATGCTCTCCATTTCTCTATTGCTTGAATCATTGCCATCATCTCTTTTTAATATTAATTAAGAGTCCTAAAAGTTTTCTACAAAAGGCCCTTACTACAATATTCTATAGGGTTTTTCCTTGCATCAAAACATCATCTAAGCTTGAGTAGCAAGCATCAGTTTCTAGAATGAAGATTTCAGGTAGCTATAACATTGGAGCTAAAGTTATGGCATTTTTGAGATTTCTAAAGGCTTTCTCAGCTTCATCACTCAATTGGAATTTATCCTTTCTGGTGAAACTAGTGAGAGGTTTGGCTAAGATTCCATAATACTGAATCACTACAACAAATTAAACTTTTAGTAATGAATAATTTCGTTACCATAAGGCTGAATTTTTTTACCCAAAACATTGGTAACGAATTTTTAGTTACTTAAGTTTAGTGCCCTAAAGCCCGTCGCAAAAAGTCTTAGTAACAAAATTTATGGTTCATTACGAATGATAGACTTACGGTGACTAAATGTATCATTGCCAACAAATATGATATTAGTAACAAAAAAGTGTATTAGTTGCAATAGATTTTTATAGCGTAACGAAATATTTAGTTACTACAACATTGACAATTTTGTTGCATTTTATTTTTTCATTACCAATGCATAATATAATGATATTATTTATTTAATTAAGTTTAGTTACTAATTGTTTATGTAACAAAATATTTTGTTACAAATAGTTAAATAATATTTTAATTCAAAAATAAGCATTCCGTTACTAATGGAATAGATAACTAAGAGTTTCATTGTGACACCCCACTCCGGGTAACCCAAAGCTGAGATATGAACACATTTCAAACTTAAATTCTGAACCTATAATACAAAAAATAGGCACAAAATTTTCTTTCCAATTCCAAGTCATATAAAGAAACAACAATTTCAAAAGCAATGGAAATAAATTTCGACTTAAATAATACTACCAACCATTAACATTCATGCCAAGGTTCAAATCTTAGGCATTCAGCAAAATTAGGTACACAAGCTCAAGGTGGCCCTGTTAACTCTGACATATCTCAACATAGACTCAACATCTCTATGTTACCACCTATCAATCTAGTGATTCATATACAAAAAAAGGACACCAAACTATTACAAAAGAAACGTCCCTATGCTTCAAGTCAGAACTTTAGATAAGTCCAATGGATTTAGTGAGGGATAAAATATCAAACGATAATAGAACCTGTCAAGGGAAGAGCATCTCAACAGATCTAAAATCAATAACAATACAAGTACAATTACAATTTAACAAGAACGAATGTAGCAAACAGGAAACTCTCATGCCTTATTGCTCCAAGAACAGTTCACAAGCAAGCAAGAAATGAGTATGAGCAAGCAAACCCGTATAGAATATGCATTCCAACAAAATGAGTTAAGACATGCATATCATATCACCTTATACCGATCAAACAAGTACTTTCATAGCATGACAGCTTGGCATACAATTGGTGTGCCCATACGGACTGTATAGCGCACTGCCCATACGGACTGTATGGCGCATAGCAGATACCTAAGCGGATTGCTTAGCATATTGCAGATACCTATGCGGACCGCATAGCGTATCCTGGACACCCAGGCGGACTGCAAGGCATTTCCCAAGTATCCCAACATTCCACGTAGGATTGGCACTTAACCCAAGTACTATCTCCAAGCAAGTACAACAAGTAACAATCAAGTACAACAAGTACAAATCCAGCAATTAAAGTTGCTGATGAGGCAATATGTGTACAACAAGTAAGTACATACAAGCCAACTAGTTAGATCTCAGGATATAACAAACGCGTATGCCGACAAGGCATTTGATAATGATTCAAAACAGGAATAAGCAAGTATGATCAAGATAAATACCAGACATGACAGATAGGAGTTCTGGGTGCTAGAACGAACAAGAACGAGTGAAATAAGTGCTAACCCTCATAGGGGTATACAAGTCAATAACAGGTAACGAGCAAGTACCGATTTAGATTTCAATAAATGAACAAGTATGAGTCAAGCAATTTACGAACAAGTACAATCAAGCAAATTAACCCTCACAGGGGTTATGCCACAAGAATAGATAGATATATCGAGGCCACATTGGCAGACCCTCACAAAGGTTTTCAACAAGTAATGAGAAAGCTTATACAAAGTAATAACCCAAAGTGGGAGATCCTCACCTCCGTAATCCCAGATGATACAAGTCCTGCAGATTGTCTATTGGTCCTCGTGACCTACTTTGTCATCGCCTAACCATAATGATATATTTATAGTCAGAACCCATTTTAAATTCCTAATACATCTTTATCATACTTGTTCTTAACTCCAAAATTTTCTAATCAACCTATTAACATGAAAGCTTAAAATGATAATATTGATAAAATTCCAAAAATGGCTATAAAACTAGTCTTGCCACAATAATCTCAATTCTCATATTGTTTTCTCTTATCAATATAGTCAAGTCCTTAATCACATGATCTTCATAATGTTACTTTAAATCACCAAATTGTTTAATGTCTCATACATAGTCCCAATAATTTCCAATTTAGGTCCTCAATCCATCATTTCAAGTTCAATGTCTTGTCAAATTCATAAATTTCAAATTTGGCATATATATGGTACAACATATCAAGGTCCACAACATAACATATTCCATCCATGCATGATCCAAGAACTTAAATATATAGAATCCATGCTCTCATTCTTGCAATACTGCACACTAAAAGAAATACAACATATCATATCATATATATATATATATCCAATTCTTCTAACAATTTATCCACGAAATACCAAGTCGAGACCTTGGATTCAGTGACCAAGGCTATTGTTAAGATCACCATACCGAGGAGAAGATTCTACCTGGCCGCCGCCGCCGCACCTCCATGCGCCACCGTCTGCCATCGCCAGAGTTATCCAACGACCTCACCAAAATGCTCTCCTCGAGCTCTTAATTCCAATGGCGCATTCGGTTTCAAGTTCCACTGCATGGATCACCTTCAACCGAGCTCAACAACCACCAACTAGGTCTCTCGCCACTGCTCTTCGATCACCATTTTTTGTCGCCATCGCCGTGCCAAACTCACATGCAACACTGTTTTCAGCTTCTACGCATCGAGGGCTTCCGAAACCAGTGCCCATAATCAAGTTTTGTCCATGGCTCTACCGTGCCCATCGAGACCACTGCTGCCGATTTTCAGCTCTCCATTTTTGGCGACTCACCGCTCGTTCAACAGTATATGTGGTGTGCGAGTGTGGACAGAGGTGTGGGGTGTGAGTTAGGTGGTTCAGTTTGGTGAATGGTGGTCGTCGGTGGGGAGTTTGCCGAGGGATGGTGTACGCGGTGGAGAAGAAGAAGAAAAAGGAAAAGGAAGAATGAAGATACAATGTTCTGCCAGGTGTTTAAAATGAACTTTCCAAATTTGAAATTTATTCCCTAAGGTTTTCTAATCAGAATTAATTAAATCCTTGAGTTAATAAAATATACACTTCTAACCCCGTTGACCAAGGCCCTTCCATGCAAACCCCAACATTCTTCTAAGTTGTGCAATTACGTCGTTTAAAATTACAAATTGGCCCGAGAAATTTTTAATTAACATGAAATCAAGTTTAATATATATTGACCACAAAAATTTCTAAAATACTAAATAATCATGTAAATTCATAAAATAAATTAAAATGAAAATAATTTGACAATTAAGCTATCATAATTCAAGAAAATTTTGGGGTGTTACATTCATTACGAAAGAGTGTAAAATTTGTGTTATATTTAGTACATGTAATACATTAATTTTTCAGGCTAATATCTCTGGCGTTGGGTTGCTGGCGGGTGGGCCCAACATTAAACTGTGGGCTTACAGATTGGGCTTACACTGCTTTCCCCGCTGCCTTGGGCTACCTCTCTCCTGGATAGACTGCTGAATGGGCAAGGCTGGATCTCTGGAATTTTTGGGCCTCGGCATAGGTCCACATTGGGCCTTCAGCTTGCGGATTGGGCCTCAGGCTATGTATTAGACCGAGGGCTAGCTTTGCGTTCTAGGCTTGGGCCAGCTTTCAAGCGATCAGGCAGGATTGTGGGATCTGGTTTGGGCTGCTGCATAGGGCCGCTATGCATATGGATGGGTCATTTCATATCAGGCCTTCGCGTGCTGGGCTGCTAAGAACTCTGGGAAGCAAATTCCTCCAACACTGAGCCCTTGGCTTGCGGACTGGACCTCAGGCTATCTACTGGACCGAGGGCTGGCTTGGTGTTCCAGGCTTGGATCGAGTAGGATTGTGGGCTTGGGTTTTGGCTGCTGCATAGAGGCCGCATGCATATGGATGGGCCATTTCACATTGGCCTTTGTGTGCTAGGCCATTGAGAACTCTGTGAAGCAAAGCAAATTCCTCCAAACTGTTGGTAAGGCTTGATCCCGCACTAGCACCACCCGCCAGCAAGCATCTAACCATCTTAGCTGCATCCTCCAAAAGCTAATATTGACATTTGCTCAAATACTTATTCATCTCTTCCATATAGAGCTCTCAAGCAATTTTACATGTTATCAAGCAAACATTATTTTATTTTTAAAAATAAAATAATAATTATCATTTGAATAAATAAAATAAGAGTATCAAATAGTGAACTAAAAGAAATAAACAGAAAATGTGGGACAATTATATAATATCGCTGCATGAAGCAAAGAAATTTTATTACATATATGTATATAGAATTGTTAGGTAAAGGAGTAATATTTTTGCATTATGAGTTTTGGGTAAAGAAAATACTATAATAATTCATTTCACTACTCAAAATGTATAATATTAACAGACAAGTAGAAATATGGACAAAGTGGGTGTTTGACTAAGTTTTTAATGAAAGATATTATAAGAATTTTTTAAGCTGATAAAAATATCAGATTTTATCTTTTAAAATAAGCCTTGCATTGTATGAATAAAATAAAAACTTAAAATTCATATGGTCTAAATTATTATAGGAGTATATTCGAATTTTAAAATAAGTGAATACCTCTTTAGATTTTGTAGAAGAGCTTATAATATAAAACACTTTGTTTTAGAAATTTATAAAAAAAACTATTTATAAAAAATAATTGGCATTACATATATATATATATTAAAAAAATTTGGACAAAACCCTTTAAAGTAAAAAACAAAGGGCAATCTAATAAGCAAAAGAAAAAAATATTATTAATTGTGGTGGTTTAGAGAAACCAACGCGAAGTTTTTCATTCAGTGGCAGTTACACTAATCGTCTCCATTTATTATGAATTCAGCGGTGGTTTTCGAAACCATCGCTAAATGGCTAATTCAGCGGCAGTTTGGATAAATCGCCGCTTAACCACCATCAAATTAATATTTTGCAGTAGTTGAGACAAACCGTTACAAAATATAAGCTGCGATTAACATATTTTCTTGTGGTGTATATATATACTATATATGTAAATAAGTATGAATAAAAAATTATATTATATATATTTATAAATATTAAATATTATTTAATTTGAAATGAATAAATAGAAAAAATAGATAAAAATAAAAGTAATTTAAATTTTATTGATAAATTTATATATATTTATATTATATATATGTGAATAAGTATAAATAGAAAAAATAAGTATACATGTATGAATAATTAGAAAGAAAAAAATAAAAATAGAAATTATTTAAAATTTTATAGATAAATTTATATATATATATATATATGGACAAAATGAGAATATATGAAATAATGAGAAATGAGAAACAATGATAAATTTATATATATGTATAAAATGAGAAATATATGAAATAATGGAAGAAGAGAGAAATGAGAATAAAAAGAAAAGAAAAGAATGAAAAGAAAGAAAAGTAAATAAAATATGATAATAAAAAGTTATTTAAATTGAATTGTATATATGTGAAATGATTAAGGGTAAATTGATCTTTTTATATTAAAATTATGTTAAATGGGTAACAAATGTGGAGGGGGAGGCGGTGTGCGTGGTTTTATAGAACATAAGGAAGTTGTTTTGTATATATATATATATATATATATATTTATATTTTTTTTTTCATAGGAGAGTTTGATGATTATTTCACAAATCACATGGGGGTCAATTGCAACTAGCCCAATAAAATTATTATCATTTAAATGGGGCCCTTACTTTTCTATTTTTTGCTAACGTAGTGTTTGGTTGTATTGAAAAAATTACATTTTTTGTCCCATTGGATGGGGGGTTTGCACTTTTGGTACTTAAGTTGACACTTGTAGGACCAAAACTCTAAATTTTTTTTACACATTTGGGACATCACCTCAATTTCCATTAGTGTTAAGGCAAAATCGATAAATTAAAAAAAATTAATTACCCAACAGCCCCAAAAATTTGATTTATTTATAAAAATTCCACAAATTTGAAATGCCCAATCAACCTTCATTAAAATTTTTTAAAATATATAACAAATCCTCATAAAAAAATTAAAATTTTTATATATCAATATAAATATCATACAAATATATATAACATCAATATAAATATATATAAAATAAATATCATATAAATATATGCATATATATATATATATAACACCCATCCCTTCTCCGCCAACCCCTCACCGTCGGCCATGGCCGATCGGCCGCTCGCCACTGGCCGGCCATAGCTAGGCCTGGGGATTGGGTTGGGGGCTGGGGGGAAGGGAGAGAAGGAGCAAAAATATTTATATATGTATGTATATATATACTTTTACTTATTTATTTGTTGGTAATTAATAAATTTTAATCAAATTAACCTAAATTGAACTTTTTTTTACTTATGTTATTTATTTAAAATAATGTATACTTTTACTTATTTATTTGTTGGTAATTAATAAATTTTAATCAAATTAACCTAAATTGATTTTTTTTTTTGCTTATGTTATTTATTTAAAATCATTACACTATTTTGTTCAAAATAATTAAAAATATTTATTTATTTATTTATTTAAAATTATTAAAATTATATTGTTAGGATAAAATTTTAGATTTTATTTTTATTTAAATTATTTATTTTGATTAATAAAGAAATTTAATTTTTTTATTTATATATACACACATCAAGGTCTCACAGGGTTCAACTCTAGATATCACACATTTTGACTTTTTAATTTTTATTAATTAATAAACTTAATAAAATTAGTTTAAACTAGAGCTTGTTTGTTTATGAATTGGAGCATTTAGTCAAAATATTTTAGCAAAATGGTTTTTGGGAAATGGGGTTGGGGAACGTGATGGTTGTTTGTTTGTATTTTTGATGGTAGGTGGAAATGAATTGGGAAAAAAATATTTATTTATTTGTATTTTTGGAGGGAACAAGATATCATATCAATAACTTTTTTATTGGGTTAGTAGGGTGAAATTGACATTTTAAAATTACTATTGTTAGTATGATATTTTTAGATCTTATTTTTATTTTTAAATTATTTATTTTAGTTAATAAATATTTTTTTACATTTAATAAATATATTCAACTTAATCTAGTTAAATTATTTTAGATATGACTTTTTTTAATATTATTGAGATGTAATTTAAAAATAAAATCATATTTAATTAAGAGATGGATTTGATTTTTATTTTTATTTTATAATTAATAAATATGTTTAATTTAATTTGATTAAATTACTTAAGATATGTTGATGATTTTAATTTTTTATTTTTTCAATCCAACTTCAATTAAAATATTATTTAATATTTTAAAAAATTATTAATAAAATTATTTAAATTTATTCTGAGTAATTTAAATAATATTAAAGTTAAGCCCCCATCTTAAAGTTACAAATCAGTCCAAGGGTATTTTTGTTTGAAAAATAATCAAAACAACTTTTGAATGATATTTTTGAATTTTAATATAAAATTTCAACTAACATTTACAAATTTGTTAAGGACACTAACAATTCTTCAAATATTTAATTAAATATAGGGATAAAAAATAATTTTATTAAACTTATATCTCTATTACTAAGTTTATATTACAATGTCATGAGTATTTCAAAATAATTTCAAAATTTCCAAGTATATTAAAGTTATACAAGTTGATCAATTTCAAAATAATTTGCATTAATTAAGTGTAGAAAATTTTCAATAAATGCATGTTCAAATTGTCCACATCAATATATTATTAGTACATAATATTTTAATTTTTAATATAAAATTAATTACACGTAAAGACTAAAGTTTTTAGAATTTATAAACAATTTTTCTAAAATTTTTTTGATAAAAAATAAAGTCCTAATAAATAATAACAAAGAATAGAATTAAATTTTTAACCCCCATAATAATACGTCATAATTCATCTTATAATATAAGATAAAGCAAATAATTTTTCTATATACTATTTATACAAAAAATGGAGGGAATAAAAAAATAATAGGGGAATTCATTTTTGGAGGAAAATTTATTTTTTGAGGGAAATATAATATGTAGACCAACTAATTCTTAAGAACAACTTGTTCAGGTCTATAAAAGTTAATAATACTTACATTTAATAATATACTTTAACCACGAAAGTTATCTTCATTTTAGCCATTTATATAGTAAAACATATACACAGTTAACATATAGATATCTATAAGTTATAAAAATCTTTAACTGGCCAATACAATGATTAAAAAATGAAATATAATATTAACAGGCCTAACTTCAGGGACTATTTTCTTTTCATTAAGTACTATGGTAAACTAGATTTCTTTCTTTTCTTTTTCTATTCATGAATGTAACCTTTAACTATTTATTTTAAGAAGTTTTTAGAATTTTTCTAAAAGAATATTGTAATAAATTATAATAAAAAATTAAATTCTGTAGCACCCCTTCTTGGGACAGCACCCAAGTTGAAGCGCCAACAATTCAATCTTAAATACAGTTCAAATAATAATTAGGAAACCTGTAATTTAACCATCTCAAAGGTAAAACAGTCACACTAATCCAAAAGATCATTCCATAAAGCATAATATATACAACCCAAGTCTCAGAATCCAACTCAGTGGAAAATAATTCATTTATCCCAAAAGATCACTTCATAACATAAAATACGTACATATCCAGTATCTTAAGTTTCATATAAATATTCTCATAACACTCTTCTAGTAGTTGTCTCGATCAGGTGATTTATATGAACAACAGCAGCACCTAATCTGTTACAAAATACTCTCGTCTAAAACATGCCTCTGCTTCTCAATTTGGCCTGCCTGAAGACAAAAAACAACAAAGGGGTAAGTCCTAAGGATTTAGTGAGGGAAAAGAAAATGACAAGATTCAAAAGAAAATGATAGGCAATAAACAAAGACAGTTCGATAACAATAAAAGTTTCAACGTGAATCAACATTGTGCAAAGTATACATGATATCAATTATTTTAGACTGTTGGTCATTCCATCCTTATTACTCCCAGATCAATGTATAGTTGCTAGTACTGGACATTGGTACAGTATAAACAAGATTTCCTTATCGCTGTATTGCTCGAGCGCTCAGCTCGGTAGGTAATAACTTTCTTTTATTAGCATAGTCGACAGCATGCCAGATCCCGCCACTCACAGTTTGCTACCTTCAGCTACTTGTAAGTCAGGATCGTATGTTGGTACTAGCCAGCAGATCTGTCACCGTCAGTCCGTACCGCCCGACCATCTTTTTGAACCTAGCCCCGAGCCCAAATCTCCCCCTCATGTGGCGTCCCTCCGGGTGATATCCGGCCCATGGCATCCCATGGGTTAGTATAATGTAATGCCAACAGATATAAGTTTCACCTTTAAACATTCAGTATGATTATGACAGATACGTAGTTGAACCAATAATGTACACTGGCCGGCAAGGCCATTTAGGGTTCATAACATAAGGCAACAATGTAACATAACAGAACAGTAGATTGACAAGATTCCTTTAACAAATAACAGACTTGTAAGAAGCTAGCAAGTTATATGTGGACAGCCAGCAAGGCTGCAGGGTACAAGGGACAAAATTCTGACAATGTAAAGAAAGTTCTGGGCACTAGAACAATCAGAAAATAGAATCGGTATCAGAGATAACCCTCACAGGGGTGTTCAAATCAGATAACAAATAACAAATCGGATTTCAAACACAATTCAGATTTCAAAAAATAAGATTACAGTACAGAAACAAAAAACCCACACAGGGGCTTATCACGAATAACATATAATGAGAAAAAGGTGCCGGATTGGCAGACCCTCATTGGGGTTCAACAAATAAAGAGTAGCTTACATAAGGCAAAACCAGAGCGGTAGACCCTTACCTCTTGTAGTATCAGAGAAAACTATCACAGTCTGCCGTCTAACGGTCCGCCGGATCCACTTCCACATCACCTAACCAAAATAGTATAATTATAGTCAAAATCCATATTTGACTCCCAGCATCACTATCATGCTTATCATTAATCCGAATTCACCAAATAATCATATTAGCATGATAGTTTAAAGCTTAAACGGCCCTATCAATCTAATAACAACCAATAAGATCGATTATATCCAAATAAATCTCGATTTCATATCAAGTCTAATAACTAAGCAATAACTAGTTCTTAATTACATAATCATTCTCTTCATATCATCCAAAATTCAGAATAATGGTCCAATTACTGTCACAATAAGGTTCAAATCCTTTAATTAATTCATTTAATTCCAATATAATAATATCCGGGTCCACAACTTATATGTACTCCTTGCTTAAGGATCTCAATCACAATCACCTATATATGTCAATACATCCCAAATCCTATTCTTAGCATAGATACAAGCAAAATTAGGAAATACAACATATCTGGGACCATAATTATAATATTCCTTCCATGCATGGTCCAAGCATATATAAAATCCATGATAACTCATTCTTGCTATGGTACAAGGTTCAAATAATACAATCCAACAACATATATATATATATATAATGAAGCCCTTTCTAATGATTTTACCCACGAATCACCTAATCGAGACCTCAAATTCAACAGCCGAGACTACCATTACGATCACAGTATCGAGGAGCAGATTCTACCTCAGCTCTGTCACTGCGCCGCTGCCACCGGAGTAACCCAAAGTCACCATTGAAATGCTCCGCTCGAGTTCCTAAGTCTAACGGTACTATTAGATTCAAATTTCATGGCCAGGAACACGATCAACTGAGCTCACAGTTCAAATGGGTTTCCTCGCCACCATGCTCCAATCACCATTTTTCGTCGCCACCGTCGTGCCAATCACTCATGCAAGGATGTTTTTAGCTTCTCCACGCCGAAAGCTTCCAATATCTCTGCCTAGAAATCGGTTTCAGCCGCAGCTCCGCCGACGCCTGCCAAGACCGTTGCTGCCTAGTTTTTAGCTTCCAATTTTCGATGACCCACCACCCGTTCAGCCATGCATGTGGTGTGTGAGTGTAGCCGGAGGTGTGGGGAAGAGTTTAATCTGTTTGGTTTGGGCAATTCCAACTGCTGGAGAGGGAGATGAAGACGGTGAGGATGGTAGGGAAAGGTGACGCAGGTAGGAGAAGAAAAGTGGAGGAGAAATGGAGTGAAAGATGAAGAAGGAATGTTTTTATAAATTTAGTTTTTTGTAATTTCTATTTAGCTCATCAGTTTTTTTTTTTAAGTTATTCAATTGAGTCCTTTAATTGATTAAAATATGGTCTTAACCCGGTTGACTAGAGAGGTTCCATGCAAGCCCCGCAGTTTATAAAAATGGCCCAAATCAAGTCTTCTCAAATTGCAATCCAACCCCAAAACTTTCCAATTTCTCGCAATTGAATCCTTTTTATTATTTTTTTTGAGCCCTACAATCTGATCAATAAATCTCTTATTTTCTAAATCCTTATTTATGAAAATACTGAATTTCAGGGGCGTTATAAATTCTAAGCACCCAAATTTGTAAGTCCAAATTATTTGTTATTTAACTATTTTAACTACAATAGAAAGTCATTTAATAATGTAAAAAATTATATGTCAATTCATCATATAATCTAAGATAAAAAAAATTAAGTCTACTATAAATTATTTATACAAAAAAAATGGAGGAGTTAAAATTTAGAGGAATTGAAAAAATAAAGAGAATTCATTGTTATTAGAGGGAATCAAATTTTTGGAAGAAATCAAGTTAAATTATTATTACAAACTAATAATGAAAAAAACTGTTAACATTTTTTATGGACCAAATTTTGGAGGGAATACAAAATTGGAGGGAAACAAAATTGCATTACCATCCAAATTCATTAAATAAATTTATACATATGTATAAAATAAGAATATATGAAATAATGAGAAATGAGAAATAATGATAAATTTATATATGTATAAAATGAGTAATATATGACGAATCTTCTTTAAATTTTATTGAAATATATATATATATAAGTATGAATAAAAAATTATATTATGTATATATTTTTATAAATATTAAATATTATTTAATTCAAAATGAATAAATAGAAAAAATAGATAAAAATAAAAGTAATTTAAATTTTATTTGATAAATTTATATATATGTATATTATATATATGTGAATAAGTATAAATAGAAAAAATAAGTATCATGTATGAATAATTAGAAAGAAAAAAGATATAAATAAAAATTATTTAAAATTTTGTAGATAAATTTATATATATGTATGTATAAAATGAAAATATATGAAATAATGAGAAATGCGAAACAATGATAAATTTATATATATGTATAAATTGAGAAATATATGAAATAATGGAAGAAGAGAGAAATGAAAATAAAAAGAAATGAAAAGAATGAAAAAAAAAATAAAAAAAATAAAATATGATAATAAAAAATTGTTTAAATTGAATTGTATATATGTGAAATGATTAAAGATAAATTTATCTTTTCATATTAAAATTATGTTAAATGGGCAACAAAATGTGGAGGGGGAGACGATATACGTGGGTTTATAAAATATAAGGAAGTTATTTTGTGTATATATATATATATATATATATTTCACAGTAGGGTTTGAAATTAAAATGAATGTTTGGAATAATTATTTTCAATCAGATTGGTAGGTTGGATTTGGTGGATTTGAGTTGGCGAGTTGACCAAATAAAAATCAGATCGACCTGAACCTGACCTGATATGATTTAGGTTGGATTAGTGTTGAGTATTTTCAGGTTGTCATCAGGTTGGGTTGGGTTAGAGTTGAGAAAATTAATGTTATACTCCTACTTCAACCCAACCCGAACCCGCAAGACCCACCCAAATTGTCACCCCTATTGACACCAGTTCATTTTAAAATTAGTGAAGCCCAGTTAATAAAAAAAGAGTTGCTAAAATCCAATTAATCAACTTTGCAATTTGATGTCAAACCCAATTCTTTACCCAATGACATTAATTTACTAAAAAATCGGTGAACTCATATTAATAAAAGAAAAGTTGTAAAAACACAATTAATCAATTCTTTAAATTAATGTTAGATCCAATTCACTAATTTACTAGGAGATTATTGAAGCTCAATTAATGAAAATGAAGTTGGTAAAACCCAATTAACGAATTCTTCAAATTAGTATGAAGTCCAATTTGCCAATTCACTAAAATATTAGTTAAGCTCAATTAATAAAAAAATATATATAATAATAAGCTGGTCAACCCAAAGCAATCAATTATTTGAACTAATGTGAAACCCAATTAATAAAAAATAAGCTTAGTTCCTTGAAGAAAGCCTGATTTATCATTTACCTCACTTCAAATTTGTTCAAGACCAACTCTTAAAATGAAGCCCAATTCACCACTTAATTTACTATAAATTTGGTTAAATCTATTTCATAAATGAAAACTCCCAATTCATTGAATTATTCACAAAAAGTTATAAAGCCCAATATTTTAAAGAAATTGGCCCAACTAATGGATTATTCACTTTAAATTTCTTCAAGCTCAATATTTAAAATAAAATCTAGTTCAGTAATAATTCACTAAAAAATTGGTTAAGCTCAATTAACAAATCCTTTACATTATTGTGAAGTTCATTTCTTGAACAAAAGCCCAACCCACAAGTATTAGTAAAAGTTTAATTTAATAATCATTTATAATTAGTAGCGAAAACCATTGTTACAATATGTGTACAATTGATATTTGGAGGGAATGAATTTTTGAGGGAAGTTAATTAAAGTTTAGTAACTAAAAACTTTGTTACAATATATTTTATTTGTAACAAATATTTTGTTGTTACAAAAGGTACCAAATTTTGTTACAAATATATCTTCTTATATGACGGAAACTGTTGTATGTAACAATATAATATTTTTCGTAATGAATTATTATTTAGTTACGAACAAAAAAATTTAAGGTAACAAATTTGATTTGAAAGTAACAAGACTTTTACTTTGTTACTCAAGAAAATATTATTTGTAACAAAAAATTAATTTTGTTACAATAAATCCAACATATGTAACAAACTTTACCATTGTTACGAAAATTTTTGTTATGTGAAGTGCAATTTGTTGTAGTGAATGAATTTCCTATAGTAATTGGTTAGACCTAGAACCCCTAAGTGCTTTGACATTTTTTGTTTTGGCTTTGATTTTGCTAGGGTTCGGCTCTACTCTTCTCTCACTAATGACATGACCTAAATATTGTACCATAATTTGACCAAAGATATATTTACATGACTTGGCATAAAGCTTATTACGGATAAGTTTTTTGAATACTAACTCTAAGTGTTGTTTTTCCCATTTAAACTATTGTTAAACAACAATATGTCATCGAAGAATACTAAAACAAACTCCCTGGGATACTTTTTGAAGGCATGTTCATGAGTGATTGCAGGTGGCCAGGGTATTGGTTAAGCCAAAGGTCATAACCTTAAATTCATACAAACCTAAAGTTGTCAAAAAAGCAATTTTTGGAATATCTATGGGGTTCATTCTCATTTGTTAGTAGCCAGACCAAAGATCAATTTTGAAAAAAATGGTTGTCCCTTGCAACTCATCCGATAAATCACTAATAATGGGTATAAGGTAGCTATCTATGACAGCTAAAGGATTAAGTTTTCTGTATTCTACATAAAAGCGCCATATTCCTTTTTTTTTTTTAACTAGGAACACTGGTGATGAATATTGACTAGTGCTTGGTTGGATTCCCTTATCTTGAGCATTTCTCTCACCAACTTTTCTATTTTCAACCTTTATAAATAGAGATACTATATGGGGTTTGTTTAAAGGGTTTAGTGCTTTCTTTATACCCTTTGGTTTTAAAAACACTTTGGAGTATTCTATGAGAATTAGCTTAAGTTCAGGGTTGGTTGGACAACTTTCTTGGTTGGAGAGTTTTGTGATCATGTATAAACCCTCTATAGTTAAGTCTCCCTTGGTCCTTATCATCTTTTGGAGTTTTTTTTTCCTGAAATAAGTTTGAGTGAAATTTCTTATTTGATCCCATGCAAAGTCACTTTTGTAAAGCCTTGCTTAACAGATATTTTATATTGAGTGAAATCAAATTTCTACCCCTAACACCATGTCATATCCCCCTAGTTTAAGTATTTTGACACTATATGAAAACTTGTGACCCCCCATTACCTATTTGGACTCACTGTATCTGGAATCACATTGCATCTACAATGGTTACAGAAGAAGGTTGGTCTGCTCAAGCTCATATCCCAAAAGTTTGGCAGCTACTAGATCTAGGAAGCTATGAGTGTTTCCTATATCAACAAGGATGATAATAGACTTATGGCCAACTTTACCATGCAACTTGATGGTATCTAAGGTTATCAAGCCAACTAAAGCACTGAAAGATATATCAAATTCTTTCACCCTTACTATCCTCTTCTTAATCTTTTTTATTAGAGACTGCTCATTCGTCCTCACCAATGATCACAAATAATTTTTTGCACTTATGAGCAGCATGAACCACACATCACAAATAAAGCAGAGCCCCTTTTTTTCTTCTAGCATCTATTTCTTCCCTAGTTAGTCTTTTTAAAGTTAGATATTTCCCTTTTTAAGTTCAAGAGCTTTTAGTTTAGCTATCATTTGAACTGTTTTTGACCCATTTAACCCGACTTCTTCCCTTAGTAGTCCATCTATGGCCTTTATTCGGGGCTTCCGTCAAGTTTCTTGACTTTTGGCTATAGTGATAGCATGAGCAAAGTCATAAGGGTTAAACATCTCTACCCTTTGACAAATTTCATCTTTCAAACCTCCAACAAAACTCTTGATGAAATATTTTTCTATCAAGTTTTTGATAGCCATGAACTGACTTATGTTTTCTAGGTTCGTTAAATTAGTTTACAATGTCATCCTCATGGTGGAGAGAAAATACTTGTAAAATGAGCTCACTAAAGTGTTCCCACCCCATGTTTTCTTTCCCTTCTATCTAATGAAGATACCAACTATTAGCAAGGCCCTCCATATGCATAGCAACAAGAAGGAATTTTTCTTAATCATTATTGAATAAAAAGTACTTCTGACGCTTCCTAATCCATACGCTAGGATCCTCACCATTAAACATTGGAAATGCACATTTGGCAGTTTTAAGATTTCCTAAGTTTGACCTATCTATAGATTTTTGGCTTGTTGAAGAAGGAAAATCCCCATCCCCCTTGGTCTAGTGGTTTGTGATGAATGAGGTGATGGTATGTTACAAGCAAGTTCTTTGCTTTTGTTGCTATTTCAAGGCATGAAGAAATTCCCCTAGTTTCTTATCAATGGAGTCTTCCATCACCTTTCCAATCCTTTCCATTTTTGAGCTTTAGTTCTTCTTGATTTTTGGCCAACTCCACTTGGTTCTTTCTTATTTTAGCCATTTGTTGTTCTATGATGTCCATTCTATTGCTTGTTTTTGCCATTAAAGTATGAGTTTCAAGATGGTAGCTCTGTTGCCACTGTTATGAAACCACCTATTCTAAAAAAATAATTACTAAAAGCTTATAAGAAAAATGTTGCAAAGTTGATGGTGAACAGTGTGTAACAATGTGTGATAATGAAAGTAGTAAAAAAATGAAAGAGAGAGATGAGGAATAAGGTGGATGATAAGAAAAGAAAGGTTCTTTTAAATGCCAAAGTCTAATTACATATGTCATAAAGGACAATTGTTAACTTTTAGCCAGCTGAGTAAATAGAAAATACAACAAACAAACTTCATAAAACCCTAATACAAAAATGTAATTGACTTAAATAATGTGACTAATAACTAATTCCATTTTTGAAATTGAAACCTAAAATCCCTAATCCTAATTGATCTGCAGTGGCTTCGTTTAAGGAATCTTTGCAAAAATTAAAAAGAAAGAAAAAACAACTATTTGGATTGAAGTAATATTTCTTCTGCATGAACTCAAATGTGCATGGCAAATACTTTATCATTTACTTCACCCCTACTTAAGATAATATCATTCTCTTGCATTCCTTTAGCATCTTCTCTTTTTAACCTACATATCTGGTGGCTATAATTATTATCTGCAGCTCCAGTCGGAACACCAACTATTTTACTAGAAGTGGATGGAATAACTAGTGATTTGATAACAATTTTGATGTAGTCATGTATCTTTTGACACGACCATATTTAGATGGCAAGGGTTTCCCATTGCTTAAAGGCATGCAGTTTCCACAATGCCACTCCTATTTTGGAACTGATATTTGATTAATTGTCTGAAGGCATTTTAAGTGATGGCCTTTCTTGCAACCATCGCAAACAAGTATGCTCTCCATGTCTATTATGGTTGACATGTATAGTTGAGGTTAAATTGCATTTTTGGTCCCACAACTTAGGCCGTTTTCGATTTTGGTCCCATTCTTTTACACTTTCTCACATTGCATCCTCTAAGTCGATTTTTTTCTCAATTTAAGGACTCAAAGGGGATTCCGTCAGATATTTAACGGTGCAAAGCCTGTGCCCCTCACCTGGCCGTTTGGGTGACCAGTTGGACAAAAATCTCGACGCTTCATCTCACTGTTAACCAAAAACACAAACTTCACTCTGGAGAAAAAGAAAGAAAACCAGCTCACGAAAGAACCCTACCCCCCAGATTGTGCAATCAGACATTGTTCTTGAAGAATCGAAGATTATTATTCAAAGAAATTGAAGTTTGAAGTGAAGGATTGAGGAAATTGTGGCTTGATTTGGAATGGCATTACGGGACCCAAGATATAATGGTGACCCAAATCCGGAGTATGGTAATGTTGGCTAGATCCTTGTATTCTTTTTTTGGATTTATGCTATTCTTTTTGTTATGCTCTAGATTTTTGTACTTTTGAGTTAAATTTCTGTGCATGTGTGTGCAAGATGTGGGGTCTAGGGTTTTTTGGTACTCCAGATGTTATGGAGATTTGTGTTGGTAATGGCCCATGCTTTTATTTTTATGCTCTGTCATTGTCCATACATATTTTTATTATGCTTGTGTATTATTATTTCTCGGATTCTGTTGGCCTCACATGATAGGGATGGGTGGTCCCCTAGTTTATTCAAATGGTGGACCTTTACAGCTAATAATTGTATAATATGTTTCTATGTTTGACCTTTTTGTGTTGGTTTTTCACATATGCTATTTCTTTATCAAATGCAATTGGCGTAGTGGTTGTTTTTTTTGTTTTTTTCTCCTCTGTCTCTTCATTTCAGATGATATTGCTCCTTTTGTCACTGTAAAGTTGCATCATGGTAGCCAGTTTAATAACGTACTTGCTGAGTATAGTGGGGGAAGTATTAGTGTGTTTGACTATGTGGATTTAAATAGGATAACTGTTGCTTATATGGATAAATTATGTGAACAATTGGGATATTGTGGTATGAAAATATATTATATGTTGGGTGAGCATGGGTTTAAGTTGCTATGTACTAGGGATGAGTTATTACAGTTGTGTCTAGATCACTTCTTTGATAGGCTAGTTGAAATTTATCTAGATACAACCATGGTAGAGGATATTGGTACACAGGTTGGCTCATCAAAAAGGGGTGATGGCACTAATCTAAATGAGGGTGAAGAAGATATTAGGGGTCATGACAACAGCTCTTCTGAGTATGAAGAGTTCTGTGATAGTGATTATGACATTAGTAGTGAAGAGAAGAATACGGCAAAAGATGATGAAATGTATCATGAATATGTAGATGGGGGTGCAGAGTGGGCTGGGGATAATGATAGGGAAAATGCAGTAGGCACAGAATAGTCTTCTAAGGGAGATGAGGCAGAGAACATAAGGTCCAGTGGTGAAGACTTTGACAGTGACATAGGCTCTGATGGTGAGAATAGACCTAAATACCCTGTTTTCAATGTTGTTGATACTTATGATCCTAAATTTCAACTTGGCATGATATTCTCAAATAAAAGTGAATATAGGATAGCTGTCCACTCTCATGCAATTAAAACAAAGAGAAGCATTAAGATTGCCAAAAATGATAAAAGGAGAATTTATGCTAAGTGTGCAATTGAAGGGTGTTTATGGAGAATTCATGCTCTTAAGCTTGGGAATGAGTCCACATTTCAAATAAGAGAGTACTACTCCAAACATAAATGTGCAGTAACATTAAATGTTAAGAACATGAAGTCTTCTTGGCTGTCATCCAAGTATGTGAGCTCCTTTAGGTCTGACCCTAAAAGAAATGTGAAGGGCTTCAGAAATGATGTCATTAAAGATATTAGGGTCCATGTGTCTAAAAATCAAGCTTATAGGGCTAGGAGCATGGCACTTAAATCAATTGAAGGTGGGGCTGAGGAGTAGTAAGCTTTATTGTGGGATTATGCTGAGGAATTGAGAAGAAGCAATCTTGGTTCTACTGTTGTTCTTGTATTAACTGAGAGTGATGGAAATGATGGTGGTAGGAGGTTTGCCAAACTTTATGTATGTTTTGAAGCTTTGAAAAGGGGTTTTTTATCTGGTTGTCGGCCATTAATAGGTGTTGATGGATGTCATCTTAAGGGGCCACATAGGGGGGTTCTCTTGACTGCAGTTGGGATTGATCCCAATAACAATTCATTTCCAATAGCTTATGCAGTTGTGAGCAAGGAGTATAGAGAAACATAGGAGTGGTTTTTATTGTTGTTAAGAGTAGATTTGAATATTGTGAGGGAGTATGAGTTTATTATGTCAGACAAGCAAAAAGGGCTACTTCCTGCTTTTGAATTTGTGTTGCCAGCATGTATGAATAGGTTTTGTGTTAGACATTTACATGGTAACATGAAAAGGGTAGGTTTCAGGGGTTTAGCTTACAAAAAAGCTCTTTGGAAAGCTGCTATGGCTAGTACAGTACCAGATTTTGAAAGAAGAATGAAAGAGATGGGAAAACTTGATAACAATGCACTTGAATGGTTTTGTGACAAGCACCCTGTTGAATGGAGTAGGTTACATTTTAATACAATCCCTAAGTGTGACACGTTTCTCAATAATATATGTGAATCCTTCAATGCCAACATTCTAAGTGCAAGGGAGAAGCCTATTCTTACAATGCTAGAAGATATTAGAGAGTTGCTGATGACTAAACTACAAGAGAATAGAGATAAGGCAAGGGCAAAATGGCATGGCAAAATTTGTCCTAAGATAAAAAATATAGTGGATAAGAACATGGGGAAGGCTACTGATTGTATACCAATAAAATCCACTGACTTGCACTATGAGATTTCATGTTATGATGGGTCTAGGTTCACTGTTGATCTTGGGAAGCATACATGTTCTTGTAGAAAATGGGATTTAAGTGGAATTCCATGCAAGCATGCTATTTCTGCCATTTGTAGCCAAATGAAAGACCCTGAGGATTATGTGGATGAGTTTTATTGGGTTGAGACATTTAAGAAGGTTTATGAGCATGCCATACTTCCAGTTAATGGTTCTGATTAATGGAAGAAAACAAACCTTCCTCCTCCAATGCCACCAAATCTTGGGAGACAGCCAGGTAGACCAGCTAGAGCAAGATGAGCCTGCCAAGAAAATGAAGAAAAGCACAAAAGGGACACAGAAAGCATCTGCAGTAAGAATTGAAAGACAACAACTGAGCATCAAATGTAGATTGTGTGGAGAAGCTGGCCATAATAGGAAAGGATGCAAGAAGAAGAAAAATGCAAATACAAGTCAAGTGAGTTCATTAGTTTCATTAAGTATATTGCCTTAGTTAACTTAAACTTTATTAACTTGATTTTATGTGTATAGGTTCAAGAGGAAGCTGAAGCACATGTCCATGCTAATCAAGAAGCTGAAAGACATGTCCATTGCATTCAAGAGGGTGAAACACATGAAGATGTTTATGAACAAGACTATGACTTTGAAGATGCTTATAGATTTCCTTCACCAGTAAGCATTATATTGTAATTTCATCTCTTTTATCATTTTAAACTAATTATACGTAATTTTTGCAGGTTTATGATGAGACAGCCATAGACAAGGAGGACATTACAAATATGCCATGTTCAGAAGCTATAGAAAGTTGTGCTGAGCCTTCATTGCCATTACAGACTCAAGAATCCCAAACTTCGTTTAAGATGACAGTAAGTCTTCTTTGTGTTTTATTTATGACCAATCTAGTTTTATACATGTATTTAACTTTATTCTATAAACAGGTTAGAAAAAGAACAATGAAGAATCATACTCCTTTCAATACACTAAAAAAGATGCATAGAGTTGACTATACAACACCAAGTTTGTACCCTGTGAGGACAAGAAGCAAAGCTACTATGGATTTAGAACCTGTTGAGGCTCCTATGACAACAAGGAGCAAGGCTGTAATGGCTTCACACCCTACTAAGGTTTATACCAGACCACCAGCAGCTCCAATGGCACCTTTGACAACAAGGAACAAGGCTGCAATGGCCTCACACCCAACTAAGGCTTATACTAGATCACCACCAACTCTAATGGCACCTTTGACAATAAGGAGTATGGCTGCTCTAGCTTCAGGGCAAGTTGAGGGAGCAACAACATCAAGTGTAAGCATCAGGCCCCCATCTGCTCCAGGAGTGACCATTAGGCCTCCAATTCCATTTTCAAATGATCATCCAAGAGTAGCTGTAGGGACAGTGACTGCTAAAGGCCAGGGTTACAAGGGATTAGTGCCAGTATTTTCAAAAGAAGGCCAAAGATATGTTTCAATGGCTAATTTGAGTACAGTTGTTAGAAAAATGAAGGATGATTGAAATTGATATGTTGAAGCTGAAGAACTGCAGTTTTTTTTTAGCTTAACAGTTAGTTGTTTTGTTGGGAACCTATTATTAACTTATTCACAGTACTTAAGCATACTTTGGTATTTTGTTGGTTTTGTTGTATGAAAGTTGGTATTTTGTTATCTTAAGACAAGTTATTTTACCATTAATTTCTTTCTTCTGGAGTTGAATTGCTATTAAGATAGCTTATGGTTTGGTTATTTGCATTTTTTGTCAATTGCAATTTGTGGTTTGCAAAAACAGTGTACATAGGAACACACACAAGTACATATATCAAATTAATCTGAAAAAGCATAATACAAAGTGCATATATTACATACCATAAAACTTAAAATACCAAACTAAATAGCAAAAAACATGTCATACCAATGTACATAGCAAAAACTATCCCACTCCATACTCAACACATCTAAACCATAAACACCAAAACCTTCCCCAACACCTTTGACAACATAAGAGTAGCCACCCATCTTTTCCTCAACCAAATAAACAGAAAAACACCATCAACCAAGAAACAACTAAAAGATACAACAATAGAGTTTGTCTTCTTTGAATTTTAGACACTTCTTTCTCGTTTTCATTCAATCTCCTAAGCAATCCAGGAATCACTTTTCTTGCTCTTGCACACATTGGAGGGTCTTCCCAAGCAAAAAAATTACACCCATTCCTGCCAAAAGCATACCCATGGAACTTCCTACCCGGATTTTCATTTGTCCATGATGTCTTCAATAGAGCTAGGCTGCCACAGAAACATGTAAGAGTGCCTTCAATAGAGCTGGACATTTTTCGTCCCTTTTCGGCAAATCTGCTGCCACTTCCGCCAACCTGCTGCAACTTGAAGAATAGAAACTTTTTTCCACTATGCAGATGAAGATTTCACAGATTATATGGTGGAACAAGGAGCAATCTTCTTTCTTATATGAAGAAATCTGAATTTATAAGTCTAAAGTCCAACAATTTTCCCTCCAACGTGAAGACTTTCCCTCCAAATTGTCAAATGGCCAGGTGAGGGGCACAGGCTTTGCACTGTTAAGTATCTGACGGAATCCCCTTTGAGTCCTTAAATTGAGAAAAAAATCGACTTAGAGGATGCAATGTGAAAAAGTGCAAAAGAATGGGACCAAAATCGAAAACGGCCTAAGTTGTGGGACCAAAAATGCAATTTACCCCATAGCTAACAAGTCAGAGCCTTACTCATAAAGTCCCTAGAAGGTGGAATCCAAGGCCAATGATTAGAAATCTGCAGTTGGGATAATTTCTGAACAATCTTGCTAACTTCTGCATGGATATTTCTAGTAGAAGTCTGAACATAGTTCATACCTTGTGAAAGTGGTTTAGCTACCAACTGAGCACTTGACTTAGGCATGATTTAAGGTGCTAATCCAAATTTAACATCAGTAGTTCCCTTAGCTTTAAGGGACATATTATCAGGTAATTTGTTAATTGATTCAATTTTGGCTGATGAAATAGACAGGGGTTGCATTGACTAAGTTGGAGTCCTCCCAGATAAGTTCACAGTCTAATTTGCTGCAAGATGGAAGTTTATAGAAATTTGAATAACAATGTAGGAAATGCAAAGAAGAATAAAATGGTTGTACTATTCCACAATGTAATGTTTGAGAAGATAATAACCTTTAACTAAATTCCCATTAGATAAATATATTTATTCAGTTACGCAATTTTATTTAATGGTATCAAAGAAGGCCCAAAAAGAATGTATAAATGTTAAATGTATCATTAGTTATGAACCACACTAAACTTTTAGTACAATTTTAATTGTGAAAGATCTTCAGGTCATAATAAAGGAAGCAGATCTTTAGACACATTTTACAACTAAAAGCAATAATTTTGTGTTACCTTGAACTTGTGAAGCGTATGATGAATCATTTGATCTTTCATGTGATCTTAGATTTGGACCATCAACTCCTGGCAATTCTCCTGAAATCAAATATCATGAGGGTGAAGTAATGGAAGCCTTTAGTTTTATCTCACTACTAGGAAGCTGATATGTCAAAGATGTAGAATTTGATGTACCATGACCTAAAGGTGAAGTAGATTGGAAACTTTCAGAAGATCTATGGATGTTATTTAATTTATTTAATTGAGATATTCGAACGTGATGCAATGTACTCTAACTTTCAAGTCCTACGCCAATGCCCCCTTACAAATGTTGAGATGAATGTGGAGTAGATGGTAGTGAAAAATCTTTTACTTTTTACATCTAAGACACAAGATATGAGAAAAATTAAATGTCAGGATAAAGCATCAATTACAGTTTAATTAGCAGTATATGTAATCAGCTATGGCCGGACAAATAACAAATTTTGATTTCTTATTCAATAAGGGCAAAAAAAACTGAACTTGCCAAGAGAAAAACAGAGCTACATTTGAAAAACTATTTAATTTATTGATGTAAGGACAAACCATCAAAAGCATTAAAAAGATTAAATAAGTTTGCAAAGAAACAAAAGTTTTAGCATAATTTTAGTGCAAACACTAAGGCGCAAATTCCTAAAACATTGCCTGCAAAATTGACACCATGCACACCTATTGTGTGGACAATAATGCACATCAAATAGGTTTTATCAAAATTAAGGCAAAAGCATAAACATGAAAGCATGTAGAAAAGTATCTAGAACATCTTGTTGCAATTTCAATGCCATATCTTTTGCATTAACTTTTCCATTTGTCAGGCACTTTATTTCTTCACCAGGAAGGCTATTCGTATTAATTGAATAATGCACATAACATAGAAAGAATAGCTTAACTATGTGCATAACATAGAAAAGATGACTCATTACATTTAAATACAAATTTTATCTCAAATAATTTAATTAATGCTCACTTTTGTATTTATCCTTGCCCATATATGTAATCTTGATTTTTTTGCTGATATAAATATGCACAATTGATATCCCTTTGGTGCTATTCTTTTATTATGTGATTTTTTAATTTAATGATCAAGATGTAAAATCCCATAAAAAGTTTACTACCAAAGAAAACCATGCATAAGCTTTCATGCCTCAAGCGAGCTAACTCATTGGATGCAAGAATTACTTCCAAGCTTACCCATAGTTGTTTAGAGCACAAAAACACATTATAACACAAAGGTCTCTGAAGGTTATAGCACATAGCGCAACACGAAGCGATCATTTTATCAAAATAAAGCACATCATATAAAAAAAAGTTTCATTTTTTATAATAAAGTTATATACCGAAAGTTCCAATAAATCTAAAGAATTATAAAACAGATAAACAACTAAACATAAAAAATAATAATAAAAGATAATTTTAATTGTTCCAAATACAAAAAACAAATTCAAATCAGAATTTCACAACAACTTTAATATCTAACCGTCAATGAAATGAAAATTGAATTCATGCAACAGGAGAAATTTTTTTCATTCCTCAGCTAGAAAATTAAAACATAGCATTTGAGATTGCATTAATTGAGATTAAACAACAGAAGAAACCGTTCTATTTCTAAACCTCACATTCAACTAGGTAGATTTATTTCATAATTTTTTTCAAATATTCAATAAAAGAGGTATCTATTAGAACAATACTCTTACCGATCTATTAATAATAAGTAGATCTACGCCAAGAAAATTAGTGTATTTAAGTGAAAATACCTAAAGTAGTAAAGTTTTGGGTAAAGATAGTGCCTGGACCTAAAGTAGCAAAGCTTGAAATCTCTATTCACTTGAGTAATGAGATTTGAGAGCTGTGGTGGTGGTGTTGGTAGTAGTAGCAGCGACGCACATAAAGCTTGAGAATAATGAGAGTGTAGGTGTAGCAGCTGTTTGTTTTTTTGATAATAGAAGAAACCCTACCCTCTAAATTTATAGCATCAGACCCTAATATCAGTGAATCATAATAAGTATGCACTTAGGACTTTTGGGGCACTTTAGGCTTTAGTCTATAGCAGCCTCGGGCTTCAAGCTATAGTCCAAAAAGCATACTTTAGTGAAATCCATAGTGCAAGCACTGTGAGGTGCAAAGGTTGAGCCTTGCTAAGCTATGCGCTATATTGCACAAGGCACACTTTTTACAAATATGAATTCATTAAGTGCGTTCTAAAATTGGTTTATTATCAACTTGTCTTAAAGGGATTCCCAATGAATGCACATAGGTTTTTAACCAAACTTATAAAATGATCACTCTTTTAGTGTTTAATCCATATGGGAAAAGGCGTCATAATCACCCCTTTTTCAAAGTGCAACATGTTAGTAATGATATGACACAACCCAAGATCAGTTGCGAAGCATTGTGATTCTATAGGTAGTTTCTACGAGTTCTAAAAATGGCTCCTCTGGATTCTAGAGGTGGCTAATGTGTACCTAGCACTTTATTCCATAGTTTCAAGAAGTAGCTTCCTCATGCATAAATTTAGGTCTTACTATTTAGTTTCCTAATGTTCCAGCTAGTGATTTTAATTCTGGCACCATTTATTGGGTCCCAAACCCACAAGCATGCTAGACGTGACAATTACTTGCAACTCCATCAAGTATATCTTGAAATTGCATTATAATCAACTTGCCCAAAAATAATATCCAATAAATGTACATAGGTTCTATGGCCAAAGCTTATAAACTATCATTCTTTTAATGACTAGTCCATGTAAGGTGAGGCATCATAAATGTAATTTTCCAAAAGTTTGAAGTTTACCATTTTCTCATTGAAATAATCATAAATGGATGGTAATATTTTTATGAACTAACATCCTATGTAACTATCTTACATTTGTGATGCCAACATTAAAATACCACTCTTTATTGAAAAAATAGTTGCTTAACTAAATAGTGTTTGTGCTTGGATTTATTTTTGCAACTTGTAAGCTTAAATATGATGCATAACTCAACCATGTCTCATGGAATATGTGAGGATAATTGTTAGGATTCTTGGGGGTAGACTCCATTGGAAAATTAACAAAAGATTATCTGAAATCAATAATTTTAATGACCAACTTCCTAAGAAAATTGTGCACTTGAATCTTAACATTTATTAATACAACTTCAAGCTCATCAACATAACAATTAATGTGAGTAAATCCCATCTATAGCTGTAAATAATGTGCAAGGCGTATTCTGTAGCATACGGTATAATCAGGCACAACCTTGCACCTCGCATTATGAGTTTTGCAAAGTCGCATGACTCATTGCAATTTTTGGGCTATAGCTTAAAGTGCAAAACATGCTTTTTGAGCTTCACAAATATTATGGTTAAGGAAAAAGTTTATGGCAATGTGCTGCTTCTAATGCTATAATTTTAGAAAGTAGACTTCGTCTTCTATTCTCAAAAAAAAATAAAAAAAATGTTGTTGCTTGAGATGATACCACTACCACAACTGCCACCACCACAATCCCCAATGAATATTATAAGTATTGTTACAGTGATATAAAACATGGGAAAATTTAAAATGGAGATTAAGATTCATATGATGATGATTAGATGTTGCAATTGTGAAGAAGATTTGACTTAGATTTGTTTGTTTATATGTGTTGAACAATTTAAGTTATCTTATATCATTATGTTTTATGTTTAGTAGTTTATTTGTTTTACAATCGTTTAAATTTATTAACATTCTTAGTATCTAGCTATATTATAAATACTGGAAATATTTTCACATGGTGGACTTTATTTCGATAGCATTACATCACGCATTGTGGCTTCAAGAGGCCTTCGTGCTATAATTTGCTTTGCACTCTTAACAACTATGACATCATCAATTAAAGAAAGATATGTAAAGAACCAAAAAGAAGAAAATCCATCATATTTCAAAGTAGAGGGTGTACCTATATTTCTAGAAAGGAAAATAGAAAACCTAAGTATACATAGGCCTACCTTTAAGTTTGTGATATTAACAATTTAAACATCTACCTTTCTACACAAACAATAGTCATACAAAGCTTGTAAAGAAAAATAATAAATAATAGAATATAAGTGCAAAGTAATAATTATTTGTTTTTAAGACATTGTTCAGGAAAAAGAAATAAAAATAATAGTAGTACTTTTACTCTTTCGCACGCAAAATAAAAATATACAGAGACAAGAAATACTTGAGTTCTCGAACAAAGAGTTTCAAATAATTTTATAGGTTTGCAGTATCCTTACTCAAAAACTAATAAAGAAGTCACAAGAAAATACAAAGAGCATACACCTTTACTAAACTTTAAGAATCATTATGCCGCATAGTCATAAGGTAAAAGGCAATGAGGCCCTTCTTGAGATTTTGTTTTATCATGTTCAATAGTATCATCAAAGAATAATCTTCATATAAGAATGTGCTCTTTAAAATGATACACCTCAGTCTCTCTTCCAATTTGTTGGAATAGTGCCCCTCAAGCCAGTTAGATTGGCATGTATAACTACTCCATGTAACAATTTTTGATTGAATGTTATTCATTAAAATGACTATTTTCATCTTATGTGTTTATGATTTCTTCACATACATTTGGTTGAAGCCCTTAGATCATATAAGACTATGGGACTTGGTCACGTATATATTGGTGATCATTAAACAAGTCTCTATGGTTATGATTTTAATATTCCAAGTCATAGAATCTTATGAGATAGTGCATCTAAGATTCGGATAGATTTGCACTAATGATATATATTCCAAGGGGCTGTATATTACCCCATTTCATGGGCAATTGATGCTAGATATGAATTCATGTTAGTGAGTGCTTGTTAGAGAACAAGTTCACTGAAGGCCCATTTAGAGAATCTATGAGGTTTCCATATTGGCAAGTTGTCTAACTTATGATAATGCATATTATTAATCCTTTGACTTGAGGTTCCACAATAACCATATATTTAGGTCCGTGTATTTTGATTTTGCTCTGACCACATAGCGAATCTCCTGAGGCTTAAGTTAGGTACAAGCTACCTAAGTATGGAGGTTGGTGAGTTCCAAGATGGGATCCATTTTGCTTGTCTACGAAGAACAGTTTGATATCTTATGTATTCTAAGATGATCGATTCCAAGAAATCCTTGCACAAGGTGATATGGCAATTTGGAAAAAAAGAGTTTTACAAAGTTGAGGTCATAATAGGAAATCGAACATTAAGAATAGACACATAGTTATCGAGGTTATTAGGAGGTCAGCAAATATCTTGCCATAGGCTCTTTTGAGAGATAGGAAATGAAAAGATCATATTTGCACGGAAATCTTAAGTAGTAATAGTTCACCCCTCAATTAATTCATCCAATTGGTTGGGCTCCTTAGGCTTGTGCTAGACATCGACTATGGAGATTGGGTACTCTTCAATTAATAGAGAATATTTGATCGAGTGCTTAGTTTAAAAGAGTTTAGACTAATCAGACTATCCAACATTCAATAAATCACAAAGAGTTTTGAGTCTATATCTAATTAATTGGTGAACCTAAATGATCACATACAAAAGCATGTAACCGTCTTAGTTGATTGAAGAAATTATATAAAAAGGTTAGATAATTGAGGTGATCAAGTTTATTGGGGGGAGAGAGAAAGAGAGAGCTAATTATCAATTGGTTACCATATCGTTAAATAAATCAAAATAATTTAAAGAGTTAAATTAGGCCAATTAAATTAAGGAGTTGATTTAATTGGTGCCATGTGGCAATTTAATTAGTCAAAGTGATCAACTTAAAGAGTTAAGTTGATTTTATTAACTTAAGGTGTTAAGTTAATCTAATTAAATTAAGAAGTTAATTTAATTAGTTTAGGAATCTAATTTTGGAGGAAAAATTAAATGGAAAAGTCCATTTAAAATTAGTAAGTTGGCATTTTAATTTAAGAAATTAAGAATGCAACTTGACTAACAACTTGGCATCCTATATGGCATAGTGAGATGTGTGTGATAGAAATTTCCTTAAGCTTCCAAATCACACTATATAACACCCTCATGGCCTGCCATTTTGAGTTTAATTCTAGCTGCATTTTCCCATAAAGTGGTGATCTCATGCGTTGAGAGAAACCACCACCCACTAGATTCTCTCCAACAACTTTCTCTCTCCAATGACTTCCTCACACTTTCTTCTTTATATTCCTTCATCCTCCTCATATTTCTGGTTGATTGAGAGAGGATTGAGAGTGGTTCTAGGTGTGTGGACTAGCTTTAGTGGCTTTACATTTGGGGACCTTTGAAGTGGTGGATCAAGTTCCTTCAAGGTGGTGACCGTTTTTAGTTCTTGGAGTGACCAATGGTTTTTGTAATTGGAGTTGTTGTTGTGCCACCTTCCTTCATCACTTTGGAGGAGATTTTTCTAGCAAGAGTTGCTGGAATTACTTTCCATTTCAGAGGAGTTGGAGATCCTTGGAGAAAAAGGCATATTCCTTGCTTGGAAAGAGTTCCATAGTGAGATCCTCCTAGTTGCCTTTCATTTTCGTGATTAAGTTAACTTTTCTCCATATTTTTAATCCAATTTTGAGCATAGAATAGATCCTTATAAACAGGATGTGTTGGTTAATTTTGTCTATTTTTGCAAATTATTATGGATCCCAGCACCTTGTCTACCTTCAATTGGTATCAGAGCTAATTTTATATCCAATTTTGGATTTGTTGGATTAATTAATGTGATGAATTGATTCTAGGACTCCTATTTCTTGATTCAATTGATGGATTTAAGATTTAGGAGTTGACGTATGTGGCTCTTGATGTGTTGAATTGAAATATATCAATATGTGCTTAATTGTGAATTACATGTGTTAGCATGAGTTTTAATTCAAATCCTATGATGTAAAATTTTGATTTAGTATTGGATGATGTTATATGTTGATATAGCATGTTGATTATAGCTTTAAGGTGTTTTGGCTATTCTTGGATCCAATTGAATTGGAGTTTCTTAATGGTGTTTGAAGTATAGTGATTTTTCCTTAGATTTGATTTTTGAAGCACTTTGAGCACTCGAATTTCCAATTTTAAAGGCATTTATAATCTAGAAATTTATCAAAATTTGAGTGAAATTGAGCTATAGAGGTGTCCATGGGGTTTTGGAGCACAAAACAAGCATGAAAAGGGGCTTGGCATGGCCTCAAAGCGGCATTGGCTAGGTTGCCTGCACCCAGCCAACAACATGAGAGCTGTGCGCATACCTATTGCACCATTGGCTGTGCGGCCGGGGCAGCAGCTGGCCGTGCCACCATGAGGCACCCTTGAGCACTTATTTTGTGCATTTTTGTGTTCTTAGCTTATGTTTCATACAAAATTTGATGCATAAATATTGTGCAAGTATTTTAAATAAATGTTGGACATTTTTGCTAGCTTTTAAAATCAAATTTAAGTGAATACTTTAAGTTTGTGCAGAAATGAGATGCATAAGAGTTATGCTTATTTTTGCCCTTAATTAATTGTTTATGTGATAAGCACTTAATTATTGGATTGAATGTAATTCTTACTATTATTCATATAATTGTTGAATGGATGATGGATGAATGGGGATGAACATGAGTCTTTAATTTAGTTTTATTAAAAGTTTAATGTTGATTGAATATGTTGTATAAAATGGATTGAATGGATGATGGATGAATGGGGATGAACATGAGCCTTTAATTTAGTTTTATTGAAGTTTAATGTTGATTGAATGGGTTGTATTAAATGGGGCTTGCATGCCTCTTGATTTTCTACCTTGCAAATGTTACGAGAGCAGAAGTCTAGGGGTGAGGTTTTCTTTACTCTTGTAAATTGTTGTAAGGACGCAAATGAGGCCAAGAGGATCAAGGAGACTTGAAGACCCACGAATGTATGGGATATACTCATGTAATAGATAAGATCTATTAATTTAATCAACCCACCTAAAATTAACTAAGTAGTGCACATATGGCTCTAAGTGCACTACTTAGTTAAGGCTCATGGTCATCCCACCTTAGATGTATCCTAGGTTTATTTACTTATTTATGCTCTCTTTATCCCATTGATGTATGTGATGCATGGTTAGGATAGAGAACCTAAATAAGCAAAGATAAAAGTTGATGAGATCTTCCAAGCAAGAAATCCCTCAACTTAGAGGAGTCTAAGTTCATCAAAATATTAAACCAGGTTTAATAATCCAAGCTTTGTACCAATAGGCAAGTAACATGAGACGCTACCTTAATTTTGTGTTAGCTCACGAGTATTAGGACGCATTATTGAAGGAAAGTTATGATCACTACCTTGGCATAAGATGCAGTTTAATTTAAAATTCTCCATCACATTGTCTCACGAGTCATGGAATAATCATGGTTGAATTTATAATTAAAGATTGATTGATAGGTCCAACTTAAAAATGAGGCAAAACACATCAAGAATTGTATAGAGATGCAATTGGCAATAATTGCCTCCCTTAGGATCATGAGTGAGTGTCTCATGAGTCGTGGGTTCACAAATGATACCTTTGGACAATGATTCTGAAGAGAAGAGATGTGCAAGGATCTATAATTAAAACAAAAAATAAGGAAAAATTAACTTGCAATTTCTAATCCAAGGATCAATCATCATATCATAAACTAGGATTTGGAAGCAAGGAGATTATCTTTGAAGAGAAACAAGGCAACAACAAAAAAGATCTTCCTCTTGGACTCTTCCAAAGCAAGATCTATATTCGCTTCTTCAATGATCAACTTCACCACACCAAAAGATCCTTTTGGCAGCAACTTTTGCTCCCCAAAAGACATCCAAAATAGCCTCAAAGTCAGCCGAAAACAAGAGGAAAACAGCCCCAAAAAATCAGTCCATGCTTCTCCAAAAGTCAGCCAAAGATAATGGATCAATCTCCAATTCTTAGCTCCTCAACTGTGGAGCCTCTAATGGTGATCCACACACCTATAAGAACTCTGAATTCCTCATAATCTAAGCTAGAATAGAATGGAGGAAGAAGATGATAAGAGAGAAAGAGAGGCGGTTTTTGGAGATGAGAGAGAAGGTAGAGAATTTAGGGAGATAGTTACTCAACACAAGAGTTGTGCTACCTTGTGGAGGGAAAACCGAAGCATGGAATGAGCTAGCTATGGCCGGCCACTTGAGGGGGTATATATAGTGTGATAGGAAGCTTTTTGAAGCTTTCTTTACACCATGCCCACTTGTGCCACCTTGCTAGATTCAATTCTAGTTTGAATTGGATTTTAGTTTCATAAATTAAAAATGCCAACTCAATAAATTCAAATGGACTCCTCGATTTTATTTTTCCTTCAAAACTTAAATTCCCTAGCTAATTAAATTAAAATTTTAATTTAACTAGTGTAACTTATCTCCTTAAGTTAATCAAATCAACTTAACTCTTTAAGTTGACTTTGACTAATTAAATTGTCAAATGATACTAATTAAATTAACTCCTTAAGTTAATTGGCCTAATTTAACCAGTTAAATTATTTTGATTAATTTAATACTTAAATTAATCAAGTCAAAGTGACCAATTGATAATTAGTCAACTCGTTCTCTCTCTCTCTCTCTCCCTCTACCCCTTAGGCAAAAACCGCCCAAAGCATTTTCTAACTCCTTAGAAAATTCTCCTATCAAATAAGAGTATTCCTAGGCTTTTATGTGTGACCCATTAGGTTTACCAATTTATTAGACATGGGCTCACAACTCTTTGTGATATTTTGAATGTTAAAATGTTTTTATTAGTTTAAACTCCTTTAACCTAACAACTTTATCAATTAACCTTCATTAATTGAAGAGTGCCCAATCTCCACGGCCGATGTCTAGCAACAAACACATATAGCCCAATGAATTGGATGAATGAATTATATCGAGCTAAACCATCAGCACTGAAGATTGTCGTGCAAATACAGTTCTTCTATTTTCTATCTAAAGGCCTAAGACAAGATATCTATTGGCTCCCGAATAGTCTTGATAACTATATATCTATTCTTGATGTTCAATTTCTCATTATGACTTCAACTTTGGAAAACTCCTTTTCCAAACTATCATATCACATTGCGTAAGGATTTCTTAGAATAGATCATCTTAGAATACATAAGAGATCAACTTGTTCTTCATTGATGGGTAAAATGAATATCATCTTGGAACTCACAAACCTCCATATTTAGGCAGCTTGTGCCCAACCTAAGCCCTGGGTGATCCACTATGTGGTCAAAGCAAAATCAAAGCACAAGGAACTAAATAAAGGTTATTGTAGAACCTCAAGTCAAATGACTATTTATTTGCACTATCGTAAGCTTGAGAACTTGCCACTACGGCTATTTAGTGGATTTTCTAAGTGGGTCTTCAGTGAACTTGTTCTCTAACATGCACCTACTAACATGCATCCGTGTCTAACATAGATTGCCTATGAAACGGGGTAATATCCAACTCTTTGGAGTATGCATCGTTGGTGTAAGTTTATATGAATCTTAGATGCCCTGTCTCATAAGATTCTATGACTTGAAATGCTTAAAATCATGACCATAGAGACTTGTTTAGGATCATAAATGTATAAGATGAAGATAGGTATTTTATTTCATCGATTCCCGTAGTCTTGTAAGATTTAAGGGCTTCAACCAAATGCATGTGAAGAAAACAAAAACATATAAGATGAAGATGACCATTTTATTAAATATCATTCAATCAAGACTATTACATAGAGTAGTTATACATTCCAATCTAATTGGCTTGCGGGGCACTATTCCAACAAATTCTCACTAGGAAATGTGATTTCTCAAATTCCTAAGAGGGTAAGGTATTTCATAAAATAGTAGGAGAAAAATATGTTCGTAAGTCCATAATCATGTTTTCAATATCAAATTCAATCAAATACTTATATTATATTTTTTGCCTTTATAGATTTGTGAAATCTTAAACCATGACTAAAAATCCACTAAGCATTATATTGGAAACCAATAAACTAACTAGGCCGAACTATTGCAATTGACTTTGTAACCTTAGAGTTGTTCTTGAATCCAAGAGACGAACATATGTCTTAACGTAAAGCCCACCGGATGCCATAGGTGAGAATGCTCATTAAGAGGCCCGTGAAACATTCAAAAAATGGGTAGAGGATGACCTCCAAACTCATTGCCTCATGATGACCTCCATGTCCAATGAGCTCCAAAAGTCTCATTAGCACATGAAAAGTGCCGCCGAGATATAATTGCACCTACAAGAGTTATATGGTGTGCAAACGAGGCATGTGTGGCACATGTTATCAAATGAGCTCTTTAGAACTAGGATGATTAAGGGGTCTAGGCTATGATTGCTTGTGAGACTTGTCTCAGGTTTTAGTGTTTCAGATATTTTGGGAATGTTTTGGTGTTTTACAGATATGAAAATGAGGGATGAGGTGGTGATTGGTTGTAAGATAAAGTATAATGATTATTGTGATATGATGGGTTGATGTGATGTGAGGTTGTGGTTGGTTGTGAAATTTTCTTTTAGATATATTAAGAGATTTGTTTAGAATTATGAAATTATTTTATGAGTTTTAGTTTTTGATTTTGTTTGTGAATTAGAGTAAAAAAAATTATAAATACTTTATAAATTTAATAACTTGAAATTTTTTGTAATTTTAAAAAATATATTGTCTATTAATAAATCGAGTTTTGGTGGTTTAGAATTGTTTGGGATTAATAATATAAAAAAGTTATAAATAATTTATAAATATAATAAATCAATTTTTTTAATTTAAAAAATAGATCGTCTATCAATAAATCGAATTTTGGTGTTATGGGTTTGTGTGAGATTCATAATATAGTAAAATTTAATAAATAATTTATAAATTTAATAAATCAAATTTCAAATTTAGAAATTTACAAATAATCTATGAAATTTAATAAAAAATTTCAAATTTAATTTTCTTATGTGTAGTTTTATTTAATTATAAAAAATTCAAAAAAACCTAATTAAGTATTTAAATCTAAAACATGCATAAAACATTTCCTGGAAATGAAAAATTTATAAAAACTCATATCCAAAAATAATTAAAAAATCAGTTCATGCATTCCTAAAATCTTAAGGGTGGGTGGGGGGGGGCTTAAATCTAGAAATTATAGGCAAAGAAAGAGACTTAATATATTTTAAACTAATAAAATAATACTTAAATTATCTATAGTAAGTTGAAATAAATATTTAATTCTTAATAAATTTAGAAATACAAATCTTCATATAATTATAAATAAAAAAAGAAAAAAAACTTAAAGTAATAAATCAATATTAGCAAAGTATGAAAATTATTAGAACAAAAAAAATGCCGAAAACAAAAAATGAAACAAACAAATAAAAAACAAACGAAATAAAAAGAGAGAGAACAAGTGTTGTCAACTAGCTTTCCCAGCATTTTGAAACACGAAACCCAAGAATACTTTAAATTCTAAAGACCAAGAATTGGTCTTACATTCAAGCAAGTCTTAGTTCATGTTTTGTGTTAGAGAGTCAGAAAAATGAAATTCCATCTCACAAGCAACCGCAGGCCTAGTGTCCATGATCATGGTCTTTAGATGATTGGGGTTATTGAGAAGCTCGCTACTTTGGAAATAGTTATGGATATGACCTCTATGTGGATTTGATCTTCCAATTCTTGCCGAGTTCATTTGACCAATTCATGATGAACTTTAATATAACAAAACAAAAAGTCATGATCAACGAATTGGTCAACAGATTGGTAACCGCACAAGTGATGATGAATAAGGACAAGCCTGTAATGCTTGCTTCCTCGTCCAAGTCTAAAGGCCTTAGGGGAAAACAGAAATGAGGTAAGAAGAAGAGTTCTTCTTCAAAGAGAAAAGAGCTATTAAAGGTATCAGGAGGGATTAAGAAGAAAAAAAAAGATAAGAAGGATGCCATTTGTTTCTATTGTGGCAAAACGGGCCATTGGAAGTGTAATTGAAAGGAGCATCTTGCAACTCTTGGGAATGGTATGTTCTTTATCAAAGTGCACTTAACTACTAATTTTTCCTCATGACTATTTGATATAGCAAGTGGTTCTTGCCTTTATAATACGTTATAAGGGATCGAAAGAAAATGAGTCTAAGTGATAAAAATATGATCTTTCCTCTCAACAATGGTGCAAAGGTTGTGGCCAAGGTTGAAGGCATTGTGAAGTTGGACTTAGGAAATTCCTTTATTGTACTAGATCTATGTCTCTATGTACCAAGTCTTGTGAAGAATATTATTTCAATTCCTGTTTTAGACAATGAAAGATATGAATTTTTTTTTTTATCTCAAATGGAAAATTAAAAGTAATGAAGAATGGTTCTTTGATTGCGATTGGTAAACTTAATAATAGATTGTACATTTTGGATTCTCAACCATCACTTGTGCATATTTAATAAAGTAACAAAAGAAAGTTAGATAACGAAGAAAATGCATATCTTTGGCATGCAAGACTCGGACATATTTCTAAGAATAGGATGATTAAGTTAGTAGCCTTCGAATCACTAATTGTTAGTGGATTAGAGGATCTACCTACTTGTGAATCTTGTTTAAAAGGAAAAATGACCAAGGCTCCTTTTTTATGACAAATTGAGCAATCCACAAATCCATTGGCTTTGGTCCATATGGATGTGTGTGGGCCACTAAGAGTTAGTACAAGAAGGGCCTATTCTTACTTCATTACCTTCACTAATGATTTACTTTGTTCGGACATATGTATGTTTGAGTATAAGAATGAAATAGAAAACCAATTAGAACTTAGTATCAACACTCTTCGATCGGATCGAGGAGGTGAATACTTAAGTACTGAATTCTTGGGTTATATAAGAGATAATGAGATTATCTCACAATGGAATCGACTCGGCACACCCCAAAATAATGGAATAGTCGAGAGGAGAAATTATACATTATTAGACATGGTAAGGTTCATGATGAACTTCACCAATGTCCCTATTTTCTTTTAGGGGTATGACTTTGAGACAACGACAAGGCTACTAAATGTAGTACCCTCAAAGTCAGTGCCAAAGACACCACATGAGATATGGTTTGGCATATTACCCTTTTACTCTTTTATAAGAGTTTAAGGGTCTCTTACCTATATCAAAATAGTAGTAGGAGACAAGTTAGATGCAAGATCCACCTTATGCAAGTTTATGAGATACCCAAAAAAGTCTTTGGGTTATTTTTTCTATGATCCCTTGAAATAAAAAGTGCTTGTTTCAAGGAATACCACTTTTTTGAAAAAGGAGTTTCTATTAGATAGAAATGGCATTTTTGTTGAACTTGATGAAGTTCAAGATAATCATTCTATCCCACAAATGATAGAAACAAGAGAGCATAACGAGCCTAACACACAACTTCTTAGAAGGTTGGATCGGATCAAGAAGTAACCAAAAAGGTTCAACTTCCTTAATGAGACAGGGCAAACGAATAGTGATCCAAGGACCTATAGGAAGCTATGTCGAACATAGATTCGAGTAATTGGCTTGAGGCCATAAAATTTGAAATAAACTCCATGTACTCCAACAAAGTACGGACTTTGGTAGATTCACCAGAGGGTATAGTACTCATTGGTTGCGAATGGATCTATAAGTGTAAGCTAGGAGTTGATGGGGAGGTAATGACCTTTAAGGCTAGACTAGTGGCAAAAGGTTATACTCAAAGACTCAGTATTAATTTTGAGGAAACTTTTTCACCTGTTGCTATGCCTAAGTCCATAAGGATTGTGTTTTCCATAACCACTTACCTTGACTATGAAATTTGACAAATGGATATAAAAACAACTTTTCTCAATGGAAACATTGATGAGAAAATCTATACAGAGCAAGCACAAGGTTTTACATCTAAATGTAGTGAGCAAAAGGTTTGCAAACTCTAAAGGTCCATTTATGGACTAAAGCAATCATCCCAAATTTGGAACATACGTTTCAGTAAGACAGTGAAATCATTTAGCTTTATCAAAAATGTATATGAGCCATGTGTGTATAAAACGGATAGTGGGACTAGTAAACACAATTTATTGTGCGTTATGCTGATGACATCTTTCTCATTGGGAATGAGAAAGAGATGTTATAGTGTACTAAAGCATGGTTATCTTCACAATTCTCCATGAAGGATTTGGGATCAACATCCTTCATATTAAGAATATGGATCTCCAGAGATAGATCAAAGAGGATGTTGGGGCTCTCCCAATTAATGTACATTGATAAGATACTAAAGATGTTTAGTATGGAGGAATTCAAGAGGAGATACCTCCCAGTGGGATATGCCATATGTCTCTCTAAGTCTTTGGCTCTTAAGACTGAGGTGGAAAGAAAGAGAATTCCATGCATACCTTATGCATCTGCTATTGGAAGCATGATATATGTCGTTCAATATATGAGACTGAATGTAGCTCACACTTTAAGTGTTATGATCCACTACCAATTCAATCTCGGTGAGAGTCATTGGAAAGTCGTGAAAATAATCCTTAAGTACTTGAGAAGATCCTTAAGTACTTTAGAAGAACTAAGGACTTATTTCTTGTATACGGGAATAGAGAATTGAAACTTGTGGGATTTTTAGATTCTAGTTTTCAATCCGATGAAGATGACCTAAAATCCACGTATGGATTTATATTTTGCCCAATGGCAGTGCAAAATTTTGGAAAGTTCCAAACAAGACACCATAGTCGATTCTACCACTGAGGCAGAATACATTGCAGCATCGAACATCGAAAAGGTGTTGGCATAGTGCCCTACAAGCCAATTAGATTGGCATGAAAAACTACTCCATTTGTGATACAATCTTAATTGAATGATATACTATAAAATGACTATCTTCATCTTACATTTTTATGATCTCTTCATATGGATTTGGTTGAAACCCTTAAATCATACAAGACTACAAAACTTGATCACGCATATTATGATGATCATGAAATAAGTCTCTATCATCATGATTTTAAATGTTCCAAGTCATAGAATCTTATAAGACATGGCATCTAAAATTCGGATAGACTTACACTAACGATGCATACTCCAAGGAGTAGGATGTTGCCCTATTTCATAGGAAATCTATGTTACACATGGATGTATGTTAATAGGTGCTTGTTAGAGAACAAGTTCACTAAAGGCTCACTTAGAGAATCCACTCAATAGCCGTAGTGGCATGTTAGCAATAGCAAGTTCTCTAGTTTATGATAATGCATATAATTAGTCCTTTGACTTTAAGTTCCACAGTAACCTTATATTTGGGTCATTGTGCTTTGATTTGGCTCTGACCATTTGGCTCTGACCACGTAGTAGGTCACTCAAGCCTTAGGTTGGGCACAAGCTACTTAAGTATGGAGGTTGGTCAATTTCAAGATAAGATTCGTTTTGTTCGTCTATGAAGATCGAGTTGATCTCCTATGCATTCTAAGATGATTGATTCCAAGAAATCTTTGTGCAAGGTGATATGACAATTTGAAAAAGGCATTTTCTAAAGCTGAGGTCATAATGAGGAATCAAACATCAAGAATAGATATATAGTTATTGAGACTATTAGGGAGCCGGCAAATATCTTGCCCTAGGCCTCTTTCAGAAAATAGGAAATGGAACGACCATATTTGGACAACAGTCATAAGTAATAATTGTTCACCTATTTATAATTCATTCATCTAATTCATTGGGCTCCATAGGCTTGTGCTAGGCATCGACTATGGAGATTGCGTACTCTTCAATTAATAGAGATTAATTGATTGAGTTATTAGTTAAAATGAGTTTAAACTAATTTGAATTTTTTTAATATTTAAAATATCACAAAGAGCTGTAAGTCCATGTCTTATGAATTGATCAACCTAAAGGGTCACACACAAAAGCCTATAACACTATCACTTGATTGAAGAAATTTTCTAAGGAATTAGATAATTGAGGTGTTCAAGTTTATTGGGGGAGAGAGAGAGAGAGAGAGAGAGAGAGAGAGCAAAATTGCTGATTAACAATTGGTCACTTTGACTTAACTAATCTAAGTGTTAAATTAATCAAAATAAATTAAAGATTTAAATTTGACCAATTAAATTAAGGAGTTAGTTTAATTGATGCCATTTGGCAATTTTAATTAGTGAAAGTCAACTTAAAGTGTTAAGTTGATTTTGTTAACTTAAGGAGTTAAGTTAAACTAATTAAATTAAGGAGTTAATGTAATTAGTGAGGGAATATATTTTTGGATGAAAAATTAAATCGAAAATTCCATTAAAATTGATGAGTTGGCATTTTCAATTTAAGAAATTCAAATTGCAACTGGACTAGCAAGTTGGCATCCTAGGTGGCATTTTGAGGTGTGTATGATAGAAGCTTCCCAAGCTTCCATCCCACAATATAAAACCCTCCTCATGGCTGGCCATATGGTGTTAATTTCCAGCTATAATTTCCCTCTCATTTGTGTGGTGATCTCATGTGTTGAGAGAAACCACTCTTTAGATTCCCTCCAACAACTTTCACTCCAATAACTTCCTCACACTTTTTCCTTCATCCCCCTTCATCCTCTTCACATCTATAGCTAATTGAGAGAGGATTGAGAGTGATTTTAGGTGTATGGAGTAGCTTTAGATGCTTCGCATTTAAGGAGCTTTGAAGTGGTGAATAAAGATCTTCTAGGTTTGTGGCCGATTTTGGTGTTGATTGTCAACTGGCAATTTTGCTTCAACATTTTTTGTCTTGCTGCCTATTGAAGCATGTCTTGGAAATTGTTCCATAGTGAGATCCTCTAGTTAGCTTCCAAATTTGGGATTAAAACAAAATTTCTCCGTCTTTTTAATCCAATTTTAAGGCATAGAGTAGATCCTTGGGCAGAGGATATATTGCTTAATTTTGCCTATTTTTGCAAATTATTATGGATCCTATCATGTCCTCTGCCTTCAAGTGGTATTGAACCTGATTTTATACCCAATTTTGGATTTTTTGGGTTGATCATGTGATGAATTGATTCTAAGTCTCCGATTTGTTGATTCAGTTGATGGATTTAAGATTCAAGAATTGATGCGTGTGGCTCTTAATGTATTGAATTGAAATATATCAATATGTGCTTACTTGTGAATTACATATGTTGGCATGAGTTTTAATTCAAATCTTATTATGTTAAATGTTGATTTAGCATTGGATGATGTTAAATGTTAGCATGGTGATTAATTGCTTATAAGAGTTTTGGCAATTTTTCGATCTAATTTGATTGGATGTATTGAAGGTGTTCGAAGAATAGTGATTTTTGTTAGATTTGTTTTTTGAAGCAATTTGAGCACTTTAATTTCTAGTTTTAAAGGAGTTTATAATATGAAAGTTTGTAATAAAATATATGGAATGGAGTTATGAAAGTGTCTCTGAGTTTTAGGATGGCAAAAGAATAAAGACGGGGCGAAACAGTGGCCTAGGCGCCTTGTGGCAGGCCCCTGCCCGCCGGCCAGCCGTTGGCTGCGCAGCATAGGCATTGTAACATCCGTGCAGCTTGTTTGGGCAGACGGGCGGCACATTAGGCCTACCCAAGGTTGCCATAGCGTGACCATTTACCGTTTTGTGCATTGTTTCCCTCCTAAACTTGATTTTTTCATACACTTTTGATGCACAATTGTTGCGTAAATTCTCAACACTGTGTTGGACATTTGTTCTTGCTTTTATGATCAAATTTAAGTATACACTTCAAGTTGTTGCAAAAATGAGATGCATAAGAGTTATGCTTATTTTTGTCCCTAATTAATTGTTTATGTGATAAGCACTTAATTGATGGATTGAATGTCATTGTTCATTTACATGGATGATGGATGAATGGGAATGAACATGAGCCTTTAATTTGGTTTATTAAAGTCCAATGTTGATCGAATGGGTTATATTAAATAGGGCTTGCATGCGTCTTGATTTTTACCTTATAAATGTTATGAGAGTAAAACTCTAGAGGTGAGGTTTTTTTTACTCTTGTAAATTGTTGCAAGAAGGCAAAGGAGGCCAAGATGATCAAGGAGGCTTGAAGACCCATGAATGTATAGGATGTATTCATATAATAGATAGGATCTATTTATTTAATCATCCCACTTAAAATCAACTAAGTAGTGCACCTAGGGTTCTAAGTGCACTACTTGGATAAAGTTCATGGTCATTCCAACCATAGATACATGCTAGGTTTATTTACTTATTTATGCTTTCTTTATCCTATTGATGTATACACTACAAAAAATTACACTTTTAGTAACGAATAATTTTGTTACCATAAAGCTAAAGTTCGTTACCCAAAATATTGGTAACGAATTTTTTGTTACTTAAGTTTAGTGCCCTAAAGCCCGTCGTAAAAGGTTTTAGTAACGAAATTTATGATTCGTTACGAATGATGGACTTATGGCGACGAAATGTATCGTTACCAAAATATGATATTAGTAACAAAAAGGTGTAGCAGTTACAATAGATTTTTATACCGTAACGAAATATTTAGTTACTAAAACATTGTCAATTTTGTTGCATTTTATTTTTTTGTTACCAATGCATAATATAATGATATTATTTATTTAATTAAGTATAGTTACTAATTGTTTATGTAACAAAATATTTGGTTACAAATAGTTAAATAAATTTTAATTCAAAAATAAGTATTTCGTTAGTAATGGAATAAATAACTAAAAGTTTTGTTACTAAATGTGTGTGCATGGGCTCCTGTTTGGGCTGCTTCATATGGATGGGCCATTTGACATTGGGCCTAATTCTGTTGGGCCGCCGAACTCTGGGCTCGACCTAGGCCATCGCCCACCAGCAAGAGCATAGCAGGGCCTAGCTGCTGGCAAGCAACCCTGTTGTCCTCAACCCAGCACCCACCGGCCCACTAGGCCTAACACTCAGGCCAATGGCCTACTAGCAAGAGCACCACAGGCCGGCCCACCCGCAAGTTGGCAGCAAGACCCACGCCTCGGGCCCACCCGAGCTCAGTCCCAATTCCCATACGGGCCCATCAGGCCCTGCCCCCTAACCGCTAGCAACGACCCACTCGAGCTCAAGCCCAGCGCCCATGCCGGCCCACCAGGCCCACAGCACCCAACAGCAGAAGCAATCGCACAGCCCACCAGGCCCAACGCCACAGCCCACCCGAGCTCAGGCCCAGTGCCACGGCCCATCAGGCCCACAGTGCCCAACAGTAAGAGCGGCCGCAGGGCCACCCACCCGCAAGGCCCAGCGCCCACACCGGCTAAGGCCAGTGCCACAGGCCCACCCGCAAGGCCCAACACCCACACCAACCCACCAGGCTAACGCCACGGCCCACCAGAGCTCAGGCCCAATACCCAACACCCACCAATAGGAGCAACCGTAGGGCCGGCCTACTCGCAAGCTGGCAGAGCAGGCCCAGCGCAAATTCCTCCCCTAAGCTGCTGGCAGCAGGTTTTGATCCCGTGTCCATGCCTACCCTCAAGCAAGCACCTAACCATCTTGGTTGCACGTCCAAAAGTTAATATTTACATTTGCTCAATTACTTATTTGTCTCTTCCATATAGATCTCTCAAGCAATTTTATATGTTATCAAGCAAACATTATTTTATTTTTAAAAACATTGTCATTTGAATAAATAAAATAAGAGTATCAAATAGAGAATTAAAAGAAATAAACAAAAATTGTGAGATAATTATATAACATTGCTGCATGAAGCAAAGAAATTTTATTACATATATGTATATATAAATTGTTAGGTAAAGACTTAATATTTTTGTAGAAGAGCTTATAATATAAAATACTTTATTTTAGAAATTTATAAAAAAAATATTTATAAAAAATAATTGGCATTACATATATATATATATATATTAAAAAATTGTGAACCAAACCCTTTAAAATAAAAAACAAAGAGCAATCTAACAAGCAAAAGTAACAATATTATTAATTCCTGTGGTTTAGAAAAATCAGTGCGAAGTTATTCATTCAGGGAATGTTACACTAACCGCGCCATTTATTATGAATTAACCGCTAAATGGCTAATTCAGCGGCAGTTTGGATAAATCGTTGCATAACCACCATCAAATTAACTTATATACTAATATTGATTTTAACTTTATAATTATTTTATATATTTATTTTGATTTATTTTACTTTTTTTTATCTTTACTATCATAGTTTTCTCTTAACTTAATTGATTTTTAATCAAAAATTAAAATTAAATAAGATTATTTTTAAAAAATAATTGGCATTATACATATATATATATATTAAAAAATTATGGACAAAACCCTTTAAAGTTAAAAACAAAGAGCAATCTAATAAGTAAAAGAAATAATATTATTAATTGTGGCAGTTTAGAAAAACTAGCGCAAAGTATATGGCGCGATTAACCTACTTTCTTGTGGCGTATATATATATACACTATATATGTAAATAAGTACGAACAAAAAATTATATTATACATATTTATAAAGATTAAATATTATTTAATTCGGAATGATAAATAGAAAAATAGATAAAAATAAAAGTAATTTAAATTTTATTGATAAATTAATAAATATGTATATTATATTTATGTGAATAAGTATAAATAGAAAAAATAAGTATACATGTATGAATAATTAGAAAGAAAAAAGATAAAAATAAAAATTATTTAAAATTTTATAGATAAATTTATATATATATATATATATGTGTGTGTGTGTGTGTGTGTGTCAAATGAGAATATATGAAATACTGAGAAATGAGAAACAATGATAAATTTATATATATGCATAAAATGAGAAATATATGAAATAATAGAAGGGAGAAATGAGAATAAAAAGAAAAGAAAAGAATGAAAAAAAGAAAAAATAAATAAAATATGATAATAAAAAGTTATTTAAATTGAATTGTATATATGTGAAATGATTAAGGATAAATTGATCTTTTTATATTAAAATTACGTTAAATGGGCAATAAATGTGGAGGGGGAGGCGGTGTGTGTGGTTTTATAAAACATATAGAAGCTATTTTATATATATATATATATATATATATATTTTTTTTTTTTTTTCACATATGGGTTTGATACTTATTTCAAAAATTACATTGGGGTAAATTGCAACTAGCCCAATAAAATTATTACCATTTCAATGGAGCCCTTAGTTTTCTTTTTTTTTTTTTTGCTAATGTAGTGTTTGGTTATATTGAAAAAATTATATTTTTGGTCTCAATGGATGGGGAGTTTGCACTTTCGATAATTAAGTTGACACTTATAGGATCAAAAATCTAAATTTTTTAATACATTTGGGATAACATCTCAAATTCCATTAGTATTCAGGCAAAATTGTTAAATTAAAAAAAAATTAATTACCCAACAACTCAAAAATTTGACTTATTTATAAAAATTCCAAAAAATTTGAATTGCCCAATCAACCTTCATTAAAAAACTTTAAAAAAATAATAATAAAATTTAAAAATATATAACAAAATCCTCATAAAAAAAATTATATCTCAATATAAATATCATATAAATATATGTATATAATATCAATATAAATATATCTAAAATAAATATCATATAAATATACATAAATATATATATATATACAACACCCACCCCCTCTCCCCCAATCTCTCACCGCCAGCCATAGAAATATGGCATGCAGCCAACGGCCGAATCACGGCTAGCCATATTTCCATGGCCAGCGACCAGATCTGGCCGCTAGCCTACAGCCGGCCATGGCCAGGCCTGGGGTGGGGTTGGCGGTTGGGGGGCTGGTTGGAAGAGGCAGGGGTGGGTGTGGAGAGGTATGGAAGAAGGAAAAGAAATAAATATATATACACTTATTTATTTATTGTTAATTAATAAATTTTAATTAAATTTTTTTACTTATGTTATTTATTTAAAATCATTACATTATTTTGTTCAAAATAATTAAAAATATTTATTTATTTAAAATTATTAAAATTATATTGTTAGGATAAAATTTTAGATTTTATTTTTATTTAAATTATTTATTTTGATTAGTAAATAAATTTAATTTTTTTATTTATATATACACACACATCAAGGTCTCACTGGGTTCCAACTCTATATCTCCCGCATTTTGGCATATTTAATTTTTATTAATTGATAAATTTAATGAAATTAGTTTAAATTAGAGCTTGTTTGTTTATGAATTGGAGCATTTTGTCAAAATATTTTAGCAATATGGTTTTTTGAAAGTGGGGTTGGAGAATGTGATGGTTTTTTGTTTGTATTTTGGGTGGTAGGTGAAAAATGAATTGGGAGAAAATTATTTATTTATTTGTGTTTTAGAAGGGAACAAGATATCATATCAATTATTTTTTTATTGGGGTGATAGCGTGAAATAGACATTTTAAAATTACTAGTGTTAGTATGATATTTTTAAATCTTATTTTTATTTTTAAATTATTTATTTTAGTTAATAAATATTTTTTATATTTAATAAATATATTTAACTTAATATAAATAAATTATTTTACATATGATTTGTAACGACCCCGGAATTTTCGTATTTTCATAAGTAATTATTTTCATGGTTTATTTTAATTTTGATGTTATTATTAAATCCTTGGAATTTATTTGATTTCATTTATTTATTTATTTATTAAGGACTTAATTGCAAGGAAATTGGAAGTTTGGGATTCAATTGATGAATCTTATATGTTAGGGACTTAATCGCAAAAATGGAAAATCGGATTGAGGACACTTGGCAACACCCTTTTCTTCCTTCTTTTCTTTCTTTTTCTTTCTTTCTTCTCCATTTCCTCATTCTTTCTTCCTCTCGTTTCTTTCTGTTCTCTCATTCCCGTGACCACCCATCACCACCGTGACCATCTCCACCACTCAACCAAGCCCCAAACTTATATTTAACTTCACCATCCTCTTCTCCAGCACCCTTTAAACACCAAACAGCCACCATGCACGGCGGAGACGCGGCGGCAGGAGGAGTTTGAAGAAGACCCATTCACGGCCACCGGTGTATCTCCCTCTTCCAATGGTAGATTGTGCATCTGAGGGGTGGTATGGAAAGCTGAGGGTGTGAGGAAGGTTTTGGGAAGGTTGCATGTGAGTTCGAACGGCCGGAATCCGAGAATCAAGGTGATTGGAGTTGGGCAGCAAATTTTGGAAACTTGGCTGAAAATTGAGTTTTCCGGCGAATCCAGGGCTTGAAATTGAAAACTGATCGCACCGTTGGACTCAGGAGCTCGAAAGGAGTCGGACTGCTTGGTTTGGGATTTTTCCGGCGGTCGGCGGCCGGCGGCGGCGGCGGTGACCGGGCGGTTTCTTCTGCTCGATCCGACTGTCGCAACGGTATGAGACATATCTGATTCCGAGCATTAGTTATTGATTTGCGAATTTTGGAAGATTTATTAATTATATTGTATTTGAATTTTGTGTATATATATATATGACATTGTATGTTGGAGCTAGGAATTGAATTTTAGTGATTATGGAATATTGTGGGGTGTGGTTAGTTGTTGGAAGGCTATACTTTGATATTTATGATTTTTGGGAATTATTGGAATAGTAATAATATATTATGAGATTTAATTAAGTTGGTAGAAATTAATTTGAGGATTTAGGAGTTATATTTTATAATGGATAATAATTGAATATGGTTAAGTTAAAATATTCGATTGTTGTAAAATTTGGCATGTCTAGGAGACTTATAGTAGTTTTGGGAAATTATAAGCTTAATTGATTATTGAGACCATTAAATCGACCGAGCTTTGATTATGAATTATTTTGGGAATAGGTGAAGAAGATTTGGGTGTTGATTGTCAATAGTTTGACATTGGAATGAGTTGGAATTTCTACAACCAGGTGAGGATCTATCCCTCTTGGTAATTGTTATACCTATGAGGCTCTGCCAATTTGGCACCCTATTGAGCTATCTGTTGTTGAAATTAACCCCTGTGTGGGTTTACTGTTTCTGTACGTTACTCAGAACCGTGTTTGGATTCTATTTCTTATTTGATTATGTTCTGAATACCCCTGTGTGGGTTTACTTTGCTTCTGTTCTGAATACCCTTGTGAGGGTTATGTCTGGTCTGTATCTGTTTCTATTATTTTGTATCAGTTTCTGTCTGTTCTGGCGCCCAGAATTTTATCTGTTATCTGTTCGGTATCTGTCTGTCATTTGTTTCGCATCTGTAGCCTTGTCGGCTTTTCTATTATCAGTTTGATATCTTTTGCCTGACTGGCATTATTTCTGTCTGCTTTGATTTGTTTATCTAAAACCGGCAATGTGCTAGGCATTTCTCCCTAGGCATCTGCATAAGCGGTAATTTGTTATATATACGGAGATTATATGGGCCAAGAGCCAATCTGAGCTATTTGTTTGGTTTGTGAGGCACGCTAGGGATTTCCCCCTGGGTGTCCACGGCACGCTAGGGATTTCCCCCTGGGTGTCCACGGCACGCTAGGGATTTCCCCCTGGGTGTCAACGATACGCTAGGGATTTCCCCCTGGGTATCGATGGTGTGCTAGGGATTTCCCCCTAGGCATCGACGGTACGCTATACGGACCGTATGGGCATCTACAAATACCAAGCTGTTATTCTTAGGTGATCTGTTTGTTTGGTATAAGGTGAATCGGCAATGCATGTTTCGATCATCCTTTGAATGTCTATGCTTTGGGATTGATTTGTCTGACAATCTGTATATTTGAAATATGATCTTGGAGCAACAAGGCAGGAGAGTTTCCTGTTTGTTAATTGTGCTATCTGTTTTTGTATCCGCATTATCTGTTAGTTGCATTATGATTTGTCGAGTCGAGTTTTCCTCGATGAATCATTTCTATAATCCTCACTAAGTCATTGGACTTAATCCCCATATTTGTGATATTTCAGATAAGGAAGAGAATTGATCAAGACTGAGAAGAGGAATTAACAATACTTGGGTTTTCTTTTGCTGATTATATAGAATCCAAGTTATGATGTACTTTTGTATAAGATATGATCACCTTAGAAAGGTTGTAACATGTCGTTTTGTATTTTTAAGGTTATGATGTATTAAATAGTAAGAGATGGATGTTTTGAACTCTGTTGAGACCTAGTAAATATATATGTTGTTAATTCAGGTTTATAACTACTTGTTGAGGTTGAATTTTGAATTTTGGTGATGTACGCAACAGAACTATGGGTCTTCTGTTAGCTGTAACTCTGATATTGTAAGTCTGAATCTGTGTGGTACCTTGATTTGGGTGTTATCCTAAGGAGGGGTGCCACATGATTATTTTTTAATATTATTGAGATGTAATTTAAAAATAAAATCATATTTAATTAAGAGATGGATTTGAGTTTTATTTTTATTTTATAATTAATAAATATGTTTAATTAAATTTGATTAAATTACTTTACATATGTTGATGATTTTAAATTTTTATTTTTTTTAATCCAACTTTAATTAAAAGATTATTTAATATTTAAAAAATTATTAATAAAATTATTTAAATTTATTCTGAGTAATTTAAATAATATTAAAGTTAAACCCCCATGTTAAAGCTACAAATAAGTTCAAGGGTATTTTTGTCTTAAAGATAATCAAAACAACTTTTGAAGGATATTTTTGAATTTTAATATAAATTTTTAATCGACGTCTATAAATTTCTTAAGGATGCTAACAGTTCTTCAAATATTTAATTAAATATATGGGGATAAAAAATAATTTTATTTAACTTATAACTATATTACTAAGTTTATATTATAATGTCGTGAGTATTTCAAAATAATTTCAAATTTTCCAAATATATTAAAGTTATACAAGTTGATCAATTTTTAAACAATTTGCGTTAATTAAGTATAGAAAATTTTCAAAAAATGCATGTTCAAATTGTCCACATCAATATATTACTATTACATAATATTTTAATTTTTAAAATGAAATTAATTACACGTAAAGACTAAAAAACAATTTTTCTAAATCTTTTTGTTCAAAAACAATGTCCTAATAAATAATAACAAAAAATAGAATTAAAATTTTAAGCTCCATAATAATACATCATAATTCATCTTATAATATAAGATAAAATAAATAATTTTTGTACATTCTATTTATACACATAATGGAGGGAGGAGCAAAAATTTGGTGGGAATAAAAAATTAATAAGGGAATTCATTTTTGGAGGGAAACTTATTTTTGAAGGAAATATAATGTGTAGACCAACTAAATTTTAAGAACAACTTGTTCAGGTCTATGAAAGTTAATAATCATTATATTTAATAATGTACTTTAAGTTAATGCTTTTTTTACACCATATTAAACCACAAAAGTTATCTTCATTTTAGCAATTTATATAGTAAAACATACACACAATTAACATATAGATATCTATAAGTTATAAAAATCTTTAATTGGCCAATACAACGATTAAAATACGAAATATAAAATTAACAGGCGTAACTTCAGGGACTGTTTTCTTTTCATTAAGTGTTATGGTAAACTAGATTTCTTTCTTTTCTTTTGTTATTCAGGTATATAACCTTTAACTATTTATTTTAAGAAGTTTTTAGAATTTTTCTAAATAAATATTGTAATAAATTATAATAAAAAATTAAATTTTTAAGCACCAAAATTTATAAGTCCAAATTATATGTTATTTAACTATTTTAACTATAATAGAAAATCATTTAATAATTTAAAAAGTTATATGTCAATTCATCATATAATCTAAGATAAACGAAATTAATTTTGCTATAAATTATTTATACAAAAAAAATGGAGGAGCTAAAATTTAGAGGAATCGAAAAAATGAAGAGAATTCATTATTGTTAGAGGGAATCAATCTTTTGGAAGAAATCAAGTTAATTATTATGTCTAACTAATAATAAAAACAATTGTTAATATTTTTTATGGGCCAAATTTTGGAGGGATACAAAGTTGGAGGGAAACAAAATTGCATTGCCACCCAAATTCATTAAATAAATTTATACATATGTATAAAATAAGAATATATGAAATAATGAGAAATGCAAAATAATGATAAATTTATATATGTATAAAATGAGAAATGTATGATGGATCTTCTTTAAATTTTATTGAAATTTATATATATATATATGTCTATATACTATATATGCATATAAGTATGAATAAAAAATTATATTATATATATGTTTTTATAAATATTAAATATTATTTAATTTGGAATGAATAAATAAAAAAATAGATAAAATAAAAGTAATTTAAATTTTATTGATAAATTTATATATATGTATATTATATATATGTGAATAAGTATAAATCGAAAAAATAAGTATACATGTATGAATAATTAGAAAGAAAAAAGATAAAAATAAAATTTATTTAAAATTTTATAGATAAATATATATATATGTATAAAATGAGAATATTGAAATAATGAGAAATGAGAAACAATGATAAATTTATACATATATGTATAAAAAGAGAAATATATGAAATAATGGAAGAAGAGAGAAATGAGAAAAAAAGAAAAGAAAAGAAAAGAATGAAGAAAAAGAAAAGAAATGAGAAATATATTATTATTGAAATATATGAAGTGCTTATTATTATTATTATTATTATTATTATTATTATTATTATTATTATTATTGTTACATGGTGCTTGAAAAGTGTTTAGATCTATGGAAGTCCAACACAAAATATTTTCCTTATGAATATTATAAGGCAAAAAGATACTGTTAAAAACAGTATAAATGAAGAATATGATATTCCCACTAATATTGATTTACTTAATAACTGGACTATTCCTAGAGTCGAACCTAAAGTAATATATAGGTTAGGTACTTTTGAAAAACTTGGTTTAAAACAAGTAGTTAAAACTACTGAGGAATCTATTGTATTAGATGGAAATGAAAAAGTTTTGAAACTTCTTAACAGATCTGATATAGATCATTATAGAGAAAATTATAGATTTATCCATATTGGTCTTGTGCAAATTGCATTCAAACCATTAACTCTTGAAAATCTACCTGAAAGCTTTATAGCTGCTTTACGTGATGGTAGAAATATTAATTGGAAAAGATCATTAATGGGAATTATACAATCCAGTTTGGCTCATGGCCCTGTTTATTTTGATGTTTATCCTAATTTACAATTATCTTTATCTGATGTTAATATACTTGATGCTCTTACTTTGAATGTTAAAACGCATGGTTATACTTATATGCCAGGAACAGAAGTTATATGTGTCTGTTATAGAATTTATTTCAAACCACTTCACACTTAATCCACAGTGTAAAAAGGTTAATAAACCTATAAATGAAACAATTCTGATAGAAACTAATTTTAGTAGATCTAATATTACCACTAGAAGAGCTATAAAATGGGAAGAAATTATTTTTCCTGAAAATTGGATTATAGATCAGGCTGTTAATTTACAACCTTTGATAAATACAAATGTTACTAATGTCATCCAATCTTCTGATGGTTCTTTTCAAATACTGTTTGAAGATAATAAAAAGTTGTTAGAATCTTCATCTAGATCAAGAATTTCTAGATCTTATTATAATACATCTTTTTATTCTCATATTTCACCTTTTGATGATATTGATTTTCCATCAAGAGCCTCTACTAAGGAGAATATGATGATAAGGGAGTTTCGGGATCTTAACAGGCAGTTTTAATTATGAATCTTGGGGTGTGCCTTAGTTTGCCCGCTATTGCCGTGTGTGAGGCGTTTAGGGCGTTGTGGGCCTAATCTTGATCTATAATTAGGACTTGACAGTTAGAGATCCTGAGCAAAACACTGCCTACATGGCTGGTTCTTCCCTTATTGTCACCTTTCATGGCTGGCTGGACCTTATGTCGTTGTGTCCTTAACGTAGCCTCGATCCTGGCCCCTGAATGGTATAAAATCTTGTTTAGTATCAGGATGAATTTGGTTTAAAATTCCTCTATAACCAACATAAGAAGCATCAGTTTCTATAATCTTTATCCAATTTGGATTAGCAAGCATAAGACAAGGAAGATTAACAACCTTTTGTTTTATTATTTCAACAGCTTCATAGTGTTGTTCAGTCCATGGTTTAGGATCCTTTTTCAATCTATCATAAAGAATAGTAGTATCATCTGCTAGATTTTTATAATAAGTAGAAATATAATTTAAACTTCCTAAAAATCTTTGTAACTGAGTTTTATCAGTTATTCTATCAAGAAATTTAGAAGCAAATTGGGGGCAGGATCGATGCTATGTTAAGGATGCAAGGACATAAAGTCCAGCCAGCCATGAAAGGCGGCAACAAGGGAAGAACTAGCCATGTAGGCGGTGTTTTGCTTAGGATCTCTAACTGTCAAGTCCTAATTATAGATCAAGATTAGGCCCACAACGCCCTAAATGCCTCACACACGGCAACAACGGGCAAACTAGGGCACACCCCAAGATCCATAATTAAAACTGCCTGTTAAGATCCCGAAACCCCCTTATCATCCTATTCTCCTTAACATTTCTTGAAACTTAGCCTTTATAGCATGAGAATCATCATGCTCAATTAGTGTAAAGAAATATGTAGCCCAACACAGAATTAAATTAGCCTGTCATTCAGGCTAATATACAACAAATAAAGAAATATAAATTCAAAACAGAAATTTAAATTTTACCTGAAGATCTTGTGCCCCCCAAATGGTATCGGAGCCATGGTGCTTGAAAAGTGTTTAGATCTATGGAAGTCCAACACAGAATATTCTCCTTATGAATATTACAAGGCAAAAAGATACTATTAAAAACAGTATAAATGAAGAATATGATATTCCCACTGATATTGATTTACTTAATAAAAGGACTATTCCTAGAGTCGAACCTAAAGTAATATATAGGTTAGGTACTTTTGAAAAACATGGTTTAAAACAAGTAGTTAAAACTACTGAGGAATCTATTGTATTAGATGGAAATGAAAAAGTTTTGAAACTTCTTAACAGATCTGATATAGATCATTATAGAGAAAATTATAGATTTATCCATATTGGTCTTGTGCAAATTGCATTCAAACCATTAACTCTTGAAAATCCACCTGAAAGCTTTATAGCTGCTTTACGTGATGGTAGAAATATTAATTGGAAAAGATCATTAATGGGTATTATACAATCCAGTTTGGCTCATGGCCCTGTTTATTTTGATGTTCATCCTAATTTACAATTATCTTTATCTGATGTTAATATACTTGATGCTCTTACTTTGAATGTTAAAACGCATGGTTATACTTATATGCCAGGAACAAAAGTTATATGTGTCTGATATAGAATTTATTTCAAACCACTTCACACTTAATCCACAGTGTAAAAAGGTTAATAAACCTATAAATGAAACAATTCTGATAGAAACTAATTTTAGTAGATCTAATATTACCACTAGAAGAGCTATAAAATGGGAAGAAATTGTTTTTCCTGAAAATTGGATTATAGATCAGGCTGTTAATTTACAACCTATGATAAATACAAATGTTACTAATGTCATCCAATCTTCTGATGGTTCTGTTCAAATACAGTTTGAAGATAATAAAAAGTTGTTAGAATCTTCATCTAGATCAAGAATTTCTAGATCTTACTCTAATACGTCTTTTTATTCTCATATTTCACCTTTTGATGATATTGATTTTCCATCAAGAGCCTCTACTTCTCAAATTAGAGAACTGTCTTGAAATGATTCTGAGAATAATAAAGTCAATGAATTAAGAATTCCTAGTAATAATATTGTTAAAGGAATTTATAATAATCAAGAACCGGATATAACCGAATCTGATATGAACTTTTCTATTTAAAGGATTTTTGTTCAAAATTTGATTTTAGCCCTGAATCTCCAGCCAGGCAACTTATTCAAAAAGAATTTAATCTTTCAAAATGGGAACCATTTAGAAAATGGTTTTTTGAAAATTTCAATGGAGAAGATAAATTAAAATTTCAAAATGAATTTTATTCTTTTGCATCAAAAGAAAACAAAATTATTCCATTTGTACCTTGGTTTATAACCAATTATGTTGAAAATTATATTTCTGTTTTAGAAAGAAGTTATAATTTGAGTAGTGGACAAGTTTTAAAAGCTATTTGTCCACCTCAACAACCTTTTCAAATTTATAATAATGGAGAAATAATGTATTTTTCTGCATTTCAAAAATTATTTGAAAATGAAAGTCTTCAAATTACTACTGCTACAATTAATATTTTAGTAAAACAACAAAATTATGCTAACATGCATCTCAATGTTTTAGGAGAACAAATTATGTCTATTCATAATAGAGTTGAAAGTTTATATTCTTTTGTTAATCAAATTAAAAATTTGATTAGTATGGCAAACCTTAATCAAGGACAACCACAATCAACAGAGGTTATTGCTACTCCTAGTATTCAACCTCCCCCTGAAATTCATAATTTCAAATTAAAATCTATTAGTGAATTAGAAAAAATTCTTGATAATAAATTCAAAGGATTAAAATTGAATACTCTTAATAAAGAGTTTGAAGATGGCATGATTAATACTGATGGTTACAAACATTATATTAAAGATGTGATTAATAAAATTGAAAAGTATGCTGATAAGCCTACTGTGAGGATGTATTATTATTCTAGACATACATCTCAAGATGTTCTTCATGAGGAACAAGAATATATTTTTAATAATAGTTATAATGGTAAAAATATTTATGAATGGAATCTAGATGGTTATACTGAAAGACATATTTATAATCTTGTTCATACAATGCTCATGTATAGTACCACTTCAAAACCAAATGGTAATAGTGATAAAATTGTTGCTAACATGATTGTTGCAGGTTTTACTGGCCAATTAAAAGGCTGGTGGGATAATTATGTTACGGTTTCTAATAGAAGTGAAATTATTAATACTATTAAGAGTGAATCTGGTCATAATGTTGAGAATGATGTTTATACACTTGTTGTTAATATTATAGAACATTTTACTGGTAGATGGTCTGATAATTCTGAGAATATCAGAACTCTTCCAATTGGTTTGAAATATCCTACACTCACTTCATTTAGGTGGTACAAGGATACATTTTTATCTAGAGTTATGGAACTCCCTGAGTCTAATAGTACTCATTGAAAATCAAAATTCATAGATGGTTTACCTTCTTTACTTTCTGAAAGAGTCAGAAAAAATCTTAGAAAAACTATAAAATGGGAAGAAATTGTTTTTCCGGAAAGTTGGATTAAAGATCAGGCTGTTAATTTACAACCTATGATAAATTCAAATGTTACTCATGTCATCCAATATTTTGATGGTTCTGTTCAAATACAGTTTGAAGATAATAAAAAGTTGTTAGAATCTTCATCTAGATCAGGAATTTCTAGATCTTATTCTAATATATCTTTTTATTCTCATATTTCACCTTTTGATGATATTGATTTTCCATCAAGAGCCTCTACTTCTCAAATTAGAGAAATGTCTTGAAATGATTCTGAGAATAATAAAGTCAATGAATTAAGATTTCCTAGTAATAATATTGTTAGAGGAATTTATAATAATCAAGAACCGGATATAACCGAATCTGATATGAACTTTTCTATTTAAAGGATTTTTGTTCAAAAATTGATTTTAGCCCTGGATCTCCAGCCAGGCAACTTATTCAAAAAGAATTTAATCTTTCAAAATGGGAACCATTTAGAAAATGGTTTTTTGAAAATTTCAATGGAGAAGATAAATTAAAATTTCAAAATGAATTTTATTCTTTTGCATCAAAAGAAAACAAAATTATTCCATTTGTACCTTGGTTTATAACCAATTATGTTGAAAATTATATTTCTGTTTTAGAAAGAAGTTATAAGTTGAGTAGTGGACAAGTTTTAAAAGCTATTTGTCCACCTCAACAACCTTTTCAAATTTATAATAATGGAGAAATAATGTATTTTTCTGCATTTCAAAAATTATTTGAAAATGAAAGTCTTCAAATTACTACTGCTACTATTAATATTTTAGTAAAGCAACAAAATTATGCTAACATGCATCTCAATGTTTTAGGAGAACAAATTATGTCTATTCATAATAGAGTTGAAAGTTTATATTCTTTTGTTAATCAAATTAAAAATTTGATTAGTATGGCAAACCTTAATCAAGGACAACCACAATCAACAGAGGTTATTGCTACTCCTAGTATTCAACCTCCCCCTGAAATTCATAATTTCAAATTAAAATCTATTAGTGAATTAGAAAAAATTCTTGATAATAAATTCAAAGGATTAAAATTGAATACTCTTAATAAAGAGTTTGAAGATGGCATGATTAATACTGATAGTTACAAACATTATATTAAAGATGTGATTAATAAAATTGAAAAGTATGTTGATAAGCCTACTGTGAGGATGTATTATTATTCTAGACATACACCTCAAGATGTTCTTCATGAGGAACAAGAATATATTTTTAATAATAGTTATAATGGTAAAAATATTTATGAATGGAATCTAGATGGTTATATTGAAAGACAGATTTATAATCTTGTTCATACAATGCTCATGTATAGTACCACTTCAAAACCAAATGGTAATAGTGATAAAATTGTTGCTAACATGATTGTTGCAGGTTTTACTAGCCAATTAAAAGGCTGGTGGGATAATTATGTTACGGTTTCTAATAGAAGTGAAATTATTAATACTATTAAGAGTGAATCTGGTCATAATGTTGAGAATGATGTTTATACACTTGTTGTTAATATTATAGAACATTTTACTGGTAGATGGTCTGATAATTCTGAGAATATCAGAACTCTTCCAATTGGTTTGAAATATCCTACACTCACTTCATTTAGGTGGTACAAGGATACATTTTTATCTAGAGTTAGGGAACTCCCTGAGTCTAATAGTACTCATTGGAAATCAAAATTCATAGATGGTTTACCTTCTTTACTTTCTGAAAGAGTCAGAAAAAATCTTAGAAAAACTATAAAATGGGAAGAAATTGTTTTTCCGGAAAGTTGGATTAAAGATCAGGCTGTTAATTTACAACCTATGATAAATACAAATGTTACTCATGTCATCCAATATTTTGATGGTTCTGTTCAAATACAGTTTGAAGATAATAAAAAGTTGTTAGAATCTTCATCTAGATCAAGAATTTCTAGATCTTATTCTAATATATCTTTTTACTCTCATATTTCACCTTTTGATGATATTGATTTTCCATCAAGAGCCTCTACTTCTCAAATTAGAGAAATGTCTTGAAATGATTCTGAGAATAATAAAGTCAATGAATTAAGATTTCCTAGTAATAATATTGTTAGAGGAATTTATAATAATCAAGAACCGGATATAACCGAATCTGATATGAACTTTTCTATTTGAAGGATTTTTGTTCAAAAATTGATTTTAGCCCTGGATCTCCAGCCAGGCAACTTATTCAAAAAGAATTTAATCTTTCAAAATGGGAACCATTTAGAAAATGGTTTTTTGAAATTTTCAATGGAGAAGATAAATTAAAATTTCAAAATGAATTTTATTCTTTTGCATCAAAAGAAAACAAAATTATTCCATTTGTACCTTGGTTTATAACCAATTATGTTGAAAATTATATTTCTGTTTTAGAAAGAAGTTATAAGTTGAGTAGTGGACAAGTTTTAAAAGCTATTTGTCCACCTCAACAACCTTTTCAAATTTATAATAATGGAGAAATAATGTATTTTTCTGCATTTCAAAAATTATTTGAAAATGAAACTCTTCAAATTACTACTGCTACTATTAATATTTTAGTAAAGCAACAAAATTATGCTAACATGTATCTCAATGTTTTAGGAGAACAAATTATGTCTATTCATAATAGAGTTGAAAGTTTATATTCTTTTATTCATCAAATTAAAAATTTGATTAGTATGGCAAACCTTAATCAAGGACAACCACAATCAACAGGGGTTATTGCTACTCCTAGTATTCAACCTCCCCCTGAAATTCATAATTTCAAATTAAAATCTATTAGTGAATTAGAAAAAATTCTTGATAATAAATTCAAAGGATTAAAATTGAATACTCTTAATAAAGAGTTTGAAGATGGCATGATTAATACTGATAGTTACAAACATTATATTAAAGATGTGATTAATAAAATTGAAAAGTATGTTGATAAGCCTACTGTGAGGATGTATTATTATTCTAGACATACACCTCAAGATGTTCTTCATGAGGAACAAGAATATATTTTTAATAATAGTTATAATGGTAAAAATATTTATGAATGGAATCTAGATGGTTATACTGAAAGACAGATTTATAATCTTGTTCATACAATGCTCATGTATAGTACCACTTCAAAACCAAATGGTAATAGTGATAAAATTGTTGCTAACATGATTGTTGCAGGTTTTACTAGCCAATTAAAAGGCTGGTGGGATAATTATGTTACGGTTTCTAATAGAAGTGAAATTATTAATACTATTAAGAGTGAATCTGGTCATAATGTTGAGAATGATGTTTATACACTTGTTGTTAATATTATAGAACATTTTACTGGTAGATGGTCTGATAATTCTGAGAATATCAGAACTCTTCCAATTAGTTTGAAATATCCTACACTCACTTCATTTAGGTGGTACAAGGATACATTTTTATCTAGAGTTATGGAACTCCCTGACTCTAATAGTACTCATTGGAAATCAAAATTCATAGATGGTTTACCTTCTTTACTTTCTGAAAGAGTCAGAAAAAATCTTAGAAAAACTATAAAATGGGAAGAAATTGTTTTTTCGGAAAGTTGGATTAAAGATCAGGCTGTTAATTTACAACCTATGATAAATACAAATGTTACTCATGTCATCCAATATTTTGATGGTTCTGTTCAAATACAGTTTGAAGATAATAAAAAGTTGTTAGAATCTTCATCTAGATCAAGAATTTCTAGATCTTATTCTAATATATCTTTTTACTCTCATATTTCACCTTTTGATGATATTGATTTTCCATCAAGAGCCTCTACTTCTCAAATTAGAGAAATGTCTTGAAATGATTCTGAGAATAATAAAGTCAATGAATTAAGAATTCCTAGTAATAATATTGTTAGAGGAATTTATAATAATCAAGAACCGGATATAACCGAATCTGATATGAACTTTTCTATTTAAAGGATTTTTGTTCAAAAATTGATTTTAGCCCTGGATCTCCAGCCAGGCAACTTATTCAAAAAGAATTTAATCTTTCAAAATGGGAACCATTTAGAAAATGGTTTTTTGAAATTTTCAATGGAGAAGATAAATTAAAATTTCAAAATGAATTTTATTCTTTTGCATCAAAAGAAAACAAAATTATTCCATTTGTACCTTGGTTTATAACCAATTATGTTGAAAATTATATTTCTGTTTTAGAAAGAAGTTATAAGTTGAGTAGTGGACAAGTTTTAAAAGCTATTTGTCCACCTCAACAACCTTTTCAAATTTATAATAATGGAGAAATAATGTATTTTTCTGCATTTCAAAAATTATTTGAAAATGAAACTCTTCAAATTACTACTGCTACTATTAATATTTTAGTAAAGCAACAAAATTATGCTAACATGTATCTCAATGTTTTAGGAGAACAAATTATGTCTATTCATAATAGAGTTGAAAGTTTATATTCTTTTATTCATCAAATTAAAAATTTGATTAGTATGGCAAACCTTAATCAAGGACAACCACAATCAACAGGGGTTATTGCTACTCCTAGTATTCAACCTCCCCCTGAAATTCATAATTTCAAATTAAAATCTGTTAGTGAATTAGAAAAAATTCTTGATAATAAATCCAAAGGATTAAAATTGAATACTCTTAATAAAGAGTTTGAAGATGGCATGATTAATACTAATAGTTACAAACATTATTTTAAAGATGAGATTAATAAAATTGAAAAGTATGCTGATAAGCCTACTATGAGGACGTATTATTATCCTAGACCTACACCTCAAGATGTTCTTCATGAGGAACAAGAATATATTTTTAATAATAGTTATAATGGTAAAAATATTTATGAATTGAATCTAGATGGTTATACTGAAAGACAGATTTATAATCTTGTTCATAGAATGCTCATGTATAGTACCATTTCAAAAACAAATGGTAATAGTGATAAAACTGTTGCTAACATGATTGTTGCAGGTTTTACTGGCCAATTAAAAGGCTGGTGGGATAATTATGTTACTGTTTCTAATAGAAGTGAAATTCTTAATACTATTAAGAGTGAATCTGGTCATAATGTTGAGAATGTTGTTTATACACTTGTTGTTAATATTATAGAACATTTTACTGGTAGATGGTCTGATAATTCTAAGAATATCAGAACTCTTCTAAATGGTTTGAAATGTCCTACACTCACTTCATTTAGGTGGTACAAGGATACATTTTTATCCAGAGTTATGGAACTGCCTGAGTCTAATAGTACTCATTGGAAATCAAAATTCATAGATGGTTTACCTTCTTTATTTGCTGAAAGAGTCAGAAAAAATCTTAGAAAAGGAGGTACTCAAATTGATTATGAAAATTATACACATGGTAAACTTATTGGAACCTATATTCAAGAAGGTTTATCCTTATGCAATGAGATTAAATTGAATCAACAGATTAAACGTCATAATATTACAAAAAAAAGACAATTAGGTCAATTCTGTGGTCAATTTGGAATGGAACAACCTTTCACTAGTAAGCCTCATAGGCAGAAAAAAGATAAAGCCTCTTTTAATAAAATAAAAGAGAAAAGAAGAGAGAAAAGAAAGAAAGAAAGAATTGGGAAGAAAAAATCTAGAGCCTGTTTTAAATGTAGTAAAATAGGTCATTATGCTGATAAATGCAAAATGAAGAAATAGATTAATAATCTTAATATTGATTGTGATATGAAAGAATGTCTTTCTAAATTACTTTTAAATTCTGATTCAGAAAATGATTCTGATATGTCTAAAAATTCAGATAATAGTTCTGAGAAATATTTTGTTTCTAATGATTTAAAACCATTAGAAAATGAAAATTATATTTCTGAAAATGAATGTTGTGATCCTTGTCAACAAGATAATTCTTGTTCTAAACAAGAAAGTGATAATGAAGAATTTTATAAAATTCTTGCTGAGTTTAAAGAGTTAAATATAAATGTTTTAAATAGTGAAAATCTTATGGAGCTTTTGAAATTAATAAAAGATCCAGATGTTAGATCCTAAATTATTGATCAAATGGAGAATACTCCAAGTTCTTCTTCTTCAAATGATTTTAATGAAAATCAAAAAATTTATGTTTCTTCATAACCTTATACTATGGCAGAAGTTAAAAAAATTTTAAAACAAAGAAATAAAATTGAGACTCCTACTTCAGTTAATGATTTACTGGTAGAAGTTAATAATTTGAAAAATGAGATTTATAATCTTAAACAAGAAAATAAATTTCTTGATGAAAGAATTTCTATTCTTGAGAATAATAAAATTATAAGTTTTCATAATAACAATATTGATGAAAATATAAGATTTTCTTCAAATGATAATTTTCTTTCTACTCTTGAGATTATTACATCTCAAAAATGGCATGTAAAAATTACTTTACTTATTGATAATAGATTTAAAAAAGAATTTGCTTTGATTGATAGTGGAGCAGATTTGAATTGTATTCAAGAAGGAATAATTCCTACCAGGCATTTTCATAAAACTACTCATACTCTCAGTTCTACTAATGGTTAGAAACTAGATATTCAATATAAATTACCTAAAGTATATATTTGCAAATATAATACTTGTATTCCTACAAGTTTTTTACTCATAAAAAATATTACTAACCTAGTTATACTTGGTACTCCTTTTTAAAGAAAATATTTCCTATAAAAAATATTGATGAAAAAGGTTTTAAAGGAACTTTTGAAGGAAAAGAAATATCTTTTCAATTTATAACTGAACCTTTTACCAGAGTTCTTCACCAAATACAAGATTTGCTCATAGCAAAAAATCTTCAAATGAATTTTCTTAAAGAAGAAATAAATATTTTAACAATTGAAGAAAACCTTCAAAATCCTAAATTATAGGATAAAATTAGATTAATTGTTTCTAAATTTTCATTAGAAATTTGTAATGATCATCCAAATGCTTTTTGGGATAGAAAAAAACATATTGTTGATGTTCCATATGAAGATGATTTTGATGAAATGAAAATTCCTACTAAAGCTAGACCATGTCAAATGAATTCTGAATATTTAGAATTATGTAAAAAAGAAACTAATTCTCTTTTACAAAAAGGTTTAATAAAACATTCCAAGTCTCCTTGGTCTTGTACAGCTTTTTATGTTAATAAACATTCTGAACAAGAAAGAGGAATACCTAGACTTGTTATAAATTATAAACCTCTTAATAAAGTTTTAAAATGGATTAGATATCCTATTCCTAATAAAAATGATTTATTAGATAGACTTTATGAAGCTATTATATTTTCAAATTTTGATTTAAAATCAGGATATTGGCAAATTCAGATTGCTGAAAAAGACAGGAATAAAATTGCTTTTAATGTTCCTATAGGACAATATGAATGGAATGTTATGCCATTTGGTCTGAAGAATGCCCCTTCAAAATTTTAAAAAATTATGAATGATATTTTTATTCCTTATAGTTCATTCATTATAGTTTATATTGATGATATCTTAGTATTTTCAAAAAACATTGAAATGCATTTTAAACATCTTGATATTTTCAAGAAAATTGTTATTCAAAATGGTTTAGTTATATCTAAAACTAAAATGAATATTTTTCAAACAAAAGTTAGATTTCTTAGTCATAATATAGAAAAAGGAAAAATTATTCCTATCAATAGAAGTATTGACTTTGCTTCTAAATTTCCTGATAGAATAACTGATAAAACTCAGTTACAAAGATTTTTAGGAAGTTTAAATTATATTTCTGCTTACTATAAAAATCTAGCAGATGATACTGCTATTCTTTATGATAGATTGAAAAAGGATCCTAAACCATGGACTGAACAACACTCTGAAGCTATTAAAATAATAAAACAAAAGGTTGTTAATCTTCCTTGTCTTATGCTTGCTAATCCAAATTGGATAAAGATTATAGAAACAAATGCTTCTGATATTGGTTATGGAGGAATTTTAAACCAAATTCATCTTGATACTAAACAAGAATATCTTGTTAGATTTCTTTCTGGAAAATGGAATAATAGTCAGAAAAATTATACTACTATTGCTAAAGAAATTCTAGCAATTGTTAAATATGTTTTGAAATTTCAAGATGATATATATAATCAGAAATTTATTATTAATACAGATTGCCAATCTGCAAAATACATGTTTAATAAAGATTTTAAGCATGATGTTTCTAAGAAAATGTTTGCTAGATGGCAAGCTCATTTAGCTCCCTTTGATTTTGAAATTCATTATAAGAAAGGCATAGATAATAGTCTGCTTGATTTTCTTTCTCGTGAATTCTTACAGGAATGATCCCACGAGGAAAGGGTCAAAACTTCCCCTATAATAGAGGAGGAGGAGGAAGAGGAAAAACCATAATACAGCGTGGTTATCAGAGGTTAATATCCTCTAATATTGCATCAGGAAATATTCCAGATGATCCCATATTCAAAGAACTTCTTGAATATAAGAAACAAAAAGAACAACAGGAAGGTAATACTCCTTCTTATGCTAATATTACTGCTGAAGAGGAAAATGATGATTCCTCTACATATGAAAAAAGTTTATCTAAAGAAGTTATACTACTCTTAGAAAATAAAGATCTTCAATGGCAAGATGAGCCATGGACCTTAATGCAAATGTACCTTGATACAACATCATATGCTGTACTATCTTATAAACAAAGAATACATTATGAGAATATACTCATAAGTACTGGATCCTGTGAGATAAATCATTTTTATCCTGCTAATAGCAGATCAATTTATAATTTTAGCAAAATTATAATCAAGAAGATTATATCTTCTGAAGAATGGGGAATTAGTACCCTAAGAGAAAAAGAATATTTTCATCCAGAGTTGGAAGCTCCTATTAAATTTAATTACTGGGATTATATTGAGGCATTTAATAAAGCCCTTTAATATGAAAATACAAAAAGAAAACATTCTTGGTTTATAAAAGTTTGCTCTGAAGTTTATAAAAGAGAGCTTCCAAATTGGTTTCATGAATGGTGGATTAATTATGGTCCATCCATAAAAATTCTTCCTGAAGTTTTAAAGGTTTATATACCGAATGGGTTGATTGTTCACCTAAACTTATAAATATGGAATACCACAATAAATGGATTGAGGGAATTGCCCCAATGTATTTCTTTGTTGAATTCTCAATCCCATGGATATGGAGGTGGGCACCTGAAGTGGCTTATACTCAGCAAAATATTCGTTGCTTGAAGAGAGTCTTCTTCACCAAATTCTGGAACAAATTGCTTCTGAAGAATAAAGAAACAGGAGTTTTCCATGGACAGGAAACTTTGAATAATATTTAAGAAAAAAGATCAAAATATCAGCAGCTAATAAAAGCCAAGCAGCAGAGAGAATCTCCTAGCCCATTTCAACATGTGATGAGAAAAATTCAAATCACAAAAGGAGACATCTCCACACATGAAATCATTGATTCATATATTAAAGAAATGAAAAAAGATTTGATAAAAAATCTAGATGCAGAAATGGAAAATAAATCCAGTTCATCAATGGCAACTTCATTAGAATGAGACAATCAATTCAATTGTCTAGCAGGAGAATCTCAAGACCCAAATGATGAAAAAAATATTTCAATTGAAGAAATTGATAATGTATTTAAGAGTTTAAAAGAAACTCTTAAAAATAATTTGAAAAACTCGGAAGGATCAACTTCAAAATAGGGATCAACGATAATGATCAAATCAGACAAATGATGAGTAATCAGACAAGAATGGACTTGCCAGCAGAAATCTACTGTTAACTTTTTGACTTTTATAAAGTCACTTTTGTAATAGTACTATTCGGATGCAAAATTTTTGCAAAAGAGTTTTGTATAGAATCTGAAGTCTGACCTTAATTGTCTATAAATAGGAAGGGCCTCTTCAGTTTTAGGCAGAAGCTTTCCTAGTACTCCCCTCTCCTCTCATTGTAAAAATCTCTCTGTAAATTTTATCTTCAAATATAATAGAAGACTAAAGTTCTTCCAAGATCTTTAGGTAAAATTTAAATTTCTATTTTGAATTTATATTTCTTTATTTGTTGTATATTAGCCTGAATGGCAGGCTAATTTAATTCTGTTTTGGGCTACATATTTCTTTACACTAATTGAGCATGATGATTCTCATGTTATAAAGGCTAAGTTTCAGGAAATGTTAAGGAGAATAGGATGATAAGGGGGTTTCGGGATCTTAACAGGCAGTTTTAATTATGGATCTTGGGGTGTGCCCTGGTTTGTCCGTCGTTGCCGTGTGTGAGGCGTTTAGGGCGTTGTGGGCATAATCTTTATCTATAATTAGGATTTGACAGTTAGAGATCCTTAACAAAACACCGCCAACATGGCTGGTTCTTCCCTTGTTGCCACTTTTAATGGCTGGCTGGATGTTATGTCCTTGCATCCTCAACATAGCCTCGATCCTGCCCCCCAAATGGTATCCTAGACATGAACCTCAAGATGTTCTTCGTAAGGAACAAGAATATATTTTTAATAATAGTTATAATGGTAAAAATATTTATGAATGGAATCTAGATGGTTATACTGAAAGACAGATTTATAATCTTGTTCAAACAATGCTCATGTATAGTACCATTTCAAAGCCAAATGGTAATAGTGATAAAATTGTTGCTAACATGATTGTTGCAGGTTTTACTGGCCAATTAAAAGGCTGGTGGGATAATTATCTTACTGTTTCTAATAAAAGTGAAATTCTTAATACAATTAAGAGTGAATCTGGTCATAATGTTGACAATGCTGTTTATACACTTGTTGTTAATATTATAGAACATTTTACTGGTAGATGGTTTGACAATTCTGAGAATATCAGAACTCTTCTAAATGGTTTGAAATGTTATACACTCACTTCATTTAGGTGGTACAAGGATTCATTTTTATCTAGAGTTATGGAACTACCTTGGTCTAATAGTACTCATTGGAAATCAAAATTCATAGATGGTTTACCTTCTTTATTTGCTGAAAGAGTCAGAAAAAATCTTAGAAAAACTATAAAATGGGAAGAAATTGTTTTTCCGGAAAGTTGGATTAAAGATCAGGCTGTTAATTTACAACCTATGATAAATACAAATGTTACTAATGTCATCCAATATTCTGATGGTTCTGTTCAAATATAGTTTGAAGATAATAAAAAGTTGTTAGAATCTTCATCTAGATCAAGAATTTCTAGATATTATTCTAATATATCTTTTTATTCTCATATTTCACCTTTTGATGATATTGATTTTCCATCAAGAGCCTCTACTTCTCAAATTAGAGAAATGTCTTGAAATGATTCTGAGAATAATAAAGTCAATGAATTAAGAATTCCTAGTAATAATATTGTTAAAGGAATTTATAATAATCAAGAACCGGATATAACCGAATCTGATATGAACTTTTCCATTTAAAGGATTTTTGTTCAAAAATTGATTTTAGTCCTGGATCTCCAGCCAGGCAACTTTTTCAAAAAGAATTTAATCTTTCAAAATGGGAACCATTTAGAAAATGGTTGTTTGAAAATTTCAATGGAGAAGATAAATTAAAATTTCAAAATGAATTTTATGCTTTTGCATCAAAAGAAAACAAAGTTATTCCATTTGTACCTTGGTTTATAACCAATTATGTTGAAAATTATATTTCTGTTTTAGAAAGAAGTTATAAGTTGAGTAGTGGACAAGTTTTAAAAGCTATTTGTCCACCTCAACAACCTTTTCAAATTTATAATAATGGAGAAATAATGTATTTTTCTGCATTTCAAAAATTATTTGAAAATGAAAGTCTTCAAATTACTACTGCTACTATTAATATTTTAGTAAAGCAACAAAATTATGCTAACATGTATCTCAATGTTTTAGGAGAACAAATTGTGTCTATTCATAATGGAGTTGAAACTTTATATTCTTTTGTTCATCAAATTAAAAATTTGATTAGTATGGCAAACCTTAATCAAGGACAACCACAATCAACAGAGGTTATTGCTACTCCTAGTATTGAACCTCCCCGTGAAATTCATAATTTCAAATTAAAATCTGTTAGTGAATTAGAAAAAATTCTTGATAATAAATCCAAAGGATTAAAATTGAATACTCTTAATAAAGAGTTTGAAGATGGCATGATTAATACTAATAGTTACAAACATTATTTTAAAGATGAGATTAATAAACTTGAAAAGTATGCTGATAAGCCTACTATGAGGACGTATTGTTATCCTAGACCTACACCTCAAGATGTTCTTCATGAGGAACAAGAATATATTTTTAACAATAGTTATAATGGTAAAAATATTTATGAATGGAATCTAGATGGTTATACTGAAAGACAGATTTGTAATCTTGTTCATAGAATGCTCATGTATAGTACCATTTCAAAAATAAATGGTAATAGTGATAAAACTGTTGCTGACATGATTGTTGCAGGTTTTACTGGCCAATTAAAAGGCTGGTGTGATAATTATGTTACGGTTTCTAATAGAAGTGAAATTCTTAATACTATTAAGAGTGAATCTGGTCATAATGTTGAGAATGTTGTTTATATACTTGTTGTTAATATTATAGAACATTTTACTGGTAGATGGTCTGATAATTCTGAGAATATCAGAACTCTTCTAAATGGTTTGAAATGTCCTACACTCACTTCATTTAGGTGGTACAAGGATACATTTTTATCTAGAGTTATGGAACTCCCTGAGTCTAATAGTACTCATTGGAAATCAAAATTCATAGATGGTTTACCTTCTTTATTTGCTGAAAGAGTCAGAAAAAATCTTAGAAAAGGAGGTAGTCAAATTGATTATGAAAATTATACATATGGTAAACTTATAGGAACCTGTATTCAAGAAGGTTTATCCTTATGTAATGAGATTAAATTGAATCAACAGATTAAACGTCATAATATTGCAGAAAAAAGACAATTAGGTTAATTCTGTGGTCAATTTGGAATGTAACAACCTTCCACTAGTAAGCCTCATAGGCAAAAAAAAAAGATAAAGCCTCTTTTAATAAAAGAAAAGAGAAAAGAAGAGAAAAAAGAGAAAAAAGAAAGAAAGAAAGAATTGAGAAGAAAAAATCTAAAGCCTATTTTAATTGTGGTAAAATAGGTCATTATGCTGATAAATGCAAAATGAAGAAAAAGATTAATAAAATTAATATTGATAGTGACATGAAAGAATGTCTTTCTAAATTACTTTTAAATTCTAATTCAAAAAATGATTCTGATATGTTTGAAAATTCAGATAATAGTTCTGAGAAACCTTTTGTTACTTATAATTTAAAACCATTTGAAATTGAAAAATATTCTTTTTCTCTTAGGGTACTAATTCCACATTCTTCAGAAGATATAATATTCTTAATTATAATTTTGCAAAAATTATAAATTGATCTGCTATTAGTAGGATAGAAATGATTTATCTCACAGGATCCAGTACTTATCAGTATATTCTCATAATGTATTCTTTGTTTATAAGATGGTGCAGCATATGATGTTGTATCAAGGTACCTTTGCATTAAGGTCCATGGCTCACGAGAATCATCATGCTCAATTAGTGTAAAGAAATATGTAGCCCAACACAGAATTAAATTAGCTTGCCATTCAGGCTAATATACAACTAATAAAGAAATATAAATTCAAAACAGAAATTTAAATTTTACCTAAAGATCTTGTAAGAACTTCAATCTTCTATTATATTTGAAGATAAAATTTACAGAGAGATTTTAACAATGAGAGGATAAGGGAGTACTAGGAAAGCTTCTGCCTAAAACTGAAGAGGCCCTTCCTATTTATAGACAATTAAGGACGGACTTCAGATTCTATACAAAACTCTTTTGTGAAAATTTCGCATCCGAGTAGTACTATTACAAAAGTGACTTTACTATTGATTTACTTAATAAATGGGCTATTCCTAGAGTTGAACTTAAAGTAATATATAGGTTAGGTACTTTTGAAAAACTTGGTTTAAAACAAGTAGTAAAAACTATTGAGGAATCTATTATATTAGATGGAAATGAAAAAGTTTTGAAACTTCTTAACAGATCTGATATAGATCATTATAGAGAAAATTATAGATTTATTCATATTGGTCTTGTGCAAATTGCATTCAAACCATTAACTCTTGAAAATCTACCTGAAAGCTTTATAGCTGCTTTATGTGATGGTAGAAATATTAATTGGAAAAGATCATTAATGGGTATTATACAATCCAGCTTGGCTCATGGCCCTATTTATTTTGATGTTTATCCTAATTTATAATTATCTTTATCTGATGTTAATATACTTGATGCTCTTACTTTGAATGTTAAAACGCATGGTTATACTTATATGCCAGGAACAAAAGTTATATGTGTCTGATATAGAATTTATTTCAAACCACTTCACACTTAATCCACAGTGTAAAAAGGTTAATAAACCTATAAATGAAACAATTCTGATAGAAACTAATTTTAGTAGATCTAATATTACCACTAGAAGAGCTATAAAATGGGAAGAACTTGTTTTTCTGGAAAATTGGATTATAGATCAGGCTGTTAATTTACAACCTATGATAAATACAAATGTTACTAATGTCATCCAATCTTCTAATGGTTCTGTTTAAATACAGTTTGAAGATAATAAAAGGTTCTTAGAATCTTCATCAAGATCAAGAATTTCTAGATCTTATTCTAATACATCTTTTTATTCTCATATTTCACCTTTTGATGATATTGATTTTCCATCAAGAGCTTCTACTTCTCAAATTAGAGAAATGTCTTCAAATGATTCTGAGAATAATAAAGTCAATGAATTAAGAATTCCTAGAACTAATATTGTTAAAGGAATTTATAATAATCAAGAATCGGATATAACTGAATTTGATATGAACTTTTCTATTTAATCGATTTTTGTTCAAAAATTGATTTTTTCTAACTCTTTCAGCAAATAAAGAAGGTAAACCATGTATGAATATTTATTTCCAATGAGTACTATTAGACTCAGGGAGTTCCATAACTCTAGATAAAAATGTATCCTTGTACCACCTAAATGAAGTGAGTGTAGGACATTTCAAACCATTTAGAAGAGTTCTGATATTGTCAGAATTATCAGACCATCTACCAGTAAAATGTTCTATAATATTAACAACAAGTGTATAAACATCATTCTCAACATTATGACCAGATTCACCCTTAATAGTATTAAGAATTTCACTTGTATTAGAAACAGTAATATAATTATCCCACCAGCCTTTTAATTGACCATTAAAACCTGCAACAATCATGTTAGCAACAGTTTTATCACTATTACCATTTGTTTTTGAAATGGTACTATACATGAGCATTCTATGAACAAGATTATAAATTTGTCTTTTAGTATAACCATCTAGATTCCATTCATAAATATTTTTTATGAGTAAAAATTATTGTTTCATTTATAGGTTTATTATCCTTTTCAAATTTATAATAATGGAGAAATAATGTATTTTTCTGCATTTCAAAAATTATTTGAAAAGGTTGTTGAGGTGGATAAATAGCTTTTAAAACTTGTCCACTACTCAACTTATAACTTCTTTCTAAAACAGAAATATAATTTTCAACATAATTGGTTATAAACCAAGGTACAAATGGAATAATTTTGTTTTCTTTTGATGCAAAAGTATAAAATTCATTTTGAAATTTTAATTTATCTTCTCCATTGAAATTTTCAAAAAACCATTTTCTAAATGGTTCCCATTTTGGAAGATTAAATTCTTTTTGAATAAGTTGCCTGGCTGGAGATCCAGGACTAAAATCAATTTTTGAACCAAAATCCATTAAATAGAAAGGGTCATATCAGATTCGGTTATATCCGGTTCTTGATTATTATAAATTCCTTTATTATTATTATTATTATTATTATTATTATTGAATTCTTTGTTTATATTAATTGAATAATTGAATTATTTTAGAATATTTTTTATTTTAATTTTATTATGTAATTTATAATTATATAGTTAGGATATAGACTCAAAATTTTATTGTTCAAGTTTTATTTTGTTATGTCTGAATTAATAAATAAAATATATTTACATTTAATAGAATTAGTTTAGATGTATTTATCATTTTAATGTTATTATGTAATTTTGAATTATATAGATAAAAGGATAGACTTAAATTTTAATTGTTTCATTTTTATTTCATTTTTAACTTAACAAATAAAGTCAACAAAATTTATTTAAATTATTAGATATTTTACTATTTTAACATTATTAAATATTTTAACTTAATATTATTAAAATTATATGGCCTAAAGTTATAAGTTAGATTTAAAAAAACAATTTAGATGATAAATTCATATGAATTTTTTTTTTTTATAAATTTGAAGGATATTTGATATCTTAAATTCTAATGTTTAGAATGTTTTTGATTTTAATATTATTATGTAATTTATAATTATATAGTTAGGATGACAAACTTAAAATTTTATTGTTTAAGTTTTTTTTGTCATATTTGAATTAATAAATAAAATATATTTATATTTAATAGAATTATTTTAGATGTATTTATCATTTTAATATTCTTATGTAATTTTGAATTATATAGATAATAGGATAGACTTAAATTTTTATTGTTTAATTTTTATTTCATTTTTAACTTAATAAATAAAGTCAACAAAATTTATTTAGATTTGTAGATATTTTAACTTAATATTATTAAAATTTTATGACCTAAAGTGGTAAATTCGTATGAAATAAAATTTTATAAATTTGAAGGATATTTAATATTTTAAATTCTAATGTGCAAGTTTTAAATTTTTTTAGGACTCAATTCATTTAATTTGATAATTTAGCAAGTGGGATACATGTGTATGTGTGTTTATATATGTGAATATATATATAAATATATATATAAGTATATAAATATTTTTCAAGATTTATCTTTTTTTTTTTTTTATCTTTTTGCATTTTTCAATTTTTATGTACCTATTTTTAATTATTTGTGCAAATATCCTTTGTTTTTGGTCTAGTAAAATACATGGAAAGAAGGGGTTGCCACGCCACATGCCACATAGGAGAGAGGATGTAATGTGGCGCCTTGTGGATCGGGCCTACTACAAATGAATTCGGGCTAGATTTGTCCTCAAATTGCCAAAATTCAAAAGTTAGTGTACCAAAAATATAAAGTCAAAATTTGCCAGTAGGGTATAGTTACGGGACCAATTTTGCAATTTTCTACTAAATGAAAACTCCCAATTCATTGAATAATTCACAAAAAAAATTATAAATCCCAATATTTTAAAGAAATTGGCCTAACTAATGAATTATTCACTTCAAATTTATTCAAGCTCAATCTTTAAAATAAAACCCAGTTCAATAATAATTCACTAAAAAATTGGTTAAGCCTAATTAATAAATTCTTTACATTATTGTGAAGTCCATTTCTTGAACAAAAGCCCAACCCACAAGTATTAGTAAAAATTTAATTTAATATTCATTTATAATTAGTAACGAAAATCATTGTTACCATATGTATACAATTGATATTTGGAGGGAGTGAATTTTGGAGGGAAGTTAATTAAAATTTAGTAACTAAAAACTTTGTTACAATATATTTTATTTGTAACAAATATTTTGTTGTTACAAAAGATACCAGATTTTGTTACAAATATATCTTCTTATATGACGGAAATGTTATATGTAACAAAATAACATTTTTCGTAACGAATAATTATTTAGTTACGAACATAAAAAAATTTAAGGTAACAAATTTGAGTTAAAGCTAACAAGACTTTTACTTTGTTACTAAAGAAAATGTTATTTGTAACAAAAAATCAATTTTATTACAATCAATCTAACATATGTAATGAATTTTACCTTTGTTACCAAAATCTTTGTTACGTGAAGTACAAATTGTTGTAGTGATATGATACATGGTTAGGATAGAGCTTAAATAATTTGAAGTTAATTAGAACTTCCAATCAAGCAAATCCCTCACCTTATAGGAGTCTAAGTTCAATATATATATATATTAAGTTAGATTGGATAAAATTGAATGGATTTAATAATCCAAGCCTTATACCAATAGGCAAGTGACATGAGACGTTTCCTTAATTTTGTGTCAGCTCACAAGTCACAAGACACATTATTGAAGGAAAGCTATGATCACCACCTTGGCATAAGATGCACTTTAATTTAAATTCGCCATGACATTTTCTCATGAGTTGTGGAATAATCATGGTTGAATTTAAATTAAAGATTGATTGATAGGTTCAACTTAACACCTAGTAGTATAAATGTCACATGAGTCGTGGGTCTATACGAAAAGTGAGGCAAAACACATCAAGGGTTGCATAAAGATGTAATTGGCAATAGTCTACCTTAGGATCACTAGTGGATGTCTCACGAGTTGTGGGTCCACAAGTGATGCCTTTGGACCTTGATTCTCACTAGGAAATATAATTTTTCGAATTCCTAAGAGGGTAAGGAAGTTGACAAAATAGTGGGAGCAAAACAAGCTTGGAAGACCATAATCATGTTTTCAATATCAAATTCAATCAAATGCTTACATTCTTTTGCTCATGTAGATTTGAGAAATCTCAAGAATGGCTAAAATTCCACTAAGCATTATATTAGAAATAAATAAACTAACTGGGCTAAACTACCACTATTGACCAAACCTCAAAATCATTTTAGATTTCGAGAAACGAATATATGTCCTATATCAAGGTGCTCCAAATCCCATAGGGATTAATGCAGATCAAGAGATATGTGAAATGTTCATGAATTGGGTTGAGGATCACCTCTTAGCCCATAGTCTTATGATAGCATCTATCAACTTCAAAAGTCTCATGAACACAAGAAACATCCCTCGGTCAATTGATTGCAAGAGTTATACAGCAAACAAGATATGCGAGGTTTATATAGTCAAAGGAGATTTTTCAAGCTAGGATGGTTGAGGGGTCATGTATCCTCGACTATGGTCTAAAGATGATTGAGCTTGTTGAGAAGCTATTCAACTTGAACGTAGTGATGGACAAGATCTTAAAAGAGATTTGATCCTCTAATCTTTACCGAGTTTATTTAACCAAAGTGTTGTTCAAGGTGGAGACAGCCATGAAAAGGACAAACCTTTAATGATTGCTTCCCTTTTCCATTCTAAAAGCCCTAAAGGAAAAAGAAATGGGTAAGAAAAAGAGTTCTTCTTCGAAAAGGAAGCAAACATTTAAGGGGTTTGGTGGAGTCAAGAAGATAATTGAAGATAATGAGGATGCGACTTGTTTCTTTCATGGCATATCGGGTCATTAAAAGCTCAAGTTCAAGGAACGCCTTGTAACCCTAGGGTAGGGTGAGTTATTTATTGAAGTGCACCTAAGGATAAATTCTTTCTCATAGATAGTTATGAAGGTATGTGTGGCACTAGGATCAAGAAATTCATGGAATTCATATTTAGAAATGGAAAAATACCTGGGTGATGACAGAAAATCGAAGAGCAAGAGAAAACTCTTGAAAACCGCCGAACTGTCTCTTCACCGGCGCAGCAGGATCACCACCGATTTTCCCTTGGATGGACTCCTCCGTTTTTGCTGAAATTTTTACAGGAACTCCTCAACCCTTTTAAGATTCTTCAGTCCAAAATTCAGCCTAATCAGAACACCAGAGGTCCTCCCAGAACTAGCAAAACCCGGCAGCCAGAAAACTGCTCCAGCTAAGAGCAAAAGCAACCAAATTAGATTGCCTCTAATGTAAAAGTCCACACACCAAATATATGGCCTATTCTCTACAAAATGGCTGGAATATCTGCATAGAATGAGGGTAGGGAGGCTGGGAAGGAGGAGGAGTAGGAAGTTGGAGAGAATAATGGGATGCTAACAAATTAGATTCCCACTACACAAAATGTGGGAAGAAATCACACTAGTCATGCACACACTTGCTCTCTCTCTTTCTTGGCCGGACACACTCCTATATATATATATATAGGAGTGGTCCATGAACATCCCCAAGGAGATGATGCCAAGTGTCCTTGCCAAGGTGGCCACTAACTAGTAATTAGTGAATAAGAATATTAATTGAAGCACAAATTTCATCTGATGAAATGCCTTGCAATTAAATTCCAATTCACATTAAATGAACCATTCACTTAATTATTCTCCCAAAAATAATCCTCCAACTCAATTAAATTAAACACTTTAATTTAACCAATAATAATTTGACTTAACTCTTAAGTCAAAAATGCTTAACTATTTAAGCTAGTCAAAGTCAATTTAACCCTTAAATTAATTTTGACCAATTGATAGTCATGTGACATCAATTAATTAACCTTTAATTAATTGATCTTAATTTAAATCTTAAATTAATTTGACCAATTTAACATTTAAATTGATCAAGTCAAAATGACTACAATTTTGCCTCATCCAAAACGGTTATGAATTTTCTAACTCTTAGAAAACTCTACTTCCTTCAATTGACCATGTCATTGGCTTTTGTGTGTGACCCATTAGGTTCTACTATTCATTGGAAATGGGCTCACAACTCCTTGTGACTTTTGGAATATCAAATATTCACATTAGTTTAAACTCCTTTAAACTAAGTGACTCGATTCAATTAATCTCATTAATTGAAGAGTACCCAGTCTCTATGGTCGATGTCGAACCTCAATCCCATGGAGTCCAACTAATTGGCCGAAATGAATGCTCTTGAAGAATCATTCTAGCATTATGCATACCATGCAAATACGGTCCGTCCATCTCCTATCTCCTGAAAGAGGCCTAGGGCAAGATATTAGTCGGCTTCCTAATAGCCTCGATATTATGTTTCTACTCTTAATATGTAATTCCCTTTGTGACCTCATCTTTGGAAACACCTTTCCAAATTGTCACATCACCTTGCTCAAGGATTTCTTGGAATCGATCATTATAGAGCACATAGGAGATGCACTCGCCCTTCACAAAGACGAGGAGTTGGATTCCATCTTGGATCTCACAAACGTCCATGCCAAGTAGCTCATACCCAATCTCAACCCGAAAGACCGGCTAAGTGATCAAGGAAGAGTCAAAGCATGAGGACCGGACACAAGGTTACCATGGATCCTTAGGTTAAAGGACTAATGATATGCACTAGCGTAAGTGGGAGAACTTGCCACTACCGACTTGCCACTTGGGCTATCTAGTGGATTCTCCAGGTAGGTCTTCTGTGCCTTGTTCCCTAACAAGAACCCACTAACATGCATCCGTATCTCATACAGTTGCTCATGGAACGGAACAATATCCAACTCTTGGATTATGCATCGTTGGTGCAAGCCTATCGGGATCTTAGATGCCTTTGTTCTCTTAAGATCCTACGACTTGGAAGGTTTAAGATCACGACCGTGTGAGACTTATTCCATGGTCACCAAACCAAGTCCCATAGTCTTGTGTGATCTAAGGGCTTCATCCAAATGCCAGTGAAGTAAATAAAGAGCATATGATGAAGATGGCCATATGATGAATATCATTCAATCAAGATTATCTTACAATGAAATAGTTTACAAGGCCAATCTAATTGGCTTGCTAGGCACTATTCCAACAATCTCCCACTTGCCCTAAAGCTAATGCCCCATGCCCTTGAGACCCATATTCTCAAGATGTCCTTCAAAAACCTTTTGCGATAGGGGTATTGTTAGTAGATCTACTATATTCTCTTTTGAGACAACTCTCTCTATTCGGATGTCGGCTCTATCAATGATCTCCCAGATCAAACCATATCGCCTCAAAATGTGCTTAGATCTCTAATGAGATCTTGGCTCTTTAGCTTGCGCTATCACCCCGTTGTTGTCGCAGAAGACAACTACTGGCTTAGCAATGCTAGGCACCATATTCAACTTTTGAATTAAGTTTTTCATCCAAACACCATCCTTTGCAGCTTCGGAAGCTGCAATATACTCTACTTCAGTGGTTGAGTCAGCCATGGTGTCTTGTTTGGAACTCTTCCAACACACCACGGCGCCATTGAGGCAAAATATGAATCCAGAAGTGGATTTGAGGTCATCTACATCGGATTAGAAACTTGAATCCAAAAACCCTTCTAGTTTCAATTCTCCATTGCCGTATACCAAGAACATGTCCTTAGTTCTTCTCAAGTACTTAAGGATTGCTTTTATGGCTATCCAGTGACTCTCACTGGGATTGGATTAGAACCTACTCGTAACACTTAGCGAGTGTGCCACATCTGGTCTAGTACATTGCACTGTATACATGATGCTTCTTATGGCGGAGGCATAATGTATGTGGGACATTCTTCGCTTCTCTTCCTCAGTCTTGGGGGCCATAGACTTTGAGAGATGAATGCTTGTCCCATGGGAAGAAATCCCCTCTTGAATTCTTCGATACTAAACCTATTTAGTATCTTGTCAATATACGAGGTTTGGGAAAGCCCCAGCATCTTCTTTGATCTATCTCGATAGATACGTATTCCCAATACGTAGGATGCTTCTCCCAAATCCTTAATGGAGAATTATGTAGATAACCATGCTTTAGTACACTCCAACATTCCTACCTCATTCCCAATGAGAAGGATGTCATCGACATAAAGCACAATAAACTATACTGAACTCCCACTAGATTTCTTGTACACACAAGGTTCATACATATTTTTGACAAAACCAAACGATTTGACCGTTTTTGTCAAAACGTATGTTCCAACTTCAGGACGCTTGTTTTAACCTATAAATGGATCTCTGGAGTTTGCAAACCTTTTGCTCACTCCATTTGGATGTAAAACCTTGTGGTTGCTCCATGTAAATTTCTTCTTCAATGTCACCATTAAGGAAATCGGTTTTAACATCCATTTGCCATATCTCATAGTCATAATATGCGGCTATGGCAAGTAAGATCTGAATGGACTTAGGCATAGCAAATGGTGAAAAGGTTTCCTCAAAATCGATACCGGGTCTTTGAGTGTAACCTTTTGCCACTAGTTGTGCCTTAAAAGTCACCACTTGTCCATCTATTCCAAGTTTCCGCTTATAGATCCACTTGCAACCGACGGGAACTATTCCCTCTAATGAATCTACCAAAGTCCATTCTTTGTTTGAGTACATGGAGTGCATTTCGGATCTCATGGCTTCTAGCCAACATCCCGAATCTATGTCCAGCATAGCTTCCTCATAGGTCTTTAGATCAATATCCAATTGACTCGTCTCATGAAGGAATCCAAACCTTTCGGGTTGTTTCTTGATCCGGTCAGACCTTTTTGGAGGGTGTGTATAAGGTTCTAATTTCGTATTTGTTTCCACTGTTTGTGGGATTTCTTGATTGTCTTGAGCTTTATCGAGTTCAATGACAACGCCATTTCTATCTAATAGAAATTCCTTTTCCAAAAAGTGGGCGTTCCTTGAAACAAACACCTTTTGTTTCAAGGGATCGTAAAAGTAATAACCCATAGACTCTCTTGGGTATCCCAAAACTTGCACAAGGTGGATCTACTATCCAACTTATCTCCCACTGTTCGTCTCACATAGGTGGGAGATCCCCAAACTTTCAAATAATGGTAAGAGGGTGCTTTGCCATGCCATATCTCATATGGTGTCTTTGGCACAGATTTTGAAGGTACTACATTTAGTAGCCTTACCGCCGTTTCTAAGACGTATCCCCAAAAGGATATAGGTACGTTGGAAAAACTCATTATGGAACGTACCATGTCCAATAAGGTACGGTTTCTCCTTTCGGCTACTCCATTATGTTGGGCTGTGTCGGGTGGAGTCCATTGTGAAAGAATCCCATTCTCTTTTAGATAATCCAAGAATTTGGTACTTAAGTATTCACCCCCTCGATCCGATCGAAGAGTTTTAATACTAAGTCCCTTTTGCTTTTCTACTTCATTCTTGTACTCTTTGAACTTTTCAAAGGCCTCGAACTTGTACTTCATAAGATACACATGTTCGTACCGACTATAATCATCAGTGAAAATGATGAAGTAGGAATAGCCTCCTCTCCCACTAACTCTTAGTAGTCCACAAACATCCGAATGGATCGAATTCAATAGATGTGTGGTACGCTTCGTTTGTCCTACAAATGGAGCTTTGGTCATTTTTCCCTTTAAACAAGATTCACAAGTAGGAAGGTTATCAATGCCACTAACATTTAGTGCTTTGAGCGCTGCTTACTTGCTCATCCTATTTTTAGAGATATGACCAAGTCTTGCATGCCACAACATGGCATCTTCTTGGATATCTAGCTTCTTTTTATTTGATTGAATGTGCATAAGTGAAGGTTGGGAATCAAGTATGTATAATCCATTCATTAATGTACCTTTAGAAATTAAAGAACCATTCTTTAACGCCATCATTATCCCATTCGATATAGAAAAATCATATCCTTCATTATCAAGAACGGGAATTGATATGATGTTCTTAACAAGATGGGGTACATAATAAACTGGATCTAATACAATTTTAGCATTCCCCAAGTCTAACTTGATTATGCCTTGGAAAGTGGCCACAACAATTGCTCCATTTCCTAGGTGGAAGATCATATCCCCTTCACGAAGTCCCTTTCTTCTTTCCATCCCCTGTAATGAATTACATAGATGATAGCTATATGCGGTATCAAATACCCATGTGGAAGAATTGGTTGTTAAATGCACTTCAATGAATAACATACCATTCTCAAGAGTATCAAGGTAAACTTTACAGTTTCTCTTCCAATGCCCCTTTTCACCACATTGGAAATAATTTGCATCGGTCTTAGCCTTTTTCTTAACTCTCCCAGAACTCTTCTCGGGTTGCTTCCATTTGGAAGAACTTTTCTTCCTTTTTCCTCCCTTTCTTGGGCCCCTAAGGCCTTTTGACTTGGAGGTGGAGGCAATCATGAGGGGCTTTTCCTTTTTCAAGGTCGACTTGACAGACACAAGCATGTTCACCAATTCGTTAATTGTCACTTCCTGCTTGGACATATTAAAGTTCATGATGAATTGGTCGAATGATGGAGGTAATGACTGTAGGATCAAATCCATGTAAAGGTCATTGTCTATAATCACGTCAAGTTGTCCAAGCTTTTCGATGAGTCCAATCATCTTAAGCCCGTGGTCATGGACACTCGAACCTTCACTCATCCTTGCTCTAAAAAGCTCCTTTGACAAAGCGAACCTTTCGTGTCTTGATTGTACACCATACAACTCTTGTAGGTGCACATAGATTTCTCGAGCATGTTTCATGTGCTCATGAGAGTTTTGGAGCTCATTAGTCATAGATGCCATCATGAGACACCTCACTTGTAGATCATCATCTACAAATTTAGTGAACACTTCACGTGCCTCATCAGAAGGATCATCACCTAATGTGTCTAGCGAACTTTGATCAAGTACATAAGCCCTCTTCTCGGAGTCAAGAATTATCTTAAGGTTTCTCAACCAATCTTGGAAGTTAGGCCCGGTTAGCTTATTGGTTTCCAAAATACTTGCGAGTGGATTTTTAGCCATATTGTTTTGAAGATTTCAAAAAATCTACAAGAGGCGAAAAAAGAGTATAAGTATGTGATTTAATTTGATATAGAAAACATGTGCATGGTCTTTCAAGCATGTTTTTCTCCCACTATTTTATCAAATCCTTCACCCCAAGAAGAATTCAGGAAATCTCATTTCCTAGTGGGAATCAAGATCCTAATGACTTGCCAATGGACCCCCGTGACCGAGTGCCATCCACGAGCAATCAAAAGGTAAGCAACTTTTGCTAATTGCATCTCATGCAATTCTTGCTATATTTTGCCTCACATTTCATATAGACCCACGTGACCGTGTGCCATCTACACTACTAGGTATCAAGTCAAACCCACCAATCATTCTTCGTCTCAAGATGGTCACACGTCGTCCCCCGTGACCGAGTACCAATGCGTGAGGGTTCTTGAATCAAAGATACATCTCATGCTAAGTGTATGCTCACAGCTTTCCTCCTAAGTGTGACCCCCGTGATCGAGTGCCATCACACAAAATCGGTAGCATCCCATGGCATACACTATTGGTGGAAGGCTTGGATTAATTAAAACTCTTTTAATTTGTATCCATTTTAACTTAATATTTGAAAAATACTTAGACATTCTAAGTGGAGGATTTTTGCTTGCAAAGATCTCATCATTTTTATCTTCTTATTTAGGTTCTCTATATCCTAGTCATGCATCTCATACATCAATAGGATATGGAAAGCGTAAATAAGTAAATGCGCCTTGCATGATTCTAGGGTGGGATGACCATGAGCCTAACCAAGTGACGCACTTAGAGCCATATGTGCATCACTTGGTTGATTTTAAGTGGGTGGATTAAACTAAACTATTATATGAGTGTATCCCATACATTCATGAGTCTTCAAGCCTCCTTGGGTCCTCCTTACTCCTTGCAATTTTACAAGAGAAAGAAAACCTCAGTTCTAGTAATTCTACTCTCATAACTTTTACAAGATAGAACAAGAGGCATGCAAGCACCATTTAATACAACCCATTTCAACAACTTGAAAAAAATAAAATCAATATTAAAGGCTCATGATCATCCCCATTCATTCATCTTCCATTCAACATTTAAATGAACAATAAATAAACAAAGAATTGACATTCAATTCCAACAATTAAGTGCTAATCAAATTAACAAATAATTGGCCAAGCAAAAACAAGCATAACGCTTATGCATCATATTTTTGCCACAATTGGAGATTAACTTTAACAAGTTGTAAAAGCAACCAAAAAGTGTCCAACACAATCTTGAGGCCTAGCACAACATTTGTGCAACCAATGTGAGTGTTTTAAAACAAGTTTGGTCACCAAAGGAACCAAAGAAAAAGCTCAAAACCCGTCCCAAACCCAACTAGGGGCTGCTGGCCGAGGCTTGCTCACTGCTGGGCAGTAGCTCTCAGCCACTGCCTTGCTGTGGGCTGCCATGGGCCGGCAGCACCCCTGTTTTGGGGTTCAAGGCCGAGTCAAGCCATTTTTGGCTCAACTTTTGTGCACCAAGATTTTTAGAACAACTTCTAAACATCAAAACACACAACATAGGATGAAATTTCAGATTAAAACACCTTTAAAAACTGAAATATCAAGTGCCCAAAGAAGCTTGAAAAACAAGTTTAAGCAAGAATCATATTCTTTAAAGAATCTCAATTATATCCAATCCAATTGGACCCAAAAATGACCAAAACAACTTAAGGTCATCCATAACATGCTATATCAAAATATAAAATCTACCAATGCCAAAAGAAAATTTTAACATTAGCAAAAATGAATTAAAACATACCCATCATATGAATTAACAATTAAAGCACATAACAGCACGATTCAATCCTTAAATCAAGGAGCCACAAGCAAGATCATCCATACACTCAAACCCATCATATGGATCGAGTACATGGTGATTTCAATCAGTTCTTCACAAGAACCAACCATCCAAGCCAAGCAAAATCTAAATCCATGCATGAATATGGCTCCGATACCACTTGAAAGTATGTGTGGCACTAGGATCCAAATATTTTAACATAAAACTGGATAAACTAGCCCACACAACACCCCCAAGATGAATACATGCATGGAATTCAGATTTAGAAAGGGAAAAATACCTGGGTGATGACAGAAAATCGAAGAGCAAGAGAAAACTCTTGAAAACCGTCAAACTGTCTCTTCACTGATGCGCATGATCACCACCGATTTTCCCTTGGATGGACTCCGCCGTTTTTGCTGAAATTTTTATAGGAACTCCTAAAGCCTTTGAAGATTCTTCAGTCCAAAATTCAGCCTAATTAGAACACCAGAGGTCCACCTAGAACTTGCAAAAACTGGCAGCCAGAAAATTGCTCCAGCCAAGAGCAAAAGCAACCAAATTAGATTGCCTCTAATGTAAAAGTCCACACACCAAATCTATGGCCTATTCCCTACAAAATGGCTGGAATATCTGCATAGAATGAGGGTAGGAAGGCTGCGAAGGAGGAGGAGGAGGAAGTTGGAGAGAATAATGGGATGCTAACAAATTAGATTCCCACTACACAAAATGTGGGGAGAAATCACACTAGTCATGCACACACTTGCTCTCTCTCTTTCTTGGCCGGAAAAACTCCTATATCTATATATAGGAGTGGTCCATAAACTTCCCCAAGGAGATGATGCCAAGTGTCCTTGCCAAGGTGGCCACTAACTAGTAATTAGTGAATAAGAAAATTAATTGAAGCACAAATTTCATCTTATGAAATGCCTTGCAATTAAATTCCAATTCACATTAAATGAACCATTCACTTAATTATTCTCCCAAAAATAATCCCCCAACTCAATTAAATTAAACACTTTAATTTAACCAATAATAATTTGACTTAACTCTTAAGTCAAAAATGCTTAACTATTTAAGCTAGTCAAAGTCAATTTAACCCTTAAATTAATTTTGACCAATTGATAGTCATGTGACATCAATTAATTAACCCTTAATTAATTTATCTTAATTTAACTCTCAAATTAATTTGAACAATTTAACATTTAAATTGATCAAGTCAAAATGACTACAATTTTGCCTCCACCAAAACGATTATGAATTTTCTAACTCTTAGGAAACTCTACATCCTTCAATTGACCATGTCATTGGCTTTCATGTGTGACCCATTAGGTTCTACCATTCATTGGACATGGGCTCACAACTCCTTGTGACTTTTGGAATATCAAATATTTACATTAGTTTAAACTCCTTTAAACTAAGCGACTCGATTCAATTAATCTATTTAGTTGAAGAGTACCCAATCTCCATGGTCGATGTTGAACCTCAAGCCCATGGAGCCCAACTAATTAGCCGAAATGAATGCTCTTGAAGAACCATTCTAGCATTATGCGTACCATGCAAATACGGTCCTTCCGTCTCCTATCTCCCGAAAGAGGCCTAGGGCAAGATATTAGTCGGCTCCTTAATAGCCTCGATACTATGTTTCTATTCTTAATGTTCAATTCCCTTTGTGACCTCATCTTTGGAAACGTCTTTCCAAATTGTCACATCACTTTGCGCAAGGATTTCTTGGAATTGATCATTATAGAACACATAAGAGATGCACTCGCCCTTCACAAAGACGAGGAGTCAGATTCCATCTTGAATCTCACAAACCTCTATGCCAAGTAGCTCATATCTAATCTCAACTCAGAAGACCTGCTAAGTGATCAAGGAAGAGTCAAAGCATGAGGACCGGACACAAGGTTACCATGGATCCTTAGGTCGAAGGACTAATTATATCCACTAGCGTAAGCAGGAGAACTTGCCACTGTCGACTTGCCACTTGGGCTATCTAGTGGATTCTCTAGGCGGGTCTTCAGTGCCTTGTTCCCTAACAAGCACCCACTAACATGCACCCGTATCTCATACAGTTACTCATGGAACGAAACAATATCCAACTCTTGGATTTTGCATCGTTAGTGCAAGCCTATCCGGATCTTAGATGCCCTTGTTCTCTTAAAATCCTATAACTTGGAAGGTTTAAGATCACGGCCGTGTGAGATTTATTCCATGGTCACCAAACCAAGTCCCATAGTCTTGTGTGATCTAAGGGCTTCATCCAAATGCCAGTGAAGTAAATAAAGAGCATATGATGAAAATGGTCATATGATGAATATCATTCAATCAAGATTGTCTTATAATGAAATAGTTTACAAGGCAAATCTAATCGGCTTGCTTGGCACTATTCCAACAAATATCGCATGTAGTTCTCATCTTTGTAATTTGTTACAAAGAATAGAAAGAAGAATAAATCTTAATGATAGGGATATGATTCACCACCTTGGCGAATAAGCGAAGGGTTGTGACCATAGCCAAAGGCGTAAGTTAAGTTAGACTTAAGAGATTCTAAAGCATGCACTAAATCCTTGTTACTATATACCTTAGTGCCATTGGTAGGATTACACATTTTAGATTCTGCAACATCATTAATACACATTCATTAGAAAACATAAATAAATAACTAAGAAAATGCATACCTTTGGCATGCTAGACTTGGATATATTTCCAAAAATAAGATGAATAAGTTAGTAGCTCTCAAATCACTAAATGTTAGTGGATTAAAGGATCTACCTACTTGTGAGTTTTGTTTAAAAGGAAAAATTACCAAGGCTCTTTTTCTGGGACAAACGGATGTATGTGGGCCACTAAGAGTTAGTGTAAGAGGAGGTTGTTCTTACTTCATTACCTTCATCGATGTTTTCGCTTGGATTGGACATGTATATCTTATAAAAAGAGTATAGGAATGAAGTAGAAAAGTAATTAGGACTTAGTATCAAACTCTTCGATTAGATCAAGGAAAAGAACACTTTAGTAATGAATTCTTAGGTTATTTAAGAGAAAATGGGATTCTCTCACAATGGACTCCACCCGGCATACCCAAACATAATGGAGTAGCTGGGAGGAGAAACCATACATTGTTAGAGATGGTATGGTCCAGATGAGCTTCACTAATGTCCCTACCTACTTGTCGATGCCCTCAAAGTCAGTGCCAAAGATACAACATGAGATGTGGTTTGGCAAAGCGCTTTCTTACTCTTATTCAAAAGTTTGAGGGTGTCCCGCCTATGTCAAGAGTTTAGTAGGAGACAAGTTGGATGCGAGATCCACTTTGTGCAAATTATGGGATACCCAAAAGAGCGTTTAGGCTATTACTTCTATGATCATTCGGAACAAAAGGTGTTTGTTTCGAGGAACAACACCTTTTTGGAATAGGACTTTCTATTAGATAGAAAAGGCATTTTCGTTGAACTTGATGAAGTTCAAGACAATCATACTATCCCACAAATAATAGAAACAAGAGAGCAAAACGAGCCTAAAACACAACTTCCTAAATGGTATGACCGAATCAAGAAGCAACCCAAACGGTTCAAATTTCTTTATGAGATGGGGTAAATGGATAGTGATCTAAGGACCTATGTGTAAGCTATGTTGGACATAGATTCGGGTCATAGGCTTGAGGCCATGAAATCTGAAATGGACTCCATATACTTCAACAAAGTATGGACTTTAGTGGGAAAAATGCAATTTTAGTCCACCAACTATGCCTTCTTTCGATTTTAGTCCATTTTGATATGGGGTTAGCACATTTGATCCAGTGGCCCGTAAATTTTTGCACATTTAGTCCAATTTTTCGCAATTTTAGTCCATCGGGCTGAAAATTTTGAAATTAAGCCCGCAATTATCCTAGTCAGCTTTAATCGAGCCTAATTTTTGGGGATTTTGTGACATTTGTCACCAAGTGCCACATCACCATCCATTTCATCACCACGTCATCAAAATGGCTAAAATCCAAAAAAGGAAAAGAAAAGAAAATTGCTGAGGAGAAAAAAAAAAATGCTCCCAAATGAAATGCAAAAAAAAAAATACTGGAAAAAAATAAAAAAATAATAGAATTAAAAATTTATATTGTTATATATAATATAATACATATGTATAATATATATAATATATTATTATATATAATATCATGCATTATGATAATATATATATATTTATATTTATCTCCCCCCACCCCCCACCCCCCAAATCCCCCACCCCAACACCACTAGCTGCCATGGCTGTCGGCAGCCACGGCGGAAACAAAAGAAAAAGCATCGGCGGCCGTTTGGCTGCCGGCGAAAAGAAAAGAAGAAAAAAAAAAAGGCGCCACTGGCTAGTGGCCGGATTTGGCCTGATCTGGCTAGATCCGGCCAGTATGCACGTTGCCATAGCAGCCAAGAACAGAGCTTCCATGGCAGCTTGTTAAGGTAGGGTGTGGTGGGGGGGTTGAGGGTGGGGGTGGCGGGGGGTTGGGGGTAGGGGTGCTTGGGGTTTTATATAAATATATATGTATATATATTTTAGATAAATTTATATATGTATATAGGATAAATGAAAAATGTTATTAATAATATATAAACTTGATTTTGAAATGAATAAAAGAAAAATTAAATATTATTTAGAATTATCATAATTAAATATTTCCTAATTTTTCACATGTCATTATTTAGAAAAAAAATTTAGTTTTTTTTTTCAATTGGTACAATTATTTGAAATTATTTTAACAATTGGTAATTTTTCACATACTATTTTTTCAAAAAAAATTCATTTTTTTAGCTGCCATGTTTATTTGAAATTATCTTAATATTTGATATATATAGGATATATAAACTATTATTATATATAATTTTTGTTATATATATTATATATAACTTTTATACGTATATGTTTTAGATAAATTTATATATGTATATAAGATAAATAAAAAATATTATCAATAATATATAAACTTGAAATGAATAAAAGACAAATTAAATATTATTTAGAAATATCATAATTAAATATTTTCTAATTTTTCACATGTCATTATTTAGGAAAAAAAATTTCAATTTTATTTTCTCAATTGCTACAATTATTTGAAATTATTTTAACAATTGGTAATTTTTCACATACTATTTTTTTTAAAAAAAAATTCAATTTTTTTTAGTTGCCATGTTTATTTGAAATTATCTTAATATTTTGTAATTTTTACTTGTCATTATCTTTAAAAAAAATTAAAAATTCCTCAGCATTTTTCTGTTCTTTTCCCTTTTTATTTTTTATTTTTTTTTATTTTAACCATTTTGATGATGTGGCGATGAAATGGATGGTGATGTGGCGCTTGGTGACAAATGTCACAAAATCCTCAAAGATTAGGTCCGATTAAAGCTGAATAGGATAATTGTGGGCTTAATTTCAAATTTTTCGGCCGATGGACTAAAATTGCAAAAATTTGGACTAAATGTGCGAAAATTTATAGGCCACTAGATCAAATGTGCTAACCCTATATCAAAATAGACTAAAATCGAAAGAGGGCATAGTTGGTGGACTAAAATTGCATTTTCCCCAACTTTAGTAGATCCATCGAAGTGCATAGTACCAATTGGTTGCAAGTGAATCTATAAGCGTAAGCTAGGAGTTGATGGAGAGGTAACGACCTTTAAGGCTAGACTAGTGACAAAAGGTTATGCTCAAAGACCTGAGTTCATAAGGATTATACTTGCTATAGTTGCTTACCACGACTATGAAATATGGCAAAAGGATGTAAAATAAGTTTTTCTCAATGGAAATATTGAAGAGAAAATTTATATGGACCAACCACAAGTTTTAATATCCAAAGGTAGTAATCAAAATATTTGCAAACTCCAAAGGTCTATTTATGGACTAAAGAAAGCATCCCGATGAAACATATGTTTTGATAAGATAGTTAAATCATTTGGCTCTATCAAAAATGTGTATGAACCATGTGAGCATAAAGGGCTAGTGGGAGTTTAATACAGTTTATTGTACTTTATGTCAATGACATCCTTCTAATTGGGAATGTCAAACAGATATTAGAGTGTACTAAAGCATGGTTATTTTCACAAATTTCCTTGAAGGATTTTGGAGAAGCATTCTTCGTATTAGGAATACATATCTATAGAGATAGATCAAAGAGGATATTCGGGCTCTCCCAATCAAAGTACATTGGCAAGATACTAAAGTGGTTTAATATGGAAGAATCCAAGAGATGATATCTCTCAATGGGACATGGCATTTATCTTTCCAAGTCTATGGCCCCTAAGACCAAGGAGTACAGAGAAAGAATGACCCACATACCTTATGCATCCACTATTGGAAGCATAATGTATGTCGTTCAATGTACGCGATTGAAAGCTTAAACAGTAAGTGTTATGAGCTATTACCAATCCAATCCCAGTTAGAGTCATTGGAAAGCCGTGAAAACAATCCTTGAGTACTTGAGAAAAACTAAGGACTTGTTTCTTGTATATGGGAATAGAGAATTGAAACTTAAGGGGTTTCTGGATTCTAGTTTCCAATCCTATGAAGATGACCTAACATTCACTTCTGAATTTATATTTTACCTCAATGGCAGTGCGGTTTGTTGGAAGAATTCCAAATAAGACAACATGGCATATTCTACTATTAAGGCAGAATATGTTGCGGCATGGGACAGCGCAAAGGAAGGTGTTTGGATGAAAAACTTCATCTAAGAGTTGGATGTAGAGCCTAGCGTACAAGAACCAGTAGTTGTTTATTGTGACAATAATGGAGCCATTGCATAAGCAAAGGAGCAAAGATCCCATCAATGATCCAAGCACATTTTGAGGCGTTATCATATCATTCGTGGAGGCAACATTTGAGCTGATAAAGTTGCCTTAAAAGAGAATATAGCAAATCCACTATCTATTCTAAAAGAAAAAAGGTTTTTAAGACATCTTGAGAAGATAGGCTTGAAGGCTATGGGGAGCTAGCTTTAGGGTAAGTGGGAGATTGTTGAAAAAGTACCTCGCAAGCTAATTAGATTGACGTGAAAAATTACTCCACATGTGATACAATCTTGGTTGAATGGTATACCATAAAATGGCCATCTTCATCTTATGTATTTATGATCTCTTCACAAACATTTGGTTGAAGTCCTTAAATTATACAAGACTACGGGACTTGGTTATGCATATGATGGTGATCATGAAATAAGTCTCTATGGTCATGATTTAGATGTTCTAAGTAGTAGAATCTTATGAGATGAGACATCTAAGATTCAAATAGACTTACACTAATAATGTATACTCCAAGAAATTGAATGCTTCCTTGTTTCATGGGCAATCTATGTTAGACATTGATGCATTTTAGTGGGTGCTTGTTAGAAAACAAGTTCACTAAAAGCTCGCTTAGAAAATCCACTAGATAGTCATAGTGGCACGTCGGTAGTGGCAAGCTTTCTAGTTTACGATGGTGCATATAATTAGTCCTTCGACTTAAGGTTCCATAGTAACATTGTATTTGGATCCCTGTACTTTGATTTTGCTCTGACCATGTGCCGGGTCACTCGGGGCTTATGTTGGGCACAAGCTACTTGAGTATAGGAGGTTGGTGAGTTCCAAGATGGCTTCTATTTTGCCCGTCATTGAAGAGCTGGTTGATCTCCTATGTATTCTATTAAAACCAATCTCTAAGAGTACCTCTAAATATGGATGCAAATTCTCTTAGAATAGTCTGCAAGTTGACTCTGTATCTTATGAGCTATGGATCAATCCAAGCAGCAAAGGAATGGAGTTTATCTCTCTTTTTAGACACAAGGATGTCATCAAAGGTGAACTACGAACTATTGGATGGTTTAGAGAAAGAATTCTCAACAGCCAAGGTCATTACTAGTTCAGTATCTTGATGTGTTTCTATCTCGAAGTCAGAGCTTTTAAGAACCTGCTTTTCTCTTTGTTGGTTTGATCTTATCTTGGATACCATCAGCATGGATGTTACATCAACAAGCTCTATTTTTGTATCTTTATCAGAATCACTGCTGGAGGATTCCTCATGGGAGACATCAAATGAGATATCAGAATGTACAGCAATTAGCTCTTTCTTTTCGGGACCTCTATAGCTATACATGCTTCAGGATGTGGTTGATGTTTCTGCTTTGCTTCGGAGGAGGATTGTGGAGAAGAAGATACTAGTGCCTTCCTATTTTCATCAGACGTGAATTTTAGTTTAGTAGGTTTTGGAGAAGAGGTCATGAAAAAGTGTTTTGAGTAATTTGGTAGTAAGGTTGGAGAAGATTGTTTATAAGAGAGCTGATTAAGATGAGTCGGATAAAAAAGTTGTATTACCCTTTGCTTGTCAACTTTTATTTGGTCAAGTTAGGCTCTCAGTCTCTTTATCTCAGCTTCTTTTCGGTAAAATTCATCACCAAATTTTCTTTAATTTATGAGAAGACGGAGGTCTCTATTAAGAGAGTATACCTTATTCACAAGGTCATCATGAAACTTCTACATTTTTGAAGACAAACTATCAACACTGGCTTCAGTGGAGTGTACTTTAGAGACAACTTGCTCCATCTTGCTATCAAGATCTTTTAGGACCTTATTCTATGCTCTGGCACTTGCGGTTTGCCAGTTGAGGACTACTTCTGCTTGTGTAAGGGGCTTTATCCTTCCATCACTATCAATTCCTATTGACTGTACAAATGGCTTCAATGGTGTATGACCGGAATTGTCAGTTTGTCTCTCCATTGGTGGGAAGTATTCTTCATAGTGGAACATCATACATGATCGAACAACTGGAGAGGAAAGGGGGTACCTTTTGAGGCTTGTGTCCTGCACGTAGTACTTTTGACAGCAAGTAATGCACTAGGATCCAATATAAAAACTTCAAAAGCTTAAATAAACTAGTGCTTACAAGCTGCCAAGGATCTAAAAATGCTTTAGGATTCAGATTTGGTTGAAGAGTTATCTTGAAAAGCAAAGTCCAAAGGTAGATTGAAGAACTTGTTCTTCAAACAGAATCTGCCAGACAATGACTCAGCTGGAAGCAAGCGAGTTTTGCACAATTGAAAACTCTCCAAAAATAATGAAAAAATTCTAGTAGATGCTCAACTCCTTGAGGAAGTTGTAGAATAAATTTCAGATTGAAACTCCTTCTGGATCTCCTGGAAAACAATTGATAATAGACTGGCCTTGTAGGTGGATCTCTAAAGGTTTAGCAAACCATTTGTCTTGCCTCTATCGATATGATCCACACACCAATCCAATTTCCTAATACTTCTCACTTGTAGCTGAAGAAAGAGAGGAGAGTTGAGAGGGAGATGGTTGATTTTTAGGTAGGAAGAAGAAAAGGAAGGTGATCTTCAATACCTGAATGAACACCTTGAAAATGGAGGAAAAAGTGAGAATCTAATTCTTCATTTGCAAAATTGCTAGATATCACCCCCTCACTCTATATCTATACATATAGTGAGAATAGTGTGATGCCACTTCCTCAGAAGGGGGGGAGGGACTGCCAACATGCATGCCTGGCATGCTTAGTTGGCAAATTCAAATCTAATTTGATTTTATGTGCATTTCAATTACATTTGAAATCTAGTTTCAAATTAATTAAATGCCACACTAAAATAATCCTATCATTTGAATTTTTCCTCCAAAATATATTCTTCCCATTAATTAAATTAAACACTTTAATTTAATTAATTTATTCTTAGTTTAACTCTTACGTTAATTGGCTTAACTCTTTAAGCTAAGAATTGTTAACTTAACTGTTTAAGTTAACTTGACCTATTGATGGTCATGTGGCACCAAATAATTAACTCTTTAATTATTGATATAATTTAACTCCTCAAATTAGTTGATCAATTTAACAATTAAATTAATCAAGCTAAAATTGACCTCAATTTTTAGTCATTCCAAATTCGGTCTCCCTAGAGTGAAATTTCTAACACTTAGAAAGTTCCTCCATTACTTAGGAAATGTAAATGGCTTTTGTGTGTGACCTGATAGGTTCTAACATTCATTGGACATAGGCTCATAACTCCTTGTGACTTTTGAATATCATATATTCTTTTTAGTTTAAACTTTTTTAAAGTGATCGACACAATTTAATTAATCTCCATTAATTGAAGAGTACCCAATCTCCTTGGTCGATGTCCAACCTCAAGCCTATAGAGCCTAACTAATTGGCCGAAATGAATTCTTTTGGAGAACTATTATAGCTCTATGCATACCATGCAAATATGGTCCTTCCGTCTCTTATCTCCTAAAAGAGGCCTAGGGTAAAGATATTTGCCGACTCTCTAATAGCCTGATACTGTGTCTCTATTTCCAATATTCGATTCCACTTGATGACTTCATCTTTGGAAAACTCCTTTTCCAAATGTAATACTGTCTTGCGCAAGGACTCCGTGAAATCGATCATTATAGAATACATAGGAGATGCACTTACTATTTACAAAGACGAGGAGTCGGATTCTATATTGGATCTCACAAACCTCTATGTTATAATAGCTCATGTCCAATCACCACTCGAATGGCCCGCTAGGTGACCAGGGAGGAGTCAAAGCATAAGGACCTAAACACAAGGTTACCATGGATTCTCAAGTCAAAGGACTAATTATATGTACTAGCATAAGTAGGAAAACTTGCCACTATCGACTTGCCAATTCGGCTATCTAGTGGATTCTTTGGGTAGGCCTTCAGTACATTGTTCCCTAATAAGTACCTACTAGCATGCATCCATATCTCATATAGGGTTGCTCATGGAACGGAGCAATATCCAACTCCTTAGATCTATGTCTCGTTAGTGCAAGTCTATCCAGATCTTAGATGTCCTGTCTCATAAAATCCTATTACTTGGAAGATTTAAGATCATGACCGTGTAAGATTTATTTCATGATCACCACCCAGTACATGACCAAGTCCCGCAGTCTTGTGTGATCTAAGGACTTCAACCAAATGCCAGTGAATTAAATATAAGCATAAGATGAAGATGGCCATATTATGAATAACATTCAATCAAGATTGTATCACAAGTGAAATAGTTTACAATGCCAATCCAATTGGCTTGCGGGGTACTATTCCAACAATCTCCCGCTTGCCTTAAAGCCAATTTCCCTAGCCTTAAGACCCATCTTCTGAAGATGTACTTCAAAGACCACTTTCATTTAGGGGTTTAGACAGTAGTTCTGCTATATTCTATTATGAGGAAACTATTTCCACTCAGTTGTTGCCTTTATCAAATAATATCATATATCAAATGGTAACGGATTTATCTATGTTTGGATCACTAATGATATCTTGGCTCAAGTTCTAAGTTGTCTTCGAAAGACAATTATAGGCTCATGCATGCTAGGCAATACATCAAACTCTTGGATGAAGTTACTATCCAAACACTTTCCTTTGCGGTTTCCAAAACCACAAATTATTTAACCTCTGTGGTAATCTCAGCTATGGTATCTTGTTTGGAACTCTTCTAACTCATCACACTGTCATTAAGGAAAAATTCAAATTCAGAAGTGAATTTTCGCATCTACATCGGATTGGAAACTAAAATCTAAAAACCCCTTAAGTTTCAATTCTCCACTGTTGTATACCAAAAACAAGTCCTTAGTGTTTCTCAAGTCCTTTAGGATTACTTTAATAAACCTCCGGTGAAATTCACTGGTGTCAGATTGGAAATGACTCGGATTAGAAATAACTCAAAATTACCACATCTGGTCTTGTACATTGAACGGTATATAATATGCTTCGTATAAGGTATGTTGGACATTCTATGCCTCCCATTGTCAATCTTAGGGGCTATAGACTTGGAGAGACTAATGCCATGTCCCATGGGAAGAAACTACTTTTGGATTCTTCCATACTAAAACTCTTTAGTATCTTGTCAATGCACGATGTTTGGGAAACCCCCAACATCCTCCTCGGTATATCACTATAGATATGTATTCCCAATTTTTAGGATGCTTCTCCTAAATCCTTCATGGAGAATTGTGTAGATAACCATACTTTAGTACACTCTGACATCTCTTTCTCTTTCTCAATGAGAAAAATGTCATCAATATAAAGCATAATAAATTGTATACTACTCCCACTAGCCTTCAAGAACACACAAGGTTCATACACTTTTTTGACAAAGCTAAATAATTTGACTTTCTAATGAAAACGTATGTTCCAAGTTCAGGATGCCTGTTTGACTCCATAACTGGATCTTTGGACTTTACAAACCTTTTGCTTACTCCCCTTTGATGTAAAACCTTGCGGTTGCTCCATATATATTTCTTCTTCAATATTTCAATTGAGGAAAATGATTTTCACATCTATTTGCCATATCCCATAGTCAAATATGCAACTATGGAAAGTAAAATCGAAAAGGACTTAGGCATTGTGAACTGTGCAAAGGTTTTGTCAAAATCAAAATCGGGTCTTAGAGTGTAACCTCTTGCCACTAGTCTGTCTTAAAGGTCATTACCTTTCCATCAACTCCTAGACTTCACTTATAGATTCAATTGCAACCAATGGGAACTATTCCCTTAAGTGGATCTACTAAAGTCTATGCTTTGTTGGAGTTCATGGAGTTGATTTTAAATTTTATGGCGTTAAGCTAATGTCCCAAGTCTATGTCTAATATAGCTTTCTCATAGGTCTTCGAATCACTATCCGATTAGCTCATCTCATGAAGGAATCCAAACCTTTTGGGTTACTTTTTGATTCGGTCCGACCTTCTTAGAGGTTGTGTGTAAGGCTCTTATTGATACTTATTTGTTTCTACTGTTTATGGGATTTCAATGAACATCTTGAATTTAACTAAGTTTAATTACAATGCCTTTTCTATCTAATAAAAATTTATTTTTTAAAAAGGTGGCGTTCAATCCAAAAACTCTTTTGGGTTGTTGAAATAGCACCCGACAAGCCAATAGGATTGGCCTTGTAAAAGCTATTTCCTTGTAAAATAATCTTGATTGAATGATATTCTTTATATGGCTATCTTCATCTTATGCTCATTATTACTTCACTTGCATTTGGATGAAGCCCTTAGATCACTCTTAGCTATCGGACTTGGTTCGATGACCATAGAATAAGTCTTACACAGTCGTGAATTTAAATCTTCCAAGTCATAGGATCTTACGAGACGGGGCATCCAAGATCCAGATAGACTTACGCTAACGATGCATAAATCCAAGAGTTGGATATTTCTCCATTCCATGAGCAACTATATGAGATATGGGTGCATGTTAGTGGGACCTTGTTAGAGAACAAGGTACTAAAGGCCCACTGGAGAGTCCACTAGATAGTCGCAGTGCCAAGTTCTCCAATTTACGCTAATACTTATTATTAGTCTTCGGACCAGATGATCCAAGGTAACCTTGTGTCTGATCCTCATGCTTTGGATCTTTCTTGACCACTTAGTGGGTCTTTCAGGTTGAGGTTGGGTATGTGCTACTTGGCGTGGAGGTTTGTGCGATCTAAGATGGAATCCAACTCCTCGCTTTTGCGAAGGGCGAGTGTATCTCCTATGTATTCTATAATGATCGATTCCAAGAAATCCTTGCGCAATGTGGTATGACTATTTGGAAAATAAGTTTTCCAAAGATGAGGTCACACAAGGGAATCAATCATTGAGAATAGATGCATAGTATCGAGGCTATTGGGAGCCGACAAACATCTTGCCCTAGGCCTCTTTCAGGAGATAGGAGAATAAAGAACCGTATTTGCATGGTAAGCGTAGAGCTATAATGGTTCTCCAAAACATTCATTTCGGCCAACTAGTTGGGCGACATAGGCTTGAGGTTGGACATCGACCATGAAGATTGGGTACTCTTCAATTAATGAGATTAATTGAATCGAGTCGATTAATTTAAAAATGTTTTAAACTAAAACGAATATATGATTTTCAAAAGTCACAAGAAGTTGTGAGCCCATGTACAATGAATGGTAGAACCTATTGGATCACAAAAAAAATCTAATTGGTGTCCTATTTGATAGAGAAAAGATTTTCTAAGTGTTAGAAAAAGTCTCCTAGTGGACCGATTTTGAGGTGCCAATTTTGAAGGTTAATTTTGGCTTGATTAATTTAAGTGTTAAATTAATCAATTAATTTAAGGAGCTAAATTAGACCATTAATTAAGGAGTTAATTATTTGGTGCCAATATGACCATCAATTGGTCAAGTTAACTTAAGAAGTTAAGTTAACAAAATTCAAGCTTAAGAGTTGAGCTTATTTGACTTAAGAGTTAAGTTAAAGGTTAATTAATTAAATTAAAGTGTTTAATTTAATTAATGGGAAGAACACATTTTGGAGGGAAAATTCAAATGAAATGTTAATTTGAATTAGCATTTTAATTAACCTGAAATTAGATTTCAAATGTAATTAAAATGCAAATAAAATTCAAATTAGATTTGAATTTGCATTTGCCACTTTGGAAAAATGCAAGTTGGCTGCCCTTTTTCCTCATGGGAGGTGTGATGCCACCTTGGCATCACACCTTTCAGAACCTATATATAGATATAGAGAGAGAGGGCTGGTCATGAAATCAAAAGGTGTGAAGAATTAGATTCTCCACCATTCCTTCCAAAATCCTTGCAAGCATTACATTCATGTGTTGTAAGCTTTGCTTTTTCTTCTTCTTCCCTACCCAAATTCAGCCTCCACCATAGCTAATCTCTAGCCTTATTCCATCTTATAGGCTAGATATTTTGAAAGATCTATTTGGTGTGTGGATCATATCAATAAAGGCAAACTACTTTGTTTGCTATGGGTTTTGAGATCCACTGCATAGAGTCTGATTTAGCAATTTTCTCCAGGGAGATCCAGAAGTCTTTTCAGTCTGAAATTTTTAATGAGAGTTCCTCAGGGTGTTGAGCATCTCCAGTAATTTTTTTGTGATTGTTGGAGATGATGTGATGGAGGCAAAAATCGATCCTCTCCTGCTGCGCATTTTCTCGCAGTTTCTGGAACGGTGAAGAGTTCACCTCATTTCCCTTGGATTTTGCAATTTCAAGGTAACACTCTATCCTAATCTAAATCTCAAGCATGATTTAATCCTAGTTAGCATGTAAGCACTAGTTCATGAATCTTTTGAAGTTTTTTATAATTGGATCCTAGTGCCTTACTAGTTTTCAAGTGGTATCAGAACTTAAATCATGCTTAGATTTGGATTTTTTGTTGATGATTGATTCATGTGATGCATTGAAAAAAATCACCAAATTTTCAATTAATATGATGGATTGGAGTTCTTGGATGATATAGCATGTGGCTCCTTGATTGATGAATTGAAACATGCTAATATGTGTTTTTAAGTGTTAATTCATATGATTATTAGGTTTTAATTTATAACTATTAATGTTAAATGTTAAATTGGCATTAATTGATGATATATGTTAATATAGCATGTGTTGAATGGCCCTAAGTTGTTTTTGTCATTTTTGGATCCAATATGATTGGAGATTTTTGAAGAATTTGATTCTTACTTAAACTAGTTTTTGGAAGCATGTTTGAGCATTTCAATTTCCATTTTTAAAAGGTGTTTTGAATCTGGAAATTCATCTATAATGTGTGTTTTGATGCTTTGGTAGTGTCATAAAATTTTTGGTGCACAAAAGTTGAACCGAAAATGAGTTGACTCAGTCCATACCCCAAAACAGGGCAAGCTGCCATGCCTAGCCAGCCACCGGCTGGGCAGCACGCACACTTGCTGCCAGGCCGTGCGGCCGGGCTAGGGCAGCAGCACCCAGTTTCAGGAAGGATGATTTTTGACCAATTTTTGTGTTTCTTTAGTGACCAAAAGTGTTTTATTTCACACATAATAGATGCACAAGTGTAGTGCGAGCTCTCAAAATTATGTTTGACATTTTTGCATGCTTTTAAAAATTGGTTAAAGTTAATCTTCATCATTTGGCATAAATGTCATGCTTGACCAATTACTTGTTTATGAGATAAGCATTTAATTGATGGAATTAATTGTTAATTCTAGATTTATTTGTTGTTCATTTAATTGTTGAATGGATGATGAATGAATGGGGATGATCATGAACCTTTAATATTGATTTTATTTGTTTCAAGTTGTTGAAATGGGTTGTATTAAATTGGGGCTTGTATGCCTCTTAATTTTTACCTTGTAAATGTTATGAGAGTAGAATCACTAGGAGTGAGATTTCTTTCTCATGTAAAAGTTACATGGAGCAAAGAGACCATATAGGCTTGGAGACTTTTGAAAATCCATGGATGTATGGCATACACTCATGTAATAGCTAGATTTAATCAACCCACCTAAAATCAACTAGTCGGTGCACCTATGGCTCTAAGTGCACCAGTTGGTTAGGCTCATGGTCATCCCACCCTAGGAGCATACTAGGCAAATTTACTTATTTATACTTTCCATATCCTACTGATATATGAGATGCATGGTTAGGATATAGAAAACCTAAATAAGAAGATAAAATGATAAGATCTTTGCAAGCAAAAAACCCTCCACTTAGAATGTCTAAGTGCTTTTCAAATAATATGTCAAAATGGATACAAATTAAAAGAGTTTTAATTAATCCAAACCTTCTACCAATAGTATGTGGCATGATGATGCTACCACCTTTGTGTGATATACATCCGGTTATGGGGGTCATACTTAAGTATAAAGCTGTGACCATATACTTTGCATGAGATGCACCTTTGATTTAAGAACGCCCATACATTATACACTTGGTTACAAGGGTGCTGTGGTGCTCGTCTTGAATCAATGTTTGATTGGTTGGTTTAACTTAACACCAAGTAATGTAGAGCTCATCCATCAGGAGATATACATGAAATGGTGAGGCAAAATATATCAAGAATTGCATGAGATGCAATTAGCAAATATTATTTACCTTTGGATTGCTCGTGGATATACATCCGGTTATGGGGGTCCACTTGCAAGTCCTTGGGATCTTGATTCTCACTAGGAAATATGATTTCTCGAATTCTTCTAGGGGGTGAAGAATTTGATAAAATAGTGGGAGAAAAACACGCTTGAAGGACCATGAACATGTTTTTAATATCAAATTTAATCACATGCTCATTCTCTTTTTCGCCTTTGAGAATTTGTGAAATCTCAAGAATGGTTTAATGTTCCACTCAACATTATCTTGGAAACCAATAAACCAACCGGGCCAAAACTTCGACGATTCACTTAACCTCCAAAATCGTTTTAGATTCCTAGAAGTGGATATATGTCCTATATCAAGGTACTCCTAATCCCAAGGGGATTAAAGTAGATCAAGAGACACGTGAAAATTTTACACATTGGGTTTAGGATTATCCTATCCCATAGTCTCACGGTGGCATCTACAAATATTAAAAATCTCAAAGACACATGAATAGTATCTTGGTTAAAGTTTACAAGAGTTGTAAAGCAAATAAGGTATGATAAGTTTATGTTGTCAAAAGAGATCTTTCAAGCTAGGATGGATGCAAAGTCATGTGTCGTCAACTACAACCTAAAGAGAATTAGGCTTGGAGAAGTTTTTTCTACTTGGATGTAGTGATAGACAATGATCTTCATGAGGATTTGATCCTCACATTTGCGATGAGTTTTACTGATCAAAGTGTTAATCTAGAAGGAGACTACCTCAAGGGCAAACCTTTGACATTTTTTTCCTCCTCCAACTCTATGGGCCCCAAGTGTCCTAGAATGAGAGGTAAAAGGAAGAAAAATTCTTCCTCCAAGGGAAAACAACTATTAAAGACATCCAGAGGAGTCAAGAAGATTAGAGAGCATATAGTGGATATTATTTGTTTCTACTTTGGCTAGATAAGCTATTGGAAGCCATTATGCAAGGAATACCTTGCAACCCTTTGAAAGGGTATGTACTTTATTGAAGTGCATTTAAGGATAAATTCTTCGTCATGGATATGCGATATCGCATGTGGTTCTTATCTTTGTAAGTTGTTACAAAGAATAAGAAATAAGAATAAAACTAAGTGATGTGGATATGATCCACCCCCTTGGCTAAGGAAAAAGAGTTGTGACCAAAGTCGAAGGTGTATAATAAGTTGGACTTAGGGAACTCCATAATTATATTTGCTATTATGTGCCATATACTGTTGAGAACATTATTTCAAATTCCCATTTTAGATAGTGTAGGATTTGATCCTTCTATATCAAATGGGAGATTAAAGGCATTAAAGAATGGATTCTTTAATTGCTTATGGTACACTTAATAGAGGATTATACATATTAGATTCTCTACTATCACTAATACACTTTCAAGAAAGTAAGAGAAAGTTAGATATCTAAGAAGATGCCATGTTGTGGCATGCAAGCCTTGAACATATTTCTAAAAATAGGATGAACAAGTTAGAAGCTCACAAAGCACTAAATGTTAGTGGCATTGAGGATCTTTCTACTTCTGGATCTTGTTTAATGGGAAAAATAACCAAGGCTTCTTTTTCGGACAAACGGAGCGCTCCACAAGTCTTTTGGATTTGATCTATATGGATGTTTGTAGACCACTAAGAGTTAGTGGGAGAGGAGGCTATTCCTACTTCATCACCTTCACCGATGACTATAGTCGGTTCGGACAGTGTTTCTTATGAAGAACAAGTCCAAAGCCTTTGAAAAGTTCAAAGAGTATAGGAATGAAGTGGAAAAGCAATTAGGGCTAAGTATGAAAACTCTTCGATCGAATAGAGGAGAAGAATACTTGAGCACTGAATTCTTGGATTACCTAATGGAGAATGAGATTCTCTTACAATGGACTACTACCGGCACACCCCAATATAATGAAGTAGCTGAGAGGAAAAATCGTACCTTGTTAGACATGGTACGCTCCATGTTGAGCTTCTTCGATATGCCTATATCGTTTAGGGGATACGCCTTAAAGACGACGATGAAGTTACTAAGTTTAGTACCTTAAAAGTCGGTACCCAAAACACTATATGAGATATGGCATGGGAAAGCACTCTCTTACCAATATAACTTGGTTTGGTGATCTCCCGCCTACGTGAGACAGATAGTGGGAGATAAGTTGGATAGTAGATCTACCTTGTGCAAATTTGTGGGATACCCAAGAGAGTCTATGGGTTATTACCTTGATGAACCCTCAGAACAAAAGGTGTTAGTTGGGAGGAATGCCACTTTTATGAAAAAGGAATTTTTATAAGATAGAAAAAGGCGTTGAACTTAGTGAAGTTCAAGATGATCATCAAATCCCACAAGTGGTAGAAATAAAAATATATCAAAGAGCCTTGCACACAACCTCTAAGAAGGTTGGACTGAATCAAGAAGCAACCCGAAAAGTTTGAATTCCTTCACGAAATAGGCTAATCAGATAGTGATCCGAACCCTATGAGGAAGCTATGTTGGACATAGATTCAAGACGTTGGCTTGAAGCCATGAGATCCAAAATAGACTCCATGTACTCCAATAAAGTTGGACTTTGGTAGATCCACCAAAGGGGAATAGTTCCTGTTGGTTGCAAGTGGATCTATAAAGCGAAAGCTTGGAGTAGATGGAGAAGTGATGACTTTTAAGGCACAACTGGTGGTAAAAGGTTACACTCAAAGACCCGGTATTGATTTTGAGGAAACTTTTTTCACCAGTTGCAGTGCCCAAGTCCATTCAGATCCTACTTGCCATAGTAACACATTATGACTATGAAATATGGCAAATGGATGTGAAAACTACTTTCCTCAGTGGAGACATTGAAGAAGAAATTTTTATGGAGAACCACAAGGTTTTACATCTAAGGGGAGTGAGCAAAAGGTCTGCAAACTTCAGAGATCCATTTATGAACTCAAATAAGTGTCCTGAAGTTGGAACATACATTTTGACAAAACAGTCAAATCATTTAGCTTTGTTAAAAATGAGTATGAACCATGTGTGTATAAGAAGGCCAGTGGGAGTAGTGTATAGTTTATTGTGCTTTATGTTAATGACATCATTCGCATTGGGAATGAGGTAGGAATGTTAGAGTGTAATAAAGTGTGGTTATCATACAATTCTCCATGAAGAATTTGGAAAAAACATTCTATATATTGGGAATATGTATCTATAGAGATAGATCTGGAAGGATGCTGGGGCTATCCCAAATCCTATATATTGACTAGATACTAAAGAGGTTTAGTATGGAAGAATCCAAGAAGGGATTCATTCCCATGGGACATGGCACTTGACTCTCCAAGTATATGGCCCCTAAGGCTGAAAACGAGAGACAAAGTATGTCCCACATACTTTATGCCTCCGCTATCGGTAGATAATGTATGCAGTGCAATGTACAAGATCGGATGTGGCACACTCGCTAAGTGTTACGAGTAGCTTCCAATCCAATCTAAGTGAGAGTCACTGGATAGTCGTACAAGCAATCCTTAAGTACTTGAGAAGGACCAATGACTTGTTTTTAGTATATGAAAATGGAGGATTGAAACTCGAGGGGTTTTCGAATTCAAGTGTCCAATCTGATGTAGAAAATGTGAAATCCATTTATGAATTTATATTTTGCCTGAATGGCAGCATGGTGAGTTGGAAAAGTTCCAACAAAACACCACACCCGAGACCACCACTGAAGTAAAATCATTTGCGGTTGTGGAAACTGCAAAAGAAGTTGTTTGGATAATAACTCCATCTAAGAGTTGGATGTAGTGCCTAGCGTGCATGAGCCCACAGTTGTCTGTGGAAGACAATTTTGGACTTGAGCTAAGATCTCTTCAGTAATCCAAACACAGTAAATGCATTACCATTTGATTTATGATATCATTTGATAGAGGCTTCAACTGAGTGGACAAAGTTGCCTCAGAAGAGAATTTAGCAGAACTATCATCTAAACTCCTATAGACAAAAGGTCTTTGAAGAACATCTTGAAAAGATAGGTCTCAAGGCCATGTGGCATTGGCTGTAGGGCAAGTGGGAGATTGTTGGAATAGTACTTGGCAAGCTAATAGGATTAGCCTTGTAAAAGCTATTTCCTTGTAAAATAATCTTTGATTGAATGATATTCATTATATAGCCATCTTCATCTTATGTTCATTATTACTTCACTTGCATTTAGATGAAGCCCTTAGATCACTCTTGACTATGGGACTTGGTTTGATGACCATGGAATAAGTCTCACACGGTCGTGATCTTCAATCTTTCAAGTCATAGGATCTTATGAGATGGGCATTTAAGATCCATATAGACTTGCACTAACGATACATAAATCCAAGAGTTAGGTATTGCTCCATTCCATGAGCAACTATATGAGATATATGTGCATGTTAATGGATGCTTGCTAGAGAACAAGGCACTGAAGGCCCATCGGATAATCCACTAGACAGTCGCAGTAGCAAGTCAATAGTGGCAAGTTCTCCAGCTTATGCTAGTGCATATTATTCGTCCTTTGACTTGAGGATCCATGGTAACCTTATGTCAGGTCCTCATATTTAGGCTCTTCCTTGACCATTTAGTGGATCATTTGGGTTGATGTTGGGTATGAGCTACTTGGCATGGAGGTTTGTGAGATCCAAGATAGAATCCAACTCCTCACTTTTGTGAAGGGCAAGTGCATCTCCTATGTATTCTATAATGATCGATTCCAGGAAATCATTGCGCAAGATGGTGTGATAATTTGGAAAAGAAATTTTTGAAAGATGAGGTCACATAAGGGAATCGAATATTGAGAATAGAAGCATAGTATTGAGGCTATTACGAAGCCGACAAATATCTTGCCCTATGCCTCTTTCAGGAGATAGGAGATGGAGGAACCGTATTTGCATGGTAAGTGTAGAGCTATAATAGTTTTCCAAAACTTGAGGTTGGACATCGACCATGGAGATTGGGTACTCTTCAACTAATGAGATTAATTGAATCGAGTCAATTAGTTTAAAAGTGTTTTAAACTAAAATGAATATATGATATTCAAAAGTCAAAAGAAGTTGTGAGCCCATGTCCAATGAATGGTAGAACCTACTGGGTTCCACACAAAAGCCAATTAGCTTCCTATTTGATGGAGAAAATATTTTCTAAGTGTTAGAAAAAGTCTCCCTGTGGACCGATTTTGAGGTGCTAATTTTGACGGTCAATTTTGGCTTGATTAATTTAAGTGTTAAATTAATCAATTAATTTAAGGAGTTAAATTAGACCATTAATTGAGGAGTTAATTATTTGGTGCCAATATGACCATCAATTGGTCAAGTTAACTTAAGGAGTTAAGTTAACAAAATTCAAGTTTAAGAGTTAAGTTAAAGGTTAATTAATTAAATTAAAGTGTTTAATTTAATTAATGGGAAGAACACATTTTGGAGGGAAAATTCAAATGAAATGTTCATTTTAATTAGCATTTTAGTTAACTTGAAATTAGATTTCAAATGTAATTAAAATGCAAATGAAATTCAAATTAGATTTGAATTCGCATTTGCCACCTTGGCAAAATGCAAGTTGGCTGCCGCTTTTCCTCATGGGAGGTGTGATGCCACCTTGGCATCACACCTTTCAGCACCTATATATAGATATAGAGAGATAAGGCTGGTCATGATGTCAAAAAGTGTGAAGAATTAGATTCTCCACCATTCCTCCAAAATCCTTGCAAGTATTGCATTCATGTGTTGAAAGCTTTTCTTTTTCTTCTTCTTCCCTACCAAAATTCACCCTTCACCATAGCTAATCTCTGGCCCTATTCATTCCAGCTTATAGGCTAGATATTTTGGAAGATCTATTTAGTGTGTGGATCATATCAATGGAGGCAAACTAGTTTGTTTGCTACAGTTTCGGAGACCCACTGCATAGATTTTGATTTGATGATTTTCTCCAGGGAGATCCAAAAGGCTTTTTGGTTTGAATTTTTTACTAAAAGTTCCTAAAGGTGTTGAGAATCTCCAGTAATTGTTTTGTAATTTTTGGAGGTGATTTGAAAGATGCAAAAATCGCCTCTCTTGCTACACATTTTCTGCCAGTTTCTAGAATGGTGAAGAGTTCACCTCATTCTCCTTCGATTTGGCAATTTCAAGGTACTCTATCCTATCTGAATCTCAAGCATGATTTTATCCTAGTTCTTATGTAAGCACTAGTTTATTAAACTTTTAAAGTTTTTATAATTGAATCCTAGTGCATTGCTAGCTTTCATAAGTATCCTACAAACTTGCACAAGGTGGATCTACTATCCAACTTGTCTCCCACTAAACATCTCACGTAGGCAGAGACCCCCAAACCTTTAGATAATGGTGAGAGGGTACTTTGCCATACCATATCTCATGCGGCGACTGTGGCATCGACTTTGAAGGTACTATACTTTGTGACTTCGCCGCCATTTTTAAGGTGTATCCCCAAAAGCATATAGATATATCGAGAAAAACTCATCATGGAATGTACCACGTTTAACAAAGCACAGTTTCTCCTTTTGGCTACTCCATTATGTTGGGGTGTGCTGAGTGGAGTCCATTGAGAGAGAATCTCATTCTCTTTTTAATAATCCAAGAATTCGGTACTGAAGTATTCTCTCCCTTGATCTGATCGAAGAGCTTTAATACTAAGTCCCTTTTGCTTTTCTACTTCATTCCTATACACTTTTAACTTTTCAAAGGCTTCAAAACCGACTTTTATCATCGATAAAGATTATGAAGTAGGAATAGCCTTCTCTAACACTAACTCTTAGTGGGCCACACTAACACTAACTCTTATTGTCTCTAACACTATCCCCCACTCAAGACAACACCTAAGCTGAGGTGCTACTCTGTTCAATCTTAAATTGAACCTACAAATCAATCGATAGTCCATAATCAAACGTTTCTAACTCATCAAAAATTAGCAGAGGATTCCAAATTTAACAAACCTATCATGAGAGAATGAATTCAAACTTTAAATAATCTTGTGACATACAACACATATACTAAATACATGCTACAAAATCTCAAATCCAACTTATCAAGAGCTGCGGAATTTCAAACTTAATAGATCCATCAGCCGATTAAGCAAATGCTATGATTCACATCATTATAGAACAAAATATTTACATTCCTTAAGTTGACCACATCAACATGATATATCACAGCGTCTTGAACCCCTGCTTAGCAACCAGATAATTTCTATATATACATTCAACACCTGACCGATTACAAAATATTCATATCATGTCTAGAGTCCAATCCTTCACTTAATCCCTATATGAGAGAATCAAAATAATGAGGGTAAGTCCAAAGGACTTAGTGAGAGGGAAGGAAATGATAAGATGCGAAAGAAAACTATTGAGACACAATAATCAAATAATAAATTTGGTAATAAGCAAGACCTTTCAATAAGAACATAATTCGGTAATAAGCAAGAATTTCTAACATGATCAATAGAGTACATGACACAAATGATAGCGAACTTGATAGACTGTTGGCCATTCCGACCTTATTACTCTTGAATCAAATTATAATCGTTAGTACCGAACATCGGTACAGTATAAACAAGATCTCCTTATAGCTTCATTGCTCGAGCACTCAGCTTGGCAGATAATAACTTGATGATATGGCATGGCCGATCACATGTTGGATCCCGCCACTCACAATTTGCTACCTCCAGCTAGCTATAAGTCAGGATCGTAAGTAGGTACTAGCCGTAAGACCTGTGTCCGTTGGTCCATTTTGCTCGGCCGTGTTTCGGACCTAGCCCCTAGGCCCAAACCCCTCCGTGGCATCCCTCCGGGTGAAAACTGCCTATGGTGTCCCATGGGTTGAAAAGATATAATGGCAACAGATAAGATTTTAACCTTTCAAGCAATGACATGAAGATTCCAGAACTTTACTAGATTTACCATTTACAAGGTAAAACATTTTCCAATAAACAAGGTACATGAATAATTTAAGAGAACTTTTGACACAAATAGGTCTAGTACTGAAATCCAGAGGTGCTACGGGATAGACTCAAGAGGAGCCCCCATTGGACATACACTGTCAACTAGTGTGACTCTTTGCTCTGTAACAGACTCAAGAAGAGCCTCTCACTGGACATGCTTTGTCAACTAGTGTGACTCTTTGCTCTATAACGGGCTCAAGAGGAGCCTCCCACTGGACATGCACTATCAACTAGTGTGGCCCTTTGCTCTGCCCGGCACATACCTTACAGTACTAACCAAACAAGATATTTAAAAGGATCAAGATTTTCAACGTTCAGTTGCCAATAGGGCATGACCACTTAACAATTTTGCCAAAAAGGCGATCTGTAACACACTTGAGCAATCAACTTCAAATAGAGTTTATAAGTTCAGAGAAATTTAGAAAGTTCGACTGAAAAACAGTTATTTTCTAGAAAGTACAGAAAGATACCAAATAGTTTCAAATTTAGGAGAACCTCACAAGGTTCGCTAATCAAGTAACGTTAATTAAGATAAATACTAAATCAACAGAACCTAATGGGTTCAACTTTAGATACGAAATAAGCTCATATAAGCGATAACCAATTGTCAGATCCCTCACACGGGCAACAATAATAAATGGAATACAATAATCAAATCAATACCAACCCTTACAAGGGTTTATCAATAAAATCGATAGGTACAAAAGTGCCAGATTGGTGGATCCTCACCTTAAAAGTCTTAGAAAGCAACCACAATTGACCATCTACTGATCTGTTGGACCTACTCATTCGTCACCTACAAAAGGAATAAGTTCACAATCAAACCTTCTAAATCTGAACCATTAATATAACAAATGTCATTATCAAGCTTAAGGGTATTCCAACATAGTTCTAATAATTCTTATATATTTAAACCGTCCATGAACTTGTTTCCTAATTGATTTAGAGTTCAGAATACATAACTTAAACCTAATATTGACTATGATTTCTCAATCATAATTCTCAATTCCATGTTACACTCAACTGTGCAAGGTAACCACTTATCGTAGTCCTTAACTCGACAAGCCGGTAAATTGGTTGTTAACATTTCAATAAAGTCTCAATGACAATCTAATAATTCATCTGAGTCGAATAAATTCAATACCATAAGAATTACAAGATTAATCTATAACCTTAGGCTAAATCATGGTTTAGCAATCTTAATTCTGATCATAGTCAACTTCGTCCAAAAATCTAAATACATTCAATAATTCAATTGAATAAAAATTCGATTATTGAAATTTACCCAAATTAGGTCGAACTGGGACCCAGTCTCACGTCGAAACTAGTCCAGACAAGTTTGGAATAAAATTCTACACAAGCTGCCTAAACAACATCATCACACTCCTCTACCGGAGTTCCACGTGCCGCCTTCGGTGATGGACATCGCCACCACCAGAAGACGCGCCTCGACGCCAGGAGCACAACGCCCTAACTAATTTCTAATTTCGGCCACCGTAGGCCGGACAATTGGCCACTTAAAGCGGCGGCCAACACTAACCTCCGTCGTCAACCACTAATGTCGATTCCACCACTGCCGCACCTCGAAACCAAAAATTAAACCTACCACCAGCATACCCAAAGCTCGGCGACCAAAACCCACCAAAACACTGACTTGAAAGTGCTATGGCCGAGATAAGCCAAACAAATTCAAAATTAAATAGAAAATCTCGAACCAAAGAAACATCTCCAGGCATATATCATACAACATAAATGGATTAATCAGAGGATACCAACCTGAATCGCTCAAAATCCAAAGAGATGATGGATGATTCTTCCTATCACAGATTTCTGGCAGTTTCTGGCACAGCGGATAAAAAGGAGAATATATTCCAATTCGGATCTACAAATGAAATGAGGAAAAATTATCCAGAAAGCTAACTCAAATTCCAATCTTCTGGAAAAAAATTGGCTCAAATCTCCATCGGATCGCTCCAGGAGAAAATCGTGAAGTGGACTGTTCTGCAGAAACCTTTTCCAGAATTAAGTGGCCTCACTTGTGGTCACCTCCAATGCAAGTCCACACACCTTAAAGCAATCCTAGAACGTCCAGATCTTTAGCTGGAGCAGATATGGAGTTTTTTTGGCGAAGAAGGAGGTTTTTGAGTGAGAGAGAGAATGGATGGAAGTTAGATCTCTACTAACTTTTGAGAGAATTTTGGCTAATGAATCTGGACTGATTTTCGGCCACTCCACCTCCCCTTATATAGAGGTGTGAGAGGTATGATGCCAAGGTGGCATCACACCTCCCATGCTAAGGGGGGAACCAAAAATTCCAAGGGCATAATTGTAAGTTGGTAATTCCACTATCATGTGGTCTTGCCAACTTGCTTAATTGGAATCCAATTCCAATTAATTCAAATCATATTTGAATTCTTCCCTCCAATAATATATTCTCCTATTAATTAAATTAATTCAATTAATTTAAATAATTCAACTTGATTTAACAATTAAATCAAGCAAACTTAACTCTTTAAGTTTTCTTTAGTTAACTTAACTCTTTAAGTCAACTTCAATTATTCAACTATCAATGTGGCTCAAATAATCAACTCCTTAATTATTTGCCTAATTTAACTCCTTAAATTAGTTGATCAATTTAACACTTAAATCAATCAAGCCATAATTGATCTTGAAATCTCTCTCTCAAAATGGGTCCCTTAAGAGGGACGTATTTTCTAACACTTAGAAGTTTTTCTTTCACCACTTAGAAAAGTTCAAGGCTTTTGTGTGTGACCCATTGGGTTCAACCATTCATCGGACATAGGCTCACAACTCCTTGTGACTTTTGAATATCACATATTCATTCTACTTTAAAACTCCTTTTAAACTAGTCGACTTGATTAAATCGATCTTTATCAATTGAAGAGTACCTAATCTCCATGGTCGATGTCCAACCTCAAGCCCATGGAGCCCAACTAATTAGTCAAAATGAATGTCTCTGTATGAACCTTTTAAAGCTCTACGCGTTCCATGCAAATACGGTCCTTCTGTCTCCTATCTCCATGAAAAAGGCCTAGGGCAAGATATTTGTCGGCTTCCTAATAGCATCAATTCTATGCTTCTATTCTAAATGTTCAATTATGATGTATGACCTTATCCTTTGGAAAACTCTTTTCCCAAACTATCATACCACCTTGCGCAAGGATTTCTGGAATATGATCATTATAGAATGCATAGGAGATGTACTCGCCCTTCACAAAAGCGAGGAGTCGGATTCCATCTTGGATCTCATAAACCTCCCTGCCAAGTAGCTCATACCCAATCATATCCCGAATGGCCCGCTGGGTGACTAGGGATAAGTCAAAGCATGAGGACCGGATACAAGGTTACAATGGATCCTCAGGTCAAAGGACTAATTTATATGCACTAGCGTAAACAGGAGAGCTTGCCACTACCGACTTGCCACTACGGCTACCTAGTCGAGTCTCCGGTGGGTCTTCAGTGCCTTGTTCTCTAACAAGCACCCACTAACATGCACTCGTATCATATACAGTTGCTGATGGAACGGAGCAATATCCAACTCTTTGGATTTATGCATCGTTAGTGCAAGTTTGTCTGGATCTTAGATGTCCCGTCTCATAAGATCCTATTACTTGGAATATTTAAGATCACGACCGTGTAAAACTTATTCCATGATCGCCACCCAGTGAACTGACCAAGTCCCGTAGTCATGTGTGATCTAAGGACTTCATCCAAATGCCGATGAAGTGATATAATGCATAAGATGAATGTGGCCATATGTAAGATATCATTCAATCAAGATTGTCTCTTTAGAAAATAGTTTTACAAAGCCAAAATCATTGGCTTGCCGGGCACTATTTCTAACAATCTCCTACTTGCCCTAAAGCCAATGCCTATAGTCTTAAGACCCATCTTCTCAAGATGTCCTTGAAAGACCTTTTGTCCTAAGGGCTTAGTTAGTGGATCTGCTATATTCTCTTCCGAGGCAACTCTCTCCACTCGGATGTCACCTCTTTCAATGATCTCTCTGATCAAATGATATCGCCTCAAAATGTGCTTGGATCATTGCTGAGATCTGGGCTCCTTAGCTTGTGCTACCGCCCCGGTGTTGTCACAGAAGACAACAACTGGCTCAACTTGCTAGGCACTACATTCAACTCTTGAATGAAGTTTTTCATCCAAACACCTTTCTTTGCGGCTTTAGAAGCCGCAATATATTCTGCCTCTATGGTTGAGTTGGCCGTGGTGTCTTGTTTGGAACTTTTCCAACTCACGGCGCCGCCATTGAGGCAAAATATAAATCCAGAAGTGGATTTGAGGTCATCTATATCGGATTGGAAACTTGAATCCGAAAACCCTTCTAGTTTCAATTCTCCATTACCGTATACTAAGAACAAATCCTTAGTTCTTCTCAAGTACTTAAGGATTATCTTTATGGCCATCCAGTGACTTTCACCGGGATTGGATTGGAACCTACTCGTAACACTTAGCGAGTGTGCCACATCCGGTCTTGTACATTGAACAGCATACATTATGCTCCCTATGGCAGAGGTATAGGGTATTTGGGACATCTTTTGTTTCTCTTGCTCAGTCTTAGGGGCCATAGACTTCAAGAGACGAATGCCATGTCCCATAGGAAGAAATCCTTTCTTGGATTCCTCCATACTAAACCCTTTTAGTATTTTATCAATGTACATAGTTTGGGATAGCCCCAACATCCTCTTCGATCTATCTCTATAGATACGTATTCCTAATACGTAGGATGCCTCTCCAAAATCCTTCATGGAGAATTGTGTAGATAACCATGCTTTAGTACACTCTAACATTCCAACCTCATTCCCAATGAGAAGGATGTCATCGACATAAAGCACAATAAACTATACAGAACTCCCACTGGCCTTTTGATACACATAGGGTTCATATACGTTCTTTAAAAAGCCAAACGATTTGACTGTCTTATCAAAATGTATATTCCAACTTCGAGATGCTTGTTTAAGTCCATAAATAGACCTTTAGAGTTTGCAAACCATTTATTCGCTCCCTTTGGGTGTGAAACCTTGTGGTTGCTCCATGTATATTTTCTCTTCAATGTTTCCATTGAGAAAGGCGGTTTTCACATCCATTTGCCATATCTCATAGTCATAATATGCAGCTATGGCAAGTAGGATCCGAATGGACTTAGGCATTGTGACTGGTGAAAAGGTTTCCTCGAAATCAATACCGGGTCTTTGAGTATAATCTCTAGCTACTAGTCGCGCCTTAAAAGTTGTCACTTCTCCATCTACTCCAAGCTTTCGCTTATAGATCCACTTGAAACCTACGGGAACTATTCCATTCGGTGGATCTACCAAAGTCCATACTTTGTTTGAGTACATGGAGTCCATTTCGGATCTCATGGCTTCTTGCCAGCATCTTGAGTCTATGTCCAACATAGCTTCCTCATAGGTCTTCGGATCACTATCCGACTGACCCGTCTCATGAAGAAATCTGAACCTTTTGGGTTGCTTCTTGATGCGGTCAGACCTTCTTAGAGGATGTGTATCGAGATTTTGTGATTCAATTGTTTCCACCGCCTGTGGGATTTGTTGATCGTTTTGAACTTCATCAAGTTCAACAACAACGCCATTTCTATCCAATAGAAATTCCTTTTCCAAAAAGATGGCGTTCCTCGAGACAAACACCTTTTATTCCGAGGGATCATAAAAATAATAACCCATAGACTCTCTTGGGTATCCCACAAACTTGCACAAGATTGATCTACTATCCAACTTATCTCCCACTGTCCGTCTTACGTAGGCAGGAGATCCTCAAATCTTCAAATATTGATAAGAGGGTGCTTTGTCATGCCATATCTCATATGGTGTCTTTGGCACCGACTTTGAAGGTACTATATTTAGTAACTTTGCTGCCATAGTCAAGGCATATCCCCAAAAGAATATCGGTACATCGGAGAAGCTCATCATGGAACGCACCATGTCCAACAGTGTGCGGTTTCTCCTCTCGGCTACTCCATTGAGCTGGGGTGTGCCGGGGGGAGTCTATTGTGAGAGAATCCCATTCTCCTTTAGATAATCCAAGAATTCGATGCTCAAGTATTCTCTTCCTCGATCCGATCGAAGAGTTTTAATACTTAGCCCTAGTTGCTTTTCTACTTCATTTCTATACTCTTTGAACTTTTCAAAGGCTTCGGATTTGTTCTTCATAAGATACAAGTATCCGAAACGACTGTGATCGTCGGTAAAGGTGATGAAGTAGGAATAGCCACCTCTCCCACTAATTCTTAGTGGTCCACAAGCATCTGAGTAGATCAAATCCAAAAGATTTGTGGAGCGCTCCGATTGTCCTACAAAAGGAGCTTTGGTCATTTTTCCTTTTAAACAGGACTCACAAGTTGGAAGTTCTTCAATGCCACTAACATTTAGTGTTTTGAGAGCCTTTAACTTGTTCATCCTATTTTTGGATATATGGCCAAGTCTTGTATGCCATAGCATGGCATCCTCTTGGATATCTTGCTTCATTTTATTTGATTGAATGTGCATTAGTGAAGTTTGGGAATTAAGTATGTACAATCCATTAGACAATGTACCGTTAGCAACTAAAGAACCATTCTTTGATGCCAATAGATTCCCATTCAATATTGAAAAATCATATCCTTCATTATCTAGAACGGGAATAGAAATAATGTTTTTGACAAGATTGGGTACATAGTAAACTGGATCAAGTACAATGCTTTCATTCCCTAAATCTAGCTTGATTATTCCTTGGAATGTGGCAGCAACAATTGCTCCATTTCCCAGGCGGAGGATCATATCCCCTTCACATAGACTTTTTCTTCTTTCCATCCACTGCAACGAATTACAGAGGTGAGAACCGCATGCGGTATCGAATACCTATGTGGAAGAATTCGTCGTTAAATGCACTTCAATGAAAAACATACCCTTCGTAAGAGTAGCAAGGTAAGCTTTACAATTTCTTCTCCAATGACTTTTTTTGCCATAGTGGAAACAGTTTGCATCTACTTTAGCCTTTTTCTTGTCTCTCCCGGAACCTTTCTCGGGTTGCTTCCCTTTTGAAGAAGAACTTTTCTTCCTCTTTCCTCCTTTCCTAGGGCCTTTGGGACCTTTGGACTTAGAGGTGGATGCAAGCATAAGAGGTTTGTCCCTTTTCAATGTGGCCTCAGCGGTCACAAGCATGTTCTCCAGTTCGTTAATCATGACTTCTTGCTTGGACATGTTGAAGTTCATAACAAACTGGTCGAACGATGGCGGCAATGACTGTAAGATTAAATCTATGTAAAGGTCATTGTCCATGATCACATCAAGTTTTCCAAGCTTCTCAATAAGACCAATCATTTTGAGACCGTGATCATAGACATTTAAGCCTTCACCCATTCGTGATCTAAAGAGTTCCTTGGAAAGTGCGAACCTTTCGTGCCTTGTTTGTACACCATACAACTCTTGTAGGTGTGAATGAATTTCATAAGCATGTTTCATATGCTCATGAGATTTTTGGAGCTCATTAGACATAGATGCCATCATGATGCATCATACTTGTAGATCATCATCTACAAAACGCGCGAACCGTTCACGATCTTCATCAGATGCGTCATCGCCCAATGTATCCACTGGATACTTGTCTAGGACATAGGTCCTCTTATCAAAGTCAAGAATGATTTTGAGATTTCTTAGCTAGTCTTGGAAGTTTGGCCCGGTTAGCTTATTGGTTTCCAAAATAGTTGAGAGTGGATTCTTAGCCATTTTGATTTTGAAGATTTCGCAAATCTACAAAGAGGCGAAAAAAGAAAAGAATAAGCATGCGATTGATTTAATATTGAAAACATGTTTATGGTCTTTCAAGCATGTTTTTCTCCCACTATTTTATCAAATTCTTTACCCCCAAAAAGAATTCGGGAAATCATATTTCCTAGTGAGAATCAAGATCCCGAGGACTTGTAAGTGGACCCATAACTCGTGAGACATCCACAAACAATCGAAGGGTAAACAACATTTGCTAATTGCATCTTATGCAATTCTTGATATATTTTGCCTCACTTTTCTTGTAGATCCACGACTCGTGCGACATCTACATTACTAAGTGTTAAGTCAAACCTACCAATCATGCTTCGGTTCGAGATGGGCCACACGTCATCCCACGACTCGTGTGCCAATGCGTGGGCGTTCCCCAAACAAAGTGCACCTTATGCTAAGTATGTTGACACAACTTTTCTACCATATGTGTGACCCACGACTCGTGAGACATCACACAAATGATGCTAGCATCATCATGCCACATACTATTGGTAGAAGGCTTGGATTAATTAAAACTCCTTTTAATATGAAATCCATTTTGACTTAACATTTGAAAAATACTTAGACTTTCTAAGTGGAGGATTTTTTTTGCTTGCAAAGATCTCATCATTATTTTATCTTCTTATTTAGGTTCTCTATATCCTAGTCTTGCATCGCATACAAAATAGGATATGGAAAGCATAAATAAGTAAATGCGCCTAGCATACTTCTAGGGTGGGATGATCATGAGCCTTAACCAAGTGATGCACTTAGAGCCATAGGTGCATCACTTAGTTGATTTTAAGTGGGTTGATTAAATCTATCTATTACATGATAGTATCCCATACATTCATGGGCCTTCATAAGGTCTTCATGCCTCCAATGGTCTCCTTTGCTCCTTGTAACAATTACATGAGTAGGAAATCCTCACTCCTAAAGATTCTACTCTCATAAATTTTACAAGATGAATCAAGAGGCATGCAAGCCTCAATTTAATACAACCAACTTTTCAACAACTTGAAAATAAATAAAATCATATTAAAGGCTCATGATCATCCCCATTCATTCATCATCCATTCAACAATTAAATTAACAATAAATAAACAAGAATTAACAATTAATTCTACCAATTAAATGCTCATCATATAAACAAGAAATTGGTCATGCATAACAATTATGCAACTATCTTGGAGATCAACTTTAACCAATTTTAAGGAGCACTCAAAAATGTCAAACATAATTTTGAGACCTTGTACAACACTTGTGCATGTGTTGTGTGCAATGCAAAACAATTAGGAGCATAAAAGGATGGACTTGGGGGCTCAAAAATGGCCCCCCAAACCAGGTGCTGCTGCTGCCGGACACGGCCAGGCGCTGCCCGGGCAGCGTGCGCGCACACTGGCTAGGCACGCCCAGCATCGTCCAGCCGCTGCTGCCACTCTGTTTTGGGGGGGCAATTCAAGCCCCATTCCTTCAACTTTCATGCACCTATCTTCTACCATGTGTGACCAACACATTGATACACATTTCTGACCAAATTTCAGATTCAAAACAATTTCAAAAACTGAAAATTAAAGTGCACAAACTTGCTCCAAAAAACTAGTCAAGGTGAGAATCATATTCTTCAAACAACCTACAAATAAACTCCAATCCAATTGGATCCAAAAATGACCAGAACACTTTCAGCCATTCAAGAACACGCTATATCAACATATAACATCAATTAATGTCAAATCAAAATTCAACATTAACTTCTATGAATTAAAACATGCTAACTATATGAATTAACAATTAAATCACATAATAACATGCTTTCAATTCATCAAACATATAATCCACACACATCTCCAATACACACACTCCAATTCATCAATGAATCAAGTATGTGGATGATTCAATCAGATCATCACATGATCCAATTGTGCAACAAAAATCCAAATAAGTGCATGATATTGGCTCCGATACCACTTGAAAGTGCTATGGCCGAGATAAGCCAAACAAATTCAAAATTAAATAGAAAATCTCGATCCAAAGCAACATCCCCAGGCATATATCATACAACATAAATGGATTAATTAGAGGATACGAACCTGAATCGCTCAAAATCCAAGGAGATGATGGATGATCCTTCCTATCACAGATTTCCGGCAGTTTCTGGCACAGCGGAGAAAAAGGGGAATATCTTCCAATTCCGAGCTCCAAATGAAATGAGGAAAAATTATCCAGAAATATAACTAAAATTAAAATCTTATGTGAAAAAATTGGCTTAAATATCCATCGGATCGCTCAAGGAGAAAATCGTGAAGTGGACTGTTCTGCAGAAACCTTTTCTGGAATTGAGTGGCCTCACTTGTCGTCACCTCCAATGCAAGTCCACACACATTAAAGCAATCCTAGAACGTCCAGATACTTAGCTGGAGCAGATCTGGAGTTTTTTGGTGGAGAAGGAGGTTTTGAGTGAGAGAGAGAATGGATGGAAGTTAGATCTCTACTAACTTTTGAGAGAATTTTGGAGGAAGAATTTAGCTTGCAAAATTCAGAATTTTGGCTAATGAATCTGGACTGATTTTTGGCCACTCCACCTCCCCTTATATAGAGGTGTGAATGGTGTGATTCCAAGGTGGCATCACACCTCCCATGCTAAGGGGGGGACCGAAAATTCCAAGGGCATAATTGTAAGTTGGTAATTCCACTATCATGTGGTCTTGCCAACTTGCTTAATTGGAATCCAATTCCAATTAATTCAAATCATATTTGAATTCTTCCCTCCAATAATATATTCTCCTATTAATTAAATTAATCCAATTAATTTAATTAATTCAACTTGATTTAACAATTAAATCAAGCAAACTTAACTCTTTAAGTTTTCTTTAGTTAACTTAACACTTTAAGTCAACTTCAATTATTCAACTATCAATGTGGCTCAAATAATCAACTCCTTAATTATTTGCCTAATTTAACTCCTTAAATTAGCTGATCAATTTAACACTTAAATCAATCAAGCCATAATTGATCTTGAAATATCTGTCTCAAAATCGGTCCCTTAAGAGGGACGTATTTTCTAACACTTAGAAATTCTTATTTCACCACTTAGAAAAGTTCAAGGCTTTTGTGTGTGACCCATTGGGTTCAACCATTCATCGGACATAGGCTCACAACTCCTTGTGACTTTTGAATATCAAATATTCATTCTAGTTTAAAACTCCTTTTAAACTAGTCGACTCGATTAAATCGATCTCTATCAATTGAAGAGTACCTAATCTCTATGGTCGATGTCCAACCTCAAGCCCATGGAGCCCAACTAATTGGCCGAAATGAATGTCTCTGTATGAACCTTTTAAAGCTCTACGCGTTCCATGCAAATACGGTCCTTCCGTCTCCTCTCTCCATGAAAGAGGTCTAGGGCAAGATATTTGTCGGCTCCCTAATAGCCTCGATTCTATGCTTCTATTCCAAATGTTCAATTCTGATGTATGACCTTATCCTTTGGAAAACTCTTTTCCCAAACTATCATACCACCTTGCGCAAGGATTTTTGGAATATGATCATTATAGAATGCATAGGAGATGTACTCGCCCTTCACAAAAGCGAGGAGTCGGATTCCATCTTGGATATCATAAACCTCCCTGCCAAGTAGCTCATACCCAATCATATCCCGAACGGCCCGCTGGGTGACCAGGGATAAGTCAAAGCATGAGGACCGGACACAAGGTTACAATGGATCCTCAGGTCAAAGGACTAATTTATATGCACTAGCGTAAGCAGGAGAGCTTGCCACTACCGACTTGCCACTACGGCTACCTGGTGGAGTCTTCGATGGGTCTTCAGTGCCTTGTTCTCTAACAAGCACCCACTAATATGCACCCGTATCATATACAGTTGCTGATGGAACGGAGCAATATCCAACTCTTTGGATTTATGCATCGTTAGTGCAAGTCTGTCTGGATCTTAGATGTCCCATCTCGTAAGATCCTATGACTTGGAATATTTAAGATCACGACCGTGTAAGACTTATTCCATGATCACGACCCAGTGAACTGACCAAGTCCCGTAGTCATATGTGATCTAAGGACTTCATCCAAATGCCAGTGAAGTAATATAATGCATAAGATGAATGTGGCCATATGTAAGATATCATTCAATCAAGATTGTCTCTTTAGAAAATAGTTTTACAAAGCCAAAATCATTGGCTTGCCAGGCACTATTTCTAACAAACACATCCTCGTTCCGCCGCCAAAAATGGCAAAACTGTCACCTCCGCCGAGCTCCGCCGTTGAGCTTGATTTTCTGGTGATTCCACCAGTTGTTTTGGATGAACACTGGTATGGTTTTGCTCGCCTCAGCTGGAGGAAGCTAACCATGACCTTGGTTTCGGGTTTGACGGCCAATATCTGGTGATTCGCTCGCCGGTAGAGGGAAATTTGGGCCATTTTTGAGAATTTGACAAAAATGGGTCCTTCAACTTTATATATAAATATACTTTTCAACCCTTTCAATTCAACCCCAAAAGTTCTGACCGACTTCATTTCTACCCTAAAATTTTTGAACCGTCTTCATTTTAGTCCCTATCCTTCAATTGAGTCCTCAAACTTCTATTTCTTACACTTTGACCCCTAGAATCCATGTTTCTCATCATTCAAGTCCAAACAAATTTATTTTGAGGTCATCAAATTTTTATTCCTCTCACATTGACCCCCAGAACTTCTGAAATTTTGCAATCAAGTCCTTTTTATTTATTTTCTTGAGCCTTAAAATCCGATCAATCGATATCTTGATTTCTAAATCCTTATTTGTTCAAAATACCAAATTTTAGGGTTATTACAGTGTCATTTGCAATTCCGTTTTCAATGGCCTATCTCGTCAAAGTTGAAACAAGTAATATCTACTATGTCTTTTATAATTTTCTTGACTCTTCCAGATGCTTTTAATGTTTCTTTCCCCCAAGATGAAGAACTTTTCTTCTTTTTACCTATCTTTCTAGCACCCCTAGGGCCCATAGACTTGGAGGAGGAAGGAAGCATTAACGGCATGCCTTTGTCATGGTAATCTTCATTTAGATCAATACTTTGATCAATAAAACTCGGCAAGGATATGATGATCAAATCCTCATGGAGATCAATGTCCATCACTACGTCCAAGTTGAAAAGCTTCTTCAAGCCTAATCATCTTTAGATTGTAGTTGATGACACATGACTTTGCATCCATCATAGCTTGAAAAATCTCCTTTGACAACATGAATTTCTCATACCTTGTTTGCTTTACAACTCTTGTAAACTTTAACCGAGGTATAATTCATGTGTCCATGAACTTTTGAAGTTTGTAGATGCCATCATGAGACTATGGGATATGACGATCCTTAGCCCAATTCGTGAACTTTTCACATGTCTCTTGATCCACTATAATCCCTATGGGATTAGGAGCATCTTGATATAGGACATATATCTATTTTTAGGAATTAGAATGATTTTTGAGGTTAAGTCAATCATGAAAGTTTGGCCTGGTTGGTTTATTGGTTTCCATAATAATGTGGAGTATATTTTTAGTCATTCTCTTAAGATTCACAAATCTTCAAAGGCCAAAAAGAGAATATTAGCATGTGATTGAATTTTGATATAGAAAACATGTTCATGGCCTTTCAATCATGTTATTTTCCCACTATTTTTTCAAATTCTTTACCCCCTAGAAGAATTCGGGAAATCTCATTTTCTAGTGAGAATCAAGATCTCGAGGACTTGCAAGTAGACCCCCATAAGTGAGTGCCATCCACAAGTAATCGAAGGGTAAGCAACTTTTGCTAATTGCATCTCATGCAACTGTTGATGTATTTTACCTCACTTTTCACATAGACCTACGTAACTATACACCATCTATGCTATTAAGTGTTAAGTCCAATCTACCAATCAAACTTTGATTCAAGATGAGCACTACAATATCCCCCGTAATCGAGTGCCAATGTGTGGGCGTTCTTGATTCAAAGATGCATCTCATGCTAAGTGCATGCTCACAACTTTTCTCCTAAGTGTGACCCCCGTAACCGAGTGACATCACACAAAATTAGTAGCATCATCATGTCATACACTATTGGTAGAAAGCATGGATTAACTAAAACACCTTTCAATTTATATTCATTTTGACTTAACATTTGGAAAGTACTTGGACATTCTAAGTGGAGGATTTTTGCTTGCAAAGATCTCATCATTTTATCTTATTGTTTAGGTTTTTTATATCCTAACCATACATATCATACATCAATAGGATATGGAAAGCATAAATAAGTAAATGCCTCTAGCATGCTCCTAGGGTGGGATGACAATGAGCCTAACCAAGTGGTGCACTTAGAAGAAGACCCATGAAAGTATGGGGATACACTCATGTAATAGCTAGATTTAATCAACCAACTTAAAATCAACCAAGTGGTGCACTTAGAGCCATAAGTGCATCACTTAGTTGATTTTAAGTTGGTTGATTAAATCTAGCTATTACATGAGTGTATCCCCATATTTTCATGGGTCTTCTTGCCTCAAATGGTCTCCTTGCTCCTTGTAACATTTACAAGAGAAAGAGATCCTTACTCCTAATGATTCTACTCTCATAAAATTTACAAGATGGAAATTAAGAGGCATGCAAGCTCCAATTTAATGCAACCATTTTCAAAAACTTGAAACAAATAAAATTAATATTAAAGGCTCATGATCATTCTCCTTCATTAATCATCCATTCTACAATTAAATGAACAATAAATAAATCCAGAATTAACAATTAATTCCAGCAATTAAATGCTTATCACATAAATAATTAATTGGTCAAGCAAAAATAAGCATAACATTTATGCATATCATTTTTGCACAAAACTAGAGATTAACTTGAACTAGTTTCTAAAAGCTATCAAAAATGTCAAATATAATTTTGAGAACTTGCAAACATTTGTGAACCTATCTAGAATTACTTGAATCAATTTTGGTCACTTAAGGAACATAATATAGCAGTCAAAACTTATCAAAACCGAACTTGTGCATTGCTACCCCAGCCAGACTGCACAACCATGCAGCATATGCGCCCCACAGGCACTCGTTGCCCAACTGATGCCTTGCTGGGCATGGCAGCTTGTGCTGTTTTGAGGTTTGGACCGAATCAGGTTAAGTTTAGTTCAACTTTTGTGCACCAAAAATTTTAGGACACATCCTAAATATCAAACCACACATTTTAGATGAAATTTCATATTTAAAACACCTTTCAAAAATGGGATTTCAAGTGCTCAAACATGCTTCAAACTTCAAGTTCAAGTAAGAATAATATTTTTCAAAAATCTCGAACAAAGCTCCAATCAAATTGGATCCAAAAATGACCAAAACAACTTAAGGTCAATTAACACATGCTATATCAACATATAACATCAATTAATGTCAAATCAACATTCAACATTAACATCTATGAATTAAAATGTACTAATCATATGAATCAACACTTAAAACACATATTAGCATGCTTTCTATTAATCAATCAAGGAGCCACACACAACATCATCCAAACATTCCAATCCATTATACGAATTGAGAATTTGGTGATTTTGATCAATCTTTCACATGAATCAATCAATCAAAAAATCCAAATCAAAGCATGAATGAGGCTCTGATACCACTTGAAAGCAAGTAAAGCACTAGGATCCAATATAAAAAATTGAAAAGCTTAAATAAACTAGTGCTTACAAGCTACCAATGATCTAAACACACTTTAGGATTTATATTTGGTTGAAGAGTTACCTTGAAAATCAAAATCCATAGGTAGATTGAAGAACTCCTTCTTCAAACAAAATCCATTAGACAGTGGCGTAGCTAGAAGCAAGTGATTTTTTCATGATTCAAAACTCTCAAAAAATACTAAAAAAATTCCAGTAGATGCTCAACTCCTTGAGGAAGTTGCTGGATTAAATTTCAGATAGAAAATCTTTCTGGATCTCCTGGAAAAAAATTGACAAGAGACTGATATAGTAGGTGGATCTCTAAAGGCTTAGCAAACCATTTGTTTTGCCTCTATCGATATGATTTAGACACCAATCTAATTTCCTACTACTCCTTACTTGTGGCTGTAGAATGAGAGAAGAGTAGAGAGGGAGATGAACTTTTTTTGGGTCGGGAAAAGAAGAGGGAGGTGATCTTCAACACATGAATGAACACCTTGAAAATGGAGGGAAAAGTGAGAATCTAATTCTTCACTTGCAAGATTGCTAGATGCCGCCCCCCCTCACTCTATATCTATATATATAGAGAGACCACCAACATCTATGCCTTGCATGCTTAGTTGGCAAATTCAAATCTAATTTGATTTTGTGTGTTTTTCAATTCATTTGAAATCTAATTTCAAATTAATTAAATGCCACACTAAAATGATCATATCACTTGAATTTTCCCTCCAAAATATATTCTTCTCATTCATTAAATTAAACACTTTAATTTAATTAATTAATCCTTGATTTAACTCTTAAGTCAATTAGCTTAGCTCTTTAAGCTAATAATTGTTAGCTTAATTCTTTAAGTTAACTTGACCTATTGATGGTCATGTGGCACCAAAAATTAACTCTTTAATTATGGGTCTAATTTAACAATTAAATTAATCAAGCCAAAATTGACCTCAATTTTGTGGTCGTCCCAAATTCGATCTACATGGAGCAAATTTTCTGACACTTAGAAAATTCCTCCATTATTTAGAAAATATAATTAGCTTTTGTGTGTGACCTGATAGGTTCTACCATTCGTTGGACATGGGCTCACAACTCCTTGTGAGTTTTGAATAGCATATATTCTGTTTAGTTTAAACTCATTTAAACTAATCAACTCAATTTAATTAATCTCCATTAATTGAAGAGTACCCAATCTCCATGGTCGATGTCCAACCTTAAGCCTATGGAGCCCAACTAATTGGCCAAAATGGATGCTTTTGGAGAACCATTATAGCTCTATGCATACCGTACAAATACGGTCCTTTCGTCTTCTATCTCTGGAAAGAGGCTTCGGGTAAGATATTTGCTGGCTCCCTAATAACCTCGATATTATGTCTCTATTTCCAATGTTCGATTCTACTTTATGACCTCATCGTTGGAAAACTCCTTTCCAAATTTTTATACTGCCTTGCATAAGGACTCGTTGGAATTGATCATTATAGAATACATAGGAGATGCAGTCACCCTTCACAAAGATGAGGAGTCGAATTCGATCTTGGATCTCACAAACCTCCGTATCTAAGTAGCTCATTCCAAATCACCACCCAAACGACTCTCTAGGTGACCAGGGAGGAGTCAAAGCATGAGGATCTAAACACAAGGATACCATGGATCCTCAAGTCAAAAGATTAATTACATGCACTAGCGTAAAAAGGAGAATTTTCCACTACCGATTTGGTACTTCGGTTATCTAGTGAATTTTTTGGGTGGGCATTCAGTGCCTTGTTCCTTAACAAGCACCCACTAACATACATCCATATCTCATATGGGATTGCTCATGGAATGGAGCAATATTGAACTCCTTGGATCTATGAGTCGTTAGTACAAATCTATCTAGATCTTAAATTCCATGTCTCATAAGATACTATGACTTGGAAGATTTAAGATCTCAACCGTGTAAAACATTTTCCATGATCACCACTCAGTGCGTGATCAGGCCCCGTAGTCTTGTGTGATCTAAGGGCTTCAACTAATGCTAGTGAAGTAAATATGAGCAAAAGATGAAGATGGTCATATTATAAATATCATTCAATTAAGACTGTATCATAAGTGAAATAGTTTACAATGCTAATTCAATTGGCTTGTGGGGTACTATTCCAACAACTTTGTTATCTTCTTATTTGTGCGAGGCCTTTTGCATAGCAAGGTTACAATTGAGGTTGTGGTGGCTCAACGTCTAGATGTTCGGGTGCTTGAGGTCGGCTAGAGTTTCTCTTGAATACTTTATCTCATTTATTCCATTATCTACGACGTTGGTCGGAATCTTCATCTTCATCATTAGAGTCCCATTCATCATACGAGCATCTTGGATCACACTTTGAGGGATCTATATCCCAAATAGAGTGTCCATTGATCTTGTTTGTGTAAGCGACTCTTTCATCTGGATCAAAACCACCTAGAGGAGTGTATGGTTCTTTAGCCTGTGTAGGAGCTTGTACAACCATCATCTATTGGAAGATGAGACCTAATGGTTCTTTATCTTTATGGACGTCAAAGATGGTCGTTACATATCGACCACTGAGTCTCTAGAGCTGGAAGCTAGAGGACTTCACTATCTTATGAGTTTGGTGTAACGACTCATAATTGGTTATCTATTATATGGGCATGAGCTTTTCAAGCTTTTTCTTTTGAGCTATCTCAGAACCTAGACAATTGTGGGAACTTATAGTCCTAAACCAGCAAGGACTATTAGAGCGTCGTATGTTCCTTGATTTTGTAAATTAGGGTTGTGGGTTTGCAACCTATACATGATTTGGTGATGAAGAGTTGTCATACCAGCAGATACAACTTGTTCTGCACCTGATGAGACTTGGACTTGGACCTTAAGTGTTATTGGAAGGTAGGGATTATCTAGAGACATAGTGTAATTCAAGAAAAATGTAACCATGACACTTCCAACATTAAGAGTTGTCACATCAGTACTAATAACAACATTTTGATGCTCAATGAAGTGGGTGTCAAGGAGTGCTATTCTGGCCGAAACTGACATTCCTTTCCTTTCATGATGTGAAAGGATGAGACATATAGCTCCAAGGTCAAGATGGGTATAACCTTCTATTTTTCTAACTGGATGTGAACTCTATTGGAATAGAAAGAGTCGCGTACTATTATCCTTTGGATGATTTGAGCACACATTAGTCCATTTTGGAAGACTGGACATATTCCTTGATGTGAGGTTGAGACTTGATGAGAGCTTTGATGCTTTTGATACCTTGAGGGAAAGATCCTCTTTTTCGATAGATATTGTAAGGACTTATAAGAAGTGGAACTACTTGCTCTACAATAGCATGTTCCAAGATGGTGGAATATTCTACAAGGTTTTCTATTCTATTTGTAGAACGTTTGGGTAAAGAAAGAGTAAAAGAAACTTGAAGTAAATTATCTACAGTATTTTAGGAATCCATGGTTGTGGATGTATAGTTCCTTCAACCGTCTATTCTCTCGGTGCCTAGCCTACACACTAATCTTTTCTTTCTACTATCTTCTTGGGCTTCAAAAATCACTATAGCTCTGATACTAGGGGCTGTCCAGGAGCCTCACAAGTTGATAAAGAGCAAGCAACTGCATTCATTAACAGACTTTCAGAGAGAGTTCCCTCATGCCCCAACAAAGCTACATCCTACAACATACGAGGATATTGGGCTATCAGGCAGGCTCTATTGTATTTTCTCTAATTTAGCCTATTAAAGAAAGGCTTGCTAGAACTCCGCCATCAATTAAGAGGACCATAGCATAAATATCAAATCAATTTCTTTCTTAAGTCTATTATGATGCCTAGGATCCTCACATGGAGGCAAGTGCAGAGTATAATCTAGACTTTAGATAAAAAGATTAGCAAAAGATCATAAAGTATGCAAGCTAGGGCTTTGAAAAGGCTATGGAGGAACTATGAAGTAATTTAGAAGGCCATGTATATGTGTAAAGACAGGAGGCTTTATTTCACTAAAACTTTATCAGAAAGTAGACTACAACATGGAACTCAAAGGAATTTACAGCAGATTGCAATAGTCCTTTGGAGTTCGAGATAGCTATTCTTTCTTAGGGACACTTGTCACCTACCTATGATTACAACACATGACTCTAAATGACATGTGTCATCTTACTAAATATAGTAGCAGACACATGTCACGGCATAAAATACCTAGAAAAATATAAGGACATATGTCAAGCTAATTAATTTACAACACCAGGACACGTGTCACACAACTAACTAGCCTTACTACAACTCAAGGACACTTGTCAAAATAAGAGGACATATGTCACCTTAGGGCTATGCATGGACATACTTCATTTGCTGATTCTATCTACATTGCTAAGCTTGGTATCCCGTGCTTCAAGATTATCCTTAGGAATTGTGATAGTTATGGTAATCCTGTGACCACGGGATCATCCAGAAGAGTCCAAAACCTTTCTAGTTGATTCCAATGTCTCGAGCTAGTTGTGGATCTAATTCTAGTATCCATCTGAACTCACCATCTTGAAAAGGATCTACGTCGCATAAAGTGTTGATGAGTAATGGCTTAGGAGGGTATGTTGGCACCTTATTTATGTAATAGAGATGCTTATGCAATGCTTTCTTCTCTTCATGGTTGCGATCAAGTGATCCTATGAGAGTTTTCCATAAGTACTAATAGGATGATGGTTGTGGCTCTGCAGCTTGTCCCATGTAATATGGCATGTGAAATATAATGATACCTTATACTTCTGATCCTGCTTGTTCCTGAATGGTTTTGTGAAACAATTGTATCCAATTTTCTATGGAATCAAACCATAGCAGGTAAACCCATTGCAGGAATAGCTCATTTTGTTCATCATAAAAGAACTAGACCATCTTGTGAGGAGACATCTGCAATTCAAAATAATATAGCACTTCTACAAATCATATGTACCATAATCCATCTTCTAGCAAGGGAATAATGGAGGAAAATGTTAAACATAAGAATGAGTAATGTGGATAAAAGTAGGCTTTATTAGGACCATAATTAATAGCATTTAAAAACTTTACAAGATAAAGGAAAAGGTTATTCCTTGCAAAATCTTTAATTCCATTAAGGGTTTGGAATGCTTCATTGGATATAGGAATAGCCAATATAGTACTTCTACAGATCATATGTACCATAATCCATCTTCTAGCAAGGGAATAATGGAGGAAAATGTTAAACATAAGAATGAGTAATGTGGATAAAAGTAGGCTTTATTAGTACCATAATTAATAGCATTTAAAAACTTTACAAGATAGAGGAAAAGGTTATTCCTTGCAAAATCTTTAACGCCGTCAAGGGTTTGGAATGCTTCATTGGATATAGGAATAGCCAAAAATGTATTTATGAACTTATTTGATGAGGATGAGGCCACTAGGATAATGGGAATAGTTTTTTGTAATGGAAGATGTGTTGTACAGTGAACTAGTACTTAGAGAATCAATCTTTGAGCCTCAACAGTTATAGTTTTGGAACTTCCTTATTCTTGAAATCCATAATCCTCAGGAAGGAGGAGCTATCCATCTATACATTAAAATGATGTCCAACAAGGTAGAACTTAAATTTCTTAATATCATACCTAATGGCAAGAATTTCTTTGTAGACCATGTGATAATGTTTTTCTTCTTCTTTGAATTGTCCATTGGCATGTCCACAGTAGTATTACTTCCCATCAATCTCTTCAATAAATGTGGCTCTCGAAAATTCATCACTGGCATCTGTTTGTAGGATTCTACGGCTTGTGCTAGGATTCTTAATAGTTGTTATCTGCTCCTCTCCCTAAGAGGGGGCATTCTTTTTCAACATTATGGACAACTGATTGGTATACTTAAAGGACTAGGAAGAAAATCCTTAATATAATTAAATGATACTGAGAAATTGTTGGACCTCCTTAAGAGTATTGTCCTTATCTAGAATCTTGAGGAGTTCTTGAGTAATATGTGGACTAGGCTAGAAATGACCATTTGAAAATTTCATCGCAAGGAATTCGATATTGGGCTGCCTAATAAAACTTTTTTCTCTGAGAGCATAATTCCATGGGCCTGGACTAGATCCAAGAACTATTGTAAAAGATTCTCAGGGGCCAGCTTATCTTGAAAGAACAATAGAATATCATCAATGAGACTAGCATACTATGTAGGATGGGCTCAAATATCTTCATCATCATTTTTTGGAATAATGATGGAGTGACTTTAAGTCCAAATGGCATTGCCTTCCATTAGTATTGAGCATTTCAAATACAAAAGGTTGTTTTGTACCGATCTTTTGGGTCAATGCCTAGTTGCCAAAATCCTATTTTAAGATCAAATTTAGAGAATAACTTAGCTTGGGCTAAATATGAGAACAACATCTGGGTCTTTGGAAGAGGAAACTTATCATCCTATGAGAAGTAATTTAAAGACCAATAATGAATGACGAGTTTCTTCTTGCCTCTGTCTTGTTTAGATTACTTGTTCACATAGAATGTTGAATGAATAATAATCAGTGACAAGCGATTTAGTGATTTAAGGACTAATAATCAATAACGAAACTCAAATTAACTAGGATACACATGATAACAAGGATCTAAACATTCCATTTATTCAGATTTGGTATGAGGATTACTTTGTTTTACTCAGAAACCAAGGAAGCTAGAAGACAACTTTTGACTATTCAAAACTGCCTTCCAGCGGTGCAGCAGAGTAGGGACCAGATTTTCCAAACCAAATGATTTTTTTTTAGCTGAAAATTTTACTGGAACTCCAAAATACCTTGATGGATCTACAGTCCGAAATTCAGCTCAATCAGAACTCGAAAAGGTCACCCAGAACTTCCTCCAAGTCGCTGCAAGAAACTGGATCTCCAAAGGAGAGCAATCCAATTGTCTTGCCTCTAACATTAAGATCCACACACCAATGCAATAACCTATTCTCCTCAATATTAGCTGGAGAATATAGAGAAGATACATAACGATGAATTCTTGATTTGGAGGGAGTAGAAGAAAAAGCTTCAACACATGAGGCAACACTTGAAGATTGGTGGGAAAAGTAGAGAGAATCTAATTCTTCACACTAGATGCTAGATTGCCGCCCCTCTCTTTCTCTATATCTATATATAGAGTGAGGATGGTGTGATGCCAAGGTGGCATCACACCTTCCTAAAAGGGTGACCGCCAACTTGGCATTGCAAGTTGGAATTAAATTTGAATTTGAATTTTGTGTTAATTTGAATTTCATTTGGAATCTTCATTTTATCTCATGAAATATCATCCAAATAAATTCTAATTCCCACCAAAAGAACATTTCATTTGAATTTTTCTTCCAAAATTAATTCTCCATTTTAATTAAATTAAACTCCTTTAATTTAATTAATTACCTTAACTTAACTCTTTAAGTCAATTAGCTTAATACTTTAAGCTAGCAATACCCCTCAAGTTAACTTGACCAATTGATAGTCATGTGGGACCAAATAATTAACTCCTTAATTATTGGTCTTAATTTAACTCATTAAATTAGTTAGATCAATTTAACAATTAAATTCATCAAACCAAAATTGACCACAACATTTGTGTCAACCAGTAAACCTCCAAATCGATCATGTAGGAACTTTTTTAACTCTTAGAAAATTCTCTTTCAACGCCTAGGATATGCAATTGGCTTTTATGTATGACCCGTTAGGTTCTACCATTCATTGGACATGGGCTCACAAGTCTTTGTGACTTTGAAATATCAAAAATTCACTTTATTTTAAACTCCTTTAAAGTACTCGACTCAATTCAATTAATCTCCATTAATTGAAGAGTACCCAATCTCTATGGTCGATGTCCAACCTCAAGCCCATGGAGCCCAACTAGTTGGCCAAAATTAATGCTTTTGGAGAATCATTCTAGCTCTACCCATGCCAGCAAATATGGTCATTTCATCTCCTATCTCCTGAAAAAGGCCTAGGAAAAGATATTTGTTGGTTCCTTAATAGCCTCAATTCTTTGTTTCTACTTTGTTTCTACTCTCAATGCTTGATTTTCTTTATGACCTCATATTTGCAAAACTCTTTTTCCAAATTTTCATACTACCTTGAGCAAGAATTTTATGGAATTGATCAATATAAAATACATAGGGGATGTACTCACCCTTCACAATGACGAGGAATCAGATCCCATATTAGATCTCATAAACTTCCATGTCTAAGTAGCTCATACCCAATCTCTACTTGGATGACTCGTTACATCGCCAGGGAAGAGTCAAAGCATGAGGACCTAAACACAAGGTTACAATAGATCCTTAGGTCAAATGACTAATTATATGCACTAGCATACGTTGGAGAACTTGCCACTACTAACTTACCACTACAACTATCTAGTGGATTCTTCGTGTAGGACTTCAGTGCCTTGTTATCTAACATGTACCCATATCTCATATGGTATTGCTCATGAAATGGAGTAATGTCCAACTCTTTAGATTAATGCATCATTAGTGTAAGTCTATCTGGATCTTAGATGAAAATACCCGTAGTCTCATAAGATCCTACGACTTGGAAGTTTTTAAGATCACGACCATCTAAGACTTGTTACATAATCACCACCGAGTGCGTGACCAAGTCCCGTAGTCTTATGTGATCTAAGGCTTCAACTAAATGCTAGTAAAGTAAATATGTGCATAAGATGAAGATGGTCATTTAAAGTATATCATTCAATCAAGATTGTATCACAAGTGCAATAGTTTACAACGCCAATCTACTTAGCTTACGGGTTACTATTCCAACAATCTCCCATTTATCCTAAAGCCAATTCCACATAGTCTTAAGACCTATCTTCTCAAGATGTCCTTCAAAGACCTTTTGCGGTAGGGGTTTATTTAGTGAATCTACTATGTTCTCTTATGAGGCAACTCTCTCTACTTGGATGTTGCCTCTATCAATGATCTCCCAGATCAAGTGATATTGCCTTAAAATGTACTTGGACTGTTGATGAGATCTTGACTCTTTAGCTTGCACTACTGCCCCATTATTCTCACAAAAGACGATGATTGGCTTAGCAATGCTAGGCACTATATCCAACTCTTGGATGAAGTTTTTCATCTAAATACCTTCTTTTACAGCTTCTGAGGCCGCAATATACTCTACCTTGGTGGTTGAACATGCCGTGGTGTCTTGTTTGGAACTTTTCCAACTTACCGCGCCGCCATTGAGGCAAAATATAAATCCAGAAGTGGATTTTAGGTCATCTACATCGACTCATTGCTTTTACTTATAGATCCTTTTGCAACATATGGGAACAATTCCCTCCGGTAGATTTACAAAAGTGCATACTTTATTGGATTACATGGGAGTCCATTTCGAATTTCATGGCATCAAGCCAATGTCCTGAGTCTATGTCTAACATAGCTTCTTCATAGGTTTTCGGATCACTATCCAACTATCCCGTTTCATGAAGAAATTTGAACCGTCTAAGTTACTTCTTGATTCAGTCTTAACTTCTCAGAGGTTATGTGTAAGGCTATTGTTACTCATTTGTTTCCACCACTTGTGGGATTTTTCGATCATCTTGAACTTTATCAAGTTCAACAATAACGCTATTTTTATCTAATATAAATTTATTTTCCAAAAAGTGGGCGTTCCTCGAGGCAAACACCTTTTGCTCCGAGGGATCATAGAAGTAATAACCTAAAGACTCTCTTAAGTATGCTGCAAACTTTCACAAGGTGGATCTACTATCCAACTTGTCTCCCACTAATCGTTTCACGTAAGCGGAAGACCCCCAAATCTTAAAGTAAAGGTAATCGACTGCTTTGCCATACCACATCTCATGCGGCGTTTTTGGCACCGACTTTGAGGGTACTAGATTTAGTAGCCTTGCTGTCATTCCTAAAGAGTATCCCTAAAAGAATATGGGCACATTAAAAAAGCTCATCATGGAACGTACCATGTCCAATAAGGAACAGTTTCTCTTTTCGGCTACTTCATTATGTTGGGGTGTGCCGGGTGGAGTCCATTAAGAGAGAATTCCATTCTCCTTTAGATAATCCAAGAATTTAGTACTTAAGTATTCTCTCTCTTGATCCGATTGAAGAGCTTTAATAGTAAGTCCCTTTTTGCTTTTCTACTTTATTCCTATACTCTTTGACTTTTCAAAGGCTTCGAACTTGTACCTCATAAGATACACATATTCGAACCGACTATAATCATCGATGATGGTGACGAAGTATGAATAGGACTACAAACATCCATATGGATTAAATCCAAAGGACTTGTGTTGCGTTCTATTTGTTCTACAAAAGGAGCTTTGGTCATTTTTCCCTTCAAACAAGATTTAAAAGTAGAAAGGTCCACAATGCCACTAACATTTAGTGCTTTGAGAGCTTCTAACTTGCTCATCCATTTTTAGAAATATGTCCAAGTCTAGCATGCCAAATTATAGCATCTTCTTGGTTATCTAATTTTCTTTTACTTGATTGAATGTGCTTAAGTGAAGGTTGAAAATCTAGTATGTACAACCCATTATATAATGTACCTTGTGCAATTAAAGAACTATTCTTTAATACCTTTAACATCTCATTCGATATAAAAAAAATCATATCCTTCATTATCAAGAATAGGAATAGAAATAATATTTTCACAAGATTGGGTACATAATAAACCGAATCAAGTACAATGCATGCAATCCCTAAGTCTAACTTGATTACAACTTGGACCATAGTAGCAACTCTTGCTCCATTTTCGAGATGGAGGATCATATCCCCTTAATGAAGACTCTTTCTTTTTTCCATACCCTGTAACGAATTACATAGGTGAGAACTACATGTGGTATCAAATACCCATGAGGAAGAATTAGTTGTCAAGTGCACTTCAATAAAGTACATACCCTTTTCACGAGTTGCAAGTTAAGCTTTGCAATTTCCCCTCCAATGCCCCTTCTCACCACAATGGAAATAATTCGCATCAGTTTTATTCTCTTTTTTCTTCTTTACTCCCCTTGAACCTCTCAAGAGTTGCTTCTCTTTGGAGAAAGAACATTTTCTTCCTCTTACCTCCTTTCTTAGGACCCCTAGGGCCCTTCGACTTTGAGGAGGAAGCAAGCATAAGAGGTTTTTTCTTTTTCACCGTCGCCTCGGTGGTCACAAGAATGCTCATCAATTTGTTGATCGTCACCTCTTATTTGCACATATTAAAGTTCACAATGAATTGGTTGAATGAATAGGGTAATAACTGCAGGATCAAATCCACGTAAAGGTCATTGTCTATCACAACATTAAGTTGTCCAAGATTCTTGATGACTCCAATTATCTTAAGCCCATGATCATGGATGTTTGAACTGTCAACCATCATTAACCTAAAGAGCTCTCTAGATAAAACGAACCTTTCATGCCTAGTTTGTACACCGCACAACTTTTGTAGGTGTGTATGGATCTCACTTGCATGCTTCATATGCTCATGAGTCTTTTGGAGTTCATTGGTCATGGAAGCCATCATGAGGTATCTCGCTGGTAGATCATTATCTACAAACTTAGTGAACAATTCACACTCCTTATTTGTGGCCCCATCACCCAATGTGTCTGGCGAACTTTGATCAAGGACATACGTCATCTTTTCGGAGTCAAGAATGATTTTGAGATTTCTCAACCAATCGCGGAAGTTTAGCCTGGTAAGTTTATTAGTTTCCAAAATAGTGTAAAGTAGATTCTTAGCTATTTTGTTTTGAAGATTTCAAAAATCTACAAGAGGCGAAAAGAGGAGTATAAGCATATGATTGAATATTAATATTGAAAAAACATGTTCATGGTCTTCCAAGCATGTTTTCTTCCCACTATTTTATCAAATCCTTCACCCCCCTATAAGAATTCAGGAATCACATTTGCTAGTGAGAATCAAGATCCTAAGGACTTGGAAGCGGACCTCTGTGACTGAGTGCCATCCATAGCCAATTGAAGGATAAGTAACCTTTGCTAATTGCATCTCTATGCAACTCTTGATATATTTTTCCTCACTTTTTATGTAGACCCACGTAACCGTATGCCATCGACATTACTAGGTGTTATAACTTTAACTTGAGATGGCATCACGACATCCCCCATGACCGAGTGCTAATGCGTGGGCGTTCTCAAATCAAAGGTACATCATGTGCTGAGTATATGCTCACACTTTTCCTCCTAAGTGTGAACCCCATGACCGAGTGCCATCACACAAAATCGGTAGCATTGTCATGGCATATACTATTGGTAGAAGGTATGGATTAATTAAAACTCCTTTTTAATTTATATCTATTTTGACTTAATATTGAGAGCACATAGACATTCTAAGTAGAGGGTTTTTCTTGCTTACAAAGATCTCATCATTTTTATCTTCTTATTTAGATTTTCTATATCCTAATCCATGCATCAGATACATCAATAAGATAAGAAAAGCATAAATAAGTAAATCACCTAGCATGCTCCTAGGGTGGGATGGCCATGAGCCTAACCAGGTGGTGCACTTAGAGCTATATGTGCACCACTTATTTGATTTTAAGTGGGTTGATTAAATCTAGCTATTACATGAGTGTATCCCCATACATTCATAGGTCTTGTTGGGTCTCCATACCTCCAAGGGTCTTCTTTACTCCTTGTAACATTTACATGAGAAAGAAATTCTCACTCCTAGTAATTCAACTCTCATAACATTTACAAGATAGAAATTAAAAGGCATGCAAGCCCTAATTTAATACAACCCTTTCAACAACTTGAAACTAATAAAATCAATATTAAAGGCTCATGATCATCCATATTTATTCATCATCCATTCAAGACTTAAATGAACAATAAATAAATCAAGAATTGATATTCAATTCCAACAATTAAGTGCTTATCTCATAAACAATTAAGTGGCCAAGCAAGAGAAAGCATAACAATTATGCCACATTGTTGAAGATTAACTTTAACTAATTTTCAGAAGCAATCAAAAATGTCAAACATAATTTTGAGAACTTGCACAACATTTGTGCATCTATTATGTGTGATGCAAAATACTTTTGGTCACTTAAGGACCACAAATCAACACCTAAAATCCATAGAACCAAAATTGCCCTCTTGCTGCCCAGCCTGGGCGCACGGCCGCATGGCAGGCTCCTCTTACTGCCTGGCCAGCACTTGGCCATGGGCAACAGCTGCCCTATTTTAAGGTTTTGCTTGGACCAAGTGGATTTAAGCTAAACTTTTGTGCACCAAAAATTTTAGAACTTATTCTAAATATTAAATCACACAATATAGATAAAATTCTAGATTCAAAATACCTTTTAGAAATGAAATTTCAAGTGCTTAAACATGCTTTCAAAAATAAGTTTAAGTAAGAATAATATTCTTAAAAAAAGCTCCAACAAACTCCAATCATATTGGATCTAAAATTGACCAAAACACCTTAAGGCCATAAACAACATGCTATATAAACATATAACATAAAGTAATGCCAAATCAACATTCAACATTAGCAACTATGAGTTAAAACATGCTCAACATATGAATTAACACATTAAACACATTTTTGCATAATTTCAAATTATCAATCAAAGAGACACATACAACATCATCTAAACACTCCAATTCGTAGCAAGGATCAACTATTTGGTGATTATGATCAATTCATCACATGAATTAATCAATAAAAAATCCAAATCATAGCATGAATTAGGCTCTGATACCACTTGAAGTCGCATATAGCCATAGGATCTAATAATCAAAGCATTCAGAACACTAATTAACTAGGCTACACATGATAACAAGGATTTAATCATTCCATTGATTCAAATTTGGTATGAGGATTACCTTGTTTTGCCAAAAAACCAAGCAAGCTAGAAGAAAGCTTTTGACTCTTCAAAACTACCTTCCAGCGGCATAGTAGAGTAGCGACCAAATTTACCTAATTTTTTTTGAGCTAAAAATTTTACTGGAACTTGACAACACCTTGCTGGATCTACAGTCCAAAATTCAACTCAATCAGAACTCGAAAAGGTCACCCAAAACTACGTCCAAGTCACTGCCAAAAACTGGATCTCCAAAGGCGAGCAATCCAATTGTCTTGCCTCTAATGTTAAGATCCACACACTAATGCAATAATCTAATCTCCTCAATATCAGTTGGAAAATATAGAGAAGATACACAGTGATGAAGACTTGATTTGGAGGTAAGAGAAGAAAATAGAGTGAAGCTTCAACATATGAGGCAACACTTGAAGATTGAAGGGAAAAGTGGAGAGAATCTAATTTTTCACACTAGATACTAGATTGCCACCTCTCTTTTCCTCTATATCTATATATAGAGTAAGGATGGTGCGATGCCACCACTAACTTGGCATTCAATTTGAATTTTGTGTGAATTTGAATTTAATTTGGAATCTTCATTTCATCTCATGAAATATCATCCAAATAAATTCTAATTCACACCAAAAGAACATTTCATTTTAATTTTTCCTCAAAAATTAATTCTCCATTTTAATTAAATTAGACCCCTTAATTTAATTAATTACCTTGACTTAACTCTTTAAGTCAATTAGCTTAACACTTTAAGCTAGCAATTGTTAACTTGTCCCCCTAAGTTAACTTGACCAATTGATAGTCATGTGGCATCACATAATTAATTCCTTAATTATTAGTTTAATTTAACTCCTTAAATTAATTAGATCAATTTAACAACTAAATTGATGAAGCCAAAAAATGACCACAACATTTGTGTCAGTCGGCCAACCTCCAAATTGATCATGTAGGAACTTTTCTAACTCTTAGAAAATTCCCTTTCATCACCTAGGATATGCAATTAGCTTTTGTGTGCGACCCATTAGGTTCTACCATTCATTGGACATGGGCTCACAAGTCTTTGTGACTTTGAAATATCAAATATTCACTTTAGTTTAAACTCCTTTAAACTATTCGACTTAATTCAAATAATCTCCATTAATTGAAGAATACTCAATCTCCATGGTCGATGTCTAACCTCAAGCCCATGGAGCCCAACTAGTTGGCCGAAATGAATGCTCTTGGAGAACCATTCTAGCTCTAACTATGCCAGCAAATACGGTCATTACATCTCCTATCTCCCGAACAAGGCCTAGGGTAAGATATTTGTCAACTCCTTAATAGCCTCAATTATTTATTTCTACTCTCAATGTTCGATTTCCTTTGTGACCTTATCTTTGGAAAACTCCTTTTCCAAATTATCATACTATGTTGCACAAGGATTTTATGGATTCATTATAAAATACATAAGAGATGTGTTCGCCCTTCACAATGACAAGGAGGCAAATCCCATTTTAGATCTCATAAACATCCATGTCTAAGTAGCTCATGCTCAATCTGCACCTGGATGACTCATTATGTGGCTGAAGAAGGGTCAAAGCATAAGGACCTAAACACAAGATTACAATGGATCCTTAGGTCAAAGGATTAATTATATGCACTAACGTAAGCTGGAGAACTTGCCACTACTAACTTGCCACTATGGCTATCTAGTGGATTCTTCATATGGGTCTTCAGTTCCTTGTTATCTAATATGAACCTACTAACATGCACCTATATCTCGTATGGCATTGCTCATGAAACGAAGCAATATCCAACTCCTTGGATTAATGCATCGTTAGTGCAATTCTATCCGGATCTTAGATGCCCATAGTCTCATAAGATCCTACAACTTGGAAGTTTTTAATATCACGACCATGTAAGACTTGTTTCATGATCACCACCTAGTGCATGATGAAGTCCCGTAGTCTTATGTGATCTAAGGGCTTCAACCAAATGCTAATAAAGTAAATATGTGCATAAGATAAAGATGACCATTTAAAGAATATCATTCAAACGTGATTGTATCACAAGTGAAATAGTTTACAACGCTAGTCTAATTGGCTTGCGGGGCACTATTCCAGTAAGATATTGCTCCATTTCATGAGCAATCTATGTTAGACATATGTGCATGTTGGTGGGTGCTTGTTAGAGAACAAGTTCATTGAAGACCCGTCCGAAGAATCCACTAGATAGTGGTAGCGGCAAGTTCTCCTATTTATGCTAGTGCATATTATTAATCCTTAGACTTGAGGATCCAAGGTAATCTTATGTTTAGGTCCTCATACCTTAACTCTTCCTTGACCACTTAGCGGCACATCCGGGTTGAGATTGGGTATGAGCTACTTAGACGTGGAGGTTTGTGAGATCGAAGATGGGATTCGTCTCGTCGTCATTGTGAAAAGCAAGTACATCTCCTATGTATTCTCTAATCATTGATTCCAGGAAATCTTTGGCCAATGTAGTATGATAATTTGGAAAAGGAGTTTACCAAATATAAGGCCATAAAGAGGAATCGAACATTGGGAATATAAACATAATTATCAAGGCTATTAGAAAGCCGGTAAATATCTAGCCCTTGGCCTCTTTCAGGAAATAGAAAATGAAATGACGATATTTGCTTAGTAAACGTAGAGCTAGAATGGTTCACTAAGTGCATATTCATTTCGACCAATTAGTTGGGCTTCATAGGCTTGAGGCTAGACATCGATCATGAAAATTAGGTACTCTTCAATTAATAGAGATTAATTGAGAGAGTTATTAGTTTAAAGAAGTTTAAACTAATGAAAATATTTCAATATTCAATATATTAAAAAAGTTGTGAGCCTATGTTTAATGAATGGGAGAACCTAATGGGTCACATAAAAAAGCCTAAAGGAAGTTCTATTTTATGGGAAGAATTTTCTAAGGAGTTAGAAAGTTGATCCTTGCCGTTTTTATGGAGATTATGATTGACTAAGTTTATAGTCATTTTGGCTTGATTAATTTAGTTGTTGAATTAATCACAATAATTTAAGGAGTTAAATTAGATCAATTATAATTAAATTAACTCCTTAATTTAATTAGTGCCATATGACTATTATTTAGTCAACTTAAAGAGTTAAGCTGTCACCTTCTAACTTAAAGAGTTAAATTAGATGACTTAAGGTGTTAAGTTGAGTTAATTAATTAAATTAAAGAGTTAATTTAATTAATGTGAGGAATTTATTTTAGAGAAAAATTCAATGAAAGAGTTCATTTGAGGTTTATTTGGAATTAATTTGAAAGACATTTCATGGGACAAAATGTAGATTCAAATTAAATCCAAATGCAAGTGAAATTCACATTTCATATGCAAGTGGATTGCTAACTTGGCCTACCACCTCATGGAGGGTGTGATGCCAACTTACACCACACCTCCCACTCCATAAATAGAGAGAGGTGGCTGACCATATTGGCAATGTGACGCTAGATTCCATTTTTCCCTCCAAAAAGTGTGATTTACTTATATGTTGAAGTTTCACACCATCCCCACAAAATTCTGTCTATATTTTTAGTCTTTCTAGCTGATTTGAGGAACATTTGAGCTCTACTTAGGTGCGTAAATCATAACATTAGAGGTTTCACATTTGGGGAGCTTTAGCTTTTGAAGATCCACTGTTGTCCAGTCATTTTGGAGACAGATTTGGAGGCCTTGCCGTGCTTGGAATTAGCTGGCATTTTAGTTGGAATTTCTCAAGGGTGTTAGAAGGTCTCTGCAAATTTTTAGCCTATTTGGAGTTGATTCGGTCCGCTAAATGTTGGCTTGATTCTACTGTGCGCGGATAGGCACTTTTAAGTGTTCATTGGTGTCTTCCTTGATTTTACCTTTAGATTAATCATTCAAGATTAGTTTATGCCATTAAGTTCTTATTAAATGTATGATTAGATCCTTGGATTTTGAGTAGACAAGCTTTATAATTAGATCCTTGGGCTACTCCTTACTTCAAGTGGTATAGAAGCCTAATTCATTCTTTAATTTGGATTTTTGTTGGATTGATTCATGTGATGAATTGATCAATATCACCAAATACTTGATTCAAATAATGGATTTAAGTGTTCGAATGATTTTGAGTGTGGTTCCTTTGTTGATGAATTGAAACATGCTAATATGTGTTTTAAGTGTTGATTCATATGTCAGTATGATTTTAATTCATAAATGTTAATGTTAATGTTAATTGTTGGTTTAGCATTATTTCATGTTATATGTTGATATAGCATGTTTAATTTGGCCTAAGGTGTTTTGGCCATATTTGAATCCAATTGGATTGGTGTTTTGTTGGAGATTTTGAAGAACGTTGATTCTTACTTGCACTCGATTTTTGAAGCATGTTTGAGCAGTTGAATTTCCACTTTTGAAAAGTATTTTAAATTTGGAAATTCATCCAATATGTGTGCATTAATGTTAACAAGGTGTCCTTAAATTTTTTGTGCACAAAAGTAGGCTATTTTATGCCTTGACTCGATCCAAAATAGAGGATGGCAGGTTGCTGCATGCCTAGCTGAGCAGCGGGCGCGTGCCATATGGCCGCGTAGGTTGGCCAGGCAGTAGCAAGCCAACCTCATTTTGGATAGGTTTTGAGGCTCAAATTGTTACTTTATGCTCAAAAACATTTTTGATTCACACTATTTAGATGCACAAGTGTTGTGTAAGTCCTTAAAATTATGTTTGAAATTTTTGAATGCTTTTAAAATCTTGTTCATGAGATGCATAATTGTTATACTTATTTTTGCTAGTTAATTAATTGTTTATGAGCTAAGCATTTAATTTGTTGAATTGAATGTCAATTCTTATTTATTGTTCATTTAATTGTTGAAGGGATGATGAATGAATGGAGATGAACATGAGCCTTTAATATTGATTTTATTTCTTTCAAATTGTTGAAAAAGGGTTGTATTAAATTGGGGTTGCATGCCTCTTAATTTCTATCTTGTAATGTTATAAAAGTGGAATCACTATGAGTGGGGATTTCTTTTCTCATGTAATTGTTGCAAGGAGATAAGAAGACCATTAGAGGCACAAAGACCCATAAATGTATGGGATACATTTGTGTAATAGCTAGATTTAATCAATCCACTAAAAATCAATTAAGTAGTGCACCTATGGCTCTAAAGTGCACTACTTGGTTAATGCCCATGTTCATCTCAACCTAGAAGCATGCCAGGCACATTTACTTATTTATGTTTTCTTTATCCTATTAATGTATAAGATGCATGGTTAGGATATAGAAAACCCAACTAAGAGATGATAAAATTGATGAGATCTTTGCAAGCAAGAAAAACCCTCCACTTGGAAGAGTCTAAGTGCTTTCAAAATATTAAGTCAAAATGGATACAAATTAAAAGGAGTTTTAATTAATCCATACATTTTACCAATAGTATGTGACATGAAATGCAACAAAATTTGTGTGATATCTCACGAGTCGTAGATCGCATTTGTGATGAAAAGCTATGCTCACATACTTAGTCTATGATGCATTATTATTTGACTCTTCTTATGCATTGTCTCACAAGTCGTGGAATGCCATAGTGTAGTTTCGAATCGAAGATTGATTAGCAGGTCCGACTCAATATCTACTATTGTAGATGTCACATGAGTCGTGAGTCTACATGAAAAGTAAGGCAAAACATATCAAGGGTTGCATAGAGATGCAATTACCAAAAGTTGAATACCTTGGAATTGTTTGTGGATATCTTACAAGTCATAGGTCCACTACAAATTATGAGATTTCCCAAATTCCTTAAGGTGGTGAGGAAATTGATAAAATAGTAGGAGAAAAACATGCTTGAAAGTCCATGAACATGTTTTCAATATCCATACTCAATGACATGCTTATATTATCTTTTTTCACCTCTGTAGATTTTTTGAAGTCTGAAATCAAAATTGCTAAGAATCAACTCAGCGTGGTTTTGGAAACTAATAATCTAAGTAGGCCAAACTTCCGCGATTAGCTTAAAAATGATAAGATTATTCTTGATTCCGAAAAGAGGGTTTATTTGCTTAGTCAAAGTCCGCCAGATACCATAGGAGATGATGTCGATGATGAGGCATGTGAAATGTTCACGAAGTAGGTAGATGATCTACAAGCACTACACCTCATGATGGCTTTTATGTCCAATAATCTCCAAAAGTATCATGAGCACATGAAAACGACTAATGAGATTCACTTGCACTTATAAGAGTTGTATAGTGTGCAAACTAGACATGAAAGGTTCTCATTGTCTATGGAACTCTTCTGTACTAGAATGAATAAAGGCTCAAGTGCCCATGTCATGGCCTTAAGATGATCGGTCTCATTGAGAAATTTGCTCAATTAGACATGATTATGGACAATCAGCTCTATGTGGATTTGATCCTTCAATCATTGCCTAGCTCGTTTGATCAATTCAATATAAACTTCAACATGTCGAAGCAAGAAATGGCGATTAATAAATTAGTCAATATGTTTGTGACCACCGAGGCAACAATGAAGAAAGACAAACCTTTGATGCTTGCCTCCTCCTTCAAGTTTAAGGGCCCTAAGGATGCTAGAAAGGGAGGTAAAAGGAAGAGAAGTTTTTTCTCTAAGGGAAAGCAACAATTAAAGTCCTCAGGAAGAGTCAAGAAGAAGAAAGAGCCCAAAGTCGATGCAACTTGTTTTTGCTATGGCAAGAAAGGCTATTGGAAAAAAAATTGCAAGAAACATCTTGCAACCCTTGGGAAGGGTATGTACTTTATTGAAGTGAACTTAACGATGAATTCTTCCTCATGGGTATTTGATACCGCATGTGATTTTCACCTTTGTAATTCGTTATAGGGGATGGAAAGAAGGAGTCTCAATGTTGGGGATATGATCTTACACTTAGGCAATAGAGCAAAAGTTGCTGCCAAAGTCGAAGGCGTCATCAAGTTAGACTCATGGAACTCCTTTATTGTTCTTGATTCTTGCTATTATGTATCCAATCTTGTTAATAACATTATTTCTATTCCCATTTTGGATAATGAAGGATTTGATTTTTCTATATCCAATAGGAATTTGAAGGAAATAAAGAATGATTATTTAATTGCTCAAGGTACACTAAGTAATGGATTATACATTTTGAATTCTCAACCATCATTAATACACATTCAACAAAGTAAAAGAAAATTAGATATCCAAGAAGTTGTCATGCTATGGCATGCAAGACTTGGACATATTTCCAAAAATAGGATGAACAATTTATAAGCCCTCAAAGTACTAAACATTGAGGGTCTTCCTACTTGTGAATATTGTCTAAAGGAAAAAAATAATGAAAGCTCCTTTTGTAGGACAAATAGAATGAACCACAAGTCCTTTGAATTTGATCCATACGGATGTTTGTGGCCCACTAAGAGTTAGTGTGAAATGAGGCTATTCTTATTTTATTACCTTCACTAATGATCATACTCAATTCGGACATGCGTGTCTTATGAAATACAAGTCCGAAGCTTTTTGAAAAGTTCAAAGAGTATATAAGAATGAAGTAGAAAAACAATTAGGACTAAGTATTAAAGCTCTTCGTTTGGATCGAGGAGGAGAATACTTAAGTACTGAATTCTTAGATTATTTTAAGGAGAATGGGATTCTCTCCCAATGGACTCCACCCAGCACACCCGAACACAATGGGTAGCCAAGAGGATAAATTGTACCTTGTTGGACATGGTATGTTCCATGATGAGTTTCACCAATATGCCTTTATTTTTTTGGGGATGTACCTTAACAAAAACAGTGATGCTACTAAATGTAGTATCCTCAAGAGCGGTGCGAAAGATACCACATAAGATATGGTATGACAACGCTCCTTCATACTCTTTTCTAAGAGTTTGAGGGTCTTCGCTTAGATCAAGCGATTAGTGAAAGACAAGTTGGATGGTAGATCTACCTTGTACAAGTTTGTGGATACCCAAGAGAGTCTTTGGGTTATTATTTTTATGATCCCTCGGTACAAAAGGTGTTTGTTTCAAGGAATGCCAAATTTTTGGAAAAGGAATTTCTATTAGATAGAAATGGCGTTGTTGTTGAACTTGATCAAGTTCAAGATGATCAAAATATCCCACAAGCGGTAGAAACAAGTGAACACTAAGAGCCTAACACAAATCCTCTGAGAAGATCAGACCAGATTAAGAAACAACTCAAAGGTTCGGATTCCTTCATTAGATGGGCTAATCGGATAGTGATCTGAAGACCTATGAGAAAGTTATGTTGGACATAGATTCGGGACATTGGCTAAACGCCATGAAATTCGAAATGGACTCTATATACTCCAACAAAGTATGAACTTTGGTAGATCCACCGAAGGGTATCGTAACCATTAGTTGCGAGTGGATTTGTAAGTGAAAGCTAGGAGCCAATGGAGAGGTTATGACCTTTAAGGCAGACTAGTGGCAAAAGGTTACACTCAAAGACCTAATATTGATTTTAAGGAAACCTTTTCACCGGTCATCGCTATGCCTAAGTCTATTATGATTTTATTTTCCATAATTGCATATTATGACTATGAGATATTACAAATGGATGTGAAAACTTCTTTTCTCAATGAAAACATTGAAGAAGAAATCTATATAGAGCAACCACAAGGTTTTACATCTAGAGGGAGTGAGCAAAAGGTTTACAAACTCCAAAGATCCATTTATGGACACAAACATATATCCCGAAGTTGGAATATATGTTTTGATAAGACAGTCAAATTATTTGGCTTTGTCAAAAATGTGTATGAGCCTTGTGTGTACAAGAAGGCTAGTGGGAGTAGTATACAGTTTATTGTGCTTTATGTCGATGACATTCTTCTCATTGAAAATGAGAGAGAAATGTTAGAGTGTACTAAAGCATGATTATCTACTAAACTCCCCATGAAGGATTTGGGAAAATCATCATTTATATTAGGAATATGAATCTATAGAGATGGATCGAAGAAGATGTCGGGGCTTTCCCAAATATTGTACATTGACAACAAACTAAAGAGGTTTCGTATGGAAGAATCCAAGAAGGGATTTATTCCTATGGGATATGGTCTTCGTCTCTCCAAGTCTATTGCCCTTGAGACTGATGATGAGAGAGAAACAATGTCCTATATACCTTATGTATCCGCTATAGAGAACATAATATATGCTATTCAATGTACAAGGCTGGATGTAACACACACTTTAAGTGTTACGAGCCACTTTCAATTCAACCTCGATGAACGTCACTGGAAAGCTGCAAAAGCAATCATTAAATAATTGAGAAGAACTAAGGATTTATTTTTGGTATATGGCAATAGAGAATTGAAGCTTGAGCAATTTTTAGATTCTAGTTTTCAATCCGATGTAGATAACCTAAAACCCACTTCAGGATTTATATTTTGCCTCAATGGCGGCGTGATGACTTGAAAGAGTTCCAAACAAGACACCACGATCGATTCTACCACTGAGGCATAATATATTGTAGCTTTGGAAGTTGTAAAGGAAGGTGTTTGGATGAAAAACTTCATCCAAGAGTTGGATATAGTGCCTAGTATTGTTGAGCTTGTAATTATTTTCTGTGACAACAACGGAATGGTTGCGCAAGAAAAAGAGCTAAGATCTCATCAATGATCTAAGCATTTTTGTGGTGTTATCATTTGATATGTGAGATCATTAATAGACGCAACCTCCGAGTGGAGAGGATGGCCTCAAAAGAGAATATAGCAAATCCATTAACAAAAACCCCTAATGTAAAAGGTCTTTCAAAGACATCTTGGGAAGATGGGTCTTAAGACTATGTGGAGTAATCTTTAAGGCAAATGGGAGATTGTTGAAATAGTATCGCGCACCCAATTAGATTGGGATGTGACTTGTGATATAATTTTGATTGAATGATATTCAAATAAAATGGCCATCTTCATTTTATGTTTATTGTACTTTACTAGCATTTGGTTGAAGCTCCAAGATCACACAAAACTAAAGGACTTGGTCACATACTGAGTAGTGATCATGAAGTAAAGTCTTTCACGATTGTGATCCTAAAATATTTCAAGTCATAGTATCTTAAAAGATTAGGTATCTAGGATTCAGATAGACTTGCATTAACGATACATAAATCCAAGAAGTTCGATATTGCTCCATTTCATGAGCAATCCAAATTAGACATGGGTTTATGTTAGTGGGTGTTTGTTAGAGAACAAGTTCGTTGAATAATCGCCCGAATCCACTAGATAGCTATAATAACAAGTCAGTAGTGGCAAGTTCTCTTGCTTATGCTAGTGTATATTATTAGTCCTTAGACCTGAGGATCTATGGTAACCTTGTGTTTAGGTCCTCATACCTTAACTCTTCCTCAACCACTTAGCAGGTCATTTGGGTTGAGATTGGGTATGAGCCCCTTAGACATGGAAGTTCGCGAGATCCAAGATGGGATTTATCTTCTCGTCGTTGTGAAATACGAGTGCATCTCCTATGTATTCTACAATAATCGATTCCAGAAAATCTTTGGCCAATGTAGTATGACAATTTGGAAAAGGAATTTTTCAAAGATGAAGTCATAAAGAGGAATTGAACATTAGGAATAGGAACATAGTTATCGAATCTATTAGGGAGCTGGCAAATATTTTGTCCTAGGCTTCTTTCAGGAGATAGGAAATAGAAGGACCGTATTTGCATAGGAAGAATAGAGCTAAAATGGTTCACCAAGAGCATATTCATTTCAACCAATTAGTTTGGCTCCATGGGCTTGAGGCTAGACATCGGCTATGGAGATTGGATACTCTTTAATTAATAGCTATTAATTGAAAGACTTATTACTTTAAAGGAGTTTAAACTAATGCGAATATTTCAATATTAAATATGTCACAAAAGTTGTGAACCCATGTCTAATGAATGGGAGAACTTAATGGGTCACACACAAAAGCCTAAAGGAAGTTCTATTTGATGGGAGGAATTTTCCAAGGAGTTAGAAAGTTCATCATTGCCCTTTTTATGTACATTACAGTTGACTAAGTTTTTAATCATTTTGGCTTAGTTCCATATGACTATTAATTACTAAAGTTAACTTAATGAATTAAGTTGACACCTTCTAACTTAAAAAGTTAAGTTAGATGACTTAGGGGGTTAAGTCAAGTAAATTAATTAGATTAAAGAGTTAATTTAATTAGTGTGAGGAATTTATTTTGGAGGAAAATTCAAATGAAGGAGTTCATTTGAGGTTTATTTAGAATTAATTTGAAAGACATTTCATGAGATGAAATGTAGACTCAAATTAAATCCAAAGGCAAGTGAAATTCACATTTCACATGCAAGTAGATTGCTAACTTGGCATACCACCTCACGGAGGGTATGATGCCAACTTGAATCACACCTCCCACTCTATAAATAGAGAGAGATGGTCAGCCACATTGACAATGTGATGGTAGATTCCATTTTTCCCTCCAAAAAGTGTAATTCACTCATATGTTGAAGTCTCACACCATCCTCACCAAATTCTCCATATTTTTGGTCCTTCCCTTCTTCTCCCTTTGGTTTTCTAGCTGATTGGAGAAATATTTGAGCTCTCTTTAGACATGTGGATCATATCATTATAGGCTTCACATTTTGGGAGCTTTTGCTCTTGAAGATCTACTGCTAATGAGTCATTTTGGAGATAGATTTGGAGGCCTCGCCATGCTTGAAATTGGCTAAAATTTTTACTTGGGTTTCTCAAAGGTGTTGAGGAGATCTCTATAAATTTTCAGCCTATTTGGAGTTGATTTGGTTAGTCAAGTATTTTCTTGATTCTGTTGTGAGCGAGTCGCCACTTTAAAGTGTTCGTTGGTGTCTTTCTTGATTCTACCTTTAGATTAAGCATTCAAGGTTAGTTTCTACCATTAAATCCTTATTACATGCATGATTATATTCTTAGATTTGGAGTAGATAAGTTTAATTTAACCTATTTTTGGTTTTATAATTAGATCCTTGGGCTACTCCTTACTTCACTTTGACAGGCCTATCATATTTTGATGGAAGAATGTGTACCGTTACATGAGGAGATGGAATGGTTTTTTGAAGAATGGAACTAGCTTGGAATATATATATAGGCAAATAATCTTCAAGTTCATATTCTTCAATTGAGAGGTGCCTCTTCATCATCTGAAAAAGAATCTTGAATGGTGAACACCATTTCTTCTATTTGTTCCTCTTGTTCAGAGTACAATGATTCAACATTTGTTTTAGATAGAGTTGTACCTAAATATTGTAGAACCTGAGGCATCATATTGGCAGTCTTGTTTCTCTTGTTAGGGTAATTTTTTGTAAAGTGCCTTTTCTTTTCGCAAAGGTAGCAACGATCAGTGTTCTTTCTCCTAAAAGGTTTCCCTTCAAAGAACCTTAAGCGTTTCTTCTTTCTCTTGAATTTCTTGAGGAGTGGCTTCTTGGAGGAAGAACATGAACACTTCTCTTTGCCTTTACATTTTCTCTCTAAGCAGGATTTGTTGCAGGCCTTCTTCAAGATAAATCGATTATCTTGAAGCTCTTTGAAGAAGTTTTGTTGTTCGCAAAGCTTGTCAAGAGTTGAAAAAGTCATTGATGAATTTTTCCAAGGTCTATATGAGCCATATCTCTTCTTGTGGCGAGAATCATCCTTTAGAGCTCTGGCTGGATTTCTTTATGAAGTGATGCGAGGAAAACATGCTTCGAATTTAGGTCGTTAGATCCATTCAACATGTAGAATAGCTGGTACATCCTTTGGAAGTGGAAGTCAAGATCCTTCTTCTTGAGAGAGCAACATCTCATAGAGAAATAATCCTGTTTTTCCATTTTGCTTATGAGAGAGACATCTCCAATGAATTCCAAGAAATCCTTGCGCAAGGTGATATGATAATTTGAAAATGGAGTTTTTCAAAGTTGATGTCATAATAAGGAATCAAACATCTAGAATAGATACATAGTTATTGAGACTATCAAGGATCCAACAAATATATTGCCCTAGGCCTCCTTCGAGAGATAAAAAAAGAAGGACCATATTTGTATGGCAATCGTAAGTAGTAACAATTCACCTCTTTATAATTCATTCATCCAATTCATTAAGCTCCATCGGCTTGTGCTAGGCATCAGCTATGGAGATTGGGTACTTTTTAATGAATAGAGATTAATTGATAGAGTTATTAATTTAAAGGAGTTTAAACTAATTCGAATATTTTTAATATTCAAATTATCACAAAGAGTTGTGGGCCCATATCTAACGAATTGATGAACTTAAAAGGTCACATACAAAAGCTTAGAACACTCTCACTTGATTGAAGAAATTTTCTAAGAAGTTAGGTAATTGAGGTGATCAAGTTTATTAGAGAAAGAGAGAGCAAAATAACTAATTAACAATTGGTCTCTTTAGCTTGATTAATTTAAGTGTTAAGTTAATCAAAATAATTTAATTTTTATTAGTTTAAAGGAGTTTAAACTAATTCAAATATGTTTAATATTCAAAGTATCACAAAGAGTTGTGAGCCAATGTATAATGAATTGATGAACCTAAAGGGTCACACACAAAAGTTTAGAACACTCTAACTTGATTAAAGAAATTATCTAAAGAGTTAGGTAATTGAGGTGATCAACTTTATTAGAGAGAGAGAGAGAGAGAGAGAGAGAGAGAGCAAAATGGCTAATTATCAATTGGCCTCTTTGGCTTGATTAATTTAAGTGTTAAATTAATCAAAATAATTTTAAAATTTAAATTAGGCTAATCAAATTAAGGAATTAATTTCATTGATATCATGTAGCAATTTTAATTAGTCAAAGTCAACTTAAAGGGTTAAGTTGATTTTATTAACTTAAGGAGTTAAGTTAAACAAAATAAATTGCAAGGGAATATATTTTTGGAGGAAAATTAAATGAAAGAGTCCATTTAAATTAACGAGTTGGAATTTTTAATTCAAAAAATTAAAATTGCAACTTGACTAGCAAGTTGGCATCTTAGGTGGCATTATGAGGTGTGTGTGTGTGTGTGTGTGTGTGAGATAGAAGCTTCCCAAGCTTCTGTTTCACACTATAAAACCCCCTCTCGTGGCTGGCTATATGGTTTTAATTTCCAGTTGCAATTTCCCTCTCATTTGTGTGGTGATTTCATGTGTTGAGAGAAATCACTCTCAAGATTCCCTCCAACAAATTTTCTTTCTTCAATAACTTCCTCACACTTTCTTCTTCATCCTCCTCACATCTTTCACTAATTGAGAGAGGATTGAAAGTCATTTTAGGTGCGTGGACTAGCATTAGAGGCTTCACATTTGGGAGCTTTGAAGTGGTGAATTAAGATCTTTCAAGTTTGTGGCCAATTTTGGTGTTGATTATCAACCGGCAGTTTTACTTCAATATTTTCTATTTTACCTCCAATTGGAGCACGTCTTGGAGGATATTTTTCTAGCTAAAGTAGCTGTAGTTTCCATCCATAAGAGAGGAGTTGGAGATCCTTGGAGAAAAAAGCGACTTCCTTGCTTAGAAAGTGTTCCACAGTGAGATCTTCTAGTTGCCTTCCAATTTTAGGATTGACGTAACATATCTCCATCTTTTTAATCCAATTTTGAGGAATAGAATAGATCCTTGGGAAGAGGATATGTTGATTAATTTTTCCTATTTTTGCAAATTATTATGGATCCTAGCATATCCTCTACCTTGAAAAGGAAATTGTTTGGATGAAAAATTTCATCCAAAAGTTAGATGTAGTGCCTAGCATGCAAGAGCTAATAATTGTCTATTGTAAAGACAATGGAGCCATTGCACATGCAAAAGAGCCAAAATCTCATCAATGATCCAAGTACATTTTAAGGCGATATCACTTGATCCGAGAGATCATTGATAGATGTGACATTTGAGTGGAGAGAGTTATGTTGGAAGAGAAAATGGTAGATCTACTAACTAAATCCCTAAAGAAAAAGGTCTTTGGAAGACATATTGAGAAGATGGGCAAAAGGACTATGGGGCATTAGCTTTGGGCAAGTAGGAGATTGTTGGAGCAGAACCCTACAAGCCAATTAAATTGGCATGTATAACTACTCTATGTAACAGTTTTGATTGAATGATATTTATTAAAATGGCCATATTCCTCTTATGCATTTATGATTTCTTCACATGCATTTGGTTGAAATCCTCAAATCATACAAGATTATGGGATTTGATCACACATATGATGGTGATCATGAAATAAGCTTCTATGATCATGATTTTAAATATTCCAAGTTATAAAATCTTATAAAATAGGGCATCTAAGATTAAGATAATTTGCACTAACAATGCATATTCCAAAGGATTGGATACTGCCCTATGTCATGGGCAATCTATGTCAGATATAGATCCATGTTAGTAGGTGTTTGTTAGAAAATAAGTTCACTGAAAACCTGCTTAGAGATTCCATAAAGTAGTCGTAGTGGCACTTCGATAGTGGCAAGTTCTTTAACTTACGATAATGCATATTAATCCTTTGACTTGAGGTTCTACAGTAACCTTGTATTTAGGTCTGTGTGCTTTGATATTGCTCCAACCATATAACGGATTGCTCAAGGCTTAAGTTGGGCACAAACTACCAAAGTATGGATGTTGGTGAGTTCCAAGATGGGATCCATTTTGCCCGTCTATGAAGAATGAGTTGATCTCCTATGTATTCTAAGATGATCGATTCTAAGAAATCCTTGTGCAAGGTAATATGAAAATTTAAAAAAAGAATTTTGCAAAGTTAAGGTCATAATGGGGAATCAAACATTAAAAATAGATACATAATTATTGGGGCCATTAGGGAGGCGGCAAATATCTTGCCCTATACCTCTTTTGAGAGATAGGAAATAGAAGGACCATATTTGCACGACAATTGTAAGCAATAATAGTTCACCCCTCAATTAATTCATCCAATTGGTTGGGCTCCATAGGCTTGCGCTAGACATCGACTATGGAGATTAGGTACTTTTCAATTAATAGATATTATCTGATTGAGTGAATAGTTTAAAAGAGTTTAGACTAATCAAAATATACAATATTCAATATTCAATAAATCATAAAAGTTGTGTACCCATGTCCGATTAATTGGTGAACCTAAAGGGTCACATAAAAAATCCTAAAACACTCTCACTTGATTGAAGAAATTATCTAATGGGTTAAATAATTGAGGTAATCAAATTTAGTAGAGATAGAGAGGAAGTTAAGTAATTATCCATTGGTCACTATGGCTTGATTGATTTAAGTGTTAAATTAATCAAAATAATTTAAAGAGTTAAATTAGGTAAATTAAATCAGATTAATTTAATTGATGACATGTGACAATTTAATTAGTCAAAGTCAACTTAAATAGTTAAGTTGATTTTATGAACTTAAGTAGTTAAGTTAATCTAATTAGACTAAGGAGTTAATTTAACTAGTTTGGAAATCTAATTTTGAATGAAAAATTAACTGGAAGATTCCATTTAAAATTAGTGAGCTAGTATTTTAATTAAGAATTAAAAATTAAACTTGATTAGCAACTTGGCATCTATGTGGCATGGTGAGGTGTGTGTGATAGAAGTTTCCTTAAACTTCTAAATCACACTATAAAACTCCATCATGGCTAGCCATTTTTGTGCTTAATTCCAGCTGCATTTTCTCTCCCATAAAGTGGTGATCTCATGTGCTAGAGAAATCACCCACTAGATTTCCTCCAACAACTTTCTCTCTCCAATAACTTCCTCACACTTTTTTCTTCATCTTCCTTCATTCTCCTCTTCTTTCTAGCTGATTTAGAGTGGTTCTAGGTGTGTGAACTAGCTTTAGAGGCTTCACATTTGAGGAGCTTTGAAGTAGTGGATCAAGTTCCTTCAAGGTGGTGACTACTTTTGCTTCTTGAGGTGACCGGCATATTTTGCAATTGGAGTTGCTATTTTTCCATCTTCCTTCATCACTTTGGAGGAGTTTTTTCCAGCAAGAGTTGCTGGAGTTGCGGTCAATTGGAGAGGAGTATGAGATCCTTGGAGAAAAAGGAAAATTCCTTGTATAGAAAGGGTTCCATAATGAGATCCTCCTAGTTGCCTTTCATTTTCGTGATTGGGGTAACATTTCTCCATCCTTTTAATCCAATTTTGAGACATAGAATAGATCCTTAGGCAGAGAATGTATTGGTTAATTTTACCTATTTTTGCAAATTATTGTGGATCCTAACACCTTCTCTACCTTCACAATTGGCATCTGCCAAGTCCACTATCTAATTGTGCTATCTTTACAAAGAATTTCACAAAAATTTAGTTTGTGGCATTCCCAATATTCTAGATAATAATCAATAACAATCAAAGATGTTTTATGTGGCCCAGCGGCATAAGTCTTCTACATAATGTGGGAGGTCAGGAGTTCGAGCCCTAACGGACTCCTGATGTGTGTGTATAAATAAAAAAAATAAAAAGCAGATTTGGCGAAGGCCAATGGTCACCAGAAAATAATTCCATCTTTTGGCACCTATTCAGATTTTTTATGCATCACATTGCCTAATTAAATCCACTAGATCAGAGCGTAACTTCTAATTTTTCGTTAACAATGCAAAGCTACTATTTCAGTACAAGATGCTAAATAATTATTTTACATTCCATGGCACATTAAGTAATATTCTAAGTCACTCGTTTCAAAACTTCAGCCACAAAATATACCACTGTAGCAAGCTTTTTTTCATGACAGAAATACGACCAACACAAGAATGTTTTCTATCCAATACATAAGCAATTATCATAAAGTATTTCTCTTCCAACCAGTCCCTCAACTGAAACTCCACATCCATATCCCATCGCACAGCCTGATGACTACGCAATCAAATTACAACCAATGTTCTCAACTCAACCTGTGTCCATTACAAAAATGACGACAAAACAAAATTTTGGATTATAATGAATAAAATAAACCAAAAGAGCAGCCAAGAAAACAAAAACGAAAAGTCAAACCTTTCTTTTGGAGGCCAACAACTTCTTAGCGATGGTTATCTTAGGATGTTGAAATCCTAGTCTCTGATCTTTTAATTTATTAAGACCTGTAAAATTCGGCATATTTATATGTCAAAATTAAATAATTGAATAAGAAAATTGAGTTTAAATTGAGTAGAATGAATCTATCCACGTTGGAAAAAAGGGTACAGGTGTGTAAATAAAATAATTAAAATTTATTTTTAATATACCTCGATGGGCAAACTCCTATAAAAAATTTAGCTTAGAAGCTAGAGCTATGACTTGAACTCCTAACTTTTTAGTGGATTTGTGACTCTTCATTGAAAGAGTAATTTACGGGATTTTCTCCTATAGTTGTGCCCTTGAAAGAAAGAATTATGATTCTAATAAAGAATTATGTCTTGTCAACAAAATTGCATTGCACACCTATAAATAGGAGTGCCTAGAACCCAACTAAAAGAAGAGAAGAAAAAAGCATAGTAGCATTTATTTGAGCATTACACTAAGCACTATCACCTCACTACCCATTTCATAAAAGAGTTTCAAGTCAATTTGGTTCTCCATTCTGATCAATTGGAGTGTTGCCTTTGATCGGGAAGAGTCGTTGTATTTTGGGAGGTTATTTGTCAGTTACCTTCTACACTGTAGAGGGACAAATAAAGCTTTAAAGACACTATTAGAGCAACAGGCCTCGACTCATGGTTTTCATTATTGCATTTGACACATTCAAGTAGGATCTCCAACTTTCTTGTTCTATTTGGTATTGTTCATATATATATATATATATATATATATAAAGGCAGTCTAAATGTTTTATATGTTTTATGTTTTAGCTTTTCACATCTAGAATATATATCTTATATGGTTTTATATGTTAAATTAAATTTAAATTCTTGATTTTCTAATTTTTAGGCACAAGACCCCCCCCCCCTCTAACCTTCTTGTTCTATTTGGTATTGTTCATATATATATATATATATATAAAGGCAGTCTAAATGTTTTATATGTTTTATGTTTTAGCTTTTCACTTCTAGAATATATATGTTTTATGGTTTTATATGTTAAATTAAATTTAAATTCTTGATTTTCTAATTTTTAGGCACAAGACCCCCCCCCCCCCCCCCCCCCTCAAATATTCTTTCCTAACAATTTAATGCTTTATTATGTGTTAATATTTGTGTTTTCCATATTATGTGGAAAGCATAGTGCTTAGTGAAGATTAATTTGCTTGCCCGTACATGCTTTAAAGGAAAACAGATTCTGATTTTGCTTTCCCAATAAAATAAGTGTTGGCAATTAGTTAGTTAAGCTACGGTATTCTTCATTAATTTCAAAAAAAGAAGAAAAGAAGAAAAGAAAAGAAGAAATGTCTTTAAAGGATTAGATTTAGATAGGGGTGTTCGTGGTTCAATTTGGATCGGTTTTGGGACAAAAGCCAACCGATCCAAACTATATAATGTATATTGGATCGGTTTGGATCGGTTGGACTTTTATTGTAAATCCGATCCAATCCAATCCATTTTAAATCGGTTTGGATTGGATCGGTTAATCGATTTTTCAATTTAAATATTTAATTGAAATATTTGACAAATTACTATTGATAAGTAAACTAATTTAATCAATCAATTTGTAAATTTTATTTAGCTATCATATCACACTAATCTTGTGGAATTAAGTTAAATTATGTAAGAACACACAATTATAAAGTTATAAGTTCACAATAATTATCCCTATATATTTGATTTTTGAAAGTGAAAAAATCCTAAGTTTAGTTTATTTTAATTTATTTGTGTATTTTACAATTAAGATATATATTTTTTATATTATTAGTATATAAATTTTGGTTCGGTTTGGATTGGATCAGTTTTTTAGATTAAAACCGAAAACCGATCCAATCCAATCAGTTTTAAGAAAAGAAATCCAATTCAATCCAAAAAAGTTCGACTTTGATCGGTTTTCGGTTTTTTGGATCGGTTCGTCGGTTTTTTTTTTTGGATTCGATTGGATTTGAACACCCCTAGATTTAGATTCAGTTCTTTGATTTAAAAGCTGAACAGGTTTTGACTTTATTGCCAAGAAACAATTGCTAGAATTTTCTTATATATATACACATACACACATATAGAGGTTGGTGTTGCTCGATTTTCGTAAAACGGATTCTACACCTTTTGAAATAATCTTTGCCTTTAAGGGAACAATTATTATTATTATTAATTTTTTTTTTTTTTTTTTTTTTTTGTGTAATTGCTGGATGTGTTTTGGTTCAGTTCGGAATTTAGATTAGGAACCCGGCACCCTTTTGAAATCTGCTTAATAGAATCTGTGTATGTTAAAACAAGCAGAACAATTTCTGTTGTCTAAGAAATTCATACTTAATTTGATATTTCGAATTCCATACTACCAGTGTCTAATAGGGAACAAACTCTATTTTAATTCCAGGGGTTATCTTGAAGCAACCTTATTTTAAGATAACTCATTCTTCTTCACTAAAATTCTGAGCACTCTATTAATAAATTGTTGTATTTCCAATACTCGTCATGACATCAAATAATGAGGCAACTAATGTTGTGAGTATTGAGTCCAACGTTAATGGCGTTGGTAGTGGAGTTCGAACCACTCTAGTTGCTTCTATATCTATTATGAAGGGGCAAGTAGAGAAGCCCAAAACATTCAACGGGTATGAGAAGATGAATCCTGATATCACTGAGGTGCACAAGCTTCACTTTCTTTTCTTCTCCTACCTCCAAATCAAGTCTTTATCATTGTGTGTCTTCTCTATATTCTCCAGTTAATATTGAGGAGAATAGGTTATTGTGTTGGTGTGTGGATCTTAATATTAGAGGCAAGATAATTGAATTACTCGCCTCTGGAGATCCAGTTTCTGGCAGCGTCTTGGAGGAAGTTCTGGGAGACCTTTTCGAGTTCTGATTGAGCTACTTTTTGGACTATAGATCTGGCAAGGTATTGTGGAGTTCCTGTAAAATTTTCAGCTCAAACAAAAATCATTTGGTAGGGGAAATCTGGTCGCTTCTCTGCTACGCTGCTGGAAGGTAGTTTTGAAGAGTCAAAAGCTTTCTTCTAGCTTCCTTGCTTTTTTTGCAAAACAAGGTAATCCTCATACCAAATCTAAATTAGTGGCATGTTTAGATCCTTTTTATCACATGTAGCCTTAGGCAAGTGAGGCACTAGGATCCAATAATTAAAACTTTGAAAGCTGCAATTAACTAGTGCTTCATATGCAAACAAGGATCTAAACATGCTTATGATTCAGATTTGGAAGAAGTATTACCTTTATTAGCAAAATCGAAAGGAAAGATGAAGAACACTTATTCAAACTAGAAATTGGCAAATAGTGGCACAACAAATTTGGAGCAACTTCAGCCCCATCTAAGCTCCTTCAAAAATTCTAAAAAAATTCCAATAGCTTCATAGCTCTTGGATGAATCTATTGTAGAAATTTCAGATCAAAATTCTTTTTGGATCTCCTGGAATAAAATCATCAAATTACTACCCTGACTGGTGGATCTCCAAAGGCTAGCAATCCTATTGTCTTACCTCTATCAATATGATCCATGCACCAATGCTATTTCCTATTTCTCCTCAATATTAGCTGGAGATTGAGAGGAGAAATGAGAGGTAGATGGCCTATTTAGGGGTTGGAGAAGAAGAGAGAGTGAAGCTTCAACTCATGAGGCAACACCTGAAGGAGGGAAAAATGTGAGAATCTAATTCTTCACATGGAAGATCATTGTACCGCCCACCCTCATCTCTATATCTATATATAGAGGGAGGATGGTGTGATGTCAAGGTGATATCACACCTTCCTCAAGGTGGGGGACCGCCCACTTGCTTTCAAGTTGGCAAATTCAATTCAAATCAAATTTGAATTTTGTGTGCATTTCAATTATATTTGGAATCTAATTTCAAATTAATTAAAATGCTACACCAAATGAACCTTTCATTTGAATTTTCCTCCAAAAAGATTCCTCTCATTAATTAAATTAAACACTTTAATTTGAATAATTAATCCTTGACTTAACTTTTAAGTCAACAAGTTTAACTCTTTAAGCTAAGAATTGTTACTTATCTCTTTAAGTTAACTCGACCAATTGATGGTCATATGACACCGTATAATTAACTCTTTAATTATTGATCTAATTTAACTCAAATTAGTTGATTAATTTAACAATTAAATTAATCAAGCCAAAGTTGATCTTAATTTTCAGTCACCCCAAAATCGGCCTCTTGGATTGAATTTCCTAATACTTAGAAAAACTCCTCCATCAATTAGGAAACACAATTAGCTTTTATATGTGATCTGATAGGTTATACCATTCATTGGACATGGGCTCACAACTCCTTGTGAATTTTGAATACCATATATTCATTTTAGTTTATACTCCTTCAAACTAATCGGCTCAATTTAATTAATCTCCATTAATTGAAGAGTACCCAATCTCCATGGTTTATGTCCAACCTTAAGCCCATGGAGCCCAACTAATTGGCCAAAATGAATGCTTTTAGAGAACCATTATAGCTTTACGCATACCATGCAAATACGGTATTTTCATCTCCTATCTCCCAAAAGAGGCCTAAGGTAAGATATTTACCGGCTCTCTAACAACCTCAATACTATGTCTCTATTCCTAATGTTTGATTCCACTTTATGACCTTATCTTTGGAAAACTCATTTTCCAAATTGTCATACTACCTTGCGCAATTATTTCTTGGAATCAATCATTATAGAATACATAAAAAATGTACTCACCCTTCACAAAGATGAGAAGTCGGGTTCCACTTGGATTTCACAAACCTCCATGTCTAAGTAGCTCATGGCCAATCTCGACCCAAACGGCCCGCTAAGTGACCAAGGAGTAGTCAAAGCATGAGGACCTAAACACAAGGTTACCATGAATCCTCAAGTCAGAGGACTAATTATATGCACTAGCCTAAGCTAGAGAACTTGCCACTACCGACTTGCCAATTCGGCTATCTAGTAGATTCTTCGGGCAAGCCTTCAGTATTTTGTTCTCTAACAAGCACCAACTAATATGCATCCATATCTCATATGGGATTGCTCATGGAACGGAGCAATATCGAACCCTTGGATTTATGCATCATTTGTACAAGTCTATTTGGATCTTAGATGTCCTGTCTTATAAGATCATGTGATTTGGAAGATTAAAGATTACGACTATGTAAGACTTATTCATGATCACCACCCAGTGTATGATCAAGTCTCATAGTCTTATGTGATCTAAGGGCTTCAACCAAACGCCAGTGAAGTAATAATGAACATAAGATGAAGATGGCCATATAATGAATATCATTCAATCAAGATTGCATCATGAGTGAAATAGTTTACAATGCCAATCTAATTATCTTGCAGGCACTATTCCAACAATCTCCCACTTGCCCTAAAGTCAATTCCCTATAGTCTTAAGACCCATCTTCTCAAGATGTCTTTAAATGACCTTTTGCGATAAGGGTTTAGACAGTAATTCTGCTATATTCTCTTTTGAGGCAACTATTTCCACTCAGTTGTCGCCTCTATCAATCGATGCCATATATCAAATGATAACACATTTACTTTGTTTAGATTACAGATGAGATCTTAGCTCAAGTTCTAAATTGTCTTCCAAAGATAATCGTTAGCCCATGCACGCTAAGCACTATATCCAACTCTTAGATGAAGTTTTTATTCAAATACCTTCCTTTGCGGTTTCCAAAACCATAAAATATTTCACCTCTGTGGTAGACTCGGCTGTGGTGTCTTGTTGGAACTCTCTCCAACTCATTGTGCCGCTATTGAAGCAAAATTTGAATCCAGAAATGGATTTTAGGTCATCTAAATTGGATTGGAAACTTGAATGCAAAAACTCCTCGAGTTTCAACTTTCCATTACCGTATACCAAAAACAAGTCTTTTGTCCTTCTCAAGTACTAAAAGATTGTTTTAATGGCTATCTAGTGCAATTCACTATGGTTGAATTTAAAACGGCTCATAACACTTAGAGCGTGTTCAACATCCGACCTTGTACATTGAATGGCATACATTATGGTCCTCATGGCGGCCGTATAAGATATATGGGTCATTCTTTGTCTCTCATCATCAGTCTATGGGGCCATACACTTGGAGGGACGAAGACCATGTCCCAATGGGATGAACCCACTATTGGATTCTTCCATACTAAAACTCTTTCATAAATTGTCTATGTATGATATTTGTTAAAGCCCCAGCATCCCCCCTAATCTATCTCTATAGATATGTTTTCGCAATACATATGATGCTTATCCCAAATCCTTCATGGAGAATTGAGTAGATAACCATACTTTGGTACACTCTAACATTTCTCTCTGATTCCCAATGAGAAGAATGTCATCGACATAAAGCATAATAAACTATATACTACTCGCACTAACCTTTTTGTACACACAAGATTCATACACATTTTTGACAAAGCCAAATGATTTGATTTTCTAATCAAAACATATGTTCCAAGTTTGGGACACCTATTTGAGTTTATAAATAGATCTCTCGAGTTTGCAAACCTTTTGCTCACTCCCCTCAGATGTAAAACCTTGTGGTTACTCCATATAGATTTCTTTTTCAATGTTCCCATTGAGGAAAGCGATTTTCACATCCATTTGCCATTTGTCATAGTCATAATATGCGACTACAGCAAGTAAAATTCGAACAGTCTTAGACATTGCGACTAGTGTAACAGTTTCCTTAAAATCAAAATTAGGTCTTAGAGTTTAATCTTTTGCCACTAGTTGTGCCTTAAAGGTCATTACCTCTCCATCGACTCTTAGCTTTCACGCATAGACCTACTTGCAACCAATGGAAACTATTCCCTTCAATGGATCTACCAAAGTCCATACTTTGTTGGAGTAAATGGAGTCCATTTGGGATGTCATGGCATCAAGCCAATGTCCTGGGTCTATATCCAACATAGCTTTCTCATAGCTCTTCGGATCACCCATCTCATGAAGAAATACAAACCTTTTGGGTTACTTCTTCATCCGGTCCGACCTTCTCAGTGGTTGTGTGTGAGACTCTTTGATATTTATTTATTTTTACCGCTTATAGGATTTGATGATCATCTTGAACTTCATCAAGTTCAACAACAATGCCTTTTTTGTCTAATATAAAATCTTTTTTCTGAAAAATCGGCATTCCTTGAAACAAACATTTTTTGTTCCTAGGGATCATAAAAGTAACAACCCATAGACTCTCTTAAGTATCCCACAAACTTTCACAAGGTGGATCTACTATCCAACTTGTCTCCCACTAATCGTCCACTTATGCGGTAGACCCCCAAACCTTTAGATAATGGTAAGAGGGAGTTTTGCCAAACCGCATGTCATGCGGTATCTTTGACACTGACTTTGAGGGTACTACATTTAGTAGCCTCACCGTCGTTCCTAATGCGTATCCCTAAAAAGGATATGGGCACATCGAAAAAGCTCATCATAGAACATAGCATATCTAACAAGGTATGGTTTCTCCTCTTGGCTACTCCATTATGTTGTGGTGTGCAGGGTGGAGTTTATTTAGAGAGAATCCCATTCTCTGTTAGATAATTCAAGAATTTAATACTTAAGTATTCTCCCCCTCAGTCTAATCGAAGAACTTTAATACTAAGTACTATTTTTGTTTTTCTACTTCACTCATATACTCTTTGAATTTTTCAAAGGCTTTGGACTTGTATTCATAAGATACACATGTCCGAATCGACTAAAACCATCAGTGAAGACGATGAAGTAAGAATAGCCTCTGTTTGCACTAACTCTTAGTGAGCCACAAACATCCGTATGAATCACATCCAAAGGACTTGTGATATACTCCATTTGTCCCACAAAATGAGCCTTGGTCATTTTTTCCTGTAAACAAGATTCACAAGTAGGAAAGTCCTCAATGCCACTAACATTTAGTGCTTTAAGAGCTTCTAATTTGTTCATCCTATTTTTAGTAATATGTCCAAGTCTTGCATGCCAAAAAATAGCATCTTCTTGGTTATGTAATTTTCTTGTACTTGATTGAATGTACATTGGTGATGGTTGGGAATCTAAAAAATATGTAATCCTTTGTTAAGTGTACCATGAGCAATTAAAAAACCCATTCTTTAATGCCTCCAATCTTCCATTTGATATAAAAGGATCAAATCCATTGATATCCGAAATGAAAATTGAAATATTGTTCTCAACAATATATAGTACATAATAACAAGGGTTCAATACAAGTACAGAGTTCCCTAAGTATAGCTTTTTAGCTTTGGCCGCAACTCTTGCTCCTTAGCTCAGGCGGTGGATCATATCCCCATGACTAAGTTTTATTCTTCTTTCTATTCTTTGTAACAACTTACAAAGATAAGAACTATATGCGATATCAAATATCCATGAGGAAGAATTTTTCCTTGAATGCACTTTAATAAAGTACATACCCTTCTCAAGGGTTGCAAGGTATCCCCTGCAATACCGCTTCCAATGGCCTATCTCGCCAAAGTAGAAACAAGTAATATCGACTATATCCTCTATAATCTTCTTGACTCTTCCGGATGTCTTTAATGGTTGCTTTCTCTTGGAGGAAGAACTTTTCTTCTTTTTATCTCCTTTTCTAGCACCTCTAGGGCCCATAGACTAGGAGGAGGAAGCAAGCATTAATGGTATGCCCTTGTCATGGTAGTCTCCTTCTAGATCAACACTTTGATCAATAAAACTCGACGAGGATGTGAGAATCAAATCCTTATGGAGATCATTGTCCATCTTTACGTCCAAGTTGAAAAAAGCTTCTCCAAGCCTAATCATCTTTAGACCATAGTCGATGACACATGACTTCACATCCATCCTAGCTTGAAAAATCTCCTTTGACAACATGAACTTCCTATACCTTGTTTGCTTTACAACTCTTGTAAACTTAAACTAAGGTATTATCCATGTGTCCTTGTGATTATTGAAGTTTGTAATGCTATCATGAGACAATGGGATAGGACGATCCTTAACCCAATTCATGAACATTTCACGTATATCTCAATTTACATTAGTCCCCATGAAATTTGGAGCACCATGATATAGGACATTAATCCGTTTCTTGGAATCTCGAACGATTTTTGAGGTGAAGTCAATCATGGAAGTTTGGCCCTGTTAGTTTATTAGTTTCCAAGAGATAACGTTGAGTGGATTTTAGCCATTTTTGAGATTTTGCAAATCATCAAAGGCAAAAAAAGATAATATAAGCAGTGATTGAGTTTTGATATTTAAAACATGTTCATGGTCTTTTAAGCATGTTTTTCTCCCACTATTTTATCAAATCCTTCACCCCCTAGAAGAATTAAGGAAATATTATTTTCTAATGAGAATCAAGATCCTAAGGACTTGTAAGTGGACCCACGACTTGTGAGACATCCACAAATAATCGAAAGGTAAGCAACTTTTGCTAATTGCATCTTATGCAACTCTTGATATATTTTCTCTCACTTTTCATGTAGAACCACGACTTGAGGGTTTTTTCTTGCAAAGGTCTCATTATTTTATCTTCTTATTTAGGTTTTCTACATCATAACCATGCATCTCATACATCAATAGGATATGAAAAGCATAAATAAATAAATACGCCTAGCATACTCCTAGGGTGGGATGACCATGAGCCTAACCAAGTGGTGCACTTACAGCCATAGGTGTACCACCTAGTTGATTTTAAGTGGGTTGATTAAATCTAGCTATTACATGAGTGTATCCACATACATTCATGGGTCTTGTTGGGTCTCCATGCCTCCAATGGTCTCCTTGGAATTGGTTCAGGATATATTAGCACTGAAAATAGGAAACGACAAGTCTGGAGTAATTGAGAAAGAACTATAAATAAGAAAGTACTAACTTCTCTTAGAGCACATTGTTACAAAATATTCTGAATAAATAAAGAGGAAAATTAAGCTACCATAACTAAGAAAATGTGCTTTGCATAGATTGGAGCAATTTAGAATTGAAAAGGCTGTGAGACAATCAATCGGGCCCATAGGAGCCCAATTTTGACCCCCAAATTCGCTTCAATTTTGTGGTCAAACCAAAAAGTTATGGCGGATTTGAAGGCTGAAGGAGCCACTGATCGATTGCTCGCGACTGCAAAATGGACCTTCAATTTATCTTCAAAACTAGGGGTGTAAACGAGTCGAGCTCGAGCTCGAGCTTGCCAAAAATTGCAGGCTCGAGCTCTTTTTGAGCTCGAGCTCATCGAGCTTGCTCTTAAGGGCTCGAGCTGGAGCTCAAGCTCAAAAATATTGAGCTCGAGCTCGAGCCGGCTCATTAGAAAATTTTAAATTAAATAAAAATATTAAATTATTAATATATCATAATTATTTAATAATAATTAATAAAATAATTAAAATTATTATTATAAATTAAATATATATGAAATTATAATAATTACTATAATGATTTAAATTATAATATATTATAATTATTGATAAATTATTAAATTATTAATATATTATAATTATTTAATCATATATATAAATATTTAAAATTAGAAAAAAAAAGTAAATTATTAATACATATTAATTAATATATAATAAATATTTAAAATTAGAAAAAGAAAGTAAATTATTATATATATTAATTATTTAATTAATATATAAAAAATATTTAAAAATAGGAAAAAGCTCATGAGCCGGCTCATGAGCTTTTGAACAACTAGAAATGAGCTCGAGCTCGGCTCATGTTAAAGCTCGAGCTCAAAAAATTCGAACTTGAGTCGAGCTATAATCGAGCCCGCTCATGAGGTTCATGAGCTGGCTCGACTCATCTTACACCCCTATTCAAAACTGCATCCTTATAAATGGTCAGCAACAATAGACCCTCCTAGCAACCTGAGATCGAAAGCAACCAATAGTAACCAGTGACAATTACAGCCTCAATTGGGCGCCTCACAAAAGCAAAGTTCGAGTCCCCTTTATACCAATTGCGGCATTACAGTACAACAGGGAAATTTAAGAGCCAAGTAGGGATCGAGACCTCCTTAGCGCAAAATGCAGCAGATTTTGTTTTTCAAACTGCCAATGTTCGAATCCCTTTCAAACCAAAATTAAAAATTCTGCCTTCAAAACCCACAAGGAAATTGCATCAGACTCTATCCCAAATGATTAAGGATCTACTCTTCCTCGTAGCAAATTCCAAGTTGATTCCATTCTAGCTTGCAACATTCTGTACCAAAATGAATGGAAAGCCATCTAAAGAATTCTAGCTACAGCAAAATAAGTTTCCAAGATTTGCAATGACTGAGAGCATGCAGAATTGAAGCAAAATCATGCAGGATCTATCACAAACAGAAATATCTTTGCCCCACTAACATATCAAAATAACCAGCCCAAAGGTCTGCACAATGTAGCCTTCCCTGCAAACCATTTCCACATTCTGAAACCCAATCCAACATCAACCTGCCTGTTTACAAATCATCTTTAATATTACCAGATTAGTAGCAACATCAAAAACTAGGAGCATTGTAAGCATCTGAAGACTGCATCACAACCATCAGAAAACAGTTGTGCAAATGATTGAAGATCCAACACTAAAATTTAAAACCAAAATCAAACCAGTTCTTACAAGAAAACTGATATTAATTTACTGAAACTATTCTGAACAGTTTTAAAGCCAAGACAACCAGCCATTTGCAAAAAGAACAGAATCTAGAGTACCCAAAATATTCTGAAATTCCCCAGAAGCCAGAAAAGCCTCCAATGGTCTCCTTGCTCCTTGTAACATTTATAAAAGAATGAAATTCTCACTCCTAGTGGTTCAACTCTCATAACATTGACAAGATAGAAATTAAGAGCCATGCAAACCCCAATTTAATACAACTCATTTCAACAACTTGAAAAAAATAAAATAAATATTAAAGGCTTATGATCATCCCATTCATTCATCGTCCATTCAATAATTAAATGAACAATAAATAAATCTAGAATTGACATTCAATTCCAACAATTAAATGCTTATCTCATAAACAAATAATTGACCTAACAAATGCTAGCATAACAATTCTGCATCTCATTTTGCACTAATTGAAGATTAAATTTAACAAGATTTTAAAAGCAATAAGAAAAGTCAAACATAATTTTGAGAACTTGCATAGTACTTGTGTACATATCTAATATGATTTGAATCAATTTTGATCACTTAAGGAACACAAAAATAGGCTCAAAACTCATGCCAACCAAAACTGGTCGTTGCTACCCGGGCAGTGCGCACGGCTGGGCAGTAGGTGCACCTGCTGCCCTGCTTGTGTGTTGCCATGGTACGGTAACACCTCTGTTTTAGAGTTAGGACCAAATCAAGCTATTTTTTGCTCAACTTTTGTGCACCAATAATTTTATGACACTCCCTAAATATTAAATCATACATTATAGATAAAATTCCAGATTCAAAACACCTTTTAAAAATAAAATTTCAAATGCTCAAAAATGTTTCAAAAAATCAAGTTTAAGTAAGAATCACATTGTTCAAAAATCTCTAATTAAATCCAGTCAAATTGGATCCAAAATTGACCCAAATAACTTAAGGCCAAATATAACATGCTATAATATCTTATAACATCAACTAAAGCCAAATCAACATTCAACATTAGAACTTATGAATTAAAACATACTAATCATATGAATAAACACTTAAAACATATATTAACATGCTTTCAATTCATCAATTAAGGAGCCACACACAATGTCAACCAAACACTCTAATCTATCATATGAATCGAGATTTTGGTGATTTTGATCAATCCATCACATGAATCAATCGATCAAAAAATCCAAATCATAGCATGAATTAGGCTTCGATACCACTTGAAGGCAAGTGAGGCACGATGATCCAATAATTAAAACTTCAAAAGCTGAAATTAACTAGTGCTTCACAAGCAAACAAGGATCCAAACATGCTTATGATTTAGATTTGGAAGGAATATTACCTTGATTCGCAAAATCCAAAGGAAAGATGAAGAACACTTCTTCAATCCAAAAACTGTCAAACAGCAGCGCAGAGGATTTGGAGATACTTTTGCCCAATCCAACCTCCTCAAAAAATTCTAGAAAAATTCCAGTAGCTTCTCAACTCTTTGATGAATCTAATCTAAAAATTTTACATCAAAAATCGTCTTGGATCTCCTGGAATAAAATCACCAAGTTACTACCCAGACTGGCAGATCTCCAAAAGCTAGCATTCCTAGTATCTGGCCTCTATCAATATGACCACACACCAATGATATTTCCTATTTCTCTCAATATTAACTAATCATAAAGAGGAGAAATAAGAGGTAGATGGCTGATTTTGGAGTTGGAGAAGAAGAGAGAAGTGAAGCTTCAACTCACGAGGCAACACTTGAAAGAGAGAAAAGTGAGAATCTAATTCTTCGCATGGAAGATCATTGTGCCGCCCACCCTCACGTCTATATCTATATATAGAGGGAGGATGGTGTGATGCCACCTTAAGGTGGGGGACTGCCTACTTGCTTGCAAGTTGGCAAATTCAAATCAAATTTGAATTTTGTACGCATTTCAATTACGTTTGGAATCTAATTTCAAATTAATTAAAATGCCACACCAAATGAGCCTTTTATTTGAATTTTCCCCCCAAAATAGATTCCTCTCATTAATTAAATTAAATATTTTAATTTAATTAATTAATCCTTGACTTAACTCTTAAGTCAATTAGGTCAACTCTTTAAGCTAAGAATTGTTAACTTAACTCTTTTAGTTAACTTGACCAATTGATGGTCATATGGCCCTAAATAATTAACTATTTAATTATTGATCTCGTTTAACTCCTTAAATTAGTTGATCAATTTAACAATTAAATCAATCAGGCCAAAGTTGACCTCAATTTTCGGACACCCCAAAATCGGTCTCTTGGAGTGAATTTCCTAAAATTTAGAAAAATTCCTCCATCAATTAGGAAATGCAATTGGTTTTTGTGTGTGACCTGATAGATTCTACCATTCATTGGACAAGGGCTCACAACTCCTTGTGACTTTTGAATATCATATATTCAAATCAATCGACTCAATTCAATTAATCTCCATTAACTGAAGAGTACCTAATCTCAGGTCGATGTCCAACCTTAAGCCCATGGAGGCCAACTAATTGGCTGAAATGAATGGTTTTGGAGAACCATTATAGCTCTACACGTACCATGCAAATATGGTCCTTCTGTCTCCTATCTCCCAAGAAGACTAGGGGAAGATATTTACCAACTCCTTAATAACCTCGATACTATGTCTCGATTCCCAATGTTCAATTCCACTTCATGACCTTATTTTTGAAAAACTCCTTTTCCAAATTATCGTACTACTTTGTGCAAAAATTTCTTGAAAACTATCATTATAGAATACATAGGAGATGCACTTGTCCTTTACAAAGATGAGGAGTCGGATTCCATCTTAGATCTCACAAACCTCCATATCTAAGTAGCTTATGCCCAATCTCTACCTGAACGGCCTGCTAAGTGACCAAGAGGAGTCAAAGCATAAGGACCTAAACACAAGGTTACCATGGATCCTCAGGTTAGAGGACTAATTATCTGCACTAGCGTAAGCTAGAGAACTTGCCATTACCGACTTGCCACTTCGGCTATCTAGTAGATTCTCCAAGCAGGCCTTCTGTGCCTTATTCTCTAACAAGTATCTCACAAACCTCCATGCCAAGTAGTTCATACCCAACCTCAACCCAAAAGACCTACTAAGTGGTCGAGGATGAGTTAAAGTATGAGGACCAGACACAAGGTTACCATGGATCCTCTAGTTAGAGGACTAATAATATGCACTAAAGCAAGTTGGAGAACTTGCCACTACCGACTTGCCACTGTGGCTATCTAGTGGATTCTCTGGTAGGTCACCTGTCCTTGTTCTCTAACAAGCACCCACTAACATACACCCATATCTCTTATGATTTCTCATGGAACAAAGCAATATCCAACTCTTGGATTTATGCATTATTAGTGCAAGTCTATCTGGATCTTAGATGCCCTATCTCATAAGATTCTATCACTTGGAAGATTTAAGATCACGATCGTGTAAGACTTATTCCGTGGTCATCATACCAAGTCCCATAGTCATGAGTAATGTAAAGGCTTTATCCAAATGCGAGTGAAGAAATAAAGAGCATAAAATGAAGATGGCCATATAAATAATATTATTCAATCAAGATTATTTTTATGAGGAAATAGCTTTACAAGGCTAATCCTATTGGCTTGCCGACACTATTCCAACAATCTCCCACTTACCCTAAAGCCAATGCCCCATGGCCTTGAGACCCATCTTCTCAAGATGTTTTTTAAAGACCTTTTGAGTTTAGGGATTTAGACAGTGGTTTTGCTAAATTCTCTTCTAAGGTAACTTTGTCCACTTAGTTGTTGCCTCTATCAATTTGATATGATATATCAAATGATAACGCATTTACTTTGTTTGAATCACTGATGAGATCTTGGCTCAAGTCATAAGTTGCCTTCTAAAGACAACTGTGGGATCATACACGCTAAGCACTATATCCAACTCTTGGATAGAGTTTTTATCCAAACACCATCTTTTGTGATTTCCAAAGCTGCAATATATTTTGCCTTTGTGGTAGAGTCAGCCATGGTGTCTTGTTTGGAACTCTTCTAACTTACCGTAATGCCATTAAGGAAAAATATAATCCAGAAGTGAATTTCATGTCATCTACATCAGATTGGAAACTTGAATTTGGAAACCCTTGAGTTTCAATTCTCCATTGCTGTATATCAAAAACAAGTCCTTAGTCCTTCTTAAATACTTAAGAATTATTTTAACGGCTATCCAATGACTCTTAACGAGATTAGATTGGAACCTACTCATAACACTTAGCGAGTGTGCCACATCCGGTCTTGTACATTGAACTACATACATTATGCTACCAATAGTGGAGGTATAACATATGTGGGACATCTTCTATCTCTCGTTTTTAGTCTTGGGGGCCATAGACTTGGGAAGACGTATGCTATGTCTCACAGGAATGAATCCCTTCTTAAGTTCTTCTATACTAAATTTCTTTGGTATCTTGTCAATGTATGGGGTTTGGGATAACCTCATCATTCTCTTAGATCTATCTCTATAGATACATATTCCCAATACATAGGATGCTTCTCCCAAATCCTTCATGGAGAATTATGTAGATAACCACGCTTTAGTACACTCTAGTATTCCTACCTCATTCACAGTGAGAAGGATGTTATCGACATAAAGCACAATAAATTGTACACTACTCTTACTGGTCTTCTTATACACACATGGTTCATACACATTTTTGACAAAGCCAAACAATTTGACCGTTTTGTCAAAATATATGTTCCAACTTTGGGATGCTTGTTTGAGTCCATAAATGGATCTCTGGAGTTTGCGAACCTTTTTCTCACTCCCTTTGGATGTAAAATCTTGTGGTTGCTCCATATAGATTTTTTCTTCAATGAATCAATTGAGGAAAGCGGTTTTCATATCTCATAGTCATAATATATGGCTATCGAAAGTAGAATCCAAATGGACTAGGAATAGAGACCGGTGAAAATGTTTCCTCAAAATCGATATCGGGTCTTTAAGTGTAACCCTTTGCTACTAGTCATGCCTTAAAAGTCACCACTTCTCCATCTACTCCAAGCTTTTGCTTATAAATCTACTTGCAACCAATAGAAACTATTCCATTTGGTGGATCTACCAAAGTCCATACTTTGTTTGAGTACATGGAGTTCATTTCGGATCTCATGGCTTCAAGCCAACATCCTAAATCTATGTTTGACATAGCTTCCTTATAGGTCTTCGGATCACTATCCGATTGGCCCGTCTCATGATGGAATCCAAACCTTTCGGCCTACTTCTTGATTCGATTTGACCATCTTAGAGGTTGTGTGTGAGGTTCTTGTTGCTCATTTGTTTCCACCACTTGTGGGATTTCTTGATCATCTTGAGCTTTATCAAGTTCAGTGATAATGCCCTTTCTATGCAATAGAAATTTCTTTTCCAAAAAATAGGCGTTCCTTGAAACAAATACATTTTGTTCCAAGGGATCATAGAAGTAATAACCCGTAGACTTTCTAGGATATCCCATAAACTTGAACAAAGTGGATCCACTATCCAACTTATCTCACACTGTCTGTCTCACGTGGGCAGGAGATCCCCAAACCTTGAGATATTAGTAAGAGGGTGCTTCGCTAAACCACATCTCATGTGGCATCTTTGGAACTGACTTTGAGGGTACTATATTTAGTAACCTCACCACCATTTGTAAAGCGTATCCCTAAAAAGATATAGGTACATCAAAAAAACTCATCATGGAATGTACCATATCCAACAAGGAACGATTTCTCCTTTCGGCTACTCCATTGTGTTGAGGTGCGTCGGGTGGAGTCTATTGAGAGAGAATCCCAATCTCTTTTAGATAATCCAAGAATTTTGAGCTCAAGTATTTTCCCCCTTGATCCGATCGAAGAGCTTTAATACTTAGCCCTAATTTCATTCCTACACTCTTTGAACTTTTTAAAGGCTCGGACTTGTTCTACATAACATACACATGTCCAAACCGATTGTAATCATCAGTGAAAGTGATGAAGTAGGAGTAGCCTCCTCTCTCACTGACTCTTAGTGGTCTACTCCTATGTCCCACAAAAAGAGCCTTGGTCATTTTTACCCTTAAACAAGATTCATAAGTAGGAAGATCCTCAATGCCACTAACATTTAGAGCTTTGAGAGCTTCTAACTTGTTCATCCTATTTTTAGAAATATGTTCAAATCTTGCATGCCATAAAATGGCATCTTCTTTGTTATCTAACTTTCTTTTACTTAACTGAATGTGCATTAGAGAATGTTGAGAATCAAGTATGTACAATCTGTTAATTAATGTACCTTGTGCAATTAAAGAACCATTCTTTAATGCTTTCAACATCCCATTTGATATAGAAAAATAAAATCCTTCATTATTAAGAATGGGAATCGAAATAATGTTAACAACATGGGGTACATAATAAATCCGATCAAGTACAATGTAAGCATTCCCTAAGTCCAACTTGATTGCACCCTGAAAAGTGGCCGCAACCTTGCTCCATTTCCTAGGTGAAGGATTATATCCCCTTCACAAAGACTCATTCTTCTTTCGATCCCCTATAATGAATTACAAAGGTGAGAATTGCATACACTATCAAATATGTATGTGGAAGAATTAGTTGTCATGTGCACTTCAATAAAGTACATACCTTTCTCAAGGGTTGCAAAATAAGCTTTGCAATTTCTTTTCCAATGTCCTTTTTTGCCACAATGGAAACAATTAGCTTCGATTTTAGCCTTTTTCTTAACTATCCCGGAACTCTTCTCGAGTTGCTTCCCTTTCGAGGAAGAACTCTTCTTTCTCTTACCTCCCTTTCCAGGACCCCTAGGGCTCTTTTGACTTGGAGAACGATACAAGCATAAAGGGCTTTTTCTTTTTCATAGTCGCTTCCATGGTCATAAGTATGTTGACCAACTCATTAGTCGTAACTTCTTGCTTGTACATATTGAAGTTCATAACATATTGATCATACGATGGTGGTAATGATTGTAAGATCAAATCCACGTAAAGGTCATTGTCATGACCACATCTAACTGTCCAAGCTTCTCGATGAGTCCTAAATAGCACTTTTGACAAAGCGAATCTTTCGTGTCTATTTTTTACACCATACAACTCTTGTAAGTGAACATAGATCTCTCGAGCATATTTCATATGCTCATGAGCCTTTTGGAGCTCGTTGGACATGGAGGCTATTATGAGATATCTAACTTGTAGATCATCATCTACTAATTTCATGAATATTTCAGGTTGTTCGTTAGTGGCGCCATCACCAAGTGTGTCCACTGGACTTTGATCAAGGACATAAGTCCATTTTTCAGAGTCAAGAATTATTTTAAGGTTTCTCAACCAATCTTGGAAGTTAGGCCTAGTAAGTTTATTGGTTTTCAAAATTGATGCGAGTGGATTCTTACCATTTTTATTGAAGATTCCAATAATCTACAAGAGGCAAAAAAAAAGAGTATAAGCATGTGATTGAATTTGATATTAAAACATGTTTATGGTCTTTCAAGCATGTTTTTCTCCCACTATTTTAACAAATTCTTCACCCCCAAGAAGAATCCAATAAATCATATGTCCTATTGAGAATCAAAACCCTAAGGACATATAAGTGGACCCTCGCTTCGAGTGCCATCCACAAACAATCAAAAGGTAAGCAACACTTGCTAATCATGCAACTCTTAATATATCTTGCCTCACTTTTCATGTAGATACCTCGCTTTGAGTGTATCTACATTAATAAGTGTTAAGTCGAACCTAGCAATCAAACTTTAATTCGAGACAGCTCCATGGCATCCCTTGCTTTGAGTGCTAATGCATGGAGGTTCTCAAATCAAATGTGTATTATATTCTAAGCATATGCTCACAACTTTCCTCCTAAGTGTGACCCCCACTTTGAGTGCCATCACACCAATTCGGTAGCGTTGTCATGGCATATACTATTGGTAGAAGGTATGGATTAATGAAAACTCTTTTAATTTATATCCATTTTGACTTAATATTTTGAAAAGCACTTAGACATTCTAAGTGGAAGATTTTTGCTTGCAAAGATCTCATTATTTTATCTTCTTATTTAGGTTTCCTATATCCTAACCATGCGTCTCATACATCAATAGGATATGGAAAGTATAAATAAGTAAATGCGCGCAGCATTCTCCTAAGGTGGGATGACCATGAGCTTAAGCAAGTGGTGCACTTAAAGCTATAGGTGCACCATCTAGTTGATTTTAGGTGGGTTGATTAAATCTAGCTAGTACATGATTGTATCCCATACATTCATGGGCCTTCAAAAGTCTCCATACCTCCAAGGCCTCCTTTGCTCCATGTAGCTTTTACATGAGAAAGAAATCCTCACTCCTAGTGATTCTCCTCTTATAACAATTACAAGGTAGAAATTAAGAGGCATTCAAGCCCCAATTTAATACAACCCATTTCAACAATTTGAAACAAATAAAATCAATATTGAAGGCTCATGATCATCCCCATTCATTCATCATCTATTCAACAATTAAATGAACAATAAACAAATCTAGAATTAACAATTAATTCCATCAATTAAATGTTAATCAAATTAACAACAATTGGCCATGCATAACACTTATGCAACATGTTGGAGATCAACTTTAACAAGATTTAAGGAGCTTGAAAAAATGTCAAACATTTTATTGAACACTTGCACAACATTTGTGCATCTTCTATGTGTGATGCAAAACTATTTTGAGTATGAAATGACACACAAAAACAAGGCAAAACTCATCCTTAGCCTAAAAATGCAACTGCAGCATGGGTTGGGTGCGTTGCCTGAGCGTGCGCGCGTACGCTACTCGACCAGCGTCAGGCCATATGCGATAGGCTGCACTTTTTGGCTTTAGGATCGAGTCGTCTCATTTTTGGCTCAACCTTTATACACCAAAAAATTTAGGACACCTCCTAAAAATACCATCACACATTTTAGATAGAATTTCCAAATTCAAAACAGTTTTTAAAAATGAAAATTCAAGTGTTCAATCAAGCTTCAAAAAACTAGTTTAAGTAAGAATCACATTCTTTAAAAATCTCCTAACAAAACTCCAATCAAATTGGATCCAAAAATAACCAAAACACATTAAGGTAAGATTTAATAGGCTATATCAACATACAACATCAATAAATGCGAAATCAACATTTAACATTAAAAGCTTTGAGTCAATACATACTAATCAAATGAATTAACACTTAAAACACATATTAGCATGCTTTCAATTCATCAATGAAAGAATCACATACAGCATCAACAAAACACTCAAATCCATCATATGAATCGATAATTTGGTAATTTTGATCAATCCATCACATGAATCAATCATCAAAAAATATAAATCTAAGCATGATTTAGGCTTTGATACCACTTAAAGGTTAGTAAGCCACTAGGATCCAATTATCAAACTTCAAAAGCTCAAAATAACTAGTGCTTATAGCCTACCAAGGATCTTATCATGCTAGGTATTTAGATTTAGTTCGAGAATTACCTCAAAAAGTAAATTTCCAAGGTTGCAATGGCGAACACTTCACCAATCCAGAATCTGGCAGGCTCTGGCACAGCTGATGAACAACAACTTTCGCCTTGGTTAAAATGATCCAAAAATCACACACAAAAAAAATCTGAAACTTTTTAACTTCTTGAGGAAAGTGTTGTAAAAAATTAAAAGCAAAACTCGATCTAGATCACTTGGAAAAAAAAATTAGAATGTGACTGCTCTGTTCCAGTGGATCTCCAAAGCTAGCAAATCAAATTCTTTGCCTCTATTGATATGATCCACATACCAATTAATCCTCCAAATTCCACTCACTTTTATCTAGAGAAACTTAGCAAAACTAGAATGGTGAAGGTGCATTTTTGAGCTAGGAGAAGAAGAGAGAACAAAGCCTCAACACATGAAGCAATGTTTGGAAAAAGTTTTGGAGGGAATTATGAAAGGATCTAATCCTTCACACTTTTGTTCATACGGCCGATTCCTCGCTCATCTATATCTATATATAGATGTTGGATGGTGTGAAGCCAATGTGGCATTACACCTTCCATGAGGGGGGCGACTAAGTAGGGTGCCAAGGTGGCAAATTTGAATTCAAATCTCATTTAAATTTGATGTGCATTTTAATCATATTTAAAATCTATTTTCAAGTTAATTATGATGCTAATTCAAATGAACCTTCATTTGAATTTTCCCTTTAAAATGTATTCTTTTCATTATTTAAATTAAACAATTTAATTTAATTAATTAACTTTTGACTTAACTCTTAAGTCAGACAAGCTTACCTTTTAAGCTTAATTTTGTTAATTTACCTCCTTAAATTAACTTGACCAATTGATGGTCACTTGACACCAAATAATTAACTCCTTATCTAATTTAACTCTTTAAATTAGTTGATTAATTTAACACTTAAATTAATCAAGCAAAAAATTTGACCTTCAAATTGGCATCTCAAAAAATCGGTTACCTTGGAGTGATTCTCTAACTCTTAGAAAATTGCTCCAATAATTATGAGGTTAATTGGCTTTTGTCTGTGAACAAATAGGTTCTACCATTCATTGGATATGGGCTCACAACTCCTTGTGACTTTTGAATGTCATTTATTCATTTTAGTTTAAAACAACTTTTAAACTAATTGACTCAATTCAATTAATCTCATTAATTGAAGAGTACGTACCCAATCTCCATGGTTGATGTCCAACCTCAAGCCCATGGAGCCCAACTAATTCACCAAAGTGAATGCTTTTGGAGAACCATTGTAGCTCTACACATACCATATAAATACAGTCCCTTCGTCTCCTATCTCCTGAAAGAGGCCTAGGGCAAAATATTTGTCGGCTCCCTAATAGCCTCGATACTATGTCTTTATTCTCGATGTTTGATCCTTTTCTACGATCTCATCTTTGGAAAAGTCCTTTTCCAAATTGTCACACCACCTTGCACAAGGATTTCTTGGACTCCATTATTATAGAATACATGGGAGATGTACTCGCCCTTCAAAAAAGTGAGGAGTTGGATTCCATCTTGGATCTCACAAACCTCCATGCCAAGTAGCTCATACCCAACCTCAACCAGAAGACCCGCTAAGTGGTCAAGGAAGAGTCAAAGCATGGGGACCAAACATAAAGTTACCATAGATCCTTAGGTCAAAGGACTAATAATATACACTAGTATAAGCTGGAGAACTTGTCATTACTGACTTGCCACTCCGGCTATCTAGTGGATTCTCCGGTGGGCCTTTAGTGCCATGTTCTCTAACAAACACCCACTAACATGCACCCATATCTCATACGGTTGCTCATGGAATAGAGCAATATCCAACTCTTGGATTTATCATCATTAGTGTAAATCTATCCGAATTTTAGATGCCTCGACTCTTAAGATCCTATGACTTAGAAGATTTAATATCACGACCGTGTAAAACTTATTCCATGGTCACCAAATCAAGTCCCGTAGTCATGAGTGATCTAAGGGTTTCATCCAAATGCAAGTGAAGAGACAAAGAGCATAAGATGAAGATGGTCATATAAAGAATATCATTCAATCAAGATTATTTTACAAGGAAATAGCTTTGCAAGGCCAATCCTATTGGCTTGTCGGGCACTATTCCAACACAAACATCCTAGTTAAGTGTCATAATAAATCAAATCATTCCTTGTGGCTTAGCAATCTTGGGCTAATCAAGTTGCGATAAGTGGCGTGTTTTAGTACTTGGTGAAAGAGGGAGATGGATTATGATTCATAAAATTAAACCAAAATGAGGCAAAATTAAACTAATCATCTCCTTCCCAAGATGAAACTACATGTAAAAATTAGGATTTGAAAGCTGAAAATTACCTTTGTGGATGAAATCAAAGGAATAAAGTAGATCTCTGAAAAGACTCATCCAATTGAAGATCAATATGCTCCAACACCTTAATTCGGTTACTCCACTTCCAAGCATCCAAAATTCAGAAAAATTTGCACACCTTTTCAACACCAATACAGTGAGTAGCTGGACAAAAATGAGGAGAAATTGCTGCTCCTTGTTGCCCAATCGAAGCACCAAAAAATCGGCCATAAGAGGTTCAATCAACCAACTCTAAGTTCCCTAAGTGTGGGACCTCTAATGTTTAGTCAACACACCTAGGATAGGCTCTCAATCTTTCTCACTTTGCCAGACAAGAGAGGGTGAAGGTGATGAAGGAGGGTAGGCGGTTTTGGAGGAGGAGAGAGGGAATCTAGGAGGTGGTTATAACACATGAAATATACCACCTTTTGGAGGGAAACTGTGATCGTTTCTAACACCCTCAAGTGGCGGCCCACATGCCTTATATATAGGAGATGATGGCTTCCATCACACTCTCCATGCATGTGTGCCAACTTGCCAACTTGAATTTGCATGTAGATTTAATTTGCATTTGTATTTCATTGCACTAAATGAAATGCCAACTTGCATAAGTCAAATGGACTCTTCCATTTGATTTCCATCCAAAACTTAAATTCCCAATTAATTAAATTAACTCTTTAATTTAATTAATTTAACTTAACTCTTTAAGTTAACTAGAGCTAACTTAACTTCTTAAATTAACTTGACTAATTAATTGTCATATGAAACCAATTAAATTAACACCTTAATTTAATTAGCCTAATTTAACTCCTTAAATTTATTTTGATTAGCTAAAATGACCAATTGATAATTAGTCAATTTCTTTCTCTCCTTCACCATAAATGCCTAGTTGAAAATTTTCGAACTCCTTCGAAAATTCCTCCTATCAAATATGAGTTTCCTTAGGCTTTTGTGTGTGACTCATTAGGTTCATCCATTTATTGGATATGGACTCACAACTCATTGTGATATTTTGAATATTGAAACATTCACACTAATTTAAACTCATCTAAACTTATAACTCTTTTAATTAATCTCTATTAAATGAAAAACATCCAATCTCCATGGTCAATATCTAGCAATAAGCCCATGGAACCCAACTAATTGGATGAACGAATTATATCTTGATGAGTCATTATAGTTTACACCTACCATGCAAATACGGTCCTGAAGGAGTGTGTATCCCAAGCATCCATGAAATAAAGCAAATAAAGCTAAATTAAAACTTGTCTACACATATCCCAAGGATCAAATCATGCTGTAAAATGGATTTGGAAGAAGATAAATACCTTGAATGCTCAAAATTCCAACGTAGAAAGGAATAAATGCTTGAACACTTCAAAGCTGTCTTCCTCTGGCAACAATTTCCTATCCAAAACACATTGGCTGAAATATGGATACAACCTCCTCAACACCTTGGGGAAGCTTCAGTAAAATATTAAGCCAAAAATGAATCCGGCAAGGTCTGGATAACATGCTTCAAAGTTTCTACCCTTGTAGTGGATCTCTAAAAACAAAGCTATCCAATTATCTAGCCTCTAATGTGATGATCAACACACCATAGGCAAATCCAATCAATCCTTAGTTAGCTGGAAAACCATGGAGAGAATAAGAGATGAAGGCTGAGAATTAGAAGGTAGGGTGAAGTGTGAGACTTCAAAACATGAGTGAATCACACAAATTGGGGGGAAAATGAGAATCTAACAATTAGAATGTGCAAGACTTGCATGGCCAGCCACCTCTTCCTATTTATAGGAGTGAAGGTGTGATGCAAGTTGGCATCACACCTCCCATGAGGTTGACGCCAACTTGCAAGCAAGTTGCATGTGAAATGTTAATTTCACTTGCATTTAAATTTCATTTGAAATCTTCACTCCATCTCATGAAATGTCTTCTAAATGCACTCCAAATAAACTCTTTCATTTTGAATTTCCCTCCAAAAAAATTCTTCACATTAATTAAATTAACCTCTTAATTTAATTAATTAATCTTGACTTAACTACTTAAGTCAATTAGTTTAACCTTTTAAGCTAGAAGGTGTTAACTTAACTCCTTAAGCTAACTTGACCCATTGAGAGTCATGTGGCACCAATTAAATTAACTCCTTAATTTAATTGGTCTAATTTAACTCCTCAAATTATTTTGATAAATTTAACAATTAAATCAATCAGGCCAAAATGATCAAAAATTAACCATTCATTTTCCTCCATAAAATTGGTCAAATGGAATTTTCTAACTCTTAGAAAATTCCCTTCATCAAATAAGACTTCCTATTGTCTTTTGTGTGTGACCCATTAGGTTCTACCCTTCATTGGACATGGGCTCACAATTCTTGTGATATTAAGGATATCGAAATATTCACATTAGTTTAAACTCCTTTAAACTAATAACTCAATTCAAGTAATTTCTATTAATTGAAGAGTACCCGATCTCCATGGTTGATATCCAACCTCAAGCCCATGGAGTCCAACTAATTAGCCAAAATAAATATGCGCTTGGAAAACCATTCTAGCTCTACGCTTGCCATACAAATATGGTCATTCTGTCTCCTGTCTCTTGAAAGAGGTCTAGGGTAAGATATTTGTCGGCTCCCTAATAACATCGATAACTATGTTTCTATTCCAATGTTCGATTCCCCTTTATGACCTCATCTTTGGAAAACTCTTTTTCCAAATTATCATACTACCATCCACAAGGATTTCTCAGAATCAACCATATAGAATACATGGAAATGGATCTTATTTTGGATCTTACAAACCTACATGTTTAAGTAGCTCATGCCCAATCTAAATCTCGGATGACTCGGTACATAGTCTGGGCAAAGTCAAAGCGTAATGACCTAAACACAAGGTTACTATGGATCCTCAAGTCAAAGTACTAACTATATGCACTATCGTAAGCTTGAGAACTTGCCACTACCGACGTGCCACTATGGCTATCTATGGATTCACCTGACGGCCTTCAGTGAACTTGTTCTTTAACAAGCACCTACTAAGATGCATCCATATCTCACATAGATTACCTATAAAATGGGCAATATCTAACCCCTTGGAATATGTATCATTAGTACAAGTGTATCCGAATCTTAGATGCTCATTCTCATAAAATTCTTTGACTTGGAATATTTAAAATCATGACCTTAGAGACTTGTTTCATGATCACCATCGTATGTGTAACCTAACCCCATAGTCTTGTATGATTTAGGGGCTTCAACCAAATGCAAGTGAAGTATAAAAAACATAAGATGAAGACAACCATTTTTCTAAAAATGTCATTCAATCCAGATTCTCTCACAATTGGAGTAGTATTTACAAGCCAATTCTAATTAGCTGTGGGGCACTATTCCAACATGTGGACAAATCAAGTCAAAGATATTTGATATTATCTCTAAAAAAATATGCATCAAAGAGATAGCTATCAAAGAAACTAAAGGAATCTGCAACTCTCATACTAGACACCTATATAAAGGGATGATCAAAACTCATTCAACCAACATCAAGTCACAACAAAGAAGAGAGACAGTAAAGGAGTTCAACAATTCTCTCAACCAAATCTAAGGAGATTCACGACGTTTAAGGTGTTAATTGCGGGGCTCATCAAATTATGGTGTTTGATTTGAGATAATGATGCAAAGCCCTCGAATTGACATTATATTCCAAATTAAAATTTAAGGACCTCCACAATGTTCAAGGTGTTCATCACGGAGCTCATCAAATTATGGCGTTTGATTCAAGATTACGGTATAAACCCTTGAATTGGTGCTATATTCCAAACAAAATTGAAGGAGATCCATAGAGTTTAAGGTATTTATTGTGGAGCTTTTTAAATCCTAGCGTTTGGTTTGAAATTACAATGCTAAGCCCTCTCAAATTGATGATATTTTTTAAATAAAGTCAAAGAAGATCCATAGGATTCAACACATTCATTGCGGAGTTCATCAAAGCTCAAAATTATTTTTTAAAGGGAAGAATTAGAAGATTAAATAAGAGATTGTATCCTCATCATAAGTTTCATAAATTTTATTTTTATTTACATGAATTTTATTGTCTTGTAATTGCAATTTTTGTAGAGAGAAAAATTTGTGTTACCAAATTCTAGCACACCCAGTCAAACAATCTCTACCTCTCAACTCTTCCTTTCATCAAAATTAAAGTATCACATGGCTATCTACAAGAATGCAACATTGATGATTAATACTTCAAGTTCCTTAAGTGCTGGAGCAAAAGGTGTTGGCGTCATCACAAAAAGTATGTCTAAGAAATTGTAACCATCTTCGGAGGTGGCCTTTAGCTTGCTGCATAAAAGGCATTGCCGTATCTTATTAATACAAAAAAAGGTGGTGGAGACTCAAATAAAGAATCCACATCATCTCTCCACATAGCATCAAGTTCCTTATGTATAGTGCTAGTAACGATGAAAAATGATACAACATTGGAGGAACAAATTGCAGATCTAGCAAAGGTAAATGAAGGACTCGTGAAGCATGTCCAAGAGCCTAACTCTCAAATTGTCAAGTTGATGAGAAAATTGGATAATGATGATGCCAATCACATTGTGGGGAAACAAGTTGATGAAGTCCCATGTAGTCACAGGAACAAATAATCAAAGCATTAAAAACTCAAATTAACTAGGCTACGCATTTGCTCAAAAATCGAGGAAAAAGAAAGCTTTTGACTCTTCAAAACTGCCTTCCAGTGGCGCAGTAGAGTAGCGACCAGATTTCGCCAACCAAATGATTTTTGATTGAGTTGAAAATATTACTAGAACTATACAACACCTTTCTGGATTTACAGTTCAAAATTCAGCTCAATCAGAACTCAGAAAGGTCACCCAGAATTGCCTCCAGCTGCCAAAAACTGGATCTCCAAAGGTGAGCAATCCAATTGTCTTGCCTCTAACCTTAAGATCCACACACCAATGCAATAACCTATTCTTCTCAATATTAGCTGGAGAATATGGAGGAGATACACAATGATGAAGGCTTCATTTGGAGGTAGGAGAAGAAAAGAAAATGAAGCTTCAAAACACGATGCAACACTTGAAGATTGGAGGGAAAAATGGAGAGAATCTAATTCACATGGAATGTAATGCAAGCTAAGTAGTTGGCCACTTGTCTCTATATCTATATACAGAGGGAGGATGGTCTGATGCTAAGGTGACATCACACGTTCCTCAAGGGGTAGCGCCAACTAGCATGCAAGTTGCCATATGAATTTGAATTTCATTTGAAATATTCATTTCATCATATAAAATGTCATCCAAATAAATTCTAATACACACTAAATGAACATTTCTTTTGAATTTTCCTCCAAAATTAATTCTCCATTTTAATTAAATTAAACTCCTTTAATATACTTAATTACATTGACTTAACTGTTTAAGTTAATTAGCTTAACACTTTAAGGTAGCAATTGTTAACTTAACCCCTTAAGTTAACTTGACCAATTGAAAGTCATGTGGTACCAAATAATTAACTCCTTAATTATTGGTCTTAATTTAACTCCTTAAATTAATTAGATCAATTTCACAATTAAATTGATCAAGCCAAAAATGACTGCAACATTTGTGTCAATCGGTCAACCTCCAAATCGGTCATGTGAGAACTTTACTAACTCTTAGAAAATTCCCCTTCATCGCCTAGGATATGCAGTTGGTTTTTGTGTGTGACCCGTTAGATTCTACCATTCATTGGACATGGACTCACAACTCTTTGTGACTTTGGAATATTAAATATTACTTTAGTGTAAACTCATTTAAACTAATCGACTCAATTCAATTAATCTCTATTAGTTGAAGAGTACCCAATCTCCATGGTCGATGTCCAGTCTCAAGCCCATGGAGCCAACTAGTTGGTTGAAATGAATACTTCTGGAAAACCATTCTATCTCTATGCGTGCCATGCAAATATGGTCCTTCCGTTTCCTATTTTTTGAAAGAGACGTAGGGCAAGATATTTGTCGACTCCCTAATAGCCTCAATTCTGTGTTTCTATTCTCAATGTTTGATTCCCTTTATGACCTCATCTTTGGAAAACTCAATTTTCAAATTATCACACTATCTTGTGCAAGGATTTCATAGAATCGACCATTATAGAATACATAAGAGATGTATTCACCCTTTACAACGGCGAGGAGTCGGATCCCATCTCAAATCACATAAACCTCCATGTCTAAGCAGTTCATACCCAATCTCCACCCGAACAACTCGCTACGTGGCCAGAAAAGAGTCAAAGTATGAGGACCTAAACATAAGGTGACAATGGATCCTCAAGTTAAAGGACTAATTATATGCATAAGCATAAGCTGGAGAACTTGCCACTATGACTATCTAGTGGATTTTTCTGGTAGGTCTTCAGTACCTTGTTCTCTAACAAGCACCCACTAATATGCACCTATATCTCATATGGAATTGCTTATGAAATAGAGTAATATCCAACTCTTTAGATTAATGCACCGCTAGTGTAAGTATATCTAGATCTTAGATGCCCTTAGTCTCATAAGATCCTACGACTTGGAGGTTTTTAAGATCAAGACCGTGTAAAACTTATTTTATGATCACCACCGAATGCGTGACCAAGTCCCGTAGTCTTGTGTGATCTAAGGACTTCAACCAAATGCCAGTAAAGTAAATATGTACGTAAGATAAAGATGGCCATATAATAAATATCTTTCAGTCAAGATTTTATCATGAGTGAAATAGTTTACAATGCCAATCTAATTGGCTTGCGGGGTACTATTACAACAATCTCCTACTTACCCTAAAGCAATTCCCCCTAGTACTATAACCTATCTTCTTAAGATGTCCTTTGAAGAACTTTTATGGTAGGGGTTCAGTCAGTAGATCTGCTATGTTCTCTTCCGAGGTAATTCTCTCCACTCGGATGTCATCTCTATCAATGATCTCCTGAATCAAATGATATCGCCTCAAAATATACTTGGACTGCTGATAAGATCTTGGCTCTTTGGTTTGCGCTACCACCCCATTGTTGTCACAAAAGATAATGATTGACTCAGCAATGTTACATACTATATCCAACTCTAGGATAAATTTTTTCATCCAAACACCTTCTTTTGCTGCTTCTGAAACTGTAATATATTCAGTAGTTGAATCAGCCATGGTATCTTGTTTGGAACATTTCCAACTCACTGCATCGCTACTGAGATAAAACATAAATCCAGAAGTAGATTTTAGGCCATCTACATCAAATTGGAAACTTAAATCCAAAAACCCCACAAGTTTCAATTCTCCGTTGCTATATACCAAAAATAATTCCTTAGTCCTTCTCAAGTACTTAAGGATCGTTTTAATAGTTATCCAGTGACATTCACTAGGGTTAGATTAGAAATGGCTTGTAACATTTAGAGCGTGTGCCACATCCAATCTTATTACACTGACCATCATATATAATGCTCTTTATGGTGAACGCATAATGTATGTAGGATATTCTTTGTCGTTAGCCTTGAGAGCCATAGACTTGGAGAGACGAATGCCATGTCCTAAAGGGAGGAATCCCCTCTTAGATTCTTCCATACTAAACCTCTTTAGTACCTTGTCAATATAAGGGGTTTGGGGAAACCCCAACATCCTATCAGTCTATCCCTATACATACGTATTCCTACTACAGAGGATGCTTCTCCCAAATCTTTCATGAAGAATTGAGTAGATAACCACACTTTAGTACACTCTAACATTTTTCTCTCATTCCCAATGAGAAGAATGTCATCGACATAAAGTACGATAAACTATATGCTACTCCCACTAGCCTTTTTGTACATACAAGGTTCATACACATTTTTAACAAACGATTTGATTGTTTTGTCAAAACATATGTTCCAACTTCGGGATGCCTGTTTTAGCACATAAATGGATCTCTGGAGTTTGCAAACCTTTTGCTCACTCCCCTTAGATGTAAAACCTTGTGGTTGCTCTATATAGATTTCTTCTTCAATGTTTCCATTGAGGAAAACGGTTTTCACATCCATTTTCCATATCTCATAGTTATAGTATGCAACTATGGCATGTAAAATCTGAATAGACTAAGGCATTGCGATTGATGAAAAGGTTTCCTCAAAATTGATACCGGGTTTTTGAGTGTAACCTTTTGCCACTAGTCGTACGTTAAAGGTTAATACCTCTCTATCGACTCCTAGTTTTCGCTTATAGATCCACTTGCAATCGATGGGAATAATTCCTTCCGGCATATCTACTAAAGTCCATACTTTGTTGGAGTACATGGAATCCATTTTGGACTTCATGGCATCAAGTTAATGTCCCAAGTCTATGTCCAACATTCTTCATAGGTCTTCGATTCACTATCTAATTGTCCCATTTCATGAAGAAATTTGAACTATTTGGGTTGCTTATTGATTCGGTCCGACCTTCTCAGAAGTTATATGTAAGGCTCTTATTGCTCATTTGTTTCCATTGCTTGTGGGATATGTCGATCATCTTGAACATTATCAATTTCAACAACAACATCAATTTAGTTTAATAGAAATTTCTTTTCTAAAAAGTGGGTATTTCTCCAAAAAAATACCTTTTATTCAAGGGATCATAGAAGTAATAACTTAAAGACTTTCTTAGGTATCCCACAAACTTGCACAAAGTGGATCTATTATCCAACTGTCTCCCACTAATCACTTTACTTAAGTGGGAGACCCCCAAACCTTGAGGTAATGGTAAGAGGGTGCTTTGCAAACCACATCTCATGCGGCGTTTTTGGCACCAACTTTGGGGGTACTAGATTTAGTAGCCTCACCACCATTTCTAAGGCATATCCTTAAAAGGATTTCGGTATATCGAAAAAGCTCATCACGGAACATATTATGTCCAATAAAGTATGGCTTCTCCTTTCAACTACTCTATTTTGTTGGGGTGTGCCGATTGGAGTCCATTGAGAGTGAATCCTATTATCTTTTAGATAATTCAAGAATTTAGTACTTAAGTATTCTCCCCTTAAATATGATCGAAGAGTTTTAATATGAGGTCCCTTTTGCTTTTCTACTTTATTGCTATACTCTTTGAAAATTTCAAAGGCTTCGGACTTGTATTTCATAAGATACATATGTCCGAACTGACTATAATCATCGATGAAGGTGATGAAACATGAATAGCCTCATCTCGCACTAACTCTTAGTGGACCACAAACATCCGTATGGATCAAATTTGAAGGACTTGTGGTGCGCTCTGTTTTTCCTACAAAAGGAGCTTTGGTCATTTTCCCTTCAAACAAGATTCACAAGTAGGAAGGTCATCAATGCCACTAACATTTAGTGCTTTGAAAGCTTCTAACTTGTTCATCCTATTTTTAGAAATATGTCCAAATCTAGCATGCCAAATTATGGCATCTTCTTGGTTATCTAATTTTCTTTTACTTGATTAAATGTGCACAATTGAAGGTTGAGAATTAAGTATGTACAATCCGTTATATAATGTACCTTGTGCAATTAAAGAACCATTCTTTAATGCCCTTAACATCCCATTCGATATAGAAAAACCATATCCTTCATTATCAAGAACAACAATAAAATTAATATTTTTTATAAGATTGGGTACATAACAAACTAGATTAAGTACAATGCGAGCATTCCCCAAGTCTAACTTGATTACATCTTGGACTATAGCGCCAACTCTTACTCCATTTTCAAGGCGGATGATCATATCCCTTTCACGAAAGCTTTTTGTTCTTTCCATACCCTATAACAAATTACATAGATGAGAACCACATGTGGTATCAGATGCCCATGAGGAAGAATTAGTCGTCCAGTGCATTTCAATAAAGTACATACCTTTCTCAAAGGTCACAACATAAGCTTTGAAATTTCTTCTCTAATGCCCCTTCTCGCCACAATGAAAATTATTCGCATTGGTTTTATTTTCTTTTTTCTTCTTTACTCCTTCTGAACCTTTCAATGGTTTCTTCCCTTTGGAGGAGGAACCGTTTTTCCTCTAACCTGCCTTCTTAAGACCCTAAGGCCCTTCGACTTTTAGAAGGAAGCAAGCATAAGTGGTTTTTCCTTTTTCATCATTGCCTCGGTGGTCACAAGCATGTTCACCAATTCGTTGATCATCATCTCTTACTTGAACATATTAAATTCACAACGAATTGGTCGAACGAAGAGGGTAATTACTATAGGATCAAATCCACATAAAGGTCGTTGTCCATCACAACATTAAGTTGTCCAAGCTTTTCGATGAGTCCAATCATTTTAAGCCTATGATCATGGACGTTTGAACCCTCAACCATCCCTGACCTAAAGAACTCTCTAGACAAAGCGAACCTTTCATGCTTAGTTTGTACACTATACAACTCTTGTAGGTTTGTATGGATCTCACTTGCATGCTTTATATGCTCATGAGTCTTTTGGAGCTCATTGGTCATGGAAGCCGTCATGAGGCATCTCGCCTGTAGATCATCATCTACAAACTTAGTGAACAATTCACACTCCTTATTTGTGGCGCCATCACCTAATATGTCTAGCAGACTTTGATCAAGGACATAGGTCCTCTTTTCGAAGTCAAGAATGATTTTGAGATTTCTCAACCAATTGTGGAAGTTTGGCCCAATAAGTTTATCAGTTCCCAAAATAGTGTGAAATGGATTCTTAGCCATTTTGTTTTGAAGATTTCAAAAATTTATAAGAGGTGGAAAAAAGAGTATAAGCATATGATTGAATATTGATATTGAAAAAATATATTCATGGTCTTTCAAGCATATTTTCCTCCCATTATTTTATCATATCCTTCACCCTCTAGAAGAATTTGGGAAGTCATATTTCCTAGTGAGAATCAAGATCCTAAGGACTTGGAAGCTGACACTCATCACTGAGTGCCATCCACAACAAAAAAAAAGGGTGAGCAACCTTTGCTAATTGCATCTCAATGCAACTCTTGATATAGATTGCCTCACTTTTTTATGTAGACCCACGTGACTGTGTGCCATCTACATTACTAGTTGTTAAGTCAAGCCTACCAATCGAACTTTAAATTGAGACAGTGTCACGACATCCCCCGTAATCGAGTGCTAATGCGTGTACATTCTCAAATCAAAGGTGCATCGTATGCTAAGTATATGCTCACAACTTTCCTCCTGAGTGTGACCCCCATGATTGAGTGCCATCACACAAAATCGGTAACGTCATAATGGCATATTCTATTGGTATAAGGCATGAATTAATTAAAACTCCTTTTAATTTATATCTATTTTGACTTAATATTGAGAGCATGTAGCCATTCTAAGTGGAGGGTGTTTCTTGCTTGCAAATATCTCATCATTTTTATCTTCTTATTTAGATTTTCTATATCCTAATAGATGCATCACATATATTAATAGGATATCCAAAGCATAAAGAAGTAAATGCGCCTAGCATACTCCTAGGGGGGATGGCCATGAGCCTAACCCAGTGGTGCACTTAGAGTCATAGGTGTACCTCCTAGTTGATTTTAAAAGGGCTGATTAAATCTAACTATTACGTGAGAGTATCCCCATGCATTCATGGGTCTTCTTGGGTCTCTATGCCTCCAATGGTCTTCTTTACTCCTTGTAACGTTTACAGGAGAAAGAAATCATCACTGCTAGTGATTCTACTTTCATAACATTTACAAGATAAAAATTAAGAGACATGCAAACCCCAATTTAATACAACCCTTTTCAATAACTTAAAATAAATAAAATTAATATTAAAGGCTCATGATCATTCTTATTCACTCATCATCCATTCAACACTTAAATGAACAATAAATAAATCAAGAATTGACATTCATTTCCAATAATTAAAGGCTTATCTCATAAATAATTAATTGGCCAAGCAAGAGAAAGCATAACAATTATGCCATATTGTTGAAGATTAACTTTAACTAATTTTTAAAAGCAATAAAAATGTCAAACATAATTTTGAGAACTTGCACAATATTTGTGCATCTATTATGTGTGATGCAAAACACTTTTGGTCACTTAAGGAACTAAAAATCAATACTCAAAACCTACAAAACCAAAACTGCCCTACTGCCGCCCCAGTTAGGCACACGGCCGCACGGCAGGCACGCCCACTGCTTAGCCAGCGCCTAACCATGGGCAACACCTACCCTGTTTTGAGGTTTTTCTTAGATCAAGTAGATTTAGGCTCAACTTTTGTGCACCAAAAATTTTAGAACTCATTCTAAATATTAAATCACACAATATAGATGAAATTCTAGATTCAAAACACCTATTAAAAATGGAATTTAAAGTGCTCAATCATGCTTTCAAAAACAAGTTTACGTCAAGAATCATATTTTTCTAAAATTGGCCAAAACATCTTAAGCCATAAACAACATGCTATATCAATATATAACATAAACTAAATGCCAAATCAACATTTAACATTAGCAACTATGAATTAAAACATGCTCAACATATGAATTAAAATATCAAAACACATATTAGCATAATTTCAATTCATCAACCAAGGAGTCATATACAACATCATCCAAACACTCCAATCCATAGCAAGTATCAAGTATTTTGTAATTTTGATTAATTCATCACATGAATCAATCAATCAAAAATCCAAATCACAGCATGAATTAGGCTTTGATATCACTTGAAGCCACATGTAGCCATAGGATCCAAAAAGTACAGAGGATACTTAAATAATGAATTCCTAGATTATCTAAAAGAAAATGGGATTCTCTCTCAATGGACTCCACCCGGCACACCCTAACACAATGGAGTAGTCGAGAGGAGAAACCATACCTTGTTGGATATGGTATGTTCCATGATGAGCTTTTTCGATGTGCCCATATCTTTTTTGGGGATATGCCTTAGAAACAACTGCAAGGCTACTAAATATAGTACCCTCAAAGTCAGTGGCAAAGATACCACATGAGATGTGGTTTGGCAAAGCACCATCTTACCATTATCTAAAGGTTTTGGTGGTCTCCCGCCTACGTGAGATATTTAGTAGGAGACAAGTTAGATAGTAGATCCACATTATGCAAGTTTATAGGATACCCAAGAGAGTCTATGTGTTATTACTTCGATGATCCCTCGGAACAAAAGATGTTTGTTTTGAGGAACGTCACCTTTTTAGAAAAGAAATTTCTATAAGATAGAAAAAAAGGCGTTGTTGTTGACATTGGTGAAGTTTGAGATGATTATCAAATCCCACAAGCGATAGAAACAAATATATATATCAAAGAGCCTCATATATAACCTTTGAGAAGGTTAGATCGGATCAAGAAGTAACACGAGAGGTTTAGATTTCTTCATGAGATATGCCAATCGAGTAGTGATCCAAAGAGCTATGAGGAAGTTATGTTGGATATAAACTCAGGATATTGGCTTGACGCCATGAGATCCAAAATGGACTCCACGTACTCCAACAAAGTATGAACTTTGGTAGATCCACTGAAGGGGATAGTTTCCATTGGTTACAGGTAGATTTATAAGTGAAAGCTAGGAGTCAATGGAGAGGTAATGACCTTTAAAATGCGACTAGTGGCAAAAGGTTACACTCTAAGACCTAATTTTGATTTTGAGCAAACCTTTGCACCAGTCGTAATGTTTAAGTCCATTCGGATTTTACTTGCCATAGTCGTACATTATGACTATGAAGTATGGAAAATAGATGTGAAAATCGCTTTCCTCAATGGAAATATTGAAGAAGAAATCTATATGGAGCAACCACAAGGTTTTATATCTAAAGGGAGTGAACAAAAGGTTTGCAAACTCCAGAGATCCATTTATGGACTCAAACAGGCGCTCGAACTTGGAACATACATTTTGATTAGAAAGTAAAATCATTTGGCTTTGTTAAAAATGTGTACAAACCTTGTGTGTATAGAAGGCTAGTGGGAGTAGTATACAGTTTATTGTGCTTTATGTTGATGACATTATTCTCATTGGGAATGAGAGAAATTTTAGAGTGTGCTAAAGCATAGTTATCTATTGAATTCTCCAAAAAGGATTTGGGAGAAGCATCCTACGTATTAAGAATACGTATCTATAGAGATAGATTAGGGAAGATACTAGGGCTTTCCTAAATATTGTACATTAACAAGATACGAAAGAGTTTTAGTATGGAAGAATCCAAGAGCGAGTTCATCCCATTAGGACATGGTCTTCATCTCTACAAGCCTATGGCCCTTTAGACTAACAACAAGAGACAAAGAATGACCCATATACCTTATGCATCCACCATAAAGACCATAATGTATGTCGTTCAATGTACAAGGCCGAATGTTGAACACGCTCTAAGTGTTATGAGCTGCTTTAAATTCAACCTTGGTGAATGTCACTGGATGGCCGTTAAAATAATCTTTAGTACTTGAGAAGAATTAAGGACTTATTTTTGGTACACGGTAATGGAGAGTTGAAGCTAGAGGGGTTTTTGAATTCTAGTTTTCCAATCTAATGTAGATGACCTAAAATCCATTTTTGGATTCAACATTTGCCTCAATAATAGCGTGGTGAGTTGGAAAAATTTCCAACAAGACACCATGGCTGAGTCTACCACAGAGGTGAAATAATTTGTGGTTTTAGAAACCGCAGAGGAAGGTGTTTGGATAAAAAATTCATCCAAGAGTTGGACATAGTGCCTAGCATACATAAGCCAACAGTTGTCTTTGGAAGATAATTTAGGACTTGAGCCAAGATCTCATCAGTAATCTAAACATAGTAAATGCGTTATCATTTGATGTATGATATCAATTTATAGAGGCGACAACTGAGTGGAAATAATTACCTCATAAGAGAATATAGCAGAACTACTATCTAAACCCCTTTCGCGAAAGGTTTTTTAAGGACATTTTGGGAAGATCGGTCTTAAGACTATGGGGAACTAACTTTAGGGCAAGTGGGAGATTATTGAAATAGTGCCTCGCAAGCCAACTAGATTGACATTGTAAACTATTTCACTTGTGATACAATCTTGATTGAATGATATTTATTATTTGGCCATCTTCATCTTATGCTCATTATTACTTCACTAGCATTTGGTTGATACTTTTAGATCACACAAGACTACGGGACTTGGTCGTACATTGGGTGGTGATCATGGAATAAGTCTTATACGATTGTAGTCTTTAATCTTCCAAGTCATAGCATCATATGAGATAGGGCATCTAAGATTTGGATAGATGCACTAAAGATGCATAAATCCAAGGATTGATATTGCTTCATTCCATGAACAATCCCATATGAGATATGGATGCATATTAGTAGGTACTTCCAAGATGGAATCCGGCTCCTCGCTTTTGTGAAGGGCGAGTACATCTCCTATGTATTCTATAGTGATCGATTCCAAGAAATTCTTGTGCAAGGTGGTGTGAAAATTTGGAAAAAGAGTTTTCCAAAGATGAGGCCACACAAGGGAATCGAATATTGGGAATAGAGACATAGTATCGAGGCTATTAAGGAGCCGGAAAATATCTTGCTCTAGGCCTCTTTCGGGAGATAGGAGACAGAAGGACCGCATTTGCATAGTACACGTAGAGCTATAATGGCTCTCCAAAAACATTCATTTCGGCCAATTAGTTAGGCTCCATAGGCTTAAGGTTGGAAATAGACCATGGAGATTGGGTACTCTTCTATTAATGAGATTAATTGAATTGATGCAATTAGTTTAAAAGTTGTTTTGAACTATAATGAATATATGATATTCAAAAGTCACAAGAGTTGTGAGCCCATGTCCAATGAATGGTATAACCTATTGGGTTACACATAAAAGCCAATTAACCTCCTAGTTATTGGAGCAATTTTCTGAGAGTTAGATAATCACTCCAAGGTGACCGATTTTGAGGTGCCAATTTGAAGGTCAAATTTTGGCTTGATTAATTTAAATGTTAAATTAATCAACTAATTTAAGGAGTTAAATTAGACCAATAATTAAAGAGTTAATTATTTGGTGCTCAGTGACCATCAATTGGCCAAGTTAATTTAACGAGTTAAATTAAGAAAATTAAACTTAAGAGTTAAGCTTGTTTGACTTAAGTCAAAGGTTAATTAATTAAATTAAAGTGTTTAATTTAATTAATGAGCAGAATACATTTTGGAGGGAAAATTCAAATGAAAGGTTCATTTGAATTAGCATCTTAATTAACTTGAAATTAGATTTCAAATGTAATTAAAATACACATAAAATTCAAGTGAGATTTGAATTCAAATTTGCCACCTTGGCACCCCACTTGGACACCCCCCTCATGGAAGGTGTGATGCCACCTTGGCATCACACCATCCAATATCTATATATAGATATGGATGATAGAGGAATCTGTCATATATGAAGAGAGGCTTTGTTTTCTCTTCTTCTCTTACCTAAAAAACCCCCATTCACCGCTGTAATTCTACTTGCCTTCTCTAGCTAAAAGTGAGTGGAATTTGGAGGATCAATTGGTATGTGGATCATATCAATAGAGGCAAAGCATTTGATTTGCTAGCTTTGGCAATCCACTGGAACAAAGCAGTCACTTACCATGTTTTTCCAGGCAGTCCAGATCGATTTTTGCTTTGAATTTTTCACAGCACTTTCCTCAAGGAGTAAGAAGTTCCAAATTTTTTTTTCATGATTTTTGGAGCATTCTAACGAAGGTAAACATTTTTGTTTCTCCTCTATGCCAAAGTCTACTAGAATCTGGAATAGTGAAGTGTTCAACCTTGTGACCTTTGAAATTTGCTTTTTGATGTAACACTACAACTAAATATGAATCCCTAATATGATTAGATCTTTGTTAGGCTGTAAGAACTAAATATTTTTGAGCTTTTGAAGTTTGATAATTGGATCCTAGCGGCTTACTAACCTTCAGTTTAAGATCGTGCGTCAAGGAGCATATTTACCTTGGGTAGACATTTTATGCTTATGTCAAGGAATCCACTTAAATTTGATTGACAATTTATACTCATGCCAAGGAGTCTGCTTTAGTTTAACTTAACAAATAATTTTCACTTTTATCAAGTAGTACATAGGGAGATTTTTACTTTAGAAATTTAGATAGTTTATGCTTGTATCTAGGAGCATTATTTATAGCTTAGGCTCTTATCAAGGAGCATACTTAATTTAGGTAGACATTTTATACTCCTGTTAAGGAGTCCAATTCAATTTGATAAACAATTTACACTCCTATAAAGGAGTACTTAGAATATGGAGACTTGAGCTTTAGACTTGGAGACTTGAGTCTTTGATTTGGAGACTTGGAAACTTATGTCTTGGACTTGGAGACTTAAAGACTTAAGCCTTTACTTGAAGACTTGGAGAGTTGAGTTGTGGATTTAGAGACATGGAGGCTTAGACTTCGATTTGAAGACTTACAGTATTGAGACTTGGATTTGGAGATTTGGTACTTTGACTTAAAAGTTTTGGAGACTTAAGTCTTGGACTTGGATATTTAGAGGCTTAAGCCTTGACTTAAAGACTAGGAGATTTGCGTCATGGATTTGGAGACTTGGAGTCTTATTCAGTCAATTTAGAGATTTTGATACTTGTGCTTTGGATTTTTAGACTTTAATTTGAGAATTTTAGATAGTTTATGTTCATATCTAGGAGCGTTATTGATAATTTACACTCTTATCAAGGAACAATGGGAATTTTAAGATGAAGGTTAATTGCCCCAACATTGTCATCATCATCATTGGCACCATTTAAGTCATTATGTTCGTCAAAATTCATGCTTATTTCAATATTATGTGCACCGGCTTGCCTAATTTTCAAAAGTTTTTTTTTTTTTATTCCTTGAAGTGTATAGCAAGGACTCCAATGTATTCCTTGTATACTCTAATGCAATCTTCAAAAATGAGATACGTGCTGCTTTAGATTTCCCTTGCCATCAAATTGTTGAAACTCTGGGCGTTGGTAACTAATTGGAATTTTCAAATCATCAATCCTTTGAGTATAAGGCTTACAATAAGTCATAAATAATTTAGAACTTCTATCAAGTTTATCTTTGATTGTCCACATGAAAAACTCCTTCAATGGGCCAATGGAAATTAGTCCATTAGTGGAAACTTATAGTTCTTGTATTGCAGTCTTTTATTTTTGGCTAACTGTCTCTTTGTAGATATTTTGCCTTCACCATGAGTCTTAACTTGTTCCCCCATGATGCGACTAGCATCGTCACTATCAACTTTTCTCATCAACTTAGAGATTTGGGAGTTTTAGTCTTGGACATGCTTCATGAATCCTTCAATGGCATTTGTTGAATTTGCAATTTGTTAATTAAATCAACTTAACTTTTTAAGTTGACTAGATTAATTAAATTGTTACATTGCTCCAAGTAAAATAACAACTTAATTTAATTGGTCTAATTTTACTTCTTAAATTATTTGAATAATTTAACACTTTAAATTAATCAAGCTATTGTGACCAACTCTTAATTAGTCAACTTGGCCTCTTCTAAGCTTGGTCACTTTAATTATCTAACTCCATAGATAATTTCTTCAATTCCAATTACAGTGCTTTGGGCTTTTGTGTGTGACCCTTTAAATTCACCAATTAATTAGACATTAGCTCACAACTCTTTGTGATTTACTGAATATCAAATATTTCGATTAGTCTAAACTTCTTTAGACTAATCACTCTCTCAATTAATCTCTATTAATCGAATAGTACCCAATCTTCATAGTTGATATCTAGCACAAGCCTATAAAACACAATCAATTGCTTGAATTAATCTTAGGGGAACCTTTTTTGCTTACAATTGCTGTAATGACCCAAAAAAAAAAAATCTGTAAAGAATGTAAATTCTAAAAACTTTTACATCTAAAAAATTCCTTTTGAAATTTTTGGTACTCTATAATAATTTTTCTATAAAAATACCATAGTTTACTTCATTCTAGGATTTCTGGAAATTATTACACATATTTATAAGATTTATAATAACATTTTCTTTGAGTTTCTAAATTTTGTAAACTTTCTAAAATATCTCCTTATTTAAATACCTTTTTAAAATTTAAGGAATAATACAAAATTTCTTATTTTAACATATTTTACGAATTTTAGAAATTTTGCACCTATTTATGCAATTTCCTCCAAATTCTGATTTTTCTAAAAGTATTTTACTCCAAATACCTTAAAAGTCGGTCATGAAGACCATTCAAGAAAAAAGAAATTCATTTCTTATTCTATAATATCTCATGTGAAATTCTCTTAAAAATTATCTACAAAATTGTTTCACGCATGGCCCCCAAAATGTAAGAATACTATTGGAGGGTTTGACATTTAATAAATGAACTTACAACTCACCACCACATGACATTTTTCTATTTAAACTTCATCAATGTGTAATTAGGAAAATCTAAGAAAATCCTCTTTAGGCCTAATTAGAAGAATCTTACTTGGCCAAGCCACTAATCTACTAAGACACCTCATAAATGCTACTTTAGCCCCCAGGACCTAGTCATTACTATTAAATTAGCCTCTTAAAACCAACTTTCTTTACAAAAATACCCTTCAATCAAATCTATAAATAGCTAACCAAACCCATATATTTTCTTCAACACATACAACACACACCAAACACACAAAACATATTTAGCACATAAAATCACCATAAAAGATCCAAGAAAATTTAGCTAGGGTTGGTGAAGGAAAGAAATAAGAAATCGAGCCAAAATTAATGATAAAAGCTTTGAAATTTAGGTAAAGTTTATAATTTTTCTTACTATCTTTCTTGCTATATTCCTTAATTCTTTAGAATTATTTTTGGTTATTGAATCATGTTATTTGCTATTCTACTTCTAGATTTTAAATCAAAACTATTTTCAAAATATACCGAAGTTTAAATTTTAGCGCAAAATTTCTCTAAAGTTTAGAAAAAATCTTTATTTCATTCATATTCCTTGTTCTATTCCTTGCTCCTTGTTCCACCTATCATTGTGGCTTTGAAACCGTATTTTTGAATTCATTCTATCATTCTTGATGAACATTGGCACATTTATCGAAAGTAATGAGATGTTCAATGACAGTATTGATTGCAATTATTCATGAATATTGGGCCCTGGAATTATTCGATATGCGAACCGGGTGGCATTAGGCTAACGGTAATCTTGTGTCGAATTATTCCTATCGTTGGTTGGTCTCGCGGTTGTTTGGAGGTTTGGCATCCCAACAGACCAATCTGTGACATGCGGTCGATCGCGTCGCCATTGTTTCCCTCTCGAGCAGCCACTTGAGGTAGGCATTGGGGAGGTACAAGGGTGAATTAATGTTGAAGATATAAGGGTAATGGATCAATTAGTTCAACCATAATTCATAATTCGTACTCTTACTGCTTATTAATTCTATGATTTCTTCGTTCCTCCCTCTTCAATTATAAATTTTACTAAGATCTATGAACTTACGTTTTATCCCCAAAATATTATTTTGTAGGAGAAGATAGATAGAAAAGAGTTGTGTTCATTTTTTTGGTAGCTCAAGTTCATTTTGTTTACGCCATTGTACACATTGAAGCTTGTATTATTTAAAAAAAAAAAAGTTGATCAACAAAGATGCTTATTTGTAAATCTTGTGAAACATTATCATTTTCGTAACATCTAGATCTAGGGACAGAAGCTCTAGTTTTGGGGTGCTATAGAGTGGTATCAGAGCCCGATTTTTGAAAATTAATTCCCTAATAATGACTAACTTGGTTTATAGCGGGTTAAATGGATAAGGAAAAGGGAAAACTTTGGGAGGATACGTTCACTAGTTCTAATAGTGTTACGAATCCATTGCAACCTGTACAAGAATATGAGGCCCAATTAGCTATCAAGGACTGAGAAATTGCAGCCAGGGACTAAGAGATTTTGCAGTGGCAGCAAATTTTTTGGGAGCATGTGTTTCAGCATAAAGGCTATGTAGAAAAATCCGAAAGAGAAATTTCTTGTTTGATGGAAAAATATTGTGACTGTCTCAAGGAGTTCCCGGCCCAGGTGATCCAGGATTGCTGTTATATTATGCAATTGGTTCGTAAGAACTGGGAATGGTATGAGCAGTCGATGAAGTAGTTGGTTAATCGATTTAGAGAGATGGAGCAATTGGCGCAAGGATGCTTAAATACGAGTTTTGGAAATTCAGCAGATTTATATCAAGGCATGGAAGCATCTGGGATTTTTCAGGGAAATCCTAATATTGCAAGATCAAAATTAGGAGGTTACATGTTTAGACAATTACGGATAGTGGGCCTTGAAGAAATGCATAAGCCAAACGAAGGGATGTCGGCCCCAAAGTCCCCAAGCAATCCTAGAATTCGGGTGATTCCTTCGAGGCCACCTATAAGAATAAGTGAAAATGACCCAATAGTACGAATGGCCCAACAAGCTCAAATCGAAGACGAGAAAGGACCCAAGAAGGATCTAAATACTATTCCCCATCATAATCAAAAATAAAATATGCACCTAGGAATGTTTAGAAATAAGTAAGAATAGTCAGAGATAGTCTAATGAAGAATGGCTAGTTAAGTTATTTTGAGAAACTAACTTTTTGCTTGCAGATAATGTATGTTACTCATTTTGTATTTTGTAGCTTTGCAAACTAATGAAAGGATAAGTGTTGAAAACCATGAATTTAGATTATTATGGCTCCAAAGAGAAATCTTACACAAGAAAGTCAATTGAGGAAACATGGACACCTTCGAATGGAAGATCCTAATAGAAACAACAACGTTACTGATGGAAATAATGAAGCACCCAATGTACCAATAGAAAATATAACACCGAAAAATGTGCCAACTGCTGAGCAAATGTTCGCCATGTGGCAGCAATTTATGCAACTTTCTCAGCATCAAATTAGTGATGGAAATTTTGGAAAAACCGAATTAGATGATAGAACACTAACAAGATTTCTTCGCTTTAATCCCCTAAAATTTAAAGGAGAACCGGATAACCGAAAAGCTGAATTATGGCTACAAGAAATTGAGAAAATATTTCAAGTTCTTAGTTATCCTGAAAGACAACAAGTAAAGTATGCTGCCTTTCTCTTAGAAGATGTGGTAAATAGTAGGAAATAGCGGAAATAGGGTGGACTGACGACAGGGTCGAATAGACGTGGGAAAACTCTAAAGAGGAATTTTTGTGAAAGTTTATCCCACAAAACATAGAAGATGCCCGAGAAAGAGAATTTATGAATTGAATTCAAGGAGCTAAGACAGTAGCAGACTATGAAGCCGAATATAATAGATTAATTCCACACGTCCTAGTCAATGAAAGAAGGCGAATTAGGAAATTTGTGGAAAGTATAAAACCAAAGTTATAACGTACTCTAGTTTCTTATGACCTCTGAAATTATAGGGCAGTAGAAAAGGCCCTAGAAATTGAAGATGAATTCAAAGAACTTCAAAAATTAGATGATAAATGGGAAAAAGGGCAAGGTTACGGGGAAAGTGAGTTCCCAAAAATTCTTACAAGAAAGAAAATTAATTGGAGCTTCTGTAAATTCTAAGGGTAAGATTCCTTAGATTGCACTAATAAACGAGAGGTGTAGGTGCAATTACTGTGGGAAACTTTCCCACACTGAAGATCAGTGTTGGATAAAATAAAAGAAATGTTTAATTTGCGGAAATTCCCAACACATGATCAGAACTTGCCCTAGGAATTGCAATCTTAGTGTTGATTTGGAGCCGTCTAAGCAACAACAAAATGAAGCAGAAAAGAGACCTTCTACAAAGGCAAGAGTTCATGCCCTTATTTGGGCAGAAAATCTAGAAGCCGAGGATGTGGTAGAAGGTACGGCTCTAATCCATACCTTTATTTGCAAGGTTTTATTTGATCTTAGTATGACTCATTCGTTTATATCAAATACATGTGCTTCTAAAATAGGATTGAATTCTGAAATTTTGAATACTCCTTATGAAGGATGCTTGCCTATGGAACTAGGAATTACAACATATGTTAGATACAGGGATTGTCCTATAATTATAGAAAATAAGAAATATTCTTCGGACCTTATAGAATTACCAATCTAAGAATATGATCTCATTCTAGGAATGGATTGGTTGTATAGTCATCAAGCAATAGTAGATTGTTTTGCCAAAACTATGAATTTGGGCAATGCCATGGAAAATCTAGAGAAGAAGAATTTAAATTGTGTAAAATCGGTCTTTATTTCTTCAACAAGAGCTAACAAGGTTTAAGAAAGGAGGACTAGGATTTTTGGCTTATTTGATAAATAAACCCCAGGAAAAGTTGAAATTGGAAGATGTAAAAGTGGTTAAAGAAGTTCTAGAAGTGTTCCTTGAAGTGTTAAATTCATTAACCCCAGATCGGGAAATAGAATTTGTGATTGAAACTTATGCTGAAGTGAAACCTTTCTCGAAGACACCATATAGAAGGGCCCCAGTGGAATTACAGGAACTAAAATGACAATTACAAGAGGTTTTGAATAAAAAAATCGTACGGCCAAGTATTTCCCCATGGGGAGCACCTGTGTTGTTTGTAAAGAAAAAGGATGGTTCATTAAGGATGTGCATTGACTACTGAGAATTAAACAAAATGTCCATAAAAAATAAATATCCATTACCACACATCGAGGAATTATGCAATCACCTATGAGGCTCAACAGTGTACTCTAAGTTGGACTTATTGCAAGGGTATTATCAACTAAAAATATAGGAGTCTGATATTCCCAAAATAGTATTTAATTCTCCGTACAGGCATTTCAAATTTGTAGTAATGCCGTTTGGATTGATGAACGTACTAGTTGCTTTTATAGATTTAATGCATTAGGTATTCCATCCATACCTAGATTGTTTTGTAGTAACCTTTATTAAAGATATTTTGGTATAAAATCAAAGAAGAATATGAAAGGCACTTAAGGATAGTGCTCCAAACTCTTAAGGATCACCAGTTATATGCCAAATTTAATAAATACGAGTTTTGGTTGGAAAGAGTTACTTTTCTAGGGCATATAATTTCTTGAAATGGTCTTAAAGTGGATCCTGAGAAAATAGAAGCAATAGTTAATTGGAAAAGGCCAAAAAATGTTACTAAAGTACGAAGTTTTCTAGGGTTAGATAGATATTATCGAAAATTTATCCAGAATTTCTCCAAAATAGCAGGACCCCTTACAAAACTAATTCAAAAGGAGCAACGCTTTGAATGGGACGAACACTATGAACAAAGTTTTGTAGAACTAAAGAAAATGTTAAGTTCAACCAAATGCTAGTGAAGTAATATAAACATAAGATGAAGATAGCCATATAACATGAATATCATTCAATCATGATTGTATCACAAGTGAAATAGTTTACATGCCAATCTTATTGGCTACGGGGCACTATTCCAACAATGTAAGTCATCTGAATCTTAGATGCCCTGTCTCATAAGATTCTAGACTTGGAACATTACTCAAGACTATGGGACTTGGTCATGCACTGGGTGGTGATCATGAAACAAGTTTTACACGATCATGATCTTAAATCTTCCAAGTCATAGATCTTATGAGACAGGGCATCTAAGATTCGGATAGACTTGTACTAACGATGCATAAATCTAAGGGATGGACATTGCTCCATTTCATGAAAAATTCATATGAAATATAGATGTATGTTAGTGGGTGCTTGTTAAAGAACATGTTCACTAAGGGCCCACCCAGGAAGTTTACTAGATAGCCATAGTGGCAAGTTCTCCATCTTACACTAGTGCATATTATTAGTCCTTTGACCTGAGTATCTATGATAACCTTGTGTTTAGGCCTTGTAATAATTTCCAGAAATCATAGAATGAAGTAAAATATGATATTTTTACAGAAAAGTTATTATAGAGTACCAAAAATTTCGAAAGGAATTCTTTAGATGTAAAAGTTTTCAAAATGTGCATTCTTTAAAGAATTTTTTTTTAGTTCATTACAATCTTCCCCCCTTAAAAGAATCTGGTCCCCAGATTCTATTTTGTTTTAACTATGAGCTAAGAACTTAAATCCTAAGTTGGGCTAAGAATTTAAAATTCTAATTGTTTAAAATTTTAAAAGATGAACCCGTTAGTAAAAAAGATAGGGATACTATAGCAGATTTCATCTTCACGCTCCCACGTAGCTTATTCAATTTTTGATTCTTCCATAAAACCTTGACTTAAGGGAGTTCTCAAACTTGATTCAAGGATTCATATGGGTTTCTCAATGTATGAAATGCCACTTTGTATTGGTAAGTTACTATGGTCAAAATATGTGGATCAGGATAATATTTCCAAAGTTGGGAAACTTGAAAGACATTATGTATCCCAATTAAGTTGGTGGGTAAGTTTAATTTGTATGCAACAGGACCAACTCGCTCTAAAATTTCAAAAGGTCCTGTAAATCGATAGGCTAACTTTCCACTTTTCCCCATTCACTTAATTTCTTTTTGGGGCATGACTTTCAAAAATACTTGATCGCCTATTGCAAATTCCAGATCTTTTCGTCGTTTATTAGCATAACTCTTCTGGCAATCCTGAGCTATTTTAAGTTTTACTTTATTAGTCGTACCTTATTAATAGCGTTTTGTATAAGTTATGGCCTCAAACTTGCTTGCCTATCATTTATTGTAGTTTTAACCTCGTCTAGATCCCAATGTAATGGTGATCGACATTTTCTTCCATAAAGTGCCTCATATGGTGCCATTTGGATGGAAGATTGATAACTATTATTATAAGCAAATTCAATTAGAGGTAAATGTTCTCCCAGCTTCCATGAAAGTCTAAAATGCAAGCTCGTAACATTTCTTCCAAGATTTGAATTGTTATTTTAGATTGTCTATTTTTTTGAGGATGTGCTACGGTGTTGAATTGTAACTTAGTTCCCAGGTGTTTCTGCAGGCTTTTCCAAAGTCGTGAAGTAAAGTTTGGGTCTCTGTTAGACACAATACCTTGTAGTACTCCGTGTAGTCTAACGATTCCTTTAATATAGATTTCGGCTAACTTTTCTACATTATATTGGGTTCGAACTAGTAGAAAATAAGCGGATTTGGTCAACCGATCTGTTATAACCTAAATCCTATCGTAACTTCATCTCACCACTGGCAGTCTTGTGACAAATTCCATAGTAATTTCGTCCCATTTCCAATTTGGAATCGATAATGATTGTAGAGTTCCTGCAAGTCTTTGGTGTTCAACTTTTACTAATTGACATATGAGGTACTTATGTACAATTTCTATTACATCTTATTTTAATCCTTCCCACCAAAATTTTTAGTTCAAATCTTAATACATCTTTGCTCCCCCTTAATGTATCGTGTATTTTGTGTTATGAGCTTCAGATAATATTTTCTCCTGAATTTCTTTGAGCATATATATTTGCCCTTTAAATCTTAATGTTCCATTATCGTCAACTTGGAATTTGGAATTTCTTGTATGATTTGCTTTTATTTTCCGAACCCATTCCTTCTTATCTTGGGCATCTTTGATAGCTTAGTACATATCTGGTTGTATGATTATTCCTGCTATCCTCACTTTTCGATTTAAGGTATCCGCTGCTGGATTGGCCTTCCTAGGATGATAAATTTTGTAAACATCATGAAAATATTTGCTTATATATAACTTCTAATCACATCATTCAAAGCAAACAAGCCCTATACATATGTATATATTGAAAAACGTGTGTTTTGAAGGGAAAATGATGATATGTTTGGTTATATTTTCCCATAACAACATTGCTTAATATCAATAATAAAAATTATTTCTCACATAACTAAACATTTTTTTTTATTGATAAAATCACATTCCACATTAATCAAGAGACGAACAAAAGTTTAACTGGCCATGTGCACTATCACAAAAATAATTCAAGGGAAGTTTGTGAAAGGGGACAAGACTATTCTAAGAATTCGAAAAGGTCCATTTGACAAGGTTATAAGCTGCAAAGTTTGCTTCTCTAGGAACAAATGAAATAGACCATAATAGCCATTTAGACAACTGGCTTTGGGCCTCCAAAACATCAGCAGCTACATTCCAGAACTAACAGAGTTATCAATTAGCATTTGTGTTGCATCCAAAGAGTCAGATTCAAAGAGAGAATTATCAAACTTCCATTAGTTTGCTAGTTTGAAGGCTGAGTAAACCTCTCAATTCAGCAGCCACGGCATCAAATGTGAATTTCAAAAATGTTTAAGCATTGATGAAGAGTCCTTGAAAATTTCTAACTATCACTGCACCCCAGATCTTGCCATTTGAGAAGGAGATATCAGTGTTGATTTTGACTTACCTCGATGACGGCATTCTCCATTTAGGCTCCACTGGATGCAATTTTTGGCTTAAGATTTTTTCCTACTGTGCTGCCATATGCTCTTGAACTCTTCTTTCAACTTTACAGACCATTTTCTAAATGTCAAAGCTTGAGTTATTAAAGATGGTTGAATTTCTGGAGAGCCAGATTTTATTCATAGTTATGATTAGGCCTGTCAATTGGTAGAGTAATACCCTACCCAGGCCCAAAAAGTCATACCCATACCCATATAATGTAATGGGTATGGGTAGGGTCTATACCCAAAAGTTACCCATGTACCCCTACCCAAATATTACCCATTACCTTATACTTATATTTAACTTATTAACCTAAATATTATTTATGCCGAAAATTAAATTTATACTAATGATAAAGCTTTTATATATAAAAATTACAAATATGTGAATGAATAATAACAACTAAATATTTTTCTTCATTAAAAATTATACTAAATTATGGAAAAATAGAGCTTTTCTACATTATTGCCTTTTAAACAGTGGAAGAAAATTAATATTGGCACATCATTATTCTAAGTGATGATAATATGAAATTTCGAGTGCTATTATGAAACCTAAATCAATACTCCTTCAGATGGTGTGGAATCAACATTGTCTTATCATTTTCTTTTTTTTTTTTTTGTTTCTTTTTGTAATTGGAGTAGCTACAGTAATAGTTAAACAGATTTCATTAATAAAATTAATAATATTAAAATTAACAGTAAAATAAATATTATTAATTAAAACTTTGTTAATAAAATTAATTTTATTAATGAATAAACTCATTAATAAAAATTATATTAATAAATGAAAATTTAAAAATAAAAATTAACTAAATTAAATTAAATATAGAAAGTATTTTTTTTATCGTATGTCAAATAATATTTTTAGTATATATTAATAAAATTAGTCTATATATTAAAAATATAAATTCAATGAACTAGACCCAACGGATCTTGGGTTAGATAGTGTAGGGTATGGTTAGGGTCTTATTGTCTTGGGTATTTTAGGGTAAGGTATGATTAGGGTCTTATTGTCTCAGGTATTTTAGGGTATGGGCTTGGGTTGACAAACCTAGTTATGATAGAAAAAATGAGAAACTCTAGATGATCATCCCTTTTTGTGAGCCCAGCATCAACATTAACCAACATCTCTATCAAAGCCAAGATATTGAGGTTTGCAAATGGATGAAGCATAAATCCTTGTTTCAAAAGGAACCAAATTTTTTCAATCACTAGACACCTAAGAAAAAGATGTTCCAAAGACTCCTCACGAAAACCGCACAACATACAGGATCTATCAGCCACTTCCATAATCTTTGCTAAATTTTGTTTTGTTAAAAGGCCATTTGAAACAATTCTCCAAAGAAAAATCTTTAAGCGGTCGTGAACATGCAATTTCCAAAATTTTCTTTTGATAGATAAGGGAAAAGAATCCAAACTTGAAAAATGAGTTGCCTAGTCATAAAGATATGCCTCCTTGGCTGTTATGAATCCAAACTTAGATGGAGTCCAGATAAGGGAAAGTAGTTCCACAGTGGGAATAATTCTGATTTTAAGGATTTCTTCCACAACATTTTCATCGAAGAGGAGATTGAGGGAATTAATATTCCAGCAGCTTGCATTTGAATTCATTAAGGATCCCACACCCCAAAAGGTGATAATGAGATTTTGGTCCAAGTTTTGATATGGAGGAATAAAACCTTGGATAGATGGAATTCAAGGATCTTCCCAGGTTTGCACTTTTTAGTTAATGTAGATTCACAAGCAAACAACTTTGATAACGATATCTTTACAATTTTGAATCACTCTCCAAGTCCAACAGCATCCTGAGGAAGATTTATGGTAATTAAGAAAGTTGTCAGTCCCAAGATACTTAGCAATCATCATATTACTCCACAAAACCTGTTTTGGCTCACACATTTTCCAGGCCAATTTTGAAGGCTAGAGTAGCATTAGGATCTATAAATCAAAAACTTCATGAGCTTGAAATTAACTAAGCTACTGAAGCTCCCAAGGATCTAGACATGCTATAGATCTAGATTAGGATGAAGAATTACCTCTTGTAGCTCCAAATCAAGGAGAAGATCAACTATCTCTCACAAGTCCAGAAACTGTCTAGAACTGGCACAACAGAAAGATGACAACAATTGCCTAGGCTAAATAGCTCCAAAAATCACGAAATTAAATATGGAACACCTCTACATAGAATGGAAGCTAATATGATAAATTGGAGCTAAAAATTCTTCTGGATCACTTCATAAAAATTTTCCAACCGGAAGCTTCTGTAGGTAGATCTCCAAAACCGAGCAGGTTAATCGCCTTACCTCTATTGAAATGATCCACACACCAAACAATCTTCCAATTTCACCTCACTAGAATTTGGAATTAGAGAGGAGGCCGATTTTTAGGTTGGGAAGGAGAAGAAATGCAAAGCTTCAACTCATGATGCAATGCATGGAGAAAGAGATTTTGGAGGGAATGCGATAATCTAATTCTCACACTTTTCAGTAGCTTATTTTTGAATTTTGCACACCCTTTATATCTATATATAGATGGTGGAAGGTGTAATGCAATTTGGCATCACACCTTCCTCAAGGTGACCGCCAAAGTGGCATGCCAAGTTGGCAAAATTCAAATTCAAGTCTTACTTGAATTTCAAGTGCATTTCAATTTCGTTTGGAATGTAATTCCAATTTAATTAAGATGCTAATTCAAATGAATACTTCATTTAAATTTTCCCTCCAAAAAGGATTCTTCTCATTAATTAAATTAAACACTTTATTTAATTAATTAATCTTTGATTTAACTCTTAAATCAAACAAGCTTAAATTAGTGAACTTAACTCTTTAAGTTAACTTGTCTAATTGATGGTCAACGTGGTACCAAATAATTAACTCCTTAATTATTGGTCAAATTTTACTCTTAAATTAGTTGATTAATTTAACACTTAAATCAATCAAACCAAAATTGACTGTTGAATTGGAACATTGAAAATCGGTCACCAAAGGGTGATTTTTCCAACACTTGGAAAATTGTTCTACCAATTTCGGAAGCTATTAAAACTCTTTTTAAATTAATCAACTCAATTCAATTAATCTCATTAATTGAAAAGTACCCAATCTCGATGGTTGATGTCCAACCTCAAGCCCATGGAGCCCAACTAATTGGCTGAAATGAATATTCTGGAGAACCATTATATCTTCACACATACAATGCAAATACGGTCCTTCTGTCTCCTATTTCCGAAAGAGGCCTAGGGCAAGATATTTTTTGGCTCCATAATAGCCTCAATACTATGTCTTTAATCTTAATGTTCAATTCCTTTGTGTGACCTCATCTTTGGAAAACTTCTTTTCCAAATTGTCACACCACCTTGCACAACGATTTCTTGAAATCAATCATTATAGAACATATAGGAAATGTACTCACCCTTCACAAAAGCGATGAGTCAGATTCCATCTTAGATCTCACAAACCTCTATGCTAAGTAGCTCATACCCAACCTCAACTCGAAAAACCCGCTAAGTGGTCAAGGAAGAGTCAAAGCATGAGGACAGGACACAAGGTTACCATGGATCCTCAGGTCAGAGGACTAATAATGTGCATTGGCATAAGTGGGAGAATTAACCACTACCAACTTGCCACTACGGCTATCTAGTGGATTCTTTGGAGGGCCTTCGGTGCCTTGTTCTCTAACAAACACCCACTTACATGCACCCGTATCTCATACAGATTGCTCATGGAAGGGAGCAATATCCAACTCTTGGATTTATGCATCGTTAGTGCAAGTCTATTGGATCTTAGATGCTCTATCTCATAAGATCCTATGACTTGGAAGAATTAAGATCACAACCGTGTAAGACTTATTCCATGGTCACCAAACCAAGTCTCGTAGTAATGTGTGATCTAAGGGCTTCATCCAAATGCAAGTGAAGTAATATAAAGCATAAGATAAAGGTGGCCATATAATGTATATTGTCCAATCAAGACTGTTTACAAGGAAATAGCTTTTTCAAGGCCAATCTAATTGGCCTGCTGGGCACTATTGCAACATTCTCCCACTTGCCATAAAGCCAATGCCCTATGACCTTGAGACCCATCTTCTAAAGATGTTCATCAAAAACCTTTTGCTCTAACGGCTTAGTCAGTGGATCTGCTATATTCTCTTCCGAGGTAACTTACTCCACTCGAATGACGCCTCTAACAATGATCTCCCGGATCAAATGATATCACCTCAAAATGTGCTCGGATTTTTGATGAGATCTTGGCTCTTTAGCTTGTACTACTGCCCCGGTGTTGTCACAGAAGACAACAACTGGCTCAACGATACTAGGCACTGTATTCAACTCTTGAATGAAGTTTTTTCATTCAAACACCTTCCTTTGTTGTTTCCAAAGCCACAATATATTCTGCTTCAGTAGTAGAATCGGTCGTGTGTCTTGTTTAGAACTCTTCCAACTCACCGCACCATTATTGAGGCAAAATATAAATCCAGAAGTAGATTTGATGTCAATTACATCAAATTGGAAACTTGAATTCGAAAACCCCTCTAGTTTCAATTATTCATTGTCGTACACCAAAAACAAGTCCTTAGTCCTTCTTAAGTACTTAAGGATTGCTTTTACGGCTATCTAGTGACTTTCACTGGGATTGGATTGGAACCTACTCGTAACACTTAGTGAGTGTGTCACATCTAGTATTGTACATTGAACTTTATATATTATGCTACCAATAGCGGAGGCATAAGGTATGTGAGACATCCTTCGTTTCTCTTCCTAAGTCTTAGGGGGCTATAGACTTTGAGGGACGAATGCCATGTCCCATGGGAAGGAATCCCTTCTTGGATTCTTCTATACTAAACCTCTTTAATATTTTATCAATGTATGGGGTTTGAGATAGCCCCAGCATCCTCTTAGATCTATCCCTATAGATACGTATTTCCAATACGTAGGATGCTTCTCCCAAATCCTTCGTGGAGAATTATGTAGATAACCATACTTTAGTAGACTCTAACATTCTTACCTCATTCGTAATGAGAAGGATGTCATCAACATGAAGCACAATAAACTGTACTGAACTCCCACTAGCCTTCCTGTACACAAATAGTTCATACACATTTTTGACAAAGCCAAACGATTTGACTGTTTTGTTAAAATGTATGTTCCAACTTCGGGATGCGTGTTTGAGTCCATAAATGGATCTCTAGAGTTTGCAAACCTTTTGCTCACTTCCCTTGGATGTAAAACCTTGTGGTTGCTCCATATAAATTTTTTCTTCAATGTCACCATTGAGGAAACTAGTTTTCACATCCATTTGCCTTATCTCATAGTCAAATATATGGCTATGGCAAGTAGAATCTGAATGGACTTAAGCATAGCGATCGGTGAAAAGGTTTCCTCAAAATCGATACTGGGTCTTTGAGTGTAACCTTTTGCCACTAGGTGTGCCTTAAAAGTTACCACTTCTCCATCTACTCCAAGCTTTCGCTTATAGATCCACTTGCAACCAACGAGAACTATTCCTTTGGATGGATCTACCAAAGTCCATACTTTGTTTGAGTATATGGAGTCCATTTTAGATCTCACGGCTTCAAGCCAATATCTCAAATCTATGTCCAACATAGCTTATTCATAGGTCTTCGAATTATCATCCGATTGGCCTGCTTCATGAAGGAATCCAAACCTTTCGGGTTACTTTTTGATTCGGTTCGACCTACGTAAAGGTTGTGTACTAGGTTGTTCTAGCTCATTTGTTTCCACCGCTTGTGGGATTTCTTGATCATTTTGAACTCCATCAAGTTCAACAATAATGCCATTTCTATCTAATAGAAATTCCTTTTTCCAAAAAGTGTGCTTTCCTTGAAACAAACACCTTTTGTTCCGAGGGATCATAGAAGTAATAGCCCATAGACTCTCTAGGGTATCCCACAAACTTGCACAAGGTGGATCTACTATGCAACTTATCTCCCATTGTTCGTCTTACGTAAGCAGGAGATCCCCAAACCTTAAGATATCGGTAAGAGGGTACTTTGCCAAACCATATCTCATATGGTGTTTTGGACTCCCAACTTTGAAGGTACTATATTTAGTAGCTTCGCTGCCATTTCTAAAGCGAATCCCTAAAAGGATATAGGTACATTGAAAAAACTCATCATGGAACGTACCATGTCCAACAAGGTACGGTTTCTCCTCTCGGCTACTCCATTGAGTTGGGGTGTTCCGGGTAGAGTCCATTGAGAGAGACTCCCATTCTCCTTTAGACAATCCAAGAATTCGGTGATCAAGTATTCTTCCACTCGATTCGATTGAAGAGCTTTAATGCTTCGCTCCAATTGCTTCTCTACTTTATTCCTATGCACTTTAAACTTTTCAAAGGCTTCAGACTTGTTCTTCATAAGAAACACGTGTCTATACCGACTAAAGTCATTAGTGAAGGTGATGAAGTAGGAATAGCCTCATCTCCCACTAACTCTTAGTAGTCCACAAAAGTCTGTATGGATCAAATCCAAGAGACTTGGGGAGCGTTCCGTTTGTCTTACAAAAAGAGCTTTGGTCATTTTCCCTTTAAACAAGATTCACAAGTAGGAAGGTCCTCAATGCTACTAACATTTAGTGCTTTGAGAGCTTCTAACTTGTTTATCCTATTCTTAGAGATATGACCAAGTCTTGCATGCTTAAGAATGGCATCTTCTCGGATATCTAATTTTTTTCACTTGATTGAATGTGCATTAGTGAAGGTTGAGAATCAAGGATGTACAATCCATTTATTAATGTACCTTGAGCAATCAAAAAATCATTCTTTAATGCCATCAACTTCCCATTAGATATAGAAAAATCAAATCCTTCATTATCAAGAACGGGATTTGAAATAATGTTCTTAACAAGGCGGGGTACATAAAAAACTAGATCAAGTACAATGCAAGCATTCCCTAAGTCTAACTTGATAACGCCTTGGACAGTGGCTGCAACTATTGCTCTATTTCCTAAGCAGAGGATCATATCCCCTTCATGAAGACTCTTTCTTCTTTCCATCCCCTGTAATAAATTACAAATGGGAGAACTGCATACGGTATCAAATACCCATGTGGATGAATTAGTCATCATGTGCACTTCAATAAAGTACATACCCTTCTCAAGGGTTGCAGATAAGCTTTGTAATTTCTTTTCCAATGCCCCTTTTTACCAAAGTGGAAACAACTAGCTTCGATTCTAACCTTCTTCTTAACCCTCTTGGAACTTTTCCTAGATTGCTTCCCTTTTAAGGAAGAACTCTTCTTCCTCTTACCTCTCATTGTAGGACCCCTAGGGCCCTTCAACTTAGAGGAGGATGTAAGCATAAGGGGCTTCTCCTTTTTCATAGTCGACTTCACGGTCACATGCATATTGATCAATTTGTTAATCGTTATATGCTGCTTAGACATACTGAAATTCATAACGAATTGATCACATGATGGTGGGAATGACTGTAGGATCAAATCTACATAAAGGTCATTGTCAATGATCATATCTAATTATCCAAGCTTCTGATGAGTCCTATCATCTTGAGGCCGTGATCCTGGACGTTGGACCCTTTACTCATCCTTGCCCTAAAGAGCTCTTTTGACAAAGCGAACCTTTCATGTCTACTTTGTACACCATACAACTCTTGCAAATACACATAGATCTCTCGAGTATGCTTCATGTGCTCATGAGTCTTTTGGAGCTCATTAGATATGGATGACATCATGACACACCTCATCTGTAGATCATCATCTACAAATTTTGTGAACATTTCACGTTGTGCATCGGTGGTGTCATCACCAAGAGTGTCCATAGGACTTTGACCAAGGATGTAAGTCCGCTTTTCAGAGTCAAGAACGATTTTAAGGTTTCTTAACCAATCTTGGAAGTTCGGCCAAGTTAGTCTATTGGTTTCCAAAATAATCGCGAGTGGATTTTTAGCCATTTGTTTGAAGATTTCAAAAATCTACAAGATGAGAAAAAAGAGTATAAGTATATGATTGATTTTTATATTAAAAATATGTTTATGGTCTTTCAAGCATATTTTCCTTCTACTATTTTTCCAAATTCATCACCCCCCAGAAGAATTCGGGAAATCATATTTCATAGTGAGAATCAAGATCCTAAGGACTTGTAAGTGGACCCCCGCTTCGAGTGCCATCACACAAATTTGGTAGCATCATCAAGGCGTATACTATTAGAAAGCTTGGATTAATTAAGTGGAGGGTTTTTGCTTGCAATGATCTCATCATTTTTATCTTCTTATTTAGGTTTTCTATATCCTAAACATGCATCTCATACATCAATAAGATATGGAAAGCATAAATAAGTAAATGCGCCTAGCATGCTCCTAGGGTGGGATGACCATGAGCCTAACTAAATGGTGCACTTAGAGCCATATGTGCACCACCTAGTTGATTTTAGGTGGGTTGATTAAATCTAGCTATTACATGATTGTATTCCATACATTCATGGTTCTTCAAAAGTCTCCATGCCTCCGTTGGCCTCCATTGCTCCATGTAACAATTACATTAATAGGAAATCTTCTCTCCTAGTGATTCTATTCTCATAACATTTACAAGGTAGAAAATAAGAGGCATGCAAGGCTCAATTTAATACAACCCATTTCAACAACTTGAAACAATAAAAATCAATATTACGGGCTCATTGATCATTCCCATTCATTCATTATCCATTCAACAATTAAATGAACAATAAATAAATATAGAATTAACAATTAATTCCATCAATTAAATGTTTATCTCATAAACAAATAATTGAACAAGCTTATATTTATGTCATTATTGGAAGATAAACTTTAACCAATTTTCAATGGCATTCAAAAATGTCAAACATAATTTTGAGAACTTGCAAAATGTTTGTGCATCTACCATGTGTGGTGGAAATACATTTAAGGCAAAAAAGGAGTTGGAAAAAACACTCAAAATTCAGCAAAACCACAAAAATGTGGCTCCCGCCCAGCCTGGGCGCACGACTAAGGAAGCTGCTCGCACAACGCCCGGCTAGCACCAAGCTACTGCTCGGTAACCCCCTGTTTTGGGGCTACCAAGTGAATCAAGTTGTTTACCACTCAACTTTCATGCAACAATAGTTTTAGCACATGTTCTCAAAAAATTTCCAGATTTAAAACTTCTTTTAAAAAAGGAAATTTAAGTGCTCAATCATGCCTTCAAAAATTAGAGAAAGCTAGAATCATATCTTCAAAATATCCAATACAACTCCAATCAAATTGGATCCAAAATGAACAAAACTCTTTTGATGAAATATCAACATGCTATATCATCATACAACATCAATAAAAGCAAAATCAACATTCAACATTTATCACTATGAATTGAAACATACTAAAACATGAATCAACACTTAAATCACATAATAGCATGCTATCAATTCATCAAGCAATAGAGCCACAACCACCATCAACCAAACACTTCAATCCATCATTTAGATCACGTATTTCGTGATATTGATCAATTCATCATATCAATCAATCAAACAAGAATTCAAAACATAGCATGAAATAGGCTTTGATACCACTTGAATGGTAGAGTAGCATTAGGATCCATAAATCAAAAACTTCATAAGCTTGAAATTAACTAAGATACTCGAGCTCCCAAGGATCTAGACATGCTATAGATCTAGATAAGGATGAAGAATTACCTTTGGTAGCCCAAAATCAAGGAGAAGATCAACTACCTCTCACGAGTCCAGAAACTGCTGGAACTGGCATAGTGGAAAGATGACAACAATTGCCCAGGATAAACTGCTCCAAAATTCAAAAAATTTAATCTGGAACACCTACACACATAGGGGAATCTACAGTGAAAATTTTGTGCCAAAAGACCTTCTGGATTGCTCCAGAACAATTCTCCAACTGGAAGCTTCTGTAGGTAGATCTCCAAAACCGAGCAAGTCAATTACCTTGCCTCTATTGAAAAGATCCACACACCAAAAAATCTTCCAATTTCTCCTCACTAGAAGCTGGAGTTAGAGAGGAGAAAATGAGGTAGAGGAGGCCGATTTTCAGGTTGGGAAGAAGAAGAAATATAAAGCTTCAACTCATGATGCAATGCATGGAGAGAGAGATTTTGGAAGGAATGCAAAAATCTAATTCTCACACTTTTCAACAGCTTATTTTTGAATTTTGCACACCCTCTATACCTATATATAGAGGGTGGAACGTGTGATGCAAGTTGGCATTGCATCACACCTTCCTCAAGGTGACCGCCAAAGTGGCATGCCAAGTTGGCAAAATTCAAATTCAAGTCTTACTTGAATTTCAAGTGCATTTCAATTTCATTTGGAATCTAATTCCAATTTAATTAAGATGCTAATTTAAATGAACACTTCATTTAAATTTTTCCTCCGAAAAGGATTCTTCCCATTAATTAAACTAAACACTTTAATTTAATTAATTAACCTTTGTTTAACTCTTAAATCAAACAAGCTTAGCTCTTAAGCTTAAATTAGTCAACTTAACTCTTTAAGTTAACTTGTCCAATTGATGGTCAACATGGTACCAAATAATTAACTCCTTAATTATTGGTCAAATTTAACTCTTAAGTTAGTTGATTAATTTAACACTTAAATCAATCAAACCAAAATTGACTATTGGATTGGAACCTTGAAAATTGGTCACCATAGGGTATTTTTCCAACACTTGGAAAATTGCTCTACCAATTTTGGAAGCTATTTGGCTTTTGTGTGTGACCCAATAAGTTCTACCATTCATTAGACATGGGCTAACAACTCTTTATGACTTTTGAATATCTTATATTCATTTTAGTTTAAAACTCCTTTTAAACTAATCGACTCAATTCAATTAATCTCATTAGTTGAAGAGTATCCAATCTCTATAGTTGATGTCCAACCTCAAGTCTATGGAGCCTAACTAATTGGCCGAAATGAATATTTTGGAGAACCATCATAGCTTCCCATATACCATGCAAATATGGTCCTTCCGTCTCCTATCTCTCGAAAGATGTCTAGGGCAAGATATTTGCCTGCTCCCTAATAGCCTCGATACTATGTCTCTATTCTTAATGTTCGATTCCTTTGTGTGACCTTTGAAAAACTCCTTTTCCAAATTGTCACACCTCATTGTAAAAGGATTTCCTGAAATCGATCATTATAGAACACATAGGAGATGTACTCGCCCTTCACAAAAGCAAGGAGTTGGATTCAATCTTGGATCCAACAAACCTATATGCCAAGTAGCTCATACCCAACCTCAACCCAAAAGACCCGCTAAGTGGTCAAGGAAGAGTCAAAGCATGAGGACCGGACACAAGGTTACCATGGATCCTCAGGTCAAAGGACTAATAATATGCACTGGCGTAAGCGGGAGAATTAACCACTACCGACTTGGCACTACGGCTATCTAGTAGATTCTCCGGAGGGCCTTCAATGCCTTATTCTCTAACAAGCACCCACTAACATGCACCCGTATCTCATACAGATTGCTCATGGAATGGAGTAATACCCAACTTTTGGATTTATGCATCATTAGTGCAAGTTTATCTGGATCTTAGATGCCTCGTCTCATAAGATCCTATGAGTTGGATTTAAGATCACGACCTTGTAAGACTTATTCTATGGTCACCGAACCAAGTCCCGTAGTCATGTGTAATCTAAGGGCTTCATCCAAATACAAGTGAATTAATATAAAGCATAAGATGAAGGTGACCATATAATGAATATCATTCAATCAAGATTTTTTTACAAGGAAATAGCTTTTTCAAGGCCAATCTAATTAGCTTGTCGGGCACTATTCCAACAAATTTAGCAATTAATGCCCTGTTGAGGTCATGCATTTTTTTCATACCAAGTCCACCAACATCCTTTGGCATATAGATTTTATCCCATGAGATTATGTGAATTTTCTTTTTATTCGAGTCTCCATAGAAGAAAAAATAGCTCATGGAAGAATATATCTTTTTACAAATTGAGATTGGGAGAATACATGTTCTCATTTGGTAAATGGGGAGGGCTTGGGCAATGGCTTTTAACACAATCACTCTGCTCGCAAAAATGGATACATTTTAAGCCCATTAGGATAGGATGTTTTAATTTTATGTCTGGTTGGTAAGATTAATATATAAATAAATTAAAATACAATCTATGAATTTACTATTATATCCTTTATACTTTTTAATAAGTTTTTCACAATTTCCTCATTCTTCCCCATTCTTAAGAACAAAGTTTAATTGGGATAAGATAAAAAAAAATAAAAAAAAAAGCGTACTTTTAATCTTTGTAATTCTAATCACACCAAATCAAGCATCCCCTCATTGGATTCATTTTCCAAAAAGCAACAATAAATAATATTGGGCCTAGGATTTATCAAGGGCTTTTATCAATTGAAACAAACATAAAAAAAGGCTTGATTAAGTATGTATCACACCTAATCAAACCAAGCAAATAAGGCCATATTATATAAATACACACACTATATAAATAGACACATCAAAAGAAGGATTGGGGTGCGTAATAATTCAAAATGAGCAAGTAATTGCATATGCTTCAAGAAAACTTAAACCTCATGAACAAAATTATCCAACTAATGACTTGGAATTAGCAGATGTAGTATTGTGTTGGCTAAATGGCAACATTATCTATATGGCGCTAAAATAGAAGTTTATACCGATCATAAAAGTCTTAAATATATTTTCAGCCATAAAAACTTAAATTTGAGACAACGAAGGTAGATAGAATTTCTTGAGGATTTGACTTTATGCATGATCAAGTCTCGTACTCTTGTATGATTTAAGGGCCTCAACCAAATAAATGTGAAGAATAACATTAATTGCATAAGATGACGATGGCCATCTTATGGAATATCATCATCATCTTATGGAATATCATTCAATCAAGATTATATTGCAAAAAGAGTAGCAATACATACCAATCTAATTGGCCGTAGTGCACTATTCCAATAATCTCCCACTTACTCTAAAGCTAATTCCCCATAGTCTCTGAGTCCAACTATTGGAATAGTACCCCATAACCAATTAGATTGGCGTGTAATACTATTTCACTTGTGATAGAATCTTGATTGAATGATATTCTCATTAAATGGTCATCTTTATCTTTTGCTAATTATACGTCACTTATATTTGGTTGAAGCCCCTAAATCACATAAGATTATGGGACTTGATTAGACATATGATGGTGATCATGAAACAAGTCTCTACGATCTTGATTTTAAGTGTTCCAAGTCTAGAATCTTATGAGATGGAGCATCTAAGATTCGAATAAACTTGCATTGGTGGAATAGTACCCGGCAACCAATAAGATTAGCATGTAAACTATTTCACTTGTGATACAATCTAGATTGAATGATATTCATTTTACATGGCCATCTTCATCTTATGCTTATATTACTTCACTAGCATTTGGTTGAAGCCCTTAGATCACACAAGACTACGGGACTTGGTCACGCATTAGATGGTGATCATCAAACAAGTCTTATATGGTCATGATCTTAAATCTTTCAAGCTGTAGCATCTTATGAGTCAGGGCATCTAAGATCCGAATGGGCTTGCATTAACGATGCATAAATCCAACGGTTGGATATTGCTCAATTTCATGAGAAATTCATATAGGATATGGGTGAATGTTAGTGGATGCTTGTTAGAGAACAAGTTCACTGAAGCCCTGCTCGAAAAGTCCACTAGCCGTAGTGGCAAGTTCTTCATCTTACGCTAGTGCATATTATTAGTCCTTTGACCTGAGGATCTATGGTAACCTTGTGTTTAGGTCCTTATGCTTTGACTCTTCCTTGACCACTTAGCAGGTCTTCCGGGTTGAGGTTGTGTATGAGTTACTTAGACATAGAGGTTTGTGAGATCCAAGATGGGGTCCGACTCCTCATTGTTGTGAAGGGCTAGTTCGTCTCCTATGTGTTCTATAATGATTGGTTCCATGAAATCCTTGCACAAGGTAGTATGAAAATTTGAAAAAGAAGTTTTCTAAAGATGAGGTCATAAAGGAGAATTGAACATTGGAATATAAACATAGTATCGAGGCTAATATGGAGCTGGCAAATATCATGCCATAGGCTTTTTTTGGCAAATAGGAGACGAAAGGACCGTATTTGCATGGTTAGCGTAGAGCTAGAATGGTTATCCAAAATCATTCATTTTGGTCAATTAGTTGGGCTCCATGGGCTTGAGGTTGGACATCGACCATGGAGGTTGGGTACTCTTCAATTAATGAGATTAATTGAATTGAGTCATTAATTTGAAGGAGTTTAGACTAATGTGAATATTTGATATTCAATAAATCATAAAAGTTGTGAGCCCATGTCCAATGAATGATATAACATAATAGGCCATGCACAAAAGCCAATTGGATATCCTACTTGATAAAGGGAATTTTCTAAGAGTTAGAATTCCATAATGACCGATTTTGAGGAAGTAGATGGTTGACTAGTTTTTGGTTGTTTTGGCTTGATCAATTTAATTGTTAAATTGATCTGTATAATTTAAGGAGTTAAATTAGACCAATTAAATTAAGGAGCTAATTTAATTGGCACCACATAACTATCAATTGGTCAAGTTAACTTAAGGAGTTTAGTTAATAATAACTAGCTTAAAGAGTTAAGCTAATTGACTTAAGAGTTAAAGGTTAATTAATCAAATTAAAGTGTTTAATTTAATTAAAATAAAGAATCAACTTTGGAGGAAAAATTTAAATGAAATGTTCATTTAGAGTGCATTAGAATTTATTTGGCTGACATTTCATTAGATGAAATGAAAATTCCAAATGAAATTCTGCAACTTAAATTAACATACAACTTGCATGCAAGTTGGCAAGCAAGTGGCGCCAACCTTGAGAATGGTATGATGCCACCTTGGCATCACGCCTTCCCTCCATCTATATATAGATATAAAGGGCGCGGTAGCCAACACATGTGAAAGACAAGCATTTTAGATCTAATTATTAGATTCCCCCTTTTCCCTCCAATTTTGCATGTGTTGCCTTATGTGTTGAAGCTTCACATTTTTCTTCAACTCCTACCTCCAAAATTGGCCTTCATCTTTGCTCTTCTCTCCTTTGTTTTCCAGATGACATTGGAGAGAATTGGATTGTCCATTGGTGTGTGGATGCCGTCATTAGAGGCAAAACAATTGGATAGCTAACCTTTTGGAGATCCTCTATTTAGGTAGTAACTTGGAACCGTTTCATGATGCCCTTTGGAGTTTTAAATTAGGCTAATTTTTCTATTTCAAATTCACCAAGGTGTTGGTGATCTCCTATCCAAATTTCAGCCAATTCTGATGAGTTTTGGTTGGGAAAAAATTGTTCACAATCTACTGTGCCAAGAGGAGACTGCATTGAATCGTTCAAGCACCTCTTCACATTTTTGGTTGAATTTTACTTTTAAGGTAATTTTCTGACTGAAATCCAATTTAATGGCATGAATTATATCCTCGGGGAGATGCAATAAAGTTTGATTTCAGTTTTTAAGTGTTTTATAATTAGATCCTTAGCTCACACCTGCTTTTATTGCACTAATGATGGATATTCCAAGGAGTTGGATGTTGCCCCATTTCATGAGCAATCTATGTGAGACATGGATGCATGTTAGTGGGTTCTTATTAGAGAATAAGTTCATTGAAAGCCCTATTGCAGTAGTGACCAGCAAGCCAGTTAGATTGACCTTGTAAAAGCTATTTCCTTGTAAAACAATCTTGCTTGAATGATATTCTTTATATGGCCATCTCTATCTTATGCTCTTTATTATTTCACTTGTATTTGGATGAAGCCCTTAGATCACTCTTGACAATGGGACTTGGTTCAATGACCATAGAATAAGTCTCACACGGTCGTGATCTTAAATCTTCCAAGTCATAGGATCTTACGAGATAGGGCATCTAAGATCCAGATAGACTTGCACTAATGATGCATAAATCCAAAAGTTGGATATTATTCCATTCCATGAGCAACCGTATAAGATATGGGTGCATGTTAGAGGGTGTCTGTTAGAGAACAAGGCATTGAAGGCCTACCGGAGAATCCACTAGATAGCCATAGAGGCAAGTTCTCCAGCTTATGCTAGTACACATTATTAGTCCTCTGACCTGAGGATCCATGGTAACCTTGTGTCTGGTCCTCATACTTTGACTCTTCCTTAACCACTTAGTGGGTCTTTCGTGTTGAGGTTGGGTATGAGCTACTTGGCATGGAGGTTTATGAGATCCAAGATGGAATCCAACTCCTCATTTATGTGAAGGGCGAGTATATCTCCAATGTATTTTATAATGATCGATTCCAAGAAATCGTTGCACAAGGTGGTGTGAAAATTTGGAAAATAAGTTTTCCAAAGATGAGGTCAAACAAGGGGATCGAGTCTTGGGAATAGACATAGTGTTGAGGCTATTAAGGAGCTAACAAATGTCTTGCCCTAGGCCTCTTTCAGGAGATAGGAGACGGAAGAACTGTATTTGCGTGGCAAGCATAGACGTATAATGGTTTTCCAAAACATTTATTTCAGCCAATTAGTTGGGCTCCATAGGCTTGAGGTTGGACATCGACCATGGAGATTGGATACTCTGCAATTAATGAGATTAATTGAATTGAGTCAATTAATTTAAAAGTGTTTTAAACTAAAATGAATATATGATATTCAAAAGTCACAAGGAGTTGTGAACCTATGTCCAATGAATGGTGGAACCTATTGGGTCACACAAAAAAGCCAAATAGCTTCCTATTTGATGGAGAAAAGATTTTCTAAGTGTTAGAAAATTATCTCCTAGTGGACTGATTTTGAGGTGCCAATTTCGGATTGATTAATTTAAGTGTTAAATTAATTAATTAATTAATTCAAGGAGTTAAATTAGACCAATAATTAAGGAGTTAATTATTCGGTGCCAACATGACCATCAATTGATGCCAAAGGGTGGCATCACACCTTTCAGCCTCTATATATAGATATAGAGAGAGAGGGCTGGTCATTATGTCAAAAGGTGTGAAGAATTAGATTCTCCACCATTCCCTCCAAAATTCTTGCAAGCATTGCATTTATGTGTTCAAAGCATTACTCTTTTCTTCTTCTTCCCTACCAAAAATTGGCCTCCACCATAGCTAATCTATGGCCTTATATAGGCTAGATATTTTGGAAGATCTATTTGGTGTGTGGATCATATCAATAGAGGCAAACTAGTTTGTTTGGTACGGTTTTGAGATCCACCTGCACAGAGTCCAATTTGGCAATTTTCTCCAGCAAGATCCATAAAGTTTTTGGGTTTGAATTTTTTATTGAGAGTTCCCCAAGATGTTGAACAGCTCCAGTAATGTTTTTGTGATCTTTGGAGGTGATTTGATGGTGATAAAAATCGCTCCACTCCTGCTGCGCCTTTTCTAGCAGTTTCTAAATTGGTGAAAGGCTCACCTCATTCTCCTTGGATTTTGCATTTTTCGGTAACACTCTATCTAAATCTGAATCTTAGGCATGATTTGATCCTCATTAGCATGTAAGAATTGGTTTATTTAGCTTTTGAAGTTTTGATAATTGGATCCTAGTTCCTTACTAGCTTTCAAGTGGTATCAGAGCCTAAATCATGCTTAGATTTAGATTTTTCGTTGATGATTGATTCATGTGATGGATTAATATACATCACCAAATTCTAGATTCATATGATGGATTGGAGTGTTTGGTTGATGTTGTGTGTGTCTCCTTGATTGATGAGTTGATAGCATGCTATTATATGTTTTAAGTATTGATTCATGTTTTAGTATGTTTCAATTCATAGTGATAAATGTTGAATGTCGATTTAGCATTTATTGATGTTATATGTTGATATAGCATGTTTTTGTTTGATCAAAATAGTTTTGATCATTTTTGGATCTAATTTGATTGGAGTTTTGTTGGAGATTTTTGAAGAATAGGATTTATACTTGAACTTGATTTTTTAAGCTTGATTGAGCACTTAAATTTCCAGTTTTAAAATGTGTTTTTGATCTATAAATTAGTCCACAATGTGTGATTTAATGTTTAGAAAGAGTTCTAGAATTTTTGGTGCACAAAGTTTGAGCTAAAATTGACTAAACTTGCCCTTGAACCCAAAACAGGGGTTGCCGACAGCGTTGGCACAAGCTGGCAGGGCAGTAGCTGAGGGCCACTACCTAATCGCATGCCTTGCTCGGCTAATAGTGCCCGGTATTGGCTTGGGCAAGTTTTGAGCCATTTTTGTGGCTCTTTTAGTGGCTAGAAATGATGTTAAATCATATGTTATAGATGCACAAGTGTTGTGCAAGTTCTTAATATCATGTTTGACATTTTTCAAGAACCTTAAATCTTGTTAAGGTTTATCTCCAAAAGTTGCATAAATGTTATGCATGACCAATTATTTGTTAATTTGATTAGCATTTAATTGATAGAATTAATTGTTAATTATAGATTTGTTTATTGTTCATTTAATTGTTGAATGGATGATGAATGAATGAGGATGATCGTGAGCCTTTAATATTGATTTTATTTATTTCAAGTTGTTGAAATAGACTATATTAAATTGGGGCTTGCATGCCTTTTAATTTCTACCTTGTAAAAGTTAAGAGAGTAGAATCACTAGGTGTGAGAATTTCTTCCTCATATAAATGTTACATGGAGCGAAGGAGACCATGGACGCATGGGGACCTTTCAAGACCCACGAATGTATGGGATACAATCATGTAATAGTTAAATTTGATCAACCCATCTAAAATCAACTAGGTGGTGCACCTATGGCTCTAAGTCCACCACTTGGTTAGGCTCATGGTCATCCCACCCTAGGAGTATGCTAGGCGCATTTACTTATTTATGCTTTCCATATCTATTGATGTATGATACGCATGGTTAGGATATAGAAAACCTAAATAAGAAGATAAAAAGATGAGATCTTTACAAGCAAAAACCCTTCACTTAGAATGTCTAAGAACTTCGCAAATATTAAGTCAAAATAGATATAAATTAGAAGAGTTCTAATTAATCCATGCCTTCAACCAATAGTATGTGGCATGACGATGCTACCATTATTTGTGTGATGTCTCACGAGTAGTGGGTCACACTTATACTGGAAAGTTGTGACCATATGCTTTGCATATGATGCACATTTGATTTGGGAATGCCCATGCATTGTCCATGAGTCATGGGATGTCTTGGTGCCCATCTCAAATTAAAGTTGGATTGGTAGGTCCGACTTAACACCTACTAGTGTAGATGTCTCACGAGTCGTGGGTCCACATAAAAAGTGCGGCAAAACATATCAAGAGTTGCATGAGATGTAATTAGCAAAAGTTGCTTACCTTTTGATTGTTTATGGATGCCTCACGAGTCCTGGGTCCACTTGCAAGTCCTTGGGATCTTGATTCTCACTAGGAAATATGATTTCCCAAATTCTTCATTCTTCTTAGGGGTGAAGAATTTGATAGAATAGTGGGAGAAAAATATGCTTGAAAGACCAAAAACATGTTTTCAATATCAAATTCAATCACATGCTTATTCTTTTTTAGCCTTTGAGGATTTGTGGAATCTCAAGAATGGTTCAATGTTCCACTCCATGTTATTTTGGAAACCAATAAACCGACCGGGCCAAACTTCCACGATTGACTTAACCTCAAAAATCATTCAAGATTCCTAGAAGTGGATATATGTCCTATATCAAGGTGCTCCTAATCCCATAGGGATTAAAATAGATCAAGAGACATATGAAAAGTTCACGAATTGGATTTAGGATCGTCCTATATCATAGTCTCATAATAGCATCTGCAAACTTTAAAAGTCTTAAAGACACATGAATAATACCTTGGTTAAAATTTACAAGAGTTGTGAAGCAAACAAGGTATGAAAAGTTCATGTTGTCAAAAGAGATTTTTCAAGTTAGGATGGATGCAAAGTCATCGACTACTTTCTAAAGATGATTAGGCTTGGAGAAGCTTTTTCTAGTTGGATGTAGTGATGGACAATGATCTCCATGAGGATTCAATCCTTACATCCTCATCGAGTTTTATTGATCAAAGTGTTGATCTGGAAGGGGACTACCGTGACAAGGGCAAACCTTCCTCCTCCAAGTCTATGGGCCCTAGGGGTCCTAGAATGGGGTAAAAGGAAGAAAAGTTCTTCCTCCAAGGGAAACAACTATTAAAGGCATCCGGAGGAGTCAAGAAGATTATAGAGGAAATAGTTGACATTTTTTGTTTCTACTTTGGCTAGATAGGCCATTGGAAGCTATTATGCAAGAAATACCTTGCAACCCTTTGGAAGGTATGTCCTTTATTGAAGTGCATTTAAGGATAAATTCTTCCTCACGGATATGTGATATCGCATGTGGTTCTTATCTTTGCAAGTTGTTACAAAGAATAAGAAAGAAGAATAAAACTAAGTGATGTGAATATGATCCACTATCTTGGCTAAGAAGCAAGAGTTGTGACCGAAGCTGAAGGCGTATAATAAGTTGGACTTAAGGAACTCCATAATTGTATTGAACCCTTACTATTATGTGCCATATATTGTCGTGAACATTATTTCAAATTCCCATTTTGGATAGTGAAGGATTTGATCCTTCTATATCAAATGGGAGATTGAAGGCATTAAAGAATGAGTTCTTTGATTGCTTATGGTACACTTAACAAAGGATTATACATGTTGGATTCTCAACCATCACTAATCCACTTTCAACAAAGTAAGAAAATTAGATATCCAAGAAAATGTCATGTGATGACATGCAATACTTGGGCATATCTCTAAAAATAAAATAAGCAAGTAAGAAGCTCTCAAAGTACTAAATGTTAGTGGCATTGAGGATCTTCCTACCTATAAATCATTTTTAAAGGGAAAAATAACCAAGGCTAATTTTGTAGGACAAATGGAGTGCTCCACAAAGTTTTTTGGATTTGATCCATATGAATGTTTGTGGACCACTAAGGGTTAGTGGGAAAAGAGTTTATTCCTACTTCATCACCTTCACCGATGATTATAGTAGGTTCGAAGATATGTATCTTATGAAAAACAATTCCGAAGCCTTTGAAAAGTTCAAAGAGTATAGGAATGAAGTGGAAAAGCAATTATGGCTAAGTATTGAAGCTCTTCGATCGGATTGAAGGGGAGAATACTTGAGCATCGAATTCTTGGACTATCTAAAGGAGAATGGGATTCTCTCTTAATGGACTCCACCGGCACACCTCAAGACAATAGAGTAGCCAAGAGGAGAAACCGTATCTTATTGGACATGGTACATTCCATGATGAGCTTCTTCGATATGCCTATATCCCATAGGGTATACGCCTAAAAAATGATGGCGAGATTACTAAGTGTAGTACATTCAAAAGTTAGTACCAAATACGCCACATAAGATGTCGCATGGCAAAGTACCATTTTACCAATATTTTAAGGTTTGGGAATCTCCCGCCTACGTGAGATGGATAGTGGGAGATAAGTTGGATAGTGGATCTATCTTGTGCAAGTTTGTGGCATACGCAAGAGAGTCTATGGGTTATTACTTATAATATCCCTTGGAACAAAAGGTGTTTGCTTCGAGGAATGCCACCTTTTTAGAAAAGAAATTTCTATAAGATAGAAAAGGACATAATTGTTGAACTTGGTGAAGTTCAAGATGATCATCAAATCCCACAAGATATAGAAACAAATATATATGAAAGAGCCTCACACATAACCTTTGAGAAGGTCGAACAAAATCAAGAAGCAACTTAAAAAGTTTAGATCCCTTCATGAGACGGGCCAATCGAATAGTGATCTGAAGACCTATGAGGAAGCTATGTTGGACATAGATTCGGGACGTTAGCTTGAAGCCATGAAATCTGAAATAGATTCCATGTACTTAAGCAAAGTATGAACTTTGGTAGATCCACCAAACGGAATAGTTTTCGTTGGTTGCAAGCGGATCTATAAGTGAAAGCTTGGAGTAGATGAAGAAGTGGTAACTTTTTAAAGCGTGACTAGTGAAAAAAGGTTACACTCAAAGACCCAATATTGATTTTGAGAAAACCTTTTCACCGATCGTAATGACTAAGTCCATTTGGATTCTACTTGCCATACTGCATATTATGACTATGAGATATGGAAAATGGATGTGAAAACCGTTTTCCTCAAGGGTAACATTGAAGAAGAAATCTATATGGAGCAACCACAAGGTTTTATATCCAAGAGGAGTGAGTAAAAGGTTTGCAAACTCTAGATCTATTTATAGACTCAAACAAGTGTCTCGAAATACATATGTTTTGACAAAAACGGTCAAACCGTTTGGCTTTCTCAAAATATGTCTGAACCATGTATGTATAAGAAGGCTAGTGGGAATAGTGTACAATTTATCATACTTTATGTCAATGACATCCTTCTCATTACGAATGAGGTAGGAATATTAGAGTATACTAAAGCGTGGTTATCTACATAATTCTCCATGAAGGATTTAGGAGAAAGCATTCTACATATTAGTAATATATATCTATAGAGATAGATTTGGGAGGACGCTGGGGCTATCCCAAATCCCGTATATTGACAAGATACTAAATACGTTTAGTATAGAAGAATCCAATAAGGGATTTCTTCCCATGGGACATGGCAATCGACTCTCCAAATCAATGGCCCTTAAGACTTACAACGAGAGATAAAGTATGTCCCACATACCTTATGCCTCTACCATTGGGAGTGTAATGTATGCATTTCAATGTACAAGATCAAATGTGGCACACTCGTTAAGTATTACGAGTAAGTTCCAATCCAATCGCGGTGAGAGTCACTGGATAATCATTAAAGCAATCCTTAAGTACTTGAGAAGGACTAAGAATTTATTTTTGGTATACAGCAATGGAGAATTGAAACTAAAGGGGTTTTTGGATTCAAGTTTCCAATCCAATGTAGATGACCTAAAATCCACTCATGGATTTATAGTTTGCTTTAATGGTAGTATGGTGAAGTTGGAAGAGTTCCTACAAGACAGCACAGCCGAGATAACTACTGAAGTGAAATAATTTATGGTTTTGGATACCGCAAAAGAAGGTGCTTGGATACAAACTCCAACCAAGAGTTAGATGTAGTGCCTAGCGCACATGAGCCCACAGTTATCTTTGGAAGACAATTTTGGACTTAAGCCAAGATTTCATCAGTAATCCAAACATAATAAATGCATTATCATTTGATAGAGGCGACAACTGAGTGGATAAAATTGCCTTAGAAGAGAAATTAGCAGAACTACTGTCTAAACCCCTAATAGAAAAAGGTCTTTGAAAAATATCTTAAGAAGATGGGTCTCAAGGCCATGGGGCATTGGCTTTAGGGCAAGTGGGCGATTGTTGGAATAGTGCTCGGCATGCCAATTAGATTGGCCTTGTAAAAGCTATTTCCTTGTAAAATAATCTTGATTGAATGATATTCTTTATATGGCCATCTTTATCTTATGTTCTTTATTACTTTACTTTCATTTGGATGAAGCTCTTAGATCACTCTTGACTATAGGACTTTGTTCGATGACCACAGAATAAGTCTCACACGATCGTGATCTTAAATTTTCCAAGTCATTGGATGTTACAAGACGGGGCATCAAAAATATAGATAGACTTGCACTGACGATGCATAAATCCAAGAGTTAGATATTGTTCCATTTCATGAGCAACCTTATGAGATATGGGTGTATGTTAGTGGGTGCTCCTTAGAGAACAAGGCACTAAAGGCACACTGGAGAATCCACTAGATAGTTGTAGTGGCAAGCCAGTAGTGGCAAGCCAGTAGTGGCAAGTTCTCCAGCTTAAGCTAGAGTATATTATTAGTCCTCTGACTTGAGGATCTATGGTAACTGGTGTCTAGTCCTCATGCTTTGACTCTTTCTTGACCACTTAGCGGTTCTTTCAGGTTGAGGTTAGGTATGAGCTACTTGGTATGGAGGTTTGTGAGATCCAAGATGGAATCCAACTCCTTGCTTTTGTGAAGGGCAAGTACATCTCTTATGTATTCTATAATGATCGATTCCAAGAAATCCTTGTGCAAGGTGGGGTGACAATTTGGAAAAGGTGTTTTCCAAATATGAAGTCACATAAGGGGATCGAACATTGGGAATAGAGACATAGTATTGAGGCTATTAGGAAGTTGCCAAATATTTTGCCCTATGCCTCTTTTACGAGATAAAAGACGGAATAATTGTATTTGCATGGCAAGCGTAGAGCTATAATGATTTTCCAAAACATTCATTTCGGCCAATTAGCTAGACTTCATGGGCCTGAGGTTGGACATCAACCATAGAGATTGAGTACTCTTCAATTAATGAGATTAATTGAATCGAGTCGATTAGTTTAAAAGTATTTTAAACTAAAATGAATATATGATATTCAAAAGTCACAAGGAGTTGTGAGCCCATGTCCAATGAATGGTAGAACCTATCGGGTCGCACACAAAAGCCAAATAGCTTCCTATTTGATAGAGAAAATATTTTCTAAGTGTTAGAAAATTATCTCCTAGTGGACTGATTTTGAGGTGCCAATTTTGAAAGTTAATTTTGGCTTGATTAATTTAAGTATTAAATTAATCATTTAATTTAAGGAGTTAAATTAGATCAATAATTAAAGATTTAGTTTTTTGGTGCCAACATGACCATCAATTGGTCAAGGTTAACTGAAAGCGTTAAGTTAACAAAATTCAAGCTTAAGAGTTGAGCTTCTTTAACTTAAGAGTTAAGTCAAATGTTAATAATTAAATTAAAGTGTTTAATTTAATTAATGGGAAGAGCAATTTTTGAAGGGAAAATTCAAATGAAATGTTCATTTGGATTAGCATTTTAATTAGCTTGAAATTTGATTTCAAATGTAATTAAGATGCACATAAAATTCAAATTAGATTTGAATTTGCATTTGCTACCTTGGCAAAATGCAAGTTGGTCGCCGTTTTTAATCATGGAAGGTGTGATGCCACTTGTGCATCACACCTTTCAGTCTCTATATATAGATATATAGAGAGAGAGGACTGGTCATTATGTCAGAAGGTGTGAAGAATTAGATTTTCCACCATTCCCTCCAAAATCCTTGCAAGTATTGCATTCATGTGTTAAAAGCTTTGCTCTCTTCTTCTTCTTGTTCCCTACCAAAAATTGGCCTCTACCATAGCTAACCTATGGCCTTATTCCATCTTATAGGCTGGAGATTTTGGAAGATCTGTTTGGTGTGTGGATCATATCAATAGAGGCAAACTGGTTTGTTTGCTATGGTTTGGAGTTCCACCTACATAGAGTCTGATTTGGAAATTTTCTCCAAGGAGATCCAGAAAGTTTTTGGGTCTGAATTTGTTACTAAAAATTCTCAAAGGTGTTGAGCAGCTCCAGTAATTTTTTCGTGATTTTTGGAGGTGATTTATCTATGGTAAAAATTGCTCCACTCCTGCTGCGCATTGTTTGGTAGTTTCTAGATTAGTGAAAGGTTCATCTCATTCTCCTTGGATTTTGCATCTCCAGGTAACACTCTATCTAAATCTGAATCTTAGGCATGATTTGATCCTAGTTAGCATATGAGCACTAGTTTATTTAGCTTTTGAAGTTTTTATAATTGGATCCTAGTACCTTACTAGCTTTCGACCCGCCCAAAGAATCTACTAGATAGCCATAGCGGCAATTTCGCCATAGCGGCAATTTCACCAGCTTACGCTAGTGCATATAATTAGTCCTTGGACATGTGGATCCATGGTAACCTAGTGTTTAGGTCCTTATGCTTTAACTCTTCTCCGACCACGTTGTAGGTATTCTAGGGTTGAGATTAGACATAAGCAACTTAAGCATAGAGATTTGTGAGATCTAAGATGGGATCCATCTTCTTGTTGTTGTGAAGGACGAGTGCATCTCCTATGTATTACATAATGATCGATTTCTAGAAATACTTGCGTAAGGTAGTATGACAATTTGAAAAAGGAGTTTTCGAAAATTGAGGTTATAGAGGGGAATCAAACATTGAATGTAGAGACATAGTTATTGATGTTATTAGGGAGCCGACAAATATCTTGCCTTAGGCTTTTTTCTGGAGATAGGAGATTGAAGGATCATATTTGCATGGTAAGCGTAAGGTATAATGGTTCATCAAGACATAATTCATTCATCCAATTAGTTGGGCTCCATGGGCTTGTTGCTAGACACCAACCATGGAGATTGGGTACTCTTCGATTAATGGAAATTAATTGAAAGTGTTACTAGTTTAAAGGAGACTAAACTAATGTGAATATTTCGATATCCAAAATATCACAATGAGTTGTGAGCACATGTTCAATGAATGGATGAACCTAATGGGTCACACACAAAAGCATATAGGAAGCTCTAACTTGATAGGAGGAATTTTCTAAGGAGTTAGAAAATTCGTGCCTTAGCATTTACAAGAAAGGAACTAGCGAGTTTTCTAATTGGTTACCTTGGCTTGATTAATTTAAGTATTAAATCAACCAAAATAATTTAAGGAGTTAAATTAGGCCAATTAAATTAAGGAGTTAATTTAATAGGGGCCATGTGACAATTAATTAGTCAACTTAAAATGTCAAGTTAACACTAATTAATTTGGAGAATTAAGTTAATTGACTTAAGGAGTTAAATCAAATTAATTAAATTAAAGAGTTAATTTAATTAAAATTGAGAATTTGATTTTGGAGGAAAATCAAATGTAAGGGTCCATTTGAATTTAATTTAGAGTTAATTCATTTCATACGATGAAATGTAAATGTTAATTAAATGTAAATGCATATGGAATTCAAATTCACATACAAGTTGGCCAACTAACATGGGAGGTATGATGCAAACTTGCATCCTCTCTGCTCTATAAATAGCCACATGGCCAGCCACTTGAGTGATAGTTGGCATATTCTTCATTTCCCTCCCAATATGTGATATTCATGTAATAAAAATTCACACTAAATTCTCTCATCTCCCTTTCTCCTCCATAGCAACCTCTTTTCACCTTCTTCCACACTTGTCCTAGCATAAGTTAGGTTGATTTAGTGCTTGCCTAAGGTGTGTGGACTTTTTCATTAGACCTCCTACACTTGGAGGACTTAGAATTCCTTAGTGAATCATTACTGTCCAACAGTTTCGAGAGTAGATTTGAAAGACCAAGGAGTTCCTGATTAGAGCAAAATTTTGGCAGCAACTCACTGGATTTATGATGGAGCAGCATGCCAAATTTGCCGAATTTTGGAGCTTGGGAAGAGGTCCACTGCATGTAGATCTTCCATTGAAGTATTCATTGTAATGATCTTCACCTCACCTTTGTGATGATCTTCAAAGGTAATTTTTCTACAACTAAATCCATATTTTAAGCATCGATATGATCTTTAGAATAGAGTAGTTTGGTTATATTTTACCTATTTTTTGTTTTGTAGTTTGGATCCTAATCCTATTCATTCTTTCAAGTGGTATTGGAGCCTAATTCATGCCTTAATTTGAATTTTGGCGAATTGATTCATGCGATGAATTGATTCTAAATCTACAAATGCTTGATTTAATTAATGAATTTCAGTTTTTGGGTGATTTTGCATGTGGCTCGCTTTGTATTGAATTGAGATATGTGAATATGTGTTTAAGTGTTAATTCATGTGTTGGCATGATTTTGGTTCAAGTATGATAATGTTAAATGTTGATTTAACATTGGATGATGTTATATGTTGATATAGCATATTGATTATTGCCTTAATGTGCTTTTGCTATTTTTGGATCCAATTGGATTGGAGTTAGTTGGAGATTTTTGGAGAATGTTGATTCTCATTTATACACGATATTTGAAGCACATTTGAGCACTTAATTTTCATTTTTGAAAGGTGTTTTGAATCTATAAATTTGTCTAAATTGTATCATAATGAGTTATAGAAGTATCCATAAAAGTTTGAAGTACAAAAACATAATTTGGGGGCCAAAAACTTGACCACTAGGAGGTTAGGCAAAACTGCCACTCAGCTACCCAGCCAGATAGGCAATGGGCAAGCCTTGTGAATGTCTGCCGCGTGCCAGGCCGGGCGGCAATGGGCAGCTACCTCACTAAGGCTACCTTAAGGTTGTTTTTAAACCGTTTTATGTTGGTTTGTGTCTCTAACTTATTTTCCACACATATTTGGATGCACAAATGGACATTTTCATTACTTTTAAAGTCAAGTTCAAGTCAATCTTCAATTAAATGCATACAGAGCTATGCTTATTTTTGCCAATTAATTAATTGTTTATGAGATAAGCATTTAATTTGATGAATTGAACGCCATTTCTTATTTATTGTTCCTTTAATTGTTGAATGGATGATAAATGTATGGGGATGAACATGAGCCTCTAAATATGTTTTATTTGTTTCAAGTTGTTGAAAACGATTGTAGTAAATAGGGGCTTGCATGCCTCTTGATTTTCTACCTTGTAAATGTCATGAGAGTAGAACTCTAGGGGTGAGGATTTCTTTTCTCTTGTAAATGTTGCAAGTAGACAAAGAAGGCCAAGAGGATCAAGGAGGCTTGAAGTGTTGGAATAGTGTCCAGCAAGCTAATCAAATCGGCCTTGTAAAAGCTATTTCCTTGTAAAACAATCTTGATTAAATGATATTCTTTATATGGCCACCTTCATCTTATGTTTTATATTATTTCACTTGCATTTGGATGAAGCCATTAGATCACACATGACTACGGGACTTGGTTTGATGACCATGGAATAAGTCGTACACGGTCGTGATCTTGGATCTTCCAAGTCATAGGATCTTATGAGACGGGGCATCTAAGATCCGGATAGACTTGCACTAACGATGCATAAATCCAAGAGTTGGATATTGCTCCGTTCCATGAGCAATTTTTATGAGATACGGGTACATGTTAGTAGGTGCTTGTTAGAGAACAAGGCACTAAAGACCCTCCGTAGAATCCACTAGATAGCCGTAGTGGCAAGTCGATAGTGATCAATTCTCTCGCTTACGCTAGTGCATATTATTAGTCCTCTGACCTGAGGATCTATGGTAACCTTGTGTCTGGTCCTCATGCTTTGACTCTTCCTTGATCACTTAGTGAGCCTTTTGGGTTGAGGTTGGGTATGAATTACTTGGCATAGAGGTTTGTGAGATCCAAGATGGAATGCATCTCCTATGTGTTCTATAATGATCGATTCCAAGAAATCCTTGTGCAATGAGGTGTGACAATTTGGAAAAGGAGTTTCCCAAAGGTGAGGTCACACAAGGGAATCAAACATTGAGAATAGAGACATAGTATTGAGGTTATTAGGGAGCCGACAAATATCTTGCCCTAGGACTCTTTCGGGAAATAGGAGACGGAAGGACCATATTTGCATGGCATGCGTAGAGCTATGATGGTTCTCTAGAATATTCATTTCGGCCAATTAGTTGGGCTTCGTGAGCTTGAGGTTGGACATCGACCATAGAGATTGGGTACTCTTCAATTAATGAGATTAATTAAATTGAGTTGATTAGTTTAAAAGGAGTTTTAAACTTAAATGAATATGAGATATTCAAAAGTCACAAAGAGTTGTGAGCCCATGTCCAATGATTGGTAGAACCTATTGGGTCACACACAAAAGCCAAATAGCTTCCAAAATTGGTAGAGCAATTTTCCAACTATTGGAAAAATCACCCTTGGGTGAACGATTTTCAAAAGTCCAATCCAACGGTCAATTTTGGTTTGATTATTTAAGTGTTAAATTAATCAACTAATTTAAGAGTTAAATTGGACAAATAACTAAGGAGTTAATTATTTGGAACCATGTTGACCATCAATTGGACAAGTTGACTTAAGAGTTAAGTTGACTAATTTAAGCTTAAGAGTTAAGCTTGTTTGATTTAAGAGTTAAATCAAAGGTTAGTTAATTAAATTAAAGTGTTTAATTTAATTAAATGGAAGAATACTTTTTGGAGGGAAAATTTAAATGAAGTGTTCATTTAAATTAGCATTTTAATTAATTTGGAATAAGATTCCAAATGAAATTGAAATGCACTTGAAATTCAAGTAAGACGTGCACTACAACAAATTACAGTTTTAGTAACGAATAATCTCGTTACCGTAACGCTGAAATTCGTTACCCAAAATATTGGTAACGAATTTTTCGTTATTTAAGTTTAGTGCCCTAAAGCCCGTCGCAAAAAGTCTTAGTAACAAAATTTATGATTCGTTACGAATGTTGAACTTATGGCGATGAAATGTATGGTTACTAAAAATATGATATTAGTAACAAAAAAGTGTATTAGTTACAATAGATTTTTATAATGTAACGAAATGTTTAGTTACTAAAATATTGGAAATTTTGTTGCATTTTATTTTTTCGTTACCAATGCATAATATAATGATATTATTGATTTAATTAAGTATAGTTACTAATTGTTTATGTAACAAAATATTTTGTTACAAATAGTTAAATAATATTTTAATTCAAAAATATGCATTTTGTTACTAATTGAATAGATAACTAAAAGTTTCGTTATGAAATAGTGTAAAAATTTTGTTATATTTAGCACTTGGCCCGACCCGCAGCACACGCATGCACCCGACCCACCTGCCAGACTCGGGCGACCCATGGCACGCCCGCATGGCCCACCAGACCCCGCGCATGCGCCCGACCTGCCCGCTTGAATTGAAAATTCAAAACCTGTTGGAATGGAGACTCGGGCCCGCTTGAATTGAAAATTCAAAATCTATTGGAATGGAGACTCGAACACGCACCTGCCATGGGCTGCAGCAAGAACCTTACCAACTTGGCTGTAGCTAATACTTGTTGATGTTGGTATGTGCATAGATACTTATACTTATTAAGCTTGGTTTGGCTCATTTAACTGACGAGCTTGAACTCTTGGCGAATCATCTCGTCTTATTTATACTCTTAATTCTTAATGTAAATAAAATAAAATTATAAAAAATATTAGTCAGAAGAATAAAAGGTGTGAATTTTTTTACACTATTAAAAATAAGTTTTGAAAATTAATGATATGACATAATTAGTTTATTAGAATATTTTAGAATAATATTATCATTTTTAAAAATAAAATAGCAATTGTCATTTGAATAAATAAAATAAGAGTGTCAAATAGTGAACTAAAAGAAATAAATAGAAAGTATGGGATAATTGTATAATATAGCTGTATGAAGTAAAGAAATTTTATTACATATATGTTTAATAAATTGTTAGGTAAAGGAGTAATATTTTTGCATTCTGAGTATTAGGTAAAGAAAATACTATAATAATTCATTTCATTAATCAAACTATATAATATTAACAAACAAGTAAAAATATAGACTAAGTAGGTGTTTGGCTAAGTTTTTAATGAAAAGATATTACAAAAACAATTTATGCTTATAAAAATATAAGATTTTATCTTTTAAAATAAGCCTTGCAATGTATGAATAAAATAAAAACTTAAAATTCATACGGTGTAGATTATTACAAGAGTGTGTTCACATTTTAAAAATAAGTAAATACCTCTTTACATTTTGTAGAATAGCTTATAATATAAAACACTTTATTTTAGAAATTTATAAAAAATAATTGGCATTACATATATATATATATTAAAAAATTATGAACAAAATCTTTTAAAGTAAAGAGCAAAGGACAATCTAATAAGCAAAAGAAACAATATTATTAATTGCGACGGCGTAGAAAAACTAGCACGAAGTTATTCATTCAGTGGCAGTTACACTAACTGCCGCCATTTATTCTGAATTCCACAGCAGGTTGGATAAATTGCCGCTTAACCACCATCAAATTAATATTTTGCAGCGGTTGAGACAAATCATTAAAAAATATATATAGCGATTAACCTATTTTTGATGGTGTATATATATACACACTATATATGTATATAAGTATGAATAAAAAATTATATTATATATATTTTCATAAATCTTAAATATTATTTAATTCGGAATGAATAAATAAAAAAATAGATAAAAATAAAATTAATTCAAATTTTATTGATAAATTTATATATATGAATATTATATATATGTGAATAAGTATAAATAGAAAAAATAAGTATACATATATGAATAATTAGAAAGATAAAAGATAAAAATAAAAATTATTTAAAACTTTATAGATAAATTTATACATATAAATATGTGTAAAATAAGAATATATGAAATAATGAGAAATGAGAAATAATAATAAATTTTAAAATGAGAAATGTATGAAATAACGGAAGAAGAGAGAAATGAGAATAAAAAGAAAAGAAAAGAATGGAAAATAAAATAAAATATAATAATAAAAAGTTATCTAAATTGAATTGTAGATGTCTGAAATGTTTAAGGGTAAATTCATTTTTTTATATTAAAATTATGTTAAATGAGCAAGAAAGGTGGAGGGGAGGCGGTGTTCGCGGTTTTATAAAACATAAGGAAGTTATTTTGTATATATATATTTTTCATATGAGTGTCTGATGCTTATTTTACAAATCATCGGGGGGTAAATTGCAACTAGTCCAATAAAATTGTTACCATCTCAATGGAGCCTTTACTTTTCTTTTTCTCGCTAACGTAGTGTTTGGTTATATTGGAAAAATTACATTTTTGATCCCATTGGATAGGGGGTTGCACTGTTGGTGCTTAGGTTGACACTTATAGGACCAAAACTCTAAATTTTTTAATACATTTGGGATAACACCTCAACTTCCGTTAGTGTTCGGGATAAACCGTTACATTAAAATAAGTTAACTACCCAACAACCCCAAAAATTTAATTTATTTATAAAAATTCCACAAATTTTGAAATGCCCAATCAACTTTCATTAAAAAATAATAATTTTTTTTAAATATATAACAAAATCCTCCTAGAAAAATTAAAAATTTTATATATCAATATAAATATCATATATATATATATATGACCCACCCCCCTCCCCCAACCCCTCACCGCCGGCCATGGCCGACGGCCGCCTAGCGATGACCAACCACTAGCTGTGGCCAGTGGCCAGGCCATAGCCAAATCTAGCCACAACCAGTGGTCGGCCATGGCAGGCCGCAACCAGCAGCCAGATCTGGCCACTAGGCTGCGGCCTACTTGGCCATGGCTGGCCGCTGGCCTGGCCTGGTGGGTGGGGGTGGGAGGGGTACTGGTTGGAAGGGCCAGGGATGGTTGGGGAGGGAGAATGAGGAAATAGAATATATATATATATATGTATGTATATATACATTTTTACATATTATAATTAAAAATATTTATTTATTTAAAATCATTAAAATTATATTGTTAGGATAAAATTTTAGATTTTATTTTTATTTAAATTATTTATTTTGATTAAAACTCTAGATCTCACACATCTTGACTTATTTATTTTTTATTAATTAATAAATTTAATAAAATTAGTTTAAATTAGGGCTTGTTTATTTATTAATTGGAGTATTTTACAAAAATATTTTAGCAAAATAATTTTTCAAAAGTGGGGTTGGGGAATGTTATGGTTGCTTTTTTGTATTTTGGATCGTAGATAGAAAATAAATTGAGAAATTTTTATTTATTTATTTGTGTTTTAGGAGGGACTTTGATAACTTTTTTATTGGGTTGGTAGGGTGAAATTGACATTTTGAAATTCTTATTGTTAGTATGATATTTTTAGATCTTATTTTTATTTTTAAATTATTTATTTTAGTTAATAAATTTTTTTTATATTTAATAAATATATTCAACTTAATCTAATTAAATTGTTTTAGATATGATTATTTTTTAATAATATTGAGATGTAATTTAAAAATAAAATTATATTTAATTTAGAGATGGATTTGATTTTTATTCTTATTTTATAATTAATAAATATGTTTAATTAAATTTGATTAAATTACTTCAATTAAAAGATTATTGAATATTTAAAAAAATTATTAATAAAATTATTTAAATTTATTTTGAGTAATTTAAATAATATTGAAGTTAAACCCCCATGTTAAAGTTATAAATAAGTTCAGGGGTATTTTTGTCTAAAAAATAATCAAAGCAGCTTTTAAAGGATATTTTTGAATTTTAATATAAATTTTCAACGATATCTACAAATTTGTTAAGGATACTAATAGTTCTTCAAATATTTAATTAAATATATGGGGATAAAAAATAATTTTATTAAACTTATAACTATATTACTAAGTTTATATTACAATGTCATGAGTATTTCAAAATAATTTTAAAATTTTCAACCATATTAAAGTTATACAAGTTGATCAATTTCAAAACAATTTGCGTTAATTAAGTGTAGAAAATTTTCACTAAATGCATGTTGAAATTGTCCACATCAATATATTATTAGTCCAAAATATTTTAATTTTTAAAATAAAATTAATTACACATAAAGACTAAAGTTTTTAGAATTTATAAATAATTTTTCTAAAGTCTTTTTGTTCAAAAACAATGTTCTAATAAATAATAACAAAAGATGGAATTAAATTTTTAACCCCCATAATAATACGTCATAATTCATCTTATAATATAAGATAAAATAAATAATTTTTGTATATACTATTTATACACAAAATGGAGGGAGTAGCAAAATTTTGGAGGGAATAAAAAAATAATAGGGGAATTCATTTTTGGAGGGAAACTTGTTTTTAAAAGGAAATATAATACATAGACCAACTAATTCTTAAAAACAACTTGTTCATATCCATAATAGTTAATAATCATTAAATTTAATAATATACTTTATGTTAATACTTTTTTACACTATATTAGACACGAAAGTTATCTTCATTTTAGCAATTTATAGTAAAACATACACACAATTAACATATAGATATCTATAAGTTATAAAAATCTTTAACCAGCCAATACAACGATTAAAAATTGAAATGTAACATTAACAGGCCTAACTTCAGGGATTTTTTTTCTTTTCATTAAGTATTATGGTAAACTAGATTTCTTTCTTTTCTTTTGCTATTCAAGTATGTAACCTTTAACTATTTATTTTAAGGAGCTTTTAGAATTTTTCTAAAAGAAAGTTGTAATAAATTATAATAAAAAATTAAATTCTTAAGCACCAAAATTTATAAGTCCAAATTATATGTTATTTAACTATTTTAACTATAATAGAAAGTCATTTAATAATTTAAAAAATTATATGTCAATTCATCATATAATCTAAGATAAAAAAAATTAAGTTTGTTATAAATTATTTATACAAAAAAAATGGAGGATCTAAAATTTAGAGGAATTGAAAAAATGAAGAGAATTCATTAATATTAGTGGGAATAAATTTTTTGAAAGAAATCAAATTAAATTATTATGTCAAACTAATAATAAGAACAATTGTTAACATTTTTTATGGCCCAAATTTTGGAGGGAATACAAAGTTGGAGGGAAACAAAATTGTATTGCCATCCAAATTCATTAAATAAATTTATACATATGTATAAAATAAGAATATATGAAATAATGAGAAATGAGAAATATTGATAAATTTATATATGTATAAAATGAGAAATATATGATGAATCTTCTTTAAATTTTATTGAAATTTATATATATGTATATATATATACAATATATGTATATAAGTATGAATACAAAATTATATTATATATATTTTTATAAATATTAAATATTATTTAATTCGGAGTGAATAAATAGAAAAAAATAGATAAAATAAAAGTAATTTAAATTTTATTTATAAATTTATATATATGGTTATTATATATATGTGAATAAGTATAAATAGAAAAAATAAGTATACATGTATGAAAAATTAAAAAGAAAAAAGATAAAAATAAAATTTATTTAAAATTTTATAGATAAATTTATATATATAAATATCTACAAAATGAGAATATATGAAATAATGAGAAATGAGAAATAATGATAAATTTATATATATGTATAAAATGAGAAATATATGAAATAATGGAAGAAGAGAAAATTGAGAATAAAAAGAAAAAAAAAGAAGAAAAAATAAAATAAAATAAAATATGATCTAAAAAGTTATTTAAATTGAATTGTAAATATGTGAAATGATTAAGTGTAAATTGGTCTTTTTATATTAAAATTATATTAAATGGGCAACAAATATGGAGAGGGAGATGGTGTGCGTGGTTTTATAAAATATAAAGAAGTTATTTTGTGTGTATATATATATATTTTCATAGTAGGGTTTGAAATTAAAACAAATGTTAGAAATAATTATTTTAAATCAAATTGGCAGTTTGGATTGGGTGGATTTGAGTTTGCAAGTTGACCAAATAAAAATCAGGTCGACTCGAACCTGACCTGATACGATTCAGATTGGGTTAGTGTTGAGCATTTTCAAGTTGTTATCAGGTTGGGTTGGGATAGAACTGAGAAAATTAATATTATACCCCTACTTCAACTCAACCCGAACTCACACGATCCACCCAAATTGCCACCCCTATAATGACACCAATTCATTATAAAATTAGTGAAGCTCAATTAATAAAAAAGGAGTTGCTAAAGCCCAATTAATCAACTCTGCAATTTGATGTCAAACTCAATCTTTACCAAATGACATTAATTTACTAAAAAATTGGTGAACTCATATTAATAAAAGAAAAGTTGTAAAAGCACAATTAATCAATTTTTTAGGTTAATATCAGATCCAATTCATTTTGAAATCCAATTCACCAATTTACTAAGAGAATTATTAAAGCACAATTAATGAAAAGGAAGTTGGTAATGCCCATTTAATGAATTCTTCAAATTTGTATGAAGCCCAATTTGCCAATTCACTAAAATATTAGTTAAGCCCAATTAGTTAAAAAAAATAAAATAATAAGATGCTCAACTCAAAGTAATCAATTATTTGAACTAATGTGAAACCCAGTTAATAAAAAATAAGCTCAATTCCTTGAAGAAAGCTTGATTCATCATTTACCTCACTTCAAATTTGTTCAAGACCAACTCTTAAAATGAAGCCTAATTCGCCACTTAATTTACTATAAATTTGGTCAAATCTATTTCATAAATGAAAACCCCCAATTCATTGAATAATTCACAAAAGGTTATAACACCTAATATTTTAAAGAAATTAGCCCAATTAATGGATTATTCACTTCAAATTTCTTCAAGCTCATTCTTTAAAATAAAATCCGATTCAGTAATAATTCACTAAAAAATTGGTTAAGCCCAATTAACAAATTCTTTATATTATTGTGAAGTCCATTTTTTGAACAAAAGCCCAACCCACAAGTATTAGTAAAAATTTAATTTAATATTCATTCATAATTAGTAACAAAAATCATTGTTACCATATGTGTACAATTGATATTTGGAGGGAGGTTACTTAAAGATTAGTAACTAAAAACTTTGTTATAATATATTTTATTTGTAGCAAATATTTTGTTCTTACCAAATGTACCAAATTTTGTTACAAATATATCTTCTTATATGACGAAAAATGTTATCTTTAACAAAGTAACATTTTCCATAACGAATTATTATTTAGTTACTAATACAAAAAATTTAAGGTAACGAATTTGAGTTAAAGGTAACAAAACTTTTACTTTGTTACTCAAGAAAATGTTATTTGTAACAAAAAATCAATTTTGTTACAATAAATCTAACATATGTAACGAATTTTACCTTTGTTACCAAATTTTTTGTTATGCGAAGGGCAATTTGTTGTAGTGTTGAATTTGAATTCTGCCAACTTGGCATGCCACTTTGGCGGTCACCTTGAGGAAGGTTTGATGCAATGCCACTTGAGCGGTTACCTTGAGGAAGGTGTGATGCCAATTAGCATCACACCTTCCACCCTCTATATATATATATATATAGATATAGAGAGTATGCAAAATTCGAAATTAATGGCTGAAAGTGTGAGAATTAGATTCTTGCATTCCCTCCAAAATCTCTCTCCATGTATTGCATCATGAGTTGAAGCTTTGCATTTCTTCTTCTTTCCAACCTGAAAATCGGCCTCCTCTACCTCATTTTCTCCTCTCTAACTCCAGCTTCTACTGAGGGGAAATTGGAAGATTGTTTGGTATGTTGATCATATCAACAGAGGCAAGGCACTTGACTTGCTCAGTTTTGGAGATCCACCTGCAGTAGCTTGTGGTTGGAGAATTTTTATGGAACGATACAGAAGGATTGTGGCTCCAATTTTTCACAATAGCTTCCCATGTGTGTGGAGGTGTTCCAGATTTAATTTCGTGAATTTTGGAGCAGTTTAGCCTGGGAAATTGTTGTCATCTTTCCTCTGTTCCAGTTTCAGACAGTTTCTGGACTCGTGAGAGATAGTTGATCTTCTCCTTGATTTTGAGCTACAAGAGGTAATTATTCATCCTAATCCAGATTTATAACATTAATATATCATTGGGAGCTCGAGTAGCTTAGTTATTGTCAAGCTTCTAAAGTTTTCATTTATGGATCCTATTGCTACTCTAGCCTTCAAGTGGTATCGGAGCCTATTTCATGCTATGTTTTGGATTATGTCCGATTGATTCATGTGATGAATTGATCAATATCACCAAACACTTGATCCAAGCCATGGATTGGAGTGTTTGGATGATGATGCTTGTGGCTCTATTGCTTGATTAGTTGAAAGCATGCTTTTATGTGATTTAAGTGTTAATTCATGTTTTAGTATGTTTCAATTCATAGAAGATAAATGTTGAATGTTGATTTAGCATTTATTGATGTTATATGGTGATAGAGCATGTTGATATTTGATCAAAATAGTTTTGGTTATTTTTGGATCCAATGTGATTGGAGTTTTGTTGGAGATTTTTGAAGAATACGATTCTTACTTGAACTTGATTTTTGAAGCTTGATTGAGCACTTAAATTTCCAGTTTTAAAATGTGTTTTAGATCTGGAAATTGGTCCATAATGTGTGATTTAATGTTTAGAATGAGTTCTAGCATTTTTGGTGCACAAAAATTGAGCCAAAAATGGCCTAACTTGCCTTTGACCCAAAACAGGGGCTGCTGCCCGCTTTGGTGCACATTGGCAGGGCTGTGACCGAAAGTTACTACCCTGCCATGTGCTTGCCTCAGCCATCAGTTCCCGGTCATGGGTTGGGTGAGTTTTTGTGCAATTTTTGGGCTCCTTTGGTAACAATCATGTGTTATGGACGCACAAGTGTTGTGCAAGCTCTCAATATAATGTTTGACATTTTTCAAGCTCCTTAATTCTTGTTAAAGTTTATCTCCAATAGTTGCGTAAGTGTTATGCTTGTTCAATTATTTGTTTATGAGATAAGCATTTAATTGTTAGAATTAATTGTTAATTCTAGATTTATTTATTGTTCATTTAATTGTTGAATGAATGATGAATGAATGAGAATGATCATGAGCCTTTAATATTGATTTTATATGTTTCAAGTTGTTGAAATGGGTTGTACTAAATTGGGGTTTGCATGCCTCTTTATTTCTACATTGTGAATGTTATGATAGTAGAATCACTAGGACTAAGGATTTCTTTCTCATGTAAAAGTTACATGGAGCAAAGGAGACCATGGAGGCATGGAAACTTTTGAAGGCCTATGAATGTATGGGATACACTCATGTAATAGCTAGATTTAATCAACTCATCTAAAATCAACTGTGGTGCACCTATGGCTCTAAGTGCACCACTTAGTTAGGCTCATGATCATCCCACCCTAGGAGTATGCTAGACGCATTTACTTATTTATGATTTCCATATCCTATTGATGTATGAGATGCATGGTTGGGATATAGAAAAACCTAAATAAGAAGATAGCATGATGAGATCTTTGCAAGCAAAATGGATACAAATGAAAAGAGTTTTAATTAATCCAAACCTTCTACCAATAGTATAGGCATGACGATGCTACCACATTTGTATGATACACATCTGGTCATGGGGGTCATACTTAGATGGAAAGTTGTGACCATACACTTTGCATGAGATGCACCTTTGACTTGGGAATGCCCACACATTTACATCCAGTCACGGGGGATGCTATGGTGCCTGTCTCGAATCGAAGATTGATTGGTAGGTTTGACTTAACACCGAGTAATGTAGAGGTCATCCATCAGGGAATCTACATGAAAAGGTGAGGCAAAATATGTCAAGGATTGCATAAGATGCAATTAGCAAAAGTTGCTTACCTTTAGATTGCTCGTGGATATACATCCGGTCACAGGGGTCCACTTGCAAGTCTTAAGGATCTTGATTCTCACTAGGAAATATGATTTCCCAAATTCTTCTAGAGGGTAAAGGATTTGATAAAATAGTGGGAAAAAAACAAGCTTGAAAGACCATGAACATGTTTTTAATATCAAATTCAATCACATGCTTATTCTCTTTTTCGCCTTTAAGGATTTGTGAAATCTCAAGAATGGTTTAATGTTCCACTCAATGTTATTTTGGAAACCAATAAACTAACCGGGCCAAACTTCCACGGTTGACTTAACCTCCAAATTGTTCTAGATTCCTAGAAGCGGATAGATGTCCTATATCAAGATGCCCCAAATCCCATCGGGATTAAAAATAGATCAAGAGTCATGTGAAAAGTTCACAAATTGGATTTAGGATCGTCCTATCCCATAGTCTCATGATGGCATCTACAAACTTTAAAAGTCTCAAAGACACATGAATAGTACCTTGGTAAAAGTTTACAAGAGTTGTAAAGCAAACAAGGTATGAGAAGTTCATAGTGTCAAAAGAGATTTTTCAAGCTAGGATAAATACGCAGTCATGTGTCATCGACTACGGTCTAAAGATGATTAAGCTTGGAAAAGCTTTTTCTACTTGGATGTAGTAATGGACAATGATTTCCATGAGGATTTGATCCTCACATCCTCGCTGAGTTTTATTAATCAAAGTGTTGATCTAGAAGGAGATTACCATGACAAGGGCAAACCTTTGACACATGTTTCCTCCTCCAAGTCTATGGGCCCTAGGGGCGCTAGAAAATGGAGGTAAAAGGAAGAAAAGTTCTTCCTCTATGGGCAAACAACTATTAAAGGCATCCGAAGGAGTTAAGAAGATTATAGAGGAAATAGTCGATATTATTTGTTTCTACTTTGGCAAGATAGGCCATTGGAAGCCGTTTTGTAAGAAATACCTTGCAACCTTCGGAAGGGTACGTACTTTATTGAAATGCATTTAAGGATTAATTCTTCCTCACGGATATATGATATCGTATATGGTTCTTATGTTTGTAAGTTGTTACAAAGAATAAGAAAGAAGAATAAAACTTAGTGATGTGGATATGATCCACCACCTTGGCTAAGGAGCAAGAGATGTGATGAAAGCCAAAGGCGTATAATAAGTTGGACTTAGGAAATTCCATAATTGTATTGAACCCTTTCTATTATGTGCCATATATTGTTGAGAACATTATTTCAAATTCCCATTTTGGATAGTGAAGGATTTGATCCTTCTATATCAAATGGGAGATTGAAGGCATTAAAGAATGAGTTCTTTAATTGCTTATTGTACACTTTACAAAGGATTATACATATTGAATTCTCAACTATCACTAATGCACTTTCAACAAAGTAAGGAAATTAGATATCCAGGAATATGCCATTCTTTGGCATGCAAGACTTGGTCATATCTCTAAGAATAGGATAAGCAAGTTAGAAGCTCTCAAAGCGCTAAGTGTTAGTGGCATTGAGGATCTTTCTACTTGTGAATCTTGTTTGAAGGGAAAAACGACCAAAGCTCCTTTTTTAGGACAAATAGAGCCCTCCACAAGTCTTTTGGATTTGATCCATACGTATGTTTGTGGACTACTGAGATTTAGTGGGAGAGGAGGCTATTCCTACTTCATCACCTTCACTGATGACTATAGTCGGTTCGGACATGTGTTTCTTATAAAGAACAAGTACGAAGCCTTTGAAAAGTTCAAAGTGTATAGGAGTGAAGAGGAAAAGTAATTGGGGCTAAGTATTAAAGCTCTTCGATAGGATTGAGGAGGAGGATACTTAAGCACCTAATTCTTGGATTATCTGAAGGAGAATAGGATTTTCTCTCAATGGACTCCACCCAGCACACCCCAAGTCAAATAGAATAGCCGAGAGGAGAAACCGTACCTTGTTGGACATGATACGTTCCATGATAGGCTTCTTCGATATGTCCATATCCTTTAGGGGATACGCCTTATAGACGACGGTGAAGTTACTAAGTGTAGTACCTTCAAAGTCAGTGCCGAAACACCATATGAGATATTGCATAGCAAAGCACCCTCTTACCAATATATCTTAGTTTAGGGATTTCCCGCCTACATGAGACAGATAGTAGGAGATAAGTTGGATAGTAGATCCACCTTGTGCAAGTTTTTGGGATACCCAAGAGAGTCTATGGGTTATTACTTCTATGATCCCTCGGAATAAAATGTGTTCGTTTCGAGGAACGCCACCTTTTTAGAAAAGAAATTTCTATAAGATAGAAAAAGGCGTAGTTGTTGAACTTGGTGAAGTTCAAGATGATCATAAAATCCCACAAGCGGTAGAAACAAATATATATCAAAGAGCCTTGCACACAACCTCTGAGAAGGTTGAACCAAATCAAGAAGCAACTGTAATTGTTCGGATTTGTTCATGAAACGGGCCAATTGAATAGTGATCCGAAGACCTATGAGGGAGCTATGTTGGACATAAATTCGGGACGATGGCTTGGAGCCATGAAATCTGAAATGGACTCCATGTACTCAAACAAAGTACGGACTTTGGCAGATCCATCAAAGGGAATAGTTCCCGTTGGTTACTAGTGGATCTATATATGAAAGCTTGGACTAGATGGAGAAGTGGTGGCTTTTTAGGCGCGACTAGTGGCAAAAGGTAACACTCTAAGACCCGGTATCAATTTTAAGAAAACTTTTTCACCGGTCCCTATGCCTAAGTCCATTCGGATTGTACTTGCCATAATCACATATTATGACTATGAGATATGACAAATGGATGTGAAAATTGCTTTCCTCAGTGATGACATTGAAGAAGAAATCTATATGGAGCAACCACAAGGTTTTACATCCAAGGGGAGTGAGCAAAAAGTTTGCAAACTCCAGAGATCCATTTATGGACTCAAACAAGCATCCCGAAGTTGGAACATACATTTTGACAAAACGGTCAAATTGTTTATCTTTGTCAAAAATGTGTATGGACCATATGTGTATAAGAAGGCTAGTGGGAGTAGCATATAGTTTATTGTGCTTTATGTCGACGGCATCCTTCTCATTGGGAATGAGGTAGGAATGTTGGAGTGTACTAAAGCGTGGTTATCTACATAATTCTCCACAAAGGATTTAGGAGAAGCATCCTACGTATTGGGAATACGTATCTATAAAGATAGATCTGAGAGGATGCTGGGGCTATCCCAAACCCCGTACATTGACAAGATACTAAAGAGGTTTAACATGGAAGAATCCAAGAAGGGATTTTTTCCCATGGGACATGGCATTTGTCTCTCCAAGTGTATGGCCCCCCAAGACTAACAACGATAGACAAAGTATGTTACACATACCTTATGCCTCCCCTTATTGAGAGCATAATATATGCAGATCAATGTGCAAGATTGGATGTGGCACACTCACTAAGAGTTACGAATATGTTCCAATCTAATCCCAGTTAGAGTCACTGGATAGCCGTTAAAGAATTCTTTGAATACTTAAGAAAGACTAAGGACTTGTTTTTAGTATACAACAATGGAGAATTGAAACTAAAGGGGTTTTTGGATTCAAGTTTCCAATCTAATGTAGATGACCTCAAATCAACTTCTGGATTAATATTTTACCTTAATGGTGGCGTGATGAGTTCGAAGAGTTTCAACAAGACACTATGGCCAAGAAAACCACTGAGGTGAAATAATTTGTGGTTTTAGAAACTGCAAAAGAAAGGCCACGGGGCATTGCCTTTAGGGCATTAGCTTTAGGGCAAGCGGGAGTTGTTGGAATAGTGCCAGGTAAGCGAATCAGATTGGCCTTGTAAAAGGTATTTCCTTGTAAAACAATCTTGATTGAATGGTATTCTTTATATGGCCACCTTCATCTTATGTGTCATATTACTTCACTTGCATTTGGATGAAGCCCTTAGATCACACATGACCATGGGACTTAGTTTGATGACCATGGAATAAGTCTTACACGGTCGTGATCTTAGATCTTCCAAGTCGTAGGATCTTATGAGATGGGGCATCTAAGATTCGGATAGACTTGCACTAACGATGCATAAATTCAAGAGTTGGATATTGCTTTGTTCCATGAGCAATCTGTATGAGATACGAGTGCATGTTAGTGGGTGCTTGTTCGAGAATAAGGCACTGAAGACCCTCCAGAGAATCTACTAGATAGCCGTAGTGGCAAGTCGGTAGTGATCAATTCTCCTGCTTATGCTAGTGCATATTATTAGTCCTCTAACCTGAGGATCCATGGTAGCCTTGTGTTCGGTCTTCATGCTTTGATTTTTCCTTGACCACTTAGCGGATCTTTCGAGTTGAGGTTGGGTATGAGCCACTTGGCATGGAGGTTTGTGAGATCCAAGATGGAATCCGAATCTTTGCTTTTGTGAAGGGAGAGTGCATCTCCTATGTGTTCTATAATGATCGATCCCAAGAAATCCTTGCGCAAGGTGGTGTGACAATTTGGAAAATGAGTTTTCCAAAGGTGGGGTCACATAAGGGAATCAAACATTGAGAATAGAGACATAGTACTGAGGTTATTAGGGAGTCGACAAATATCTTGCCCTAGGCCTCTTTCGGGAGATAAGAGATGGAAGGACTGTATTTGCATGGTACGCGTAGAGCTATGATGACTCCCTAGAATATTCATTTCAGCCAATTAGTTGGGCTCCGTGGGCTTGAGGTTGGACATCGACCATGGAGATTGGGTACTCTTCAATTAATGAGATTAATTGAATTGAATTGATTAGTTTAAAAAGAGTTTTAAACTAAAATGAATGTGATATATTCAAAAGTCACAAAGAGTTGTAAGCCCATGTCCAATGAATGGTAGAACCTATTGGGTCACACACAAAAGCCAAATAGCTTCCAAAATTGGTAAAGCAATTTTCCAAGTGTTGGAAAAATCACCCTTGGGTGATTGATTTTCAAAGGTCCAATCCAACGGTCAATTTTGGTTTGATTAATTTATGTGTTAAACTAATCAACTAATTTAAGAGTTAAATTGGACCAATAACTAAGGAGTTAATTATTTGGTACCATGTTGACCATCAATTGGACAAGTTGACTTAAAGAGTTAAGTTGACTAATTTAAGCTTAAGAGTTAAGCTTGCTTGATTTAAGAGCTAAATCAAAGGTTAATTAATTAAATTAAAGTGTTTAATTTAATTAATGGAATGAATAATTTTTGGAGGGAAAATTTAAATGAAGTGTTCATTAAAATTAGCATTTTAATTAATTTGGAATTAGATTCCAAAAGAAATTGAAATGCACTTGAAATTCAAGTAAGACTTGAATATGAATTTAGCCAACTTGGCATGCCATTTAGGCGGTCACCTTGAGGAAGGTGTGATGCCAACTAGCATCACGCATTCCACCCTCTATATATAGATACAGAGAGTATGCAAAATTCTAAATTAATGGCTGAAAGTGTGAGAATTTGATTCTTGCATTCCCTCCAAAATCTCTCTCTTCATGCATTGCATCATGAGTTGAAGCTTTATATTTCTTCTTCTTCCCAACCAGAAAATTGGCCTCCTCTACCTCATTTTATCCTCTCTAACTCCAGCTTCTAGTGATGGGAAATTGGAAGATTGTTTGGTGTGTGGATCATATCAATAGAGGTAAGGCACTTGACTTGCTCAGTTTTGGAGATCCACCTGCAGCAGCTTCCGGTTGAAGAATTTTTATGGAACGATACAGAATGATTTTTGGCTCCAATTTTTTACAGTAGCTTCCCCTATGTGTTTAGGTGTTCCATATTTAATTTCATGAATGTTGGAGCAGTTTATACTGGAAAATTGTTGTCATCTTTCCTCTGTGCCAGTTCCAGACAGTTTCTGGACTCGTGAGAGATAGTTGATCTTCTCCTTGATTTTGAGCTACAAGAGATAATTCTTCATCCTAATCCAGATCTATAGCATGAATAGATCATTTGGATCTTGAGTAGCTTAGTTATTTTCAAGCTTATGAAGTTTTGATTTATGAATCCTATTGCGACTCTAGCCTTCAAGTGGTATCGGAGCCTATTTCATGCTATGTTTTGGATTATTGTTTGATTGATTCATGTGATGAATTGATCAATATCACCAAACACTTGATCCAAGCCACGGATTGGAGTGTTTGGATGATGATGCTTGTGGCTCTATTGCTTGATGAATTGAAAGCATGCTTTTATGTGATTTAAGTGTTAATTCACGTTTTACCTTGAACTAAATATGTGATTTAAGCTTTGTTTCAACTTGTTGAAAAGGATTGTACTAAATAGGGGCTTGCATGCGTCTTGATTTTCTACCTTGTAAATTTCATGACAATATAACTCTAGGGGTGAGGATTTTTTTTCTCTTGTAAATGTTGCAAGTAGACAAAGAAGGCCAAGAGGATCAAGGAGGCTTGAAGACCCATGGATGTATGGGATATATTTATATAATATATAGGATTTAATCAACCCACTTAAAATCAACTAAGTAGTGTACCTATGGCTCTATGTGCACAACTTGGTCAAGGCTCATGGTCATCCCACCCTAGGAGCATACTAGGTGCATTCACTTATTTATGCTTTCTTTATCCTATGGATGCATGGTTATCATATAGAAAACCTAAATAAGAGAATATAAAATTTATGAGATCTTTCAAAACAAAAAAATCCCTCAACTTAGAGGAGTCTAAAATTTTCAAAATATTAAGCCAATTTGGATACAAATTAAAATAAGTTTTAATTAATCCAAGCCTTCTACCAATAGTTTGTAACATGAGATGCTAGCACATTTTCATATTGGCTCACGAGTCGTGGGACTTGTTTATGGAGAAAAGCTAAGTCCACTTACTTAGCATATGATGCACTTTAATTTAAAACTCACTATAGCATTGTCTCACGAGTCGTGGAATGACATAGTGGAGTTTATAATTAAAGACTGATTGGTAGGTTCGACTTAACACCTAGTAGTGTAGTCTATATGAAAAGTGAAGCAAAACACATCAAGGGTTACATAGAGATGCAATTAGCAAAAGTTGATTACTGTAGGATTATTTGTGGATATCTCACAAGTCGTGGGTCCAAAAATGATACTTTTGGACCTTGACTCTCACTAGGAAATGAGATTTCCCAAATTCCTTTAGGGGTTGAGGAATTTAATAAAATAGTGGGAGAAAAACATGGTTGAAAGTCCATAAACATGTTTTCTAATATCAAAGTTCAATCGCATGCTTATATTCTCTTTTTTGACTTTGTAGATTTGAAAAATCTCAATCAAATGGCTAAGAATCCACTAAACATGATTTTGAAAACCTATAAACTCAGGGTTTTCAAAAACTCACCGGGCCTAACTTTCGCAATTGACTTAACCTCAAAATCGTTCTGAATTTTGAGAGATGGATATATGTCCTATATCATGGTGCTCCAAATCCCATAGGAACTAATGCGGATCAAGAGACATATGAAATGTTCATGAAAAGCATTGAGGATCACCTCCTAGCCCATAGTCTCATGAGGCATCAGTCAACTTCAAAAGTCTCACAGACACATGAAACATACCTCTATCTATTACTTGCAAGAGTTGTATAGCAAACAAGGTATGAGAGGTTCGTGTTGTCAAAGGAGATTTTTCAAGCTAGGGTGATTGAGGGGTCATGTGTCCTGGACTACGGTCTAAAGATGATTAAACTTGTTGAGAAGTTCTTCACTTGGGCGTAGTGATGGACAATGATCTCTATGAGGATTTGATCCTCACATCCTTGCTGAGTTTATTTGTCCAAAGTGTTGGTCTAGATGGAGACAACCATGACAAGGGCAAACCTTTAACAATTGCTTCCTCCTCCCACTCTAAAGGCCCTAAAGGCAAGTAGAAAGGGAGCAAGAAGAAGAAATGTTTTTTTTTAAGAGAAAACAAACATTTAAGGCATCCAGGGGAGTCAAGAAGATTATAGCGAATAAATTCGATGCTACTTGTTTCAATTGTGGCGAGAAAGACCATTGGAAATAGAATTGCAAGGAATGTCTTGCAACCCTTGCGAAGGGTATGTATTTTTTGAAGTGCACCTAAAGATAAATTCTTCCTCATGGATATATATTATTGCATGTGGTTCTCATCTTTGTAATTTCTTACAAAGAACAAAAAGAAGAATAGATCTTAGCAGTGGGGATTTGATCTTATGCCTTGCCAATGGAGCAAAAGTTGCAGCCAAAGTTGAAGGTGTCATGAAGTTAGACTTAGGGAACTCCTTACTTGTATTAGATTCTTGTTATTATGTACTGAATATTGTTAAGAACATTATTTCAATTCCCAATTTGGATAGTGAAGGATATGATTTTTCAATATCAAATGGGAAATTGAAGGTAATAAAGAATGGTTCTTCAGTTGTAATTGGTACACTTAATAATAGATTATATATTTTGGATTCTCAACCATTACTAATGCACGTTCAACAAAGTAAAAGAAAACCAAATAACAAGAAGATGCCATTTTGTGGCATGCAATACTTGGACATAATTTCAAAAATAGGATGAACAAGATAGAAGCCCTCAAAGCACTAAATGTTAGTGGCATAGAGGATCTTCCGACTTGTAAATCTTGTTTAAAAGGAAAAAGGACCAAGGGTCCTTTTGTAGGACAAACAGAGGGAACCACAAGTTCTTTGGATTTGATCTATAGGGATGTTTGTGGACCACTAAAGTTAGTGTGAGATGATGTTATTCTTACTTTATTACCTTTATCGATGATCATACTCTATTCAATGAGGCTTTATCAAAAATATGTATGAACTTTGTGTGTACAAAAGGGCTAGTGGGAGTTCGATATAGTTTATTGTGCTTTATGTTGATGACATTTTTCTCATTGGAAATGAGAAAGAAATGTTAGAGTATACTAAAGCATGGTTATCTTTGCCATTCTCCATGAAGGATTTGGGAGAAGCATCCTATGTCTTAAGAATATTGATCTATAGAGATAGGTCAAAGAAGATGTTGGGACTTTCCCAAACCTTGTACATTGACAAGATACTAAAGAGGTTTAATATAGAAAAATCTAAGAAGGGATTTCTTCCCATGGGACATGGTCTTCGTCTCTCCAAGTTTATGGCCTATAAGACTAAAAATGAGAGAGAAAGGATGTCCCACATACCTTATGCATCTGCGATATGGAGCATAATATATGTCGTTCAATGTACTAGGCCGGATGTAGCACACACTCTGAGTGTTATGAGTCACTTTCAATCCAACCCTACTGAAAGTCACTTGAAAGTCGTAAAAGCAATCCTAAAGTACTTGAGAAGAACTAACAATACGGTAATGAAGAATTAAAATTTGAAGGATTTTTGGATTCTAGTATTCTAGTTTCAATCCGATGAAGATGACCTTAAATCCACCTCAGGATTTATATTTTGTCTTAATAGCAGTGCAGTGAGTTGGAAGAATTCTAAAGTAGACACCACGATCGATTCCATCATTGAGGTGGAATATATTGTGGCATAGAAAAACATAAGAGAGTGTGTTTCGATGGAAACTTCATCCAAGAGTTGGACATAGTGACACATTGAGGTATTATCATTCCGTGAGATCATTAATAGAGACGACATCCAAGTGGAGAGGGTAGCCATAGAAGAAAATATAGCAAATTCACTATTTAAACCCCTAAAAGCAAAAAAGTCATTGAAGAATATCTTGAGAAGATGGGCCTTAAGATTATGGGGAATTAGCTTTAGGGCAAGTGGGAGATTGTTGAAATAGTACCCCATTGGCATGTAATACTAATAAAGTCTTGTGGTTGCTCCATATAGATTTTCTTATCAATGTTTCCATTGAGAAATGAAGTCTTTACATCTATTTGCCAAATTTCATAGTCATGGTAATAAGTTATGGCAAGCATAACCCTTATAGACTTAGGCATAGCGACTAGAGAAAAGGTTTTCTCGAAGTCTATACCAGGTTTTAGAGTATAACTTTTTGCCACTAGTCTGGTCTTAAAGGTAATCACCTCTCCATCAACTCCAAGCTTAAGTTTATAGATCCACTTGCAACCAAAAAGTACTATGCTCTCCAGTGGATCTATTAAAGTCTATATATTATTAAAGTACATGGAGTCTATTTCAGATTTCATGGCCTCAAGCCAATGACCCAAATTTATGTCTAACATGGCTTTCTCATGGGTGTTGGGATAGTGCCTCACAAGCCAATTAGATTGGCATGTATAACTACTCCTTGTAATACTCTTAATTGAATAATATTCAATAAAATGGCTATCTTTATCTTATGCGTTTATGATTTTTCTTCACATGCATTTGGTTGAGGCCCTTAAATCATACTAGACTACGGGACTTGATCACACATATGGTGATCATGATACAAGTCTTTCTGGTAATGATTTTAAATATTCCATGTCATAGAATCTTGTCAGATAGAGCATCTGAGATTCGGATAGATTTGCACTAATGATGCAAATTCCAAGGAGTTAGATATTGCCCCTTTTCATGGGCAATATATGTTAGACATAAATGCATGTTAGTGTGCGCTTGTTAGAAAACAAGTTCACTAAAGATTCGCTTAGAGAATCCACAAGATAGTCGAAGTGGTGCATCATAGTGGAAAATTCTCAAGCTCACGATAGTGCATATAATTAGTCATTTGACTTGAATTCTACAGAAATATTGTATTTAGGTCCTTGTGCTTTGATTTTTCTCCAACCGCCTAGCGGGTCGCCTGGGGCTTAGGTTGGGCACAAACCACCTAAGTATGGAGGTTGGTGAGCTCTAAGATGGAATCCATTTCGCCCGTCCATGGAGAATGGGTTGATCTCCTATGTATTTTACGATGATCGATTCCAAAAAACTTTTGCGCAAGGTACTATGGCAATTTGGAAAAAGGATTTTTTCAAAGTTCAGGTCATAATCAGGAATTGAATATCAATAACAGACACATAGTTATCGAGACTATTAAAGAATCGACAAATATCTTACCCCTAGGTCACTTTCATGAGATAAAAAATGGAACGACCATATTTGCATGGCAATAGTAAGCAGTAATGGTTTACCCAAAATTAATTCATCCAATTAGTTGGGCTCCATAGGCTTGTGCTAGACATCGACTATGGAGATTGGGTACTCTTCAATTTATAGAGATTAATTGATAGAGTAATTAGTTTCAAAGAGTTTAAACCAATTGGAATATTAGATATTCAATAAATCACAATGAGCTGTGAGCCCATGTCTAATTAATTGGTGAATCTAAAGAGTCACATGCAAAAGCCTATATCACTCTAATTGATAGATTGGAGAAATTATCTTAAGAGTTAGATAATTAAAGTGGTCAAGTTTGGAAGAGATAAAATTCACTAATTAAAAATTGGTCGCAATGGCTTGATTAATTTAATTGTTAAATTAATCAAACTAATTTAATAAGTTAAATTAGACCAATTAAATTAAGGAATTAATTTAATTGGTGCCATGTCGCAATTTAATTTGTCCAGGTCAACTTTAGAAGTTAAGTTGATTTAATAGACTTAAAGAATTAAGTTAATCTAATGAAATTAAAGAGTTAATTCAATTAGCAAGAGAGTCTAATTTTGGAGGAAAAATTAAAATGGAAGAGTCCATTTTAAATTAATGAGTTGGCATTTTAATTTAAGAAATTAAAATCCAACTAAGCATGCAAGTGGGCATGTTAGTTAGCAATCTGAGGAAAGTGTGATGGAAGCTTCCAAGAGCTTTCTAATTACACTATAAATGCACCATCACCCTCACTATATTGGCCAGCCATGCTTCCATTTTTCCCTCCCAAAAGAGGTTACCTCATGTGTTGAGAAATACCTCTTCCCTAAATTCTCTCCAACCACATTCTTTCTCTTCCAACTTCCTCACACTATCTCTCTTTTTCCTTTTTCTTTCTCATCTATATTCTATCAAATTGATTGAGGACTTAGAGTGCATCTAGGTATGTCGATCAATTTTAGAGGCACAATATTTGGGGTGCTATGTGTTGGTGAACTAGATCTTGTAATTGGAGAAAAGTTTTCCATTATTTGAAGGCAATATTTTGAGGATTGGTTCATCAGCAGCTATAGTGCTCTTGGCACATTTTTTCTACTCTTTTTGCCTCATTTTTGTGGATTTTTCTTGAGCAAAATTTGTTGTCTTTGGTGGTCTAAGGTGTGGAGAAGAAGATCTAAGAGAAAGGAGAGCTTGATCTTTCATATAAGAGATTCCAGTGAAAGATCTCCATCTTGATTCAAGTTTTTCTTATCTAGGTACTTTATTTTGCTTTAAATCCTTAATTATGGCATTAAATAAGATCCTTGGTTAATGATATTGGAAGTTTAATTTTGCTTTAACTTTTGCTATTATTTTGGATCCTTTCAATATTACTTCTTTCAAGTTGTATTAGAGCCAATTTTATGCCTAATTTTGGATTTGTTGAATTAATTCATGTGATGAATTGATTCTAGGACTCTAATTTCTTGATTCAATTGATGGATTTTAAAGATTTTGGCGTTATCATATGTGGCTCTCTTTATGATGAATTGAAATATATCAATATGTGTTAGATAATGATTTACATATGTTAAATGTTGATTTAGCATTAGATGATGTTAATGTTGATTAAGCATATTGTTAATTGCTTAAATATGTTTTGGTAATTTTTGGATCCAATTAGATTGGAGTTTTTTGCAGTTTTTTGAAGAATAGTAATTCTTCCTTAGATTTGATTTTTAAAACACTTCAAACATTTTAATTTTCAACTTTAAAGTTGTTGATATTCTGAACATTTGTCAAAAAATGTGTGGAATGATATTATGAAATTGTCCATGAGGTTTAAGAAGGCAAAAAAGCAAAAATAGGGCAAAATGATGGCTCAGTTGCATTATGGCAGACCCTTGCCAGCCTGTGACGCTGCACCTGCCATGTGCCTTGAAGCACTATGCTTGTATTTTTCGCGTGCCTGGGTGCCCTACTTGGCAGCAGGCCAGCCCAAGGCTGCTAAGGCATAACCATCTTTTTGTTTTAGGCTATTTTTGCCCTCCTAAACTTGATTATTTCATACAACTTTGATACATAATTATTATGTAAGTGCTCAAGACTATGTTGGACATTTATGCAAACTTTTAAGATCAAATTTAAGTATGCTCTTCAAGATTGTGCAAAATTGGGATGGATAAGTGTTACACTTAATTTTACCTCTAATTAATTGTTTATGTGATAAACTTTTAATTGATGGATTGACTGTCAATTCTAGCTATTATTTATTTAATTGTTATATGAATGTTGGATGTCTGGGGATAAACTTAAGCCTTTAAATTGGTTTAATTAAAAATCAATGTTGAGTGAATATGTTGTATAAAATGGGGTCTGTATGACTTTTGATTTTATACCTTGTAAATGTTATGGGAGTAGAACTCCTAGGTAGTGAGGTTTTCTTCATTCTTGTAATTGTAGCAAGGAGATCAAGGAGGCTTGAAGACCCATGCATGTATAGGATATATTCATGTAATAGATAAGATTTATTAATTTAATCAATCCACCTAAATCAACTAAGTAGTGCACTACTTGGTTAAGGCTCATGCTCATCCCAACTTTAGATGCATGCTAAGTTTTTTTACTTATTTATGCTTTTTTTATCCTATTGATGTATGGTGGCATATTTAGGGTAGAGAATCTAAGTAAAGATAAACAAATGATGTGATATTCCAAGCAAAATTCCCTCACTTAGAAAAGTCTAAGTTCTATTAATATTAAGTCGAGCTAGATAACATTAAATGGGGTTTAATATCTAAGCTTTCTACTAATAGGTACGCGACATGAGATGCTACCATAATTATGTATTGGCTCACGAGTTATGGGACACATTCTTAGTGGATAACTATGATCACTACCTTAGCTAAGATACACTTTAATGTGAATTTGCTATGATATTGTCTCACGAGTCATGGAATGTTCATAGTTGAATTTACAATTAAAGATTGACTAGTAGGTCTGTTTTGACACTTAGTAGTATGATGTCGCACGAGTCTTGGGTCTATATGAAAAGTGAGGCAAAACACATCAAGGGTTGTATACAGATACAATTGGTAAATGCTATCTAACTTAAGGTCATGAATGGATGTCTCACGAGTCTTAGGTCCACAAGTGATGCCTTTGGACCTTGATTCCCACTAGAAAGTGTGATTTCTTGAATTTCTTATGAGGGTAAGGAATTTGATAAAATAGTGGGAGCAAAACATGCTTGTAAAACCATGATCATTTTTTCAATATCAAATTCAATCAAATGCTTATATTATCTTCTTCGCTTATGTAGATTTGCAAAATCTCAAGAATAGCTAAAAATCCACTAAGCATGTTTTGGAAACTAATAAACTAATCGAGCCGAACTATCACAATTGGTTGAGAAACCTCAAGGTTGTTCTTAACATTGAGAAAATGACATATGTCTTAACTCAAAATCCACTGGATACCCTTGGTGAGGATGCCAATCAAGCGGCACGTGAAATGTTCACTAAATAGCTAGAGGATGACCTCCAAAACCCATTACCTCATGATAGCACTCATGTCCAATGAGCTCAAAAAGTCCCATAAAAATATGAAAAGTGCCTCAGAGATTCACTTACACCTACGAGAGTTGTATACGTGCAAAATAGGCACAAACCATATAAGCTATCAAATGAGCTCTTAATGAAAAGAATGGTTGAGGGGTCTAGTGTCCATGATCATGGTCTTAAGATGATTAGGTTTATTGAGAAGCTCGTTACTTTGGAAGTAGTCATGAACAATGACCTCTATGTGGATTTGATCCTACAATCATTGCTGAGTTCATTTGACCAATTTGTGATGAACTTTAAAATGTTTAAGCCAAAGGTTACAATCAATGAATTGGTTAATATGTTGATAACTGTAGAGGCGATAATGAAGAAAGACAAGCTTTTAATGATTGCTTCTTCCTCATAATCTAAAGGCCACAAGACAAGAAAAAAGGGGGTAAGAAGAAGAAAAATTCTTCTTCAAAGGGAAGCAACCTGAAGGGGTTAAGAAGAAGAAAGAGGACAAAAAGGATGCCACTTGTTACTATTGTGTCGAAATGGGCCATTGGAAGCAAAATTGCAAAAAGTATCTTGCAACCCTTAAAAAGGTATGTTCTTTATTGAAGTCTACTTAACTACCAATTCTTGCTTAGGTATTGATACTGCATATGGTCTCACCTTTGTAATTTACTATAGGATATGGAAAGAAGAAGGAATATAAATGATATGGATTTGATCCTTCACTTCGGCAGTGGTGCAAAGGTTGTTGCCAAAGTTGAAGGAATAATAAAGTTAGACTTAGGGAATTCTACTATTATGCTTGATCCTTGCTTCCATGAACCAAATCTTGTTATGAACATCATATCAATGCTTGTTTTAGACAATAAGGATATGATTTTTCAATCTAAAATTGCAAGTTGAAAGCAATGAAGAATGGTTCTTTGATTACTATTGGTACACTAAGTAATGGATTGTACATTTTAGATTCTCAACCATCATTTGTGCACATTCAACAAAGCAATAAAAGAAAATTAGATAACCAATAAAATGCATACCTTTAACATGCTTAGACTTGGGCATATTTCCAAGAATAGGATGAACAAATTAGTAGCCCTCAAATCACTAAGTTGTTGGGATAATGCCCCACAACCAATTAGATTGGCATGTAAAAACTGCTCCACTTGTGAGACAATCTTGACTTAATGATATTTTATACAATGGACATCTTTATCTTATGTATTTTATTCTTCACTTGCATTTGATTGAACCTCTTAAATTATACAAGATTATGGGACTTGGTCATGCATATGATGGTGATCACAAAAAAGTCTCTATGGTCATGATTTTAAATATTCCAAGCCATAGAATCTTATCAGAAGGGACCTCTAAGATTTGGATAGACTTGCACCAACGATGTATGATCCAAAGGGTTGGATATTGCCCTGTTTCATGGGCAATCCATGTTAGACATGGATGCATGTTAGTGAGTGCTTGTTAGAGAACACATTTACTGAAGGTCCACTTAGAGAATCTACTAGATAGCCATAGTGGCAAGTCGGTAGTGATGAACTCTCAAAGCTTACGATAGTGCATATAATTAATCATTTGACTTGAAGATCCATAGTAACCTTGTATTTAGGTCCTTAGACTTTAACTTTGTCTCGACCACATAATGGGTCATCTAGGGCTTAGATTGGGCATGAGCTACCTAAGTATGGAGCTTTGTATGAGGATCTATTTTATCGTTGTTGTTAAGAACAAGTATATCTCCTATGTATTCACTAATGATCGATTTTAAGAAATCCATGTGCAAGGTAGTATGACAATTTGAAAAATGAGTTTGGATTCCAAAGTTGAGATCATAAAGTAAAATAAAAAATTGAATGGAGAGACATAGTTACCGAGGCTATTACAGAGCTGATAAATATCTTGCTCTAGGCCTTTTTTGGGAGATAGGAGATAGAATGACTGTATTTGCATGTTAAGCGTAAGCTATAATGGTTCACCCCAAAATTATTCATTCATCCAAGTTATTGGGCTCCATGGGCTTATCACTAGATATCAACCATGGAGATTGGGGGCTCTTTAATTAATAGAGATTAATTGATAGAGTTATTAGTTTAAATGAGTCTAAACTAATTTGAATATTTTTTATATTCAAAATATCACAAAGATTTTTGAGCCCATGCCTAATGAATTGGTGAACCTAATGGGTCACACACAAAAGCCTAATAATACTTTTATTTGATAGGAGGATTTTTCTAAGGAGTTGGAAAATGTATTTGGGCAGTTTTTGCCTAAGGAAAATAGATCTAGTTGGCTAATTAAGATTTAGTCACAATGGCAAGATTAATTTAAGTGTTAAATTAATCAAATTAATTTAAAGAGTTAAATAAATCCAATTAAATTACAGAGTCAATTTAATTGTTGCTATGTGACAATTTAATTAGTCAAAGTCAACTTAACGAGTTAAGTTGATTTGATTAACTTAAGGAGTTAAGTTTAACTAATTAAATAAAGAGTTAATTTAATTAGCCAGGGAATTTAGTTTTTGAGGGAAAATAGAATGGAGGGGTCCATTTGAATTGTTGAGTTGGCATTTTCAATTTAGAAATTGAAATCCAATTCAAGCTAGAATTAAACCTAGCTAGGTGGCACATATGGGCATGGTGTGAAGGAAACTTCCAAGAGCTTTGAATCACAGCGAGCCATGCTAGGCTTAATTTCCATGCTTCCATTTTCCCTCCACAAGGTAGCAAATCTCATGTGTTGAGTAACTACATCCCAATATTTTTTCCCTTCTCTATCATCCCAAAAATCGCCTCTTCCCTCTTTCTCTCCTATCATCTTCTTCTTCCATTCTATTCTAGCTTAGATTGTGAGGAATTGAGATTTGTTTAAGGTGTGTGGATCACCGTTAGAGGCTTCACACTTGGAGAGCCAAGAATTGGAGTTTGATCCATTATTTGGTGACCAACTTTGGAGGATCTCTTGGACCAATTTTGGAGCTGTTTTTCCTCCAGATTTTTGGCTATTTTGAGGCTGTTTTGGATGTATTTTGGTGAGCAATAGTTTTTGCCACAAGGTGCTTTTGTTGTGGTGAAAAAGATCCAAGAAGAGGAGAATGTTGATCTTGCTTTGGAAGAGTCCAAAGATCTCCTTTGTTACCTTAATTTTCCTTCGAAGGTAATCCTCTTGCTTCCAAATCCTAGTTTATGACATGATGATTGATCCTTAGTTAGGAGATTGCAAGTTACTTTTGCCTTATTTTTTGTTTTAATTATGGATCCTTGCACTTCTCCTTGCTTCAAGTGGTATCAGAGCCATCTTCATGTCTAAATTAGGATTTTATTGAATTAATTTATATGATGGATTGATTCTAAATCTCCAAATTCTTGATTCAATTGATGAATTTCAGAGTTTGGAGATTATGATTGTGGCTCTTGTTGTGTTGCATTCAAATATGTTAATATGTGTTTAATTATTAATTCATATGTTGGCATGGGTTTTGATTCTAATTTTCATTATGTTAAATGTTGATTTTGCATATCTTGATGTTAAGTGATGGTCTACCATGATGTTTATTGCTTTAAGATGTTTTGGCAATTTTTGATTCCAATTAGATTGGAGTTTCTTGATGTTTATTGAAGAATTATAATTCTTCCTTATTTTTTATCTTTGAAACATTTTGAGCACTTTAATTTTTAGATTTTAAAATGTTTATATTCTGGAAATTTTGTCAAAATATGTTTGGAAGGTGTTTATGGAAGTGTCCATAGTGTTTTGGAGGGAAAAAGTGCAAAAAAAAGCATAAAATGGTGTGCCTAGATAGCATAGGGCAGACCGCCTGCCCGCTGCCAGCTGTTGGCGCAGTAGCGGGCATGTTGTGCACTCATCTGCCGATTGTTGGCTAAGTAGGTGCCTGCCCCATGGTGTGCCTTCGCACTGTTTTGTGCACATTTGTTATTTTTCACCTCTATAAACTACACCATTCCATAATATTTTGATACATAAGTGTTCAGTAAGTACTTAAAAACTTGTTAGAAATTTTTGCTAGCTTTTAAGATCAAATTCAAGTATGTTAAACAATTTAGTGCATAAATGTTATGCTCGTTTTTGCTTTTAATTAATTGGTTATGTGATAAGCTTTTAATTAGTAGAATTGAATGTCAATTCTTGTTGTTGTTCATTTAATTGTTGAATGGAAACTATTGAGGTAACGATGAAAAGGACAAGCCTTTGATGCTTGCATCCTCTTCCAAGTCTAAAAGCCCCAAGGGTAAAAACAAGCGAAGCAAGAAGAAGAAAGGTTCTTCTTCTAAAGGGAGGCAACCATTAAAGCCCTCTTGAGAAGTTAAGAAGAAGAAAGAGGACAAAAAGGATACCACATGTTTCTATTGTGGCAAAATAGGCTATTGGAAGCGTAATCGCAAGGAATACCTTGCAACGCTTGGGAATGGTATGTTGTTTATTGAATTGCACTTAACCAAAAATTCTTCCTGAAGGGTATTTGATACCACATATGGTTCTCACCATTGTAATTCATTACAGGGGATGAAAACAAGAACACCTAGTGATGGGGATATGATCTTCTACCTCAACAATGGCGCAAAGGTTGCTACCGAAAATAGAAGTAGACTAAGGATCTATAATATAAAACCATAAAAAGGTTAAATATAACTAAACCACCCCACTCCAATGATCTAGTCATGTTTATAATAAGGATTTGGATCTAGTAAATTTACCTTTAAATCTGAATCCAAAGGCAAGAGAAGAAAGACTCCAATGAACTCTTCAATGGAGCAACTCGGGCACAGTAGAAAGACGCCAACAGTTGACCACTTTACACAACTCTAAAAATCCTCACAATTGGTAAAGAACTCCATCACACATCAAGGTAGAAGAGGCCAAAATTTTGTGTAGATCAAAACCTCCTAGGTTCTTCAAATCTTCCACACAAATAGCCAAACATCAATAGTTCACAAAGGAACAACTAGTCCCCCAAGTGTTGGAATTCTAATGTATTAATCCACACACACAAGGACAGATCTAAATCAACCTAAAATCTACTAGATAATGAGAGAATGAAGGTGAGGGAGTTGCTTTGGGAGAGGGAGAGTAGTTTGGTGAGTTTGAATCTTCAACACATGAATATGACACTTTTGGAAGGAAAATGAGAATCTAATGGATTAACCATCACATGGCTAGCCATAGGTGGTTTATATAGAAAGGGGCGAGTGTGATACAAGTTTGCATCACACTTCCAATGCTAGTTGGCAACTTGCCAACTTGCATATGAATTTGAATTTTACATGCATTTGCATTTAATTAGCATCTACATTTCATCTTATGAAAATGCAAATTAATTCTGTCATTTAAATTTTCCACCAAAATCCAAATACTTATTTTAATTAAATCAAATATTTAATTTAATTAATTAAATTGATTGAACTCCTTAAATCAATTAACTTAACTCTTCAAGTTAATTGGTGTAAACTTAACTCCTTAAATTAACTTGACTAAATAATTGTCATATGGCACCAACTAAATTAAATTCTTAATTTAATTGGTCTAATTTAACTCCTTAAATTATTTTGATTAATTTAACAATAAAATTAATTAAGTCAGGATGACAAAAAAATTTAGTTAACCGATTTTCTCCAAAACGCCAAGATGGAATTTTCTAACTACTTAGAGAATTCCTCCCATCAAGTAAGAACTTCCTTTAGGCTTTTGTGTATGACCCATTAGGTTCATCCATTCATTGGATATGGGCTCACAGCTCATTGCGATATTTTGAATATTAAAATATTCACATTAGTTTAAACTCCTTTAAACTAATAAATCTTTTAATTAATCTGCATTAATCGAATAGTACCTAATCTCCATAGTCGATATCTAGCAACATGCCCATGGAGCCCAACTAATTGGATGAATGAATATGTCTTGATGAACAAGCCTAGCTCTACGCTTCCTATGCAAATACAGTCCTTCTATCTCCTATCTCCCAAAAGAGGCCTAGGGCAAGATATTTGTCGACTTCCTAATTGTCCCGATAACTATATTTCTAATTCCAATGATAGATCCCCTTTATGAACCCATCTTTGGAAAACTCATTTTTCATATTGTCATAGTACCTTGCGTAAGGATTTCTTAGAATCGATCATTATAAAATACAAAGGAGATGTACACATCTTTCACAACAATGAGGAGATAGATCCCTTCTTTGATCTCACAAACCTCCATGTCTAAGTAGCGCATATCCAATTTCAACCAGGATAACCTATTACGTGGTTAGTGAAGAATGAAAGTATGAAGATCTAAAGATAAGGTTACCATGGATCCTCCAAAATCAAAGGACTAATTATATGCACTAGCATAAGCTGGAGAACTTGCCACTGCCGACTTACCACTTTGGCTATCTAGTGGATTCTCTGGGCGGTCTTCAATGAACTTGTTCTCATGAAATAGAGCAATATCCAACTCCTTGGATTTGGGTATCGTTAGTGTAAGCCTATCCGAATCTTAGATGCCCTATCTTATAAGATTCTATAACTTGGAATATTTAAAATCACGACTTTAGAGACTTATTTCATGATCACCACCTAGTGTGTGACCAAGTCCCCTAGCCTTGTGTGATTTAGGGGCTTCAACAAGAATATCATTCAATCAAGATTGTATCACAAATGAAATAGTTTACATACCAATCTGATTTGCTGTTGGGCACTATTCTAATAATCTCCTACTTGCCCTAAAGCCAATTCTTCATAGTCATAAGGCCTATCTTCTCAAGATGCCCTTCAAAGACCTTTTGCATTAGGGGTTTTGTCAGTGGATCTGCTATATTCTCTTTATAGGTTACCCTCTCTACTCGGATGTTGCCTCTATCAATGATCTCTTGGATCATGTGAAAACGCCTCAAAATATGCTTGGATCACTGATAAGATCTTGGCTCAAGTCCTAAATTGACTTCAAAGACAACCACAGGCTCTTGCATGCTAGGCACTACATGCAACTCTTGGATGAATTTTTTTCATCCTAACACTCTCCTTTGCGGTTTCAGAAATCACAATTTATTCCACCTCGATGGTAGAATCGATCATGGTGTCTTGTTTGAAACTCTTCCAACTCACTGCGCCGTCACAAATCCTAAGGTGAATTTGAGGTCATCTTTATCGAATTCGAAACTAGAATTCGAAAACCCTTCAAGTTTCAATTCTCCATTGCCGTATATCAAAAACAAGTCCTTTATTCTTCTTAAGTACTTAAGGATTGCTTTTACGGCTTGCCATTATCATTCACCAAGGTCAGATTGAAAGCAGCTCGTAACACTTAGAGCGTGTGATACATCTGGCCTTGTACATTGAACGGCATACATTATACTCTTAATGGCGGACGTATAAGGTGTGTATGACATTTTTTCTTTCTCGTCTTTAGTCTTAGGGGTCGTAGACTTGGAGAGATAAAGACCATGTCCCATAAGAAGGAATCCCTTCTTGGATTCTTCCATACCAAACCTTTTTAATATCTTATCAATGTATGGTATTCGGGAAAGCCCCAACTTCCTCTTTGATCTATCTCTATAGATCCATATTCCTAATATGAATGATGCTTCTCTTAAATTTTTCATGGAGAATTATGAAGATAACCATATTTTAGTACACTCTAACATTTCTCTCTCATTCCCTATGAGAAGAATGTTATCGACATAAAGTATAGTAAACTTTATCGAACCCCCACCAGCCTTTTTGTATACATAAAGGTTTTTTAATAAAGCCAAATAATTTTATCGTCTTATTGAAATATATGTTCCAACTTTGAGATGCTTGTTTAAGTACATAAATGGACCTTCCAAGCTTGTGAACCTTTTGCTCACTTCCTTTGGATGTAAAACCTTATGGTTTCATCATATAGATTTCTTCTTCAATGTTTCCATTGAGAAAAAAGGTTTTTCCATCCATTTGCCATATATCACAATCATAATATGCGACTATGGCAAGCATAATCCTAATGGACTTAGGCATAGCAATCGGGAAAAAGGTTTCATCAAAATTAATATCGAGTTTTTAAGTGTAATCTTTTGCCACTAGTCTTGTCTTAAATATCGTTACCTTTCCATCGACTCTGAGCTTTCGCTTATAGATGCATCTCAAAGTGAAAGCAGGCTAAGGATCCATATTACAAAACCAAAAAAAGGCTACATATAACTTGGCTAGACTACTCCAAGGATTTAATCATGCATTTAATGAGGATTTAGACCAATAAAATTTACCTTGAATGCCAAATCCAAAGGTAGGAAGAGAAAGACTCCAATGAACTCTTCAAAGGAGCAATCGCGCATAGTAGAAAGTCGCCAAAGATTGACCACCTTTCACAACTCCAAAATTGCTCAAAATTTACACAGAGAACCTCAACACATCTAAAAAAGATGCTATAAAAATTTCATACAAATCAGAACTTCGAAAGTCCTTCAAATCTAGCACAAAATTAATTAGACAACAACAGTTCACCAAGGAGCACCAAGTGTTGGACCTCTAATGTATTAGTCCATACACCCAAGGAGAGTCCTAATTCAATCTCAAATCTGCTATAACACTTGAGGAAGAAGGTTAGGGAGTGGCTTTTGGAGAGGAATTGGAGAGGGAAAGTGTTTGAAGAGTGTGAACCATCAACACATGAAATGTCACACTTTTGGAGGGAAAAAGGGAATCTAGTGATTAAGCCATAACATGGCTGGTTGCCTTGGCTATTTATAGAGAGGATGGTGTGATGCAAGCTGGCATCACACCTCCCGTGCTTGTTGGCAACTTGCAAACTTGCATGTGAATTTGAATTTCACATGCATTTGTATTTAATTAGCATCTACATTTTGTCTTATGTCATGTAATACAATTTAACTCTAAATTAATTTCAAATGAATTCTTCATTTGAATTTCCCTCCAAAATTCAAATACTTATTTTAATTAAATTAACTTATTAATTTAATTAATTTGTTTGACCTAACTCCTTAAGTCAATTAACTTAAATCTTTAAGTTAATATGTGTCAACTTTACTCTCTAAGTTAACATCATTAGTTAATTATCACATGGCACCAATTAAATTAACTTATTAATTTAATTGCTCAAATTTAACTCTTAAATTATTTTGATTAATTTAATAATTAAATTAATCAAGCCTAGGCAACCAAAAATTTAGTCATTCGAATTCTATCCAAAAATGCATAGAAGAATTTTTCTAACTCTTTAGAAAATTCCTCTCATCAAGTAAGAACTTCCTTTAGGCTTTTGTGTGTGACCCATTAGGTTCATTCATTCATTGGACAAGGGCTTACAACTCATTGTGATATTTTGAATACAAAAATATTCACAATAGTTTAAACTCTATTAAATTAATAACCTTTTCAATTAATCTCCATTAATCGAAGCATACCCAATCTCCATGGTAGATGTCTGGCAACAAGCCCATGGAACCCAACTAATTGGATGAATGAACATATCTCGATGAACCTTCCTAGCTCTATGCTTGCCATGCAAATAAGGTCTGTCCATCTTCTATCTACCGAAAGAGGCCTACGACAATATATTTGCCAGTTCCCCAATAGCCTCAATAACCATGTTTTTAATTCTATTGTTCAATTTCTCTTTATGACCTCATATTTGGAAAACTCATTTTTCAAATTGTCATACTATCTTGCACAAGAATTTCTTGGAATTGATCATTATAGAAAACATAAGAGATGCAATCGCCCTTCACAACGACAAGGAGGCAGATCATATCTTGGATCTCACAAACCTCCATGTCTAAGTAGGTCATACACAATCTCGACCCGGATGACACGCTACATGGTTGGTGAAGAGTCAAAGTATGAGGACCTAAACACAAGGTTACCATGGCTCCTCTGGTCAAAGGACTAATAATATGCACTAGCATAAGCTAGAGAACTTGCCACTACCGACTTGCCACTCTGGCTATCTAGTAGATTCTCCGAGCAGGCTTTTAGTGAACTTGTTCTCTAACAAGCACTCATTAACATGCACCACATCTAACATGGATTGCTTATGAAATAGAGTAATACCCAACTCCTTGGATCTATGCATCGTTAGTGCCAGACTATCTGAATCTTAGATGCCTAATCTCTTAAGATTCTATAATTTGGAATATTTAAAATCACAATCGTTGAGACTTACTTTATGATCACCACCCAATGTGCAACCACGTTACATAGTCATAGTGTGATTTAGGGGCCTCAACCAAATGCCAGTGAAGTAAAATAAGCATAGATGAAGATGGCCATTTTAAAACGAATAACATTCAATCAAGATCGTATCACAAGTGAAATAGTTTACATGCCAATCTAATTGGCTACGTGGCACTATTTGAACAATCTCCCACTTGCCCTAAAGCCAATTCCCTATGGTCTTAAGGCCTATATTCTCAAGATGTCCTTCCAAAATATTTTTCATTTGGGGTTTTATCAGTGGATCTACTATATTCGCTTCTAAGGCTATCGTCTCCACTCGGATGTCGCATCTATTAATGATCTCCCAGATCAAATGATAATGCCTCAAAATGTGCTTGGATTGCTGATGAGATCTTGGCTCATTTGCATGCGCAATCGCTTCGCTATTATCACAAAAGATAGCAATCAGCTCAGCAATGCTAGGCACTATATCCTATTGGAATAGTGCCCTGCAACAAATTAGATTGGCATGTAAACTATTTCACTTGTGATACAATCTTGATTGAATGATATTCATTATAAATGGCCATCTTCATCTTATGCTTATTTTACTTAACTAGCATTTGGTAGAAGCCCTTAGATCACACAAAACTGCGGGACTTGTCACGCACTGGGTGGTGATCATGAAACAAATCTTACACGATCGTGATCTTAAAATATTCCAAGTCGTTGAATCTTATGAGACAAGATATCTAAGATTCAGATAAACTTGCACTAATTATACATAAATCCAAGAGATTGGATATTACTCCATTTCATGAGCAATCCATGTTAGACATGGGTGCATATTAGTGGGTGCTTGTTAGAGAACAAGTTCACTAAAGGCCTGCTTGGAGAATCCGCTAGATAGCCACAGTGGGAAGTCAGTAGTGGCAAGTTCTCCAACTTACGCTAGTGCATATAATTAGTCCTTTGACTTAAGGATCTACGGTAACTTTGTGTTTAAGTCCTCACGCTTTGACTTTTCCTTGACCACTCTACAGGTCATTCGGATTGAGCTTAGGTATGATCTACTTAGATATGGAGGTTTGTTAGATCCAATATGAGATCCGTCTTCTCGCCATTGTGAAGGGCGAGTGCATCTCCTATATATTCTATAATGATCGATTCCACAAAACCTTTGCGTAAGGTAGTATGAAAATTTGGAAAATGAGTTTTCCAAAGATGAGGTCATAAAGGGGAATCAAACATTGAAATAGAAATATAGTTATCGAGGCTATTAGGGAACTGTCAAATATCTTCACATATACCTTTTTTGGGATATAGGAGATGGAAAGACCGTATTTGCATGGCAAACATAAAGCTAGAATGGTTTTCCACATATTCATTTTGGCCAATTAGTTGGGCATCATGGTTTTGAGGTTGGACATCGACCATGGAAATTGGGTACTCTTCAATTAATAGAGATTAATTGAATTGAGTTATTAGTTTAAAAGAGTTAAACTAATGTGAATATTTTGATATTCTAAATATCACAAGAGTTGTGAGCCCATGCCCAATAAATGGTAGAACCTGATGGTTCACACACAAAACCCAATAGGAAATCTTATTTGATGAAAGGAATTTTCTAAGAGTTAGAAAATTCCACTTGACCGATTTTATGGAGGAAACTATTGGCTAATTTTTAGTCATTTTGACTTGATTGATTTAATTGTTAAATTGATCAAATAATTTACAGAGTTCAATTAGACCAATTAAATTAGGGAGTTAATTTAATTGGTGCCACATGACTATCAATTGGGCAAGTTAGCTGAAAGAGTTAAGTTAACACCTTATAACTTAAAGAGTTAAGCTAGTTTACTTAAGGAGTTAAGTTAAGATTAATTAATTAAATTAAGGGGTTGATTTAATTAATGTGAAGAATTATTTTGGAAGAAAATTGAAAATCAAAGAGTTTATTTGGAGCGCATTTAGAATTTATTTGGATGACATTTCATGGGATGAAATGAAGACTCCAAATAAAATTCAAATGCAAGTGTAATTAAAATTTCACATGCAACTTGCATTGCAAGTTGGCGCCAACCTCATGGGAGGTGTGATGCAAACTAGCATCACACCTCCACTCCTATAAATAGGAGAGAGGTGGCCGACCAAAGCATGCTTGCAAATCTAATTGTTAGATTCTCATTTTCCCTCCAATTTGTGTGATTCACTCATGTGTTGAAGTCTTACACTTTTTCTTCACCCTCCCTCCTAAATCTCAGCCTTCATCTCTTCTTCTCTCCTTGGTTTTCCAGCTGACTAAGAATTGATTGGATTTGCCTATGGTGTGTGGATCATCACATTAGAGGCTAGACAATTAGATAGCTTTGCTTTGGGAGATCCACTTCAAGGGCAGAGATTTTGGAGGCATGTTTCCAGACCTTGCCAGAATCATTTTTGGCTGAATTTTTCACTAGAGCTTTCCCAAGGTGTTAAGGAGGTTGTATCCAAATTTCAGCCAATTTGGAGGTGTCTTGAATGCGCAATTGTTGCTGAGTTGCTGCTGCACCCGAGGAAGACAACTTTGAAGTGTTCAAGCTTTTCTTCTATTCTACATTGGAATTTTGAGCATTCAAGATATTTATCTTCTTCCAAATCCATTTTACATCATGACTTAATCCTTGGGAGGTGCGTAAATAAGTTTTCATTTAGCTTTATTTGCTTTATTCTAGGGATTATTAGGCTACACAATACTTCACATCCAACTCTTGGATGAAGTTTTTCAACCAAACACCTTCCTTAGCAATTTTCGAAGCCACATCTGTCTCGGTGGTAGAATCAGCCGTGGTGTTTTTTTTAGAGCTCTCCCAACTCACCGCATTTCTATTAAGGCAAAATATAAATCCTAAGGTAGATTTGAGGTCATCTTCATCGGATTGAAAACTAGAATTTGAAAACCCCTCGAGTTTCAATTCTCCATTGTCGTATACTAAAATTAAATCCTTAGTTTTTCTTAACTAATTTAGGATTGCTCTTATAGCTTGCCAAAAACATTCACCAAGGTCGGATTTAAAATGGCTCGTAACACATAAAGCATGTGCTACATCTGGTCTTATACATTGAACGGCATACATTATGCTCACCATGGCGAACGCATAATTTATGTGGGATATTTTTTCTCTCTCGTCTTTAGTCTGAGGGGTCATAGACTTGGAGAGATGAAGACCATATCCCATGGGAAGGAATCCCTTCTTGGATTCTTCCATACTGAACCTCTTTAGTATCTTATCAATTTACGATGTTTGGGAAGCCCCAACATCCTCTTTGATCTATCTATATAGATCTATGTTCCCAATACGTAAGATGCATCTCCCAAATCCTTCATGGAGAATTGTGATGATAACTATGCTTTAGTACACTCTAACATTTCTCTATCATTTTCAATGAGAAGAATGTCATTGACATAAAGCACAATAAATTGTATCGAACTCTCACTATCCTTTTTGTACACACAAGGTTCATACACATTTTTGATAAAGCCAAATGATTTGACTGCCTTATCAAAATGTATGTTCCAACTTTGGGATGCTTGTTTAAGTCCATGAATGGACCTTTCGAGTTTGCAAACCTTTGCTCACTCTTTTTGGATGTAAAACCTTGTGGTTGCTCCATATAGATTTCTTCTTCAATATTTCCATTGAGGAAAGCGATTTTCACATCTATTTGTCATATATAATTTTCATAATACGTGGCTATGGCATATTGGAATAGTGCCCGGCAAGCCAATAGCATTGGCCTTGTAAAGCTATTTCTTTATAAAACAATCTTGATTGAATGATATTCTTTATATGGCCATCTTCATTTTATGCTCTTTATTACTTTACTTACATTTGGATGAAACCCTTCGATCATTCCTGGCTATGGGACTTGGTTTGATGACCATGGTATAAGTTTCACATGGTCGTGATCTTAAATCTTCCGAGTCATAGGATCTTACGAAATGGGGCATCTAAGATCAAGATAGACTTTCACTAACAATGCATAAATCCAAGGGTTGGATATTGCTTCATTCCATGAGCAACTATATGAGATATGGGTGTACGTTAGTGGGTGCTTGTTAGAGAAAAAGGCACTGAAGACCTACCGAAGAATCCACTAGATAGTTGTAGTGGCAAGTTCTCCAGCTTACGCTAGTGCATACCATTAGTCCTTTGACTTGAGGTTCCATGGTAACCTTGTTTTTGGTCCTCATACTTTGATTCTTCCTTGACCACTTAATGGTTCTTTGGGGTTGAGATTGGGTATGAGCTACTTGGCATGGAGGTTTGTGAGATCCAAGATGAAATTCTACTCCTCACTTTTGTGAAGAGCAAGTGCATCTCCTATGTATTCTATAATGATCAATTCCAAGAAATCCTTACGCAAGGTGGTGTGACAATTTGGAAAAGGAGTTTTCCAAAGATAAGGTCACACAAAAAAAGCGAACATTGAGAACAGAAGCATAGCATCGAGGCTATTATGGAGCCAACAAATATCTTACCCTGGTCTCTTACGGGAGATAGGAGATGGAAGGGCCGTATTTGCATAGTAAGCATAGAGCTATAATGGTTCTCCAAAAGATTCATTTCGGCTAATTAGTTGGACTCCATGGGCTTCAGGTTGGACATCAACCATGGAGATTGAGTACTCTTCAATTAATGAGATTAATTGAATTGAGTCGATTAGTTTAAAAGTGTTTTAAACTAAAATGAATATATGATATTCAAAAGTCACAAGGAGTTGTGAGTCCATGTCCAATGAATGGTAGAACCTATTGGGTCACAAATAAAGGCCAATTGGCTTTCTATTTGATGGAGAAAAGATTTTCTAAGTGTTAGAAAATGTCTCCTAGTGGACCTATTTTAATGTGCCAATTTTGAAGGTCAATTCTAGCTTGATTAATTTAAGTGTTAAATTAATCAATTAATTTAAGCAGTTAAATTAGACCAATAATTAAGGAGTTAATTATTTGGTGCCAATATGACCATCAATTGGTCAAGTTAGCTTAAAGAGTTAACAAAATTCAAGCTTAAGAGTTGAGCTTATTTGACTTAAGAGTTAAGTCAAAGGTTAGTTAATTAAATTAAAGTGTTTAATTTCATTAATGGGAAAAAAACATTTTGAAGGGAAAATTCAAATGAAATTTTCATTTGAATTAGAATTTTAATTAACTTGAAATTAGATTTCAAATGTAATTAAAATGCAAGTAAAATTCAAATTAGATTTGAATTCGCATTTGCCATATTGGCAAAATGCAACTTGGCTGCCCTTTTCCTCATGGGAGGTGTGATGCCACCTTGGCATCACACCATTCAACACCTATATATAGATATGAGAGAGAGGGCTGGTCATTATGTCAATAGGTGTGGAGAATTAGATTCTCCACCGTTCCCGCCAAAATCCTTGCAATCATTGCATTGATGTGTTGAAAGCTTTGCTTTTTCTTCTTCTTCTTCCCTACCTAAAATCGGCCTCCTCCAGAGCATATCTCTGGAATTATTCCATCTTATAGGCTAGATATTTTGGAAGATCTGTTTTGTGCGTGGATCATATCAATAGAGGCAAACTACTTTGTTTGCTACGGTTTTGGAGATCCCTGCACAGAGTCCAACTTGGTGATTTTCTACAGGGATATCCAGAAGTATTTTTGGTCTGAATTTTTTACTGAGAGTTCATAAATGTTTTTTTCAGATCCATTAATTTTTTCGTGATTTTTGGAGGTGATTTGGCAGAGGAAAAAATCTCTCCTCTCCAGCTGTGCATTTGTTGACAGTTTCTGGAAAGGTGAAGAGTTCACCTCATTCTCCTTGGATTTTGCAATTTCAAGGTAAAACTCTATCCTAATCTGAATCTCAAGCATGATTTGATCCTAATTAGCATGTAAGCACTGGTTTATTAAACTTTTGAAGTTTTTATAATTGGATCCTAGTGCCTTACTAGCTTCCAAGTGGTATTGGAGCCTAAATTGTACTTAGATTTTGATTTTTTTTTTTTTTTGATGATTGATTCATTTAATGGATTGATCTAAATAACTAAATTCTTGATTCATATGATGGATTGGAGTGTTTGGATGATGTTGTGTGTGACTCCTTGATTGATGAATTGAAAGCATGCTAATATGTGTTTTAAGTGTTTATCCATATAATTAGTATGTTTTAATTCATATCTTTTAATTTTGAATGTTTATTTAGCATTAATTGATGTTATATGTTGATATAGCATGTTGATGATTGATCAAAATAGTTTTGGTCATTTTTTGTATCCAATGTGATTGGAGCTTTGTTGGAGATTTTTGACAAATTTGATTTTTACTTGAACTTGATTTCTGAAGCTTGATTGAGCACTTAAATTTCCAGTTTTAAAATGTGTTTTAGATCTGGAAATCAGTCCATAATGTTTGATTTAATGTTTAGAATGAGTTCTAGCATTTTTGGTGCACAAAAGTTGAGCCAAAAATGGCCTAACTTGCCTTTGACCCAAAACAGGGGCTGCTGCTGGCTTTGGTGCACAATGGCAGGGCAGTGGCCGACATTTACTGGCCAGCCATGTGCTTGCCTAGGCCAGAAGCACCCAGTCACGGGTTGGGAAAGTTTTGTGCAATTTTTGGGCTCCTTTAGCAGCTAGAAATGATGTTAAATCATGTGTTATGGATGCACAAGTGTTGTGCAAGTTCTCAATTTTATGTTCGATATTTTTCAAGCTCCTTAAATCTTGTTAAAGTTTATCTCTAAGTGTTGCATAAGTGTTATGCATAATCAATTATTTGTTAATTTGATGAGCATTTAATTCATGGAATTAATTATTAATTCTAGATTTTTTTTATTGTTCATTTAACTGTTGAATAGATGATGAATGAATGGGGAAGATCCTAAGCCTTTAATATTAATTTTATTTATTTCAAGTTGTTGAAATGGGTTGTTTAAATTGGGGCTTGCATGCCTCTTTATTCCTACCTTGTAAACATTATGAGAGTAGAATCACTAGGAGTGAGGATTTCTTTCTCATGTAAAAGTTACATGAAGCGAAGGAGAACTTGGAGGCATGGAGACTTTTTGAAGACCCATGAATGTATGGGATACAATCATATAATAGCTAGATTTAATCAACCCACCTAAAATCAACTAGATGGTGCACATATGGCTCTAAGTGCACCACTTGCTTAGGCTCATGGTCATCCGACCATAGGATCATGCTAGGCATATTTACTTATTTATGCTTTCCATATCCTATTGATGTATGATATACGCGTTTAGGATATAGAAAACCTAAATAAAAAGATAAAATGATGAGATATTTGCAACCAAAAGCCCTCTACTTAGAATGTCTAAGTATTTTTCAAATATTAAGTCAAAATGGATTCAAATTAAAAGAGTTTTAATTAATCCAAGCCTTCTACAAATAGAATGTGGCATGATGATGCTACCACCTTTGTGTGATATACATTCGATTACGGAGGTCATACTTAGGTAGAAAGCTGTAACCATACACTTTGCATGAGATGCCCCTTTGACTTGGGAATGCCCACATATTATACATCCGATCACGGGGGATGCTGTGGTGCCCATCTTGAATCGAAGATTGATTAGTAGGTTTAACTTAACACCGAGTAATGTAGAGGTCATCCATCAAAGGATCTACGTGAAATAGTGAGGCAAAATATATCAAGAATTGCATAAGATGCAATTGGCAAATATTGCTTACCTTTGGATCACTCGTGGATATACATCCGGTTACTGGGGTCTACTTGCAAGTCCTTGGGATCTTGATTTTCACTAGGAAATATGATTTCACAAATTCTTCTAAGGGGTGAAGAATTTGATAAAATAGTAGGAGGAAAGCATGCTTGAAAGACGATAAACATGTTTTTAATATCAAATTTCATCACATGATTATTCTCTTTTTTGCCTTTAAGGATTTGTGAAATCTCAAGAATGGTTTAAATGTTCCACTCAATGTTATCTTGGAAACCAATAAACCAACCAGGCCAAACTTCCATGATTGACTTAACCTCAAAAATCATTCTAGATTCCTAGAAGTAGATATATGTCCTATATCAAGGTGCTTCTAATCCTAAGGGGACTAATGGGGATCAAGAGACACGTGAAAAGTTCACAAATTAGGTTTAGAATCTTTCTATCCCATAGTCTCTTGATGGCATCTACAAACTTTAAAAGTTCAAAGGCACATGAATAGTACCTTGATTAGAGTTTACAAGAGTTGTGAAGCAAACAAGGTATGAGAAGTTCATGTTGTCAAAAGACATTTTTCAAGCTAGGATGGATGTGAAGTCATGTGTCATCGACTACAGTCCAAAGATGAATAGGCTTGGGAAGCTTTTTTCTACTTGGATGTAGTGATGAACAATGATCTCCATGAGGATTTGGTCCTTACATCCTCGTCGAGTGTTATTAATCAAAGTGTTGATCTATAAGGAGACTATCATGATAAGGGAAAACTTTTGACACTTGTTTCCTCCTCCAAGTCTGTGGGCCCTATGGGTGCTAGAAAGGGAGGTAAAAGGAAGAAACGTTCTTCCTCCAAGGGAAAACAACTATTAAAGGCATTCGTAGGAATCAAGAAGATTATAGAGGATATAGTCGATATTATTTGTTTCTACTTTAGCTAGATAAGCCATTGGAAACGGTTTTGCAAGAATTACCTTGCAACATTTTAGAAGGGTATGCATTTTATTCAAGTACATTTAAGGATAAATTCTTCCTCATGGATATGTGATATCGCATGTGGTTCTTGTCTTTGTAAGTTGTTACAAAGAATAAGAAAGAAGAATCAAACTTAGTGATGTAAATATGATCCATCATCTTGGCTAAGGAGCAAGAGTTGTTACCAAAGCTGAAGGCTTATAATAAGTTGGACTTAGAGAACATAATTATATTAAACCCTTGCTATTATATGCCATATATTGTTGAGAACATTATTTGAAATTCCTCTTTTGGATAGTGAAGATTTGATCCTTCTATATCAACTAAGAGATTGAAGGCATTAAAGAATGGGTTGTTTAATTGCTTATGGTACACTTAACAAAGGATTATACATATTAGATTCTCAACCATCACTAATGAACTTTCAACAAAGTAAGAGAAAGTTAGATATCCAAGAAGATGCCATGTTGTGGCATGCAATACTTGGACATATTTCTAGAAATAGGATGAACAAGTTAGAAGCTCTCAAAGCACTAAATGTTAGCGGCATTAAGGATCTTTCTACTTGTGAATCTTGTTTAAAGGAAAAAATGACCAAGGCTCCTTTTATAGGACAAACGGAGCGCTCCACAAGTCGTTTGGATTTGATCCATATGGATGTTTGTAGACCACTAGACTTAGTGGGAGAGGAGGTTATTCCTAATTCATCACCTTCACTGATGACTATAGTCGGTTCAGACACGTGTTTCTTATGAAGAATAATTCCAAAACCTTTGAAAAGTTCAAAGAGTATAGGAGTGAAGTGGAAAAGCAATCAGGGCTAAGTGTTAAAGCTCTTCAATTAGATTGAGGAGGAGAATACTTGAGCACCAAATTCTTGGATTACCTAAGGGAGAATAAGATTCTCTTACAATGGACTCCAACTAGCACACCCTAATATAATGGAGTAGCTGAGATGAGAAGCCATACCTTGTTAGACATGGTACGTTCAATGATGAGCTTCTTCGATGTACCTATATCCTTTAGGGGATATGCCTTAAAGACGACAGTGAAGTTACTAAGTGAAGTACCTTCAAAGTCGGTACCCAAAACACCATATGAGATATGGCATGCCAAAACACCCTCCTACTAATATATCTTGGTTTAGGAATCTCCCACCTACGTTAGACAGACTGTGGAAGATAAGTTGGATAGTAGATCTACCTTGTGCAAGTTTGTGGAATACCCAAGAAAGCCTATAGGTTACTACCTCTATGATCCCTCAGAACAAAAGGTGTTCGTTTCGAGGAACACCACCTTTTTAGGAAAGGAATTTCTATAAGATAGAAAAAGCATTGTTGTTGAACTTGGTGAAGTTTGAGATGATCATCAAATCCTACAAATAGTAGAAACAAATATATATTAAAGAGCCTTGCACACAGCCCCTGAGAAGGTCGGACCGAATCAAGAAGCAACCCGAAGAGTTCGGATTTCTTCATGAAATGAGCCAATCGGATAGTGATCCAAAAACCTATGAGGTAGCTATGTTGGACATAGACTCGAAACGTTGGCTTGAAGCCATGAGATCCAAAATGGACTCAGTGTACTCAAACAAAATGTGGACTTTGGTAGATCCACCAAAGGGAATAGTTCTCGTTGGATGCAAGTGGATCTATAAGCAAAAGCTTGGAGTAAATGGAGAAGTAGAGACTTTAAGGTGCGACTAGTGGCAAAAAGTTAAACTCAAAGACCTGTTATTGATTTCGAGAAAACCTTTCACCAGCCACAATGCCTAAGTCCATTCAAATTCTACTTGCCATAGTCGCATATTATGACTATGAGATATGGCAAATGGATGTGAAAACCGATTTCATCAATGGAGATATTAAAGAAGAAATCTATGTGGAGCAACCACAAGGTTTTACATCCAAAGGGAATGAGCAAAAGTTTTTCAAACTCCAGAGATCTATTTATGGACTCTAACAAGCGTCCCGAAGATAGAATATATGTTTTGACAAAATGGTCAAATTGTTTAGCTTTGTCAAAAGTGTGTATAAACCATGTGTGTATAAGAAGGCTAGTGGGAGTAATGTACAGTTTATTGTGCTTTATGTCGATGACATCCTTCTCATTGGGAATGAGGTAGAAATGTTAGAGTGTACTAAACATAGTTATCTATATAATTCTCCATGAAGGATTTAGAATAAAGCATCATGCGTATTAGGAATACGTTTCATAGAGATAGATCAGGGAGGATGCTGGGGCTTTTTCGAACCCCGTACAATGACAAAATACTAAAGAGGTTTAGTATTGAAGAATTCGAGAAGGGATTTCTTCCCATGGGACATGGCATTCATCTCACCAAGTCTACGGTCCCTAAGATAGAAGATGAGAGACAAAGAATGTCCCACATACCTTATGCCTTCCTATTGGTAGCATAATGTATGCAGTTCAATATACAAGACCGGATATGGCACACTCGCTAAGTGTTACGAGTAAGTTCCAATCCAATGTTGGTGAGAGTCACTGGATAGCCATTAAAGCAATCCTTAAGTACTTGAGAAGGACTAAGGATTTGTTTTAAGAATACGGCAATGGAGAATTGAAACTCAAAGGGTTTTTGAATTCAAGTTTCCAATTCAATATGGATAACCTAAAATCCATTTATGGATTTATATTTTGCCTTAATGATAGCATGGTGATTTGGAAGAGTTCCAACAAGAAACCACGATTGAGGACCCTACTGACATGAAATAATTTGTGGTTTTGAAACTGTAAAAGAATATGCTTGGATAAAAACTATATCTAAAAGTTGGATGTAGTGCCTAGTGTGCACGAGCCCATGGTTGTCTTCGGAAGACAATTTTGGACTGAGCTAAGATTTCATCAGTAATCCAAGCATAATAAATGCGTTATCATTTAATATGTTATCTCATTTGATAGAGGCGACAACTGAGCAGACAAAGTTGCCTCAGAAGAGAATTTAGCAGAACCACTGTCAAAACTCCTAAAAGCAAACGGTCTTTGAAGAACATCTTGAGAAGATGGGTCTCAAGGCCATGGGGCATTCGCTTTAGGACAAGTGGGAGATTGTTGGAATAGTGCTCGGCAAGCTAATAGGATTGGCCTTGTAAAAGCTATTTCCTTGTAAAACAATTTTGATTGAATGATATTCTTTATATGACCATCTTCATCTTATGCTCTTTATTACTTCACTTGCACTTGGATGAGGCCTTTAGATCACTTTTGACTATGGAACTTCGTTCAATGACCATAGAATATGTCTCACACAGTTGTGATCTTAAATCTTCCAACTCATACGATCTTACAAGACGGGGCATCTAAGATCCAGCTAGACTTGCACTAACGATGCATAAATCCAAGGGTTGGATATTGCTCCATTCCATGAGCAACTATATGAGATATGGGTGCATGTTTGTGGGTGCTTATTAGAGAATAAGGCACTGAAGACCAAGCTGAGAATCCACTAGATAGCCATAGTGGCAAGTCGGTAGTGGCAGGTTCTCTAGCTTATGCTAGTGCATATTATTATTCCTCTGACCTGAGGTTCCATGGTAACCTTGTGTTTGGTCCTCATGATTTGACTCTTCCTTGACCACTTAGTGGGTCTTTCGGGTTGAGATTGGGTATGAGCTACTTGGCATAGAGGTTTGTGAGATCTAAGATGGAATTCGACTTCTAGCTTTTTGTGAAGGACGAGTGCATCTCCTATGCATTCTATAATGATTGATTCCAAGAAATCCTTATGCAAGGTGGTGTGACAATTTGGAAAAGGAGTTTTGCAAAGATGAGGTCACACAAGGGAATCAAACATTGAGAATAGAAGCATAGCATCGAGGCTATTAGAAAACCGACAAATATCTTACCCTGGCCTCTTTCGGGAGATAGGAGACTGAAGGACCATATTTGCATGGTAAGCGTGGAGCTATAATGGTTTTCCAAAACATTTATTTTAGCCAATTAGTTGGGCTCATGGGCTTCAGGTTGGATATCAACCATGGAGATTGGGAACTCTTCAGTTAATGAGATTAATTAAATCAAGTCGATTAGTTTAAAAGTATTTTAAACTAAAATGAGTATAAGATATTCAAAAGTCACAAGGAGTTGTGAGCCCATGTCCAATGAATGGTATAACCTATTAGATCACACACAAAAACTAATTAGCTTCCTATTTGATGGAGAAAAGATTTTCTAGGTGTTAGAAAATATCTTCTAATGGACCTTTTAAGGTGCCAATTTTGAAGGTCAATTCTAGCTTGATTAATTTAAGTGTTAAATTAATCAATTAATTTAAGGAGTTAAATTAAATCAATAATTAAGGAGTTAATTATTTGGTGCCCATATGACCATCAATTGGTCAAGTTAGCTTAAAGAGTTAAGTTAACAAAATTCAAGCTTAAGAGTTGAGCTTATTTGACTTAAAAGTTAAGTCAAAGGTTAGTTACTTAAATTAAAGTGTTTAATTTAATTAATGGAAAGAACCCATTTTGGAGGGAAATTTCAAATGAAATGTTCATTTGAATTAGCATTTTAATTAACTTGAAATTAGATTTCAAATGTAATTAAAATGCAAGTAAAATTCAAATTAGATTTGAATTTGCATTTGCAACATTGGCAAAATGCAACTTGGCTGCCCTTTTCCTCATGGGAGGAGTGATGCCACCTCAGCAACTATATATAGATATATAGAGAGATGGCTGGTCATTTTGTCAACAGGTGTGAAGAATTTGATTCTCTACCATTCCTTCCAAAATCCTTGCAAGCATTGCATTCATGTGTTGAAAACTTTGCTTTTTCTTCTTCTTCCTTACCTAAAATCAACCTCCTCCATAGCATATCTCTGGCCTTATTCCAGCTTATAGGCTGGAGATTTTGGAAGATCTATTTGGCGTGTGGATGATATCAATAGAGGCAAACTACTTTGTTTGCTACGGTTTTGGAGATCTACTGCACAGAGTCCGACTTGGCTATTTTCTCCAGGGAGATCCAGAAGGCTTTTCAGTCTGAATTTTTTACTGAGAGTTTCTCAAGATGTTGAGCAATGCCAGTAATGTTTTCGTTGTTTTTGGAGGTGATTTGACAGAGGCAAAAATTGCTTCTCTCTAGCTGCGCATTTGCTGATAGTTTCTAGAAAGGTGAAGAATTCACCTCATTCTCCTTGGATTTTGTAATTTCAAGGTAACACTCTATCCTAATTTGAATCTCAAGCATGATTTGATCCTAGTTAGAATGTAATCACTAGTTTGTTAAGCTTTTGAAGTTTTTATAATTAGATCTTAGTGCCTTACTAGCTTTCACGGAAAGCATAATCCTAATGGACTTAGGCATAGCGACTGGTAAAAAGGTTTCCTCAAAATCAATACCGGGTCTTTGAGTATAATCTTTTATCATAGTCTCACCTTAAAGGTTGTTACCTCTCCGTCAACTCCTAACTTTTGCTTATAGATGAAGGTATGTGTGGCACTAGGATCCAAATATTTTAACATAAAACTGAATAAACTAGCCCACACAACACCCCTAGGATCATCAAGACATGCATGGAATTCAGATTTAGAAAGGGAAAAAAATACCTGGGTGATGACAGAAAATCGAAGAGCAAGAGAAAATTCTTGAAAACTGTCAAACTGTCTCTTCACCGGCGCGGCAGGATCACTACAGATTTTCCCTTGGATGGACTCCTCCGTTTTTGCTGAAATTTTACCAGGAACTCCTAAACCCTTTGAAGATTCTTCAGTCCAAAATTCAGCCCAATCTGAACACCAGAGGTCCTCCCAGAACTAGCAAAAACCAGCTGCCAGAAAACTGCTCCAGCCAAGAGCAAAAGCAACCAAATTAGATTGCCTCTAATGTAAAAGTCCACACACCAAATCTATGGCCTATTCTCTACAGAATGGCTGGAATATCTGCAGAGAATAAGGGTAGGAAGGCTGGGAAGGAGGAGGAGTAGGAAGTTGGAGAGAATAATGGGATGCTAACAAATTAGATTCTCACTACACAAAATGTGGGGAGAAATCACACTAGTCATGCACATCCTTGCTCTCTCTCTTTCACACTTGGCCGGCCATACTCCTATATCTATATGTAGGAGTGGTCCATGAACATCCCCAAGGAAATGATGCCAAGTGCCCTTGCCAAGGTGGCCACTAACTAGTAATTAGTGAATAAGAATATTAATTGAAGCACAAATTTCATCTTATGAAATGTCTTGCAATTAAATTCTAATTCACATTAAATTAACCATTCACTTAATTATTCTCCCAAAAATAATCCTCCAACCCAATTAAATTAAACACTTTAATTTAACCAATAATAATTTGACTTAACTCTTAAGTCAAAAATGCTTAACTATTTAAGCTAGTCAAAGTCAATTTAACCTTTAAATTAATTTTGACCAATTGATAGTCATGTGACATCAATTAATTAACCCTTAATTAATTGATCTTAATTTAACTCTTAAATTAATTTGACCAATTTAACATTTGAAATGATCAAGTCAAAATGACTACAATTTTGCCTCCTCCAAAACGGTTATAATTTTCTAACTCTTAGAAAACTCTACTTCCTTCAATTGACCATGTCATTGGCTTTTGTGTGTGACCCATTAGGTTCTACCATTCATTGGACATGGGCTCACAACTCCTTGTGACTTTTGGAATATCAAATATTCACATTAGTTCAAACTCCTTTAAACTAAGCGACTCGGTTCAGTTAATCTCATTAATTGAAGAATACCTAATCTCCATGGTCGATGTCCAACCTCAAGCCCATGGAACCCAACTAATTGGCCAAAATGAATGCTCTTGAAGAACCATTCTAGCATTACGCGTACCATGCAAATACAGTCCTTCCGTCTCCTATCTCCCAAAAGAGGCCTAGGGCAAGATATTAGTCGGCTCCCTAATAGCCTCGATACTATGTTTCTATTCTTAATGTTCAATTCCCTTTGTGACCTCATATTTTGAAACGCCTTTCCAAATTGTCACATCACCTTGCGCAAGAATTTCTTGGAATCGATCATTATAGAACACATAGGAGATGCACTTGCCCTTCACAAAGATGAGAAGTCGGATTCCATCTTGGATCTCACAAACCTCCATGCCAAGTAGCTCATACCCAATCTCAACCCGGAAGACCCGCTAAGTGGTCAAGGAAGAGTCAAAGCATGAGGACCGGACACAAGGTTACCATGGATCCTCAGGTCAAAGGACTAATAATAAGCACTAGCGTAAGCGGGAAAACTTGCCACTACTGACTTTCCACTTAGGCTTTCTAGTGGATTCTCTAGGCGAGTCTTCAGTGCCTTGTTCCCTAAAAAGCACCCACTAACATGCACCCGTATCACATACAGTTGCTCATGGAATGGAACAATATCCAACTCTTGGATTATGCATCATTAGTGCAAGTCTATCCAGATCTTAGATGCCCTTGTTCTCTTAAGATCCTATGACTTGGAAGGTTTAAGATCATGACCATGTGAGACTTATTCCATGGTCACCAAACCAAGTCCCATAGTCTTGTGTGATCTAAGGGCTTCATCCAAATGCCAGTGAAGTAAATGAAGAGCATATGATGAAGATGGCCATATGATGAATATCATTCAATCAAGATTGTCTTACAATGAAATAGTTTACAAAGCCAATCTAATTGGCTTGCTGGGCACTATTCCAACAATAGATCCATTTGCAACCAACATGTGCTATACCTTCCCGTGGATCTACTAAAGTTCATACTTTGTTGGAGTATATGGAGTCCATTTCAAATTTCATAGCCTCTAGCCAATGTCCCGAACCAATGTCCAACATAGCTTCCTTGTAGGTCTTTGGATCACTGTCCGTTTGTCCCATTTTATGAATGAATTCAAACCTTTCGGGTTGCTTCTTGATTCAGTCTGACCTTTTAAAAGGTTGTGTGCTAGGTCATTGATGTTAACTTGTTTCTACCACTGATGGAATTTCTCGATCACCTTGAGCTTCATCAAGTTCAACTATAACACCTTTTCTATCTAATAGAAATTTCTTTTCCAAAAAGAAAACGCTCCTTGAAATAAACACCTTTTGCTTGGAGGGATCATAGAAGTAATAACCCAAAGACTCTTATAAACTTGCACAAGGTGGATCTTGCATCTAACTTGTCCCTTGCTATCTTCTTGACGTATGCGCGAGACCCCCAAACTCTTAGAAAAGAGTAAGAAGGTGCTTTGCCATACCATATCTCATGTGGTGTTTTTGGCACTAACTTTGAGGGCATGACATTTAGTATCCTTACTGTCGTAGTTAAGGTGAATCCCCAAAAAGACATGGGCACGTGAATGAAGTTCATCATGGAACGTACCATGTCCAATAAGGTATGAATTCTCCTCTCGACTACTCCATTATGTTGGGGTGTGATTGATGGAGTCCATTGAGAGTGAATCCCATTTTTCTTTAAATAATCCAAGATTTTAGTACTTAAGTATTTTCCTCTTTGATCTAATCAAAGAGCTTTAACACTAAGTCCTTGTTGCTTTTCTACTTCATTCCTATACTCTTTGAATTTTTCAAAAGTTTTGGACTTGTACTTTATAAGATACACATGACCAAACCAAGTATGATCATCGGTGAAGGTAATGAAGTGTAAATAGCCACCTCTCGCACTAACTTTTAGTGGTCTACAAATGTCCGTATAGATCAAATCCACGGACTTGTGGTTCGTTTCGATTGTCCTATAAAAGAAGCCTCGGTCATTTTTCCGTTTTAACAAGATTCACAAGTAAGAAGATCCTCTATGCCACAAACGTTTAGTGCTTTGAGGGTTCTTAACTTGTTCATTCTATTTTTGGAAATATGTCCAAGTCTAGCATGCCACAACATGGCATCTTCTTGGTTATCTAATTTTCTCTTACTTTGTTGAATGTGCATTAATGATGGTTGAGAATAAAAAACGTGTAATCTATTGTTTAATGTACCTAAAGCAACTAAAAAACTATTTTTTATTGCCTTCAATTTCCTATTTGATATTGAAAAATCAAATCCTTTGTTATCTAAAATGAGAATTGCAATGATCTTCTTAACAAGACTCGATACAAAATAACATGGATCAAGTACACAGAAGGAGTTCCCTAAGTCTAACTTCATAATGCCTTCGACTTTAGCTGCAACTTTTTCTCCATTGCCTTGGCATATGATCAAATCCCCATTATTTAAACTCTTTCTTTCCATCTCCTATAACGAATTACAAAGGTTAGAACCACACGTAGTATCAAACACACATGAGGAAGAATTTTTCATTAAATGCATTTGAATAAAGTACATACCTTTCAAAAGTGTTGCAAGGTATTTCTTGCAATTTCTCTTGCGATGGCTTTTCTTGCCATAATAGAAATAAGTTGCATTGGCTTTATCCTCTTTCTTTTTCTTAACTCTGCCTGAGGGCTTCATTGCTTGCTTTCCCTTTGAGGAAGAACTCTTCTTCCTCTTACCTCCCTAGCACCCTTAGGGCCCTTAGACTTAGAGGAGAAAGCAAGCATTAAAGGTTTATCTTTCTTCATAGTCGCCTCGGTGGTGACCAAGATGTTGACCAACTCGTTAATCATTATCTGTTGTTTTGACATGTTGAAGTTCATACCGAATTGGTTAAAAGAGCTTGGTAATAATTTGAGGATCATATTCACATATAGCTCATTGTCCATAACCACGTCTAATTGAGCAAGTTTCTCAATTAGACAGATCATCTTAAGGCCATGATCATGGACACTTGAGCCCTTAATCATTCTAGTCCTAAACAGCTCCTCAGATAATGAGTAGTGCTTATGTCTAGTTTGCACACCATACAACTCTTGTAGGTGCATATGTATCTCATTAGCGATTTTAATGTGCTCGTGAGATTTTTGGAGCTTGTTAGACATAGAAGCCTCATAAGGCATCGTGTTTGTAGATCATCATCTACCCACTTCATGAATATTTCACATGCCTCATCATCGCATCATCACCAATGGTGTCCAGCAGACTTTGAGTAAGCACATAAGTCCTCTTTTTGGAATTAAGAATTATCTTGAAGTTCCTAAGCCAATTGCAAAAGTTTGGTCCGGTTAGTTTATTAGTTTCCAAAATCACATTAAGTGGATTCTTAGATACTTGTTTTGAGATTTCAAAAATCTATAAAAATACAAAAAAGAGAATATGAGCATGTGATTGAATATTGATATTGAAAACATGTTCATAGTCTTTCAAGCATGTTTTTCTCCCATTATTTTATCAAATTCCTCACCCCCATAAGGAATTCGGGAAATCTCAGTTTCTAGTGGGAATCAAGGCCCAAAGGATTTATAGTGGACCTATGACTCGTGAGACATCCACAAACAATCGAAAGGCAAGCAACTTTTCCTAATTGCAACTCTATGTAACCCTTGATGTGTTTTACCTCAATCTTCATGTAGATCCACGACTCGTGTGACATCTACACAACTTGTTGTTTAAGTCGGACCTACCAATCAATATTTGATTCAAAACCACACTGTCTTTCAACGACTCGTGAGACAATGCATAGGAAGTGTCAAATCAAAGTGCATCATATGCTAAATAAGTGAGCATAGCTTTCCTTTATAAATGTGACCCATAACTCATCAGACATCATCCAAATATAGTAGCATCTCATGTCACATACTATTGGTAGAAGGCATGGATTAATTAAAACTCTTTTTAATTTGTATCCACATTGATTTAATATTTTAAAAGCACTTAGACCCCTCTAAATGGAGGAATTTTCTTACTTTGAAAGATCGCATCAATTTATTCTCTTATTTTGGTTTTCTAAATCCTAACCTTGCACCTCATACATCAATAGGATAAAGAAAGCATAAATAAGTAAATGCACCTAGCACACTCCTAGGATGGGATGACCATGAGCCTTAACTAAGTAGTGAACTTAGAGCCATAGGCACACTACTTAGTTCATTTTAAGTGGATTGATTAAATCTAAATATTACATAAATATATCATGTACATTCATGCGTCTTCATGCCTCCTTTATTCCCTTGGCCTTATTTGCCTTTTTGCAACATTTACAACATAAAAGAAATCCTCACTCTTAAGAGACATGCAAACCTTTATTTAATACAACCATTTTCAACAACTTAAAACAAATAAAACCAAATTAAAGGCTCATTATCATCCATATACAGTCATCATCCATTCAATAATTAAATAAACAATAAATAAGAATTGACATTCAATTCAACAAATTAAATCATTATCTCATAAACAATTAACTAACTAGCAAAAATAAGCATAACTCATTATGCATCTCATTTTGCACTTAATTGAAAATTACCATGAACAAGACTTTAAAAGCATGAAAAAATGTCAAACATACTTTTGAGAACTTGCACAACATTTGCGCATCTAATTAGCATGAATTAAAATTAATTTTGAGCACAAAGAAACACAAAAATATACCTCAAAATTCCACAAAATGCCCTTAGCTCGTTGCTACCTGGCCAAACCACATGGTTGGGCAGCAGGTGCACGCACAACGAGCCCACTGCTTGGTCAATGCCTAGCAGCCTAGGCAGTAGCATGCCTAGATGCAATTTGGTTCGAGTCAAGGCCAATTTCGGTCTATTTTTATGTACCAAAAAATTATGGACACTTCCATAACATTAATTTGCACATATTAGATGAATTTTCAGATTTAAAATACCTTTCAAAAATGGAAATTTAAATTCCCAAACATGCTTCAAAATACAAGTAAGAATCAATACTCTTCAAAAATCTACAATTAACTCGAATCAAATTGGATCCAAAAATGACAAAAACACCTTAAGGCCAAATTAAACATGTTATATCTACATATAGCATAATCCAATGCTGAATCAACATTTGACATAATCATCTATGAATCAAAATCATGTTGGAATAGTGCCTGACAAGCCAATTAGATTAGCCTCATAAAGTTATTTCCTTGTATAACAATCTTGTTTGAATGATATTCATTATATGACCATCTTTATCTTATGATCTTTAATACTTCACTTGCATTTGGATGAAGCCCATAGATCACTCTTGACTGTGGGACTTGGTTTGATGACCATGGAATAAGTCTCACACGGTCGTAATCATAAATCTTCCAAAGATCTTATGAGACGGGGCATCTAAGATCCGGATAAGCTTGCACTAACGATGCATAAATCTAATAGTTGGATATTGCTCCGTTACATAAGCAACTGTACGAGATATGGGTGTACGTTAGTGGTTGCTTGTTAGAGAACAAGGAACTGAAGGCCTATCGGAGAATCCACTAGATAGTTATAGTAGCAAGTCGGTAGTGGCAATTTCCCCAGCTTACGCTAGTGCATATTATTAGTCCTCTAACCTGAGGATCCATCGTAATCTTATGTCTGGTCCTCGTGTTTTAACTCTTCCTTGACCATTTAATGGGTCTTTTGGGTTGAGGTTGGGTATGAGCTACTTGGCATGGAGGTTTGTGAGATCCAAGATAGAATCCGACTCCTCGCTTTTATGCAGGGCGAGTGCATATCCAATGTATTCTATAATTGTCAATTCCAAGAAATCCTTGCGCAAGGTGGTGTGACAATTTGAAAAATAAGTTTTCCAGAGATAAGGGCACAAGGGAATCAAACATTGGGGATAGAGACATAATATCAAGGTTATTAGGGAGATGGAAAATATCTTGCCCTAGGCCTCTTTTGGGAGATAGGAGACGAAAGGACTATATTTGCATGGTAAGCGTAGAACTATAATGGTTCTCCAAAACATTCATTTCGGCCAATTAGTTGCGCTCCATGGGCTTGAGGTTGGACATCGACCATGGAGATTAAGTACTCTTCAATTAATGAGATTAATTGAATTGATTCAATTAGTTTAAAAGTGTTTTAAACTAAAATGAATATATGATATTCAAAGTCACAAGGAGTTGTGAGCCCATGCCCAATGAATGGTAGAACCTATTAGGTCACACACAAAAGCCAATTAGCTTCCTAGTTGATGGAGCAATTTTCTAAAAGTTAGAGAATTTCTCTTAGTGGACCGATTTTGAGGTGTCCAATTTAAAAGTCAATTTTGGCTTGATTAATTTAAGTGTTAAATTAATCAATTAATTTAAAAGATTAAATTAGACCATTAATTAAGGAGTTAATTATTTGGTGCCAAAGTGACCATCAATTTGGTCAAGTTAAAGAGTTATGGTAACAAAATTAAGCTTAAGAGTTAAGTCAAAAGTTAATTAATTAAATTAAAGTGTTTATTTTAATTAATGGGAAGAATACATTTTGGAAGAAAAATTCAAATGAAATGTTCACTCGAATTAGCATCTTAATTAGCTTGAAATTAGATTTCAAATGTAATTAAGATGAACATGGAATTTAAATTGGATTTGAATTTGCATTTGCCACCTTGGCAATGCAAGTTGGCCGCCCACCTTGAGGAATGCATCACACCAACCTCACCCTATATATAGAGGGTGTGAGGATAGGTCATTGCTGAAAGTGTGAAAGAATTAGATTCTTTTGTAATTCTCTCCAAAACACCTTGCAAGCATTGCATTCAAGAGTTGAAAGCTTTGCTCTCTTCTTCTTCTTCCCCTCCTCAAATCGGCCTCCACCATTATCATTCTTCTCTCTTATTCCAGCTTATAGTGAGGAGATTTTGGAATTTTTGTTGGTGTGTGAATCATATCAATAGAGGCGAACAAGTTAGTTTGCTACGGTTTGGAGATCCACTAGAGCATAGCACTGAATTGGCGAATTGTTCCAGGAAGATCCAGAAAGATTTTTGATCCAAAATTTTTACTGTGTTTTCTAAAAGGTGTTAAAAGGTTCCAGTATTTTTTTCATGAATTTTGGAGGAGTTTTAGCAAGGTTAAAAATCACTCCATTCCTGCTGCGCTGTTTCTTGCAGATTCTAGATTGGTGAAAGGTTCACCACTTTCTCCTTGGATATTAGCATTTCAAGGTAACACTCTTTCTAAATCTAGATTTTAGGTATGATTTGATCCTAGTTAGCATGTAAGCACTAGTTTATTTAGCCTTTGAAGTTTTTATAATTGGATCCTAGTACCTTACTTTTAAATCATGCTAACAATGAATCATATTAGCATATCTCAATTCATCAACAAAGGAGTCACATACAAAATCAACCGAACACTCAAATTCATCAATTGAATCAAGCATTTGGTGATAAGGATCAATTCATCTCATGAATCAATCCACCAAAATCCAAATTAAAGCATGAATTAGGCTTTGATACCACTTGAAAGTGGAAGTAGGCTAAGGATCCATAATATAAAATCAAAAAAAGGATAAATATAAAATCAAAAAAAGGATAAATATAAATTAGATACTCCAATCTAAGGATCTAATCATGCATTTAATGAGGATTTAGACCTATAAAACTTACCTTGAATGCCAAATCCAAAGGTAGGACGAGAAAGACTCCAATGAACTCTTCAAAGGAGCAATCGCGCATAGTAGAAAGTCGCCAAAGATTGACCACCTTTCACAACTCCAAAATTGCTCAAAATTTACATAGAGAACCTCAACACATCTAAAAAAGATGCTATAAAAATTTTGTACAAATCAGAACTTCGAAAGTCCTTCAAATCTGCCACAAAAATTACTGGACAACAACTGTTCACGAAAGAGCACCAAGTCCCCCAAATGTTGGGCCTCTAATTTATTAGTCCACACATCCAAGGAGAGTCCTAATTCAGCCTCAAATCTACTAGAACAATTGACGATGAAGGTGAGGGGAGTGGCTTTTTGAGAGGAATTGGAGAGGGAAAGTGTTTGGAGAGCGTGAACCTTCAACACATGAAATGTCACACTTTTGGAGGGAAAAAAGTCAATTAACTTAACTATTTAAGTTAATATGTGTCAATTTAACTCTTTAAGTTAACATGACTAATTAGTTGTCACATGGCACCAATTAAATTAACTCTTTAATTTAATTGGTCTAATTTAATTCCTTAAATTATTTTGATTAATTTAACAATTAAATTAATCAAGCCAAGATGACCAAAAATTTAGTCATTTGAATTCTCTCCAAAAATGCATAGAAGAATTTTTCTAACTCTTTAGAAAATTCCTCTCATCAAGTAAGAACTTCCTTTAGGCTTTTGTTTGTGATCCATTAGGTTCATCCATTCATTGAACATGGATTCATAACTCATTGTGATATTTTGAATATAAAATTATTCACATTAGTTTAAACTCCTTTAAACTAATAACTCTTTCAATTAATCTCCTTTAATCGAAAAGTACCCAATCTCCATAACAAGCCCATGGAGGTCAACTACTTCGATGAATGAATATGTCTCGATGAACCATTCTAGTTCTACGCTTTTTATACAAATATGGTCATTCTATCTCCGATCTCTTGAAAGAGACTTAGGGCAAGATATTTGTCGACTTATTTCATGATCACCACCCAGTGGGCAACCAAGTCCCATACTCATAGTGTGATTTGGAGATTTCAACCAAATGCCAGTGAAGTAAAATAAGCATAAGATGAAGGTGACCATTTTATAATGAATATCATTCAATCAATATTGTATCACAAGTGGAATAATTTATATGCCAATCTAATTAGCTATGGGGGACTATTCCAACACCATTTGCAACTAACAAGTACCCTCTGATGGATCTATCAAAGTCTATATTTTTTTGGAGTACATAGAGTCCATTTAGGATTTCATGGCCTCGAGCGAATGTCCCGAATCTATCTCCAATATAGCTTCCTCATAGGTTTTCGGATCATTATCTGCTATGCCTGTTTCATGAAGGAATCCGAACCTTTCGGGTTTGCTTCTTGATTCAATCCGACCTTCTTAAAGGTTGTGTGCTAGGCTTTTGTTGTTATCATGTTTTTACCATTTGTGGGATTTTATGATCATCTTGAAATTCATTAAGTTCAACGACAATGCCTTTTCTATCTAATAGAAATTTCTTTTCCAAAAAGATGGCGTTCCTTGAAACAAACACCTTTTACTCCAAGGGATCATAGAAGTAATAACCTAAACACTCTTTTGCGTATCCCACAACCTTTCACAAGGTGAATCTTGCATCCAACTTGTCTCCCACTAACTTCTTAATATATACAGGAGACCACTAGAAAATAGTAAGAGCGTGCTTTGTCATACCGCATCTCATGTAGCATCTACGAAAGTGACTTTGAGGATACTATATTTAGTAGCCTCACCGCCATTTCTAAAGCGTACCCTCAAAAAGATAAAGGCACATCGATGAAGCTCATCATGGAACGTACCATGTCTAATAAGATATGATTTCTCCTCTCGACTACTCCATTATGTTGAGGTATGCCGAGTGGAGTCCATTGAGAGAAAATCTCATTCTCCTTTGTAAAATTCAAGAATTTGGCACTTAAGCATTCACCTCCTCGATCCGATCGAAGAGCTTTAATACTTATTCCTTGTTGCTTTTCCACTTCATTCCTATACTCTTTTAACTTTTCAAAAGCTTTAGACTTGTACTTCATATGATACACTTATCCGAAACGAGTATGATAATTGGTGAAGGTAATGAAGTATGAATAGCCACCTCTCGCACTAACTTTTAGTGGACCACAAACGTCCGTATCGATCAAATCTAAAGGACTTGTGGTTCACTCTATTTGTCCTACAAAAGGAGCTTTGGTCATTTTTCCTTTTAAACAAGATTCACAAGTAAGAAGATCATCTATGCCACTAATGTTTAGTGCTTTGAGGGCTTCTAACTTTTTCATCCTATTCTTGGAAATATATCTAGGTCTAGCAACCGCAAGATAGCGTCTTCTTGGTTATCTAGTTTTCTTTTACTTTGATTAATGTGCATTAATGATGGTTGAGAATCCAACATGCATAATACATTGTTAAGTGTACTTTGAGCAACAAAAGAACCTTTCTTTATTGCCTTTAAATTCCCATTCGACATTTAAAGATCAAATCCTTCACTGTCTAAAATGGGAAGTGAAATGATTTTTTTTACAAGATTTGGAACATAATAACATGGATCTAATAAAGAACCTTTCGTTATTACCTTTAAATTCCCATTATTTAGACTCTTCTTTTCCATCCCTTGTAATGAATTACAAAGTTGAGAACTACACGCAGTATCAAATGCCCATGAGGAAGAATATGTCGTTAAATGCACTTCAATAAAGTGCATTCCTTTCCCAAGGGTTGCGAGGTACTCTTTGCAATTTCTATTCCAATGGCTTTTCTCGCCACAATAGAAACAAGTTACATTAACTTTATCCTCTTTCTTTTTCTTAACTCTGCCCGAGGGTTTCAATGGTTACTTTCCCTTCGAGAAAGAATCATTCTTCCTCTTATCTCCTTTTCTAGCACCCCTAGGGCCCTTCAACTTAGAGGAGGAAACAAGCATTAAAGGTTTGTCTTTCTTCATAGTTGCCTCGGCGGTCACCAACATATTGACCAACTCATTAATTGTTACCTCTTGTTTTGGCCTGTTGAAGTTCATAACAAATTGGTCAAAAGAGCTTGGTAATGATTGGAGGATCATATCCACATACAGCCCATTATCCATGACCATGTCCAATTGAGCAAGTTTCTCAATGAGACTAATCATTTTAAGGCTATGGTCATGGGCACTTGAACCCTCAATCATTCTAGTCCTAAATAGCTCCTTAGACAATGAAAAGCGGTCATGTCTAGTTTTCACGCTGTACAACTCTTGTAGGTACATATGTATCTCACAAGTGATTTTCATGTGCTCATGAGATTTTTGAAGCTCGTTGGACATAGAGTCCATCATAAAGCACTAGTTTGAAGATCATCTTCTACCCGTTTTGTGAACATTTCACATGCCTCATCATTAGCATCATCACCAATAGTGTCCGGCAGACTTTGAGTAAGCACACATGTCCTCTTTTTGGAGTCAAGAATTATCTTGAGATTTCTAAGCCAGTCGCAGAAGTTTGACCCGATTAGTTTGTTAGTTTACAAAATCACATTAGCCATTTGATTTTGAGATTTCAAAAATCTACAAAGGCGAAAAAGAGAATGTGAGCATGTGATCGAACTTTGATATTGAAAATATTGTATAGACTTTCAAGCATGTTTTTTTCCCACTATTTTATCAACTTCCTACCTCTATAAGGAATTCAGGAAATCCCATTTCCTAGTGAGAATCAAGACCCAAAGGACTTGTAGCCGACCCACGACTTGTGAGACATCCACAAACAATCATAAGATAAGCAACTTTTGCTAATTGCATCTGTATACAACCCTTGATCTATTTTGTCTCACTCTTCATGTAGATCCACGACTTGTGTGACATCTACACTACTAGGTCTTTAAGTTGAACCTACCAATCAATCTTTAATTAGAAAATGTAGTATGTTATTCCATAGCTCGTGAGACAATGCCATAAAAAGTTTCAAATCAAAGTGCATCATATGCTAAGTAAGTGAGCATAGATTTTGTCCATGAACATGACATATGACTCGTGAGACATCACGCAAATGTGGTAGCATCTCATGTCACATATTATTTGTAGAAGGCTTGGATTAATTAAAAATTCTTTTAATTTGAATTCAAATTAACTTAATATTTTGAAAGCACTTGGACTCCTCTAAGTGGAGAGATTTTCTTGCTTTGAAAGATCACATCAATTTTATCTTCTCTTATTTAGGTTTTCTATATCCTAACCATGCATCTCATATTAGATGAACTTCTAGATTTAAAATACCTTTCAAAAATAGAAATCAAGTGCTCAAACAAATTTCAAAATTCAATTGCAAGCAAGAATCAACATTCTCCAAAAATCTCTAATTAACTCCAACCCAATTGGATCTAAAAATGACCAAAACACCTTAAGGACAAATTATACATGTTATATCAACACATAACATCATCCAATGCTAAATCAACATTTAACATAATCATCCATGAATCAAAATCATGCCAACACATAAATCAACACTTAAATCACATATTAACATATCTCACTTCATCACAAAAGGAGCCACATGCATTATCAAACAAACACTCAAATTCATCAGTTGAATCAAGTATTTGGTGATTATAATCAATTCATCAAATGAATCTATCCACCAAAATGTTAATTAATGCATGAATTAGGCTCTGACACCACTTGAAAATAGGAGTAGGCTAAGGATCCATAATATAAAACCATAAAAAAGGCTAAATATAACTAAACCACTCCACTCCAAGGATATAATCATGCTTATAATAATGATTTAGGTCTAGAAAATTTACCTTTAAAGCTAAATCCAAATGCAAGAGGAGAAAGACTCCAATGAACTTTTCAATGGAGCAACTTGCGCATAGTAGAAAGATGCCAACAGTTGACCACCTTCCACAACTCCAAAAATACTCAAAATTGGCAGAGAAATCCATCACACACAAGGTAGAAGCTTCCAAAATTTCATACAAATTGGAAACTCCTAGGTCCCTCAAATCTGCCACGCAAACAACCAAACAACAATAGTTCACCAAGGAGCAACTAGTCCCCCAAGTGTTGGCCCTCTAATGTATTAATCCACACACCCAAGGATAGCTCTAAATCAACCTCAAATTTGCTAGATAATGAGAGGGTGAAGGTGAGGGAGTGGTGTTTGGAGAGGAATTGGAGAGGGAGAGTATTTTGGTGAGTATAAATATTCAACACATGAATATCACACTTTTGCAGGAAAAATGGGAATCTAATGGATTAGCCATCACATGGCCAGCCATAGGGGGTTTATAGAGAGAGGAGAAAGTGATTCAAGTTGGCATCACACCTCTCATGCTAGTTGGCAACTTGTGAACTTGCATGTGAATTTTAATTTCACATGCATTTGCATTTAATCAGCATCTACATTTCATCTAATGAAATGTAATGCAAATAACTCTAATTAAATTCAAATGAACTCTTTCATTTAAATTTCCCTCCAAAATCCAGATACTCATTTAAATTAAATTAACTCTTTAATTTAATTAATTAAATTAACTTAACTCCTTAAGTTAACTTGACCAATTAAGTGTCATATGACACCAATTAAATTAACATCTTAATTTAATTGGTCTAATTTAACTCCTTAAATTATTTTGATTAATTTAATAATTAAATTAATCAAGACAAGATGACTAAAAATTTAGTCAACCGATTTTCTCCAAAACGCCAAGATGGAATTTTCTAACTCCTTAGAAAATTCCTCCCATCAAGTAAGAACTTCTTTTAGGCTTTTGTGTGTGACTTATTAGGTTCATCCATTCATTGGACATGGCTCACAACTTATTGTGATATTTTGAATATTAAAATATTCACACTAGTTTAAACTCCTCTAAACTAATAACTCTTTCAATTAATCTCTATTAATCAAAGAGTACCCAATATCCATAGTCAATGTCTAGCAACAAGCCCATGAAGCCCAACTAATTAGATGAATGAATATGCCTTGACGAATCATTCTAGCTCTACGCTTACTATACAAATATGGTCCTGCCATGTCCTCGTTGGAATAGTGCCCAGCAAGCCAATAGGATTGGCCTTGTAAAAGCTATTTCGTTGTAAAAATAATCTCAATTGAATGATATTCATTGTATGGTGATCTTCATCTTATGCTCTCTATTACCTCTCTCGCATTTGGATGAAGCCTTTACATCACTCATGACTATGGGACTTGGTTCGGTGACCATAGAATAAGTCTTACATGGTCGTGATCTTAAATCTTTCAATTCATAAGATCTTACAAGACGGGGCATCTAAGATCCAGATAAACTTGCACTAGCAATGCATAAATCCAAGAGTTGGATATTGCTCAATTCCATGAGCAACCATATGAGATATGGGTTTATGTTAGTAGGTGCTTGTTAGAGAACAATGCACTGAAGACCCACTGGAGAATCCACTAGATAGTAGTAGTGGCAAGTCAGTAGTGGAAAATTCTACCACTTACGCTAGTTCATATTATTAGTCCTCTGACTTGAGGATCCATGGTAACCTTATGTTTGGTCCTCATGCTTTGACTCTTGCTTGACCACTTATTGGGTTTTTCAGGTTGAGGTTGGGCATCAACTACTTGGCATGGAGGTTTGTGAGATCCAAGATGGGATCTAACTCTTCGCTTTTGTGAAGGACGAGTACATCTCCTATATATTCTATAATGATCGATTCTAATAAATCATTGCTCAAGGTGGTATGATAATTCAAATGAAATTAGATTTCAAATGATATTAAAATGCACATGAAATTCAAATGAGATTTGAATTCAAATTTGCCACCTTAGCAGCCCACTTGGCCACCCCCTCTCCTCATGGAAGGTGTGATGCCACATTAGCATCACACCATCCAACATCTATATATAGATATAGAGAGAGAAGGGATCAACCATATGCATAAAAAGTGTGAGGGTTAGATTCTTCCACAATTCCCTAAAAGCTCCCTTTCCAAACATTGCTTCATGTGTTGAGGCCTTGTTCTCTATTGTTCTCCTACCTCAAAAATCAGCTTTCACCATTGATATTCTGCTCATTTTCTCCAGCTAAAAGTGAGTAGAATTTGGAGGATCAATTGGTGTGTGGATCATATCTATAGAGGTAAAGCATTTGATTTGCTAGCTTTAGAGATCCACTGAAATAGAGCAGTTTGAAGAATTTTTCCAAGTAATCCAGATCGAGTTTTGCTCTGAATATTTTACAACGACTTTCTCAAGGAGTTGAGTAGTTCCAAAAAATTTATTCGTGATTTTTTTAGCACTCTAATCAAGGCAAAAGTTGCTATTTCTCCGTTGTACTAGAGTTTGCCATAATCTAGATTGGTAAAGTATTCACCTGGAGACCTTGGAAATTTGCTTTTTGAGGTAACACTCCAACTAAATCTGAATTCCTAGCATAATTAGATCCTTGGTAGGCTGTAAGCTCTAGTTATTTTGAGCTTTTGAAGTTTGATAATTAGATCCTAGTAGCTTACTAACCATCATTACTATCTCCTGAAAGAAGTATAGGGCAAGATATTTGTTGGCTCCCCAATAACCTCGATAACTATGTTTCTAATTCCAATGTTCGATTCCCCTTTATGACATCATCTTTGGAAAGCTCCTTTTTCCAAATTATCATACTACCTCACGCAGTGATTTCTTGGAATCGATTATTATAGGATACATACAAGACGCACTCATCCTTCACAATAATGAGGAAATAGTTCCCATCTTGGATTTCACAAACCTCTATGTCTGACTAGCTCATACCCAATCTCAACTCGGATGACCCGCTACATGGTCAGTGAAGAGTCAAAGCATGAGGAACTAAACATAAAGTTACCATGAATTCTCAGGTCAAAGGACTAATTATATGCACTAATGTAAGTTGGAAAACTTGCAACAACTGACTTGCTAATTCATCTAGCTAGTGGATTCTATGGGCGGGTCTTCAGTAAACTTATTTTCTAACGAGTACCTACTAACATTAATCCATGTCTAACATGGATTACTCATAAAAAGAAGCAATATCCAACTCTTTTGGATTTATGCATCGTTAGTGCAAGTCTATTCGAATCCTAGATGCCCCACCTCATAAGATTCTATGACTTAGAATATTTAAAATCACAACCATAGAGACTTATTTCATGATCACCACCCAGTGCGTGACCAAGTCCCATAGCCTTGTGTGATTTAGGGTCTTCAACCAAATGCCAGGAAAGTAAAATAAACATATGATAAAGATGGCCATTTTATAGGAATATCATTCAATCAAATTATATTACAAGTGAAATAGCTTACGTGCCAATCTAATTAGCTATGGGGAACTATTCCAACAACGGCCAAGGTTGAAGGTGTAATGAAACTAGACTTAGGGAACTCTTCTCTTGTACTTGATCCTATTTACTTTGTACCAAACTAAGTAAACAATATCATTTCAATTCCTGCCCTAGATTCTGAATGATATGATTTTTCAAATAGTGATAGAAAATTGAAAGCAATAAGGAAAGGTTTTCTAATTGTGTGTGGTACATTAAGTAATGGATTATACATATTAGATTCTCAACCATCACTTATTCACATTCAAAGCGACAAAAGAAAATTAGATAATTGAAAAGATATCTATCTTTAGCATGCTAGACTTGGACATATTTTCAAGAATAGGATGAACAAGATAGAAGCCCTTAAAACACTAAATGTTAGTGGTATAGAGGATCTTTCTACTTGTGAATCTTATCTAAACGGAAAAATGACAAGGACTCCTTTTGTAGGACAAATGGAGCGAACCACTATTCCTTTAGATTTGATCCATATGGACATATGTGGCTACTAAGAGTTAGTGCAAAAGGAGGCTATTCTTACTTCATAACCTTTACCACTGATTGTACATGGTTCGGACATGTGTATCTTTTGAAGTACAAATTCGAAGCCTTTGAAATGTTCAAAGACTATAGGAATAAAGTAAAAAAGAAACTAAAACTTAGTATTAAACTATTCAATCGAATCGAGGAAGGAAATACTTAAGTGTTGAATTCTTTGATTATCTAAAAGAGAATGGGATTCTCTCCAATGAATATCTCTCGGCACACCCTAGCATAATGGAATAGCTGAAAGGAGAAATCGCACTTTGTTGGACATAGTACGCTCTATAATGAGCTTCACCAATGTGGCCATCTCTTTTTAGGTGTTTACATTAGAATTGATGGTGAAGATACTAAAATAGTACCTTCAAACTCAGTGCCGAAGGCGCCACATAAGATGTGGTATGACAAAACACCTTCTTACTCATTTGAGAGTTTGGGGTCTCCCGTATACGTCAAGAAGTTAGTGGGAGACAAGTTGGATGAAAGATCCACTTTGTGCAAGTTTGTGGGATACCCAAAAGAGTGTTTAGGTTATTATTTCTATGATCTCTCGGAACAAAAGGTGTTTATTTCAAGAAACGCCACTTTTTTTTTTAAAATGAGTTTCTATTAGATAGAAAAGGCATTGTTGAACTTGATGAAGTTTAAGATGCTTATAGAACATCACAAGCGATAAAAATAAAAGAGCATCCCAAGCTTAGTACATAATTTCCAAGAAGGTCGTACAGTATCAAAAAGCAACTCAAAAGGCTTTGATTCCTTCATGAAATAGGTCAAACAGATAATGATCCAATAACCTATGAGGAGCCAAGTTGGATATGGATTCGGGTCATTCGCTTGAGGCCATGAAATTCGAAATGGACTTTATTTCCTTTAACAATGTATGGACTTTGGTAGATCCACCAAAGTGTATAGTACCCGTTGGTTGCAAATGAAATTGTAAGCGAAAGCTTGGAGTTGATGGAGAGATTGTCAACTTTAAGGGTAGATTTGTGGAAAAAGGTTAAACTCAAAGACCCAGTAATGACTTCAAGGAGACCTTTTTGCTAGTAGTTATACCTAAGTCCATTAGGATTATGCTTGACATAGTTGGTTATTACAACTATAAAATTTGGCAAATGGATGTAAAAATAACTTTTCTTAATAGAAACATTGATAAGGAAATCTATATGGAGCAACCGCAAGGTTTTATATCAAAATGGAGTGAGCAAAAGGTTTGCAAACTCTAAAGGTCCATCTATGGGCTAAAGCAATCATCCCAAAGTTGGAATATACGTTTTGATGGGATAATCAAATTGTTTAGCTATATCAAAAATGTATATGAGCCTTACGTATACAAAAAGGCTAATGAGACTTCTATTCAGTTTATTGTACTTTATGTCGATGAGATTCTTGTCATTGGGAATGAGAAAGAAGCATTAGACTGTACTAAAGTATAGTTATCCTCACAATTCTCCATGAAGGATTTGGGAGAAGTATACTACGTATTAGGAATACATATATAGAGAGATAGATCATGGAGAATATTGGCACTCTCACAAATGTTGTACATTAACAAGATACTAAAGAGATTTAGTATGGAAGAATCCAAGAAAGGATTTTTTTCTCATGGAACATGGTCTTCGTTTCTCTAAGTATATAGACACTAAAACTGAGGATGAGATAAAATGAATGTCCTATATACCTTATGCATCTGCTATAGGAAGCATAATATATGCCATTTAATATATGAGATCAGATGCAGCACACGCTCTAAGTGTTACAAGCCGTTGCCAATCCAATCCCAGAGAAAGTCACTAGAAAGCTGTAAAAGCTATCCTTAAGTACTTAAGAAGAACTAAGGACTTCTTTTTAGTGTACAATAATGGAGAATTGAAACTTGAAGGTTTTTCGGAAGATGGCCTTAAATCCATCTCAGGAAATATATTTTGTCTCAATGGCAGTGTAGTGAGTTGGAAAAATTCCAAACAAGATACCACGGCCGATTCCACCATAAAGTCGAAATATGTTGCGGCTTTGGAGACCATAAAAGAAGGTGTTTAGATAAAAAACTTCATCCAAGAGTTGGATGTAGTGCCTATCATTAGAGAGCCAATAGTTGTCTTTTTGACAACAATAGAGCTATTACGCAAGCAAAGGATCTAAGATCCTATTAGTGATCTAAATACATTTTGAGGTGTTATCATTTGATCCTTGAGATCATTGATAGAGGCGACATTCGAGTGGAGAGGGTAACCTCAGAAGAGAATATAGCAAATCCACTAACTAAACCCCTATCGTGAAAGATCTTTGAAGGCATCTTGAGAAAATGGGCTTAAATGCTATGGGGAATTGGCTTTAGGGCAAGTGGGATATTGTTGGAATAGTGCCCCGCAGCCAATTGAATTGGCATATAAAAACTGCTCCACTTGTGAGACAATCTTGATTGAATGATATTTTATAAAATGGTCATCTTCATCTTACGTATTTTATTCTTTACTTGCATTTGGTTAAAGTCCCTAAATCATACAAGACTATGGGACTTGGTCAAGTATATGATGGTGATCAATAAACAAGTCTCTATGGTCATGATTTTAAATATTCCAAGTCTCTAATCTTATGAGAAGTGGCATATAAGATTCATATAGACTTGCACTAATGATGCATGATCTAAGGGGTCGGATATTGCCTTATTTCTTAGGCAATCTATGTTAGACATGAATGCATGTTAGTGGGTGCTTGTTAGAGAAAGGTTCATTGAAGATCTACTTAGAGAATCCACTAAATAGCTGTAGTGGCAAGTCGATAGTGATCAATTCTCCAAGCTTACGATAGTGCATATAATTAGCCCTTTGACTTGAAGATTTATAATAACCTTGTATTTAGGTCATTAAGCTTTGACTATATCTAGATCACATAACGGGTCATATGAAGCTTAGATTGGGCATAAGATACCTAAGTATGGAGGTTTGTGAGATCTAAGATAGGGTTCATTTCCTCGTTCTTGTGAAGAACGAGTGCATCTCCTATGTATTCTATAATAATCGATTTCAAGAAATCCTTGCGCAAGGTAGTATCATAATTTGAAATTTGCATTTCCAAAGTTGAGGTCATAAAGTAGAATCGAACATTAAATGTAGAGACATAGTTATTGAGGCTATTAGAGAGCCGACAAATATCCTACCCAAGGCTTCTTTTAGGAAATAGAAGACAGAATGACCGTATTTGCATAGTAAGCATAAGCTATAATAGTTCACCTTAAAATAATTCATTCATCCAATTCGTTGGGCTCCATGGGCTTGTTGCTAGACATCGACCATGGAGATTGACTACTCTTCAATTAATAGAGATTAATTGATACACATATAAGTTTAAATGAGTTTAAACTAGTTCGAATATTTTTAATATTCAAAATATCACAAAGAGTTGTGATCCCATGTCAAATAAATTTGTGAACCAAATGGGTCACAACCAAAAGCATAAGAATACTCTTATTTGATAGGAAGATTTTTCAAAGGAGTTAGAAAATGAAATTGGTAGTTTTTACCTAAGGAAGAGAGATCTAGTTGGCTAATTAAGAATCAGTCACAATGGCTTGATTAATTTAAGTGTTAAATTAATCAAATTAATTTGAAGAGTTAAGCTCATCCAATTAAATTAAGGAGTCAATTTAATTGGTACCATGTGGCAATTTAATTAGTTAAAGTCAACTTAAAGAGTTAAGTTGATTTAATTAACTTAAGGAGTTAAGTAAAACTAATTAAATTAAAGAATTAATTTAATTAGCTAGGGAATTTAGTTTTGGATGGAAAATAAAATGGAGTCCATTTGAATTTGTTGATTTGGCATTTTTGATTTAGAAATTAAAATCCAATTGAAGTTAGAATTAAATCTAGCTAGGTGGCACTTGTGGGCATTGTGTGAAGGAAACTTCCAAGAGCTCCCAATAACATTATATATACCCCCTAGTGGCTAGCCATGCTAGGCTTAATTTCCATGCTTCTCTTTTTCCTCCACAAGTTAGCAAATCTCATGTGTTGAGTAACTACCTCCCAATATTCTCTTCCTTCTCTCTCATCCTAAAAATCGTCTCCTCCCTCTTTCTCTCCATCATCTTCTTCCTCTATTGTATTCTAGCTTAGATTGTGAGGAATTGAAAGTTCTATTCTTCTAGGTGCGTGGATCACCATTAGAGGCTTCACACTTGAGGAGCTAAGAATGGGAGTTTGATCCATTGTTTGGTGGCCGATTTTGGAGGATCTTTTGGACAGATTTTGGAGCTATTTTTCATCCAAATTTTCAGCTGTTTTGGAGATTTTTTGGTGAGCAATAGTTGCTTCCACAAGGTGCTTTTGGTGTGGTGAAGAAGATCTAAGAAGAAAAGCATGTTGATCTTACTTTGGAAGAGTCCAAGAGGAAGATTTCCTTTGTTACCTTGATTTTTCTTCAAATGTAATCTTCTTGCTTACAAATTCTAGTTTATAACATGATGATTGACCCTTGGTTAGGAGATTGCAAGTTAATTTTACCTTATTTTTAGTTTTAATTATAGATATTTGCACCGTTCTATGCTTCATAATGTCAGTGGATTAGAGGATCTACCTACTTGTGAGTCTTGTTTAAATGGAAAAATGACTAAGGCCCATTTTGTAAGACAAACGAAGCGATCCACTAGTAGTTTGGATTTGATCCATATGGATGTTTGTGGTCTACTAAGACTTAGTGGAAGAGGAGTCTATTCTTACTTCATTACCTTCACCAATGATTTCACTTGCTTTGAAAATGTGTATCTTGTGAAGTCCAAATGAGAAGCCTTTGAAAATTCCAAAGAGCGTATGAATAAAGTAGAAAAGCAATTAGGACTTAGTATCAAAGCTCTTCAATCGAATCGATGAGGTAAATACTCAAGTCCCGAATTCTTGGATTATCTAAAAGAGAATGGGACTTTCTTATAATAGACTCCACCCGGCACACCCCAACATAATGGAGTAGCTGAAAGGAAAAACTATACATTGTTATACATGGTATGGTCCATGATGAGCTTTACCAATGCCCATATCTTCTTTTGGGGATTCACTCTAGAAACAGCGGTGAGGCTACTAAATATAGTACCCTCAAAGTCGGTGCCAATACACCACATGAGATGTGATTTGGCAAAGCACCTTCTTATTCTTATTTAAGAGTTTGGGGGTCTCCCGCCTATATCAAGAGACTAGTGGGAGACAAGTTGGATGCGATAGATATCCATTTTCTGTAAGTTTATAGGATACCTAAAAGAGTCTTTGAGTTATTACTTCTACGATCCCTCGAAACAAAAGGTGTTTGTTTCAAGGAACGCTATCTTTTAGAAAATGAGTTTCTATTATATAGAAGTGACATTATCGTTGAAATTAATGAAGTTCAATATGATTATACAATCCCATAAGCAATAGAAACCAAAGAGCATCCTAAGCCTATCACACAACTTATTAGAAGGATGGACCAAATTAAGAAGCAACCTAAAAAGTTTGGATTCCTTCATGAGATGGGACAAATAGATAGTGATCTAAAAATCTATGAGGAAGCTATGTCGGACATAGATTTGGGTTATTGGCTTAAGGCCATGAAACCTAAAATGGACTCCATGTACTCCAGTAAATTATGGACTTTCGTAGATCCATGAAAGGTATAGTACCCGTTGGTTGCAAGTGGATCTATAAGTGAAAGCTTGGAGTTGATATAGAGGTTACGATCTTTAAGGCTAGACTAGTGCCAATAGGTTACACTTAAAGACCCAGTATTAACTTTGAGGAAACCTTTTCATCGGTAGCTATGCCTAAAACTATAAGGATTATGATTGTCATAGCTGCTTATTACGACTATGAAATTTGGCAAATAGATGTAAAAAGATTGTCTTTCTCAATGGTAACATTAATAAGAAAATTTATATGGAGCAACCACAAGGTTTTACATCTAAAGGGGGTGAGCAAAAGGTTTGCAAACTCCAAAGGTCCATTTATGGACTTAAGCAAGCATCCCAAAGTTGGAACATGCACTATGATGAGACAATCAAATCGTTTGGCTTCATAAAAAATGTATATGAACCAAGTATGTACAAAAAGTCTAGTGGGAGTTTGATGTAGTTTATTGTGATTTATGTCAATAACATCCTTCTCATTAGGATTGAGAGAGAGACGCTAGGGTGCACTAAAGCATAGTTGTCTTCACAATTCCCCATGAAAGATTTGGGAGAAACATCATTCATATTAGGAATATGACTCTATAAAGATAGATCTAAGGGGATGTTGGGGCTCTCCCAATCAACGTACATTGGCAAGATACTAAGGAGGTTTAGTATGGAGGAATCCAAGCGAAGATACCTTCCAATGGGACATGGAATTCGTCTCTCCAAGTCTATGGCCCTAAGACCGAGGAAGAGAAAAAAGAATATCCCACATACCTCTATGGGGAGCATAATGTATACCGCTCAACGTACGAGACTAGATATAGCTCACGCTCTAAGCGTTATCAGTCACTACTAATCCAATCCCAATAAGAGTCAGTGGAAAGTCATCAAAACAATCCTTAAGCACTTAAGAAAAACTACAAATTTGTTTCTTGTATACCAAAATGGAGAATTGAAACTCGAGGGCTTTCAGATTCTAGTTTCCAATCTAATAATGATTACCTCAAATCCAGTTCTGGGAACAAAGTGAGTTGGAAAAGTTCCAAACAAAATACCATGACCAACACCACAACCAACTACATCATTGAAGTAGAATATATTGTTGCGTCAGACACCACAAAGGAAAGTGTTTGGATGAAAAACTTCATCCAAGAGTTGGATGTAGTACCTAGCATGGGAGAGCCAATAGTTATCTATTGTGACAACAATGGAGCCATTGTGCAAGCGAAGGAACCAAGATCTCATTAGTGATCGAAGTATATTTTAAAGCATTATCATTTGATCCGAGAGATCATTGATAGAGGCTACATTCGAGTGCAGAGAGTTACCTCATAAGAGAATATAGCAAATCCATTGACTAAACCCCTAATGCAAAAGGTCTTTGAAAGATATCTTAAAAATATGGGCGTAAAGGCTATCGGGAATTAGCTTTAAGGTAAATGGGAGATTGTTGGGATAGTGTCCCACAAGCCAATTAGATTGGCATATATAACTACTCCATGTAACAGTTTTGATTGAATGATATTCAATAAAATAGCCATCTTCATTTTATGTATTTATTATTTTCTTTACATGCATTTGGTTGAAGCAGTTAAATTATACTAGACTACAAGATTTGGTCACGCTAGGTCTGTCAATGGGTAGCGTATTAATACCCTACCCGGACCCAAAAAGTCATACCCATATATACCCATTCTTATTAAAGATAATGAAATAGGTATGGGTAGGGTTTATACTTATAAAACCCATACCAAAAAATTGTCCATTACCTCATACTTAAATTTAACCTATTAACTCAAAATTTATCTATACCGAAATTAAATCTATACTAATGATAATCTTTTATATATAAAAATTACAAATATTTTAAATGATAGTACCAATTAAATAATTTTTTTCATTGAAAAATTAAACTAAATTAATAAATTAACAAAGTTAATACAATGGAATAGGATTTTATTTTCTTTGAATAATTGGAATAGAAAGAATGACAAATAAATAGTTTTCTTTCATAAAATTAGCAATGGTATAAACAATGTTAATAAAAACTATTAGCAAAATTAATTTTATTAATTAATAAACCATGTTATAAAAACTTTATTAATGATAAAAAATTAAAAATAAAGATTAACTAAATTAAATTTAATGACTAAATTAAATTAAACATTGAAAAAAATTATTTTTTTTGGTATCGTATGACAAATAATATTATTAGTATATATTGAGAAAATTAGTCTACACATTAAAAATATAAGTCCAATAAAGTAGACCTAATGGGTCTTGGATTAGATAGGCTACGGTAGGTTTAGGGTCTTAGTCTTTTTGGTATTTTAAGGTAAAGTAGATATAGAGTATTCTTATTTGAGTATTTTAGGGTACGGGCCTAAGTAGGGTGAAACCCTATCCATTGATAGGCCCAAGTCACTTATATGATGGTGATCATGAAACAAGTCTCTATGGTCATGATATTAAATATTTCAAGTTATAGAATCTTATGGGGCAGGGCATCTAAGATTCGAATAGACTTGCACTAATGATGCACACTCCAAGAAGTTGGATATTGCCTCATTTTATGGGCATTCTATATTAGATATGGATGCTTGTTAGTGGATACTTATTAAAGAACAAGTCCATTAAAAACTCACTTAGAGAATCCCAAGATAGCTGAACTGGCATATCAGTAGTGAGAATTCTCTAGCTGATGATAGTGTATATAATTAGTCCTTTGACTTGAGGTTTCATGATAACCTTGTATTTAGGTCCTTATGCTTTGATTTTGCTCCGACCATGTAGTTGGTCGCCCGAGGCTTAGGTTGGGCACAAATTACATTAGTATGGATGTTAGTGAGTTCCAAGATGGGATCCATTTTGCCCATCCATAGAGAATGGGTTGATCTCCTATGTATTCTAGATGATCGATTCCAAGAAATTCTTGCACAAGGTACCATGATAATTTGGAAAAAGGAGTTTTCCAAAGTTGATGTCATAATTAGGAATCGAACCTCAAAATAGATAAATAGTTTTCAAGGTTATTAGGAAACTGGCAAATATCTTGCCCTAGGCCTATTTCGGGATATAGGAAATGGAAGGACCATATTTGCACAATAATTGTAAACAGTAATAGTTCATTCAAAATTAATTCACCCAATTAGTTGGGCTCCATAAACTTGTGCTGGACATCGACTATGGAGATTGCGTACTCTTCAATTAATAGAGATTAATTGATAGAGTGATTAGTTTAAAAGAGTTTAAATTATCTGGAATATTTAATTCAATAAATTACAAAGAGTTGTGAGCCCATGTTTAATTAATTAATAATTCATGAAACTAAAGGATCACACACAAAAACTTAGATCACTCTAATTGATAGATTGGAGGAATTATCTAAGGAGTTAGATAATTAAAGTGGTCAAGTTTGGAAGAGACAAAATTGACTAATTAAGAGCTGGTCATAATGGCTTGATTAATTTAATTGTAAAATTAATCAAAATAATTTAAAGAGTAAATTAGATCAATTAAATTAAGAAATTAATTTACTTGGTGTCATGCGGTAATTTAATTAGTCAAAGTCAACTTAATAAGTTAAGTTGATTTAATTAACTTAAAGAGTTAAGTTAATCTAATTAAATTAAGAAGTTAATTTAATTAGCAAGAGAATCTAATTTTGGAGGAAAAATTAAAATGGAAGAGTCCATTTTAAATTAATGAGTTGGCATTTTAATTTAGGAAATTAAAATCCAACTTACTTGCATGCTAGTTGGGAATGTAAGGGAAGTGTGATGGAAGCTTCCAAGAGCCTCCTAATCACACTATAAATACCCCATCACCCTCACTATAGTGGCTGGCCATGCTTCCATTTTCCCCTTCTAAAAGAGGTTACCTCTTCCCTAGATTCTCTTGAACCACCTTCTCTCTTCCAACTTCATCACACTGTCTCCCTTCTACCTTCTTCTTCCTCATCCACATTATAGCATATTGAATGAGTAATCAGAGTGCATCTAAGTGTGTGGATCAATTTTAGAGGCACAACATTTGGAATGCTATGTATTGGTGAATTAGATCATGCAATTGTAGAAGATTTTTCCATTGTCTAAAGGTGATTTTTGGAAGATTGCTTCACCAGTGGCCATAGTGCTCTTGGCACATTTTTACTACTATTTTTACTGTCTTGAAAAATGAAGAGTTTTGAGTTGATAGAGGAATGGAAATGAGAATTTGACAAGGTAAAGCTCTATTTGACCTCGTAGCTGCTCCTCATTAAATTTTTCACGAGCACATTGTCATGTCTCTACCCTTATTTTAGAATATGCAATCAGTTTGGTGTGGGTAAGAGACGAGAACCTAAACAACACCCCAAATATTCTATGAGTCATGTATCGTAAGGGCAGAATACATGTATTGAATTATTGAAAAGCTACTCTAGTAATGTGCATCCTACATGATAGTATTTGTGAAACTTCCGCTAATCAAAAGATTACATTGAACCATTTGTTTTAATTTTATATGAATGGTAATTGTTTATCTGAATTATTTCCAACAAATACACAAACTTATATATATACAGAGAGAGAGAGAGGTACAAAAATTAATATGAAAAATCTCGTATATAGATATATTGAGTACTTACCATCATTCGATGTAGAGTTACCAAAAAAATCAATTAATATAGTATTTTATATTACTAGTAAAATAACTCATCTTGATAGCAAATTATATATGAAATTATATTGAAATGCCAAAAAGGGATAAAAATAGCTTGTCCACATCATTGGCACATAAAAAAACATACTTATAATACAGTTGAACATCATTTATTATATATATATTAGATTATGACTAGGTTCATATTTTTTTTATTCTAGACTGCACACATATATAGATTCGTTTGGGTTCGAAATCAATACTTCATTGCATATATAAAGGCAATGTCACTCGATAAATTAATTAGGGTGGCTAGATTTACATTTTAAATCTAGAAACTCACTCATCTTTCATGTTAAGCAAAATAAAATTATGTTGTTTTACACTTTGAATCAATGTCCGCTGCAAATCCTTATTTTTCATGTGAACTATAACTCATCGATCTAGAATATAACTCACACTCTTCCAAATTATACATGGGAGTTTGATTCTCATGTCCAACCTATTTCTGAAGAGTGATATGAATATTAATGGAACTACCAATAATTCAAAATTCCAAACAAAAAACTTGTTTTCTTTCTGCTTGTAACTCCTCTTTCGATTTGAAATCATGGACTTTCTTCTGATAGAAAAGCCAATTATCGCGGCACACCATTTTCATATGCATAAATTTATTTATTATAGTATTTTAATTACGTTGGTGAATAATTGCACAAAAAAAATTTCAATGTGGTACTACATTTGAAATAAAAATTAAAAAATCTAAATTAAAATATAAAGAACCTTTATTAAAATAAGCAAAGAAGTTTTAGAATATCATCCACAGAGAGACACAGAATACTTGAAATTGAAATATTTTCAATCAAACTGAAGAACTCAAAAAAAATTAAAATTCACAAAAGATAGTTGCATTTATTACCATAAATTAAAAATTCTTAACCAAATATGAATAACACAATATAAATTTTTTTTTTAAAAAGTAACAAAAGGTATGTGATTTTGACAGATTTGGATTAAAATATTTTTACCCCCCTATGAAATGTGAAATGGGCGGTTTAACTCCCTATAATAAAAAAAAAAAAAAGTTGAAATACCTCCTTATGTTTTTAAATTGTGGCTCATCGCCCCCTTCCATGTATTTAAGTTAAATTTGACATTAAATGGACAAAAATACTCTCATATATATGCAAAATAACTTTATATCCTTATGTTTTTTTTTCTTTTATTTAATCTAAATTAAATAATTTTATATTTATAAAATACATAAGATATTTATATAAATTAAATATTATCTAATATTTATAAAATTATATATACATACAAATATATTTATGAAATATATAACATACTTATATAAATTAAATACTATTTAATATTTTTACCATTATATATACATACATATATATAAAATTATCAAAACTAAATAGTTTAATATTTATAAAATACATAACATATTTATGTATATTAAATACCATTTATTATTTATAAAATTATAAATACATACATATATATATAATTATATACATATGCATATACAAAGTTATATATATAATTATTTATGATATATTTATATTCATGCATACATATATATAACATATATCCCTTCACCCCTTCCCACCCCTACCCCCCACCCGCCGCAACCAGTTGCCAAGTTTCTTTTCTTCATTTTTTTCTTTTTTTAAACACGATGACTGCCGAGGACTGTGGCTGCCAGCGGCCGCTGGCTGAATATGGCCGGCCAAATCTAGTTGGCATGGCTGCCATGGCAGCCTTCTTCATGGTTGCCATGGCAGTCGTCTCCCACCTCAAGCCATGTTTTTTTACTTTCTTTTTTTTTTTATAAATGATGGTCGCCAAGGGTTGAGGCCACTGGCCGAATCTGGCTATCTAGATCTGGATGGCACATATATATATATTATAATATTATATTATATTTATAATATATATTATATAATATTGATAAATATATTATAATATATGTAATATGTTGTATATAAATGTACAAATAATTTTTTATATATTTTTTTATAAACATTAAGTACTATTCAATTTGGTCGTTCATTTAAATAAAAAGATCCAACAGTTAATATACTATGGGCATAATAGTCATTTTATATAAAAAAAATCATAACCACTCGTATTTTTGGTACTTGCACTCCACTTATGGTTTCAGGGGGGGTTTTCACCTCATTTTTAAAAACATAAGGCGACATTTCAATCTTTTTTATCACATGGAGGTAAACCGCTTATGTGACATTTCACAGGGGTTAAATTAACTTTTCCCGATTTTGACACCATAAAAAACATGAAAATTTTTAAATTTTGGATAGGCTTAGTGGTGGTCTGCTTTAGAAAATAAATGATGAAGAGATGGCAAATTAAATAATAATGACAAGAGATGATGGTTAAAACAATATTGACAAGAGATGACGATTAAGATAATAGAATGGATTAACAGTTGTTTGATTTGAAACATGCAATTTCAAATTTATCTACAAAATTATAGTGAAAGATGGAGATTTTCAGAAACATATTTTTGGGCAACAATATTTTGATATTTTTTGGTTAACAATATTTTGATATTCTTGGGTTAAATTCACAATTTGTAAATATGAATGTAACGCCCAATCTTGGGATAGCACCTAAGTTGAGGCACTGCTCAATTCAATTCTAAACTGAACCCACAATACAATCAATAGGTCCATAACAAAATTTCTCAAAACCCATAAGAGGTAGCAATAAATTTCAACAAAACACTAAGTACGTACCTTCGGAGGTCCCATAACTTTCATTATAACATACATACTACAGACACTAGATTCAATCCTAACATAAAAAAAAATCTCTAAGTTGAACTCAGCATACAATCAAACCCATGTATATACATAAAGCACCCGTTCTATTACAAAACATAATTTTCTCCAGTTCAAGCCAAAAGTCCGCATCCATCACTTAACCCTGTCTGAGAAAATCAAAGTAATATGGGGGGTAAGTCCAAAGACTTAGTGAGGGATAAACTTAAGAACAACAGAGATCTGTTGAGGAAGAATCAACTTAACAGATTAATATTAAACAATCAGAACAAGAGCAAATCAAGCGATTACAGTCAGGATACGATCTGGCAAAACAGATTAGATTATGGGCAACCAGGAACACTCGAGCAAAATAATCATTATCAAATTTCAAGATTATCAGTAGGAATCAGCTCAGGACCGAATCTACTTGGGAGGTATAGAGCGTCCCCACATATCATAGTTCGGGAGGAAATACAGACGGCTCATCCAGCATGGACAACAACTTGATCTAGACCAAGAAACTTCCACAACTTTATTGCTCTATGAGTGGAATACAAACAATCAGAATGCAATCAAAATACAAAACAGAACACACCTATCAGATTTTCCTTATATCATGAGTTTTGGACTTATAGCTTATCCCACCAACCTAGTAGAGATTAACGTCCCAGGGCTTACGACTCATCCCATGCACGCAGCAGAGATTAACATCCCATTACTTAAACCCGAGTTCAAGGCTTACGGCTTAACCTACGCACCTCGCTGAGATTAACATCCCAGGGCTTATGGCTTATCCCATGCACCTCGCAGGGATTAACGTTCCAGTACTTGCGGCTTATCCCATGCACATAGCATGGATAAACGTTCGGCTTATCCCATGCACATAGCATGGATTAACATCTCATTTTTTATTCCCAATAACAATTACAAGCGGTAAAAAATGGACGGTAACCAACAATAGAGCAGTAACAAATAGCGGAGCGAGAATAGATAACAAACAAGTCAATCGAATAACAGGATAGTCAGATAACAGAATAGATAGATAACAGACAGTTAGATAACAGATCAAACAGAAAACATACGAGATGTTCTAGGCGCTAGAACGGACAAGAACAAATCATATCAGAGTACGATCAAGAAGTAACCCTCACAAGGGTACATGTGTCAATTAACAAATAACAATTGAACTTACAAGCTAGAATAATTCCAATAACAAGAACAAGTACTCAAGCAAGTACGATTTCAACAATCAAGAACAAGTATAGAACACAATCAAGTTGGACCCTCACAGGGGTCATTCCACAAGAATAGATAAATATGATCAAAGCCAAAATAGCAGACCCTCATCTCCGTAGTCTTAAAAAACTACAACCACAATCAACAATCTATAGGTCCACGGGACCCACTTCCTCATCACCTATCCCAAAAAGTATATTCACAATCAAATTCTTTGTTCAACTCTAATAATCCTTAATAATTATAATTACACTAGTAGCAGTCTAAAATCACTAATTTTCTCGACTAATGCGTAGTTTTAGGGTTCGATCAGTAGTATCATTATAGTACGGCCAATTATGTCGTTAATACGGGAATATTACAGGGTTAATATCGGTACTAGCAAAAGGATATAATCAGGTCCTTATTAATATAATTAACCTCATGTCATTATCCCAATTTAAAATAATAGCTTAATTATCTTAACTAACTCAATTATTGTTACTTAGGTCCCATATCCATAAAATTAAGGTTTTCAACACCAAACCCAATTATTTAACCAAAATCATCACATAATATACTAAATCTGAGTCCGCTAAACGATTAAAATCATACATGAATGGCAATAAGTCCAATCCTCATATAAATTCTTCAACCTCTTTGACATAATTTAGAATTTAGGGTTTTCTCTTCCTATTTAACTCAATTAACCTAAACTTATCATAGAATAATACATATCTAGGTCCATTATGCTATACTATAATCCATGCATGGGGAAAAATATTTACAATTCATATACTAAAGTCTTCATTTCTTAACATAATACAAAATCTGGCAAGGATTGACAGTACAATATATTTAATTCCAACTTCGGTCATTACCCAAGATTTACTCAACTAGACATCAAAATCACAAACCAAGACCACCACTGAAACCACCGCTATGAGATGAAAAAGTTATCTCGAAATCGCTGCGCCGCCGCTAGAGATGGCCAATAACACTACCGAAAGATGCGTTTTAGCTCAACTAACCAAACCCCTCAATAAATTTCATCAAACATCGTTGGGAAAGCCTTCAATTTATGCTTGAAAGTTCTAGCGCCACCACCTCTGCCGCCTCGATTTTTGCTCAATATTGTGCCACCAGTGGTCAGAACTAGAAATTGAAGCCACCATGTTGACCCTCAAGCCGATCCCCTCAAAACCCACTACTCACATCCTAAGTTCAGTTGTTAAAACAACGAACTCCCCAAGCTCCATCATTAGCTCTTGTCATATTCGATTTTTCCAGCATTTCACAAGCCAAATTGGGGAGTTCTTGGTGCCAGCATGCTTGCTGTGAGAAGAGGAATAATGTGGCTGGGTTAGTTTTCCACTTCGGTACATCGCTGGTGGAGTTTGTCGGAACGAGTGAGGGTGGGTTTCGATGGAGAAGAAAGGTGAAAATGGGGATGGGGGAATGCAAATGTGATATTTATAGGGAAGTCTTTTAAAATTCTGATTTGGCCCCTAAAACTTTTTGTCAGTTTTCAATTAGGTCCTCCAAGGCTTCAAAACCCTTTACTTTGGCCCCAACCTTAGTTAATGCCCTTTCTTGGCCTGTTTGACTCAAAATAATTACCATACAATCCTAAAACTTTTCAAGTTTAGTCCAATTAGGTTTTTCTCAAATTACGGATTGACCCCAAAATTTCTAATTTCCTTGCAATTAAGTTATCTTTATTTATTTTTCAAGCCCTAAAATCCGACCAACCAATATCTTAATTTGTCAATTCTTATTTTCCAAAATACCGAATTTCAAGGGTGTTACAATCCTCCCCCTTAAAAGAATTTGGTCCTCAGATTCTCATCTTTGATATGAACTTCGATTAATACCGGTACACATAACATTCCTGCTCGTCGATGCCTCAATCACATGTCATTTCAATACTTAATATATATCTTCCACCTTAGTTCTAGCAGAGTGCATGCCTTTATATATGAGATAGTAAAACCATTATAGCGACAAACATCTAACAACATCACAAGTTCACACTTATATGATATTTACATGAGGGAGTAGTCAAATTCAAGCTTAACATGCTAGATTTCATAACCTATCATATATTTCGAAGCAACTAGATACATATTCAAAAAATTTAAACATACTAGGTAGAGACACATTTCCCTGCAGGTGTTTGGCCTTTTCGTCTAGGACAATCTCTCACAAAGTGCTGGCCACTACAGCAACCTATACATTTGCCCTGTTTTCACCAATAGCCAGACTCTTCATGGCCAAATCCCCCATAGAATTCACATTATTTGGGTGTCTTCTCTTAAGTTAAATTTACGTTCTTGCCAGAATGAGAGGCTAGTTGAGTGGTACTTGCAACCTATAGCCTCGGTTGTTTTCTTTTGGCATTACTCTATTCTTCAAGGTGTGACTCTTCTTTCCGACTCTTATCTGTGATTTTTCGAATCTCTTGTAGCTTTGACTCAAGTTGTAGTGTCTTGTTCATTGCCAAGTTGAAATTCTGTAGGTCCCATGTGGCCAAATCCCACCTGAGTTTTGGCTGCAGCCCCTGTATGAACCATCGAGTCTATAGGACTTCGTTTTCCTGTACATAGGGAACATACTGTAAGAGTCTACTGAAGGTAGCCTCATACTCACTAGCAGATTAGTTTCCTTAGACCAAATCCATAAATTCATTTTCGCTTACTTTCTTAGCTACTAGGGGCATGTATTTGTCCTTAAACTCCCAGGTAAAGTTCTCCTAAGTTCTGGGGGTCTTCGTATCTATCCACCTGAGGTCGATCATTCTCCACATGTTCCTTGCAGACTTCACTAAGAGGAACGTGGCAAAACATACTCTTTGCTCATCTGGGTAGCGCAAGGTCCCAAATATGTTTTCTAAGTCTTTCACCCATTCCTTTACTTCATGGTCGTCCAGTTCACTAAATAATTTCATAGGCTAAAAATGTAAAAATCGCCCTCGGGTTCGGTCTTCCGTAACTACTTCTGCTACCCCTGCTCTATTTGTCAATTGGTGGTCAGGTTGCCTGCATCTTTATCCTTCTCAATGAACAAGCCCTACCAGGGGATCTACAGTGAATTGATCCATCAAAGGAGTTTGTGAAACTTCTTGGTCCAGTATCGGTTGTGGATAGGTAGGTGCATCCCGCGTAGGATCTCAGGGCGCATTAGCCCCCCGATCGAGCATCTTCCCCATCGTCTAGTTCTGGGTGGGATGGGTGCACCAGAACTTCCTTGAGATGCCATCAACTCTATTGATTTTGCCAAGTTTCCAAAGGTAAAAGAAGGAAAATGATTATATGAAACTAAACCAACTTAAGGATACATAAGTCATAGTCATTCTACAATAACAAAAAGATCCCGAAGACATCCTACAGTACATAAACTCATCTTCCTAATGTCAACTGATCAAATTCATCTTAAATCCTCGAATCACACAGGAACTCCTAATACGCAAAGTACCCAAAATTCTACATTCTAAAATCACATCTTGACATAACTTAGGCATTCCTTAACTTAAGTGTACATATTAAAAACATTTCTAAATTCAAGTTCAATCTCTATATTATCGAAAAATTCTCATTTCCACAATCACATTCTAGGATCAAGTCCTAGTATATTTCAAGTTCTCCTATCCCAAGCATTTACATCCTAGATGATCCCAAATTGAAGTTACATGAACTAAAGGGGATGGGCCAAGCTGAAGGCTTTGGGCTCTAGTACTTGCTTTCATAATTTCAGTCGCCTTTGAGACACTTATATATTTTCACTTCTGTGTAGTCATACGTATACCTTTTCCTTTACTCAATGAAATGAATATTTTACTCATCTATTTGTGCTCGACTTTCATTTTCCTTTTAATATTTTCATTTTCATAGAATGCTGACCATTAATAAGTGATAATGTAAACATTTTCATCTTAGTTAAGAAACCATATAACGTTATTCCTTAATGAAGGAAGTAAACAAGTTCATGCTCGATTTAGGAATAGATTGGCGCAAAAATAATGAAAGTTATCCAAGATATTCATACCCCTTAATGAAGGAAATAAACAAGTTCACGATCGATTTAGGTTGAATTCTTAATGATCAGACGAACAAACTTGGTGGTTGATTTTACGAAATTAATTTCAACTTTGCACTTAAAACTTCAATTTTACACTCAACTTTATCTTCGACTACTTGGTCGAGTTCTAGTGGAGTTTGTTCATTAGTTTGAGCTTAAAGTTGTAGTCGACTACAGGGTCAGTTCATTTGTCAACATGGTTTAAAAGGCCTTGTCGTTACGATTTGAAACTGACGTGGGGTCGACTTTGAATGATTAATTCGTTTATTGGCTTGGGCCTAAAAGCCTTGATGTTGTGGTTTGAAACCATTATTAGGTCGACTTCATGGTCGACTTCAAATGATTAATTCGTTTGTTAACTTGGGCTAAAAGCCTTTGATTTTTCGGTTTGGGACCGGCATTAGGTCGACTGCAAATGATTAATTCATTTGTTGGCTTGGGCTGAAAGCTTTTGATTTTGCGATTTGGAACCGATATTAGGTCGACTGCAAATGATTAATTCGTTTGTCGACTTGGGCTGAAAGCCTTCGATTTTGTGGTTTGGAACCAACATTAGGTCGACTTCAGGGTCAACTGCAAACGATCAATTCATTTGTTGACTTGGGCTAAGAAACCTGTATTTGATAGAGTTAATGGGTAGCTGTAGAGACATTAGTGGTTTTTACTAATTTGCAGTGATACTTTAGTACAGTTGAGGGTAGACTTTTAAGTCTTTTTACACATAAAACTTTTTCAAATTCACTGCGTTCCATGGTCGAAGGAGCTTGCTTCCAGTCATGTCTGCAAGTCAGTATGCGTTGTGCTTTGCTACTTTGACCACCAAGTAAGGGCTTCCCATTTTAGATCTAGCTTTCCCACATTCTTTAACACTTCGACTTTTTTGAGGACAAGGTCCCCTACTTTGAAACTTCGTAGTTGGACTCCCTTGTCGTATTATTGTACCATCTTCCACGTATATTGTTGCACGTTGTGTATGCTTGCTAAAGCAACTCGTTAATTATCTCAAGGTTGAATTCTCTTTTGGAGTCATTTCTGATCAGGTTGTAGTGGATTACCCTAGTGGTATGTTGTATCAGTTCTGTTGGGACGACTGCTTCTGACGCATAAACCAAACTGTAAGGACTGTGACCTATTGTTATTCGAGGAGTGGTTTTGTATGCCCAAAGCAGCTCGAGGAGGTCATCTACCTAGTTCACTATGATTCTTCTAGTCAAGCTTTGAGTTGGTCTAAGACAGTTCTATTCCTGACTTCCATTTAACCATTGGCTTGTGGGTTACCGACTAAGGTGAAATGTTGTCGGATCTGTAGGCTTTCACACTAATTCCTCGTGCTCCTACTCTAGAACTATGTTCCATTATCAAATATGAACACTTTAGGCAAACCAAAATGGCATATAATGTTTTTCCATACAAAACTCTCGATGGCCGCGTCGATTATCTTCGGGACTGCTTCTGGTTCTACCCATTTGGTAAAATATTCAACCACAACAATCATGAACTTTCATTAACCTGTGGTCTTTGGAAAAGAGCCGACTATGTCTATCCCCTACTGGTCGAACGGCCATGTGATTTGAACGGGCAACTTGGCCGCAGATCGGTGAGGTATATTGGAATGGACCTGGCAAGATGGGTATCTCTTGGCAATGTCAACTGCATCCTTCGACAAAGTGGGGCAAAAGTATCCATAGCTAATAACTTTATGGGCCAGGGATAGTTCTTCTGAATGATTGTCGCAGATACCTGAATGGACTTCATGTAGGATTTCGCGGGCTTGTTATGGAGTCAAACATCTCAGTGGTGGTCCAGAAATTGACCTCCTATAAAGATGGCCATGCTTGTCGAGAGCAAACTTAGCTGCTTGACCTCGAAGCCTACGTGATTGGCCTTTATCCTCCGGAACCTACCCCTCCCTTAAATAAGCTTTCAGTTCATCCTATCAAGAGGGGGCTGGTTCTCTGATTCGCCCCACTAGGTTCTGGTCAGGAACACCTATTGCGAGTCTATTGGCGACCAAGAAGGTTGCTTGTTTTGTCTTCGGTCCCCTTTGTGGAGCTCACAAATTTTGATAGCGTGTCGGCTCGCTCATTCTCTGATCAAGGGGCTTGGCTGAGAGAGAATTTCTTGAACTGCTATTGTATTCTCTTCACTTCGGCTAAATATCTACTCATTGTGGTCTCTTTTGCTTCAAAGTTTCCTTCGACCTGTTCTGCGACCAACTGGGAGTCAATGATGGTTACGAACTGTTTGACCCCTCTATCTACCACTATTCTCATGCTAGCGATGAGAGCCTCATACTCTGCTTCATTATTCGTTACAGGGTAATCGAGTTTAATTGCGAAGTCATATTCCTCAAGTTGTGGGAAGCATAGGGAGATGCCAAGTCCTATTTCCAATGAAGTCACTAAACCATCTACATGCAATTTCCACAATAGGGAATCCTAATCGAGTTGGTTGGAGAGGTCAAATTTGGGCGTGACAGCCTCTCAACTGTATTGAATGCTCTGCTGAGCAGCGTGCCTCCACATTAATGGCGTGTGCCTTTTTCAGCTACGTTAGGCTAGTGCGCGCCTCCAATGTACCACCTTGTCCTAGGTAGCTGGAGGCAGTGCCACCTAGAATAGTACATGGGCTGGAGAAGACTTAAAGGCCCCAAGTAAGGACAAAAGCCCCTTATGTGCAACAAAAGCATCATAAACATATCAACCACATTGGGAAGGTTATAAATGCCCCAATGGCAGCCTGCAACAAGGTATGTCATTTATCATTCAAAAGTCCTCACTCTGCTGCTCTATCATCTAGTCGATTATACTGACTTGGGCGTTGTAATGCCTTAGCTAAGGGCTCCTCTGCTAGCCTGGCATTTGCTATTGGTTGTAAGACTCGACCCCATCACTTCACCAAGCACCTCTATCGACTTGCTACCTGGTTAATTGAATTGGGCCTTAACCCAATACTTCCCCAAACAATTTGTACCCTCATCACACATAAAATAATATAGATAGATAATTAAATCAAATTGACAAGATGTTAGAAACTAGTAACTCCGAACCTTCCTAACGAAACCAAATATAAAACATACGGATTTAGTTCCATTATTCACTTATTTCCCACTCTCTAAACAAACCGCTTGTTTCCTATTTTCTAAATATTCTACCAATATATCCCAATTCACACAAATTACTCCATTGCTTCTTCCGGGTATGTCTTGTTAAGACTTTCTTCCCTTATTTGGTGGGATGAAGAAAGTTAACTGAAATGATAGGAGACATTAATTAGCAGACATCCAGAAATTCAAATCATTTTCATTCATTCATTACCGTACATAAGAGACGCAATCCTCATATTAAATCATAAACCTCTGCCCTGTCAAGACTTCAAACCAAATGAGAATTATACCATAAAAGTACGAAGTAAAACAAATGATCACTCAACAATCTACTTTTCTCACTCAATGTAGACAAGCTTCAGTGTAGGTTTTAGGGCAACCATGGAAACCATGGAAACACCCATATCATGTAATGATACACGACAACCAATCTGAAAAAATCCATTGTCTTTGTCAAAGGTAAATACAAAGCTTTCGGGTCTTCTCTTTTCCTCTTCTTCTGCTAACATAATTAATAAATCAACCCACGACACAAGCACTTGAGAAAGTTCCGCTGTCTTTTTCTTAAATCACAAATATTTGATCAGCATATATATAACTGCAACTAAAACAGCAATTCCTATAACCGATAAAAGCAGGCAAAAGCAGGAGCAGCCACCCTTGGTCCGCTTGTTCAATATTGCAAGTCTCATCTGTATTCGCTGTTCCATTAGGAAGAAAACAAAGAAAAAAATGTCAAATTACATTGATTTGCAGGAAAAACAATAATAATGATAATCTTTAGGCAGATGCAGAATAGATAATACAAATTGACAAGGGTGCAAAGCTACAGAAAATGCCTCATAGTACTAGCTCATGGTATTGTAATATTGTTTAAAACTACCTTATGACAGCATCACATTAACCATCATGATTTCAATGTTCACTAGGTAACTGGTGAATTTGGGTAAAATGGCATTTAGAACCCCTAATGAAGCACAGACTACTTTCTTGCTTTAAATTTCATGGATTTTCTTAAAAATCTATTATCTCATAATAAACAAGAAATAAATCGCTTGCCTTCAATGCTGAGATGTTGAGTATTATTTTCAACATCACTAGTGCCATGTGAAGATTTTATCATAAGAGTTTAATCTAAAATGCCCGTAAAGATTATGCTAAAAGTTAAGTTACACATCATTGCCACACAGATCTATTATGATTTGAGAAATGTTACATGAAACAACTGTGACCTGTAGTCTGGAGTCTGTGACTTCTACATGTTGGTCCAGATTATCCTGCACATCAGCAGATATGAATTTCACAATCACAGCATCTTATAATTTATGGATTATAAACAACTTGCAACATGAGATAAAAAAAGTAGGTATGCTTAATATGGAAAAGAGAACAGGAAAACCCACAATTAGTCTTGTATGTAAATCAAGCTCTTCATTCACTGCCAGTGCAATGTGTTTGGTGCTTATCACTGTCTCCTCCAATTTTTCAAGACCCTCATCTTGTTCTGCAGGGAAAGTGAAAGTGCAAAGATAAACAACAGAAAAGTCAAAAAGAAAATTAAGGGGAAAAAGTGAAATGAAGTTAAAGATTAGAGCTTCAGCAACCAGCCTTTCATGATTTGTCTTTGGAGACCAACAATGCCGTGGTTGTCAAGGCCAGTTGTTCTGCTCATGGCATCAGCAGGCTTTATCTCTGGCCCAAGTAAGCTGTCTCTATTTGCAAAGTTTGACATGTTCAATGTGGAAGCCATCTGGTTTACTTTTGATCTCAAATTAGCAGCCATGTCCCTGCGACGATTCATTTCTTTCTCAGTCCTGCACGTGAAAAGGAGCAGGTTCGGATAGAAAGAGTGAGGAATACAGCCTTTATTAAGAGAACCAAGTGCTAGGTCCACAAAATCAAAAATAAATTAGTAAAGGGTAATACATGGAGAAGTCACAATTAACTTGTTAACACAACTTCTTAATTATGAGCTGTTGAGACAACATTTAAGAACCTCAAAAGTATAAAGCCCCAGCAAAGTTGCCAATAAATGCATCCTCATGTCCAAGTGAAAACAAAAAAGTGAAGAAAGATAGAATCTTGATTCATATATAAACAACCAAAAGACAAATACAACTAGAGCTTGAAAGGTCGCTCCAGGTCAAATTAATTATATCCCATCAAAGTCTCATAACACAGTCATGGTTATGATTACGGCTCTTCAGATTCATGTGAATAAAATAGCACAGATTAACAGTAGATAATTATATTGGCTTGAAACTTGGATAGAGGAATTGATAAGAGAGATTGAGCCAGTGCAGAAAGAGAAGAAGGTGAGTGAAGCATACTTAGCGAATATAAGTGCAGCAAGGGAAAAGGGAAAAATATGCAGAACTACTTTATCATTCCAATATAAGATTCTCACTAAGAAGCAGTTAGAATAGCTTACAAAGATTGCTTTGCGGGAAGCTTTGACAGAAGAGACTGTAGGCTGTCCAGTCTGGTTCCCAATATGGTAATTTTCCTCCGTATGGCAGATGAATGCCGTTGTGCTTCTGGCCCAGATGCTGGCAATGAACTCCTTTCAGATATCATGTTGGTGATATCATCAGCAAGTCTGATTGCTTCATTATATTCCCTTACCCAGGAGTCCGTGGAAGCTGCCATTGTCTGATAAAAAGATAACAAAGTTCTTTGACAACTGAGTTATCTTACTAAACCAATAGGGTGGTAGTCAAGAGGAACAAACATTATAAAATAAAATCCAATATTATCCTCAAATTGCAACAGATCTCAAATTGAAGAAAATTTGACGTCCCTCGCTCCAAAATTGCAACAGCCCGCATATGAAATACGATTGATCAGATGTTTAACCTAAGTAATAAGAAGACACACTGCATCTAAATAGGTTCATCAAAAGAACAATTGACTTTATATTCCAGCAACTCGTAAAAAACATCTAACTGCACGATCATTAAAGGGATTATTTGTTTACCTTTTCGATTGGAATCCGCTATGTGAATTGCAGAAGCGTACGAGATGATGGCGAGCGTCAGAGAATTGTGGAATTCTTGAATGATTATTTCTTTTCCAACAAAAAAAGGGTATTCAATTTTAAGCGACGTTCGTCGCCACCATCTACCGGCATAACTTGTCCGACCTAATCGTCGTTTTCGACAATCGCATTCAGACCACAAAATCAATAATTTTATACAGCTGGCAGCTTTTTCCTGTTAAAATACGGATTGAATTAGCCAATGCTTTTAAAACCGGACCGGCCGGCCGCCTTACTAATTATCGATTCAATAGTATGACCTCATACTAATGTAATAATCATAAATAGTTTTATAAATATATATAATATTATTAATATTAGTAAAAAATAAGAAAAGAATTTAATAATATAAAAATGAAAAATCAAAGAAATACTTTCCCTAAATTTTAGATATTTTTTCAAGTTATTCTTCAAAAAAAAAAAAAAAAGATTATTTCAATTAGTTAATCAATTGTAAATATGTAATACAATTATTTAATGTTTTTCAAGTGATCATCCCTTATCAAATTTTCACTTCAACGCTTAATAAAATAAATCTTGTTGCACTAAATATCCAATATAATCTAAGATAAATTAAAAAAATAATAAATGCATAGCAACAAAAGCACGTATCAATCGATAATATCAAGTGTGACTTTGATTGTTTAAGACTTGAAGCAAACAAAAGCAAACAATTGCAAAGAACGACAGCTGGGTTTATTTTGGAAGAGCAAAAGCCGAAGGGTTTTGAAGATTGAAATGAAGGAAGAAATAGAAATGTGTATTTGAGAAATGAAAAGAAAAAAAGCCCTAATCCCTTCATTTTGTCCTTTTCACTTTTAACCCTTTTTTTATTTTTCAATTCTTTTAATTTTTTAATTAAATGAAAGAGTGTGAACCTATGGTTAATTGGTTGAACCGATACTGGTTTGACTGATTTTTTTATTGGTTTTGATTGGGTCACATTAGTCTAATTAATAGCCAATTTTTCTTCTTTAAACTAGACTGAATTTGTCACCAGTTACCAATCGGACCAACCAATTTGGTCCGATTTTCAAAACCTTGGAACTAGGGAACTAAAAAATTAAAATTCGAAGGGATTGATTGAAGCTTACAATTGTCTTGGTCCGGGAGGGCTAAAATGTCACCATATATCGAATATTTCTCTTTATTTTGAGCTACTGACTGTAACACCCCTAAAATTCGGTATTTTGGGAAAATGCAAATTTAGAATTTAAGATATTGATTGATCGAATTTTAGGGCTAGAAGAAAATAATAAAAAGGATTCAATTGCAAGAAATTTAAAATCTTTGGGGTCAATTTGCAATTTTTAGAAATTCAATTGAATGACATTTTCAAAATTTGGGGGTTGCATGGCATTTATTTTGGGTCAAAGGGTCAAATGTTAGGCACTAAGATTTTCTGGGGGCCTGATTGAAGGAAGACCAAATATGGTGGACTTAATTGAAGGATGCCGGAACTTTTTGGGGCTAAATTGAAAAAGTTAGAAAGTTCAATTATGTATATTGAAATTTGCAATTCCACCCTTATTTTCTTCATCTTTACCACCGAGAACCCCCCTTCCCCCTCCGACGATTTCTTCGGCGATAGCCCTTTTCCCATATCTGCTATAATAACCTTCTTCATCTCCCTTCCAGCTTCACGTTGATACCACATGCACACACAAACTACTAGCTGGTCACCGAAAAAAGAAGCTTGAAGGTCGACCGCGGTAGAGGTGGCGGGTTGAGGCTTTTCGGTGATTTTCACGGCGGACCCAGGGTACCATTCTGACGGGCTCAGCTCAAGGATTTCACTGGTAGCTTCAGCTTCTCAAACGGACTACCTGTGGTGAAGTAATTAAAGAAAAATCGCGGCGGCGAAGCTTGGTGGCACTGAGCGTTCAGAGGAGAAATTGAAGGCTTTCCTGGAAGCTTTTGATAAAATTGATCAGGGATTTAGATTTATTGAGTTGAAACGCAGCTTCTAATTGGGTTGTGATATTTTTCGACGACTGGCGATCCGGTGACCTTAGAACAGTTTCTTCTCCTCGTTCCGACGATCGCAATGGTGCTCTTGGTTCGTGATTCCAAGGCCTCGATAAGCAATTTTGGGTAATAGAGGGTTAAGAATTAAGCTTTAATTGAATTGTACCTTGTTATATATATAATGTGTATGCTGTACTTTCCTAATTTAGATTGTATCTATGCTAAGAATAGGATTTGGGATGTATTGATATAAATGTGATTGTGATTGAGATTCCTAAGCAAGGAGTACCTATAAGTTGTGGACCCAGATATTTGTTATGTTGGAATTAATTGAGTTAATTAAAGGAGTTGAACCTTAACTAGTGGATTTATGGATTTAGATCCAAGTGATAGTAATTGGACAATTATTGTGAATTTTGGATGATATAACGAGAACGATTATGTAATTAAGAACTAGTTATTGCTTAATTATTAGACTTGATATGAAATCAAGATTAATTTGGATATAATCGATCTTATTGGTTGTTATTAGATCGATAGAGCCGTTTAAGCTTTAAACTATCATGTTAATATGATTATTTGGTGAATTTAGATTAATGATAAGCATGATAGTAATGCTGGGAGTGAAATATGGATTTTGACTGTAATTATACTATTTTGGTTAGGCGAAGTGGAAATAGGTCCCGCGGAACAGTGGACGGCAAATTGTGATAGTTTTCTCTGATACTACAAAAGGTGAGGCTCTGCTATTTTGGCCTTGATTCTATCTATTCTTGTGGAAGGACCGATGTGAGGGTTCAACGTGCTTATGTACTGTACTTTTTCTTATTACTGAAACCCATAAATTGTTTGAGATCTTGTTTGTCATCTGCTGCTTGTTTCGTAAACCCCTGTGAAGGTTTATTTTATTAGTTCTTGCTTCTAATACTATTCAGTACAATCCATGGCCTGACCAGCACTCTTGTTATCTGTTACAGCTTTAGTTAGCTGTGTTGGCTTACCTGAATTGTTTATTGATATCGTATGGCCTTGTTGGCATATTTGCTTATTGAATTTATTTATAGATACTTTTACGCAAAATCTATTTGGGCCGAGTGCTAATCCTAGCGGAATGCTTGGATTACTATTCTAGATTTGTATTATTGTCTTGATGATAAAAATAGTGTTATTGGCTAACTTGGTTTGCAATCTTGACTTTGGGCAGTCGGGGGTTGACTGTGGCCTAAAGCTTGATCGGCGAGGATCTGTCCTCCCGATTCGTGTGGTTGAGATCTTGTCCTCGGGGGAGGTTTGATCGGCGAGGATCAATTTTATCGATTCGTGCTGCAGCGATTTGGCGAGCTGGCCACTCGTTGAAGGGATATAAAGGGGCAGGTCGTTTCACGATCATATCAAGGGGATATAAGGGGGTAAGCCGTTTTACGATCGTATCAAGGCGATATAAGGGGGTAGGCCATTTTACAGTCGTATCATTTATACAAGTGTCGAGGTGATATAAGGGGGCAAGCCGCTTCACGGTCATATTGGTTATATAGTATCAAGGGGCTATAAGGGGGAAGGCCGTTTTACGATCGAATCGTTTATACACAACTGGGAAGAATAAAAGGGAAAGCCGTTACATGGTCGTACATGTAAAATATGCTATTCCACTAGTTTTGTAAAATGTTCTTGTTCTAGTCTATTTCATAAAACTTATCAAAATCTTGGATTTTGAAAGCTGAATATTTCATGAAACAATTTTCTTCACTGAATTTCATTAAATCTAATCATGTCTATGAGTTCTGAAATTTTCTACGAAATTTATTTAAATGTGATATGACTCTTCGCCAGTATGGGACAACATTGAGTTAGCTCTTTAAATTGTTGTACAAGAAATACTAGTTTTTGGTTTAGTTCATAGATTCCGTGAACTCCTTCAAATCTCCAATACCCAGGTATGTAACTTGTATTTTAGTTATTTGAATTCAAAACGAATGTTCTTTTTATACTTGCATATTGTACTCCATTTCATTATTATTCCTCCTATACTTGCAAATGCTTGCCTCACTGAGTCATTCGGACTCACCCTCTTTGTGTTTTTCCTTTTGTTCTTCGGCCAAATTGAAGAGTATAAAGCATCCTGAGCTTAGGCTACCTTTTGGCATAGTGTAAATATTGTTATCATGATATCTATAAAGGTAAGGATGCGAGATGTTATGGTTGAATTGTAACAGGGGGCATAGGTTAAGTTGGTGTCTTTTCTACTGCAAAGTATGATAGGTTGGGGTCCCTGATGAGTAATGTATATATATAAGTTAAATTATTGGTCTTTGAGAAATTTGGACTTCCTATGAGAACTTGGGTTTTGCTTGTCATTTGCAGCATGACTAACTTAAATTTTAAATTATGAAATTTCTTAGGTTGAGAATTTTGGAGGGTGTTGTTGGTTTTGAAAAAAAATAGTATTGGAGTAGCACCTCGATCCGAAGCAAGCACCTCTTGGACGAGGCGTTACACTGACCTAACACGCATTCCACGCTGTTTATCTATTTTTTGGGTTGTACTTCAAGAAAATAAATAAGAGTTGTTTCTGGCCTAATTGATTTGCAGACTTCAATCCACATAAAGTTAGATTCAAATCAGATAAGGCCAAACTCTTGATTTAAATAAGAATAGACTCTTCATAGGGTTGTCAATTGATTGAATTTTAATTTGAATTTAGTTTGAATTTGATTCGAATTTTAGAATTTTTTATTCAATTAAAATATTCGATGGATCAGAGCTGATTATAAACATCCATAATTCGAAATAAGTGGATCGGATATGGAATAAGTAATCTGATTCATTAAATATCCGAATTCAAACTTCAATAATTTTTTATTAAATTAATACTCTTATATATAATATTACTAAAGATTTTAAAATAAAATTTATGCATTATATTAACCTAATATCTATATTAACGTATATATTATGCTATTAATATTGAGTTTTTTGTCTAAAAAATAAGATAGATACTGATAAAATGTTAAATATAATAATGTATAAGAGTTCATCCATGCATTAATATACTGTGAATTAGGGGTCTAATATTCAAATATTTAACTTTTGAACTAATATATAATAAAAAATTGTTAAAAATTGAAATATGATGTAAATTCACTTTATAAATATAATATTTTTATACAATCTAAAAATATAAAATAAATATATTAAATTGAGTTATATTTTTTTTATCAAATTTTGGATATCCATCGGATTCGAATATGGTACTAACTAATAAAGATCCTATAGGATATCGGGTCAGATTCGGATATGCATTTTTCTAATCGAATTCAAATTCGCATATGACTAATCAGATCCAAATTCGACCCATTGACAACCCTAACTCTTGATATAAGTAAGATTGAAAGTCATACAAATGGGAAGTGAAAAGGGAATACCCCCCGAAATTAGGGCCTGGAAAAGTGTTACATTAGATATCATTTCATTCGACAATTTCTTGTTTTTATAATTATATTTTCTTGTCTATTTTGTAATATAATTTAAACATCATATGAAAATTAGGTAATAAGTCGAGTGGCATTACTATTATATTTATACGTGTAAGATCTAAATTTTAACTCTAGATGTGGGGGTGGAAAAAAATGTCAAAGAGTGTTTGTTAGATATTTAACCAACACCCTAATCAAGTTCTGTGTGCACAAATATAGACACGATAGGAGATTTTTGGTATAGAAGGATTTGAATGTGTGATGATATCAAATATTATTTTATAACATCATCATATTCCTATTTAATGAATCATAACTCTCTAGGATACCTATCCAATTAAACAACACAAAATTTTGCTATTTAATTTGGTATAAATTAATCCATATCTTCTCTTGTGTATTAAGAATTCTACAATTGTCAAGTGCCAGCTATTGATGTTCAGCTATCAGTCTTCTATTTTTATCATGGATCGAAGTTTTTTTTACATTATTTTTGAATCATTAAATATTAAATGTTTATGGAAACATAACTAAAATGTTAAAAAAAATTAATGAAATATACAGAGTAAAATATTTTTTTGAAAAAAAAGAGTCCAATTTAAGTATTTCCATTATAAATTTATGTTATTCTCAACATAAATTTATATTAATTTCAGCCAACAATACAAATTAATTATCTAGTTTCATAATTGTAATATTGAAATTTATTTTATGATGTATAATCTGTGTTAAATTAGATAATACTATAGCAATTATATTGATTTGATGCTACCTAACTTTAGAATAATATTATCAGTCATAATTAAAATATTTATGACATCGAAAATTCTTATGTACATTGTAATAAATATGAGGCAAGATTTACGATTGGACATTGAGAAAACATAAAAGTTTCTTCAGAAATGAGAGGTTTGTAGAAAAATTCATTAATAAAAGGAAAGAAAAAAGAATTCCAAAGAAAATTAAATAATTTCAAGACCACTATCTATTTTGGATAAATAGCAGACAACCTCCAAACGTATAAGATCACGTGTACTTTGCCCTCCAACCATTGTGAACGTGTGGAACAATTACCCAACTTTTACTAAACATACTCGAATAGCCCTTTGTTTCATTTTCCGGCAGAATATTCTATAGAAAAAGCTGAAATACTTTGAGTATATTACACTTTACCTCCTCAACTTTCACAAAATGTGCACTTAATAACCTAATCTAGGAATGCAAACGAACCGAGCCAACTCGCGAACCTGACGAGCTAGCTCAATTCGAACTCGAGCTCGAGCCAAATAATTCTTGTTCGCAAGCTTGCAAGTTGGCTCGTGAGCCTATATTTTTTATTTAAAAAAATATTTATATATGAAAAAATATAATAAAATATACTAATTTTAATTTTTTTATACAATAATTTAACTTTCAAGCTCGACCCAAACCGAACTCGAGTCTATAGCTAATTTTAAATATAATAAAATAAAATATACTAATTTTAAATTTTTTTGTAAAATAATTTAACTTTTCGAGTTCGAACCCGAGCCTATAGCTTGATTATAAGTTCAAGCTTAATGAATCGAACCAAGTTCGAACAAGTGCTCAAGCCCTCAATTTCCCAATCTCGTTGAGCTCGAGCTCGAGCCTAACCTAATCATTCTAAAGCACTGCACTTTTATCATTAAAGTGAAATATTTTTTAAAAAATATTATCACACACTAGTCACTTGTTTATATATGGATAGTTAAACCATTTTGAGCTACCATATAATTTTAAATTAATTTTATGATTATACTCTTAGTTTATATGTACGAGATGATTAAAATTAATTTTATAATTCTACCATACCCTAATTGATTTTTATATCAATGCATATGTAACATTATGCATATTTGTTAGCTAATGTATTAAATATTTTTAATTTAAATAAAATAATAAATGAGAGATAATATTGACACTAAGAACTACATTATTTGCTACCAATATTCATTGGACTAGTACCACCTATCTTATTCTTACTCGAATGAAAGCCCTAAACCACTTACACTCTTAATTAAATAAATAAGCACAAATTTATAACTACATCATAACAATAATTTTGGTAATAGAACCCTAAAAAATGATTTTTAATTTATCTTACACACATCAATTTAGGAAAATTTTAACCATTAAGTTAGTTGTACATGTCAAATAACTTAAATCGATTGAATTGGTGATAGATTAACAATTAAATAATATATGATAACAATTTTTGACAAAATGTTTCACTTTATTCCATCAAAATAAGAATTTAATGCTAAGAATAATATTTTAAAGTGCTTTAGGTGGATAAATATAAAATTTTCAAAACATCAGGGGGCAAAGTGCAATAACTTTAACATATATCGCCAGAAAGTTGAAATATGGAGTGTTTGAGCACATTTAGCAAATGTTGAGTAATCATTCCACATTCCTTAGTTTTTTATCACCCCTTTCATTAGAGTCAGCGTTTGGAGAAGAAGATTCTTTTGTGGAAGGATCTAAGGAAGCTCTTAATGTCGATAGTAGCTTTGCTGGTGTAATAAGCTATCTTGCTCACTTTCTTTAAGAAAGTTAGAAATTTTAAGATGTGGGGTCTACACCTCTAACGAGTTTGAGTTTGTTTTTCCTTGTTCAAAAAATTGTATTGTAATGCCTCCTCTAGGGACTTTACCATTTTTAGTGGTTACTTTAGTAGTGGTTTTTTTTGTTCTCCTAATTTCTTATTGTGGTACAAAGTTGAGCATAAGCGGGGGTGAATTATGCTACTTCAACTTTTTTGCACATCAGAATGACTTCAGGACTGATTGCTTCCTATCTTGTTAGTTCAATACTTGAAATACTTAAACATATTATTGATTAGTGGTAGTGTAGTAAACAATTTGTAGCATAGTAATTAATAAGTAAACAATACATAATAGTAAAGAATAAAACAAGTAATGAGTACCAAGAATTTAGAGAACTTCAGATCAAATGACCCTACTGCTCTACCTAAGCTTTGAAACTTAGGATTTTATAAAAAATATACGATCTTTTACAAGATAAAATCCAACCTGTTACATAGATTTTTCTATAGTACTATTAACCCAAATTTTAATGGGAGCAACCTAACCCAAATTTTTGTGGGCGCAATCCTAACCTAATTCTTTATAGTACAAAATGACCAAACTTTGGCTTTTACAAGCTTAGCCAAAAATCTTGGTTGCTTAAGATACGGAAGAATCCAACCTTGACTTTTTTAGGCTTAGCCAACAACCCAATCCTTTATGGTATAGAAGGACCAAACCTTGAATTTTATAGGCGCAGTAAAAAACTCAACCTTCTATATAGCTAAAGTCGAACTTGTAATGAGTGTTTCACTAGAAAATGAATTCCTTCGACACTCTAACAATTTTTTATGGAATAAAGTTCTAACTCAACTTTCATGGTTAAAGTCTTACCGTATATCAATACTTCCCAAGGAAACGAATTCCTTTAGCATCCAAACTTTATGGATAAGTCTTAATGATAATAGTGCATCCTAAGGAAGTGAAATCCTTTAGTACTAAGACTTTAAGGATTAGTCTTACCCTTAAAAGATAATCACGACGAGTGGAGAGGTTAAGCTTATAAAAAACTATTACAACTATTTAGCTCAACTCTCAATATAAGAAAAATATGAAACTCGAGTTTAAGCTTGTTAGACTTTAGAGATTTTGAGATAGCCTGAGAAAACTTGAAAATAGGTTGTAGGCACAAGCATGAATATTTTAGCAATATTTTTCTCTTTCATTTGAAGTCCATCTTGTAGCGTTAATAAGCAGACTAGCCGTTTGTGAATGCTACTCACAAGAATGGAGTCTTTTTAGATTTTTCTTTTTTGGATTTTGATAGTCTTTGCTTCCTAGTTTTGACTTCCTACGCTTTTCACATAGATTGCTCTATAAGGAGCCATTGCAAACCATAAATTCAAATTTCAAATTTGAACATTAAAGTTTCCAGGTCTTTTTGGCTGAAAATTTTGATTCATCAAATGATGTTATGGATATAGGCACTAATCAACTGTTTCCCGACAACTGAAAAATCATTCCTTTTGACAAATAAGTCATTCAAAACTTGGATCGAGTATAAACCATTGTTTGATTTCTTGTACCTAATAAATGTTACTTTAAGAAATCAATTGTATTGAGGGTTGGTTTTTTATCATCAAAACTTATAATTGGACCAAAAAGACAACAATCTCCCCCTTTTTGATGAACTTGAATAACCAAGTATTCCTAAGAGAATTTTAGCTAAGTGTAAAAAAAATACTTACAGAGCTTTTAGAGAATTCAATATCTTGCCCTGAATGAGAGATTTTCTCAATCTTTACTCCCCTTAATTTCATAACAAGACAACTATTTTCCTGGGAGGTTTCTGAAAACATAACCTCAATCGTTAGTTCTTATCTCATCTTCATCAAGTATTTTCCCATTTAGGAGCAATAATCAATCCAACAATTTTTATTCCTAGTAAGCACAACATCCTAGTAAGAACTCACGGGAGAATTTTTCTCGACATAATGAGAACTGTGCATGAGCATATCATCATAACAATTGTAATATTAGAGCCTTATCAAATCAACTTCCTCAGATTAACCAGAGCATATGATGAAAAAACTTGCTATTAGAGTAATCATATCATTAATTATGTCAGAGTAAACAAAGCAACCAGCAGAGCATATTATCTAATCATCCTATGACTACTTAATGGCATATCATAATATCATTTTCATAGTTTTTTCCAGAGTATATCAGAGCAAAAAGTTCATAGTGTATCAGAGCAAAAAGATAATAATATATCAGAGCATAAAAAGATATCAGAATTTATCCAAGAAAAGCATAAATTTTAAGCACCATAAGCATAGGAATATTTCACATACCATTCTCCCATTTTGTCATCATCAAGAAAGGGCTAGGAGAATTATCAAAACAAAATAGATAAAAGCATCCATAAAAAAAAAGTTGAAATTATCCAGTACATACCCAAAATAAAAGTTATCTTAAAACTTGCAGTGGGTGAAGCAGTGTGCAAGGCAGTAAGTGAGGCAGTTAGGCTAGCCTAACTGAGAAGAGAAAAATGAATTAACCTTTGGACCTTTTCATGAGACTAGCTTGGATAGAATCAAGTTTGGTGTTCACAGTCCTAAGGAGGGTAAATACTAGTTCTCTCTTTGCACCAAACTCCTGAATCAGTTCCTTCTATTTTTCAAAGTCCCTATCCTCCTCACTTAAACTCTGAGAGTTAGTTTCCTCTTGTTCCTTTGTCTCAGTACTCTTCTCCATTCTTTTTCTCTTTTGGGCAACCTTGTATTTATACATGACCATAGGATCCTCCCTTGGTGTGACTAAGTTACCCTTCTTCCTTTGGTAGAATCCCATTTTTACTAGACTTATGGTAATGATCATGTGTTTCTACATCTCGTTCTGAGACTCCTTTAGACTTTCAGATAGTTTAAACTTGAACTCCTTGAAGGTTCTGGTAACATCCCATATGATAAAACCTTGGCCTTATTCACATAGTAGTATATGATATTCTTGATCATTAGGTAACCAAAATTTACCTTGAATCTACAAAATTCAATATACATCAAATATACTGTTATAAAATTCATGTCCATGGTATGGGTGAGTTCAGTGCAATATAAAACAGTGTATGAAATCAGCCTATGAAGCATTTTGTTATAAGTTCTCATCCCATTTTAAGCCAGTCCTACTACAAACTTCTCAAATCATCTTCCTTTCCAAATCACCTCATTGGCATAATCCTTATCAAGATAACTTTTATTACACCATTATCAAATACTCTTTATTCCCTATCATCTTCTTGGCAGTATCTTTATCAAAATATTTATGTCCCTTATTCTCATATCCCAGAGTTTTGTATATTTTCTGAACAGTCAACTTTATATGAGTAACATTCACACAAGATTCAACCATAGGTTTTCCTTTCTCTTTTCCAAGGGTCATATTAATGAATAACTGAATAACCAATTCTAGATAGACAAATTCCTCAAGTTTTACAATGGAGTCCAAGCCAACTTTTCTAATCATTTTAGGCAACTTAGTATCAGAACTTAAAGAAAAATCAACTAATATGCCACATTCTACTTTACTAGAAAATGGCTTTTCGTCCTCCTTATTTTCCCCGCTTTTTTCTTTTTCGCCTTTTGATTCTTTTCTATTTTCTCCTTCTTTCCTTCATTAGGCTTAACCTCTTCTCACTACCTGATCCTTTCATTTCTTTATTATTTTTACTGTCACCTTTCTCGAAATTGGTTTTAATTTTGATTTAGATTTTAGTAACATCTTTAAACTAGTTTCTTTTCCTTCTCCTTTAGATGGCGTTCCCTTTGAATTCTCAAGATAGATAACTTTAAATAGTATAGCAGAGGGTTTAGGTTATGTTCAAACTTTTGACAGGTGTGGATTATTGTTCTTTGGTAGGAGAACAAATAGGAGATTTGGTTGTAGACTTTTGCTTATTCTAGCCATTTTCAGGGGTTTTTTAGTGAAGCAAGAAGCTAAGGTTTCTAGTGTAGACACGAGAGGGACAGAAAATTCTTTTAAGGGGAGAGGTATGTGACACCCCTAAAATTGGGTAATTGAGAAAATAAGGATTTAGAAATTAAGAATTGGTCGGTGGGATTTTAGGGCTCGAAAAATTAATAAAAAGGACTTAATTGTATGAAGATTGGAAGTCTTGGGGAAATTTTGTAATTTGAAGAAACTTGATTGTACAACATTTTAAAAGTTTTGTGGGTCAAATGGAAAATATTTTAAGTCAACAGGTCAATGTAAGGGACTAAGGAAGGAAGTTAGGGGCTGATTCGAAGAAGGCTGAAAGGTTGAAGGACCCAAATGACAAGTTCAGAAGAGTTTTGGGGTGAAATTTATAATTCCAAAAAGTTTACTATTAGAAGATCTGAGTACAATACCAAACCAAGGTATTCTTCTGTTCCATAAAAATATATGTGCTGGAAGAAATAAGAGAGAGATTTTTGGATAAGGCACACAAGTAAAGATACACGATACATTTAAGAGGCATAGAGATATATTGGGACTTGAATAAACAAGTCTGGTAGAATGTAACAAAAAGAGAGTGAAAATCGATTGACCGAGTCTATTTTCTGCCAGTCGGAACAGCACTCGGATGAGAATTTGGGGGCCAGATTCTTTTAAGAGGGGAGGTATGTGACACCCTTAAAATTGGGTAATTGAGAAAATAAGGATTTAGAATTTAAGAATTGGTTGGTGGGATTTTAGGGCTCGAAAAATTAATAAAAAGGACTTAATTGTATGAAAATTGGAAGTCTTAAGGCAAATTTGTAATTTGAAGAAACTTGATTGTACAACATTTTAAAAGTTTTGTGGGTCAAATGGAAAATATTTTAAGTCAATAGGTCAATGAAAGGGACTAAGGAAGTTGGGGGCTGATTCGAAGAAGGCTGAAAGGTTGGAGGACCCAAATGACAAGTTCAGAAGAGTTTTGGGGTGAAATTTATAATTCCAGAAAGTTTACTATAAATAGCAACTCCCCCCCCCCCCCCCCCCCAACTTCATCAAATTTCCACATGCAAGCCCCTCAACCTCTCACCGGTGAACTCCCTCAGCCGATGGTGAAAACCCCTCACATTATACATCATTTTCCTCCTTTTAGCACAAGGATCGCAATGGTACCAATTTTTTTCGAGAACCAACCGGCAAGTCACCGGGAATTACACCCCAAAATTGGAGTCACGGTAGTGGTAATGGGTTCCTCTATTCCAGTGGCTTAAACTTGGATTGCAGTAGTGGCTTTTGACAAGCTCAGCTCAAGGGTCAAGGTGGTAGCTTCAATTTTCAGTTTCAACCACTGAAGGTGGTGGAATTGAAGAAAAATGCAAGGCGGCGTTGGGTGGAGCTGCAGCAATTTTTGGCCAATTACTTCCAGCTCCGACGTCGAATTGGAAAATTGGTTGGGATGTTTTGATCAGTGAGCTGGATAAGTCGAATGGTGGTCTCGCAATTTAATTCAGACGATGGCGCACGGCGGCGCTCCGGTGATGCTCCAGTAGCTCTAAGGAAGTTCCTCCAGCTCGTCACGGTGATCATGGAGATGCTCTTAGTTCATGATTTTGAGGTCCAGCTAAGCAAACTCTTGGGTAAAGATCGATATTGAGCTTAAGGTTCTTGTATATTGCCAAGAAATGAAGAGTTGATGTAGGAATTGGATATATATGTGACATGCATGCATGGATTATGGTATAAATTAGTGGACCCGGACATGTTATGCTAAGTGCCAAAATTTGGTTTTAATAATGGTACCATGCGATTAATCTAAATTAAGGATTATGTAATGTAAGAATAAATGGCATTTGATTACGATTAATTATATAGGGATTGGACAATTTTGTGTGGATTAGGGTGATGATATGATAATAACTCTATAATTAAGAATGAGATATCATGCTATTTTGGAACCAATATAGAACATCGTGATAAATTATAAAATAGTTAATTTATTGGAGTACTTTATGTAGATACTACCTATTGAACCTATACCATCATGTTGATCAATAAATTAGTAATGTTAGAGTATTTATAGAGCAATTCTAGAATGTTATTAGAAATGAATAAGAGTTTTGACTATGGAAATACTCCTTTGACTAGGTGACGAAGAAGTAGGTCCTGTCGATCAGTAGATTGCGGGCTGTGGTTGTTTTGCTGAAATTACAAGAGGTGAGGGTCTGCCAATTTGGCACTTCATTTCACTTTTTGGTATTTGTAATAAACCCCTGTGATGGTTACTATTTCTGAACTAACTGTACTATTATTAAAATCCGTGATATGTTAAGATCTCTTTGATATTTTGTTATCTGATTCGGACACCCTTGTGAGGGTCTACCGTACTCTATTTGTTTGAAATCTGAATTTGTGTTTGGAAATTCGATTATTATTCGTTGTCTGATTTAAACATCTCTATGAGGCTTATCTTTGATACCGATTTTGTTCTCTGATTGTTCTGGTACCCAGAACTTACTTTACATTATGAGAATTATGTCCTTTGTACCCTGCAGCCTTGCCGGTTGTCTCCACATAACATTCTTGCTTCTTACAAGTCTATTATTTGTTAAAAAGATCGTGCCAATCTATTGTTTTGTCATGTTACATGGTTGCCTTGTGTTATGAACCCTAAATGACCTTGCCGGCCAATGTACATTATTCGCTCAACTACGTATCTGTTATAATCATACTGAATGTTTAAAGGTGCAACTTATATCTGTTGGCATTATATTACATTAACCTATGGGATGCCATAGGCCAGATATCACCCAGAGGGACACCAAGGGGGGGATTTGGGCCTTGGGCTAGGTTTGGAAATATGGCCGGGTGGAATGGACCGACAGGGATAGATCTCCCGGCTAGTACCCACCTACGATCCTGACTCAATAGGGAGCTGGAGGTAGCAAACTGTGAGTGGCAGGATCTGGCATGTGGTCGACCATGCTAATAAAAGAAAGTTATTACTTGCCGAGCTGAGTGCTCGAGCAATGGAGCAATAAGGAAATCTTGTTTATACTGTCCTGACGTCCAGAACTAGCAACTATATATTGATTTGGGAGTAATAATGATAGAATGACCAACGGTCTAATATAATTGATATCATGTGTACTTGCACAATGTTGATTCACGTTGAAACTTTTATTGTTATGGAACTACCTTTGTTTGTTGCCTATCATTTTCTTTTGTATCCTGTCATTTTCTTTTCCCGTCACTAAGTCTTTAGGACTTACCCCTTTGTTGTTATTTGTCTTCAGATAGGCTAAACTAAGAAGCAAAAGTATGTCTTAGACGAGAGTGATTTTGTAATAGATTAGGTGCTGCTGTTGTCCATATAAGTCACCTGATCAAGATAACTACTTGAAGAGTGTTATGAGAATGTTTGTATGAAACTTAAGATATTGGATATGTACGTATTTTATGTTATGAAGTGATCTTTTGGGACAAATAAATTATTTTCCACTTAGTTGGATTCTGAGATTCAAGTTGTATATATATTATGCTTTATCGAATGATCTTTTGGATTAGTGTGACTGTTTCACCTTTGAGATGGTTAAATTACAGGTTCCTAGTTATTACTTAAATTGTATTTAAGATTGAATTGGTGGTGCTGCAACTTGGGTGATGTCCCAAGAGGGGGTGCTACATTTTAGATATTTGAACAAAGAAAAATAATCAATTATTAATAAAATTTTTGTAATTTAATTAAAAAATTTAACATTCTAAAAATTTAAAATTTAATCAAAATTACATAATATGATCATATACCATTTTATTATATATAATATTATAGATTTATGGTCTACTATAAGAAGTAAACAACCTCTTCTAGTACTACTAAAGAAAAAATACTTAGAATTTTTGTCACACTCAACCACACACAACCAAACAATCACTTAGAAAGCGAAATGCCTAGGGGTCTAAGTGGATATTAAATGGATTGGGTATATTATTTCTATATTCGTATCTGATTAACTTTTTGAATATCCAAATACGGATACGGATATGACAGATACTTATTCATTGATATTTATGCAATGAATTCGTATCAGTCGGATATCTGTCAAATGCGGATGTTTCCATAAATAATTATAACTATTTAGATGAATCCATATTTTATTGAAATTATCCGTATTCAAATTTGAATATTATATTTTAAATATTTATATTCAATGATAATTATTTGGATATTTGTTTACGAATATCTGAATATCTGAATCGTTAATTGATAACAAATGTATATTTTTTAATTAATATAAGGAACTTTACAATTCATTAAAAAAGAAGCAATCCAACATCTAGCACTATTTTTAATTAATAATTGACTTTATAATTAATAATTAGCACTAATTAATATTAATAATATCTTAGTATATTAATTATAAAGTCAACCAGCAATTATTTATATTGGTTAACTTCATTCTTTAATTTTTCTTTAATATTACTATAATTTTTTAAGTTTATTATTTTTTTCCCAATTCATCAATTATAATTAATATATATATATATATATATATATATAGATTATGAGATTTTTTATCAAAAATATAAATAATATATTATGTAAAATATTATATTATTATAATAAATTTTTAAATATTATTTACTATATATGAATAATGGATATAATAAATTAAATATATAAGTGGATATATTCAATGAATATATATTTGTAGCAAAGATTGAATGGATCATATATGTTGTATCCATTTACAATTAAATATCTACTAATCGAATACACGGATAATATCCGTTTTAAACAAATTTGAATAATATTGTGAAAAATAAATACAAATGCAAACTATAAATAAATTTTTGAATATATATTTACAACCTTAGAAATGCCAAACTACTAATATCAATCTTAATGGGAAGGTAGGTCAAAAGAAATATTTCATCGGTAGGGGTGCAATTTGTGGTACCCCACCCGGCATAGCACTTAAGTTGAGGCACCACTCTAGTTCATAGTTAAATCTTAATTCATAAATAAGCAATACAGTCAATATTCAAACAGAATTTTTTTTCAAAACTTATCAGAGACATATAGCAGCGGATATCAAACTTAAACAACCTCATCAAAATACTAAGTACATACCATCAAAGATCTCATAACATCCAACATAATATTTACATGCCTTGAGTCATAATTCCGTTTTACATATCACAACATTTCTAAGATAAGGCTTAACATTCAAGGAAATCCATATACATATACATACATCCATTCTATTTCAAAATTTCGTTCACCGATCCAAGGCTAAAATCTAAGCCTATCACCTGATCCTATCTAAGAAAATCAAAGATAAACGGGGGAGGGGGGGTAAGTCCAAAGGACTTAGTGAGGGATAATTATAATCACATGCTATTGGGATCTATCGAGGACGAATCAACTCAATAGATCATAGTTTAACAGTTCAAATAGAAACATATCAGGATACAGTCAAACAGTCAAGAGACAGTCAGGCAGTCCGAAAATAGTCTATCAGTTAGGATACGGTCAAACATCAGAACAATCTTATATCAATTAGACCGAACTAAACTTACCCAGGCATGACAACCTGGTACAAAAGTTACCTAAGTATATCGACTTGGTACAAAACTTACCTAAGCATATCAGAATAAACTTATACTAATCAAATTGAACTTACTCAGGCATAACCACCTAGTACAAGACTTACCAAGGCTTATCGACTTGGTACAGAACTTACCAATCAAACTGAACTTACCTAGGCATAACAACCTAGTACAGAATTTACCCAAGTGTAACAACCTGGTACAAACTTACCTAAGCATGACAACTTAGCACAAAACTTACCCGAGTGTGACAACCTGGTACAAATCATACCCGAGCATGACAACTTGGTATAAAACTTACCCAAGCATAGCGTGGTACATAACTTACCCAGGTATATCAACTTGGTACATAACCTACCTAGGCATATCAGCTTGGTATATAACTTACCCAGGCATATCAGCTTGGTATATAACTTACCCAGGCATATCAGCTTGGTACATAACTTATTGCTGACAAAACAAACCCATGATATACCAATCGAACTAACTTACACAAGTGTAATAGCTTGGTACACAATAGTTTACTGACAGAACAAATCCATAATACCAATCAAATTTAGACTCATATAACAGAATGGTCAGATGACAGAATGATCGAATAACAAAGAAGTTGGATAACAGAACAATACAGATGATAGAACAGTCAGATAACATATAACATACGGACGTTCTAGGCGCCAGAGCAAACATAATTCAGTATGGTACTGATATGCCTGGACTCTGTCCCACATCGGTTGGAATAGAGGGTCTTGACCAGTATATAAGCGGCGAGTCCTCTCCTTCCCCGTGAGGCGCCTTTTCAAGGACAAAACCCCCCACATTTCACTGGGTGTTGGCGGGACAATACCTCACGGATGGGCCGCTGTGTGGCGACGGATCCCTGCATCATCATTTGGTGGCCCATGCAGGTCCGACGCCACGAAGCGAACGGCCGGTAAGCCCCTCTACTGGGGGGCTGATGATATGCCTGGACTCTGTCCCACATTGGTTGGAGTAGAGGGTCTTGACCAGCATATAAGCGGCGAGTCCTCTCCTTTCCCGTGAGGCACCTTTTCAAGGACAAAACCCCCCACCTTTCACCGGGTGTTGGCGGGACAATACCTCACGGGTGGGCCGCCGTGTGGCGACGGATCCCTGCATCATCAGGTACAAAAACAGGAAGCCCAATCAATTCAGACTAGCCAACATGGCCACTTAAGGTTGTAACGTATAAACAAGTTACCGACAAAGTAACAAATAACGATACAGATAACAAGACAGTAACAAGCAATCTAGCGATATAGAATACATACAAGGGTTTTGGGGAACTTCACAGGGTTCGGTAATCAATAGCAACGATAACGAAAATCAAGACAGATATCAAATCAGCAAAACTTAACCAGGTTCAATGATAGCTATGGAATGAGCTCATAAGAAGTAAGTGCTGATTAGCAGAACCTCATAGGAGTACAATAAATAATAGAGTGCGATAATCAAGTCAATATCAACCCTCATAGGGGTTTATCAAGAAAATGGATAGGTACAAGATATGCCAGGTTGGTAGACCTTTATCTCCGTAGTCACAGAAATGTTGTCACCGTCTATTGACCTGCGAGAGCCACTTCGTCATCACCTAATCCAAAAGAGTAAGTCCAAAGTCAAGATCCTCATTTGATCATATAATCATATTTATACAAATTAACGACATAAAATCAAAACTTAATCGGCTAAATTGATAGCCTAAAAAAGATATGCTAATAGCACCGATCTCGTTAATGGAAATATAATTGGATCCTAAATCATTTAGTTGATATTGCCACAACATATTAAATCGATAATGATAGTCCAATATCCCTTTAAAAATCCCAATTTTATCTCAAATTTATCACATGATAATGCAAATTTGAGCTCACTAAGCTTAGAACGGTACATGCATGATCTAAATCTTAGTTCTGTCTCATATGAATTAACCTAAGTATTGCCACTTAGGTTCCAAATTCATAAAATGAGGGTTTCTCCACCTAATTAACTTAATAATCAAGATTATTACGCGATATGAAAACAAAATGGATCCATTGACTTATGTAATTATATGCATGCCTCTATATTTTTGATCAAATCGCGCGTATTCCTTGTTTATACAATACAACATAAGGTTTGGAGGCATATACATACATATGCATACAACTTTAACATAAGTTTCTCATTTTTACCCAATATCTTTTTATCGAAGCTTCAAATGCACGGTCAGCTTGCGTGCATGTAATCACAGTGATGAGACAAACAAACTGTTTTGTCATCGCCACCGCGATGCCACCACCGCCGAAGTTGGTCAATCCCACCACCAAAAAAAGCGTTTTAGCTCAAATAAACAAACCCCCAACTTAATTTCACAGTTCACCACCAGAAAGGCTTCCAATTTCAGCTCCGACGCCTTTCAAAATTTTGATTCCCACTAATAATAATGAATTCTCTTCATATTTTCGATTCCTCTAAATTTTAGATCCTCCATTTTTTTTGTATAAATAATTTATAGCAAACCTAATTTCTTTTATCTTAGATTATATGATGAATTGACATATAATTTTTTAAATTATTAAATGACTTTCTATTATAGTTAAAATAGTTAAATAACATATAATTTGGACTTATAAATTTTGGTGCTTAAGAATTTAATTTTTTATTATAATTTATTACGATATTCTTTTAGAAAAATTCTAAAAGCTCCTTAAAATAAATAGTTAAAGGTTACATACTTGAATAGCAAAAGAAAATAAAGAAATTTAGTTTATCATAATACTTAATGAAAAGAAAACAATCCCTGAAATTAGGCTTGTTAATGTTACATTTCATTTTTTAATCGTTGTATTGGCCGGTTAAAGATTTTTATAACTTATAGATATCTATATATTAATTGTATGCATGTTTTACTATATAAATTGCTAAAATGAAGATAACTTTCATGGTCTAATATAGTGTAAAAAAGTATTAACTTAAAGTGTATTATTAAATTTAATGTTATTAACTTTTATGGATCTGAACAAGTTGTTTTTAAAAGTCAGTTGGTCTATGTATTATATTTCCTTCAAAAAACAAGTTTCCCTCCAAAAATGAATTCCCCTAGTATTTTTTTATTCCCTCCAAAATTTTGCTCCTCCCTCCATTTTGTGTATAAATAGTATATACAAAAATTATTTATTTTATCTTATATTATAAGATGAATTATGATGTATTATTATGGGGGTTAAAAATTTAATTCTATTTTTTGTTATTATTTATTAGAACATTGTTTTTGAACAAAAAGATTTTAGAAAAATTATTTATAAATTCTAAAAACTTTAGTCTTTATGTGGAATTAATTTCATTTTAAAAATTAAAATATTTTGTACTAATAAGATATTGACGTGGACAATTTCAACATGCATTTAGTGAAAATTTTCTACACTTAATTAACGCAAATTATTTTGAAATTGATCAACTTGTATAACTTTAATATGGTTGAAATTTTTAAAATTATTTTGAAATACTCATGACATTGTAATATAAACTTAGTAATATAGTTATAAGTTTAATAAAATTATTTTTTGTCCCCATATATTTAATTAAATATTTGAAGAACTGTTAGCATCCTTAACAAATTTGTAAATATCGTTGAAAATTTATATTAAAATTCAAAAATATCCTTCAAAAGTTGCTTTGATTATTTTTTAGACAAAAATACCCATGGACTTATTTATAACTTTAACATGGGGGTTTAACTTCAATATTATTTAAATTACTCATAATAAATTTAAATAATTTTATTAATAATTTTATTAAATATTTAATAATCTTTTAATTGAAGTTGAATTAAAAATAAATAAAAATTTAAAATCATCAACATATCTAAAGTAATTTAATCAAATTTAATTAAACATATTTATTAATTATAAAATAAGAATAAAAATCAAATCCATCTCTTAATTAAATATAATTTTGTTTTTAAGTTACATCTCAATATTATTAAAAATAATCATATCTAAAACAATTTAATTAGATTAAGTTGAATATATTTATTAAATATAAAAAATACTTATTAACTAAAATAAATAATTTAAAATAAAATAAGATCTAAAAATATCATACTAACAATAGTAATTTCAAAATGTCAATTTCACCCTACCAACCCAATAAAAAAGTTATTGATATGATATTTCTCAATTTATTTTCTATCTACGACCCAAAATACAAACAAACAAGCATAACATTCCTCAACCCTACTTCTGAGAAATCATTTTGCTAAAATATTTTGGTAAAATACTCCAATTCATAAATAAACAAGCCCTAATTTAAACTAATTTTATTAAATTTATTAATTAATAAAAAATAAATAAGTCAAAATGTATGAGATATGGAGTTTTAATCAAAATAAATAATTTAAATAAAAATAAAATCTAAAATTTTATCCTAACATTATAATTTTAATGATTTTAAATAAATAATTTTTTTTAATTATAATATGTAAAAATGTATATATACATACATATATATATATATTCTTTTTCCTCCTTCTCGCCCCTTCCCCTTTCCACCCCCACCCCCACCCCCACCCCCATCAGCCAGGCCAGGCCATGGCTGGCTAGTGGCCAGCGGCCGGCCATGGCCAAGCAGGCCGCAGCCTAGCGGTCAGATCTGGCCGCTGGTTGTGGCCTGCCATGGCCGACCGCTGGCTACTGGCCACAGCCAGCAGCGGCCATGGCCAGGTGGTGAGGGGTTGGGGGAGGAAGGTGGGTCATATATATATATTCATGTATATATTTATATATATATTTATATTGATATTATATATATTTATATGATATTTATATTGATATATAAAATTTTTAATTTTTCTAGGAGGATTTTGTCATATATTTTTAAAAAATATATATTATTTTTTTAATGAAAGTTGATTGGGCATTTCAAATTTTGTGGAATGTTTATAAATAAATTAAATATTTGGGGCTGTTGGGTAATTAACTTATTTTAATTTAATAGTTTTGCCCGAACACTAACGAAAGTTGACGTGCTATCCCAAATGTGTTAAAAAATTTAGAATTTTGGTCCTATAAGTGTCAACCTAAGTAGCAAAAGTGCATACCCTCTATCCAATGAGACCAAAAATGTAATTTTTCCAATATAACCGAACACTATGTTAGCGAGAAAAAGAAAAGTAAAGGCTCCAATGAGATGGTAACAATTTTATTGGACTAGTTGCAATTTATCCCCCTGTGATTTGTAAAATAAGCATTAAACACTCCTATGAAAAAAATATATACAAAATAATTTCCTTATGTTTTATAAAATCGCACACATCGCCTCCCCTCCACATTTGTTGCCCATTTAACATAATTTTAATATAAAAAAACCAATTTACCCTTAATCATTTCACAAATATACAATTCAATTTAAATAACTTTTTATTATTATATTTTATTTTTTTTTCTTTTTTTTTCAATATTTTCTTTTCTTTTTATTTTCATTTCTCTCTTCTTCTGTTATTTCATATATTTCTCATTTTATACATATATATAAATTTATTATTATTTCACATTTCTCATTATTTCATATATTCTTATTTTATTCATATTTATATATATAAATTTATCTATAAAATTTTAAATATTTTTTTTTTATCTTTTTTCTTTCTAATTATTCATAGATGTATACTTATTTTTTCTATTTATACTTATTCACATATATACAATATACATATATATAAATTTATCAATAAAATTTAAATTACTTTTATTTTTATCTATTTTTTTATTTATTCATTCTGAATTAAATAATATTTAATATTTATAAAAATATATATAATATAATTTTTTATTCATACTTATATACATATATAGTGCGCATATATATACACACCATAAAAAAATAGGTTAATCACGGTATAGATTTTGCGATGGTGGTTAAGCGGCAATTTATCCAACCCGCCGTGGAATTCATAATAAATGGCGGTAGTTAGTGTAACCGCCACTGAATGAATAACTTCGCGCTGGTTTTTCTACACCGTCACAATTAATAATATTGTTTCTTTTGCTTATTAGATTGCCCTTTGTTTTTTACTTTAAAAGATTTTGTTCATAATTATATATATATATATATGTGTGTGTGTGTGTGTGTGTAATGCCAATTATTTTTGATAAATATTTTTTTTTATAAATTTCTAAAATAAAGTGCTTTATATTATAAGCTATTCTACAAAATGTAAAAAGGTATTTACTTATTTTTAAAATTTGAACACACTCCTGTAATAATCTAGACCGTATGAATTTTAAGTCTTTATTTTGTTCATACACTGCAAGGCTTATTTTAAAAGATAAAATCTGATATTTTTATAAGCATAATTTTTTTTTTATAATATCTTTTCATTAAAAACTTAGCCAAACACCTACTTAGTCTATATTTTTACTTGTTTGTTAATATTATATATTTTGATTAATGAAATGAATTATTATATTATTTTCTTTACCCAATACTCACAATGCAAAAATATTACTCCTTTACCTAACAATTTATATATACATAAATGTAATAAAATTTCTTTGCTTCATGAAGCTATATTATATAATTATCCCACACGTTCTATTTATTTCTTTTAGTTCACTATTTGACACTCTTATTTTATTTATTCAAATGACAATTACTATTTTATTTTTAAAAATAATAATATTATTCTAAAATATTCTAATAAACTAATTATGTCATATCATTAATTTTCAAAACTTATTTTTAATAGTGTAAAAAAATTCACACCTGTTATTCTTCCGACTAATATCTTTTATAATTTTATTTTATTTACATTAAGAATTAGGAGTATAAATGAGACGAAACGATTCGCGAGCAATTCGAGCTCGTCAGTTAAACGAGCCAAACCAAGCTATTGGATCACACACAAAAAGTCAATTAACCTCCTAGTTATTGGAGCAATTTTCTAAGAGTTAGAGAATCACTCAAAGGTGACCGATTTTTTGAGGTGCCAATTTGAAGGTCAAATTTTGGCTTCATTAATTTAAATGTTAAATCAATCAACTAATTTAAGGAGTTAAATTAGACCAATAATTAAGGAATTAATTATTTGGTGCCAAGTGACCATCAATTGTTCAAGTTAATTTAAGGAGTTAAATTAACAAAATTAAGCTTAAGAGTTAAGCTTGTTTGACTTAAGAGTTAAGTCAAAAATTAATTAATTAAATTAAACACTTTAATTTAATTAATGAGAAGAATACATTTTGGAGGAAAAACTCAAATGAAAGGTTCATGTGAATTAGGATCTTAATTAACTTGAAATTAAATTTTAAATGTAATTAAAAATGCACATGAAATTCAAATGAGATTTGAATTCAAAATTGCCACCTTGGCACCTCACTTGGCTGCCCCCCTCACGAAAGGTGTGATGCCACCTTGGCACCTCACTTGGCTGCCCCCCTCACGAAAGGTGTGATGCCACCTTGGCATCACACCATCTAACATTTATATATAGATATCGATGAGAGAGGAATTGGCCATATGAAGAAAAGTGTGAAGGATTAGATTTTTCCACAATTCCCTCCAAAACGTTTTCTAAACATTGTTTCATGTGTTGAGGCTTTGTTCTCTCTCCTTCTCCTACCTCAAAATCGGCTTTCACCATTGTAATTCTGCTCATTTTCTCCAGCTAAAAGTGATTGAAATTTGGAGGATCAATTGTTATGTGAATCATATCAATAGAGGCAAAGCATTTGATTTGCTGGCTTTGGAGATGCACTGGAACATAGTAGTCACTTGCCAAATTTTTCCAAGTGATTTAGATCAAGTTTTGCTCTGAATTTTTACAGCACTTTCCTCAAGTAGTTAAGAAGTTCCAGATCTTGTTTTGTGATTTTGGAGTATTTCAACTTATGCGAAAGTCGTTGTTCATCTGCTGTGCCAGAGCCTCCCAGATTCTAGATTGGTGAAGTGTTCACCATCGCAACCTTGAAAATTTGCTTTTTGAGGTAATTCTCCAACTAAATCTGAATCCCTAGCATGATTAGATCCTTGGTAGGTTGTAAGCACTATTTATTTTGAACTTTTGAAGTTTGATAATTGGATCCTAGTGGCTTACTAACCTTCAAGGGTATCTACACACCTATTACACTCTAAGTTTCCAGTTCAAGTGCTAGAAGAAGAATACAGAAGAAATAGAAAGGTAGAGATGGTGTGAGGGAGTTTAGAAGAGAGAGAGGGATTTGTAGAGAATCCAAGAGAGGATGTTAGTTTTCTCAACACATGAGATGGAATTTGGGAGGGAAATGGATGCTAATGTCCCGCAATATGGTGTGATTATGGGGTATTTATAGAGTGTGTTGGGAACATCTAGAAGCTCCTTTCACATGCTCCTTACACCTTGCCAACTGGCATGCCGACTTGCATGCTTAGTTGGATTTTAATTTCCACCTATTAAAATTCAATTTTAATTGGAAAATTAAAATGCCACATTATTTCAAATGGACTCTTCCATTTTGATTTTTGCTCTAAAACTAGATTCTCCAATTAATTAAATTAATTTCTTAATTTAATTAAATGAAATTAATTTAATTAAATCAACTTAACTCTTTAAGTTAACCAGACTAATTAAATTATCACATGACTCCAATTAAATTAACTCCTTAAATTATTTGATTAGTTTAACACTTTAAATTACTCAAGCTATTATCACCAACTCTTAATTAGTCAACTTGGTCTCTTCCAAACTTGATCAATTAAATTATCTAACTCCCTAGATGATTTCTCCAATTTCAATTAGAGTGCTCTAAGACTTTTGTATGTGACCATTTAGGTTCACTAGTTAATTAGACATGAGCTCACAACTCTTTGTGATTTAGTAAATATCAAATATTTTGGTTACTCTAAACTCTTTTAAACTAATCACTCTTTCAATTAATCTCTATTAATTGAAGAGTACCCAATCTCCATAGTCGATGTCTAGAACAAGCCTATGGAACCCAACCAATTAGATGAATTAATCTTGGGTGAACCTATTCTGATTACGATTACCATGCAAATATGGTCCTTTCAATTCTTATCTCCCGAAAGAGGCCTAAGGTAAGATATTTGTCGGTTCCTTCATAGGCTCAATAACTATGCATCTATTCTTGATATTCGATTCCTAATTATGACCTCAATTTAGAAAAACTCCTTTGTCCAAATTTTCATGCTTTTTCGCGCAATGATACATAGGAGATCAACTCATTCTTCACGGACGAGCGAAATAGTTTCCATCTTGGAACTCACTAACTTCCATACTTAGGTAGCTTGTACCAAACCTAAGTCCCGAGTGACTCACTATGTGGTTGGAGAAAAATAAAACACAAAGACATAAATACATGGTTACCGTGGAACTTCAAGTCAAAGGACTAATTATATGCACTATTGTAAGTTAGAGAATTTTCCACTACCAACATGCCACTCCGGCTACCTCATGGATTCTCTAGGCGAGTCTTTGGTGAGCTTATTTTCTAACAAGCCGCACCAACGTGCATTCATGTCTTACACAAATTGCCCATGAAACGAGGCAATATCCAACTCTTTGGAGTATGCATCATTAGTGCAAGTCTATCCAAATTTTAGATGTCCCGTCTCTTAAGATTTTATAACTTAGAACATTTAAAATCATAACCTAGAGACTTGTTTCATGATTACTATCATATGTGTGACCAAGTCCCGTAATCCTGTATGATTTAAGGGCTTCAATTAAATGCATGTGAAGAATATCATAAATGTATAAGATGAAAATGGTCATTTTATTGAATATCATTCAACCAAAATTGTATTACAAAAGGAGTAGTGATACCCGCCAATCTAATTCGCTGTGGGGCACTATTCCAACAATCAGAGATGCGAACTATTAAAGGAATTTGAAGTCAAAGCCTTTTACCTCAAATCCATGGAAATCCTGGTCGAAGGGAGCAATGTTCAGCGCGTTGATGCCTTGGTCACTACAAGTACCGGAGAAGAAAACTTTTTCTTTTTCTTTTTCTTTTTCTTTTTTTTGTTTTTGTTTTGGTTGGTTTCATTTCAATAGTTTCTATTTAGTTTTGAATGGAGAAAGACTTGAGTTTGGATTTCATTGGAAGTAATTCTAGTCACAAATTTTGTATTTATTGAGATTTTTCTGAGTTATTAGGTGTTTGCTGGATCTAGGTTTGATTTTATTTAAAAATTTCTGAATTTTGAAAGATGTTTGGTTTTTATATTTTTTCCCTCACTTAAAATCTGAATTTTTTTAATTTGAATATTTTATGGATTAGTTGCCAAGAAGCTTGGCTTCACTACTACAATACTGACATATGTAGGCAATTTTTTTGCCTCTAAATACCTAAAGAGTGCTTCTAATACATATAGAGGCAATTGGATATAAAAGCCTCTATAATTGCAGTCGCAAAAAATATACAGGCAATTATATGGATTGCCTCTATATGCAACTAACAAAGGCAGATTTTGACCATTTAGAGGGCATTATTAAAGTCTCCCTTATTTTTTAGGGCTCTAGATAGAAAAAAGCCTCTAAATCCTATATCAAAAAAGGCACTAATTCATCATGTGCCTCCGAAGGAGAAACATAGATACTTTGGAGGCACATAGATATACATATATATATTGAGACATAACGTACAAGCATTACAATCACATATTTCTAATAACCATTCAACCATAATTTTTATCAACCACCACAACCCAACTACCAAAATATCTCTTGAAAAATTCAATCAACATTTATTTCAACTCACAATATCCATTTTCAAAGAACAATCATACAATTTATCTACATTTAATCAAGAAATGACAATTTCATTTCCAACTCAAAAGAAATTTATGTTCTTTTATGTCTACCATTCCAAATCATCATAACAAGTTGTATTTAAGAATAGTTTTATTTGAAGAAAGCATACAAATACTTCATTTCTCTTAGCAGGAAATCTCTCAAGCTTTCATCATGGTACCTCCTACACATATGTAGAACAAAAATCAACACAAAACTCAATTATAAAAATTCATAACAGAAAGAGCAAAGAACTAAATTCTTCAGACACATAATGTGAACATTTCCAATTGATGTGAGTATTTAAATGATCAATGCCTGCAACAGTATTGGATCCTTCAAACAAATAATACACATAACTACTAAAGCTATACTCATTTATTCAATTATGTACACTAATTCTATATCTCTAATATTTATATATAAAAGGCGACTCTAGAGAAAAAGAGCTAAATATTGTATACCACCAATGATTTACAGTACTTAGGTTATAATTACTTCAATTCCATTGCAGTAGCAAACAATTCAAAAAAATAATTTTAGCCACTAAACTGAAAAGAGGATAATATTAGGTGGAGACTAAAAAGAAATTTAAATGGCAATTTAAAATTTCTATTAAAATCACTAGGAAAAACATTACAAGAAACTAGGATCTGAAACCAATGGAGCCTAGGGACCAAATATTACCAGAAAGTATTTCTTCTACAAACAATTTTAATCTTGAATTTCTCATTGAAAATTTATCATATCAACCTGAGTTCACATAAGCAGAAGAGCAATATCAAGTAAATGTCATCTATCAATAGAATCTAAAGCAAGAGAACACATTATGCTATCAAGAAGAAATTTTAGCTTAACATGGAACATCTAGGGCACACACTAGCGGTCAGAAACTACCTACAGATCTTTGATATATGTTGTTAAGTCAATAAGTAATTCTTTAGTCATTTTTTGTTTCTTCTTGTTACTTTTTCATAAATACAGTACTACAGCGATGGAACGATGTAACTAATTTATGTCACTAGATTTTGTTGAGATGCGTCAAATACATTATCATCCAACATTCACTACACTTAGGAGAATTGAAACATCCAAGGAGAATTGAGTTAAATATGTTCAAATTGGTGAAAAATTACAATAGAAGAGCTTCACAGTCAATCATCTCAACTTAACTCCTTATCTAAGTGATTTTAAGCTCCCCTCGAGCTTGTCCGGGAGCTTTAACAGGTACCTATCACCAGTATGTATCCTATAAGCAAAACAACAATAGTTCCAGTAGATATATAAAGTGAAATAGAATCTGTTACAGCAAATCATGATTTACGGCAACTTATAATGAGCCCTTTGGTAGTATAGTCTTTTCCATATTTGTCTACATAGATTATCATTGTTTGCATGTGAGATTAAGTTATCAAAGAAAAGGGGTCATGCAAATACTTTAGGACTTATACAGATGAATTATTACTGTTAATAGGATCATGGAAGAGTTACTAAGTAACGAATGAATTACTAGTCCCCCAATGTTGAAACATCAGATTTTACAGCCGCCTTCTTTACATTCAGAGGAGTTATATCTGTTGTAACTTACAGGAGAATTAAGCAGCCAGGTTGGTGAAAAGACAGTCACAAATGATACCACTAGGGCTGTGGCACTCACAGATTCTGCCTTCTTGTACATAGAAATTATTATGATTTTATGCATGATGTATCTTAATGACAAATTAATTTGTAGAGTAGTCCAAATAATGTATAATCAACAAAAATCATAAACATATATATTACTACGTATCTAATATTACTCTTGCATGTGGAGTAAATATTATTACATATGTAACACAATATTCATAAATAAAGTTGCTTTTGATATTATATATATCAATTGAAGTGCATGTAATTAGGATGCCTAGTTTTCTTGCATCAGGTGGATGGAGTCCATGAGCAAGGGTTCAAACTATTATTAGTATAAAATGTGGAATTGCATCTTAAAGTTAGTTTTTGAATATATATTTAATTTAATTAACTCTAACAAGTCATATTCAGATGGCTTTCTGGTTTAGTCCTTCCCAAGAAAACATGTGTATATAAGCACTACAGCTAGATGCAAATTACATATAACTAGCTAGGTTTAGAGAAGAAGAGAACAGAGAAAGATTTACAAAAAATAGTGGAGTTTTAGTTTAGTTACATATGTGTGTGTGTGTATGGATTCCAAGTTTGTAACCAAAGTGAAGCCATACTTAGGTGTTACTTTCCTGCAATTTGGTAGTGCAGGATTTTCTGTAGTTGTCAAGGCTGCTCTAAACTAGGAACCAACCACTACACATTTTCATTAGTTGCCAAGTCGCCCCTTTTGCCTTAGCATAAGAAAGGTATAAATATATATATATATATTAATCATCTAATATTTCATATACATATGTATAACGATCCTCGATTTATGTGTTTGCATTTAGTTCAAGTAATTAATATATTATTTTTTGATTCTAATAATATTAACCATTCTTTTTTTTTTTTTTCTACAAGAAAATCAGGTCAAGAATAGCATTTAGCATTTTCTTCAAGATCTTGTTACTTGGCTTATTTGAGTAAGAAATTCAAAAACTTTCGTTTCACACCCCTTAAATATGCATAATGTCATGTTGTGATTGGTCTAAATAACTGAAATAATGCTACCTATATATGAACATCACGTAATTAATTTCTGCAACTGCCCGATTATTGGTCAGAACTTGTTCTATGCTGGAATATTATGATTTCTTAAAGTCTCCATTCAAAATTACTGTCCATTCAACTTAGAATGGTAAAATGTGCAGCCATGTGCAATCTTTCGATATCATTGGTTGTGGAAGAAGTCTAACTGTTCTATGCTGGAATGAATTATAATAGTCACTTCTAGTGCAGCCATATGCAATCTTCTTCCTGCGCTAACTTTTCTACTGGCTTGGAAAATGAGGCACTAATTACTTATAATAATAAAAATAACTCCTTCTTTCTGAGTAATATTTATCACCATATATAACTACATTAATATATAGTCACAAATTAAGGTGCAAGAATTAATGATTTAATTAATTAATGAAAACAGTTGGAGAATGGGGACTACCTCCCCCCTCCCCAAGGGATCCTCTTTTGCATCTAAACAATAAAGGGCTATAAAATAGCAAGGTTGCTAGTTTTCAAATTTCTGTTGGAGAAATGACTAAAAGAGAAGCCCAACAAAATTCATACAAACATAAACATCCACCAATTTGATCCATCAAATATTATAGATTCTAGAGTCACTCAGAGATTAGATTCTCATCATATAGATATATTCATGTAAAGTATAACACAACTATGTAGAGCTATACTATTGTAAATTATAACACAACTAAGAGCCACATGCAAGCTACATTTTTCATTTTGAATTCCAAACTTAAGCAGAAATAGAAATATATACAGATACATTTCCATATATTTTGGCCAGTTTCGCAATTGAAGCATAATACAATCTCCTTTTAGGAATATGACTAAAGCTTCATAGGATGGTACTTCACATTGAATATCCTAAAACAATTGAAAGCATGGACTCCCAACTTTTAGTCTTGGGTGGTGATGCGTATCATCAGTGACCTTCTTTAAGATATAAAAGACACCTCTCTAAACCACCACAAGCACCACTTCAAGCCCCAATTGTCCACCATCCCTAATTTCCCCAGCTCTCTCATCATTACACCTTATCTTACTACTCAATACCAAATGAGAAAACCTCAACCCTGGCAATCAAACTCAACTGCAATAGTGAAACATATGTTCAGCAGTATATACAAACATATTCACAAGAAGACCAAGTTTTCATTAGTTTGTATTGAAAGCAAACAGAATGATGAAAATAAATACAAAACAAACAAGAACCAGCAAGGAATCACCAAACCTTCCAGAATATAAAGCCCTTAATGGTCTTATTGGTGCTCGCTCTGGCTTTTGCAATACTCAAAATGTCCAATTAAGTCCACTTCTTAGGTAGGTCACGCCAAGCCTAGTCGCATACCCTCCTATTTTCCCAATTCCCTAAATACACAAATAAATAGTGTATATGAAGCTGTAGTTTACAAATAACAAAGACAACACTTCAAAAATAGAGTCACTAATTAAACCAACGAGAATTAAAGTATGAAGTAAATATCAACATAGCTTAAATAGACATTGTATTCCAAGAATTATGATGCACCAAGCAGACAACTCTAACCTGTGTATAAGAAAATGAGACCAGTCTTGAATTTCCTAGCCAGCATAATCCCCTGACCACATTGCTATGCACAAAAAAATTTGCAGCAATAACACTGGCAGAGATGTCAATCACATCTATCGTGCTACTTTGCATTCCTAAAGCAACTAGAGAAATAGCTACAGTGGGAGAGTTTCCACCACCTTCATGTATTGCATGAATAACTAGTTAATCTGAAGCATGCTGTGATATTAATCACTAATTTTACTTGCCTGAAAACTAGATCCAATTCCTCAACCATAATGCCATAATATATGCCTTATTCAGAAACAACAAACAACAATGTATCACATTTCGTAATAACTTGTGCCCTTCTCATCATATTAACTCAAAAAGCTTAGAATTGAGCACTTACACAGAACTTTAAGCTTAAGTTCCAGCACATGCTTGTAATTTTATTGGAAAATGCAACTTCAAACCTGACAACAAAGAACTTGAGATAATCTTTTTGCAAAAATTGAAGATGAATGTATGGTGGATTGATGGAATTTTGCTGCGATTTGAAGTAACTTTAAGTGATTTCAAATAATTTCTAAGTATTGTGTGCGAGGAGCTGAGAACCAAAGAGGTGACGTGTGGCGATGAGAGGAAGAGCTTTCTGAGAGATTATTAATTGTTTTTCTCAAAAATAACAAAATTATTTACAAGAAAAAAAATATATCATGTGGTGTCATAGACCCATTATAATTTTTATCACTATTATGAGCTATTAGGTATTGGCATTTGTAGATAGGCTCAAAACAATATACTTTTGTAGGCTAATTTTAGTTGTGCCTTTGTAGATAGGCCTCCAAAGGTATACAAACACCTATGAGGGCAATAAAATTAAAATGGCCCACTCATATAATTTTTAAAAGCTGTTATGATAGGTGCCTCTATTTAATTGCCTTTAATTATATTATTTTCTTGTAGTGCTTCTCACATGCTAGTTTGTAATTCTAGAGGTAGAAGATTTCGAGAACTTAAACTCTGTTGAGTATCAACATTGAAATTTATGGCAATTTTGAAAAACGTGGGCTCTGAAGTAGATTTTTCATTTTTCTGCAATTTACTGGGGACATCTTGATGCTGCCATAGTTTGTTGCTTAAGAAGAATGGAGGGGATAACAAGTTGCAACTCACATAGTTGTTTTAGGTTATCTTTTTATGTTGGCGGGTTTGAGGGTGGGGGGATGGAGCTTACTGAAATTGGGTTTGTGGAAAGAACACTAACCTAGTGAACCAAAGTCAATAATTCAGAAAGGAACAAGTTCATGTTTTACTAGCACTCAAGGAATATCATAATTTTACTAGAATATGACTATTAGGTCATGTTTGAGTAAGGCCATATTGCACCGAAACCCAAAATAAAATCTATATCCAACACATCAATTGATGGTGTGTACAATACATTTTGAACAAATGAGATCTTCTTGATATATTTTAAAAAGTACGAGTGATAAAAGAATAAATCAAAAATTAAAGGCTCATTCAAAATAAGCCTCTTACATTTTGCATGAAAATATAACTTTAAGAATTACATATCTACATGTGTACGTAAATGTATGCACTTACATTAACTCATTAATATTTCCATAAAACGAATATGTTTATGTATATTAAATAAATCTATTATAATCGTGTCATGTCCTAAAATTTTGTAAGAGAAGTCGTGCCATTGTCACTACAAAAAAAAAGGGCATTAGTGACTGAAAAATCGGTCACTAAATATGCAAAAATCGGTCACTAATAGGTTTAGTGACCAATCCGATCGGTCACTAAAAACCTCGTCACTAATTTGTCTCGGTCACTAATTAGTGACCGATTAGTGACCGAAATGGCGGTCACTAATTATTTAAAAAAATTTGAAAAAATGTGTGTATATTACTAGGCGGTCACTAATTTGGTCACTGATCAGTGACTAATTAGTGACCGCATATTCGGTCACTAATTTTAATGAATCAAAAAATATTTCTCTCCAACTTTGCTTCCTTTTGGATTCGAATTCAAGACCTTTGCTATGCTCAAATGAGTAACTGACCATTATACCACATGCATTTTCATGCATTTATCTCAACAATATAATATATATAATATTTACAAATTAAAAAGTAATTATAATATGCTTATGTATAAGTTACTATTATTTTGCATTTTAAAATTTAACAAAAATAGAAATTATTCATTTAATATTTGTATAATATTTATACAATATATAACATTGTATTTTTTATTTATAACTTTTACTTTTAAATTTTAGGTATATTTTATCATAATATATTATAAACATATTAAAAATAGTATATACATACTAATATGCATAGTGATAAATAGTTTTTTTATATGTAATAAATACTAATATTTATTACTACTTATAGTAGTAAATAGTTTACGCATATATATGGTAATATGTTTATGTACTTATACATACAAATTAATATATAATATTATTAATTATATTATAAATATTTATTTATAACTACTATTTTTAAATTTTAGGTATATTTTATCATAATATATTATAAACATATTAAAAATAGTATATACATACTAATATGTATAGTGATAAATAGTTTTTTTTCTTTTTTTATATAATAAATATTAATATTTATTACTATTTATAGTAATAAATAGTTTACACATATATATATGGTAATATGTATATATGCTTATACATATGAATTAATATATAATATTATTAATTATATTATAAATATTTATTTACTCATAATACATGTATATATATTATTGATGTGTATATATTAATTAAATTTTTTTTCTTTGTATAGGAATATTATTCTTGTTTATTTCTTTGTGTATCTATATATATATATATATTAATAAATTAATGTTCAATTATATGGATATTATATAGAAATATTTAGTGGTTATATATTTGTATATGTACGTATATTTTTATATTTGTTATATATACATATATTATTATCAAATATATATGTTAATAGCAAACATAATATTTTATTGCTTATATATAAGTGTTACATAAATTTTATGCTTTCATCTTACAAGAATATACAAAAAATAAAATTTTATTTTTATGACCGTTTATTGATTGAAAAACGTGATCATTAATTAGTGACCGCTTTATATGGTCATTAATATTAGTGACCGCTTAATTAGTGACCAATTTAGTGACCGCTTTTCTACGGTCATTAATTCGGTCACTAATTTTTTTAAAATATTATATTTAAATTAATCATTAATCAGTCACTAATTAGTGACCGATCAATTGGTCACTAAAATTCAGTCACTAAAACTCATTTTTTTTGTAGTGTGTGTTCGCGTCTTATCGTTTTCTTGTGCATGCATCATCAGAACAAGGGTACCTCCGAAATACCAAAGGCTAGTAAATAGAAAAATGTTACCTTTTAGCACGTCCATTCACCTCCCAATATGACTTAGGGTAATCATAGATGCCATGTTTTCTAGCTAGTACATAGTTTAAAGAATGAATATGTACACCTGGCATGGATTTTCAACATGTCATGTGTTCTACTTTAATTAAAACAGTTTTCCCTAGCCCGTTTTGGGAAGAAAGAGGCCCTTGGTCAAATGCTACTCCAACTGTTCTTTCGTCATCTATGTTTCGCACGAGGAAATTTATAGGCCTCAAATATTAGCACACAATACTTTTTAACGCTTCTCAAAATTTTCCTTGTTAATCCCTTTATAGACTTTGGTTTAAATGCAAGTTACATCTAATTTGATTAATCAAGTCGAGTAACGGAAGGGCTGAAGATAATAGCTTAAAGCAGCTGGTTTGTGCAATTATCTAGATTTGAGTTAGCAAATTGAGCAAACATAAAGGTTGAAGCTTAAGCCACAAAAGGAATGCGTGGAACTAAAGTAGCCACTACATGAATTGATCTTAATGAAATCATGTTTTGAACTTCACTTGGACAGGACATCTCCTTGTTTTACTCCATCAATTATAAAGATGCTAAGCTAGCCTTTACTATGACCCTACAGTACTGTTAGCTATTGCATTCCAGATCTAAAGATATTTTATTTGAATTGGCTTTAGTATATTGCTCTCGGTTCTAATGTGGTAGCAAAGTCGACAAAGAAGACATCCTCAGTTGCTGTTAAAATTTGGCTACTGGACTCCAAGTTCTTACTGACTTGAATGGGTAGACCAGTGCTGCTAAAGAATCCTACTAGAGGTACCCAAGGCTTTAAATTGAACAATTTTTTTCGGCTTCAAAGGAAGAAAAGATAAGGTTAACTTGTTTGAAAATAGTCAACCCCCACTTGAGCTCTTATTTTGTCACTTTCAACCTTATCCTTTGTCTTAGATGTAGGACGATTGTAAGGGAGGAATCCTTATTTTTTAATTACTTTCCTAGTCTAGATCAAATCTCTTTTTATATGTAAAAATTCCATATTTGAATATCAATATACATGTGGGGTTTTTTTGGGGGGAAAAAAACTATAATGTGTTCTTTATATATATATATGTATATATATATTGAGAAGGTGTTTTTGTAATATATCTATTTCTCACCCTCAGTTAGCAATCATCTAAGAGTGCATAAATCTTGAAAATGAACATTTAAAAATTTTCAGTTGTTATTTTGACTCAACTTAAAGAAAGAAATCGTTATAAAACTATTTACTAGTCATCTCTCTCTCCCTTCATCACCCCATTCTATTTATCTCTTTGTCTGGTCTCTCTCTCTCTCTCTCTCTCTCTAATAATCTCAATTTTTTTTATTTTAACTCAATTTAAAAAAAATTAAATCTCACAAACTTATTTTTTGTACACTAATCTCACAAACTATCTCTCTCTCTCTCTCTCTCTCACACACACACACACACACACATCATCATCATCATCATCATCTCCTCCTATTTTTGTAGCCTCCCATCTCGGGATAACACCTAAGCTGAGGTACTATTCCAGTTCATTCCTTAAACATGCATCAATAAAATCAATAGGCCTATAAAATTATTCACAAATTCTCAACAATAACATCAACAACATCACAACCTTACAGCAAACTTAATCCAAATGCAGAAGCTATATTAGAGTGCTAAATACCATAATGAGAAGTTCAACAGTATTCAAACCAAAAGGTCGTCACTAGTACCAAGATTCATACTTACAAACCACGAGTATAACATTAGTCATGACATATTACAACATCTCTAAACAAAACAACCTAAAGCACAATCATACATTCATATACATAAATAGGCTCCAGTATAACCATCTCTACCAGGTTTGTCAGTCCTCATGTTCTCCTGTCTCATACCTGTTTGAGTAAAGACGAGTAATACACGAGGGTGAGTCATAAAGACTCGGTAAGGATAGCATAAGGCAATACATAGCCAGTCGAAAATCAAGGTACATAGATAACAATTAATGATCGTTTAGTATAAGAATGACAAGTCACAGCCAAAATGAACATTAAAGAAACCAAGTTACAAACAATTGCTAGATCGAAAACTGTGACCGTCGGCTCTGCGGCCTGTTCGTCTCAATCGATCCTGCTCGGGAGTTTTAGGGACATCTCAACCAATCACAGTCGGGAAGGATCATCTCAACCGATCTTGCTTGGGAGGTTTAGGGACATCTCAACCGATCATAGTCGGGAAGTATAAATGTGGCTCGTTTGCCCGGAACATCAGGTCGATCTAGACTGGGATACCACTCCAGCCTTATTGCTCCATGGGCAGAATAAAATTACAAGAATAGCAAACCCAACACATATGCAAGTCAATAAACTAAATAAAACATGCATATCGGAACATCCTTGTGCCTCCATAACAATTCAATAACCTTTCAGCAACAATTAGTTCAGTAGCTCGAGCATGATATCTCGGCAATAACAGTAGCTCAAGCATAATAGCTTGACAATAACAGTAGCTCAAGCATAACAGCTTGGCAAGGCAATTGGCCCAACAGTTCTCATGTACACATATCTTTCAATTCGACCAATCAATCAATCAGTTGCTAACAGGGCAAACCAATGAACTTTACAATATGATTCCAATAATGCCATCATGGCAGACCACAAGATACGATACAAGTTCAATTTGAACAATAACGTACAAAACGATGAAATGTTCAAGGCAAGAATAGTAACAATCAATTGATTCAAAGCAGTTTTGATACACGATTGACACAGTAAAATTCTCAGGTTCAACGATTAGCAGTATTTCATAGACGATAATCAAGTTATTGGAACCTCACAAGGTTCAATCACAATAAACGGTATCAATAGTCAAGACAATAGAACCTTACAGGGTTCAAAAATCAATGATAAACAATAACGATAGTCAAGAACTTTATAAGGTTTAGAAAACAATGATAAACGATAACGATAGTCAAGACAATAGAACCTCACAAGGTTTAGATAGCAACAATAAACGATATCAATAATCAAGTTAATAGAACCTCACGGGGTTCATAAAACAACAATAAATGATACGATAGTCAAGACAATAGAACCTCACAGGGTTCAGATAGCAACAATAAACGATATCGATAATCAAGTCAATAGAACCTCACAGGGTTCAGAAAACAACGATAAACAATATGATAGTCAAGACAATAGAATCTCACAGGGTTCAGGTAGTAACAATAAACGATATCAATAATCAAGTCAATAGAACCTCACGAGGTACAGAAAATAGCGACAAATGATACGATAGTCAAGACAATAGAACCTCACTGGGTTCAGATAGCAACAATAAACGATATCGATAATCAAGTCTATAGAACCTCATAGGGTTTAGAAAACAACGATAAACAATAACGAGAATCAAGATAATAGAACCTCACAGGGTTCAGATAGCAACAATAAACAATATCGATAATCAAATCAATAGAACCTCACAGGGTTCGAGTTCAACAATAACATTGCTTTACTCAAACAAGTACTAAAGCGGTAAATCCTCACCTTAATCACGTCAACGGTGCAATTAGACTCTATTTGTCCTCAAGGTCAAACCCTCCATCACCTATTCAAAAGGTAACCTTATATTAAAATCCATGTTCAACCCTAACGATCACTAACACTTAGAATCATACCAACAACCCTAAATCTGAGCTATTATCCTATTAATACGTGTTGGTTAGGGTTTGATTCGATATTACTACCCTAAACATACTATTAGTATCGGATATATAGATGTATATGGAATTCGCTTATACATATAGTTTCATAATGATACTCGATATTGATCATAATAATCCAGTTATTAATAAAAATCCAAGCTTTTGTCAATTAAATCCCAATTACATAAAATTGGGGTTTCTATACTTAGTATTCTATATAACCTATAGTTTACACGAAATAATACCATTTTAGATTCACTAGGCCTATTTAATTGATCAAAAGTGTTCTATTTTTATGCATGAGTGTTCTAATCGACCAATTTCATCATAATATACGGTAATATAAGGTTTTACGATGATCAAAACGTATAAACATATACATGCAATTACATACACAAACAATATCGTTATATACCAATATCTTACTAAAGAAGAAGAATCTCCACGATCAGACCACATGCGTGTGTTCACTGCGACGAGGTGATGATTCTGCCCAGTCGCCGCCGCCGTCCACTGCAACTGGAAAGTTTGATGTCACCACCTAAAGACGCTTCTTGTTGAGAGCTTTCCAATGGTACCCTTGGTTTCAACAATGGCCGCCTAAAAACCCTCCAAAAACTGCCTCGAAGTCTTCACGATTTACAAGCTCTACCGTGGGTTTCCGCCCTCTCCGCTACATATCACCGCCACGCAATGCTCCCACCGTGTTTCCCTCATCGGGTACTACCTAAATCACCCTTCATATTCACCATCAAACGCTAGAAAACTCAAAATCCAGTTGCTCCACCGTAAACCCATTTTTGGTCGTCTTCAACCGCACTGTTCCGGCGGTCATCCACTGTGTATAGGGGTGTTGTTCGAGTGCTGGAGGTGAGGAGAGCTTAGTTGGGTTGTTGGTTCGGAGTTAATAGTATCACTGGTGATGGGTGGTTGGCCGCGGTGAAGAAAGAAAAAGAAAAGAAAAGAAAGGAAAGAAAAATGGATAAGAAGAAGAGAAATGAATTGCTACCTGTTTTTTAAATTAAATCTTTCCATTTTGCAATTTAGTCCCTAGGAACTTAAGTTATGCAATTGAGTCCCAGTAGTTTCATTTAAACGAAATTGGGTTTATAAAAATTATAATTTGACCACAAATTTCTAAAATAATTAATAAATAAAATTCATAAAAATTAAATTAATGATAATATATATATAAATGAAATCATAAAAATTTCTAGGGTGTTACAGCCTCCCCTTCTTAAGAGAATATGGTCCCCAGATTCCTTGATTGCTTCGTTTTGTCTCGATATCCAACTATCCTGGGCTTGAGCTCGCCGTATCTCAGCATACAATTCTAGCTGCATACTTACTCCAGCCAGCCAAACTTTCCGCTTCAATATTACCACAACATTTGTTCTCAAAGCTTTTGTCACCATCATTCTTGTTAAGTAGGCCACTCTAGCTCTACGACTCAGTACATCCGCCACCACATTTGCCTCCCTAGGTGGTAAGAAATTGAGAAATCATAGTCTTCAAGGAATTCCACCCATCGGCGTTGTCTCATATTTAGGTCCTTCTATGATCTCAAATACTTGAGACTCTTGTGATCTGTATATACTTCAAAGGTGGCTCCATAGAGGTAATGTCTCCACTTAGACAACACAAATACTATTGCGGCTAGCTCTAAGTCATGAGTAGGATAATTCTCCTTATGTGGCTTGAGCTTTCGAGATGCGTAGGCAATGACTCATCCTCTTTGCATCAATACACACCCAAGCCCTTCCTTTGAAGCATTCGCATATACCACAAAACTCTCCAATCCTTCAGGAAGAGCCAGAACTGGGACAATTGTTAATCTATTCTTCAGTTCTCGGAAACTTCTCTCATAGTCATCATCCCAGTTAAATGGTTGATCTTTCTGAGTTAGCTTAGTTATTGGGCTAGCTATTTTAGAAAATTCCTATACAAACCTTCGGTAATAGCCAGCCAGACCCAGAAAACTACGAACTTCCATCACATTCTCAGGCCTTTTCCAATTAAGTATCGCTTCTATTTTAGATGGATCAACTTCCATTCCATTCCAGGATATGATGTGTCTAAGAAACGATACCTTCTCTATCCAGAATTTGCACTTACTAAACTTAGCATATAACTTATGCTCTTTTAAAGTTCTCAGAACTAAGTGTAATGCTAAGTATGTTCTTCTCGAGACTTCGAGTATACCAGGATGTCGTTGATGAAAATAACCACAAACTTATCCAGATATGGTCGAAATACTCGCTGCATTAGATCCATAAATGCTGTCGAGGCATTCGTCAGACCAAATGGCATCACCACAAACTCAACGTGACCATATCATGAATTAAAAACAGTTTTTGAAATATCATCCTCTCTAATCTTTAACTGGTAATACCCCTGCCTTAAGTCTAACTTTGATAGTGACCTTGTTTAACTCCCTCTAATGTATGCACATTCTCAAAGACCCATTATTCTTCTTAACAAATAGCACTAGGGCTCCCTAAAGAGATGTGCTGGGCCGTATAAATTTCTTTTCCAGCAGCTCTTGAAGCTGATCCTTCAGTTCTTTCAATTCTGCTAGTGCCATTCTATAGGGAGTTTTGGATATCGGTGTGGTTCCTAGGAAAGTGTGAATAACAAATTCTATCTCCCTATCCGGAGGTAATGAGTTTTAACTCTTCCGAAAATACTTCAGGGTATCCAGCTACTACCTTTACCTCTTTGATTATGGCCACATCTCGGGGCTTATTAATAAGATAGGCCAAAAATCCCATCCGCCTTCCTTCAAAATTCTTCTGGCTTCCAACGCTGACACGATTGGTAGTGGGTGATTTTTATCCATTAGTTGGTGGGTTGGTACCGACATCTTATTTCCAAGTGTCATACACTTCGTGTAACAGTTCACTTGAGCTTGATGTCTATACAACCAATCCATACCAAGAATCAAATCATATCCTTGAATAGGAATTTGAATAAGATCGGCTGAGTATATCTCACCTCTTATCATGATCAGACATTCCCAATATATAGTATCAGCAGTCAATCCCACTCCTAATGGTGTTAGAACTTCTATTTGGTATGCCAGAGTCTCAGGTGATTCATTTATCTTTTGCAATAATAAGGTAGAGACAAAAGAATGGGACGCGCCCGGATCATACAAGGCATTACCAGTAATTCCAAAGATTGAGATCATACCTTCGACCACCTCATTTGGGTCGGGTGCATACTCTCTTGTTAAGGCATAAGCGCGAGCATGCACTTTCTGCTTCCCTTTTCCTCATACTTCTTGCTTTCCTTTTCCGCCAGTAAGTGCTGGCCCTTTCCTCTTGGGGCAATCTCACAAAAAGTGTTGATTACTGCCATATCCTACGCAATTACCCTGCTTCAACAACAATCAATTTTTTTGTGTCCTGATTTCCTACAGAATTCACACTGTTTCTGACCCGCACCTTGGGCAGGGTCTATTACCCTTCCAACTTTAGGTGCTCGAGGCATAGCGCTTCCCAATTGTAATTTAGGTTGCTTTCTTCCCGCACTACTTTGTCCTCCAGGGTGTGGCCTTGCTTTTCGATTTCTTTCTTCAATTTTATGGATTTCCTATAATTTCGACTCAAACTGCAGTGCTTTGTTCACTGCCATGTTCAAGTTGGGCAGATAAAAAAGTGCCAGACTTCGCCGAAGTTCTGGCCTTAACCCCTGTACAAACTGTCGAATTTGTTTGCTCTCGTCTTCCAACACCAACGGAGCATATTGAATTAACCGACTAAATACTGCCTCATATTGACTAACCGAATGGTTCCCTTGAATCAAACTCATGAATTCTCGTTCTCTTGCCTGCTTGACCACCAAAGGAACGTATTTATCTAGGAATTCTAGAATGAATTCTCTTAGGTTCTGAGGGTTCCTGCGGCAATCCATCTCCAATCAATCATGTTCCACCAATTGTTCACAAAGTCCTCTAGGAGAAAGGTAGCATATCTAATCTTCTGCTCATTAGGATACCATAGTGTGTTAAATATCTTTTCCAAACTTTCAACCCACATCTCAGCCTTCTTGTCATCAGGCTCTCTAAAGAATTTAGGGGGTTGGAGCTGTACAAATCGTTCTAATGCTTGTCCGTCAGTACCCTCATCGTCTGCCCCTGCTCTGCCTTCTCTAGCGGGGCCACATCGCCGACCCTATTTCCTTTTCGGGTCCCCATGCTCGGCAGATTGATTTATGGCTGACTGATCCAATGGATTGGATTGTGAACCTTCTTCCTCAGGCCATGACTGCTGATAGACAGGCTCTCTCTGTCTAATGTTTCGAGACGCGATGCCTCTCCAGCCAGGCGGTCTTCCCCTACGACCTCATCTTGCCAGATAGCGTCAACACTCCCACGTGATACCATCACAAGTTATATCTTTCTCTAAGTTCATACATGTGATCATTTTATTGCAACAACACCCAGATCATTATCGACTCTCTCGGAACACAAGTCACAACACACATATAGAAAACATGTACAAAACAGTTAAAAATCAAACTATATAAAGCAAACAATACTCAAATAAGTTACAGCCGAGAAAATTCTATTCATACATATAAGCTAGCGTGAGTAGTTACAACCGAGTATTTACAATTCAAAATTTCAAAAGGGTCACGCGATCAATATGCCTAGTTATAAAAAAATTGACAAGGTAATATGGGTATCATCCCAGAGTTAGATAACCTAGCCGAATTAGTAGTCTAACGGTTAAAGCTGTGATATATGCATATGTACATAGCTACGTCTTATATATACTAACAAGGCGCTCAGTCTCAGTCCTCTTCATCTATGATGACTGACTCGGCATCTTTCTCTTCTTCATCGACCTCCACAATCTCGTCATCCTCAGGGGATGTATCCACCAAAGGGTCTAACCCGATAAAGTCGTCATCATGTGGCACATCATTAAGGAACTCTAGCCCAGCTACGTCATCCTTGGGTGGTTTATCCACTAAAAACTCCTGCACCGGGTCTATCTCCGGATCCTCATCACTCGGGTCTTCCTCCTCAGGATCTTCTTCTATAAGGTCCTCCTCAGCAACGTCCTCAACAGGCTCTCTGGCAGGAACCTTATCAATATGGATACCTTGATCATGTCCCTGCTCGGGAGGGGGTCGAATCCCTGATGGCCCTGCTCCAGTATCAATCCCTACTCCAAATCCTATAACCTGATCTATAGCGCTGCCATAATAGGCTACTATCACCTTAACCTCCTCCATGATGGCCCGGATCATATCTACATTCCTCCTAGGATCAAACTCTAATATCCTAAAGGTTTCTTCCATCTAGAAACGTATGGCCCTAAGCTCCTCAATCTAGGCCTCTGCTATCTTAACACGTACCATTTCTCTTTCTAAATCCCCTTATAACCTGTCCAATATGTAGCTCTTAACACCCATTGCCGATCTCAGATGATAGGCCTCAGCCTCTCTATTCATCAAGTTCTCTCTCATGTCACAAAAACTCTCTTGAAGGATCTCACACATCACTTTTAGTTTTCCCTTCTCAGCTTCCGAAGCTCTAATTTTCTCCTTTAAAGCTTCTACAGTTTCATCCTCCTCCATTGGTCCTTCCCATCTCGATGTCCATTCCCCCTCCTGCAGTCATAACTTTCCTTCGTCAATATTGAACAAATCAGATTCATCTTAAGTCCCCAAAATACACAACACTTTCTCAATATATACAGATTACTTAAAGGTCGTATCCTAGGATCTTGTCCTAGTTTAGCTCGGGTTTCCAAACCTAAGCTCTGATACCACATGTGGTGCCCCCTCTCGGGATAACACCTAAGCTGAGGTACTATTCCAGTTCATTCCTTAAACATGCATCAATAAAATCAATAGGCCTATAAATTTTTTCACAAATTCTCAACAATAACATCAACAACATCACAACCTTACAACATACTTAATCCAAATGCGGAAGCTATATCAGAGTGCTAAATACCATAATGAGAAGTTCAACAGCATTCAAACCAAAAGGTCGTCACTAGTACTAAGATTCATACTTACAAACCACAAGTATAACAGTACTCATGACATATTACAACATCTCTAAACAAAACAACCCAAAGCGCAGTCATACATTCATATACACAAATAGGCTTCAGTACAACCATCTCTACCAGGTTTGTCAGTCCTCATGTTCTTCTATCTCATACCTGTCTGAGTAAGGACGAGTAATACATGAGGGTGAGTCATAAGGACTTCGTGAGGATAGCGTAAAGCAATACATAGCCAGTTGAAAATCAAGGTACATAGATAACAATCAATGATAGTTTAGTATAAGATGACAAGTTACTGCCAAAAAGAACATCAAAGAAACCAAGTTACAAATAATTGCTAGATCGAAAACTGTGACCGTCGGCTCTACTGCTTGTTCGTCTCCATCGATCCTTCTCGAGAGGTTTAGGGACATCTCAACCGATCACAGTCAGGAGGTATAAATGTGGCTTGTTTGCCCAGAACATCAGCCCGATCTAGACTGGGATCCACTCCAGCCTTATTGCTCTATGAGCATAATAAAATTACAAGAATAGCAAACCCAACACTTATGCAAGTCAATAAACCAAATAAAAACATACATATCAGAACATCCTTGTCCCTCCATAACAGTTCAATAACCATTCAGTAACAATCAGTTTAGTAGCTCGAGCATGACAACTCGGCAATACCAGTAGCTCAAGCATAACAGTTTGGCAATAATAGTAGCCCAAGCATAACAGCTTGGCAATAATAGTAGCCCAAGCATAACAGCTTGGCAAGGCAATTGGCCTAACAATTCTCCTGTACACATACCTTTCAATTTGATCAATCAATCAATCAGTTGCCAATAGGGCAGAACAATGAACTTTACAATACGATTCTAATAATGCCATCATGGCAGACCACAAGATACGGTACAGGTTCAATTTGAACAATAACATACAAAATGATGAAATGTTCAAGGTGAGAATAGTAACAATCGATTGATTCAAAGTAGTTTTGATACACGATTGACACAGTAAGATTCTCAAGTTCAACGATTAACAATATTTCATAGACGATAATCAAGTCATTGGAACCTCACAAGGTTCAATCACAATAAACGGTATCGATAGTCAAGAGAATAGAACCTCACAGGGTTCAAAAATCAACGATAAATGATAACGATAGTCAAGAACCTTACAGGGTTCAGAAAACAATGATAAACAATAACGATAATCAAGACAATAGAACCTTACAGGGTTCAGAAAACATCGATAAACAGTAACAAGAATCAAGACAATAGAACCTCACAGGGTTTAGATAGCAACAATAAGCAATATCGATAATCAAGACAATAGAACCTCACAGGGTTTAGAATTCAACGATAGCATTGCTTTACTTAAATAAGTACCAAAGCGGTAGATCGTCACCTTAATTACGTTAACGGTGCAGTCAGACTCTACTGGTCCTCAGGGTCAAAACCTCTGTCACCTATTCAAAAGGTAACATTATATTAAAATCTATGTTCAACCCTAATGATCATTAACACTTAGAATCATACAAGCAACAACCCCGAATCTGAGCTATTATCATATTCATATGTTGGTTAGGGTTTGATTCGATATTACTGCACTAAACATACCATTAGTATAAGATATATAGACGTATATGGAATTTTCTTATACATATAGTCTCATAATGATACTCGATATTGATCATAATAATCCAATTATCAATAAAAATCCAAGCTTTTGTCGATTAAATCCCGATTACATAAAATTAGGGTTTCTATACTTAGTATGCTGTATAACTTATAGTTTACACAAAATAATACCATTTTGGATTCACTAGGCTTATTTAATAGATCAAAGGTGTTCTATATTTATGCATGAGCTTTCTGATCAACTAATTTCATCATAATATACAGTAATACAAGGTTTTACGATGATCAAAAAGTATAAACATATACATGCAATTACATACACAAATAATAATGTTATATACCAATATCTCCCTAACGAAGAAGAATCTCCATGATCAGACCACATGCATTGTTCACCGCGACAAGGCGATGATTCTTCCCAGTCGCCGCCATCGCCGCTACCAAAAGTGGTAAATGTGTTGATGTGGCAAGAAAAGTTGCCACGTAATATCCCATGTAGGAGAGAGGATGATGTCTGGACTGGTATGGCGTCACATGGTGCCAAATCAAATGCCATGTAGACTCGAGCTGCTGTCAGATGACTTTCGGGCTCAATTTGTCCTCAAATTGCCAAATTTCAGGAGGTGCTATACCAATCTTGCGGCCTAAAAAGATAATGTTGAAAATTGCTAGTAGGGTATAGTTACATGACTAATTTTGTAATTTTACCTTTATTTTAATTGTAATTAGCAAAAATTATGACTGATCAATCCATAGCATTATACGTTCGTAACATAAATGAATACTTATGCATTATCTGTAGAAAAATTAATATATTTATAAAAAGGAATGATCATCAGTTACAGATTGATCGTAGAAAAGCTACAAGAACATTAATTTCGAATTTAGTTTGGACAATTTTGTATCCAAAGCTAAAAATTTATAACATCAACTATGAATTTGCCGTAATTGATTCCCTAGTTTTTTTCTAGTGTATCATCACTTCCACCTCACCTAGAAATTGGTTATTCATTCACTTTCATTATGTGTTCTTATACGCACATATATATATACATATACATATCATTCACCTTCATCTATATATGACATATAATTAGATAAATAATGCCCTGGACAATAATAAGAAACCTTTCGAATTTTGTTGTCGCCATTAAAATTATTTTTTCCAACAATGTTTTTGACATTTGAAGACATTTCTTTTTGCTATATTTCAACTCTCAACACTGAAAAAAGTATTTGAAATTATTTTTATATAGAAAATGCGATCATGGTTGCTAGTCTCTCCATATATAAAGATGGCTAGAAAAGCTTATAAAATGACAATTTTTTCAATCCACATTTTTTCCCCCTCGCAATGGCCATAATCACATAACAATATTTTATTATACTATTTTCTCTTTTTTTTATAAATATATTACATTTGTACATATTCAAAATTTCAAATCTTATCAAGAGTAGTAAATTATAATGACAATTAAATTAGGGGCAAAAATAGGAAATTTACACAAAAGTTTGCTAGTGTTATCATATTCCATCCAAAACTCCAACATGTATAGTTTTGGTAAATATTGAATTTTAAGAGGGGACATTTTTGGTAAATTAATATAGTTAGATGGGAAAAAATTGATAATTTTATTATTTTAGAGGAAGTGTAGGTATAATGAATATAAAAATCAAATTCCAAACCTCAAGTGTATTATTGTAATATTTACCCAGTTCAGTTTTACTTATATTTTCTGATACACTGGAAGAAGAAAGTTGAAACATCATTAATCAAGCTTTTTTCTTGGAAAAATGCAAAATTAGTCCACTAACTATTGCCTAATGTGTAAGAAAGACATTAATGATTCTCAATTTTAAAATATACCCACCACATTTTGAAATTCACCACATTGAGACCAATTTTCTACAATTTAAGTCCCTTTAGCTAGAAAATTGCATGAATTGCACTGGAATGTTGCACGCTTCACTCACGTGACCCCAAAATTAGGGGAATCTTGCCACGTGTCGCTGGAAAGACATGTCGCCATGCCCAGTTAGGTGGCCACGCCATGTTAGCTGGCCACATGCACACTTGTGCCACCGAAATGCCACATCAATTAAAAAATCCTCGCCACCTCAGCACTAGTCAGCTAAGGAATAAAAAAATAATTTAAAATGGAAGAAAAACTAAAAGAAAAAAAAAGTCAAAGCCTGCCCTAAATAAAAAAAACAAAGTGAATGAGAATTGCAAATCAAACCCCCGAAAAATACCAAGTTTGAAAATCCTCGTTTCCAAAAGCCCTCATTTTGAAATCTCAAATTGAACAAAATATCCAAAAGATTTAGTCTTTTGTGAACTTTTACTTGATCCAACTGATTTAGAGTGAGGATTGTTGAAGGAAACAGCGGAGAAGCAGGGGAGATGGTCTTTCAACGATCACAACGGCATGTTGGTTTGCCCCCTTTCCTATATGGTGAGCCTGTGCGTTTATGGGTTTGTTAATATTCTTGGTTTGAATGGTCGTCCAGTTTTAAGTATAAACTTAGTCAACATGGTCCATGGGTTATTTGTTCCATACTATTAGGTTTTTTTATTGTTAATGCATTCTTTTTGTGTTCAGATATTTAGTAATAGTTTTTATTTGATGGTTTGTTTACTTTTAAGTAGAAGATTAGTAAAGTGGTCCCTCATTTGTCTTTTTCATACTATGAGCTAGGGTGTTTTATCGTTAATGACTTACTCTCTCACTGTTGGTTCAGTCAGCTAATTGAATATTTAATTTATTATTGCTCTGACAATGTGGACCATCAAAGGTCAAAAAATGCCAGATTCCCCTTTTTTTTTTTTTTGTACTCTTTGTTTGTGTTTGTTGTGTTTGGAATCTATATGTGGTCCCATGTGTATTTATTTTATTTTATATTATTTTCTTTCACTTGAATGTGGCCCCAAACTTTATTATTTATGTTTTCTTTTTATGCATCTACTATTGAAGATTCTCAAACAAGTACAGTAATAGTTGCTATGTATTATGGGGGTCAATTCTTGCTTGTTCCATAGGCTAAATATATTAGGGGAAGTGTTGCTAAATTTGATTATGTATCTACTAAGGAGATGAACATAGGTGAATTGGATAGCTTGAAGGTAGACAAAAGTAGGAGATATTACATGAAAAATGAATAATGGTTTCAAGCTAGTGAGGGATAGTAATGAGTTCAAAAGAATTGCATGGATCATGTGAGGAGAAATAGCAGGCAGGTTGATGTTTATGTTGATGTTGTAGTTTTAGAGACTTCACATGTGACAAACCATACAAATGTGACAAACCTTGAGCTAGATAGTACTCCTTGAATGCTTCTAAATCCATTGAACCCGTAGAAGAAATACAGCAAACTGAAGTGGATTTAGGGTTGGATTTTGAGGATTTGGGGCATGAAAATGATATACAACAGTCTGAATCACCTGTGAATAACTTAGTAGGTAATTATGTGGGTTTTGACACCCAAAAGAAGGAAGCTAGTTTAAGATTAGGAGCTGAACATGATGAAACTATAGGGACTTAATACCAAAATGTTCAAATTAATATAGGCAATGATGATACTATACCCGATGACAACAATGATGACAGTGAGGGCAGTGATGATGGTGACTTTGACACTAATAATGCTAGTAAGAGTGAAGATTTAGCTGATATATCATTTGAAGAAAATGTTGATCTTAATGAAGAATGGGTAGGAAGTGATGAATGTAGAGCTATGAGTGGGGCTAAGGAAGATAGTGATAGTGCTGGGGGAGTGATAGAGAGAGTGATGGTGAGAGTGAGAGTGAGAGTGAAGATAACATTGTTTGGGATAGTGAGGATGAAGTGGATAACATAACCTCTGATGATGACCAACCAAAGCCTGCTAACCTTATCTTTAATTCCAATTGAACTAGAGACGAAGTTCAAGGATAAGAATGAGTTTAGAAAAGCCATCCATGTAGAAGCTATTCAGAGCATGTGAAATATTAAGATAAAAATATGATAAGAACATAATGTATGCCAAATGTGAAGAGGAAGAGTGTCAGTAGAAGATTCATGCTTACAAAGTGAAGGATAAAGCCACTTTTTAGGTTTTAACATATAATCTAACACATAAATGTAAGCCAACGTTTGAAGTCTCTAATCTAAAATCTAGTTATTTAGCTAAAAGATTTATGAACAAGTTGAAAATTGACCTAAAAAAATCAACTAAGGGCTTTAGGCTTGAAATAACAGAAGAGGTAAAGGTTGGGGTGAGGAAAGCACTAGAGATGATCGACAGAAACCCTGCACTACATTATTCTAAGTTATGGGACTATGGAGCTAAGTTGAGGAGAACTAATCCAGGCTCCACAATTATTCAGGGGATAGATGATACCTTTGGGTCTAATACATTCAGTCACTTTTACTACTGCTTTGGTGAATGAAAAGGGGGTTTAAGGCTGGATGTAGGGAAATCATAGGTGTAGATAGGTGCCACCTTTCTGGACCTCATAAAGGTGTCCTCTTAACTGCTGTTGGGATTGACCCCAACAACAAGCCATACCCTATACCATATATAGTTGTTTCAAAGGAGGCAGGGATTATGTGGATATGACTCTTGACATATTTGAAGCAAGACTTGAATATTCAGAGGCCATATGAGTTCACATTCATGTCTGACAAGCATAAGGGCCTCATTCAAGCCTTTTAAGATGTCGTTCCGTTTTATGTCAGACATGTAATGAAGAGCTTCAATAATGCTGGTTTCAAGGGATTGGAGTTCAAAGATACTCTTTGGAAAGCTGCCAACAACATAACAATGTGCCAATTCAAACAAGCAATGAAAGATATGGCAATCTTGGACCCAGTTGCAACTAATGCTTTAGTGACAAGCCTCCATCATAGTGGAACAAGTCACATTTCACACCAGTGTCAAAGTATGATATGGTGTTGAATAACTTTTGTGAATCCTTCAACTCTATTATGCTTTATGCTAGAGAGAAACCCATACTTACCATGCTTGAGTGGCTAAGGGAATATCTTATGACAAGGCTGCAAAAAAACAGAGACAAGGTTGCCAAGTCTTGGAGGGGTGAGATATGTCCTTCAATTAGTGATATAATTGATGAGAATGTGAAAACCTAGCTGACTATATATCCAAGAAAGCTGATGACACACACTACTAAATCACACATATATATGGAGGCCAATATTATGTGGATTTGGAGTTATGCACCTGCAGTTGTAGGAGGGAGGATCCTGTGTAGTATGTGGATAGATATTACAGTGTGGAGTGCTGCAACAAAGTTTATGAGCATGCGATCATGGGAATCAATGGTCAAGAGCTATGGGTGAGACTTTGTATATACCTAATTTGCCACTAGATTTTAGACTATAGAAAGGAAGATCAAGTAGGGCCAGAAGAAGAGATGTGGGTGAACTAGCAATAAAAGGAAAGAAAAGAGACAGAGGTAGGGCTAGGGTAGAGCAGCTAACCAAGGTGAAAAGAAGGCAAAAAATAGTGAAATGTGGCCACTATAAAATTGGAGGGCATAACTCAAAGACCTATCCTCTTAGGGAAGTACAAGTGCAGCAAAATCTAGAAGGCATTTAACTCATTTTAATACGTAAGTTTGCCAATAAATGCTCATGTCCTGTTTCTGTTTTTTTGTATAAGTTAAGGGCAACAATGACACAATTGAGTTGAATGAATCTCAAATACTTCCATCACCATCAAGAGATAAGGTTTATTTGGAAATTCAAGTTTAAGTCTAACCTTAAATTTTAAGTTATAGTAAACTTTCTTTTAATTGGGACTTGCATATGTGATTTGTATAGGTTAGGGGTAACATTGACACATTTGACATGCGTGAGCCCGAAAGAGTTGTAGTTTCAGCTAGAGATGAGGTTCAATATAACTTGTATTAAGATATTCGACATATATTTAAGTCGCAACTTTAGTTTTAGCTTTTGTTTTACTTTTAGACCCATTTTTTTAACTTTCAATTATTTATCTTATATAGGTTAGGGCTAGTAATGAGTCAGATGATGGATTTGAGTTGGGAGAACTTGTAGCTGCAGCTAGAAAGAAATTGGAGGTGATGAATATAAGTTAAATTTTAAGTTCAAGTTATTAATTTCTATTTAAGTTATAGTTGTAGTGGTTTAAGTTCCTAATATTTTTTGCTATACTTATCAGGTGAGGAGAAGAGTTGCACAACAAAAAGAAGGTTATTCAAGTCAAACAACAAGCAATATACAGAAGAGGAGTAAGGTATGCCATGTTTATAGTTGAAGCAATATCTACAATTTGTTTATATAATGTCTAACAATTTTTCAAAAAATCTTTCTCAGAAGATAATAAGGGAATCCTCACATCAAGCCCCATCCAAGGTTCTAGGCCCGAGTATGTACCAATAGTTGCAGCTTTCACAAAAATATGGCCCTCAAGCCTCTCAAACTATACCAACTTAAGCATCTAGCTTTAGGAAAAAGAAACATGTCATCCTGAATGACCTAAATATAGCAATGGACAACATAAATAAAAGGAAGAATAGAGCTGGAAAGAGGAAGAAAAACTGAATATTTTATTTGTACTATGGTCCACTTTTTTATCTATTGAACGTGCAATTTTCAGGGACAATGTTATTTAGGCTTAGATAAATAATCTATAGAGCTAAACTCAGACATCTTTTGTCAAGCTCATTGGTTTTTGCAAGTGAAGGAACTTTTTTTAAAACTCTACTATGACATTTTGCTGGATGATGTGGTTCAATGAAATTAAATTGTTTAAGTTCCAAATTTGTGTTGGTAAATTGAAGCTTTTTTACTGCTTTAAGTGATTAGGACTTCTATTTCTTAATATTGCTTCCAGTTCACGAAGGGATGCTTTGCTAGTTTGGTAGCTTTGTGCAAACTTTTGATAACTTAGATTTTGAGTTTTGGTCAAGTTTTCCTCAAATGATTTGAGTAGGTGCTGGGACTTGTTTTAAGCATGTTTTCATTCGATATGAAGAGGTTTCATCAAGCCAATAAACAAATAATTACATGAACTATTAAACATTTCAATTTATTACAACCAACTACTATATTCACTAGATAGATAACTTGAAATTACGCCGACTTAGAACATATAGAAAACTAAAACCTACTACTCTAAACTAACTCCATCAAGCGCCTAAAGACACACAGACTTCAACACTACACATATTACGCAAAACACCTACAATACATTCAATTCACAACTAAGCCAAAAAAGTGCACAGCAAAACCAAAATACCACTACAGCTACTACCGAAATCTGGCCCCTCTTCCTCATTCTTGCCATTTCAACATGTATCATGTTTATTCTATGAAGAAGACTTGTAATTATACTTATTGATCTTAGACACATAGATGGGTTTGCCCATTGGAGAAAACCATACCTATTTCTTGAAAAAAAAGTAGAAAATAGTTGATAACCAAACTTTAATCTTAGGTTCTAATCATAATTTTTTAGAACATCCAGACTTTAAGCCAGTATCTTACCTGATGTGGATAAGAATGGAACCTCTTGCCTAGATTAAGCTTGGTCCAAGATGTTCTCACCTGCATCTTCAACCCAAAGTAACATTGTAGAGGTTCAAAGGGTTTTGTAGATAATGTGGGGGAAGACTTCGCCATTGTCATAAGTCAATTTGGAGAAAGCTTTGGTTGACAATACGCTATAAGATTTGGGGGAGAAGAAAAACTGGGAGTTTATAGATTTATGTGGCATTAGGGACTGGAGAACCCATGAAGAAGAAGAAGAAGATGAACCCTATATTTATTTCTGCCAACATTACATCACATGGTGTTGAGGTGGCGAGGATTTTTTAATTAATGTGGCATTTTGGTGGCATAAGTATGCACGTGCCGGGCTAACGTGGCATGGTCCCCCAATTGGTATGGTGGCATGTCTTTCCGACGACATGTGGTGAGATTCCTCTAATTTAGGAGTCACGTGAGTGAGGTGTGTGATATTTTGGCACAATTGACACAATTTTTCGGCTAAAAGGACTTAAATGGAAAATTGGACTGAGTGTGGTGAATTTCAAAATATAGTGGGTATATTTTAAAATTGAAAATCATTAATGTCCTTTTTGCGCATCAGGCAATAGTTAGTGGACTAATTTTGTATTTTCCCCTTTTTTTTCAAAAATACATAGAAATAGGCGGATAGATATTAAAAGTATTTAGATTACATGACATTATGAACTCCTAATTTAACCAAAATGTTGGATGAACCTTTAATTTATTCTCTTTGTAGATTTCCAACTTGATGAATTCAGCTGAGATCATCCAACAGTCAAAAAAGTCGACTATGAAGATTCTCGTGCCTCAATTCTCCCATCAAAAGGCCTTCACAAATAATAGTTACTTGTTCGGCACCAGTGATAGAAAAGAGATTGGTTTGGTGGTGGTCAAAGGTTGAAGACATCAGTTCCCCTTGACATTGATTTTAGTGGCCAACAATCTGCTATGATTCAATACCTATAGCTATGGCCTATAAGTGAAATTCATTTCACGTACAACAATTATGAAAAACACAAAGGGCACACAAACTGAAAAGCATAGAGAACTGCACTTCCATTAGATGAAGCAATAGATCATTATAGTTACATGACGTTGCTGCCTCAATCAAGGTTCACAGGAACGGTTGTGGAAAATGGAATAGAGACTACCATTCCAGTTCAATTACAATGTCACGAAATGGTCGTGAACGTTCTAAGCATTTTATAGTTTAAATTATTCAAAAATTTCAAAATATATCCAAAAGAATATTAAAACATATAAAATTGTTTAATAGTGCTAGTATTAGATCATTAGCATAATTTTATGTACTATAAATTGATTTACGTTTCATAAAGCTTTGTTAAACAGCACTGATGATAATATTTAATCTTTCATTCAATTATTCATGTAATGCCCCCACTCGGCACAGCACCCAAGCTAAGGCGTCACTCAATTTAGTCTTAAAATATATATCAAATGATAGCTAAGGAACTTGAAATTTAACCAACTTAAAGGAAATCAACTTGCACAAACCCAAAATATCACTTCTCAGCACAATATGTACAACCCAGTATCTTAGGTTTCATACAAACATTCTCACAACATCTCTTGGATAGCTGTCTCGATCAAGTGTGGACTACATGTACAATCAAAACACCTAGTCTATTGTAAAATAACCCTTCAACCAAAGCATGAGTCCTTACTTCTCACGTAGACCTGTCTGGCAAAAAAAAAAATAACATGGAGAGTAAGTCCTAAAGACTTAGTGAGGGAGAAGAAAATGATAAGATTCGAAGGAAAGCTATTGAGATACAACAATTAATAAACAAATTCAGTAATAAACAAGACTTTTCAATATGAATAAAATTCGGTAATAAGCAAGAATTTTTAGCATGATCAACATAGTACATGACATATATGATATCAAACTTGACAAACTGTTGGTTATTCCGACCTGATTATTCCCAGATCAAATTATAATTGCTAGTACTGGGCGTCGGTATAGCATAAATAAAACTTTCTTATTACTCCATTGCTCGAGCACTCAACTCAGCAGGTATCAACTTGTTATATCGCATGGTCAGTCACATGTCGGATCCCGTCACTCATAGTCTGCTACATCTAGTTACCTATAAGTCAGGATCATAGGTGGATACTAGCCTTAAGACCTGTATCAATTGGCTCGTTCCACCCGACCATCTTTCGGACCTAGTCCTTGGGCCTAAACCCCCCATGGCGTCCCTTCGGGTGGAAACCCCCCACGGCGTCCCTTCGGGTGGAAACCACCCATGGCGTCCCATGAGTTGGAAACCGCCCATGGCGTCCCATTGGTTGGAAAGATATAATGCCAACATATAAGAATTTAATCTTTAAAGCAATAAACACGAGTAGATCCAAATAAAGTCTAGAAGAGGTATATACTGAAATCCAGAGGTGCTAATGGAGACAGATTTAAGAGAGGCCCCCACTGGACATGCCCTATCAACTAGTGTGGCTTTTTCCTCGGCCCGGCACATATTTTATAGTACTGACCAAACAACATATTTAAGAGAGTTGAGATTACAACAAGGTACAAGTTTGGAACAAATAGGATACAAAATATAGTGGCCGGCAAGGCCATTTCGGGTTACAAAATGAATTAAGAAGAGAAACACAATAGGTCCTTAGATTGACTAGATTTCTTGAACAACCAAGCTAACCAGTAAAATGGGATCAGCCGACAAGGCTGCAAGGTACAAGGGACAGAAAATGAATAATATAATAAGAGTTTGGACACCAGAACAAAAGCAAGTAATAGCCCACACAGGGTGTACACATCAGAGCAGATAGTAATCAAGATTTCAAATAATGTACGGATTTTCAACAAGTACGATATAGAAATAGAAATACTCACAGGTGTTTATCACAATAATCGATAAGTGCGAGAAATGTGCCAGATTGGTAGACTCTTATAGGGGGTATACAAGTCAATTAACAGATAATAGGCAATAAATAAAATCTCAAACAATTCACGAATTTCAATAAACACGAGTTAGTTACAGTTCAGAAACAAGAACCCTCACAGGGGTTCATCACAAGAACAAATAGATATATTCAAGGCCAAATTGGCAGACCCTCACAGAGGTATACAAAATAACACCCAGGTGGTTAGACCCTCACAGGGATATATATGTCAATTAATAGATAACAAACAGATTCTGAACAGTTCATAGATTTCAGCAAATATAGTTCAGTGTGATACAGAAACAGAAAACCCTCATAGGGGTTTATCCCAATAACAGATAATTGAAAGAAGTGCCAGGTTGGCAGATCCTCACCTCTATAGTCTCAGAAAACTACAACCACAATCGTCAGTCTACTGGTCTGTGGCACCTACTCCTTCATCACCTAACCAAAAAAATAAGTTCAGAATCAAATCTTTATTCAACCTCGATAACCTTCAATAATTACAGTCTTACTATTAAATGTTCTAAAATTGAGAGCTATTCTCTAATATTAACATAGTACTAACATAAGACATAATGCGGTCCTTATTTATAAATTAACCTCATATCATATTCTAAACCAACTATAACAGGCCAATTAGCTTAATAACCCAATTATTACCATTTAGGTCCTAAATTCATAAAATTAGGGTTTTCTCTTCTAATTAACTTGATAATTCCCAATATTTTCATAAAATAATATAATCAAAGTTGACTAAACTCATACTGGCATATGCATATATTAAGTCCTAGTTCCATATCATCTCAAATTACCCAATTATCAATTCTCGAGTCCCAATTCACAAAACGAGGGTTTTTCCACCTAATTAACCTAATTAATCAAGACTATTACACAATATGACAAAATTTAGGTCCATTAACTTATGTAATTATATGCATGTCCCAATGCTTTCAATTAAATTGCGTGTTCTTCCAAATTATACAAAAAGTTGCAAGGCTTAGAAGGTATATACATTTATATGTATACAATTTAAATCCATTTTCATTTTTACCCAATTTCTTGTTATTGAAATGTAATCTCGACGATCAGACTCCGTGCATGCGACCACCACGTCGAGATGAACAAACTGTCCTAGGCCACTGCAGTCGGAGTTGGTCACCGCCACCACTAGAAGATGCTCCTCAACTCCACGAATCAAACCTCAAACAATTTTTGATTCCAACGTCATTTGGCCGGTTAATTGGCCAAAAAATTGAAATCCCGCTACCAATGCAGCCGCTCGATTTTCTTCCCATTTCTTCGCCCTTGGTGGTCTATTTTAGATGCTCAAGCTACCATTGTGATCCTTGAGCTAAGGCTACAAAACTCACTACTCACAACCAAGATTCAGTCGTCGGAGATAAGAGACCCATCACTATCGCCATGGCTGAGTTTTCGAGTTCAATTTTCAACTACTACACTGGTTAGTTTTGGAAAAAAATGGTATTTTTGAGATCTTTGTTCAGAGATGAGTAAAATGTTGTATAATATGGTGGGTTTTGTCATTCACTTAAGAATGTTACAGGAGGAGAAAGATGATGGCTGCGTATGGAAATTTGAAGAAAATGAGGGGTGGAATTGCTATATAAAAGGCTATTTTCTAAAATCACAGATTAACCTCCAAAAGTTCTTCTTAGTTTTCCAATTAAGTCCTCCAAAGTTAGAATCAACTTCAATTAAATCCCTCAACTTAATGAGTGCCTCATATTCACACCTTTGACCAAAAGTATTTCTAATTGGACCCTCAAAACTATTAAATGTTTTGAATCAAACTTTTTCTTGTTTACATTTTGACCCCAAAACTTTTGAAGTTAAATAAAATTTAATAAAAACTTATAAAAATATTATTAAATGAATAGTACCAATAATACAATTCCTAAGGGTGTTACAGATCTCCCCTCCTAAAAAGAATCTGGTCCCTAGGAGAATCTTCAACTTGGAGACTTTGATTAACAGTGGCGCATGTACAATCTCATTCCTAGGTTACCACGATCAAATGTTAACTCATCGCATAGCCACATCAAACATCATTCAATCCCTAATGACGTTTGTTTCACTAAGATCTTTAAAAATCTTTGCGATCTAGGTTTTCTTAACCAATACGTTTTTACTAAGGCATGTGGTGCCACCTTATTTTTAGGGTTGTCTAGAATCGCAAAATCATGATTTCGTTATCTGTTGTCACTTAAAGTTTTCGCCTGATTTCTACAGTCAGACTTATAGGAAGTAAGTTAAACTATCCTAATAACGAGTTCAAAACCTTCTTAGCAATCCCACAAAAGCACTGATCATCTTATGCTTCTTTTCAATAATCTTATGCTTCTTTTCAATAAGGTAATCCTTATGCACATCATCACATCTCGTTTCTATACCCAAAAGATCTCAAATTTCACCATGATTGAGAGCATGGCATTATTTAATAGATCACAAAATCATTAGCAATAAGCGACTAATAACATCACAAGTTCATACTTACGTAACATTTACATCAAAGAGTAATCAGGCTCAAATTTAACATACAAAACTTCATAATAAGTCATACATTCCGAAGAACTAGCTATAGGTTCACAAATCCAAATATACTCGGTATGCCACGAACGATACTTCTGGTGCTCCTTAGACTCCGCCTGGGTATAAAGTCAAAATATGCAGTATCAGCCTGTCATCCGACATTCAAGAACTTAGACAAAACCTTAAGCTACATGCTTTCCTTTTCTCGCTAGTGTTAGACCCTTCCTCTTGGGGCAATTTTTCAAGAAGTGTTGGTCACTACTGCAACCTATACACTTGCCTTGCTTCTTTCAACATCCAGACTCCTCATGGTTAAATCCCTTGCAGAATCTACATTGTTTCCATGTCACCCCTTGAGCCAAATTTGCAATCCCGCCAGCTTCGACTGTTCGTTTATTAGGGCCTCCAATTTGCAGTTTTGGTTGTCTCCTCTTGGGGTTATCTTGTCCATCAAAATGCATTTTTTCTTTTCGGCTCTTGTCTTCAATCTTCCAAATCTCCTGCAGTTCTGACTCCAACTGCAATGCTTTATGTACTACCTGATTGAAGTTTGGCGCATCACAGGTGGCCAAACCCCATCTAAGTTCCGCCCGCAGTCTCTATAAAAATTGTCAAGTTTGTCAACTTTCATCTTCCAGTATATAGGGAGCATACTAAATGAATCGACTGAAAGCAGCCTCATATTAACTGACGGACTGATTCCCTTGAATCAAATTCATGAACTCTATTTCCCTTATCTGCTTGACTACTAGAGGAACATACTTATCCATAAACTCTCGGGCAAAATTTTCCTAGGTTATGAAGGTCCCTATAGTAGTCTATCTTTGATCGATCATTTTCCAGCAATTATGTGCAGAACCCTCCAGTAGGAAAGTGGCATATCGAATATTTTATTCATCAGGGTACCGTAGGTCCCAAATATATTTTCCAGGCTTCCAATCCACATTTCAGCCGTTCTGTTTCTGGCTCTCCTATAAACTTTAGGGGGCTCGCTTCACCCCCTAAAAGTTCTTCTTAGTTTTCCCATTAAGTCCTCCAGAGTTAGATCAACTTCAATTAAATCCCTCAACTTAATAAGTGCCTCACATTCATGCCTTTGACCAAAAGTATTTCTAATTGGACCCTCAAAACTATTAAATGTTTTGAAATCAAACTTTTTTCTTGTTTACATTTTGACCCCAAAACTTTTAAAGTCAAATAAAATTTAATAAAAATTTAAAAAAATATTATTAAATGAATAGTACCAATAATACGATACCTAGGGGTGTTACAATTCAAGAACACAATGAAAGTGAAATTGATATAATAAAACTATAAACATTAATAACAGAAAGAGTAGTAGATTTATGTACAAAATGTTGTAACATATCTTAGCATTTTTGACGAAATACATTAAGACAAAAATGTTTGAGAGTTATAATGGTTTCCAATTTTGCAAAATATAATCTAATAATTAAAATCTGTTGATCATTCTATATAAATTATAATTAATTATAAACGTTGAAGCCCGAGCTTGGACATTAGGGTTGACCCCCCAACACCGCCAACAAAAAAAGGAATGGAGCTGATCCCAAACCCGCTAAGATCGATATCACATCCGTGGCGGACTATATGGACTTGAACTTGACTTTGTGGTCGGACTTTGGAAGTCAAAGATCAGACACCAACTTTGTTGTAGGAGTGACATAAGAGTAGATTCATCGCATTTACCATTATCCCCTTCGTAGCACTCTCTGCATTAAATGCGAAAACATACGTCGTGCCCTCCAACGTAATATGCACCAGAGTTAAGTCATCCTAGTCGAGGGAGCAAAAATCAACCTGAAGCTGCAAGACTATAAATCCTCGAATCAAAATCAAGGCCCATGTATGCAAAATTAAGACTCTTTACCTTATATTTCCCTACTCATTTCCTCTCATCAACTCAACACTGACTTGAGATTTGGAGGCTTTCGCTAGAGGCACTTCCGATGAGCCTTACATTTGCTGCATTGTAGGTCAACCCATTTCCAATAGGAACGCCCGACCCACGTCTTCGCAGTTCTCCAACCTCGCAAATTTAAGCTTCATCAATAAATAATATGTTTTTCTTAATAAGATTTAAACTTTTTAAATTAAATATATATATATATATTTAATATATTAATTTTTCTTATATTATTCTTCTGTAGTTCTCTCTATAAGTTGAAAATTAAAATTTACATATAATGAAAAATATAATATTAAAAAGGGTAAATTGCATTTTTAGTCCCACAACTTAGGCTATTTTTGATTTTGGTCCCATTCTTTTGCACTTTCTCACATTGCGTCCCATAAGTCCATTTTTTTCTCAATTTAAGTCCTGAAAGGGGGTTCCGTCCAATAATTAACGAAGAAGTCACGTGCCACTCATGTGGCCATTAAAATTGTTGCTTTCTTGGTCCCATAAGTTAGGCCCGTTTGCATTTTTGGTCCCAACGATAGCTTCAATAAATTTTTTTGCAGAAGAAGAAAGAAAAATAGCTGCAAGTGAAGGTGCCATTTATTTTTGTGGCACATCGTCTTCATTGAAAACCTCATGGACAAATGAAAATCCAAAGAGGAGGTTTCATGGTTGTTCTTCCATGAATAATAGATGTGGTTTTTTTGTTTTGGAAAGTCCCTCAAATGTGTGAAAGAACAAGACAAATGATACTTGGGTTATAAGATGTTGAATGTAATGAAGAAAAATTGTTAAAACTTCAAAAACAAATTATTGGAGCTATCGTTGGGACCAAGAATGCAAACGAGCCTAACTTATGGGACCAAAAAAGCAACAATTTTAACGGCCACATGAGTGACACGTGACTTCTCAGTTAATTATTGGACGAAACCCCCTTTCAGGACTTAAATTGAAAAAAAATGAACTTATGGGATACAATGTGAGAAAGTGCAAAAGAATGGGATCAAAATCGAAAACGGCCTAAGTTGTGGGACCAAAAATGCAATTTACCCTATTAAAAATGATTAATCAGATATACAAACTTGTGGTATTTTAAACTTATATATTTATAATAAATAGATTATTTACGGTAAATATTAAGTAATTATTTAATTATTATAGAACTTCATATTCAAATACTACAAATTATATATCTAAATAAAAAATCAGGGCTTTAAGTTAAAAGAGAAAATTAAAAAGAAAAGATTCATCTTCTTCAAGATGCCCCAGCTAACCCTCCCCAATTTCCAAGCACAATCCAGTACCACTAGCACGCATGTAAAGTTCCATTAGCCATATAGGGCGAAACTAGGCCCTTAAATTTTAGCAAACTATAAGTTGTGATTCTTGTCATGTGGCGAATCTTCTTCAATTTTTGGCATTCTCTGTTAAAACTATTGGGGAATTTTTCTATTTGCATATTTAAAATCCATAATCTTCTACCGCTTTGCTCTAATTCACTCCGCACTATCGTGATAGTCCAAAAAATTAAATTGTTGTGCTATTTTGACCGATTTCTTGGAAGGTAGCATTTGATCCCCGCCGTTCTAAAGGTCATGTCAAAACCTCGATCTCCATTTCAGCTCTGCAACAATCGTTCTGGCCAATTTCTTGGGGATTCGGTGAACCATGGCCTCAATGGCTAGCTAAGGCATCACAAAAAAACTTCAAAAGGAAAAAAATGAAGAAAAAGAAAAAATGCAAACCTAACAAGAAAAAGGTTTAAAAAAAAGCCTCTTAGTAGGCATCTGAGAAGTAGAGGTTGGGGAGATTGATGAATTCAAAGCGATTGGAGATTTCATGTTGTCTAGGGTCTTTGTGGCCTTATTAGCTAGCTTTGCTCCTCTTGGGTCAGTAAAAATAGTCTTTTGGAACAATTTAGTGAAACCAGTTGCAATAATGGTAATGTAGATCTATCCATTGTATCGCTCATCCACAACTACACCAAATATAATATTGGCAGACGGATCTGCTAAACTTGTAACAACTTGGAAAATAATGGGGATAAAGAGAATTAGAAGAAAATATCACATAAATTCCATTAACCTCGTCTCACTATATGGTTATGGTTCATTTATGCGTCACGAGAAACTATTATAGTATAATTTTCTGTGGACTTCCATTATTTCCTAAATGTATTTGAATTTAGAATGTCTATGCAATCACTTAGGTTATGTTTGAATGGAGGAATTTAGATTTCAAAAAGCCATTTGAAAGTAAGGATTTCAAATTACTTCAGTATTAGGTGGATTTGAAATCCACTTACGAAAAGAACTCTTATGTGCCAAAGTATTTGAAATCCACTGTAACTTGAAATAAAACCAAAACAAGACCATTGGATTTGAAATCCTTTGCAGTTTTCTCCCAAATCCTTCAATTCAAATGCAACCTAAATTACATTTAGATACGAAATTATAGATAATAACATTAACCTCTCATATAGATAACACCTTGAAATAATAATAATGCTTTCAAATCATGTGCCTAAATATTTTTGACAAAAATGGTTCAAGATATCTTCAAAGTTAAATGACCAAGTTACCTAGTATGTATTATAAATATTACTCAATCCTTTGCATGTATTAACAAAAGAAAAATAGAGACAAAAGAAGAGGAAAAATATATCTCTCTGTACAATGCCTTTGGCTTCTTCCAACACTTACATCACATAAGGTCTATGTACTTGTCCAAGCATAAGGGCTCCATCAAAAATTTGGTAAAACCACAAGCAAGGTGTTACCCAGGTATTCCTTATTGCATTTGCTAAAAGGAAGAGAGGTTTAGAAATGTATTCACATCAATCAGGCATCAGCCCTCCTAAGAGAAAAAAGTAAAGAAACGCTACAGATGCTGAATGGTGAGCTATTGATAGTGAAAGCATAAATAAATAACAGAGTGAGAATCCAAACGGGAATCTAAATAAAAAAATATAAGTTATGCATACATGATTCTTGGAACCCACAAACGAAAAAAGATAAAGATAAAGAGAAAATATAACTCTGTACCTGTGAGACCCTATTCGCTTATTGCAGTGTTATATCCTTCCCTCTAGTACTATCATATACAACTCCAATAGTGGATTGAATAGAAGAGCTATTTCTTCAGCACAGTTCTTGCTAAACGAAATACCCACTCCAAGCATAGCAGTGCCGGGGTCCTTCACGACTGCCTTAACATCTGCAAAATCTACATTTACCAAACCAAGTATCTACAAAAACAAGAAGAAAGCTTGAATTCTAGCATAATTGGTTCAAGAAGTGAATAAGTCTCTTTGACACATAACTTAGGATAAAGGTCCTCACATGTGACTGAAGTTTTGAGAATATTTAATGCATCATACAAGTTTGTAAGTCTCCAGAATGACATAATTAAGGAATCCATAATATCAACACTGAGAACTATTTTATCATTTCACATTTAGTTGAGTGTGGGAAATGCAAGATAAACCAAATAGTTAAGATAATAGGCATGATCGATAGCTCTTGAGAGCTAAGGAAACCCGTTAGAGAGCAAGCTATTGTATATGAACACTACAAATTCATATCACTCATTGTGATTATATTTGATATTCCTTGGACACCTTGATGGAGCACATCATCTGCTAAAAGGAAAGCATCTTGAAGGGGATGTGTATCCATATTTTTCTAGAGCTTTTCAATTACTTCAAGAGCCTAAAAGAGTATTAGGTGCAGAGTACAACATTGAGATTTTGAGAGACAAAAGTTTGCCAGCTAGAAATTTGATAGCATTGCCAAACTGCATCAAACCTTACATAAGTTCATAGTAGAAAAAAATTCTTGACCCATAAGAAAAAACACACATGAGTCACTTTATAGGAAAGAATCCAACAACTCAACATCTGTTAATTGAAATTTTGGCTCTATCCTTATGCTAAATGTTGCCTTAGTAATAATTGACACATTACTGTTGCTTGATCTACGCAGAATCAACATGTCTCCTCATGAGACCAATATCCGAATATCAATAATCAAATATTGAGCTTCCCCAAGTTTAATTCATGAGAGCAACAAAAGGAAAGAGAAAAGGAAAACAATTGATCAAACATCATCCCTAAAACAACAAGCAAACATCAAGCAAACTTAACAAGTTTGTACTGTCTTAATGACATGAGTTTTGTCCAACACCTTTCCCCATCAAAAGTTATTATTAGTAAGACAACCAAAATAAGTATCTACATAAAGTGAATTTATGTCCAATATTTGTTACTCTGTTCTTCTAAAAGTTATAAAAGTTAAATATTCTAGCACGATTAAGAAAGCAAAGAATTCATGGGCTACGGATACTGCATTAAACATGTCCATTAATAATGATGTGTAAATAAGATAGTTCCCAATTCAATTTACTAGGAAGTATAAAATATTGACTCTTCTTGTTACTATATGAAACAAAATAATACCTATCTACACAGATCTTTTACGTCCGTCAAAGCTGAATGGGTAGGTAACAACACCAACAGTCAAATACCTGCCTCCTTTGCTATTTTTGTAACAACAAGGGCAGCACCAGAACCTGTACCCCCACCCATCCCTGTTGTTATAAACGCCATATCTGATCCTTTGAGAGCATTTACAATTTCTTTCTTTGATTCCTCTACAGACTATTCCCCTAAGAGTGGGTTGCCGTGAGTACCTGCGCTCTAGCAAGGCAGCAAGTGCTATGTCATGCATGGATTCAACAATCTAAAGTAGTACTACCATCAAATAACTCATGAGTTAGATAACTATACATCATATTATGCAAATCCATAAAGATATTCTTTTTACATTTGTGGCATACTAGTATAAAAACTATTACAAGTCAAGTTTCAGCTTATAAAAAATTTAATGCCAAACATAGAGAGATGGTAACTAAGTCCACGAGTCAAAAGCTCTCCAATCTGAATGGGATTCTTAGCAACAGATTGCAACAGAGCTCAAGCATATGTATTTATGGCATAGAAGTCCACCCCCTACCAGAAAATATTATCTACAAAAACTTAAGTGATTAAATAATAGCGTTCGATGTAAGAGTATAATCACATGTTAGAAAAATGTGAGATGGAATATTTGAAGCTGATTCTTTTCGAAGAGAACAACATCGCAACTACTATAAATTCACTAGAAAATGAATTTGGCACAGAACCATTAAATGAAAGGTATTAACATGTCCATAAAGGCAGAACTTAAAATTTTTCTAAAGCACATTAAGCTTGAAGAACTGAACTAAAAACACGTTGATTGCAAAATCTGTCAAAATTGAACTCTAAGAGGAAGGAATGCCATACAAGTAATGAGCATGCCTTCCTTTTGATTACCAAGCCTAATACAAGTCTGAACAATACCCAGATTCTAGAAAGAAGTACTAAATAAGCCAAGCAGTTAAATGCAAACTATGTTTCAGTTACCTTAACATAAATTCAAGCCCAAGCAGATAAACAGAAGAACAATAAAATAAAATTACAGTCACATTCTTTAATCTCATAAGCATTAACATCTACCAGTATTAAGAGGATTCAACTTAAGCACTTTTTTAAAACCAGAAATGCTCTTAAGGAGTAAAATCTTTGTCATGGCACTAAGACTTGCTGATTTGAAGTACACTTAATTTACCCTATTCCATTTGACTTTAAGCATTACTAGTACTGATAAACTTGCAGCAACTAAAATGCCCAGCAAATTTAGTTTCTAATGATCATATCTTAGTGCATCATAGATGTAGAACAACTTTGTTCCCACTTCTTTCACTGTAAATGAATAGAATATTCTATCTTAACAACTTATCTCAAACGAGAGAAAGAAACAATTAAAATTATTTATAGATATTCAGTTATGTTTTCTATGCTAACTTAGTTCTTGAATCAAGATCAACAAAAAATATAAGCTACCAAGTGCATTGGTCAAGGTTTCACGATTATCTTGTCCCATGTGCATTGTTTACCTATAACTATTCAATACCTCTACAAAATATTGATCACATCAGAATGCTTCTGAGGCTGAATCCACTTTGAATTTTATAAATGCATTCCTTGTGAAGTATGTGTTCATGTACGTCCTATCTACCCGTTGTTGATTGGAAATAGAAAATTGATATTTTAGAACCTGTATATTTTGTGGTAATTATGTTGAGTATTATCCAACAAATTGTTTATCAATGACTGAAAAGTATGAATTTTCTACTTACGATTGTTATGAATTGAAGTTTCCAGCCAAATTGATTTTTTTCAATTAAGAAGACCTTAATTACTAAGGAATAAAAATAAAATGCATCAAAATTACTAAATAAATATATAAAAATTAAAAATTGAACACGTGGTAATCTACAAAGAAAAATATGTAAGTGAACGTTGACCAGCAGAAGATGGTTTCTGGAGAAAGAACTTCACCAACGGTCTTAGTGCTTCTTGCACATTTTTAGTTGTTGTTTTGCCTCATTTTGGAAGAGATTTCTTAAGCAAAAGTTGCTATCCTTATTGATCCTTGGTGTGGAGAAGAGGATCCAAGAGAAAGAAGAGATAGATCTTGCATAGAAAGTATTCTAGTGGAAGATCTTCATAGTACTTTCAAAGTTATCTTTTAAGGTAATCTTTCTTGGTCTAGATCCTTAATTATGGCATGAAATAAGATCCTTGGTTAGTGATATTGCAAGTTTAATTTTGGTTTAACTAGCAATTATTTTGGATCCTTGAAATATTACTTCCATCACATAGAGCTATCACTATTGGATGATATTATGCCCCCACTTTGAAGGTGTCATCAAATTGCCCAAGAAACTTTACAAGCCATGATTAGACATGCTTTAGCATGAGCCTCCACTAGAGCAATTGTGCAGTTCATCAATGGTCTCTCAATAAACAAGCCTCCTCTGTCTTTTAGCTTAAGTTAGATTCTCTAGCTTTCTTTTAGCTTAGGTTAGCTTCTCCAGCTTTCGGAAAAGCTAAGGTGAGACATAAAGGCATAAACTTATAAAGAAGTTAGCAGTGCTACCCACTCCATGAGCCACATGAGAGAGTTTAGAGAAGTTGGAGAATTCTCACACAAGACTTACCACTATACCTCAGAATTCAAAAAAACTAGATAACTATTTGCCCTTTTGAATGCAACCTATCCGTGACAACCATCTTAGTGAAGTCCTTGCCCCACAAAATGGAAGTCTAGAATTTAGCTGAGCGTGACACAACCAGCAACCTTCATGAGCATCTTGATAAATTCTACGCAAAAGCAAATCTCACAAGCTGAGTGATATTGCCTACTGCAAAATCTTCTATACAACCCTGGATAAGAGGGCCTTATCTTTATTCAATTAGTTGCGTACTAGTACCATTACCAACCAAGCAACAAACACAATATTCCGTGAACCACTTCTTCATTGATGATATAAATACCCCAAGGTAACATTTTACCTATCTATCATCACACAAATAGAGAAGAAACTACTGCAAGACTATATTGGGCTTGTCATTGAGGTGGTTTATGAAGTCCCTCACATGAACCATGAAGTTACAAGTGAGCATCATGCAATAAATCTTGTGGCATGGAAGATTTAAGGAATTAAATAGAAAGAGAATATTGTGAATGGTATACCAACATGTTAAAAGGTTAAAGGAGAATAGAATTGCTCCTAAATCAGTAGTGCTTGGCATAGACCAAAAAGAGAAGGTAGCATCATTTCTCCCCCATTAAAGATAATTCCCAAAGAGATATTAGCTGGGGAAAGCAGTAGAATTCATAGGTGATGATAGAGGCCAACAAGAAATTGAAGATGGTGGTGCTCATCCAAAGCGATGCCAAAAACTACCAAGTTAGGACCACAATGGATCCAATTGTCAAGGAATAGATGATTTGTCTTTTTTAGAGCAAATGAAGGAGTGCTATCTTGGACCAAATCAAATTGCAAAGGATACATTCTAAAGTTATCACCCACTAGCTTAATATTGATCCCAACTTGAGACCAATGACATAAACAAAGAGAATGTTCAAGCCAAAAAGAACCAAACGATCAAAGAAGAACTAGACAAACTATTGGAGTTGAATTGCGTAATGTTGGTACAATGCTTAGAATAACTTGCCGGGGCGCTTTTGGCTCCATGTCTGAAGAACAAGGAGACTCTACATCTATTTCACATACTTGAATAAGCTGACCCCAAATGACCTCTTTTTTCTTGGGAGAATAGGCATTTTGGTTGCTTCAACCTTAGACTATGAACTCATGAGTTTCCTAGATGCTTATCAAGGATGCAACCAAATCCAGTTAGCCCTAGAAGATTGGGGGAAAAAATCAATTTTTTGACCACTTAATGCATCTTTTGTTACAACAACATGTTGGTCAGACTTAAGAAAAAGGCTTATCAACTATATGTTTGAAACCTAAATCAAAAAGAACATGGAAGTGTACATTAACGATATGCGGGAATAGATCTTTATCATCCTCAAGTCCTATAAAATGAAGCTTAGCTTAGTCAATTATTCAGGTAAGAGGCGAGAAATTTCTTGAATACATGGTCTTAGAAATAATGACTCAAGCCAATCTATAAAAGATCAATGCAATAATAGAGATGTCATCACTATATTAATGAAGTGTAGAAGCTCACAGGTTACCTTATAATCTTGTAATCTTAAAAGAGTTTTATATCTAGACCTTACTTACAAAAAAACTCCCATTTTTCAAGACAATTTCAAAATGAAGAGTTTTGAGTTGATAGAGAAATGGAAATGAGAATTTGACAAGGTAAAGTTCTATTTGACCTCTTGGCTACTCCTCATTAAATTTATCACGAGCAAATTGTCATGTCTCCACCTTTATTTTAGAAGATGCAATCAGTTTGTTGTGGTTAAGAGAAAAGAACCTAAACAACACCTGAAATATTCTGAGTCATGTATCCTAAGGGCAGAATACATGTATTCAATTATTGAGAAGCTACTCCAGCAATGTGCATCCTAAATGATGGTATTCTTGTAACTTCCGCTAATCACAAGATTACATTGAACCATTCGTTTTAATTTTATATGGATGTTAATTGTTTATATGCAATTATTTCCAACAAATTCACAAACTAATATATATATATATATATATATAGAGAGAGAGAGAGAGAGAGAGAGAACTACAAAAGTTAATATGAAAAATCTCATATATAGATATGTTGAATACTTACCAACATTGGATAAAGAGTCACCAAAAAAAATCAAGTAATATAGTATTTTATATTAATAATAAAATAACTTATCTTGATAGAAAATTATATTGAAATGCCAAAAAGGATAAAAATAACTTATCCATATCATTAGAATGTAAAAAAAATACTTAAAATACAATTGAATGTCATTTTATTTTATATATATCAGACTATGACTATTTTCATATTTTTTTATTCTAGACTGCATACATGTATAGATTTTGTTTGGGTTCGGAACCAAAACTTCATGCATATAATTATTTAGACAATATCACTCAATCAATTAATTAGGATCACTAGATTTACATTTTAAATCTAGAAACTCACTCATCTTTCATAGTAAACAAAATAAATTTATGTTGTTTTACATTTTGAATCAATGTCCGCTGTAAATCCTAATTTTTCATGTGAACTATAACTCGTCGATTTAGATTATAACTCACAGTCTTCCAAATCATACATGGGGGTTTGATTCTCATGTCCAACCTATTTCTGAAGACTGTTATGTGAATATCAATGGAACTACCGATAATTCAAAATTTTAAACAAAAATTTTGTTTTGTTTCTGCTTGTAACTCATCTTTCGATTTGAAATCATGAACTTTTTTTTGATAAAAAATCAATTATCGTGGCATGCTATTTATGTATACATTTATGTTATGATAGTGTTCTAATTTTGTTGGTAGATAATTGTAGCAAAAAAATTTCAATGTGGTACTTATATTTGAAATAAAAATTAAATAAATCTAAACTAAAATGTAAAGAACCTTTATTAAAATAGGCAAAAAAGTTTTACAATACCTTCAACAGAGAGACACAGAATACTTGAATTCGAAAGAGAAATTGAAATATTTTCAATCAAATTGAAGAACTCAAAAAACAAATTAAAATTCACAAAGGATAGTTGCATTTATTACAATAAATTAAAAATCCTTAACCAAATATGAATAATACAATATTTATTTTTTCTTAACAAAAAGAGTAACAAAAGGTATGTGATTTTGACACCATAAAAAACATGAAATTTTTTAAAATTTGGATAGGCTTAGTGGTTGTGTGTTTTAGAAAATAAATGACGAAGAAACTAAAATAATAATGACAAGAGATGGTGGTTAAAACAATAATGACAAGAGATCATGATTAAGACAATAGAATGGATTAACAGTTGTTCAGTTTGAAACTTGCAATTTCAAATGTGTCTACAAAATTATAGGGAAAGATGGATTATTTCAAAAAAATATTTGTGGCCAACAACATATCGATATTTTTGGGTCAAATTTACAATTTGTAAATACAGAGTAGTTTTTTTATATATTATAGATTAAAAATAAATAACTTGATTTCCTTCACAAACTGCTTGTTTTCGATTTGAAATCAAGACTTTCTTTTTTATTTGAGGAAATGGAATATAACCATTTTACTATATATAAAATTAGCATGTGCCCCGTGTTATGCACGAATTCAATTAACTATAATTAAACATGTAGCTTATAAATATTATTTTAATTTTATGTAAAAATAAATTTAATTTACGGTATAGTTTTATTAAGTAAACTTATAAAATTGGTCTTGTAACTATATTTTACTAGCGAAAATTGACTAACTTTTTGGACTGTAAATTAATTAGTATACTATCTTTTCAAAAATTTAGCAACTTCAAGACAAATTAGGCCCAAATCAAGTTTCAAGTGGCCTATGCATACATAGCATATGATTTGGCACCGATGTGGCGTTCTATCATCAGACTTATCCTCTTTCTCTCCTACATGGAAATAACGTGGCAACTCAACCTTCCACTTCAATAAAAACATGAAAATAAAAATATAAAATAAGCAAAAAGTAAATCTATATATAAAAAAAATAAAAATGCTTATATACAAACATGTATACATATATATATATATAAATTCTAAATAATAAATGTATATACAATATATATATAAACCTTAAACCCTGATCCCCACCCCCATGGCTGCCATGGCAATAGCCATGACAGCCATGCCCAAGCGACAAAGACCTGAACTAGCTCAGATCTGCCTAGTGTGGTGGGGCAGGAGGTTGGTGGCAATGCAATCGCCAAGCCTAAGTAGAACCGGCTGCTTGAGCTAGCCATTGCTGGGCATGGCGTCCATAGTCTGGCACGAGGGCGTATGCGGGCACCAGGCTCGGGCAGAGGCGGTCGCTGACCCATGCAATCGTAAATAAAGTTGGAGGCCTAAGGAGAAATATGAAAATAAAATATTTAATATATTTAATAAATAATTAAATATTAAAAAAATTAAATTTCTAGTATACACATCTTTCAAGTAAACTTTTCGTATTCTACAACCGACAAGAAATCCCATATAAGATATTACTATCTAAATTTTATTTTTCTGGCTTATTGGAATGCAAAACTATTAATTATATTTTTATAACCAATTTCTTGTAACATTTACTCTTCAACTGATAGCACAGCTAATGGTCTGTTTTGTTTTATCTCCAGGACCCACTTCCATTTTCAGCCATTTGTAGAAGTTGAAAAGATAATTACAATTTTGAAATGGAAATGGAAATGTATTTGGATAAATTATTGGAAAGTAATGATTAAAGTAGTTATAGGGTTGAAAAGATAGTTGGTTTGTATTTTTTTTATGTTTAAAAAATTTATTTTTTAAAAATATATGTATATTTTATTAATTCTAAAATAATAGTGAATACTATGTCAAATCAAATTTAAATTTGATTAATGTGATAATAGGATGATAGGACAAGTTTAGAAAGAGTTTAAAAATGAAAATACGAATACTTTGAGTGAAAATAGGAAAAAAGTAATAGTTTTTATTTTTTATCCCCAAGTGGAAATGGAAATGAGCCACGGAAATGAAACCAAACAGGAATCCATCCAATTTTTCTCCAGACATTGTATATTGATCTTAGATAAGATTTTATTATTTTAAATTCTGAAAGGTAGAGCCCCAATGGGTCTTACTATCTATGAACACAATTGATTCTTTTTTTAAAAAAAAAAATTAACAGAAGATAGAACAGATAATAAATATTAAAAAAAAGTAATAAAACCTTGATTTATAGTGAAAGGGAATTGAACTTGATTTATTTTGTTTTCAATATTAGAACGTTATCGAATGATTAGCATTACTAAAGGGAAAGTTATTCAGTGATTAGTATTGAAAAAGAAAGTAGTTAGAATTTTGATAAGAAAATAGCAAGAATTTAAAAGGATATATAGAGGAGATATGAGAATTAAAAGTAATAACATATTAACTTATATTTTTTATGATTGATTATAATCAATTAATTAATTATTGTGACATTAAATAATAAGGCTTCAAAATTAAAGGCCTTATACTTTTTTTAGTCTTTTTTTTTTTTTTTTTTGGAAAAAACAATTGAGTAAGGCTTCTAAATTAAAGCTTATATTTTTTTGGCTTAAAATGTAAAAGAAAAAAAAAAGATATGCATTTTTTTAGGCCTAAGATGAAAAGAAAATCTCATACTTTTATTTTTTTAGGCTTAAAATATAAACATATATATATATATATTCGTAGAGGTTTAAGATCATTTTTCTTAATTAAAGGTAGAGCCACCTCTACCATCAAAGGGCCCCTAGCCATGCGGTTACTGAGCATTGGCCAAATTGAGGGTTGGGAGTGGGGATTGTATTTTATTATTATTATTGTATTTGAATTCATAAATAAAATTTATTTATATTTAATTCAATTATTTTATGATATTTATGGTTTTAATATTATTATGTAATTTATAATTATATAGTTAAGAGGATAGACTTAAATTTTCATTTTTTTAATTTTTATTTTATTTTAAAATCAATAAATAAATTCAGCAAAATTAAATTAAATTTTTAGATATGTTTACTATTTTAAAATATGTAACTTTAAGTTTAAAAGTTTTTTAGAACTCAATTGTATTTAATTTGAAGATTTAGCAAGTGGAATGTATGTATACATATGTGTGTGTGTATATATATAAAAATATAAATATTTTTCAAGACTTTTTATTTTTTTTTTGGTTGCTTTTTTTGGTTGTTATGTGTTTATTTTTTTATTTTTAATATGTAAATTTGTTAACCCCTTGATGATTTACACTATTTTGATTATGACAATTTTGCATGCCTAGAATTATATGCTGAAAATTTGCAGTCAAACCATGAAATATCTTTCCATATTATCTGCTGGAATCAGTTTATGTGCTGGAATTTACTTTCCATAATTATAAAATATCTTGAAGATTCTAGTTTGATTCATATCTTTATAACTCAGGGGGAAAATTCATGTTATGCTGCAATTATTGACATATTCGCAATTCATGGAACTAATACATGAATACTTAAATATCATGTTTCCTTATTTGATTCCAATGGACACTTACCTAAATAAGAACTCATAGCCGTTTAACTTAAGCATATAAACGTAAAAATATGCAGCAATGGAAGTGTGAATCACTTAGTTAGGAAAAAAAATTGTTAAGTGTCTTGAGAAGTTGTGTGATACTCTCACACATGTTTTGTGCTTAAGTGTTACTGATTCCTTGCTCTAAGAGTGTTTTCAAGGGTTCTTGTGGTGAAGAATGTTAAGTGCAGCTTGCCTTCGATTGACCTTAGGGTAATGAGGACAAGATGGTTTGTATCTCAAAGGACCTAGTGGTGAAGAGGGACGAGAGTCATACCTACTCTCAAGGGACCCTGTGAAGAGAACAAATCGGTGCTTGGTTCCTCTAAGGACATTTAGGTAAAGAAACCAACAAAGTGGTACTATTTGGAACTTCTATAGTATTCTTAGTTCCAATATGGAAGGAAAGTCTAGAGCTTGCAGTACGGAGTGGCAGCAACTCGTGCATCAGTCCGTAGAGGTTGTGCAAGTGAATCTACTAGAAGTTCCCCAAGGCCTGTTCATAAAGCAACTGGTTTTACAGTGCTCTAGAATCTACCTTATCCCATATAGGATTTCGGTTTAACTCTTTGTAAAGAGCTGGTTTTTCACCCTGTTAGGGTGTTTCTAATCCTTTTACTTTTTTTACTGTCAAATTACTGTTATTACATGTAAAAGCATTCTTATATATTAATTAATTTGACATGTTCAAAATCATAAGTGAAAACTTAGGTAAAGGAGCAGGCTTGTTGAACCTCTATAAATACTAGTATCATTTTACTTATGTTTTACTGCTTTATTTATCATTGGTCTAACTGGTAGTTTAACTGGTACTTACAAATTCCAGCCAATAATTAAAATAGATTTCTGCAAAAAGACTTAAAACTATTTTGAAAGGCCAAAAAGCATTTTGAGTGATAACCTTCCATTGCAATAAAATCCCTTAGGCCTAATTCATCCCCCTCTTAAGCTTATAATCACTCATAATTGGCATCGGAGCATTGGTTCTCTATATAGTGGTGTAACTAAAGTAAAAGATCATATGGCAACTAACACTCTTGATGTCTATGCAGAAGGGCAATCGCACAACCGGCTTCCATTGTTTGATGGTTCCAATTATGCTATGTGGAAAAACCATATGCAAGAATACATAATTGCCCTTGATTTTGATTTGTAGAATGTGGTTGTTGAAGGGCCAACGGTTCCAGCACAATTAATTGACGGACAGATAGTTCCAAATGAGTGACTTGAATTTACCAATGATGATAAAAAGGCCATATCAATGAATGTGATGACCAAAAATATTCTGTCATGCGCTCTCACCAAAGAGGAGAACAACTGAGTCAATATATGCGCTACAATAAAGCAAATGTGGGAAATGTTACAAGTAACCCACAAAGGTACATGTCAGATTCAACAAGAGAGGATTGCTTTTCTCATTCACAATTATGAAATATTTCAAATGAAACCTGATGAGACAATTAGGCAAATGTACATGCGTTTCACGAAAATTATAAATTCTATGTTCGCATTTGATAGAACTATAAATAGGGATGAGCAAGTCCGAAAGATTCTTAGATCTCTTCCGAAGGAATGGACGCCAAAAGTTATTGCTATTCAAGTAGCTCGTGATCTTAGCAGGATGACCATGGGTGAACTGATTAGATCTATAACATCCCATGAGATGACGCTGCTAAATAAAGATGAAGGTTTGGAAACACAAGCCAAAAAGAATATTGTTTTTAATGTCGGTCATGATTCTAATTTGGAACTTCGAGAAAATCTTGATGTAGATCAGATTGAGGATAAAATCGTTCAAATTTCCTGGAGATTAAAGCAATTGACAAACCTCAAAAAGAAATTCTGGAACAACATATTAAAACTAAAAAGAACAAGCTCGAAAACTCAAAGTACCGAACTACCTCGCTGCTACGAATGTAATGAAATCAGACATAGAAAATCAAACTGTCCCTAATTGAGGAAATATGCAAAACAAGTCAAAGCTAAGGCAATGGTAACCACATGAGACGAATCCGATGGTAATCAATTTGACAATGAAGAGAATTGCTTCATGGTAAATCAAGTAAGTATCTCTTCATGTTCTTATTATGATTACAGTGATGAAATTGACATTGATGAGGATGTGCAAAAATTGCTTAAGCTTCATGAAATTCGTGTCAAAATGCTTGTTGATAAAAATAAAGTTTTGCAAGAAAAAGTGGACTATTTGCAAGAAGAACTAGATATGGCTCATAAAGATAAGTTTGAAATGCAAATAACTAAAAATAAAGAGACCTTTGCTGCTAAATGTAAAAAGAAAATGAATGATTGGCTCACTAAAGAGAATAATTCTTTGAAGAAACAAATTGAAAACATGAGCCTTGAAATTAAAGGAAAAATGATTGTTGAAGAATGCTTGCATGCTGAGGATAATTTAGGTGAATATTTGACAAGTGTTAAACATACACATATGTATGTTCCACCTAGACATAATGCTAAAAAGGGTCAAAAATTTTGAAATTGCATGAATCAGAAGAATACCAAATCGGTTTAAACAACTTTCAGAATGAATTTCAAACTGGTTTGAAAAACCTGCTTTACTTGTGGTAGATCTAGTCATGCTAATTATAAATTCCCAATTGAGAAACTCATTGGTACGAATTTTGTTTGGATAAGAAAAATATCAGTTACTAACCATGAAGGACCCAACATAATTTGGGAATCTAAAATAAACTGATTTCTTACAGGTTTATACCAAGGAACATTCCTGAAAACAGAAGTGATACTTGGATAGCAAATGTTCCAGGCATATGACGGGGAATGTATCCATCCTTAAACTTAACAATTGTTCTGCAGGAAATATTCTTTATGCAGACAACATAAAAGGATGCATAATAGGTAAAGGTAACATCGGTAAACAGACTGGTACTTCTATTAATAATGTATGGCTTGTTGAGGGCCTTAAGCTTAACTTGCTTAGTATCAGTCAACTATGTAATGAAGGTTATCAGGTTAAATTCCATCCTTCTCACTGTGCTATTAAGTAAAATGAGAAATTGGTTTTTAATGCTAACAGGGATGGAAATATTTATTGTATAATCCTTGATGATTTAACTTATCAAAATGTGGAGTATTTAGCTATTTCAAATGAAGAATGCTAGAAATGGCACAGGGGATTAGGCCACATAAACATGGAACTTATATCACATCTCACAAAGAAAGATATTGTCAAATGGGTACCAAAGTTAAACTTCTCCAAGGACAGCATATGTGATGTATGCTAAAAAGGGAAACAAATCAGAACATATTTCAAAACCAAAGAATGAGGTCAAAACTTCCAAACTACTGGAACTTCTACATATTGACCTATTCAGACCTATGAAAACCGTTGTCGTTGGAGGCAAAAGTTATGTATTTGTCATAGCAGATGATTATACTCGCTTTACATAGGTTTTATTCCGTGCTCATAAAAATAATGTTCTAAATGCTTTCATTCCACTCACTAGAAGGCTTCAAAATGAAAAAGGTTATTTCATTAAGAAAATTCGAAGTGACCATGGAACTGAGTTTGATGAAATAAACTTTACTTTTTTTTGTAAAGGACATGGTTACATTCATGATTTTTCTGCTCCTAAAACTCCCCAACAAAATGGGGTAGTTGAAAAGAAAAACCAAATTTTGTAAGAAGTCGCTAGAACCATGCTTAATGAAAATGATCTTCAAAATCCTTTTGGGGTGAAGCTGTGAATACGGCTTGTTATGTCTCAAATTGTGTTTTCTTAAGACCACTTTTGAGAGAAATCCCATATGAATTTTGGCACGGTAAAGCTCTAAATATTTCTTATTTTCGTGTCTTTGGTTGCAAATGTTACATTCTAAATGATAGAGATTATTTGACAAAATTTGATTCCAAAGTTGATGAAGCTATCTTTGTTGGTTACCCAATACATAGTAAAGCCTATCGTGTATTTAATAAGAGAAAAAGAAAGGTTCAAGGATCCACATATGTTATGTTTAATGAAACCAACCCATCTTATTCCAAGAAAATCTTGAGCAAAGAAGTTACAGAATTCGAAGAACCAGTCAAGATTATGAACCTTAAGCCTTCAACATTGAACCAAGAGAAACCAAAATCATTTCAGGAAACAAATCCCACTGATGAAGCTAATTCCAGTGAGTCAATAGAAAGAACTAGACAAAGAACCATAAGGCTTAAACATGCTTCCAGTCACCCTACTGACAGAATCATTGGTGATCCTCAAGCTAAAATAACTACCAAATCCAAAGCCAGACAAGTTACACCAGATGAATCCAATTGTGCTCTCATTTCAATGATTGAACCTAAAGATGTCAAAGAGGCATTTTGGATTGAAACAATGAAGGAACAAACTGGCTTAGCTTGAAAAGAATAAAGTCTGGAACCTAGCAGAACGATCATCAAACCATCCAATCATTGGTACCAAGTGGGTGTTCAAAAATAAGCTACATGAAATCAATAGAGTTACCAGGAACAAAGCCAATAGCAAAAGGCTACAATCAGCAAGAGGGCATTAACTAATATGAAACGTTTGCTCCAGTTGCAAGGTTAGAATCTATTAGAATGCTTCTTGTCTTTGCATCTCATAAAAAGTTTATGCTCTATCCAATGGACGTAAAAAGTTCCTTTCTAAACGAATTCATAAAGGAAGAAGTTTATGTTGAGCAACCCCCCAATTTCGAAAATCAAAAATTTTCTCATCATGTTTTTAAATTGACAAAGGCTTTATATGAACTAAAGCAAGCCCCTAGGGCTTAGTATGATTGATTGAGTAATTTTCTCATAAATAATTATTTTTCTATTTGAATCTTAGATACCACATTGTTCACCAAAACCCAAGAAAATAGTTCTCTTATTGTTCAAATCTATGTCAATGACATTATTTTTTGTACTACTAATGATCTACTTTATCAAGAGCTTGCCAAGAAAATGAAATAGGAATTTGAAATGAGCTTAATGGGAGAGCTCAATTTCTTCTTGGGATTTCAAGTGAAGCAAACTTAGAAAGAGACATTCATCTCGCAAGAAAAATATACAATAGAGCTTTTAAAGAAGTTCAAAATGAGTGAATGCAACCCTACAACCACTCCCACTAGTACAAATACCAGGCTAGAATTTGATGAGGACAGTGAGAGTGTAGACGAGAAAGTCTACAAAGGTGTGATTGGTAGTTTACTTTATTTAACTACAAGCCTTCTAGATATTATGTTTTCAACATGCTTCTGTGCTAGATTCCAATCTGATCCAAAGGAATCCCATTTGAATACTATTAAAAGAATATTAAGATATCTTAAGGGAACATCTAACTATGGCTTATGGTATCCACATTCTAAATCTTTTAATTTCTTAAGCTATTTTTATGCGGATTATACTAGTTGCAAGATAGATAGGAAAAGTACCAGTGGTGGTTGTCAACTACTACAATATTGCCTGGTTTCATGGTGTAATAAAAAGCAAAGCGTAGTTGCATTATCCACAACCGAAGCAGAATACATGGCCTTCGGCAATTGCTTTACCCAGGTATTATGGATGAAGTGTATTCTACATGATTTTAGTATTAATGTGCCTTGCATGCCTATTCTACATGATAGTTCTAGTGCTATTAGCATTTCATTCATGCACAAAACATATTGAAATTAAACATCATTTCTTGTATGATCATTTGAATAAAGGTGATAAATCAATTGACTTTGTTTCTACTGAAAATTAGCTTGCAGATGTTTTTAACAAAGCTTTGGAAGAAAAGAAATTTATGTGCATTGGAGAAAAATTAGGAATTAAATCAAAATCTAATTTTGGCGAGATTTGTTAACTTATTTAAATTTGGAAGTTATATCTTCTTGAAAAATGCATGATAATATGCTCAATTTTTCTTTCCCCATTACCATTTTTATTTGCAAAATTCTCTGTCATTATGACTAATAACTGATTCGATTTCCAAAAATATAATTTTCAAAGCCTTCTTTATTTCTAAAACTAATTCATCATCTTCCTTCTCACATCAAAATTCCCTTTCTTGTGTTTTCTCTCTTCTTCCAAATTTTTGCAGTAGAAAAATCTCCTTTTTATCTTTCGATATTCCTAAAAATGCCAAAGAGGGGAAGTTCCCAGTTAGTTGGACCTTCGTCATCGCAGAAAAAGAAACTTCCCTCTTTCTCCTCTGAAGCCATTCCTCTCGAAGTGTTCAAAGCCTCTCTTCTGCTAAAATGGTACAATGACTCAAGCTCTAATGCCGAAAAATCATCTTTCTCTAATAAACATGAGTTCTTGGGGTCTGAGGAACCTAGTATTAAGGACATTCCTATAGATTCTTCTGAAAGACCAAGTGGTTTAAATGAGGGACTGTCAAGCCCTAAATCCTCTGTTCCAGTCAATCTTGAAGAAATTACTCATTAGAATTTTGGTAAGGTCCCTTTTTCTCGCAAATTTCATTCCACTAAAGTTGAAAATTGCTTTCCTTAAAAGATTTCAAGCCGAAATTTAAAAAAGAGAAAAGCGGTTAATTTTGATTGATTGCCAAAATCTCTTTCCATTGATTTTGTGTGTAAACTAAAATGGGACAATTTTATGGAACTTGATGAAAGATCCTATCCATATCTGGTGAAGCTGTTTTATTAAAAATTTACCTTCATTGGATTTGAAAATAACGTTTCCACTGAATTTTATGTGTTTGGGAAAAGGATTGTGATGTCTTCGTCAAAACTGAACTTTATACTTGATCTTCCTGATGATGATACTAAGTTTTTTTTATTTTGGAGACTTGTCTAATATTGATATTTCCTATGATGAAATCACCAAAATGTTTTGGGGTGGTAAGCAATTTGCTTTATCTAGTGGGGATGCTTGAACAAATTGAAGATTGAACATATTCTGCTCCATAAAATGCTTAGTTGTACTATTTTTTCCGCCCTGATATCTAGTGGTGGTCACTCCACTTATCTAAATTCCATGGGTATTCATGTGATGGCTAAAGTTGTTAGGCAAGAACCAGTACATTGGCTTTATAATTCTGAAATACATAGTCTATTCTTTCTCCCATCAAGCTAAAAATCTTTCCTACTCCATGATCTTTACTCACATTTTTAAGCATAAAGGAGTTTTCTTATCGAGTGCTTGGATTGAGGGGGAGCGTGTTCATAAAATCTTAGACGTAGCTAGCCTCAGAAAGATGAAAATACAATATACTGAGGGCAATTGATAGTTTAGGGGTGTTGGTAGAACTCCTAGTGGTATCAAGCTTCGACCCCGAAAAACCAAAATTCCAATACCTATTAGCTTTGAATCTAAAGAATCCTGTCCTATTCCTCCCACTCCCATTAAAACACCAAGAAGGGCTCAAGGGAAAGATGGTAAGATAGATGCTGGTCTTGAGGCTAAGATAGACTATCTTAGTAAGGCTGTGGAGACTTTTGCAGGACGCCTAGAAACCCTTGTTGATTCCATGGATTACAAACTTAAGTGTCTATTTCGCAAATTCAGTCGCACTTGTGCTAGTGTTATATGACTGAAAGATAAAGTTACAGCTTATCTGAATGTTTCTTAGGCTTCTTTTGATGATGAAAGGGGAGAAGAGTGGATAAAAAATTTGAAACTTTGAAATTCTTATCTATTGGAACTTTATTTTTTTTTATTGCTATTTGTTGGAACTCCTTTTATTTATCTATTGGAACTAATATCTATTTTTGGACTTTTATTAATTTTATGGGCCTGTAAACTTATTATCCTGGATGATCAGTTTTTAATGATTAGGCCTGCTATTAATGAAATCCATTATCTAATATTTGCTAGTACTTGTTATTTCTCTCATTTCTTGAGTAAATGGACAGGAGATGCACAAATCACTCTTATAAAGGGGGATCACAAGCTGGCAGAACTAGGCACATAGACAGGGGGAGTTTAGGTGATATCCTTCCTATCTATTCAAAAATTTTCATTATAAAAAATGGGGAGATTGTTAACCCTTTGATGATTTACACTGTTTTGATTATGACAAATTTGCATGCCTAGAATTATGTGCTGAAAATGTGCAATCAAATCATGAAATATCTTTCCATACTATCTGCTAGAATCTGTTTATGCATTGGAATTTACTTTCCATAATTATAATATATCTTGAAGATTCTAGTTTGATTCATATCTTTATAACTTAGGAAAGAAATCATGTTATGTTACAATTGTTGACATATCCACAATTTATGTAACTAATGCATGAATACTTAAATATCATATTTCCTTATTTGATTCCAATGGACACTTACCTAAATAAGAACTCATAGCCATTGGACATAAGAATATAAACATAAAAATATGCAACATTGAAAGTGTGAATCACTTAGTTAGGAAAGTAATTTGTTAAGTGTCTTGAGAAGTTGTGTGATACTCTCAGACACGTTTTGTGCTTAACTGTTGCTAATTCCTTGCTCTACGTGTATTTTTGAGGGACCTTGTGGTGAAGAAGATCAAGTGGAGCTTGCCTTCATCGGACCTTAAGGAGATGAGGACAAGGCGATTTGTGTCTCAAAGGACCTAGTAGTGAAGAGGGACCCCATGAAGAAAATAAATAAAGAGACCCCATGAAGAAAATAAATCGGCGCTTGGTTACTCTAAGGACCACTAGGTGAAGAAACCAGTAGGGCGGTACTATCTGGAATCTTCTGCAGTGTTCTTGGTTTCAATCTGGAAAGAGAGTCTAGATCTTGTCATACGAAGTGGCAGTGCATCAGTCCACAAAGGTTGTGCAAGTGAATCTAACAGAAGTTCTCCCGGGCCTATCCACAAATCAGCTAGGCTTCATAGTGCTCTGAAATTTGCCTTATCCCGTTTGGAATTCCGGTTTAGCTCTTTGCAAAAAGCTGATTTTTTACCCTACTAGAGTGTTTCTAATCCTTTTGCTTTTCTTACTATTATTACTTGTAAAAGCATTCTTACATGACAAGTTCAAAATTCTAAGTGAAAACATAGGTAGAGGAGTAGGCTTAACGAACCTCTATAAATACCACTGTTATTTTACTTCTATTTTACTGCTTTATTTATCACTGGTCTGATTGATAGTTTAACTAGTACTTACGAATTCTAGTCAGTAATTAAAACAATTTTCTGCAAAAGATTTAAACTATTTTGAAAGGTTAAAAAGTATTTTGAGTGATAAACTTCTGCTGCATTAAAATCCCTTAGGCCTAACCCCCCACCCTAAAACTTATAATCACTCACAAAATCTATCTTTCTGCTTTTGCTTTTGTGTGTTTTCATTTCCATTTTTTTTGAAGTAGCAAGTTGAGTTTTATTAATTCTAAAATGTTGATGTGCAATTTTCCATTTTCTCTTTGTCGAGTTGTAATTATTGTGCTATGTGGCAAGAGGAGTTGCCTCGCCATATGCCATGTAAGAGAGATGAGGGTGTCTAGACTGACAAGGTGCAACGTGGTGCCAAATCAAACTCTATGTAGGCCCAAGCCGTTGTCAGATGACTTTTCATGCCTAATTTGTTCTCAAATTGCCAAATTTCAAGAGGTGTTGTATCAGTCTAGCGGTCTAAAAAAATAAAGTCCAAAATTGCCAATAGGGTATAGTTAGAGGACCAATTTTACAATTTTTCCTTTTTATTAAGATAGATGGTGGTGAATTGAATTTTTTTTTTTTTATGAAATCATAATGTATGAACATCGAACATAACCATACTATCAATTATAATTAAGTAAATTCCATATAAAAAATACATAATCTTTTCTTCATTTATTTGATAGGAAAATTAAATTAACTTCAACTACTCAGAAAATGATATATTTCAAAAAGTCGCACTATTTTAGGTACATTATTTAAATATAAATTACATATAAATAATCATTTTTTATCTCGAGAAATTGAAAGAATTGCAGTAGAAAATAATAAAATAAATTCAATAATTAAGGACATTTTAAATTTATGTGATGAGATAAAAAAAATCTATGATTATAGATATTTTAATTTATATGATGAAATAAAAATATATCATTATAAATATTTAAAATTATCCAATGAGATAAAAATTAATTTTGCCTCTGAAGGCTATCCACTAAAGAGGAGTTGGAGATCCTTGGAGAAAAAGGCAAATTCTTAGCTTGAAAGGAGTTCCTTTGTGAGAGCTAACTTGTTACCTTTCCTTTTCGTGATTAAGGTAACATTCTCCTACCCTTTTAATCCAATTTTGAGGCATATATAGATCCTTCGGTTGAGGATACGTTGATTAATTTTGTCTATTTTTGCAAATTATTAGAGATCCTAACACCTCCTCTACTTTCAGCTTATTTCCTATTTTCTAAATATTCTTCTAATACATCACACACAATACTCTATTGCTTCTTCCGGGTGCGTCTTACTTTAAAACTTTTCTTCCTGTATTTGGTGGGATGAAGAAAGTTAATTGAAATGCTAGAAGACATTTTAGCGGACATCCAGAAATTCACATAATTTTCGTTCATTCATCACCGTATATAAGAGACGCAATCCTCATAGTGAAATCATAAACCCCTGCCCTGTCAAGACTTGAAACCAAATGAGAATTATACCATCAAACTAGGCAGTAACACAAATCGTCACTCAACAATCTACTTTTCTCACTCAATGTAGAAAAGCTTCAGTGTAGGCTTTAGGGCAAACATGGAAACTCTCATATCATGTAATGATACACGACAACCAATCTGAAAAAATCCATTGTCTTAGTCAAAGGTAGATACAGAGCTTTCGGTCTTCTCTTTATAATTAATAAATCAACCCACAACACAAACACATGAGAAAGTTCCACTGTCTTTTTCTTAAATCACAAATATTTGATCAGCATATATATAACTGCCACCAAAACGGCAATTCCTATAACTGATAAAAGCAGGCAAAAGCAGGAGCAGCCACCCTTGGTTCGCTTGTTCAATATTGCAAGTCTCCTCTGTACTCGCTGTTCCATGAGGAAGAAAACAAAGAAAACAATGTAAAATTACATTGACTTGCAGGAAAAACAATATTAATGATAATCTTTAGGCAGATGCAGAATAGATAATACAAATTGACAAGGGTGCAAAGCTACAGCAAATGCCTCATAGTACTAGTTCATGATATTGTTTAATACTACGTTATGACAGCACCACATTAACCAACATGATTACAATTTTCACAAGGTAACTGGTGAATTTGAGTAAAATGGCATTTAGAACCCCTAATGAAGCACAGAGTCCTTCTCTTGCTTTAAATTTCATGGATTTTCTTAAAAATCTATTATCTCATAATAGACAAGGAATAAATTCCTCGCCTTCAACACTGAGATGTTGAGTATTATTTTCAACATCACCAGTGCCATGTGAAAATTTTAACATAAGAGTTTAATCTAAAATGCCTGATTATGGTAAAAGTTAAGTTACACATCATTGCCACACAGATCTATTATGATTTGAGAAATTTTAGATGAAACAACTGTGACCTGTAGTCTGGAGTCTGTGACCTCAACGTGTTGGTCCAGATTATCCTGCACATCAACATATATGAATTTCAGTCACAGCATCATATAATTTATGGATTATAAACAACTTGCTACATGAGATAAAAAAAAGTAGGTATGCTTAATATGGAAAAGAAAACATGAAAACCCACAATTAGTCTTGTATGTAAATCAAGCTCTTCATTCACTGCCAGTGCAATGTGTTTGGTGCTTATCACTGTCTCCTCCAATTTTTCAAGACCCTCATCTTGTTCTGCAGGGAAAGTGAAAGTACAAAGATGAACAGAAAAGTCAAAAAGAAAATTAAGGGGAAAAAGTGAAATGAAGTTAAAGATTAGAGCTTCAGCAACCAGCCTTTCATGATTTGTCTTTGAAGACCAACAACGCCATGGTTGTCAAGGCCAGTTGTTCTGCTCATGGCATCAGCAGGCTTTATCTCTGGCCCAAGTAAGCTGTCTCTATTTGCAAAGTTTGACATGCTCAATGTGGAAGCCATCTGGTTTACTTTTGATCTCAAATTAGCAGCCATATCCCTGCGACGATTCATTTCTTTCTCAGTCCTGCAAGTGAAAAGGAGCACATTCAGAGAGAAAGAGTGAGGAATACAGCCTTTATTAAAAGAGCCAAGTGCTAGGTCCACAAGATCAAAAATAAATTACTAAAGGGTAATACATGGAGAAGTCACAATTAACTTGTTAACACAACTTCTTAATTATGAGCAGTTGAGACAACATTTAAGAACCTCAAAAGTATAAAACCCCATCAAAGTTGCCAATAAATGCATCCTCATGTCCAAGTGAAAACAGAAAAGTGAAGAAAGATAGAATCTTGATTCATATATAAACAACCAAAAGACAAATACAACTAGAGCTTGAAAGGTCGCTCCAGGTCAAATTAATTATATCCCATCAAAGTCTCATAACACACAGTCATGGTTATGATTACAGCTGTTCAGATTCATGTGAATAAAATAGCACAGATTAACAGCGGATAATTGTATTGGCTTGAAACTTGGATAGAGGAATTGATAAGAGAGATTGAGCCAGTGTGGAAAGAGAGGAAGGTGAGTGAAGCATACTTAGCGAATATAAGTACAGCAAGGGAAAAAGGAAAAATATGCAGAACTACCTTATCATTCCAATCTAAGATCCTTACTAAGAAGCAGTTAGAATAGCTTACAAAGATTGCTTTGCAGGAAGCTTTGACAGAAGAGACTGTACGCTGTCCAGTCTGGTTCCTAATATAGTAATTTTCCTCCGTATGGCAGATGAATGTCGTTGTGCTTCTGGCCCAGATGCTGGCAATGAACTCCTTTCTGATATCATGTTGGTGATATCATCAGCAAGTCTGACTGCTTCATTAAATTCCCTTACCCAGGAATCCGTGGAAGCTGCCATTGTCTGATAAAAAGATAACAAAGCTCTTCAACAACTGAGTTATCTTACTAAACCAATAGGGTAGTAGTCAAGAAGAACAAGCATTACAAAATCAAATCCAATATTGTCCTAAAAACTAAATTTAACTTCGAAATTTGATCAGCTATTTAACACATATAACATATTGCAGTCAAGGAAGTAGCATGACTGTGACCTAATCCGGTAGGCCTTGAAAGCCATTTTTTTCCTATTTGCAGACGTAGTTACACACAATCACGAGCACAGAAAATAACAGCAAATTGGACGTAAAACAGAAATATGAAAATCTGGCATCTCCAGGATTAAATCACCGCCCATACAACATTAACCAAAAGCATCCCAATTGTCTTTATCTACTAGAAACAATAAATAACCTGTTTTAAGATTCATAATCCTTTAAAATAGTCTTGATTTAGTTAAACCACTTGGCAAAGATACCACCAATAACCGGAATAACAGCAGCATGAAGCTCTAATGAAGACGAAAAGTAGGCAGCAGCAAGATTCAAAATCCCAACAACTAGGAAAAGGTGCAACAGATCTCAAATTGAAGAAAATTTGAAGTCCTCGCTCCAAAATTGCACCAGCCAGCATATAAAATACGATTGATCAGATGTTTAACTGAAGTAATAAGAAAACACACTGCATCTAAAAGGTTTATCGAAAGGACAATTGACTTTATATTCCGGCGACTCGTAAAAACCCTCTAACTGCACGATCATTAAAGGGATTATTTGTTTACCTTTTCGATTGGAATCCGCTATGTGAATTGCGGAAGCGTACGAGGTGATGGTGAGCGTCAAAGAATTGTGGAATTCTTGAATGATTATCTTTTTCCTACAAGAAAAGGGTATTCAATGGGAAGCCACGTACGGCGCCACCGTCTACCAGCAAAACTTGTCCGACCTAATCGTCGTTTTCGCCAATCGCATTCACACAACAAAATCAATAATTTTATACTGCTAGACAGCTTTTTCCTGTTGTTAAAATAAGGATTGAATTAGGGAACTAGTAAAGTAAATTCGAAGGGATTGATTAAATTACTATTGCCTTCTTGCTCTGGGAGGGCCAAAATGTCACCGTATATCCAATATTTCTTTTTATTTTGAGCCACTAACCCAACACGCGTTCCATGTAGGGCTTTCAACGAGTTGAATTTGGATCGAATTTATCATATTCAAATTCAATTATCAAAATTCATACTCGAATTTAATCCAAAATTCTATAGGATTTTTATTAGTCTGTACAATATTCAAATTCAATGGATATTCGAAATTCGATTAAAAAATTTGACCCGATTTAACATTTTTTTCTTTTTAAATTTTATAAAAATATTATATTTATAAAGTAAATATATGACATACTTGAATTATTAACATATTATATATTAATTCAAAAGTTAAATATTTAAATACTAAATTTCTATTTCACATTATATTAATTCATAAATGAATTATTACATATTATTATATTTGATATTTTATTAATATCCCTCTTATTTTTTAGGTTGAAAACTCAATATTAATAGTATAATATAGACGGTAACATAGATATTAGGTTAATATAATATATAAATTTTATTTTAATATCTTTCTTAATATTATAAATAAAAGTATTAATTTAATAAAAAATATTAAAGTTCGGATTCAGATCTTTAACGGATCGGATTGCTTAATTTCATATTAGATCCACTTATTTTAAATTTTAAATATTTATAATCAGGTCTGATCTATCAAACATTTTAATCGAATAAAAATCTTAAAATTCAAATCGAATTCAGATCGAATTCCGATCCATTGACAGCCCTAGTTCCATGCTGTTTCTCTGTTTTTTGGACTGTACTTCAAGAAGATAAATAAGAACTGCTTGGCCTTATTGGTTTGCCGACTTCAATCCACGTAAAGTTGGATTTAATTCACATAGGGCCCAATTCTTGATTTAAAATAAGAGTCACTCTTGACATAAGAAAAGATTGAAAGTCAAGGGCCTGTTTGGTTTTATTTTTATTTTTATTATTTTCAAATTTTGAAAAATTAGTTAGTGAAAATAAGTTTGTATTTGAATATATTGTTGAAAAATTAATGATTATGCAAGATTTAATAGGTTGTAGATGAAGAGAGAGATAGATAGTAATAATGAAATATAAAGAGAATATATATATATATAAATATAGATTATTGAGATAAGACATATAAGTTATTAAGAAATATATTTTGAAAATAAAAATAAAAATAATGTCAAATGAAAATATATAAAAAGTAATGTATTTCAATTTTTAAATAGTAAAAAATATGAAAATAAAATTTGAAAATGAAACCTAACATACCCTAATACAAATGGTAAGTGAAAAAGGAATACGGGCCAAACTAGGTCATATAAAAGAGATATATAAGATATCATTTCATTCAACAATTTCTTGTTTTAAAATTACTAGCAGTCATGGCATGCGATTTTTGCACACATAATAATATTTTTTGGATCACTTAAAATTAATATATGAAATAATTTAAATAATAGAGTAAAGTTAAAGTTGTGTTAGATGTTTCAAATAATAAAGAAGACTATGGAAGATGGAATTTTGACAATGTGGATTTGTGGGTTTGTGGATTTTTTGAAAGGTACACTTATGACCTTATTAAACCATTATTTCTAAAAGATAATTTAAAGGAGAAATTTAAAATATTAATAAAATTAGTACCCAAACTACTTTTTTTTTACTAAATTCTCCATTTTATCCTTCAAACCACATTGCCCATTCTAGTTGTTTGAATAATTAAAGAATAAATTATGTAAAAACTAGCAAATAATTTTCATTTTAAACACAAAATAACCTTTCTTTTTATAATAATATAGATATTTTCTTGTCTCTTCCATGGTTATATTATGACTTAAACATCGAATAATTAGTCAATAAATCTAATGGCATTACAATCACACACACACACACACACACACACTCACATATATATATATATATATCCGAGATCCGAGTTTAGACTCTACGTGTATTGGTGGAAAAAAATTATCGAAGAGTGTTTGTTAGACATTCAACCAACATTCCTGGTGCAAAAGTGTTCTGTGAGTGCAGATATAGTCCGGGTAGGAGATTCTTGGTGCATGAGGATTTAAATGTATGATGATGTGAAATATTATTTCATGACATCATTTATTTAATGAATCATAACTCTCCAAGATACCTATCCAATTAAACAACACGAAATTTTACTATTAATTTGGTAAATTAAGTCATATTTTTTCTGCTTATTGAGAATTCTACAATTGCCAAGTGCCAGTTATTTGTGTTCAGCTATCAGTTTCTACTTTTCTCATGGATTAAAAGTTTTGTTTTACATTTCTTTTGAATCATTTAATATTAAATATTTGTGGAAACATCATTAGAAAGTTATAAAATTATTGATATATATAGAGTAAAATATTTTTTTTGAAAAAAAAAATCCAATTTAAGCATATCCATTATAAATTTATGTTATTTTCAACGTAAATTTATTTAATTTCAACCAACCACACAAGCTAATTTTTTAGTTTCATAATTGTAAATCCAAATTTATTGTATGAGGTATGATCTATTCAAATGGATAATACTACAGCAACTATTTTGATTTGGCGCTACCAAATTTTAGAATAATACTATCAATCATTAGTAAAATATTTATGACACCAAAAATTCTTCTGTACGTTGTAATAAATATGAGGCAAGATTTACGATCGAACACTGAAAAAACTTAAAAATTTCTTCAGAAGTGAAAGGTTTGTAGAAAAATTAATTAATAGAAGGAAAGAAAAAAGAATTTCAAAACTACTCTCTATTTCTTGCTTCAATTAAATTGAAATACAAATGTTTTCCATAATTTCGGTTGAAATGCTTGAAAATTTAAATTCTTAATTTTAATTACTTATTTTTATCTAATGCTGCAAGCAAATAAAGTTAGGGTTCTTTTAAAAAATCAGCAAAATAGAATAGGGTTCTACTCTTAGAATGCATTTGCGTAGAGTTAAAGTTTGAGAAATTTTGTGAAAGATTCGATGTTCCCTTCTTGGCTTTGGAAGTCGGCATTTATATTGGTTAATTGTTTATTGGGATTCTGCCTAATTAAGTTTAGGTACCCTTCTAGGTGAGCTTAATTTGTTGGGCTCCTTGCCTTTTTTTGTTTACTTATTAAGTTAGTTAGACTTTTCTATTTGTCTTTTACTTTTTTACTATTAAGGTCTTATTTTTCTATATCATCAAGCTCCCTCCTTTCAATTTGAAAGCTTTATTTACATATTGAAAGTATATTATAATCCTAATTTTAATTTACCTTACCTTAATAATTAATTTCATTAAATTTCAGTCATTTACTTACGATTTAACTATGGAAAATTTTGAATAATTTAAAACAGACTAATTTGAAAATTTTTGGTCTTCTTAATTGGTTGTTTCCAGAAAATATCTTGCTTAGTGAGCCCTTCTCTGGACGCATCATCTACTCCATTTTATAATTATGGAGTCGTACATCAAGAGCGCGTTAGTCATTCCTTGGTTTTTGTGTCACCCTTTTCATTAGAGTCAAGGTCTGTTTTAAGTCTAAGTTTGGAGATGAGAATTCTTTTGTGGAAGGACCGAGGGTGCTCCTAATGTCGATAATAGTTTTGCTGGTGTTAATAAACTATCTTATTCGCTTTCTTTGAGAGAGTTAGAAATTTTGAAACGTAGAGTCTGCACCTCTAATGAGTTTGAGTTTGTTTTTTCTTCTTCAAAGGATTACATTATATTGCCTCCTCGGAGATACTTTAGCATTTTTAGTGGTTACTTTAGTAGTATTTTTTCTTCCTCCTAATCTCTTGTTGTGGCACAGAGCTGAATATAAGAGAGGGTGAATTATGCTATTTCAATTTTTTCACGCATCATAAAGACTTTGGGAATAATTGCTTCCTAATCCTATTAGTTCAATACTTGCAATACTTAAATAGATTATTGATTAGTAGCAGTGTGGTAAGCATATGTATAGTGTAGTAATTAACAAGTAAAGAATGTACAATAATAAAGAATAAAGCAAGTAAAGAACACCAGGAATTCAAAGAACTTTGGATCAGATGTGAAGGAGTGTGTAGCCCAATGATTCATGAAATAAAGCAAATAAAGCTAAATCAAAACCTGTCTACACACCTCCTAAGGATCAAATCATGTTGTAAAATGGATTTGAAAGAAGATAAATACCTTGAATGCTCAAAATTCCAAGGTAGAATGGAAGGAATGCTTGAACACTTCAAAGCTGTCTACCTCTGGCGCAGCAGCAACACGGCAACTTTTGCCTATCCAAAACACCTCCAAATTGGGTGGAATTTGGGCACAACCTCCTCAACACCTTGGGGAAGCTCCAATAAAAAAATTCAGCCAAAAATAAATCCAGCAGGGTCTGGAAAAGATGCTCCAATTTTTCTGCCCTTGCAGTGAATCTCCAAAAACAAAGCTATCCAATTGTCTAGCCTCGAATGTGATGATCCACACACCATAGGCAAATCCAATCAATCCTTAGTCAGCTGGAATACCAAGAAGAGAAGAAGAGACGAAGGCCAAGATTTAGGAGAGAGGGCAAAGAAAAAGTGTGAAACTTCAATACCTGAGTGAATCACACAAATTGGAAGGAAATGAGAATCTAGCAATTAGAATGTACAAAACTTGCATGGCCGGCCACCTCCCTCCTATTTATAGGAGTGGAGTTGTGATGCAAGTTTGCATCACACCTCCCATGAGGTTGGCACCAACTTGCAAGCAAGTTGCATGTGAAATGTTAATTTTACTTGCATTTGAATTTCATTTGGAATCTTCATTTCATATCATGAAATGTCATCCAAATAAATTCTAAATGCACTCCAAATGAAATCTTTCATTTTGAATTTTTCTCCAAAATAATTCTTCACATTAATTTAATTAATCTCTTAATTTAGTTAATTAATCCTTACTTAACTCTTTAAGTCAACTAGCTTAACTCTTTAAGCTAAAAGGTGTTGAGTTAACTTAACTGTTTAAGCTAATTTGACCAATTGATAGTCATATGGCACCAATTAAATTATCACCATAATTTAATTGGTCTAATTTAACTCTTTAAATTATTTTGATTAATTTAACAATTAAATCAATCAAGTCAAAATAACCAAAAAATTAGCCAACCATTTTTCCTCCATAAAATCGGTCAAGTGGAATTTTCTAACTCTTAGAAAATTCCCTTCATCAAATAGGATTTCCTATTAGCTTTCGTGTGTGACCCATTAGGTTCTACCATTTATTGGACATGGGCTCACAACTCTTGTAATATTAAGAATATCAAAATATTTACATTAGTTTAAACTCATTTAAACTAATAACTCAATTCAATAAAACTCTATTAATTGAAGAGTACCCAATCTTCATGGTCGATGTCCAACCTCAACCCGTGCAGCCTAACTAATTGGCCGAAATAAATATGCTCTTGGATAACCATTCTACCTCTATGCTTGCCATCCAAATACGGACCTTTCATCTTCTATCTCGTAAAAAGGCATGGGAAAAAATATTTGCCGACTCCCTAATAGCCTCGATAACTATCTTTCCATTCCAGTGTTCGATTCCCTTTTATGACCTCAACTTTGGAAAACTCCTTTTCCAAATTCTTGTACTATCTTGCACAAAAATTTTTTGGAATTGATCATTAGAGAATACATAGAAGATGTACTCATCCTTCACAACTATGAAGAGACAGATCCTTTCTTTGATTTCACAAACCTTTATGTCTAAGTAGCTCATACCCAAACTCAATCCGAATGACCTGCAGAGTGGTTAAGGAATAGTTAAAGCATAAGGACCTAAACACAAGGTTACCATGGAACCTCAAGTCAAAGGACTAATTATATGCACTAGCGTAAGCCGGAGAACTTACCACTACCGATTTGCCACTACAACTATCTAGTGGATTCTCCGGGCGGGCCTTCAGTGAACTTGCTCTCTAAGAAGCACCCGCTGACATGCACCCATGTTTTACATGGATTGCTTATGAAATGAACCAATATCCAACCCCTTGGATTTATGCATCGTTAGTACAAATTTATTCGAATCTTAGATGCCCTATCTCATAAGATTCTGCAACTTGGAATATTTTAAGATCACGACCGTGTAAGACTTGTTTCATGATCACCACCTAGTATGTGACCAAATCCTGTGTAGTCTTGTGTGATCTAAGAGCTTCAACCAAATACTAGTGAAGTAAAATAAGACTTAGATGAAGATGACCATTTATAATGAATACCATTCAATAAATTTGTATCATAAGTGAAATAATTTACATGCCAATCTAATTGGCTGTGGGGCACTATTCCAATAATCTCCACTTGCCCTAAAGCCAATTTCCTATAGTTTTAATATAGGTGAGTGTGGCACTAGGATCCAAATATTTTCAAAAAAGAACTAAATGTAACTAGCCCACACACATCCCAATGATCAAGACATTTATAGGAATTAGATTTAGATAAGGGAAATACTTTGATGACAACAGAAAATTCAAGGAACAAGAGAAACTCTCTTCAACCATTGAAGAAGCTTCTCACTGGCGCAACAGGATCACCACCAGTTTGCCCTTAGTTAGACTTCTTCTTTTAGGCCAAAAAATACACTAGAATGTCACTACACCTTGAGGATAAAACATTCCAAAAATAAGTCAAAACAGAACACCAAAAGACCTCCCATAACTCAGTCCAAATGGCTGCCAGATATTGCCTCAAACAAGAGCAATAGTAACCAAACAGTTGGCTTTTAATGACATAGTCCACACACCATAGGTAAGATCTAATCTCTACAATATTGCTGGAGTTATTTTCAGAGAAAGGAGAAGAAAAGGCTTGGAGAATGAAGGTGGAGGAGCAAGGAGGTTGGAGAGAATAATGGGATGCTAACAATTAGATGCCCACTATCCAAGTTTGTTGGAAGAATATTTGACACCTAGTAATCCTTCACCAAGTGGTTGTCCCTTCTCCTCCTATATCTATATATAGAAGCGGGATGGAGTATTGTCACACACCATCCTCAAGGAGAGGGGGCCAAGTGTCCATGCCAAGGTGGCCACTAATAATTAGTGTTAATGCGAATTTTAATGTCATTTGGAATTTGCATTTCATCTAATGAAATGTCTTCCAAATGAATTTTAACTCCACATTAATGAACCCTTCATTTAATAATATTCTCCAAAATAAACTCTCCAATTTTAATTAAATTAAACACTTTAATTTAATTAGTAATCCTTTTAACTTAACTCTTAAGTTAAAATGCTTAACTCTTTAAGCTAGTCAAAATTAATTTAACTCTTAAATTAACTTGACCAATTGATAGTCATGTAGCATCAATTAATTAAATTTTAATTAATTGATCTTAATTTAACTCTCAAGTTAAATTGAGCAAGCCAAAAATAACTCCAATTTTTGCCTCCTCCAAATTCGGTCATGAATTTTCTAACTCTTAGAAAATTCTCCTTCTTTCAATAGGTCATGATATTAGCTTTTATGTGTGACCCATTAGTGGATTCTCCAGGCGGGCCTTTAGTACCGTATTCTCTAACAAGCACTCACTAACATGCATTCATATCTCATATGAGATTGGTCATGGAATGGAGCAACATCCAACCCTTGGATTTATGCATCATGAGTGCAAGTCTATCCAAATCTTAAATGTCCTGTCTCGCAAGATCCTACGACTTGGAAGATTTAAGATCATGACTGTTTAAGATTTTTTCCATGATCACCATCTAATGCATAATCAAGTCCTGTAGTCTTGTGTGATCTAAGGGCTTCAACCAAATGCGAGTGAAGAAAATAATGAGCATAAGATGAAGATAACCATATAATGAATATTATTCAATCAAGATTGTCTTACAAGGAAATAGTTTACAAGGTCAATTTAATTGGCTTGTGGGGCACTATTCCAACAATCTCCCACTTATCCTAAAGCCAATGCCCTGGGCCTTGAGACCCATTTTCTAAAGATGTCCTTCAAAGACCTTTTGCGATAGGGGTTTATTCAATAGATCTTCCAAGGTAACTCTCTCCACTCGTATGTCACTTCTATCAATGATCTCCCAGATCAAGTGATATCACCTCAAAATGTGCTTGGATCGCTGATGAGATCTTGCTCTTTAGCTTGCGCTATTTTTCTATTATTTTCATAGAAGACAACTACTGGCTCAACAATATTAGGCACTACATTCAACTCATGAATGAAGTTTTTCATCCAAACACCTTACTTTGAAACTTCTGAAGCTACAATATATTTTGCCTCTGTGGTAGAATTGGTCGTGGTGTCTTGTTTGAAACTTTTCCAATTCATCGCACCGCCATTGAAATGGATTTAGAAGAAGATAAATACCTTGAATGCTCAAATTCCAAGGTAGAATGGAAGAAATGCTTGAATACTTCAAAGCTGTCTTCCTCTAGCGCTGCAGCAACACAGCAACTTTTGCCTATCCAAAACACCTTCAAATTGGGTGAAATTTGGGCACAAAGCTCCAGTAAAAAAGTTCAGCCAAAAATGAATCCGGCAAGGTCTGGAAAAGATGCTCCAAAGTTTCTGGCCTTGCAGTGGATCTCCAAAAACAAAGTTATCCAATTATCTAACCTCTAGTGTGATGATCCAGACACCATAGGCAAATCCGATCAATCCTTAGTCAACTGGAAAACCCAGGAGAGAAGAAGAGATGTAGGCAGAGATTTAGGAAGGAGGGTGAAAAAAAATGTAAGACTTAACACATGAGTGAATCACACAAATTGGAGGAAAAATGAGAATCTAACAATTAGAATGTGCAAGACATGGCCGACCACCTTTCTCCTATTTATAGGAGTAAAAGTGTGATGCAAGTTGGAATTTTAACCTTACTTGCATTTGGAATCTCTATTTCTTCTCATGAAATGTCATCCAAATAAATTCTAAATGCACTCCAAATGAAGTCTTTTATTTTGAATTTCCCTCTAAAATAATTCTTCACATTAATTAAATTAAGGGATTAATTTAGTTAATTAATCTTGACTTAACTCTTTAGGGCAACTAGCTTAGCTCTTTAAGCTAGAAGGTGTTAACTTAACTCTTTAAGCTAACTTGACTAATTGATAGTCATATAGCACCAATTAAATTAACTCCTTAATTTAATTGGTCTAATTTAATTCTTTAAATCATTTTGATCAATTTAACAATTAAATCAATCAAGCCAAAATGACCAAAAAAATTAGCTAACTATTTCTCATCTATAAAATTGATCAAGTGGAATTTTCTAACTCCCTTTATCAAATAGGATTTCCTATTGCTTTCGTGTATGACCCATTAGGTTCTACCTTTCATTGGATATGGGCTCACAACTCTTGTGATATTAAAAATATCAAAATATTCACATTAGTTTAAACTCTAAACTAATAACTCAATTCAATTAATCTCTATTAATTGAAGAGTACCCAATCTTTATGGTCGATGTCCAACCTCAAGCCCATGGAGCCTAACTAATTGGCCGAAATGAATATGCTCTTGGGGAACCATTCTAGCTGTACGCTTATAATGAAAATACGGCCATTTGCGTCTCTATCTCCTGAAAGAGGCATAGGACAAGATATTTGCTGACTCCATAATAGCCTTGATAACTATTTTTCTATTCCAATGTTCGATTCCCCTTTATGACCTCATCTTTGGAAACTCCTTTTCCAAATTGTCATACTATATTGCGCAAGGATTTCTTAGAATCGATCATTATAGAATATATATGAGATACACACGCCCTTCACAACGACAAGGAGCCAGATCCCTTCTTAGATCTCACAAACCTCCATGTCTAAGTAGCTCATATCCAAGCTCAATCCGAATAACTCGCAGAGTGGTCAAAGAAGAGTCAAAGCATGAAGACCTAAATACAAGGTTACCATGGATCCTCAAGTCAAAAGACTAATTATATGCACCATCATAAGTTGGAGAACTTGCTACTATAGCTATCTAGTGGATTCTGCGGGTGGGCCTTTAGTGAACTTGTTCTCTAACTAACATACACCTATGTCTTACATGGATTGCTCATGAAACGGAGCAATATCCAACCCCTTGGATTTATGCATCGTTAGTGCAAGTTTATCCAAATCTTGGATGCCCTGTCTCATAAGATTCTACGACTTGGAATAATTTAAGATCACGATCGTATAAGACTTATTTCATGATCACCACGTAGTATATGGCCAAGTCCAGTAGTCTTGTGTGATCTAAGGGCTTCAGCCAAATGCAAGTGAAGTAAAATAAGCATAAGATGAAGATGGCCATTTATAATGAATATCAATCAATCAAGATTGCATCACAAGTGAAATAGTTTACATGCCAATCTAATAAAGGTATGTGTGGTGCCAGGATCTAATAAAATTCAAAACAAACCTGAACAAAACTAGCCCACACACATCCACAAGGATCTAGACATGCATAAGATTCAGATTTAGATAGGAAAATACCTTGATGAAACCAATTATCAAGGAACAAGGAAGAATACCCTTCCAATCTTGAAGATGTCCCCTCACTGGCGTAGTGGAAACACAACCAGATTTTCCAAAGCTAAACTCCTTGTTTTGAGCCAAAAATTTTATTGTGATCCCTCAACACCTTAAAAATCCTACAGTAAAAATTTCAGCCTGATCAGAACAAAATAAAGTTCCCTTAAACTTATTTCAAGTGGTTGCTAGAATCTACTTCTCCAAGAGCAATAACAACCCAAACGTTTTGCCTCTAATGAGATAGTCCACACACCATAGCAAAGACCCTTTCTCTACAATAATAGTTGGAGAAAATTGCAAAGAAATAGGGGAAAGAAGGCTTTGAATGGAAGTGGAAGATGAGGGAGGTTGGAGATATTTATGGAGAATCTAACTTTTAGATGTATCCATTAATAATTTGTTGGGACAAAATATTCCACACCTCACTAAAAATGCTAATAGTGGTCGGTCCCTTCTATATCCATATGTAGAAGGAGGATGGTGTGTGGTCACACACCATCCTCAATGAGAGGCCACCACTAGCCATGCCAAGTGGCATGTGGTTCATAGTGGTGTGTGAATTTGAATGTCATTTGAAATTTACATTTCATCTTATGAAATGTCATCCAAATGCATTCTAATTCTATATTAAATGAACTTTTCATTTAATAATTCCTTCCAAAATTAACTCTCCAATTTAATTAAATTAAACACTTTAATTTAATTAGTAATCATCTGACTTAACTCTTAAGTCAAAGTGCTTAACTCTTTAAGCTAGCCAAAATTAATTTAACGCTTAAATTAATTTGACCAGTTGATATAACTCTTATTTAATTTATCTCAATTTAACTCTTAAATTGATCAAGCTAAAAATGACTTCAATTTTCTTCCCCTTCAATTCGGTCATGAATTTTCTAACTCTTAGAAAATTGTCCTTCATTCAATAGGTCATTTTTTTGGCTTTATGTATAACCCATTAGGTTCTATCATTCATTGGACATGGGCTCACAACTATTTGTGACTTATTGGATATCAAATATTAGTATTAGTTTAAACTCCTTTAAACTAAGCGACTCAATTCAATTAATCTTATTAATTGAACGGTACCCAATCTCCATGGTCGATGTCCAACCTCAACGCCATGGAGCCCAACTAATTGGCCAAAATAAATGCTCTTAGAGAACCATTCTAGTATTACGCGTACCATGCAAATACGATCCTTCTATCTTCTATCTTCACAAAAGAGGCCTAGGGCAAGATATTATTTGGCTTCTTAATAGCCTTGATGCTATGCTTCAATTCTCAATGTTTGATTCCCTTTGTGACCTCATCTTTGGAAACACCTTTCCAAATTGTTACATCACCTTGTGCAAGGATTTCTTGGAATTGATCATTATAGAATATATAGGAGATGCACTCGCCTTTCACAAAGGCGAGGAGCCAAATTCCATCTTGGACCTCAGAAACTTCTATGTTTAGTAGCCTATGCCCAATCACCACCTGAAGGACCCGCTAAGTGACTAGTGAGGAGTCAAAGCATGAGGACCAAACACAAGGTTACTATGGATCGTCAGGTCAAAGGACTAATTATATGCACTAGAGTAAGTTGGAGAACTTGCCACCACCAACTTGCTACTCCGGCTATCTAGTGGATTCTCCGGTGGGTCTTTAGTGCCTTGCTCTTTGACAAGCACCCATTAACATAGATTCATATCTCATATGGGATTGCTCATGGAATGAAACAACATCCAACCCTTAGATTTATGCATCATTAGTGCAAGTCTATCCGGATCTTATATGCCGTGTCTTATAAGATCCTATAACTTGGAAGATTCAAGATCATGACCGTGTAAGCCTTATTTCATGATCACCATCCAATGTGTAATCAAATCTCGTAGTCTTGTGTGATCTAAGGGCTTCATCCAAATGCCTGTGAAGAAAATAATGAGCATAAGATGAAGATGGCCATATAATGAATGTCATTCAATCAAGACTATCTTTCAAGGAAATGGTTTACAAGGCCAATCTAATTGGCTTGTGGGCACTATTCCAACAATCTCCCACTTGCCGTAAAACCAATTCCCCATGGCCTTGAGATGCATTTTCTTAAGATGTCCTTCAAAGACCTTTTGCAATAGGGGTTTAGTCAGTGGATCTGTTATATTCTCTTTTGAGGCAACTCTATATACTCAGATGTCGCCTCTATCAATGATCTCCCGAATCAAGTAATATCGCTTCAAATTATGCTTGGATTGCTGATAGATCTTAGCGTTATAGCTTGCGCTACCGCCTAATTGTTGTCACAAAAGAAAACTACTGGCTTGGTCATGGTATCTTGTTTGGAACTCTTCCAACACACCACGCTGCTAATGAGGCAAAGTATGAATCCAAAAGTAGATTGTAGGTCATCTACATCATATTGAAAACTAGAATCTGAAAACCCATCGAGTTTTAATTTTCCTTTGCCATATACCAGAAACATGTCCTTAGTCCTTAGTCCTTCTCAAGTACTTAAGGATTAGTTTTACGACTGTCCAGTGACTCTCACCGAGATTGGATTAGAAACGGTTCGCAACACTTAGAGCGTGTGCCTCATCCGGTCTTATACATTGAACTGCATACATTATTATCCCAATAACAGATGTATAAGGTATGTTGGACATCCTTTGTCTCTCGTCTTCAGTCTTGGGGACCCTAGACTTAGAGAGACGAATGCCATGTCCTATGGGAAGGAAGCCCCTCTTGGATTCTTCCATACGAAACCTCTTTAGTATTTTATCAATGTACGAGATTTCGGGAAGCCCCAACATCCTCCTCGATCTATCTCTATAGATACGTATTCCTAATATGTAGGATGCTTCTCCCAAATCCTTCATGGAGAATTATGTAGATAACCATATTTTAGTACACGCTAACATTCCAACCTCATTCCCAATGAGAAGGATGTCATTGACATAAAGCACAATAAATTGTATACTACTTCCACTAGCCTCATGTATACACATGGTTCATACATATTTTTGACAAAGCTAAACAATTTGACTATCTTGTCAAAATGTATGTTCCAACTTTAGGACGCTTGTTTGAGTCCATAAATAGATCTCTAGAGTTTGCAATCCTTTTGCTCACTCCTCTCGGATGTAAAACCTTATGGTTGCTCAATATAGATTTCTTGTTCAATGTCTCCATTAAGGAAAGTGGCTTTCACATCCATTTGCCATATCTTATTGTCATAATATATGGTTATGGCAAGTAGAATCTTAATGGACTTAGGCATTGCGACCGGTGAAAAGGTTTCCTCGCAATCGATATCGGATCTTTGAGTGTAACCTTTCACTACTAGTCGCACCTTAAAGGTCACTACCTCTCCATCTGCTCCTTGCTTTCACTTATAGATCGACTTACAACTAACGGAAACTATTCCCTTTAGTAGATCTACCAAAGTTCATACTTTGTTGGAATACATAGAGTCCTTTACGGATCTCATGGCGTTATGCTAATATCCTAAGTCTATGTCCAACATAGCTTCCTCATATATTTTTGGATTAATATCCTATTGGCCCATCTTATGAAGGAATTCAAATCTTTTGGGTTGCTTCTTGATCTGGTCCGACCTTATCAGAGGTTGTGTGTGAGGCTTTTATTGCTCGTTCGTCTCCACTGCTTGTGGGATTTGATGACAATCTTGAAATTCATCAATTTCAACAACAATGCTATTTCTATCTAATAGAAATTCCTTTTCCAAAAAGTAGCTGTTCTTTGAAACAAACACATTTTGTTCCGAGGGATCATAGAAATAATAACACATAGACTCTCTCGGGTATTCCACAACCTTGCATAAGGTGGATCTAATATCTAACTTATCTCCTACTATCCGTCTCACATAAGCAGGAGACCCCCAAACCTTTAGATAATGGTAACAGGGTGCTTTGTCATACCACATCTCATGTGGCATCTTTGGCACTGACTTTGAAGGTACTACATTTAGTAACCTTACTACCATTTCTAAGGCGTATCCACAAATGGATATGGGCACATCAAAAAAAATTATCATGGAATGTGCCATGTCCAACAAGGTACGATTTCTCTTCTTGGCTACTCTATTGTGATGGGGTGTGCCAGGTGGAGCCCATTGAGAGAGAATCTCATTCTCCTTTAGACGTCCAAGAATTCGGTACCTAAGTATTCTCCCATTTGATCCGATCGAAGAGCTTTAATACTAAGTGCCAATTGCTTTTCCACTTCAGTCCTATACTCTTTGAACTTTTCAAAGGCTTCGAACTTGTACTTCATAAGATACATATGTCCGAACCGACTATAATCATCGGTGAAAGTGATGAAGTAGGAATAGCCTCCTCTCACACTAACTTTTAGTAGGCCACAAACATTTGTATGGATCAAATCCAAAGGACTTGTGGAGCATTCCGATTGTCGTACAAAAGAAGCCTTGGTCATTTTTTCCTTCAAACAAGATTCACATGTAGGAAGGTCCTCAATGCCACTAACATTTAGTGCTTTGAGAGCTTCTAACTTGTTCATCCTATTTTTAGAGATATGCCCAATTCTTGCATGCCAAAGAATGGCATCTTCTTGGTTATCTAATTTTATTTTACTTGATTGAATGTGTATTAGTGAAGGTTGAGAATCAAGTATGTACAATTTGCTATTTAATATACCTTGAGCAATTAAAGAACTATTCTTTAATGCCGCCAACATCCCATTCGATATAGAAAAATCAAATCCTTCATTATCAAGAACAGTAATTGAAATGTGTTCTTAACAAGATTAGGCATATAATAAATTGGATCAAGTACAATGCAAGCATTCCTCAAGTCTAACTTAATTACGCCTTGGACTTTAGCGGCAACTCTTGCTCCATTTCCTAGATGGAGTATCATATCCCCTTCACGAAGACTCCTTCTTTCCGTCCCCTGTAATGAATTGCAAAGGTGAGAACTATATGTAATATCAAATACCCTTAAGGAAGAATTAGTCGTTAAATGTACTTCAATGAAGAGCATATCCTTCTCAAAGGTTGCAAAGTAAGCTTTGCAATTCCTTTTCTAATGCCCTTTTTCACCACAGTGGAAACAACTCGCATCAATTTCAGCCTTTTTCTTGATGCCCCCAGAACACTTCATGGGCTGCTTTCCTTTGGAGGAAGAAAATTTTTTCCTCTTACCTCTCTTTCTTGGGCCCCTAGGACCTTTCGACTTAGAGAAGAAAGTAAGCATCAGAGCTTTCTCCTTTTTCATAGTCACCTTAGTGGTGACAAACATGTTCACCAATTCATTAATCATCACCTCTTGCTCGGACATATTAAAGTTCATAACGAATTGGTCGAACGATGGGGGTAGTAACTGGAGGATTAAATCCACATAGAGGTCATTATCCATAATCACGTCATGTTGTCCAAAAATCTCAATGAGTCCAATTATCTTGAGCCCATGATCATGGACACTTGAACCCTCTACCATCCTTGATCTAAAGAGCTCTCTTGACAAAGCGAACCTTTTGTGTCTTATTTGCACACCATACAACTCTTGTAGGTGTTTGTAGATCTCACTTGCATATCTCATATGCTCATGAGTGTTTTGGAGCTCATTAGTCATGGAGGCCAGTATGAGGCATCTAACTTGTAGATCATCATCCATAAATCTCGCGAACATTTCACAGGTCTCATTGGTGGCGTCATCACCAATTATGTCCGTGGGACTTTGATCAAGGACATAGGTCTTCTTTTCAGAGTCAGGTATGATCTTAAGGTTTTTCAACCAATTGTAGAAGTTTAGCCCCGTTAGCTCATTGGTTTCCAAAATGCTTGTAAGTGGATTTTTAGCCATTTTCTTTTGAAGATTTCAAAAATCTACAAGAGCAAAAAAAAGAGTATAAGCATATTGATATTGAAAATATGTTTATGGTCTTTCAAGTATGTTTTTCTCCCATTATTTTATCAAATCCTTCATCCCCTAGAAGAATTTGGGAAATCATATTTCCTAGTGAGAATCAAGACCCTAAGGACTTGCAAGTGGACCCCCCTGGCCGAGTGCCATCCACAAGCAATCGAAGGGAAAAACAACTTTTGCTAATTGCATCATATGCAACTCTTGATATATTTTGCCTCACTTTTCATATAGACCCACGTGACCATCTGCCATCTATACTACTAAGTGTTAAGTCCAACCTACAAATCAAACTTTGATTCAAGATGGCCTCACAACATCCCCTGTGACCGAGCACCTGCGTGAGGGTTCTTGAGTCAAAGGTGTATCTAATGCTAGGTACATGCTCACAGCTTTCTTCTTAAGTGTGAACCTCATGATCGAGTGCCATCACACAAAATCAGTAGCAATGTCATGGCATACACTATTGGTAAAAGGCATAGATTAATTAAAACTCTTTTAATTTGTATATATTTTCACTTAATATTTGAAAGCACTTAGATATTCTAAGTTGAGGGTTTTTGCTTGCAAATATCTCATCATTTTATCATCTTATTTACATTTTCTATATCCTAAACGTGCATCTCATACATCAATAGAATATTGAAAGTATAAATAAGTAAATGCGCCTAGCATGCTTCTAGGGTAGGGTGGCCATGAGCCTAACCAAGTGGTGCACTTAGAGCCATAGGTGCACCACCTAGTTGATTTTAAGTAGGCTGATTAAATCTAGCTATTACATGAGTATATCCCATACATTCATGGGTCTTCAAAACTCTCTATACCTCCATAGGTCTTCTTTCCTCCATGTAACATTTACATGAGAAAGAAATCCTCACTCCTAGTTATTCTACTCTCATAACATTTACAAGATAAAAAATGATAGGCATACAAGCACTATTTAATACACGTTTTTCAGTAACTTGAAACAAATAAAATCAATATTAAAAGCTCATGATCATCCCCATTCATTCATCATCCATTTAACACTTAAATGAACAACAAATAAATCAAGAATTGACATTCAATTCCATCAATTAAATGCTAATCATATAAACAAATAATTGGTCATGCAAAAACAAGCATAACATTTATGCATCATATTTTTATCTCTATTGGAAATTAACTTTAACATGTTTTAAAATCAATGAAAAGTGTCCAACACAATTAAGAGAACTTGCACAGCACTTCTGCATCCATTGTATGTGTTTCAAAACAATTTTGGCCACTAAAGAAACCCAAAATGGGGCTCAAAACTCATTTAGGACCAAACTGGGTACTGTTGACCAAGGCTAGCACATGGCTGGGCAGTGACCGTGGCTGGGCAGCAACTCTCGGTCACTGCCCTACTTGTGTGCTGCTATGGCTGGCAGCTCTCCTATCTTGGAGTCAAGATTGAGGCAAGCTATTTTTGGCTCAACTTTTGTGCACCAATAATTTTAGAACAACTTCTAAACATCAAAACACACATTATGGATGAAATTTTAGATCTAAAACACCTTTCAAAACTAAAATTTCTAGCACTCAATCATGCTTCAGAAACAAGTTCAAGCAAGAATCATATTCTTCAAAAATCTGCAATCATCTCCAATCATATTAGATCCAAAAATAACAAAAACAACTTAAGGCTATTAACAACATGCTATATCAACATATAACATCCACCAATGCCAAATCAAAATTTAACATTAGCATAAATGAATTAAAACATACTAATCTTATGATTTAACACTTAAAACACATAATAGCATGCTATTAATCCATCAACCAAGAAGCCACATACAAGATCATCCAAACACTCCAACCCATCATATGGATCAAGTATATGGTGATTTATAATCAGCTTATCTCATGAACTAATCATTCAAGCAAAATCCAAATCCATGCATGAATAAGGTTTCGATACCACTTGAAGGTATGTGTGGGGGCTAGAATCCAATAAAATTCAAAACAAAACTGAACAAAACTAACCCACACGCATCCACAAGGATCTAGACATGTATAGGATTCAGATTTAGATAGGCAAATGCCTTGATAATGAAAGCAAGAAAGGCACTAGGATCCGATAATAAAACTTCAAAAGCTTAAATAAACTAGTGCTAACAAGCAACCAAGGATCTAAACATGCTTTAGGATTCATATTTGGTTCAAGAGTTACCTTAAGAGCTTAAATCCAAAGGTAGATTGAAGAACTCCTTCTTAAAACAGAATATGCCAGACAGTGGTGCAGCTGGAATCGAGCTAGTTTAGACAAATTCAAAACTCTCCAAAAATGCTGAAAAACTTTCGGTAGATGCTCAACACCTTGAGAAAGCTTTTGGAACAAATTTAAGCTTGAAAATCCTCCTGGATCTCCTGGAATAAAATCGACAAGAGACTGTTGCCATAGGTGGATCTCCAAAGGCTTAGCAAACCACTTGTTTTGCCTCTATTGAAATGATCCACACACCAACTGAATTTCCAATCACTTCTCATAGTTAACTAGAGATTGAGAGGAGAGATGAGAGGTATCGGCCAATTTTTGGGATTAGAGAAGAAGAGGAAGGTGAACTTCAACACATGAGTGAACATTTTGAAAATGGAGGGAAAAAGTAAGAATCTAATTCTTCACTTGCTTGAATGTGTGATTACCACCCCCCCAACTCTACATCTATATAGAAAGTGAGGATGGTGTGATGCCAAGGTGGCATCACACCTTCCTCAAGGTGGGGAGGACTGCCAACTTGCATCTCATGTAAGCTTAGTTAGCAACTTCAAATCCAATTTGAATTTGTGTGCATTTCAATTAGATTTGAAATCTAATTTCAAATTCATTAATTGTCACATTTAAAATGATCATATCATTTGAACATTCCCTCCAAAATTTACTCTCTTCATTAATTAAATTAAATAATTTAATATAATTAATTAACATTTGACTTAACACTTAAGTCAACAAGCTTAACTCTTTAAGCTTAATTTAGTTAACTTAACTCTTTAAGCTAACTTGACCAATTGATGGTCCCATGGCACCAAATAATTAAGTCTTTAATTATTGGTCTAATTTAACTCTTAAATTAGTTGATCAATTTAACACTTAAATTAATCAAGCCAAGTAACACCTCAATTTTTTGTCACCTCAAAAAATCGGTCACTTTAGAATGAACTTTTCTAACACTTAGAAAGTTCCTCCACGAGTTAGGAAATGCAATTGGCTTTTGTGTGTGATCTAATAGGTTCTACCATTTATTGGACATGGGCTCACAACTCCATGTGACTTTTGAATATCATATATTCATTTTAGTTTAAACTCTTTTAAACTAAATTGACTCAATTCAATTAATCTTCATTAATTGAAGAGTACCCAATCTCCATAGTCGATGTCTAACCTCAAGCCCGTGGAGCCCAACTAATTGGTTGAAATGAATGCTTTTGGAGAACCATTATAGCTCTATGTTTACTATGTAAATACAGTCCTTCCGTCTCCTATGTCCCGAAAAAGGCTTAGGGCAGGATATTTGTCGGCTCCCTAATAGCCTCAATGCTATGTCTCTATTCTCAATATTCGATTCCATTGTATGACCTCATCTTTGGAAAACTCTTTTTCCAAATTGTCACACCACCTTGCACAAGGATTTCTTGGGATCGATCATTATAGAATATGTAGGAGATGCACTCGCCCTTCACAAAAGCAAAGAATTGGATTCCATCCTGGATCTCACAAACCTCCATGTCTAGTAGCTTATGCCTAACCTCAACCCGAAAGACCCGTTGGGTGACCAAAGAAGAGTTAAAGTATAAGGACCAAACACAAGGTTACCATGGATTCTCAGGGCAAAGGACTAATAATATGTCCTAGCGTAAGCTAGAGAACTCGTCACTACCGACTTGCCACTTTAGCTACCTAGTGGATTCTTCCCGTGGGTCTTTAGTGCCTTGTTCTCTAATAAGTACCCACTAATATGCACCCATATCTCATATGGTTGCTCATGGAATAGAGTGATATCCAACTCTTGGATTTATGTATCGTTAGTGCAAGTCTATCTAGATCTTAGGTGCCCTATCTCGTAAGATCCTATAACTTGAAAATTTTAAGATCACGATTGTGTAAGACTTATTTCATGGTCACCGAACCAAGTTCTGTAGTCATGAGTGAACTAAGGGTTTCATCTAAATACAAGTGAAGTAATAAAGAGCATAAGATGAAGATGGTCATATATAAATAATATCATTTAATCAATATTATTTTACAAGGAAATAGCTTTACAAGGTAATCCAATTAGCTTGCCGGGCACTATTCCAATAATCTCCCACTTGTCCTAAAGCCAATATCCCATGGCCTTGAGACCCATCTTCTCAAGATGTCCTTCAAAGACCTTTTGCTTTTAAGGGTTTAGACAGTAGTTCTGCTAAATTCTTTTTCGAGGCAACTTTATCCGCTCAGTTGTTGCCTCTATCAATTGATATCATATATCAAATGATAACACATTTACTATGTTTGGATCACTGATGAGATCTTAGCTCAAGTCCTAAGTTGTCTTCCAAAGACAATCGTGGGCTTATGCATGCTAGGCACTACATCCAACTCTTGGATAGGGTTTTTCATCCGAACACCTTTCCTTTGCAGCTTCTGAAGCCGCAATATATTCTTCCTCTATGGTAGAGTCAGCCGTCGTGTTTTTTTTGGAACACTTTGCAACTCACCGCACCACTATTGAGGCAAAATATGAATCCAGAAGTAGATTTTAGGTCATCTACATCAATTTGGAAACTTGAATCTGAAAAGCCTTTGTGTTTCAATTCTCCATTGCCGTATGCTAAAAATAAATCTTTAGTGCTTCTCAAGTACTTAAGGATTATTTTAACAGCTATCCAGTGACTCTCATCGAGATTGGATTAGAACCTACTCGTCACACTTAGCGAGTGTGCCACATCTGGTCTCGTACATTAACCCACATACATTATACTCCTAATAGTGGAGGCATAAGGTATGTGGGACATACTTTGACTCTCGTTGTTAGTCTTAACGGGCCATAGATTTGGAGAGATGAATGTCATGTCCCATAGAAAGAAATCCCCTCTTGGATTCTTTCGTACTAAACCCCTTTAGTATCTTGTCAATGTACGGGGTTTGGGATAGCCCCAATATCTTCCCAAATCTATCTCTATAGATATGTGTGCCTAATATGTAGGATGCTTTTCCCAAATCCTTAATGGAGAATTGAGTAGATAACCGTGCTTTAGTACACTTTAACATCCTTAGCTCATTCCCAATGAGAAGGATGTCATCGACATAAAGTAGAATAAATTGTACACTACTCCCACTAGCCTTCTAGTACACACATGGTTCATACACATTTTTGACAAAGCTAAATGATTTAACCGTTTTCTCAAAACATATGTTCCAACTTCTGGATGCTTGTTTGAGTCCATAAATGTATTTCTGGAGTTTGCAAACCTTTTGCTCACTTTCCTTGGATGTAAAACCTTGTGGTTGCTCCATATAGAATTCTTCTTCAATGTCTCTATTGAGAAAAGAATGTTCACATCCATTTGCTATATTTCATAGTCATAATATGCGGCTATGGCAAGTAGAATCTGAATGGACTTCGGCATTGCGATCGGTGAAAAGGTTTCCTCAAAATTGATAGCGAGTCTCTGAGTGTAACCTTTTGCCACTAGTCACGCCTTAAAAGTCACCACTTCTCCATCGAGTAGTCCTAGCTTTTGCTTATAGATCCACTTGCAACCAACAGAAACTATTCCCTTTGGTGGATCTACCAAAGTCCATACTTTGTTGGAGTATATGGAGTCCATTTCAAATCTCTTGGCATCAAGCCAACGTTCTGAGTCTGTGTCCAACATAGCTTCCTTATAGATCTTCGGATCATTATCCGATTGGTCCAACTCATGAAAAAATCTGAACTTTTCTGGTTACTTCTTGATTCAGTCTGATCTTCTCAGAGGTTGTGTGTAAGTCTCTTTGATATTTATTTATTTCTATCACTTGTGGGATTTGATGATCATCTTGAACTTCACCAAGTTCAACACCACTACCTTTTTCTATCTTATAGAAATTCCTTTTTCCAAAAAGGTGGCTTTCCTTGAAAAAACACCTTTTGTTTCGAGGGATCATAGAAGTAATAACCCAAGACTTTCTTAGGTATCCCACAAACTTGCACAAGATGGATCGTCTATCCAACTTATCTCCCACTAACCATCTCACATAAGTGGGAGACCCCTAAAGCTTTTAAGTAATGATAAGAGGGTGCTTTACCATACCACATCTCATGCGGCGTCTTTGGCACCGGATTTTGAAGGTACAACACTTAGTAACTTTATTGATCGTCTTTGATGCATATCCCCAAAAGGATATACAATATCCGATTTCACCTCTTAGCTACTTTAATGTGTTAGGGTGTGTCGGATGAGTCCATCGAGGGAGATCTCATTATCCTTTAGATAATCCAAGAATTTGGTGATCAAGTATTCTCCTACTCGATTCGATTAAAGAACTTTAATACTTAGTCCCAAATTCTTATCCATTTCATTTCTATACTCTTTGAACTTTTCAAAGGCTTCGGACACTTGAAAGTCCGAACCGACTATAATCATTGGCAAAGGTGATGAAATAGGAATAGCCTCCTCTCCCACTAACTCTTAGTGGCCCACAAACATTCGTATGGATAAAATCCAAAGGACTTGTGGAGCACTCCATTTGTCCTATAAAAGGAACTTTGGTCATTTTTCTTTTCAAACAAGATTCATAAGTAGGAAGTTCCTCAATGCCACTAACATTTAGTGCTTTGAGAGCTTCTAACTTGCTTATATTATTTTTAGAGATATTCCCAAGTATTGCACGTCCTTACATGGCATTTTCTTGGATATCTAATTTTTCTTACTTTGTTGAAAGTGCATTGGTGATGGTTGAGAATCCAATATGTACAATCCTTTGTTACGTGTACCATAAGCAACTAAAGAACCTATTTTTTATTGCCTCTAATCTCCCATTTGAATAGAAGGATCAAATCCTTCGCTATCCTTAAAGGGAATTGAAATAATGTTCTAAACAATACATGGTACATTATAACAAAAGTCTAATACAAATATGGAATTCTCTAAGTCTAACTTATTATACGCCTTCGGCTTTGGTCACAACTATTGCTTCTTAGCCAAGGCAGTGGATCATATCCACATCACTTAGTTTTATTCTTTTTTCTTATTCTTTGTAACAACTTACAAAGATAAGAACCACATGCGATATCATATATCCATGAGAAAGAATTTATCCTTAAATGCACTTCAATAAAGTACATACCCTTCCAAAAGGTTGCAAGATATCCCTTGCAAAAATGCTTCCAATGGCCTATTTAGCCAAAGTACAAACAAATAAGATCGACAATATTTTCTATAATCTTCTTGACTCCTCCGGATGCCTTTAATAGTTGCTTTCCCTTGGAGAGAGAACTTTTCTTCCTTTTACCTCTTTTTCTAGCACCCCTAGGGCCCATAGACTTGGAGAAGGAAACAAGTGTCAAAGGTTTTACCTTGTCATGGTAGTCTCCTTCTAAATCAACATTTTGATCAATAAAACTCGGTAAGGATGTGAGAACCTCATGGAGACCATTGTCCATCACTACATCCAAGTAGAAAAAGCTTCTCCAAGCCTAATCATCTTTAGACCGTAGTCGATGACACATGACTTCACATCCATCCTAGCTTGAAAAAAAATCTCCTTTTGACAACATGAACTTCTGATACCTTATTTGCTTTACAAATCTTGTAAACTTTAATCAAGGTACTATTCAATATCTTTGAGACTTTTAAAGTTTTGTAGATGCCATCATGAGACTATAGGATAGGACGATCCCAAACCCAATTCGTGAACTTTTCACATGTTTCTTGATCCACTATAATCCCCATGGGACTAGGAGCACCTTGACATAAGACATATATCCACTTTCAGGAGTGATTTTGAGGTTAAGTCAATTATGGAAGTTTGGCCCGTTGGTTTATTGATTTCCAAAATAACATTGAGTGGAACATTAATCCATCCTTGAGATTTCACAAATTCTCAAAGGCAAAAAAGAGAATAAGCATGTGATTGAATTTTGATATTAAAAATATGTTCATGGTCTTTCAAGCATGTTTTTTTCCTACTATTTTGACAAATCCTTCACCCTAAGAAGAATTTGGGAAATCATATTTCCTAGTGAGAATCAAGATCCTAAAGACTTGCAAGTGGACCTATGACTCATGAGACATCCATAAACAATCGAAAGGTAAGCAACGCTTGCTAATTGCATCTCATGCAACTCTTGATATATTTTGCCTAACTTTTCATGTGACCATATACTTAGCATATGATGCACCTTTGATTTGGGAATGCCCATACATTGTCACATGAGTCGTGGGATGTCGTGGTGCCCATATCGAATTGAAGTTTGATTGGTAGGTGTTAAGTTGGACCTACCAATCAAACTTCAATTCGAGATGGGCACCACGACATCCCATGACTCGTGTGATAATGTATGGGCATTCTCAAATCAAATGTGTATCATACGCTAAGTATATGGTCACAACTTTCCACTATAAGTATGACCCACGACTCGTGAGACATCACACAAATAATGGTAGCATCATTATGGACTTAGACATCCACATTATACTATTGGTAAAAGGCATTGATTAATTAAAACTCTTTTAATTTACATCCATTTTGACTTAATATTTGAAAAGCACTTAAACATTCTAAGTGGAGGGTTTTTGCTTGCAAAGATCTCATCATTTTTATCTTTTTATTCAGGTTTTTTATATCCTAACAATGCATCTCATACATTAATAGGATATAGAAAGCATAAATAAGTAAATGCGCCTAGCGTGCTCCTAGGGTGGGATGACCATGTGCCTAACCAAGTGGTGCACTTAGAGCCATAAGTGCACCACCTAGTTGATTTTAAGTAGGTTGATTAAATCTGTTGGAATAGTGACCGGCAAGCCAATCAGATTGGCCTTGTAAAAGCTATTTCCTTGTAAAACAATCTTGATTACTTCACTTCAATTTGGATAAAGCTCTTAGATCACACATAACTACGGGACTTGATTTGATGACCATGGGCTAAGTTTTACACAGTCGTGATCTTAAATCTTCCAAGTCGTAGGATCTTATGAGACATGGCATCTAAGATCTGGACAGACTTCCACTAACGATGCATAAATCCAAGAGTTGGATATTGCTCCATTCCATGAGCAATCTGTATGAGATACGGGTGTATGTTAGTGGGTACTTGTTAGAGAACAAAGCACTGAAGACCCTCCGGAGAATCCACCAGATAGCCATAGTGGCAAGTCAGTAGTGATCAATTCTCCCGCTTATGTTAGTGCATATTATTAGTCATTTGACCTGAGGATCCATGGTAACCTTGTGTCCGATCCTTATGCTTTGACTCTTCCTTGACCACTTAGCAGGTCTTTCGGGTTAAGGTTGGGTATAAGCTACTTGGCATGGATGTTTGTGAGATTCAAGATGGAATCTGACTCCTCGCTTTTGTGAAGGGCGAGTGTATCTCTTATGTGTTTTATAATGATCGATTCCAAGAAATCCTAGTGCAAGGTGGTGTGACAATTTGGAAAAGGAGTTTTCCAAAGGTGAAGTTACATAAAGGAATCAAACATTGGGAATAGAGACATAGTTTTGAGACTATTAGGGAGCCGACAAATATCTTGCCCTAGGCTTGTTTCGGGAGATAGGAGACGGAAGGACTGTATTTGTATGGTACGCGTAGAGCCATGATGGTTCTCTAAAATATTCATTTCGGCCAATTAGTTGGACTCCATGGGCTTGAGGTTGGACATCGACCATGGAGATTGTGTACTCTTCAATTAATGAGATTAATTGAATTGAGTCGATTAATTTAAAATGAGTTTTAAACTAAAATGAATATGGGATACTCAAAAGTCAAAAAGAGTTGTGAGCCCATGTCCAATGAATGGTAGAACCTATTGGGTCACACACAAAAGCCAAATAGCTTCCAAAATTGGTAGAGCAATTTTCCAAGTGTTGGAAAAATCACCCTTGGGTGACCGATTTTCAAAGGTCCAATCCAACGGTCAATTTTGGTTTGATTAATTTAAGTGTTAAATTAATCAACTAATTTAAGAGTTAAATTAGACCAATAATTAAAAAGTTCATTATTTGGTACCATGTTGACCATCAATTGGACAAGTTGACTTAAAGAGTTGAGTTGACTAATTTAAGCTTAAGAGTTAAGCTTGTTTGATTTAAGAGTTAAATCAAAGGTTAATTAATTAAATTAAAGTGTTTAATTTAATTAATGGGAAGAATACTTTTTGGAGGAAAAATTTAAATGAAGTGCTCATTTAAATTAGCATATTAATTAATTAGATTCCAAATGAAATTGAAATGCACTTGAAATTCAAATAAGACTTGAATTTGAATTTTTCCAACTTGGCATGCCACTTGGGCAGTCACCTTGAGGAAGGTGTGATGCCAACTAGCATCACACCTTCCACCATCTATATATAGATATAGAGAGCATGAAAAATTCAAAATTAATGGCTGAAAAATATATAGATATAGAGAGCATGCAAAATTCAAAATTAATGGCTGAAAAGTGTGAGAATTAGATTCTTGCATTCCCTCCAAAATCTCTCTCTCCATGCATTGCATCATGAGTTGAAGCTTTGCATTCCTTCTTCTTCCCAACCTGAAAATCAGCCTCCTCTACCTCATTTTATCCTCTCTAACTCCATCTTCTAGTAAGGTGAAATTGGAATATTTTTTGGTGTGTGGATCATATCAATAGAGGCAAGGCGATTGACTTGCTCGGATTTGGAGATCCACCTGCAGCAGTTTCTGGTTGGAGAATTTTTATGGAGCGATCCAGAAGAATTTTTGGCTCAAATTTTTCACAGTATCTTAAACTTTGTGTGGAGGTGTTCCAGATTTAATTTTGTGAATTTTTGATCATTTTATCCTGGACAATTGTTGTCATCCTTCCGCTGTGCCAGATCCAGACAGTTTCTGGACTCGTGAGAGATAGTTGATCTTCTTCTTGATTTTGAGCTACAAGAGGTAATTTTTCATCCTAATCCAGATCTATAGCATGTCTATATCCTTGAGATCTTGAGTATCTTAGTTATTTTCAACCTTATGAAGTTTTGATTTATGGATCCTAATGCTACTCTAGCCTACAAGTGGTATCGGAGCCTTTTCATGCTATGTTTTGGATTATTATTTGATTGATTCATGTGATGAATTGATCAATATCTCCAAATAATTGATCCAAGCCATGGATTGGAGTGTTTGGGTGATGATGCTTGTGGCTCTGTTGCTTGATGGATTGAAAGCATGCTTTTATGTGATTTAAGTGTTAATTCATGTTTTAGTATGTTTCAATTCATAGATATAAATGTTGAATGTTGATTTAGCATTTATTGATGTTATATGATGATATAGCATGTTGATGTTTAATCAAAAGATTTTTGGTCATTTTTTCGATCCAATGTGATTGGAGTTTTGTTGGAGATTTTTGAAGAATACGATTCTTACTTGAACTTGATTTTTGAAGCTTGATTGAGCACTTAAATTTCCAGTTTTAAAATGTGTTTTAGATCTGGAAATTGGTCCATAATGTGTGATTTAATGTTTAGAATGATTTCTAGCATTTTTTATGCACAAAAGTTGAGCCAAAAATGGCCTAACTTGCCTTTGACCCAAAACAGGGGCTGCTGCTGGCTTTGGTGCACATTGGCAGGGCTGTGACCGAAAGTTACTGCCCAGCCATGTGCTTGCCTCGGCCAGCAGTGCCTGGTCATGGGTTGGGTGAGTTTTTATGCAATTTTTGGGCTCCTCTGGTGACTAGAAATGATGTTAAATCATGTGTTATGGATGCACAAGTGTTGTGCAAGTTCTCAATATAATGTTTGACATTTTTCAAGCTTCTTAAATCTTGTCAATGTTTATCTCCAATAGTTGCATAAGTGTTATGCTTGTTCAATTATTTTTTTTATGAGATAAGCATTTAATTGTTAGAATTAATTGTTAATTCTAGATTTATTTATTGTTCATTTAATTGTTGAATGAATGATGAATGAATGGGGATGATCATGAGCCTTTAACATTGATTTTATATGTTTCAAGTTGTTGAAATGGGTTGTATTAAATTGAGGCTTGCATACCTCTTTATTTTTGCCTTGTAAATGTTTTGAGAGTAAAATCACTAGGAGTGAGGATTTCTTTCTCATGTAAAAGTTACATGGAGCAAAGGAGACCATGGAGGCATGGAGACTTTTGAAGACCCATGAATTTATGAGATACACTCATGTAATAGCTAGATTTAATCAACCCATCTAAAATCAACTAGGTGGTGCACCTATAGGATATGGAAAGCATAAATAAGTAAATGTGCTTAGCATGTTGCTCCTAGGGTGGAATGACCATAAGCCTAACTAGGTGGTGCACCTATGGCTCTAAGTGCACCACTTAGTTAGGCTCATGGTCATTCCACCCCAGGAGCATGCTAAGCGCATTTACTTATTTATGCTTTCCATATCCTATTGATGTATGAGATGCATGATTATGATATAGAAAACCTAAATAAAAAGATAACATGATGAGATCTTTGTAAGCAAAAACCCTCCACTTAGAATGACTAAGTGATTTTCAAATATTAAGTCAAAATGGATACAAATTAAAAGAGTTTTAATTAATCCAAGCCTTCTACCAATAGTATATGGCATGACGATGCTACCACCTTTGTATGATATACATCCGGTCACGGGGGTCATGCCTAGGTGGAAAGTTGTGACCATACACTTTGCATGAGATGCACCTTTGACTTGGGAATGCCCACACATTATACATCCGGTCACGGGGGATGCTGTGGTGCTCATCTCGAATCAAAGATTGATTGGTAGGTTTGACTTAACACCGAGTAATGTAGAGGTTGTCCATCAGGGGATCTACATGAAATGGTGAGGCAAAATATATCAAGAATTGCATGAGATACAATTAGCAAAAGTTGCTTACCTTTGGATTGCTCGTGGATATACATCCGGTCACGAGGGTCCACTTGCAAGTCTTTAGGATCTTGATTCTCACTAGAAAATATGATTTCCCGAATTCTTCTAGAGGGTGAAGGATTTGATAAAATAGTGGGAGAAAAACATGCTTGAAAGACCATGAACATGTTTTTAATATCAAATTCAATCACATGCTTATTCTCTTTTTCGCCTTTGAGGATTTGTGAAATCTCAAGAATGGTTTAATGTTCCACTCAAAAATTTTTTGGGAACCAATATACTAATCGGACCAAAATTCCACAATTGACTTAACCTCAAAATTGTTCTAGATTCCTAGAAACGAATAGATGTCCCTATATCAAGGTGCTCCAAATCCCATCGAGATTAAAAGTAGATCAAGAGATACGTGAAAAGTTCACGAATTGGGTTTAGGATCGTCCTATCCTATAGTCTCATGATGGCTTCTACAAACTTTAAAAGTCTCATTGACACATGAATAGTACCTTGGTTAAAGTTTATAAGAGTTGTAAAGCTAACTATGTATGAGAGGTTCATGGTGTCAAAAGAGATTTTTCAAGTTAGGATAAATGCGAAGTCATGTGTCATCAACTACGGTCTAAAGATGATTAAGCTTGGAGAAGCTTTTTCTACTTGGATGTAGTGATGGACAATGATCTTCATGAGGATTTGATCCTCACATCCTCGCTGAGTTTTATTGATCAAAGTGTTGATCTAGAAGGAGACTCCCATGACAAGGATAAACATTTGACACTTGTTTCCTCCTCCAAGTCTATAGGCCCTAGGGGTGCTAGAAAGGGAGGTAAAAGGAAGAAAAGTTTTTCCTCTAAGGGAAAACAACTATTAAAGGCATTCGGAGGAGTCAATAAGATTGTAGAGGAAATAGTCAACATTATTTGTTTCTACTTTGGCAAGATAGGCCATTGGAAGCTGTTTTGCAAGGAATACCTTGCAACCCTTTGGAAGGGTACGTACTTTATTGAAATGCATTTAAGGATAAATTCTTCCTCATGGATATATGATATCGCATGTGGTTCTTATCTTTGTAAGTTGTTACAAAGAATAAGAAAGAAGAATAAAACTTAGTGATGTGGATATGATCCACCGCCTTGGCTAAGGAGCAAGAGTTGTGACGAAAGCCAAAGGCGTATAATAAGTTGGACTTAGGGAATTCCATAATTGTATTGAACCCTTGCTATTATGTGCCATATATTATTGAGAACATTATTTCAAATTCCCATTATGGATAGTGAAGGATTTGATCCTTCTATATCAAATAAGAGATTGAAGGCATTAAAGAATGGGTTCTTTAATTGCTTATGGTGCACTTAACAAAGGATTATACATATTGGATTCTCAACTATCACTAATGCACTTTCAACAAAGTAAGAAAATTAGATATCCTAGAATACGCCACTCTTTGGCATGCAAGACTTGGTCATATCTCTAAGAATACGATGAGCAAGTTAGAAGCTCTCAAAGCACTAAGTGTTAGTAGCATTGAGGATCTTTCTACTTGTGAATCTTGTTCAAAGGGAAAAATGACCAAAGCTCCTTTTGTAGGACAAACGGAGTGCTCCACAAGTCTCTTGGATTTGATCCATACGGATGTTTGTGAACTACTAAAAGTTAGTAGGAGAAGAGGCTATTCCTACTTCATCACCTTCACCGATGACTATAGTCGGTTCGGACATGTGTTTCTTATGAAGAACAAGTCCGAAGCCTTTGAAAAGTTCAAAGTGTATAGGAGTGAAGTGGAAAAGCAATTAGGACTAAGTATTAAAGCTCTTCGATAGGATAGAGGACGAGAATACTAAAGCACCAAATTCTTGGATTATCTAAAGGAGAATGGGATTCTCTCTCAATGGATTCCACCCGACACACCCCAAGTCAAATGGAATAGCCGAGAGGAGAAATCGTACATTGTTGGATATGGTACGTTCCATGATGGGCTTCTTCGATGTGCCTATATCCTTTAGGGGATACGCCTTATAGAAAACAGCGAAGTTACTAAGTGAAGTACCTTCAAAGTCGGGGCCAAAACACCATATGAGATATAGCATGGCAAAGTACCCTATTACCAATATATCAAGGTTTGGGGATCTCCCGCCTACGTGAGACGGACAGTGGGAGATAAATTGGATAGTAGATCCACCTTGTGCAAGTTTGTGGGATACCCAAGAGAGTCTATAAGTTATTACTTCTATGATCCCTCGAAATAAAAGGTGTTTGTTTCAAGGAACGCCACCTTTTTTAGAAAAAGAATTTCTATAAGATAGAAAAGGGCGTAGTTGTTGAACTTGGTGAAGTTCAAGATGATCATAAAATCCCACAAGTGGTAGAAACTAATATATATCAAAGAACCTTGCACACAACCTCTGAGAAGGTCGAAACGAATCAAGAAGCAACCCAAAATGTTTGGATTTCTTTATGAAACAGGAAAATCGGATAGTGATCCGAAGACCTATGAGGGAGCTATGTTGGACACAGATTCGGGATGATGGCTTGGAGCCATGAAATTCGAAGTGGACCCTATATACTCAAACAAAGTATGAACTTTGGTAGATCCACCAAAGGGAATAGTTCCCGTTGGTTAGTAGTGGATCTATAAGCGAAAGCTTGGAGTAGATGGAAAATTAGTGACTTTTTAAGCGCGACTACTGGAAAAAGGTTACACTCTAAGACCCGATATTGATTCCGAGGAAACCTTTTCACCGGTCGCTATGCCTAAGTCCATTCGGATTCTACTTGCCATAGCCACATATTATACTATGAGATATGGAAAATGGATGTGAAAACCACTTTCCTCAATGGTGACATTGAAGAAGAGATCTATATGGAGCAACCACAAGGTTTTACATCCAAGGGAGTGAGCAAAATGTTTGCAAACTCTAGAGATCTATTTATGGGCTCAAACAAGCGTCCTGAAGTTGGAACATACATTTTGACAAAACGGTCAAATTGTTTGGCTTTATCAAAAATGTGTATGAACCATGTGTGTATAAGAAGGCTAGTAGGAATAGCATACAATTTATTGTGCTTTATGTCAATGACATCCTTCTCGTTGGGAATGAGGTAGGAATGTTAGAGTGTACTAAAGTGTGGTTATCTACATAATTCTCCATGAAGGATTTGGGAGAAGCATCCTACGTATTGGGAATACATATCTATAGAGATAGATCTGGGAGGATATTGGGGCTATCCTAAACCCCATACATTGACAAGATACTAAAGAGGTTTAGTATGGAAGAATCCAAGAAGGGATTTCTTCCCATGGGACATGACATTCATCTCTCCAAGTCTATAGCCCCCTAAGACTGACAACGAGAGACAAAGTATGTCCACATACCTTATGCCTCCCCCTATTAAGAGCATAATGTATGCAGATCAATGTACAGGATTGGATGTGGCACACTTACTAAGAGTTACGAGTCAGTTCCAATCCAATCCCAATGAGAGTCACTAGATATCCGTTAAAACAATTCTTGAGTACTTGAGAAGGACTAAGGACTTGCTTTTAGTATACGACAATGGAGAATTGAAACTGGAAGGGTTTTTGGATTCAAGTTTCCAATCCGATGTAGATAACCTCAAATCCACTTTTGGATTTATATTTTGCCTCAATAGTGGCATGGTGAGTTGGAAGAGTTTCAACAAGACACCATAGCTGAGACAACCACTGAGGTGAAATAATTTGTGGTTTTGGAAACTGCAAAAAGAAGGTGTTTGGATAAAAACTTCATCCAAGAGTTGGATGTAGTGCCTAGCGTGTATGAGCCCACAATTATCTTTGGAAGATAATTTTTGGACTTGAGCCAAGATCTCATCAGCGATCCAAAATGGTAAATGCATTATCATTTGATATATGATATCGAATTGATAGAGGTGACAACGTAGTGGACAAAGTTGCCTCAGAAGAGAATTTAGCAGAACCACTGTCTAAACCCCTAATAGCAAAAGGTCTTTGAAGAACATCTTGAGAAAATAGGTCTCAAGGCCACAGGGTATTGGCTTTAGGGAAAGTGGGAGATTGTTGGAATATTATCTGGCAAGCTAATCAGATTAGCCTTGTAAAAGCTATTTCCTTGTAAAACAATCTTGATTGAATGATATTCTTTATATGGCCACCTTCATCTTATGCTTTATATTACTTCACTTGCATTCGGATGAAGTCCTTAGATCACACATGACTACGAGACTTGGTTTGATGACCATGGGATAAGTTTTGCACGATCGTGATCTTAAATCTTCCAAGTCATAGGATCTTACGAGACAAGGCATCTAAGATCCGGACAGACTTGCACTAACGATGCATAAAGCCAAGAGTTGGATATTGCTCCATTCCATGAGCAATCTGTATGAGATACGGGTGCTTGTTAGAGAACAAGGTACTGAAGACCCTCCGAAGAATCCACTAGAGAGTCGCAGTGGCAAGTGGGTAGTGATCAATTCCCCCGCTTACACTAGTGCATATTATTAGTCCTTTGACCTGAGGATCCATGGTAACCTTGTGTCAGGTCCTCGTGCTTTGACTCTTCCTAGACCAACTAGCAGGTTTTTCTGGTTGAGGTTGGGTATGAGCTACTTGGCATGGAGGTTTGTGAGATCTAAGATGGAATCCGACTCCTCGCTTTTGTGAAGGGCGTGTGCATCTCCTATGTGTTATATAATGATGGATTCCAAGAAATCCTTGTGCAAGGTGGTGTGGCAATTTGAAAAAGGAGTTTTCCAAAGGTGAGGTCACACAAAGGAATTGAACATTGAGAATAGATACATAGTATTGAGGCTATTAGAGAGTCGACAAATATCTTGCCCTAGGCCTCTTTTGGGAGATAGAAGATGGAAAGACCGTATTTGCGTGGTATGCATAGAGTTATGATGGTACTCCAAAATATTTATTTCGGCCAATTAGTTGGGCTCCATGGGCTTGAGGTTGGACATCGACCATGGAGATTGAGTACTCTTCAATTAATGAGATTAATTGAATTGAGTCTATTAGTTTAAAATGTGTTTTAAACTGAAATGAATATAAGATATTCAAAAGTCACAAAGAGTTGTGAGCCCATGTCCAATGAATGGTAGAACCTATTGGGTCACACACAAAAGCCAAATAGCTTCCAAAATTGGTAGAGCAATTTTCCAAGTGTTGGAAAAATCAACCTTGGGTGACCGATTTTCAAAGGTCCAATCCAACGGTCAATTTTGGTTTGATTAATTTAAGTGTTAAATTAATCAACTAATTTAATAGTTAAATTATACCAATAATTAAGGAGTTAATTATTTAGTACCATGTTGACCATCAATTGGACAAGTTGACTTAAAGAGTTAAGTTGACTAATTTAAGCTTAAGAGTTAAGCTTGTTTGATTTAAGAGTTAAACCAAAGGTAAATTAATTAAATTAAAGTGTTTAATTTAATTAATGGGAATAATACTTTTTGGAGGGAAAATTTAAATGAAGTGTTCATTTAAATTAGCATCTTAATTAATTTTGATGCCAAATGAAATTGAAATGCACTTGAAATTCAAGTAAGACTTGAATTTGAATTTTGCCAACTTGGCATGCCACTTGGGCAGTCACCTTAAGGAAGGTGTGATGCCAACTAACATCACACCTTCTACACTCTATATATAGATATAGAGAGCATGCAAAATTGAAAATTAATGGCTGAAAAGTGTGAGAATTAGATTCTTGCATTCCCTCCAAAATCTCTCTCTCCATGCATTGCATCATGAGTTGAAGCTTTGCATTCCTTCTACTTCGCAACCTGAAAATCTTCTACCTCATTTTCTCATATCCTACTCCAGCTTCTAGTGAGGGGAAATTGGAAGATTGTTTGGTGTGTGGATCATATCAATAGAGGCAAGGCGATTGACTTGCTCGGATTTGGAGATCCACCTGCAGCAGTTTCTGGTTGGCGAATTTTTATGGAGCGATCCAAATGGTTTTTGGCTTCAATTTTTCACAGTATCTTCCCCTATGTGTGGAGGTATTCCAGATTTAACTTCATGAAATTTTGAGCAGTTTATCCTGGACAAGTGTTGTCATCCTTCCGTTGTGCCAGATCTAGACAGTTTTTGGACTCGTGAGAGATAGTTGATCTTCTTCTTGATTTTGAGCTACAAGAGGTAATTTTTCATCCTAATCTAGATCTACAGAATGTCTAGATCCTTGGGAGCTTGAGTAGCTTAGTTATTTTCAAGCTTATTAAATTTTGATATATGGATCCTAATGCTACTCTAGCCTACAAAATCTAGCTATTACATGAGTGTATCGCATACTTTCATGGGTCTTCAAAAGTCTCTATACCTCCAATGGACTCCTTTACTCCATGAAACATTCACATGAGAAAGTAATCCCCACTCTTAGTGATTCTACTCTCATAACATTTACTAGGTAGAAATTAAGTGGCATGTAAGCCTCAATTGAATACAATCATTTTCAACAACTTGAAACAAATAAAACCAATATTAAAGGCTCATGATCATCCCCATTCATTGATCATCCATTTAACAATTAAATGAATAATAAATAAATCAAGAATAAACATTCAATTCCAGCAATTAAATGCTTATCTCATAAACAAGTAATTGGTCAAGCATAACTTTTATGCAATAAGTACGAGATTAACTTTAACAAGTTTTTAAAAGTAATAAAAAATATCAAACATAATTTTGAGAACTTGCACAACACTTATGCATCTATTATGTGTGAAATAAAATGCTTTTGGTCACTAATGGAACACAAAAAATTGGTCAAAACCCATCCAACCTGAAACTGGGTGTTGTTGCCCCAGCCCGATTGCATGGCTTGGTAGCAATCACGTCTGCTGCCCAGCTAATGCCAGGCCGGCTGTGGCGGCTTGCCCTAGTTTTGGTTTGGATCAAGCCAAAGAATTTAGGACACCTCCTAAACATTAAAACAATATTATAGATAAAATTTTAGATCTAAAACACCTTTTAAAATCAAAATTTCAAGTGCTCAAACATGCTTAAAAAATAAGTTAAAGTGAGAATCACATTCTTAAAAAATCTCCAATAAAACTCCAATCAAATTGGATCCAAAAAGACCAAAACATCTTATGGCCATTCAACACAATCTATATCAATGTGTAACATCAATTAATGCCAAATCAATATTCAACATTAATAGCTATGTATTAAAACATATTAATCATATGAATCAACACTTCAAATACATATTAGCATGCTTTTAATTTATCAATCAAGGAGCCACACACAACATCAACCAAATACTGCAATCCATCATATGAATAGAGAATTTGGTGATTATGATCAATCCATCACATGAATCAATCAATAAAAAAATCCAAATCTAAGCATGAATTAGACTCTGATACCACTTGAAAGCAAGTAAGGCACTAGGATCCAATAATAAAACTTCCAAATCTTAAATAAACTATTGCTTACAAGCTAACAAAGATCTAAACATGCTTTAGGATTTAGATTTGGTTGAAGAGTTACCTTTTGAGCTTAAATCCAAAGGTAGATTGAAGAACTCCTTCTTCAAATAGAATTTGCTAGACAGCGATGCAGCTAGAATCGAATTATTTTTTACCAATTCAAAACTCTCCAAAAATACTGGAAGAATTCCATTAGATGCTCAACACCTTGAGGAAGCTTCTTGAACATATTTAAGTTCGAAAATCCTCTTAGATCTCCTAGAATAAAATTGACAAGGGACTGTTCCCGTAGGTGGATCTCCAAAGGCACAGCAAACCATTTGTTTTACCTCTATCGAAGTGATTCACACACCAATTAAATTTCCAATCACTCTTCACAATTAGCTGGGGATTGAGAGGAGAGATGAGAGGTATTGGCCAATTTTTGGGATTGGAGAATAAGAGGAACGTGAACTTCAACACATGAATGAACACCTTGAAAATGGAGGGAAAATTTGAGAATCTAATTCTTCAGTTGCTTGAATGTGTGATTGCTGCCCCCACTCTAGATTCCCCCACTCGATATTTATATATAGAGTGAGGATGGTGTAATGCCAAGGTGGCATCACACCTTTTTTACGGATGAGGGGACTGCCAACTTGCATCTCATGCAAGCTTAGTTGGCAACTTCAAATCTAATTTGAATTTGTGTGCATTTCAATTACATTTGAAATCTAATTTCAAATTAATTAAATGCCACATTTAAAATGATCATATCATTTGAATTTTTCCTCCAAAATGTATTCTCCCATTAATTAAATTAAACAATTTAATTTAATTAATTAGCATTTGACTTAACATTTAAGTCAACAAGCCTAACTCTTTAAGCTTAATTTAGTTAACTCTTTAAGCTAACTTGACCAATTGATGGTCACATGGAACCAAATATTAACTCTTTAATTATTGGTCTAATTTAACTCTTACATTAGTTGTTCAATTTAATACTTAAATTAATCAAGTCAAGAAACACCTCAATTTTTGGTCACCTAAAAAATCGATCACTTTGGAGTGAACTTTTCTAACACTTAGAAAGTTTCTCCATTAGAAAGTTTCTCCATGAGTTAGGAAATATAATAGGCTTTTTTGTGTGACGTGATAGGTTCTATCATTCATTGGACATGGGCTTACAACTCCTTGTGAATTTTGAATTTCATATATTCATTTTAGTTTAAACTCCTTTAAACTAAATCGACTCAATTCAATTAATCTCCATTAATTGAAGAGTATCCAATCTCCATGGTCGATGTCCAACCTCAAGCCCATGTAGCCCAACTAATTGGCTGAAATGAATGCTTTTGGAGAACTATTGTAGCTCTATGCTTACCGTGCAAATACGATCCTTCTGTCTCCTATTTCCCAAAAGAGACATAGGGCAAGATATTTGTCGGCTCCCTAATAGCCTCAATGCTATGTTTCTATTCTCAAGTTTGATTCCATTGTATGACCTCATATTTGGAAAACTCCTTTTCCAAATTGTCACAACACCTTGCGCAATAATTTCTTGGAATCGATCATTATAGAATACAAAGGAGATACATTCGCCCTTCATAAAAGCTAGGAGTCAGATTCCATCTTGGATCTCACAAATCTCCATTTCTAGTAGCTTATGCCCAACCTCAACTCGGAAGGCCCGCTGGGTTACCAAGGAATAGTTAAAGCATAAGGACCAAACACTAGGTTACAATGGATCCTCAAGTCAACGGACTAATAATATACGCTAGCGTAAGATGGTGAACTCGCCACTACTGACTTGCCATTTTAGCTATCTAGTAGATTCTCCCGGTGGGTCTTTAGTACATTGTTCTCTAGCAATCACCTACTAACATATACCCATATCTCATATTGTCGCTCATAGAATGGAGTAATATTCAACTCTTAGATTTATGCATTGTTAGTGCAAGTCTATCCAAATCTTAGATGCCCTATCTCGTAAGATCCTCTGACTAGAAAGATTTAAGATCATGATCATGTAAGGCTTATTCCATGGTCACTGAACCAAGTCCCGTAGTCATGAGTGATCTAAGGGCTTCATCCAAATGCTAGTGAAGTAATAAAGAGCATAAGATGAAGATGGCCATATATAAAGAATTTCATTCAATCAAGATTGTTTTACAAGGAAATAGCTTTACAAGGTCAATCCAGTTAGCTTTGCCAGGCATTATTCTAATGGATAAAACTGAAAATCAAGGAATAAGGAAGTACCCCCTTCAACTCTTGAAGTTATCCCTTCACTAGTGCAGCAGAAACACAATTAAATTTTCCTAAGCTAAACTCCTTGTTTTGAGCCAAAAAATTTACTGTGATCCCTCAACACCTTGGAGATCCTATAGTTAAAATTTTAGCTTGATAAGAACAAAATAAAGTAACCCAGAATGCATTGCAAGTGGCTGCTAGAATCTACTTCTCCAAGAGCGATAGCAACCTAAATGTTTTGCCTCTAACGAGATAATCCACACATCATAGCAAAGAACCTTTCTATACAAAAATAGCTGAGATAATTGTAGAGAAATAGAGGAAAGAAGGCTTTGAATGGAAGTGGAAGATGAGGGAGGTTGGAGATATTTGTGGAGATTCTAACTTTTAGATGTATCCATTAACAATTTGTTGGCAGAAAATATTCCACACCTCACGAAAAATGCTACTGGTGGCTAGCCCCTTCTATATCCATGTGTAGAAGGACGATGGTGTGTGGTACACCATCCTCAATAAGAGGCTGCCACCTAGCCATGCCAAGTGGAATGTGGTCCATAGTGGTGTATGAATTTGAATGTCATTTGGAATTTACATTTCATCTTATGAAATGTTATCCAATTGCATTCTAATTATATATTAAATGAACTCTTCATTTAATAATTCCTTGCATAATTAACTCTACAATTTAATTAAATTAAACACTTTAAGTTAATTAATAACCCTTTGACTTAACTCTTAAGTCAAAAGTGGTTAACTCTTTAAGCCAGCCAAAATTAATTTGACCAATTGATGGTCATGTGGTATCAATTAATAAACTCTTAATTAATTGATCTTAATTTAACTCTTAAATTAATTTGACCAGTTTAACTCTTAAATTGTTCAAGCCAAAAATAACTTCAATTTTCTTCCCCTTCAATTCTGTCATGAATAGAAAATTCTCCTTCACTCAATAGGTCATGCATTTAGCTTTTATGTGTGACCCATTAGGTTCTACCATTCATGGGACATGGGCTCACAACTATTTATGACTTATTGGAACATCAAATATTCGCATTAGTTTAAACTCTTTTAAACTAAACGACTCGATTCAACTAAACACAATGTTACCATGGATCCTTAGGTCAAATGACTAATTATATGTACTAGCGTAAGCTGGAGAACTTGCCACTACCGATTTACTACTCCGGCTTTTGGTGGATTCTCTAGCTAGTCTTCAGTGCCTTGTTCTCTAACAAGCACCCAATAATATGCGTTCATATCTCATATGTGATTGCTCATGGAATGTAGCAACATCTAACTCTTGGATTTATGCATCGTTAGTGCAAGTCTATCTGGATCTTAGATGCCCTGTCTCGTAAGATCCTATGACTTGGAAGATTTAAGATCACGACTGTGTAAGACTTATTCCTTTATCAGCATCCAATTTGTAATCAAGTCCCATAGTCTTATGTGATCTAAGGGCTTCATCTAAATGCCAGTGAAGTAAATAAATTTCATAAGATGAAGATGGCCATATAATAAATATCATTCAATCAAGATTGTCTTACAAGAAAATAGTTTACAAGAACAATCTAATTGGCTTGTGGGGCACTATTCCAACATCTAATTGGTTGTAGGGTACTATTTCAACAAAATGACCCTACTGCTTTAACTAAGCTTTGCAACTTAGGATTTTAGGAAAAAATACGATATGTTATAGGATAGAATCCAACTTATTTCATAGATTTTTCTAGAGGAATCTTAACCCAAATTTTAATGGGAATAATCCTAACCTGAATTTTTTCGGGCACAATCCTAACTTAATCTACTACGGCAGAAAGGGACCAAACCTTGGCTTTTATAGACTTAGCCAAAAATCTTGGTCTTTAAGGTACGAAAGAATCCAACCTAAATTTTTCAGGATTAGCTAACAACCTAGTATTTTATGGTATAGAAGGACCAAACCTTGACTTTCACAAGCACAATGAAAAACCCAACCTTTTATATAGCCAAAGTCGAACCTGTAACAAGTGTTTGACTAGAAAACAAATTCCTTCAACACTCTACCAACATTTTATGGGATAAAGTTCAAACTCAACTTTTATGATTAAAGTCTAACATTCAATTAGTGCTTCCCAAGGAAATGAATTCTTTCAGCATCCAAACTTTATGGATAAGTCTTAACAGAGAATAGTGTGTCCCAAGAAAACAAATTCCTTTTACTCTGCGACTTTTAGGATAAGTTTTAACCTTACAAGATAATCATAGTCAGTAAAGAGGTTAAGCTTGTATAAAGTTATTACAATAATTTAGCTTAGCTCTCAATCTAAGAAAAATATGAAAACTGGATTTAAGCTTACTAGACTTAAGAGATTTTGAGATAGCTTGAGAGGACTTTTCACACAAATTTGAATATTTCAGCAGCATTTCTCTCTTTTATTTGAAGTCTATCTTGTAGCGTTAGTGAACAAACTAGGTGTTTATAAATGTTACCCACAAGAATGGAGTCTTTTTAGATCTTCCTTTTTAGTCTTGACAGTCTCTGCTTCCCAGGTTTAACTTCATGCGTTTTCCACATAGAGTATTTTCTTAGGAACTATTGCAAACTATAAATTCAAATTTCAAATTTGAACATGGAAGTTTCTAGGTCATTTTTATCAGAAAATTTGATTCTTCAAGTGATATTATGGATAGGCACAAATCAACTATTTCCCGATAACTGGAAATCATTCCTTTTTTTAGATCAGTTGTTCGAAACTTGAATCGAATATAAACTATTGTTTGATCTCTAGTATCTAACAAACATTACTTCAAGGAACTATTAATACCGAGGGTTGGTTTGTTATCATTAAAACTTATAATTGGATTTAAAGGACAACAATATCCCCCTTATTGATGAACACAAACAACTAAGTATTTCGAAGAGAATTTCAACCAAGTAAGCTGAAAGAATATTTATAGAGCTTTTAGAGAATCCAATATCTCCCATTGAATGAGAGATTTTCTCAATCTTTACTCCCCTTAATTTCATAATTGAACTGCTACTTTCTTGCTAGGCTTTTGTGAACATAACCTCAGTTGTTCTTATATCATCTTTATCAAGCATTTCTCTCGTTAGGAGCAATAATCAATTCAACAGTTTTTATTCCCAGTAAGCACAACATCCTAGTAAATAGTTCATGCGAGAATTTTTCTTAACATAGTTAGAATAGCACATGAGCATATCATCATAACAATTGTAATATTAGAGTCTTATCAAATCAGCTTCCTTAGATTAACCAAAGCATATTATGCAAAAACTTGCTATTGGACTAATCAAAGCATCAACCGTGTTAGAGTAAATAAAGCATATTATCCAATCATCATATGAGTACTTAATGGCATATCATAATTGTAAGCATTTTCATAACTATTTTCAGAGTATAACAGAGCAAAAAGATAATAATATATCAAAGTACAAAAAGATATCAGAATTTATCCAAAAGCATAATATTTTAAGCATCATAAGAATAATATTTTAGGCATAGGAATACTTGTTCACATACAATTCTCCTCATTTGTCATCATCAAGAAAGAGCAGGAGAATTATTAAAACAAAATAGATAAAAGCACTCAAAAAAGTAGAAATTATCTAGTACATGCCCAAAATAAAAATTATCTTAAAACTTGCAAGTGAGTGATGCAGTGAGTTTAGCAGTGTGTCAGACAGTGAGTGACACAGTGAGGCTTGAATAGATAGGCAAAAAAGTGAATTAAGATTTAGACTTTTTCTTTAGATGCTTGGTTAGAATCGAATCTGTTGTTTGTAACCTAAGAAAGGTAAACACTAGTTCTATCTTTGCATTGAACTCCTGTATCAATTCCTCCTTATACTTTTCACAGTCCCTATTCTCCTAACTGTAAGTAGGAGTAGCATTGAGATCCAAAATATAAAATCATAGATAGGCAAAATATAATCAATCTACTCCACTTGAAGGATCTCATTCATGCCCAAAATAAGAATTTAGTTGCAGAAAATTTACCTTTGAAGATCAATACAAAGGTGAGAGGTAGATCACTCCAAAGAACTCTTCAATGGAAGATCCGCACACAGCAGAAGATGTCAAAGGTTGAGCACCTTACACAACTCTAAAAATCCTCAAAATTAGCAGATAACTCCACTACCAATCTAGGTAGAAGTTGCTAAAAAATCGTTCCAATCAGAACCTCCTAGGTCCTCCAAATCTGCTACTGAATCTACTAGACGACAATATTTCACCAAGGAACTCTAAGTCCCCTAAGTGTTGGACCTCTAATGATAAAGTCCACACACCTTAGGTAATCGCTAATTCAACCTGAAATATGCTAGATTATATGCGAAAGAAGGTAAAGAAGTGGCATTTTGGAGAGGAGAGAGAGAGAGAGAGTTTAGTTTGTGTGAATTTTCAACACATAAATATCACACTTTTGGAGGTAAATTGGGAATGCACTAGATTAGCCATCACATGGACGGCCAAATGGTATTTAGTGTTGGACTAGTTCATGCCAAGCTAATTAGATTAGCCTTGTAAAGCTATTTTCTTGTAAAACAATCTTGATTGAATGATATTCATTATATGGCCATCTTTATCTTATGCTCTTTATTCCTTCACTTGCATTTGGATAGAGCCCTTAGATCACTTTTGATTGCGGGACTTGGTTTGATGACCATGGAATAAGTCACACACAATAGTGATCTTAAATCTTTCAAGTCATAGGATCTTACAAGATGAGGCATATGATTCGGATAGACTTGCACTAACGATGCATAAATCAAAAAGTTGGATATTGCCCCATTCCATGAGCAACCGTATGAGATATGACTGCACGTTAGTGGGTGCTTGTTAGAGAACAAGGCACTAAAGGCCCATCAGAGAACCCACTAGATAGCCACAGTAGCAAGTTGGTAGTGGGAAATTCTCTAGCTTACACTAGTGCATATTATTTGTCCTCTGACTTGAAGAGCTATGGTAACCTTATGTCTGGTCCTCATGCTTTGACTCTTCATTGACCACTTAGCGGGTCTTTTGGGTTGAGGTTGTGTATGAGCTACTTGGCATGGAAGTTTGTGAGATTCAAGATGGAATTCGACTCCTCGCTTTTGTGAAGGGCGGGTGCATCTCCTATGTATTCTGTAATGATCGATTCCAAGAAATCCTTGCACAAGGTGGTGTAACAATTTGGCAAAGGAGTTTTCCAAAGATGAGGTCACACAAGGGAATCGAACATTGGGAATAGAGACATAGTATCAAGTCTATTAGGAAGCAGACAAATATCTTGCCCTGGCATCTTTTGGAAGATAGGAGACGAAAGGATCGTATTTGTATAGTAAGCATAGAGCTATAATGGTTCTGCAAAACATTCATTTCAACCAATTAATTGGGCTCCATGGGCTTGAGGTTGGACATCGACCATAGAGATTGGATACTCTTTAATTAATAAGACTAATTGAATTGAGTCAATTAGTTTAAAAGTGTTTTAAACTAAAATGAATATATGATATTCAAAAGTCACAAGGAGTTGTGAGCTCATGTCCAATGAATGGTAGAACCTATTAGATCACACACAAAAGCTAATTAGCTTCCTAGTTGATGGAGCAATTTTCTAAGAGTTAGAGAATTTCTCCTAATGGACCGATTTTTTAGGTATCCAATTTAAAGGTCAATTTTTGCTTGATTAATTTAAGTGTTAAATTAATCAATTAATTTAAAAGGTTAAATTGGACCATTAATTAAGGAGTTAGTTATTTGGTTCCAAAGTGACCATCAATTGGTCAAGTTAACTTAAAGAGTTAAGTTAACAAAATTAAGCTTGTTTAACTTAAGAGTTAAGTCAAAGGTTAATTAATTAAATTAAAGTGTTTAATTTAATTAATGGGAAGAATACTTTTTGGAGGAAAAATTCAAATGAAATTTTCATTTGAATTAGCATCTTAATTAGCTTGAAATTAGATTTTAAATATAATTAAGATGCATATGAAAATCAAATTGGATTTGAATTTGTTGCCACCTTAACAATGCACGCTGGCTGCCCACCTCGAGGAAGGTGTGATGCCAACTTGGCATCACACCAACCTCACCCTATATATAGGTCATTGCTGAAAGTGTGAAAGAATTAGATTCTTTTGCAATTCCTTCCAAAACACCTTGCAAGCATTGCATTCATGTGTTGAAAGCTTTACTATCTTCTTCTTCTTCCCTACCTCGAATTGGCCTCCACCATTATCATTATCCTCTCTTATTCTAGCTTATAGTGAGAAGAGTTTGGAAGTTTTATTGGTGTTTGGATCATATCAATATGGGCGAACAAGTTAGTTTGCTACAGTTTGGAGATCTACTTGAGCAGAGCACCAATTTGGCGAATCTTTCTAGGGAGATCCAAAAATCTTTTTGATCTAAATTTTTTACTGTCTTTCCTCCAAGGTGTTGAGAGGTTGCAGTAATTTTTTGGGTGAATTTTGGAGGAGTTTTAACAAGGTTAAAAATTGCTCCTTTCCTGTTGTGTGGTTTTTGATAGATTCTGGATTGGTGAAAGGTTCACCACTTTCTCCTTGGATATTAGTATTTCGAGGTAACACTCTATCTAAATCTGGATTATAGGTATGATTTGATCCTAGTTATCATGTAAGAACTAGTTTAGTTAGCTTATGAATTATTTATAATTGAATCCTAGTGCCTTACTTGCTTTCATTTAGAGAGAAGAGAGATGATGCAAGTTGGCATCACACCTCCCATACTTGTTGGCCAACTTGCCAACTTGCATGTGAATTTGAATTTCACACGCATTTGCATTTTATCTCATGAAATGCAATGCAAATTAACTCTAATTAAATTCAAATGAACTCTTTCTTTTGATATCCCTCCAAAATCCAAATTCTCATTTGAATTAAATTAACTCTTTAATTTAATTAATTAAATTGACTTAACTCCTTAAGTCAATTAACTTAACTCTTTAAGTTAATTGGTGTTAACTTAACTCCTTAAGTTAACTTGACAATTAATTGTCACATTAAATTAATTTCTTAATTTAATTTAATTGGTCTAATTTAACCTCTTAAATTATTCTGATTAATTGAACAATTAAAATAATCAAGCTAAAATGACCAATAAAATAGTCAACTGTTTTCTCTCAAAAAACGCGTAGGTTGAATTTTCTAACTCCTTAGAAAATTCCTCCCATCAAGTAAGAACTTCCTATAAGTTTTTGTGTGTGACCCATTAGGTTCATCCATTTATTGGACATGACTCGTAACTTTTGTGATATTTTGAATATTAAGATATTCACATTAGTTTAAACTTCTTTAAACTAATAACCCTTTTAATTAATTTTCATTAATTGAAGAGTACCCAATCTCTATGGTTGATGTCTGGTAACAAGCACATGGAGCCCAACTAATTAGATGAATGAATTATGTCTTGATGAACCATTCTGGCTCTACGCTTTCCATGCAAATACGATCCTTCCACCTCCTATCTCCCGAAAAAGGCCTAGGACAAAATACTTGTCGACTCCTCAATAGCCTTGATAATTATGTTTCTACATTCAAATGTTCGATTCCCCTTATAATCTCCATTTTGGAAAATTTCTTTTCCAAATTATCATACTACCTTGCGCAAAGATTATTGGAATCGATCATTATAGAATACATAAGAGATGCACTCATCCTTCACAACAATGCAGAGATGGATGCCATCTTATATATCACTAACCTCTGTGCTTAAGTAGCTCATGCCCAATCTCAACCTCGGATGACTCGCTACATGGTTGGAGAAGAGTCAAGTATAAGGACCTAAGCACAAGCTTACCATGGATCCTCAGGTCCAATGACTAATTATATGCACTAGCATAAGCTGAAGAACTTACCACTACCGACTTGCTATTTTGGCTATCTAGTAGATTCTCTAGGTAGGTCTTCAGTGAACTTGTTCTCTAACAAGTACTAACTAACATGTATCCATGTCTAACATAGATTGCTCATGAAACTGAGCAATATCTAAGTTCTTAGAGTATGCATCATTAGTGCAAGTCTATCTGAATCTTAGATGCCTCATCTCTTAGGATTTTATGACTTAGAATATTTAAAATCACAATCATAGAGACTTGTTTCATGATCATTGTCATATGTATGACCAAGTCCCATAGTTTTGTGTGATTTATGGGCTTCAACCAAATTTCAGCGAAGTAAAATAAGCATTAGATGAAGATGGTCATTTAATAAAAATATCATTCAATCAAGATTGTATCACAACTGAAATAGTTTTAAATTCCAATCTAATTGAGAGCTCCTTAGACAATGAGAAGTGCTCATGTTATGTTTGCACGCCATACAACTCTTGTGGGTACAAATGAATTTAGAAGCAGTTTTCATATTTTTATGAGATTTTTGGAGCTCGTTGGACATAGAAGCTATCATAAGGCAAAAGGCTTGAAGATCATCTTCCACCCATTTAGTGAACATTTCACCAACAGTCCGGCGGACTTTGAGTAAGAATATATATTCTCTTTTCGGAGTTAAGAATTATCTTGAGGTTTCTAAGCCAACATAGGAAGTTTGGCATGATAAGCTTATTAGTTTCCAAAATCACATGAAGTAGATTCTTAGCCATTTGATTTGAGATTTCAAAAATCTACATAGGCAAAAAAGAGAATATGAGTATGTGATTGAATTATGATATTTGAAAACATGTTTATGTACTTTCAAGCATATGTTTCTCCTACTATTTTATCAAATTCCTCACCCCCTAAAGGAATTCGCAAAATCTCATTTCCTAGTGAGAATCAAGGCCCAAAGGCATTATAGTGGACCCACGACTCATGAGACATCCACAAATAATCGTCAGGCAAGCAACCTTTGCTAATTGCATCTCTATGCAACCTTTGATATGTTTTGCTCACTCTTCATATATACTAACGACTTGTGATACATCTACAATCATGTAGACCCATGACTTGTGAGACATATACATTACTAGGTGTTTAAGTCAAACTTATCAATCAATCTTTAATTAGAAACTCCACTATGTCATTCCACAACTCATGAGACAATGCAATAGTGAGTTTTAAATTAAAATACATCATATGCTAAGTAAGTGAGCATAGCTTTCCTAAAAAAATGTGACCCACGACTCATGAGACATCATGCAAACGTGTTAGCATCTCATGTTACACACTATTAGTAGAAGGCTTGAATTAATTAAAACTCCTTTTAATTTGTATCCAAATTGACTTAATATTTTGAAAACACTTAGACTCCTCTAAGTGGAGGGATTTTCTTGATTTGAAAGATCTCATCAATTTTATCTTCTTTTATTTAGGTTTTCTATATCCTAACCATGCATCTCATACATTCATAGGATAAAGAAAGCATAAATAAGTAAATACGCCTAGATGCCCTTTGGGTGGGATGACCATGAGCCTTAACCAAGTGGTGCACTTAGAGCCATAGGTACACCACTTAGTTAATTTTAAGTGGGTTGATTAAATCCTATCATTACATAAATGTATCTCATACATTCATGGGTCTTCAAGCCTCCTTGATCCCCTTGGTCCTTCTTTGTCTCCTTGGGACATTTACAAGAGAAAAGAAATCCTCACACCTAGTATTCTACTCTCATAATATTTATAAGATAGAAAATCAAGAGGCATGCAAGCCTCTATTTCATACAACCCTTTTTAACAACCTGAAACAAATAAAACCAATTTAAAGGCTCATGTCCATCCCCAAATATTCATCATCCATTCAATAATTAAACGAACAATAAATAAGAATTGACATTCAATTCAACAAAATATATATATTTTTTTTTTGCACTAAAAAAGAGTAACTTCATTGCATATCAGAGGAAATTACACCAGAGAGATAATAAGGGATGTGATGTGATCTTCCCACAAAATAACTTTAGACCTAAAAACAGAGGCTCTAGCAATGCTATGGGCCTCTTGATTTGTTGAACGATGAACCAAGCACACATGACAATTAGTGAACTCTTTCAAAAGATCTTTACAATCTTCAATAACAGAACCAAAATATGAAACATCATTGTTTTCCTTAAGAATCGCATTAACTACTACTAAAGCATCAAGTTCAAATATAACATTTGCAAGAGACTTGTTCTTTATCCAACTAAGTGCCTCACGAAATGAAATAGCCTACATTTATAGCTGATGAAGTCCATTGATTAAATCTATTATTACATAGATGTCTATCTCATAAACAATTAATTAACAAGCAAAAATAAACATAACTCTTTATGCATCTCATTTTTGCACCTAATTGAAGATTACCTTAAACAAGACTTTAAAAGCATGCAAAAATGCCTAACATAATTTTGATACTTGCACAACCATTATGCATCTAATTAGTACGAATTAAGAAAACATTTTGAGCACAAAATAAACAAAAATTAGCCTCAAAATGTCCTTAAAATGGTCTCGCTTGTTGCTACTCGGCCAGCCCGTGTAGCCATGTAGCTAGCGCACACATCACGCTCGCTGCTTGGCCAATACCTAGTAGCCTGGACAGCAACTTGCCTGTGGCCATTTTGGTTTGAGTCAAGACTATTTTTGGCCTACGTTTGTGCACCAAAAAATTCATGGACACCTCCATAACATTAATTCACACATTTTAGATAAATTTTCAGATTTAAAACAAAAAAATAGAAATTCAAGTGCTCAAACATGCTTCAAAAATCAAGTGTAAATAAGAATCATCATTCTCCAAAAATCCATAATCAATTCCAATCCAACTGGATCCAAAAATGAGCAAAACACCTTAAGACCACATTAAACATGCTATATAAACATATAACATTAGCCAACCCTAAATCAATATTTAACATAATCTAACATGAACCAAAATCATGTCAACACATGAATCAACACTTAAAACATATATTGACATATCTCAATTCATCACAAGTACAACCACAAGAAAATCACCTAAACACTTAAATTCATCAATTGAATCAAGTATTTGGAGATTAGAATCAATTCATCACATGAATCAATGCACCAAAATCAAAATTAAGGCATAAATTAGGCTCCGATACAACTTGTAAGTAGGAGTAGGATTGAGATCCAAAATACAATCAATCTACTCCACTCCAAGGATCTCATTAATGCTCAAAATAAGGATTTAGTTACAAGAAATTTACCTTTTAAGATCAATAAAAAGGTGAGAGGTAGATCACTCCAAAGAACTCTTCAATGGAAGATCCGCGAACAGCAAAAGATATCAACAGTTGAGCACCTTCCAAAACTCCAAAAATCCTCAAAATTGGTAGATAACTCCGCTACCAATCCAGGTATAAGCTTCCAAAAAATTGTTCCAATAAGAACCTCATAGGTCCTCCAAATCTACCGAACAACAATGGTTTACCAAGGAACTCAAAGTTTGCTAAGTGTTGTACCTCTAATGATAAATTCCATACACCTTAGGCAAGCTCTAATTCATCCTCAAATATGCTAGATTAGATGAGGGAGAAGGTGAAGGAACGGCGTTTTGGAGAAGAAAAAGAGTGAGAGAATTTAGTATGTGTGAATCTTCAACAAATGAATATCGTACTTTTGGAAGGAAATTAGGAATGGACAGGATTAGGCATCACATGGCCAGCCAAGGGGTATTTAGATAGAGGAGAGAGGATGAAAGTTGGCATCACACCTCCCATGCTTGTTGGCCAACTTCCCAACTTGCATGTGAATTTGAATTTCACATGCATTTGCATTTCATCTCATGAAATGTAATGCAAGTTAAATATAATTAAATTCAAATGAACTCTTTCATTTGATTTCTCTCCAAAATCTAATTTTTCATTTTAATTAAATTGACTTAACTCCTTAAGTCAATTAACTTAACTCTTTAAGTTAATTGGTGTAAACTTAACTTCTTAAGTTAACTTGACTAATTAGTTGTCACATGGTTCCAATTAAATTAACTCCTTAATTTAAATGATCTAATTTAACTCCCTAAATTATTCTGATTAATTTAGCTATTAAAATAGTCAACTATTTTCTCTCCAAAAACACGTAGATTCAATTTTCTAACTCCTTAAAAAATTCCTCCCATCAAGTAAGAACTTCCTATAGGCTTTTGTGTGTGACCCATTAGATTCATCCATTCATTGGACATGGACCCAAAACTTATTGTGATATTTGAATATTAAAATATTTATATTTATTTAAACTCCTTTAAACTGATAACCATTTCAATTAATCTCCATTAATCGAATCTCCATGGTCGATGTCTAGCAACAAGCCCATGGATCCCAACTAATTGGATGAATAAATTATGTCTTGATGAACCATTCTAGCTCTATGTTTGCCATGTAAATACGGTCCTACAATCTCCTATCTTTCGAAAGAGGCCTAGGGCAAGATATTTGTCGACTCTCTAATAACCTCGATAACTATGTTTCTATATTCAAATGTTTGATTTCCCTTTATGACCTCAACTTTGGAAAAATTCTTTCCCAAATTGTCATACTACCTTAGGATTTCTTGGAATCGATCATTATAGAATACATAGGAGATGCACTCATCCTTCACAACAACACGGACATAGATCCCATTTTCGATCTCATAAATCTCTATGCTTGAGTAGCTCATGCCCAATCTCAACCTTGGATGACCCATTACGTGGTCGGAGAAGAGTAAAAGGATAAGGACATAAACATAAAGTTACCATAGATCCTCATGTATGAGGACTAATTATATGCACTAGCATAAGCTGGAGAACTTACCACTATCGATTTGCCACTCTGGCTATCCAATGGATTCTCCAAGTGAGTCTTCAGTGAACTTGTTCTCTAACAAGCACCCACTAACATACATGTTGGAATAGTGCCCCACAGCTAATTAGATTGGTATGTAAACTATTTCACTTGTGATACAATCTTAAATGAATGATATTCATTATAATGGCCATCTTTATCTTATGCTTATTTTACTTCACTAGCATTTGGTTGAAAACCTTAGATCACACAAGACCATGAGACTTGATCGTACACTGCATGGTAATCATGAAACAAGTCTTACACAGTCGTAATCTTAAACTATTCCAAGTCGTAGAATCTTATGAGATAGGGCGTCTAAATTTTAGATAGACTTGCACTAATGATGCATAAATCTAAGGAGTTGGACACTATTCCATTTCATGAGCAATTCATGTTAGACATGGGTATATGTTAGTGGGTGCTTGTTGGAGAACAAGTTTACTGAAGGAGCGCCCGAAGAATCCACTAGATAGCCGTAGTGGCAAGTTGGTTGTGGCAAGTTCTCCAGCTTACGCTAGTGCATATAATTAGTCCTTTGACTTGAGGATCTATGGTAACATTGTGTTTAGGTCATCATGCTTTGACTCTTCCTTAACCACTCTGCGGGTCATTTTGGTTCAGCTTGGGTATGAGCTACTTAGACATAGAGGTTTGTGAGATCTAAGAAAGGATCCCTCTCCTTGTCATCATGAAGGGCAAGTGATCTTCTATTATTCTATAATGATTGATTTCACAAAATCTTTGCACAAGGTAGTTTGCCAATTTGGAAAATAAGTTTTCTAAAAATGAGGTCATAAAGGGGAATCGAACATTGGATAGAAACATAGTTATTGAGGTTATTAGAGAGCTGGCAAATATCTAGCCCTAGGCCTCTTTCGGGAGATAAGAGATGGAAAAATTGTATTTTCATGGCAAGCATAGAGCTAGAATGGTTCTCCAAGAGTATATTTATTTTGATTAATTAGTTGGGCTTCATGGGCTTGAGGTTGGACGTCGACCATGAAGATTGGGTACTCTTCAATTAATAGAGATTAATTAAATTGAGTTATTAGTTTAAAGGAGTTTAAACTAATGTGAATATTTTGATATTCTAAATATTACAAGAGTTGTAAGCCCATGTCCAATGAATGGGAGAAGTTAATGGATCACACACAAACTCTAATAGGAAGTCCTATTTGATGAAGGAAATTTTCTAAGAGCTAGAAAATTCCACTTGACTAATTTCATGGAGGAAAAATTGTTGGCTAATTTTTGGTCATTTGGCTTGATTGATTTAATTTTTAAATAGATCAAAATAATTTAAGGAGTTAAATTAGACCAACTAAATTAAGGAGTTAATTTAATTGGTGCCACATGACTATCAATTGGTTAAGTTAGCTTAAGGAGTTAAGTTAACACCTTCCAACTTAAAGAGTTAAGCTATTTGAATTAAGGAATTAAGTCAAGATTAATTAATTAAATTAAGGGGTTAATTTAATTATAATTTAACTAATGTGAAGATTTATTTTGGAGGGGAATTTAAAATTAAAGAGTTCATTTGGAGTGCATTTAGAATTTATTTGGATGACATTTTCATGAGATGAAATGAAGATTCCAAATTCGATTTAAATAAAAGTGAAATTAACATTTCACATGCAACTTGCTTGCAAGTTGGTGCCAACCTCATGGGAGGTGTGATGCAAACTTGCATCACACCTCCACACCTATAAATAGGAGAGAGGTGGCTGGCCATGCAAGTCTTGCACATTCTAATTATTAGATTCTCATTTTCCTTCCAATTTATGTGATTGTGATTCACTCATGTGTTGAAGTCTCACACTTTTTCTTCACCATCCCTCCTAAATTTTGACCTTCATCTCTTCTTCTCTCCTTGGTTTTTCAGCTTACTTATGATTGATTAGACTTGAGTATGGTGTGTGGATCATCACATTAGAGGCTAGACAACTGGATAGCTTTATTTTTGGAGATGCACTGCAAGGGCAGAAATTTTGGAGCGTCTTTTCCAGACCTTGTCGGAGACATTTTCCACTGAAATATTTACTGGAGCTTCCCCAAGGTGTTGAGGAGGTTGGGTCCACATTTCAGCCAATTTGGTGGTATTTTGTTTAGGCAAAAGTTTCCATTTGGTACTGCGCCAGAGAAAGATAGTTTTGGAGTGTTCAATCCTTTCTTCCATTCTACCTTGGAATTTTGGGCATTCAAGGTATTTATCTTCTTCCAAATCAATTTTACTGCATTCTTTGATCCTTGGGGGGTGTGTAGACAAGTTTTGATTTAGCTTTATTTGCTTTATTTCATGGAACCTTATGCTACACACTCCTTTATGTGGTATTGAAGCTTATTTCATGCTTTAATTTGGATTTTTGATTGATTGATTCATGTGATGGATTGATCAAGATCTCAAAATACTTGATCTAATTTATGGATTGGAGTGTTTGGATGATGATGCTTGTGGCTCCTTTGTTGATGAATTGAAATTATGCTAATATGTGTTTTAAAAGTTAATTCATATGTTAGTATATTTTTTATTCTTGGATGATGTTAATTTTTTATTTAGCATTGGATGATGTTATATGTTGATATAGGATGTCAAATTTGGCCTTAATGTATTTTGGTTATTTTTGGATCTAATTGGATTGGAGATTTTTGGAGAATGGTGATTCTCACTTAAACTTGATTTGTGAAGCATGTTTGAGCACTTGAATTTCCATTTTTAAAAGGTGTTTTAGATCTAAAAATTCATCTATAATGTGTGATTTAGTGTTTAGGAGGTGTCCTAAAGTTTTTGGTACACAAAAGTTGAGCTAAAATTCACTTAACTCAGACCAAACCTCAAAACAGGGTTAAGCTGCCATGCTCGGCCAAGCACTAACCGAGCAGTAGGTGCTCTTGGGGTGTGCCTGCTGGATGGCCATGCAGCCAGGCTGGGGCTGTTGTGCCCAGTCACGGGTTTGGGGAGTTTTGAGCTTTGTTTTGTGTTCTTTTGTGACCAAAATTGATCTAAATCATGCTACATATGCACAAGTGTTGTGCAAGTTCTCAAAATTATGTTTGACATTTTTTATTGCTTTTAAAATCTTGTTAAAGATAATCTTCAATATTGATGCAAAAATGGGATGCATAATTATCATGCTTATTTTTGCTAGTTAATTAATTTTTTATTAGATAAGCATTTAATTGTGGAATTGAATGTCAATTCTTGATTTATTGTTCATTTAATTGTTGAATGGGTGATGAATGAATGTGGATGATCATGAGCCTTTAATATTGATTTTATTTGTTTCAAGTTGTTGAAAAGGGTTGTGTTAAATTGGGTTTGCATGCCTCTTAATTTCTATCTTGTAAATGTTATGAGAGTCAATTCACTAGGAGTGAGGATTTCTTTTCCACGCAAATGTTGCAAGGAGAAAAGAGGACCATTGGAGGAATGAAGACCCATGAATGTATGGGGATACATTTATGTAATAACTAGATTTAATCAATCCACTTAAAATCAACTAAGTAGTGCACCTATAGCTCTAAGTGCACTACTTGGTTAAGGCTCATGGTCATCCCACCCTAGAAGCATACTAGGCGTATTTACTTATTCATGCTTTACATATCCTATTGATGTATGAGATGGATGGTTAGGATATAGAAAGCCTAAATAAGAAAATAAAATTGATGAGATCTTTACAAGCAAGAAAATCCCTCCACTTAGAAGAGTCTAAGTGCTTTCAAATATTAAGTCAAAATGGATATAAATTAAAATGAGTTTTTAATTAATCCATGCCTTCTACCAATAGTATGTGACATAATGATGCTACTATCTTTTGTGTGATGGCACACGAGTTGTGGGTCATACTTAAGGTAAAAAGTTGTGATCATATACTTCACATATGATGCACTTTTGATCCCATGCATTGGCACACGAGGCATGGGATGACATAGAGAGGTCTTAAATCATGGTTTGATTGGTAGGCCTGACTTAACACCTAGTAATATAGATGGCACATGAGGCATGGGTCTACATGAAAAGTGAGGAAAAATATATCAAGGGTTGCATGGAGATGAAATTAGCAAAAGTTGCTTACCTTTCGATTATTTGTAGATGGCACACAAGTCATGGGTCCACTTACAAGTCCTTAGGACCTTGATTCTTACTAAGAAATGAGATTTCCCAAATTCTTCTTGGGGGTGAGGAATTTGATAAAATAGTAGGAGAAAAACATGCTTAAAAGTCCCCTAAACATGTTTTTAATATCAAATATTCAATCATATGCTTATACTTTCTTTTTTACCTTTGTAGATTTTTGAAATTTGAAAAAAAAAAAAAAGGCTAAAAATTAACTCAATGCTATTTTGGAAACCAGTAAACAAACTGAGCGTAACTTCCACGATTGACTTAACCTCAAAAATCATTCTAGATTCCAAGAAACGGATATATGTCCTATATCATGGTGCTTCTAATCACATGGGGATCAATGTTGATCAAGAGATACATGAAATGTTCACGAATTAGGTTAAAGATCGTCGTATCCTATAGTCTCATGTTAGCATCTACAAACTTCAAAAGTCTCAAGGACATATGAACAATACCTCGATTAAAGCTTATAAGAGTTGTAAAACAAGCAAGGTGTGAGAGGTTCATGTTGTCAAAAGAGATTTTTCAAGCTAGGACGGATGGAAAGTCACATGTCATTAACTACGGTCTAAAGATGATTAGGCTTGTTGAGAAGCTCTTCAACTTGTATGTAGTGATGGACAATGATTTCCTTGAGGATTTGATCCTCACATCTTCACCGAGTTTATTGATCAAAGTGTTGGTCTATACAGAGACTACCATGACAAAGACAAACCTTTGATGTTTGCTTCCTCCTCCAAGTCTAAGGGCCCTAGAGGTGCTAGAAAGGGAGGTAAAAGGAAGAAAAGTTCTTCCTTTAAGGGAAAGATGTTGTAATAGTGCCCAGCAAGCTAATTGGATTGGCCTTGTAAAGCTATTTCCTTATAAAACATTCTTGATTGAATAATATTTTTTTTATGGCCATCTTCATCCTATGCTCTTTATTTCTTCACTTGCATTTGGATGAAGCCTTTAGATCACTCAAGACTACGGGACTTGGTTCAGTGACCATGGAATAAGTTTTACACGATTATGATCTTAAATCTTTAAATTCATTGGATCTTATGAAATAGGGCATCTAAGATCTGGATAGACTTGCGCTAATGATGCATAAATCCAAGAGTTAGATATTGCTCCGTTCCATGAGCAACCGTATGAGATATTGGTGTATGTTAGTAGGTGCTTGTTAGAGAACAAGGCACTAAAGGCCTACTAGAGAATCCACTAGATAGCCACAGTGGCAAGTCGGTAGTAGCAAGTTCTCTAGCTTACGCTAGTGCATATTATTAGTCCTTTGACCTGAGGATCCATAGTAACCTTATGTCTGGTCCTCATGCTTTAACTCTTCCTTGACCACTTAGCGGATCTTTCTGGTTAAGGTTGGGTATGAACTACTTGGTATGGAGGTTTGTGAGATCCAAGATGGAATTTGATTTCTCGCTTTTGTGAAGAACAAGTACATCTCCTATGTATTCTATAATGATCAATTCCAAGAAATCCTTGCGCAAGGTGGTGTGACAATTTGGAAAATGAGTTTTCCAAAGATGAGGTCACATAAGGGAATCAAACATTGGGAATAGAGACACAGTATCGAGGCTATTAGGGAACCAAAAAATATCTTGCCTCAGGCATATTTCGAGAGATAAGGGATGGAAGGATTGTATTTGCATGGAGCGCATAGAGCTATAATGGTTCTCCAAAAACATTTATTTAGGCCAATTGGTTGGGCTCCATGGGCTTGAGGTTGGATATCGACCATAGTGATTGGGGTACTCTTCAAGTAATGAGATTAATTTAATTGAGTCGATTAGTTTAAAGTTGTTTTAAGCTAAAATGAATATATGATATTCAAAAGTCACAAGGAGTTGTGAGCCCATGTCCAATGAATGGTAGAACCTATTAGGTCACACACAAAAGCTAATTAACCTCCTAGTTATTGGAGCAATTTTCTAAGTTAGAGAATCACTCCAAGGTGACCAATTTTGAGGTGCCAAGTTAACTCCTTAATTATTGGCTTGATTAATTTAAGTGTTAAATTAATAAACTAAATTAAGTATTTAAATTAGACTAATCATTAAGGAGTTAATTATTTGGTGCCAAGTGACCATCAATTGGTCAAGTTAATTTAAGGAGTTAAATTAACAAAATTGAGCTCAAGAGTTAAGCTTGTTTGACCTAAGAGTTAAGTCAAAAGTTAATTAATTAAATTAAAGTGTTTAATTTAATTAATGAGAAGAACACATTTTGGATGAAAAATTCAAATGAAAGGTTCATTTGAATTAAGCATCTTAATTAACTTGAAATTAGATTTCAAATGTAATTAAAATGCACTTGAAATTCAAATGAGATTTGAATTCAAATTTGCCACCCTAGCAACCCCACTTGGCCGCCCCCCTCATGGAAAGTGTGATGCCACCTTGGCATCACACCGTCCAACATCTATATGTAGATATATATGAGAGCGGATTTGGCCACATGGAGAAAGGTGTGAAGAATTAGATTTGTTGCAATTCCCTCCAAAACCTCCTTCAAGCATTATATCATGTGTTGAAGCTTTGCTTAGTTTTTCTTCTCCTAACTAAAAATTCAGCCTTCACCAATGTAATTCTACTTTCTTTCTCCAGCTAAAAGTGATTAGAATATGGAGGATTGATTTGCGTGTGGATCATATCAATAGAGGCAAAGCATTTGATTTGCTAGCTTTGGAGATCCATTGAAACAGAGCAGTCAATTGCCGAATTTTTTCCAAGCGATCCAGATCAAGTTTACTCTAAATTTTTTTGCAGTACTTTCCTCAAGGAGTTGAAAGGTTCCAAAAAACATTTTGTGACTTTTAGAGCATTTTAACTTAGGCGAAAGTCTCTATTCATCCATTGTGCCAGAGCCTGCCAGATTCTAGATTGGTGAAGTATTGACCATTACAACCTTGAAATTTGCTTTTTGAGGTAATTCTCTGACTAAATCTAAATACCCAGCATGATTAGATCCTTAGTAGGCTGTAAGAACTACTTATTTTTTAGCTTTTGAAGTTTGATAATTAGGTCACAGTGGCTTACTAACCTTCAAGTGGAATCGGAGCTTAAATCATGCTTAGATTTAGATTTTTTGATGATTGATTCATATGATGGATTGATCAAAATCACTAAATTCTCAATTAATATGATGATATATTGGAGAGTTTGGATGATGTTGTGTGTGGCTCCTTGATTGCTGAATTGAAAGCATGCTAATATGTGTATTAAATGTTGATTCATATGATTAGTATGTTTTAATTCATAGATTTTAATGTTAAATGTTGATTTAGAATTAATTGATGTTATATAGCATGTTAAATCTAACCTTAATGTGTTTTGTTCATTTTTGGATCCAATTTGATTGGAGTTTTGTTGGAAATTTTTTAAGAATGTGATTCTTACTTAAACTAGTTTTTTGAAGCTTAATTGAACATTTGAATTTCCACTTTTAAAAGTTGTTTTGAATATGGAAATTCTATCTAAAATGTGTGATGACATGTTTAGGAAGTGTCCCAAATTTTTTGGTACATAAAAGTTGAGCCAGAAATGAGGTGGCTCAGTCTTGTAGCGAAACCGTACAGCTTGTCATGCATAGCCGGGCGCTGGCCGAGCAGCGTGCACCCGCCCAGGCAATGCACCTAGCTCGTGTGGCAGTGGAACTGTTTGCCTAGGATGATCTTTCACCTAATTTTTATGTCTCTTTTCTTGCTCAAAATAGTATTGCATCACACATAGAATGTGCACTAAGTGTTGTGCAAGTGTTCAATAAAATTTTTGACATTTTTTTGAAGCCTTTAAATCTTGTTAAAATTAATCTCCATATATTGCATGTGTTATGCATGACCAATCATTTGTTAATTTGATTATCATTTAATTGATGGAATTAACTGTTAATTTTAGATTTGTTTATTGTTTATTTAATTGTTGAATGGATGATGAATGAATGGGGATGATCATGAGCCTTTAACATTGATTTTATTTGTTCCAAGTTGTTGGAATGGGTTGTATTAAATTGGGGTTTGCATGCCTCTTTATTTCTACCTTGTAATGTTATGAGAGTAAAACCACAGGGAGTGAGGATTTCTTTCTCATGTAAAAGTTATATGGAGCAAAGGAGACCATAAAGGCATGGAGACTTTTGAAGACCCATAAATGTGTTGGATACACTCATGTAATAGCTAAATATAATCAACCCACTTAAAATCAACTAGGTGGTGCACCTATGGCTCTAAGTGCACCACTTGGTTAGGCTCATGGTCATCCCACCCTAGGAGCATGCTAGACACATTTATTTATTTATGCTTTTCATATCGTATTGATGTATGAGATACATGGTTAGGATATAGAAAACCTAAATAAGAAGATAAAATGATGAGATCTTTGCAAGCAAAAAACCCTCCACTTAGAATGTCTAAATGCTTTTCAAATATTAAGTCGAAATGGATATAAGTTAAAAGAGTTTTAATTAATCCAAGCCTTCTACTAATAGTGTATGCCATAATGATGCTATTGATTTTGTGTGATGGCACTCGATTATGAGGGTCACACTTAGGAGGAAAGTTGTGAGCATGCACTTAGCATAAGATGCACTTTGACTTAGGAACATGCACACATTCGCACTTGGTTATGGGGGATGATGTGGTGCCCGTCTTAAGTCAAAAGGTAGATTGGTAGGTTCGACTTAACACTTAGTACCGTAGATGGCACACAATTATGTGGGTCTATGTGAAAAGTGAGGCAAAATATGTCAAGAGTTGCATGAGATGCAATTAGTAAAAGTTTCTTACCCTTTGATTGCTTGTCGATCGCACTTGGTTACTTGGGTCCACTTGAGAGTCCTTGAGATCTTGATTCTCATTAGGAAATATGATTTCCCAAATTCTTCTTAGAGGTGAAGAATTTGATAAAATAACGGGAGGAAAACATACTTGAAAGGTGATGAACATGTTTTAATATCAAATTCAATCAAATGCTTATACTCTTTTTTCGCCTTTTGTAGATTTTTGAATTGTTCAAACAAAATGGCTAAGAATCCACTCGCATCAATTTTGGAAACCAATAAATTAATCGGGTTGAACTTTCAAGATTGGTTGAGAAAACTTAAAATAATTCTTAACTCTGAAAAGTGGACTTTTGTCCTTGATCAAAGTCCCGTGGACACACTTGGTGATAATGCCATTGACCAACATGTGAAATGTTCACAAAATTTGTAGATGATGATATAAAAGTTAGATATTTCATGATGGCCTCCATGTCCAATGAGGTCCAAAAGACTCATGAATACATGAAACATGCTTGAGAGATTTATGTACACTTACAAGATAGACAGGACAAGGATGAGCGAAAGGTCCAATGTCCATGATCATGGCCCCAAGATGATAGGACTCATCAAGAAGCTTGGACAGTTATATATGGTCATGGACAATGACCTTTATGTGGATTTAATCCTATAGTTATTACCACAATCATATGACCAATTCATTATGAACTTCAATATATCCAAGCAAGAAGTCACGATTAATGAGTTGGTTAATATGCTTGTGACCACGATTGACTATAAAAAAGGAGAAGCCCCTTCTGCTTGCATCCTTCTCCAAGTTGAAGGGCCCTAGGGGTCCGAGAAAGGGAGGTAAGAGGAAGAAGAGTTCTTCCTTAAAATAGAAACAACCCGAGAAGAGTTTCGAAAGGGTTAAAAAGAAGGTTAAAACCGAAGCTAGTTGTTTCCATTGTGGCGAAAAATGGCATCGAAAGAGAAATTGTAAAGCTTATCTTGCAATTTTTGAGAAGGGTATGTACTTTATTGAAGTGCACATGATGACTAATTCTTCCACATGGGTATTTGATACCACATGAGGTTCACACCTTTGTAATTAGTTATAGGGGATGGAAAGAAGAAGGAGTCTTCGTGAAAGGGGATATGATCCTCCGCTTAGGAAATGAAGCAAGAGTTGCGGCCACTTTCCAAGGCGTTATCAAGTTAGACTTGGGGACGCTTGCATTGTACTTGATCCAGTTTATTATGTACCCCATCTTGTTAAGAACATTATTTCAATTCCCGTTCTTGATAATGAAAGATTTGATTTTTCTATATCGAATAGGGTGTTGAAATCATTAAAGAATGGTCCTTTAATTACATAATGCACATTAATGAATAAATTGTACATACTTGATTCTCAACCTTCACTAATGCACATTTAACCAAGTAGAAGAAAATTAGATAACTAAGAAGATCCCATATTATTGCATGTAAGACTTGAACATATTTCTAAAAATAGGATGAACAAGTTAGAAGCTCTTAAGACACTAAATGTTTGTGGCATTGTGGATCTTTCTACTTGTGAATCTTATTTAAAGGGAAAAATGACCAAGGTTCCCTTTGTAGGACAAACGGAGCACTCCACAAGTCTTGAAATCCATGTAGATGTTTGTGGACTACTAGTGAGAAAGGAGGCTATTCCTACTTCATCACCTTCATCGATGATTATAGTCGATTCGGACACGTGTTTCATATGAAGAACAAGTCCGAAGCCTTTGAAAAGTTCAAAGAGTATAAGAATGAAGTGGAAAAGCAATTGAAGCTAAGTATTAAAGCTCTTCAATCGGATCAAGGGGGAGAATACTTGAGCACCGAATTCTTGGATTATCTAAAGGAGAATGGGATTATCTCCCAATAGACTCCACCCAGCACACCTTAACAGAATGGAATAGCTGAGATGAGAAACCATACCTTGTTAGACATAGTACGTTCCATAATGAGCTTTTTCGATGTGCCCATATCCTTTTAGGGATATGCCTTAAACACGACGGTGATGCTACTAAATATGGTACCATCAAAGTCGGTGCCAAAAATGTTATATTAGATATAGCATGGCAAAGCACCCTCTTACAATTATCTTAAAGTTGGGGGGTTCCCGCCTATGTGAGACGGATAGTGGGAGACAAGTTGGATAGTAGATCCATCTTGTGCAAGTTTGTGGAATACCCAAAAAAGTCTTTGGGTTACTATTTCTATGGTCCCTCAAAACAAAAGGTGTTTGTTTCAAGGAACGCCCACTTTTTGGAAAAGGAATTTCTATTAGATAGAAAAGGCGTTGTTGTTGAACTTGATGAAGTTCGATCATCATGAAATCCCACAAGCAGTGGAAACAAATGAGCAATAAAAGCCTCACACACAACCTCCATGAAGGTCAGACCAAATTAAGAAGAATCCCAAAAGGTTTGAATTTCTTCATGAGATAGGCTAATCGAATAGTGGTCTGGAGACCTATGAGGAAGCTATGTCGGACATAGATTCAGGATGTTGGGTTGAATCCATAAGATTCAAAATAGACACCATGTACTCAAACAAAGTATGGACTTTGGTTGCAAGTAGATCTATAAGTGAAAGCTTGGAGTATATGGAGAAGTGGTGACTTTTAAAGCGCGATTAGTGGCAAAAGATTACACTCAAAAACCTTATATTGATTTTGAGAAAATCTTTTCATTGGTCGCTATGCCTAACTCCGTTCAGATTCTATTTGCCATTGTTGCATATTATGACTATGAGATAAATGGATGTGAAAACCGCTTTCCTCAATGAAGACATTGAAGAAGAAATCTATATGGAGCAACCGCAAGGTTTTACATCCAAGGGGAGTGAGCAAAAGGTTTGCAAACTCCAAAGATCCATTTATGGACTCAAAAAGGCATCTCGAAGTTGGAACATACTTTTTGACGAAGCAGTCAAATCATTTGGCTTTGTCAAAAATGTGTATAAACCATATGTGTATAAGAAGGCTAGTGGGAGTAGCGTGTTGTTTATTGTGCTTTATGTCGATGACTTCCTTTTCATTGTGAATGAGGTAGGAATGGTAGAGTGTACAAAAGCATAGTTATCTACACAATTCTCCATAAAGGATTTAGGAGAAGCATCCTACGTATTGGGAATACATATCTATAGAGATAGATCTAAGAGGATGCTAAGGCTATCCCAAACCCTGTATATTGACAAAATACTAAAGAAGTTTAGTATGGAAGAATCCAAGAAGGAATTCATTCTTATGGGACATGGCATTCATCTTTCCAAGTCTATGGGCCCCCAAGACTGAAAATAAGAGACAAAGAATGTCCCACATATCTTATGCCTCCACTATTGGTAGCATAATATATGCAGTTCAATGTACAAGACCAAATGTGGCACACTCACTAAGTGTTATGAGTAGGTTCTAATCCAATCCCGATAAGAATCACTGGATAGCCGCTAAAGCAATCCTTAAGTACTTGAGAATGACTAAGGACTTGTTTTTGGTATACGGTAATGGAGAATTGAATCTAGAGGGGTTTTCGGATTCAAGTTTCCAATCCGATATAGATGACCTAAAATCCACTTCTAGATTTATATTTTACCTTAATAGTGGCACGGTGAGTTGGAAGAGTTCCAAACAAGACACCACGATCGATTCTACCATGGAGGCAGAATATATTGTAGCTTCAGAAGCTGCAAAGAAAGGTGTTTGGATGAAAAACTTCATTCAAAAGTTGAATGTAGTACCTAGCATTATTGAGCCAGTGGTTATCTATTATGACAACAATGGGGCAGTGATACAAGCCAAAAAGCCAAGATCTCATCAGAAATCCAAGTACATTTTGAGGCGATATCATTTGATCTAGGAGATCATTGATAGAGGCGACATCTGAGTGGAGAAAGTTGCCTCGGAAGAGAATATAGCAGATCCACTAACTAAACCCCTAACGCAAAAGGTCTTTGAAGGACATCTTGAGAATATGGGTCTCAAAGCTATGGGGTATTGGCTTTAGGGCAAGTGGGAGATTATTGGAATAGTGCCAGCAAGCCAATAGGATTGGCCTTGTAAAACTATTTCCTTATAAAATAATCTTGATTTAATGATATTCTTTTTATGGCCATCTTCATCTTATGCTCTTTATTTCTTCACTTGCAATTGGATGAAGCCTTTAGATCACTCATGACTATGGGACTTGGTTCGGTGATCATAGAATAAGTCTTACACGGTTGTGATCTTAAATCTTTCAAGTCATAGGACTTTATGAGATAAGGTATCTAAGATCCGGATAGACTTGCACTAACAATATTATTCCATTCCATGAATAATCATATGAGATATGGGTATATGTTAGTGGGTGCTAGTTAGAGAACAAGGCACTGAAGGCCTACCGAAGAATCCATTAGATAGCCATAGTGGCAAGTCGGTAGTGGCAAGCTCTCCAGCTTATGCAAGTGCATATTATTAGTCCTTTGACTTGAGGATCCATGGTAACCTTGTGTCTGGTCCTCATGCTTTAACTCTTCCTTGACCACTTAGCAGGTCTTTTGGGTTGAGGTTAGGTATAAGCTACTTGGCATGGAGGTTCATAAGATCTAAGATGGAATCCGACTCCTTGCTTTCGTGAAGGGCGAGTGTATCTCCTATGTATTCTATAATGATTGATTCCAAAAAATCCTTGCGTAAGGTGGTGTGACAATTTGGAAAAGGAGTTTTCGAAAGATGAGGTCACATAAGGGAATCAAACATTGGGAATAGAGATATAATATCGAGGCTATTTGGGAGCCGACAAATACCTTGTCTTATGCCTCTTTCGAGAGATAGGAGACGGAAGGACCGTATTTGCATGGTACGTGTAGAGCTACAAGGGTTCTCCAAAAGTATTCATTTCGGCCAATTAGTTAAGCTCCATGGGCTCGAGGTTGGACATCGACCATAGAGATTGGGTATTCTTCAATTAATGAGATTAATTGAATTGAGTCAATTAGTTTAAAAGTTGTTTTAAACTAAAATGAATATATGATATTCAAAAGTCACAAGGAATTGTAAGCCCATATCCAATGAATGGTAGAAGTTATTGGGTCACACACAAAAGCCAATTAACCTCCTAGTTATTGGAGCAGATTTCTAAGAGTTAGAGAATTACTCTAAGGTGACCGATTTTGAGGTGCCAATTTGAAAGTTAAATTTTGGCTTGATTAATTTAAGTGTTAAATTAATTAAATAATTTAAGGAATTAAATTAGACCAATAATTTAGGAGTTAATTATTTGGTGCCAAGTGCTCATCAATTGGTCAAGTTAATTTAAGGAGTTAAATTAACAAAATTGAGCCTAAGGGTTAAGCTTGTTTGACTAAAGAGTTAAGTCAAATGTTAATTAATTAAATTAAAGTGTCTAATTTAATAAATGAGAAGAATATATTTTGAAAGGCAAATTCAAATGAAAGGTTCATTTGAATTAAGCATCTTAATTAACTTGAAATTAGATTTCAAATGTAATTAAAATGCACATGAAATTCAAGTGAGATTTGAATTCAAATTTGCCACATTGGCAACCCCACTTGGCTGTCTCCCTCATGGAAGATGTGATGTGACTTGACATCACACCGTCCAACATCTATATATAGACAGATATGAGAGAGGATTCAGCCACATGAGAAAAGGTGCGAAGAATTAGATTCTTTGCAATCCTTCCAAAAACTCTATCAAACATTGCATCATGTGTTGAAGCTTTGCTTAGTTTTTCTTCTTCTACCTCAAAATTCAGCCTTCACCACTGTAATTCTACTTGATTTCTCCAGCTAAAAGTGAGTGGAATATAGAGGATTGATTGGTGCATGGATCATATCAATAGAGGTAAAGTATTTGATTTGCTAGCTTTGAAGATCCACTGAAACAGAGTATTCACTTACCAAATGTTTTTCAAGTGATCCAGATTGAGTTTTGCTCTAAATTTTTTACAGAACTTTTCTCAAGGGGTTAAGAGGTTCCAGATTTTTATTTTTTTTGTGATTTTTGGAGCATTTTAACTGAGGCAAAAATCGTTGTTCATTCGCTATGCCAGAGCCTACCAGATTCTAGATTGGTGAAGTGTTCACCATCACAACCTTGAAAATTTGCTTTTTAAGGTAATTCTTCAACTAAATTTGAATCCCTAGCATAATTAGATCCTTGATAAGATGTAAGCCTAAGTTAATTTTGAGCTTTTAAAGTTTGATAATTGGATCCTAGTGGCTTACTAACCTTTAAAAGCAACCATTGACAGAATCTGGAGAAGTCAAGAATATTATAGAGGATATAATCAATATTACTTGCTTCTACTTTGGAGAGAAAAGCTATCGAAAGTGGTATTGCAAGGAAAACCTTGCAACCCTTGAGAAGGGTATGTATTTTCTTGAAGTGCATTTAAGAATAAATTCTTCCTTATGGATATGGGATATCGAATGTGGTTCTTATCTTTGTAATTTGTTACAAAGAGTATAAAGAAGAATAAAACTAAGTGATGGAGCTATGATCCACTGTCTTGGCAAAGCAGCAAGAGTTGTGGTCAAAGCTGAAGGCATATAATAAGTTAGACTTAGGGAACTCCATACTTGGATTGGACCCTTGTTATTACCTACCATATCTTGCTGAGAACATTATTTCAATTCCCGTTTTGGATAGTGAAGGATTTGATCCTTCTATATCAAATGGTAGATTGAAGGTATTAAAGAATTGGTTCTTTAGCTACTCATGGTATACTTAACAAAGGATTATACATTTTTTGGATTCTCAACCATCACTAATGCACATTCAACAAAGTACAAGAAAATTAGATAACCAAGAAAATTCCATCATGTGGCATGCAAGACTTGGACATATTTTCAAAATTAGGATGAACAAGATAGACGCTCTTAAAGAATTAAATATTAGTGGCATTGAGAATATTCTTACTTGTGAGTCTTGTTTAAAGGGAAAAATGACCAAAACTCCTTTTGTAGGACAAACAAAGCGCACTACAGAACCTTTGAATTTGATCTATACAAATGTTAGTGGCCCACAAAAAGTTAGTGCAATAGGAGGCTATTCTTACTTCATCACCTTTACCCGATCATCATATTTGGTTCGAATATGTGTATCTTATGAAGTACAAGTTCGAAACTTTTGAAAAGTTCAAAGAGTATAAAAGTGAAGTAGAAAAGCAAAAGAGACTAAGTATTAAAGCTCTTCAATTGGATTGAGGAAGAGAATACCTAAGTACCAAATTCTTGGATTATCTAAAGGAGAATGGGGTTCTCTCTCAATAGACTCCACTCGACACATCCCAAATAATAGAGTAGCCAAGAGGAGAAACCGTACCTTATTGGACATGGTACGATCAATGATGAGCTTTTTTGATGTGCCTATATCATTTTGGGGATACACCTTAATTACAACAGCAAAGTTACTAAATGTAGTACCTTCAAAGTTGGTGCCAAAGATACTGCGTGAAATGTGGTACGGAAAAGCACCCTCTTACACTTTTCTAATGGTTTGGGTGTCTTCTGATTACATCAAGTGGTCAGTGGGAGACAAGTTGGATGTGAGATCCACCTTGTGCAAGTTTGTGGGATATCCAAGAGAGTCTATGAGTTATTATTTCTATGATCCCTCGGAACAAAAGGTATTTGTTTCAAGGAACGCCCACTTTTTGAAAAAGAAATTTCTATTAGATAGAAATAGCATTGTTATTGAATTTGATAAAGTTCAAGATGATCAACAAATCCCACAAACGGTAGAAATAAATGAACATCAAGAACATAGCACATAACCTATGAGAAGATCCAACCAAATTAAAAAAACAATCCAAAAGGTTCAGATTCCTTCATAAGATGGGCCAATCAGATAGTGGTCCAATGACCTATGAGGAAGCTATGTTGGACATAGATTCTGGACATTGGCTTGACGCCATGAAATTCAAAATGGACTTAATGTACTCCAACAAAGTATGGACTTTGATAAATTCACCAAAGGGTATAGTATCCATTAGTTGCAAGTAGATCTATAAGTGAAATTGGGGGTCGATGGAGAGGTTATGACCTTCAGGACGCGACTAGTGGCAAAAGGTTACACTAAAAGACCCGGTATTAATTTTGAGGAAACCTTTTCACCTATCACTATGCCTAGGTCCATTAGAATTTTACTTTCCATAGTCGTATATTATGACTGTGAGATATTGCAAATGAATAAGAAAATCGCTTTCCTCAATGGAAACATTGAAGAAGAAAACTATATAGAGGAACTAAAAGGTTTTACCTCTAAAGGGAGTGAGCAAAAGATTTGCAAACTTGAGAGATTTATTTATGGATTCAAATAGGTGTCTCGAAGTTTGAACATACATTTTGATAAGATAGTTAAATCATTTGGCTTTGCCAAAAATATGTATGAACCACGTGTATACAAGAAGGTTAAAGGGAGTAGTGTACGATTTATTGTGGTTTATATCGATGACAGTCTTCTTATTGGGAATGTGAGAGCAATGTTAGAGTGTACTAAAGCATGATTATCTATTCAATTCTCCATGAAGGATTTGGGAGAAGCATCCTATGTATTAGGAATTCGTATCTATAAAGATAGATCGAGAAAGATGTTGTGGCTTTCCCAAACACCATACATTAATAAGATATTAAAGAGGTTTATGGAAGAATCCAAGAAGAGATTCATCCAAATGGGACATGGTCTTAGTCTCTCCAAGTTTATGCCCCCTAAAACTAACGACGAGTGGCATAAGATGTCCCACATACCTTCTGTGTCCGCTATAGGGAGCATAATATATGTCGTTCAATGTATAAGACCAGATATCGCACATACTCTAAGTGTTATGAGCCACTTTCAATTCGACGCCAGTAAATGTCACTGGATGGCCGTTGAAGCAATCCTTAAGTACTTGAGAAGGACTAAGGATTTATTTGGTATACGGCAATGGAGAATTGAAACTCAAGGGGTTTTTGGATTCTAGTTTCCAATTCGATATAGATGACCTAAAATGCATTTCTAAATTTATATTTTGCCTCAATGGCAGCACAGTGAGTTGGAAGAGTTCCAAGAAAGACAACATGGCCGATTCAACCACAGAAGTAGAATATATTGCGGCTTCAAAAGCTGTAAAGGAAGATGTTTGGATGAAAAACTTCATCCAAGAGTTGGACGTAGTGCCTAGTATTACTAAGCCTGTAGTTATCTTATGTGACAGCAACGGGGTGGTGGCGTATGCCAAAGAGCCAAGATCTCATCAACGATCCAAGCACATTTTAAGGCATTGCCATTTGTTATATGATATCAATTGATAGAATCAACATTTGAATGGATAAAGTTGCCTTGAAAGAGAATATAGCTGAACTACTATCTAAACCCCTAAATGCAAAAGGTCTTTGAAGGACATCTTGAGAAAATAAGCCTTACAACTATGGGGAATTGGCTTTAGGGAAAGTGAGAGATTTTTGGAATAGTGGGCTGCAACCAATTAGATTGGCATGTAAACTATTCACTTGTGATACAATTTTGATTGAATGATATTCATTATCAATTACCATCTTCATCTTATGTTTATCTTACTTCACTAGCATTTGGTTGAAGCCCTTAGATCACATAAGACTACTGGACTTGGTCTTACATGATCGTGATCTTAAAGTGTCCCAAGTCATGGAATCTTATGAGACAGGACATCTAAGATTCGGATAGACTTGCACTAACGATGCATAAATCCAAGGAGTTGGATATTGCTCCATTTCATGAGCAATCCATGTTAGACATGGGTGCATGTTTGTGGGTGCTTGTTAGAGAACAAGTTCACTAAAGGTTAGTCAGAAGAATCCACTAGATAGCCATAGTGGCAAGTCGGTACTGGCAAGTCCACTAGATAGCTGTAGTGGCAAGATCATTAAAGGTTAGCCCAAATAATCCACTAAATAGCTATAGTTGGTAGAATATGTATCAAAATATTTTTGTTCCTCTTTCTCATAGCCCAAAATTCATATTTTTTTAACAATCAACTTTATATGAGTACTATTCTTATAAAATTCAACCATTGGTTTTCCTTTCTGTCTCCAGGGGTCATATTAACAAATAACTTAATAACAAATTTTGGATAGACAAATTCCTTAAGTTTCATAATGGAATCCAAACTAGCCTTCATTTCAGGAAACTTAGTATCAGAAATTAAAGAAAAATCAACTGATTTTCCACAGTCCTCTTTCTCAGTCTTTTACTCATTTTTGAACTCAACTTAGTAGTACTTAATCAAGAAATCCTTAGAAAATGGCTTTTTGTTCTTAGTATCCTCACTTTCTTCTTTCTTCACTATTTTATTCTTCTCTATTTTCTCCTCACTTCTTTTGCTAGGCTTGGCCAAATCTTACTACTTGATTCTTGCATTTCTTCGTTATTTTTTAGTGTCACCTTTCCCGAACCAATTTTTGATTCAGATTCTAGTGAGGTATCTGAACTGGTACTTTTCCTTTCCTTTTAGATGGCATTCCCTCTAAATTCTCAATATAAATAACTTTCAAAGGAGTAAGAGAGGGTCAGGTTCCTCATTTATGTTAGGACTTTCTACAGGTGTGGATGGTTGTTCTTTAGTCTTTTGCTTAGTTCTACCCATTTTCAGAGGTTTTTTGGTGAAGTGAGAAGATAGGGTTTCTTGTGTAGACGAGAGATGGAGAGAAAGAGAGTGTTTTTTGTGTAAGTGATATTGAACGAATGAAGTATGTGTACTTAAATATGTTTTCAGCTAGTGGCAATTTAAATATCTAAAAATACAAGCAAGTAATGCAATTTAATCAATGGGTAAAAAGTAAAACAAGTTTTTGATAAAGCATTTAAAGTCAGTCGCCCATTTACAGTTACCGATGCATATCATTTAAGGCAGGTAAATTTGAATTTTAAATTCAAACTAGCAGTTAAAAGACTTATCTTTTTTCAGCATTTTTTTTTTTTTTTTTTTGCAAAAGAGCAATTCAAATAGGAATAAACATATTTTTCCCTCTGAACTATGCGTGTTCTTATACTTCTCTTACTAAACTTTTTTTATGATACTTTACTATCCAAACTACAATTCTTTTCTACCTTACCATATGTGAACAAATTCTGATGTAATATTATGAAAAAACTTCATCAAATCAATGCAAGGAACCTCATCTTTCAGGTTTATAGTCAAATCTTCTAATTTTATGGATATAATAGTCATCTCCTTGGTTTAGCCTTGTTAAATTGCAAAATAAAACGAATAGGTGTATATCCCATGATAATTCAAGTTTAAATAGGTTGTCTTTTAATAAAGTGATAAAAAAATGTCTTTAGAAAAGAATCCGGCCACTTCATTAATAGAATACCATGAAATATTTTACCAAAACTAGTTCAGTTTATCAAGGTGAAAGAAAAAGTAAAGTTATGACGGTAAAATATCATGGAAAAACAAGTTTAGTAAGCAAAGTATAAAAACGCGCATAGTTCAAATGGCAAAATATCTTTATCTCATTCGAATATTAGGCTCATACCTTGAATAATGATTTTCGCTTGTAATGATGTCCTTCATGCATTTCTTTCTAGATCATGTAATTGATTAATTTCCATAATTGCTAAATTATTCTAGATTTTGCTAATATGATATTCAATAAGGGGCTTGTGAAATATCTGCTAACTCTATACCATTTCTCATCAGTTGGTTTGCCAGCTTTATCTTTATCAAGTTTATTCGTTATGCTTGTAGGAGCCAATGCTTCATTATAGTTGTCCATCCGAATTTCTTTAGCAACTCCTTGGAATATTTTGATTGACAAATGAAATTGCCTTTGTCGGACTACTTTACTTGCAAACCAAGGAAGTAGCTAAACTCGCTCATGAGGCTAATTCCAAACTCTTCTTTCATTTGCATAGCAAACTCTTTACACAACTGATCGTTAGTTACTCCAAATATAATACTATAAACATAAATTTACATATGCAACATATTGTCATTATGATTTTTGATAAATAGTGTAATGTCAATTGTACCCATTGAGAATCCTTGTTTATCAAAAACTTACTCAACCTTTCATTCTAGGCTCGTGGAGCTTGTTTCAAATCATAGAGCGCTTGAGTGATTTTGTAGACATGATTGAGAAGCTCTTCTTTCTCAAAGCTAAGAGTCTATTCAACATAAACTTCCTTATTGAAAAACTCATTCAAGAAGACACTTTCAACATCCATTTGATATAGAATGAACCGCTTGTGAAATGCAAATGCAAATAGCATATGAATTGATTCCAATCTTGCAACCGGTGCGAATGTCTCATCATAATCAATTTTTTTGTTTTTGACTATACTCCTCAACTATTAGTCTAGCCTTATTTCGAGAAAATTTTCCATTCTCATTAAGTTTATCTTTGAATACCTATTTTGTTCATTAGATGGTTATCTGGTCTCTCAACATGATTCCAAACCTTGTTCTTTTAAATTGTGCTAGCTCCTCTTTCATAGCATCTACCTATGATTTATTATTGAGGGCGTCTTCAACACTTGTGGCTCAATCATTGATAGAAATGCACAAATTTTCATTTCATCTTCCTCTTGTCTAGAAGATGATCTTATTCTTACTCTATCTTTTTACTTCGTATAATTTCTGATGTAGGATCGTATGTTGCTTAATGGAATTTTCTTACTTTTGTAGTAATTGCATTAACCATTTCTTTAAAAGTACTTTTTATGGTTGTCTGAAAGGAGATTTTATCTTACTTGATCTCATGTTCAAATCTTACATCCATAGTTCCATTATCTTTCATTGATTGCAATAGGGGGAATAATATATGCATCATCTTTGCTCAAGTGTTCCCTGGTTTCAAGAAGTTTAGTTTCATCAAAAGATATATGCATAGACTTTCGAACACTTTTTTCCTTTTATTATAAACCCTATATGCCTTACTAGCCATAGAATTCCCAATAAATATTCCTTCATCCGCTTTAGAATGAAATTTGACAATAAGATCATGATCATTCAGGATAAAGTATTTACAACCAAAAACTTTGAAATGTGAAATACTAGGAATTTTACCTCTTCATAACGTAAAAGTGGTTTTTTTCAAGATAGGTCTAAGAAGAATTCTATTGATGCATAGCATGTAGTATTCACAACTTCTCCTAAAATGGTTTAGGCATATTGTATTCATTAATCATTATTTTAGCCATTTCAATTAGCACTGGATTCTTTCTTTCAACAATACCATTTTGGTGTAGGGTTCTAGGTGCAAAAAGATAATGAATATAACCCACTTGATCTCAAAAAGATGCAAAATTATACTCATCAAATTCAATACCATAATCACTTCTAATTTTGTATATAAAATATTCTTTTTTATTTTGCAACTTCTTAGTGAGAGGTATGAAAGCATCTAATGCATCATTCTTGTTTGTAAGAAATATCACCCATGTAAATCTAGAATAATCATCAAAAAACAACAAAAGCATACTTTTTACCTCTGATTATACTTGTCTTTATTGGACAAAAAAGGTCAAGATACAATAGTTCTAGTGGTCTAGAAGTGGTTATATAGTCTAGAAGTAGTTATAATGTTCCTCGCTTTGATTGAAGATTTGTCTACTTACCTTTCTAACATGCATCACACAGTTTGCGCTTTACATATTTGAGCTTAGGAACTTCTATTACAAGATGTTTCTTTGAAATTTTGGAGATGAGTTTCATTTTAACATGTCTAAGTCTTTTGTGCTATATCCAGGCTTGAAACTTCTATTGCCACTAGGCATTTCACATTTTGATTCGAAAGATCATGATACTATGCACAAAACACATTTTCTTGGTGCCATAAAGATAGGTTTCTCATCCTTTACAATAATGTACTTTTAGAGTTTCTAGTTAAGAAATAGCTAATACCGAGTAGTTGACTTGTATTAAATAGGTTGTGCATCAATCCTTCAACTACCTATACATCATTGATAATGGTGGAGGAGTCTTCACCAACTTTTTCAATTCTAACAATCTTTCCTTTGATGTTGTCAACAAAGGAAATATGTCCCGAATTTGCTTTATTAATTTCCTAGAACTTTGTTAGATCACTTGCTGGAGGTATCACGATCTAGAAACCAATTGTTTCCTATTTTAGAGCATTCTAAAAAGTCCTACAATTAAAAAGTTACATTTCAAGTTTAAGTACCCAAGTGTTCTTCAGGTCCTCGAGGATTAGTTTGCCTTCTCCTTCTTGATAGAGCATGACTTGGTTGTGAGACCAGTCTTTCCACAGTAAAAGCATGTAATAGGACTTTCTCCAATTTCTTAAAACTTTTTGTCGGAATAATGCCTCCCAGCCAATTAGATTCGCATGTAAACTATTTCACTTATGATACAATCTTGATTGAATAATATTAATAATAAATGGTCACTTTATCTTATGCTTAATTTTCTCCACTAGCATTTGGTTGAAATCCTTAGATCACACAAGACTATGAGACTTGGTCACACACTAGGTGGTGATCATGAAATAAGTCTTACACGATCATGATCTTAAAAATTTTCAAGTTGTAGAATCTTATGAGACAGGACATCTAAGATTCAGATAGACTTGCACTAACGATACATAAATATAAAGGGTTCGATATTGCTCTATTTCATGAGCAATCTATGTTAGACATAGGTGCATGTTAGTGGTTGCTTGTTAGAGAACAAGTTCACTCAAGTCCTGCTCGAAGAATCTACTAGATAGCCATAGTGGCAAGTTCTCCAGCTTACGTTAGTGTATATAATTAGTCCTTAGATCTAAGAATCCATGATAACCTTATGTTTAGGCTTTCATGCTTTGACTCTTCCTTGACCACTTTGCGAGTCATTCGGATTAAGCTTGGGTATAAGTTACTTAGGTATAGAGGTTTGTGAGATCCAAGATAGGATCTATCTCCTCATCATTGTGAAGGGTGAGTGCATCTCATATGTATTCTATAATGATCGATTCCATAAAATCCTTGCACAAGGTAGTGGACAATTTAGAACATGAGGTTTTTAAAGATGAGGTCATAAAGGGGAATCAAAGATTGGAATAGAAACGTAGTTATCGAAGCTATTAAGAAGCTACCAAATATCTTGCTTTAGGCCTTTTTTAGGACATAGTAGATGGAAGGACTGTATTTACATGGCAAGCGTGGAGCTAGAATGGTTCTCCAAGAGCATATTCATTTTAGCCAATTAGTTGGGCTCCATGGGCTTGAGGTTGGACATCGACCATATAGATTGGGTACTTTTCAATTAATAAAGATTAATTGAATTGAGTTTTTAGTTTAAAGGAGTTTAAACTAATGTGAAAATATTTTGATATTCTTAATATTACAAGAATTGTGAGCCTATGTCCAATGAACGGTAGAACCTAATGGGTCACACACAAAAGCCACTAGAAAATTACTTGGTGATTGATTTTGTGGAGGAAAAATGGTTGGGTAATTTTTGGTTATTTTGGTTTGATTAATTTAATCATTAAATTGATCAAAATAATTTGAGGAGTTAAATTAAACCAATTAAATTAAGGAGTTAATTTAATTGGTGCCATGTGACTATCAATTGGTCAACTTAAGGAGTTAAGTTAACACTTTCTAGCTTAAGGAGTTAAGCTAATTGACTTAAGGAGTTGAGTCAAGATCAATTAATTAAATTAAGGAGTTAATTTAATTAATGTAAAGAAGGAGTTCATTTGAGGTACATTTAGAAATTATTTGGATGATCTTTCATAACATGAAATGAAGATTCCAAGTGAAATTCAAATGCAAGTGAAATTTACATTTCACATGCATTTTCACATGCTCCATGCCTTGCTTAGGTGGCGCCTCACCTCATGGAATGTGTGATGCCAACCAGCATCACACCTTCCCTCCTCTACAAATAGAGAGTGGGCGGCCACATTGCAAGCATGCATGCTAAATTCCCATTTTCCCTCCAATTTGTGTGATTCATTCATATGTTAAAGTTTCACACCTTCTTCTTCACCATCCCTCCCAAATTCAACCTTCATCATTTCTTCATACCTTGGTTTTCCAGCTAACTAAGGTTTGATTGGAGTTAGCCTATGGTGTGTGGATCATTTCATTAGAGATTAGATATTTGAATAGCTTTGCTCTTTAGAGATCTACTATACGGCAGTCAGGTTGGAGGCATATTGGAGCACTTTTTGATTTCTAATTTAGGTGAAATATTTCCTGCACATTCTTCATGGTGTTGGTGAGTGCTGTCCAAATTTCATCCAAATCGAAGTTGGTTTGATAGGGCAAAAGTTGTCGGAACTCTGTTGCGCCAAGAGGACACAACTTTGAAGTGTTTAAGCATCTCTTGATTCTTCCTTGGATTTTTGAGCATTCAAGGTATTTATCCTCTTCCCAATCTTTATTAACAACATGATTGATCCTTGGGAGGTGTGTAGACAAGTTTTGTTTTAGTTTTGTTTGCTTTATTTTATGGATCTTTGTGCTACACACTCCTTCACTTTTATCATAAACAATTCTAGTTTCGCTCAAAGAAGTATTTTGTACACCAAGTAATTTATTCAAATTCTCTCTTCCCATAGTAAACTTTTTAAGATTCTTTTTCAGTTGAAGAACTTGATTTTTCAAAAAGAGATTTTCTTTTTCAAGAGCTTAACAATCATAATCAATTGTTTTGCTTTTTGAAAAAGATTTTTCTTTCAGAAGAGCATCAATCTCAACATTAGTAGTAGCTAATGAAAGCATCAAATCAGTAATTTGATCATTTAGAGAAAGATTTTCAGTTTGAAGAACTTCTACCTCAATTTCAAAAGCATCAAGAGAAAGCATTAGTTTTTCTATTCTTTTCCCAAAGGCTTTGTTTTCAGCGTAAAATTTTTGAATATTTTCTTCAAAAGATATTTCTCACATCAAATCGTTCTAAATTCTTTTTGCATTCCTGAATAGTGATATGAAATTCATCTTCAACAGAATCGTCATAAGCGCTATCATATTCAAGTTACAATTAGAATGAGCCTCAATTTGTGCCATAAAGCAAAGGTTTGCAAATTTATCATATGATCCTTCCTCATTTGATTCCTCTTCATCATCATCATCCCATGTGGCTGCCATAGCTTTATATTGCTTCTTTTTTCTTGCAAGCTTCCTTTAACTCAGGGCAATATAGACGTACATGTCTAAGCTTGTGGCATCCATAGCAAATAATTGGATTTGAGGATCATGATTGATTTTCTCTCTTTTTTTAAGCTTGCTTCCTTCCTCTTTTCTAGAAAGCTTTCTTTCTTCTATTAAGGAACTTTAATCTCATTGTGGTGAGCTCAATTTCTTCCTTATTTTCATCATTTTTATCGGTTCCATCTTTTTCTAATTGATCTTTATTTGTGGTTTTGAATGCAACATTCTTTTTGCTATTGCTTTTAGCAAGTTGCTTCATAGTTAGAATCATCTTTTCATGTGATGTCAATGAACCAATTAGTTCAGCCATAATCAATTTAGTGAGATCCTTTGCTTCCTTGATTGCTATAATTTGGGTTCCATTCTCTAGGCAAATCTCGAGATTTTTCTTACTTTCTCTTCTTTAAAAAACACTTTATCAAGCGTATTGAGAGGATTCATAATTTCCAAAAATCTTGAATACATTTGCCTGATATTCTCTTCAGGCTTCATTTTAAACATATCATTTTGATGTACCAAGATATAATCATTTCAGTCCAAAATTGATTGGTTTCTTCATGAGTAACCTATAATAAATCCCACATTTCTTTGGCATTTTCACATGAGTTGCTCTGTTGTATTCTTACTTTGTAAGTATGCTATGATATTCTCAACTTTGGCATTGAGATAAATCTATCTCTTATCTTTTTTGCAATGTATTCTACCATATTTTGTTCCTTATGCTATTTTTATCTTCCATGGTTGGAATGAATGGTCCTCTAGTAATGATTGTCCACAAGTCGAAGTCTTGAGCAATGATGTATTTTTGCATTCTCTTCTTCCATCTAGGATAATATGTTCCATCAAATAGTGGTAACATGTGGTGAGATAAACCTTTTGTATGGAGTTTCGTGGTGGCCATGGTGGATCTTACATTTAAGTTGTTAAGCCTTCATATGAAGTGAACCTACTTTAATACCGATTGTGGCACAGAGCTGAGCATAAGTGCAAGGTAAATTATGCCACTTCAACTTTTTTGCATAGCGGAATAATTCCCTCCTGATCCTGTTAGTTCAATACTTGCAACACTTAAACAGATTATTACTTAATAGCAATGTAGTAAATAATATATAGCACAATAATCAATATGCAAATAAGGCATAATAGTAAAAAAGAAAGCAAGGAACACCAAGAATTTAGAAAGCTTTGGATCAAATGACCTTACTGATCTACCTAAGCTTTACAACTTAGGATTTTGGAGAAAATTCATCATATGATCTTTTACAGAATGAAATCCAACCTATTTCATAGATTTTTGTGGGAGCAATCTTAACATAGATTTTTAAGATGAGCAATCCTAACCTAAGTTTTTGCAAAAGCAATCCTTCCTAACTCAGTCATTTACTATACAATAAGATCAAACATTGGCTTTACAGGCTCAGCTAAAACTTTGGTTCTTTAAAGTATGGAAAAACCCAACCTTGACTTTTTTGTGCTCAACCAACAATGCAATCCTCTATGGTATAGAAGGACAAACCTTGACTTTTACAAGTGCATTCAAAAACTCAACCTTTTATACAACTAATGTTGAACCTGTAACGAGTGTCTCACCAAGAAATGAATTTCTTCTACACTCTAACAACTTTTCACAAAATAAACTTCAAACCTAACTTTTATGTCTAAAGTCTATTTTCACTCAGTACTTCCCAAGAAAACGAATTCGTTTAGCATCCATACATATGGATAAGTCTTAACCTTACAAGATAATTATAGTGAATAGAGAGGTTAAGAATTATACAAAAATATTACAATGACATAGCTCAGGTCTCAATCTAAGAAAAATATGAAAACCAAGATTAACCTCGGTAGACTTTAGAAATTTTGGTATAGCTTAGAAGAACTTGAAAATGGGTGTGGGCACAACCTTGAATATTTCAACAATATTTATCTCTTAGATTTGAATTACATCTTGGAGTATTTATGAGCAAACTAGTTATTTATGAACGTTACTCACAAGTATAGAGTATTTCCATATTTTTATTTTTTGGATTTAACAATTTCTACTTCCCAAGTTTGACATCATGCATTTTTTATTTTCTTGTAAGTGACCTGTCAACACATACCATTTGTTCTAGAGTTATTTTAATCATGAATTCAAATTTCTAATTTGAACATTGAAGTTTCCAAGTCATTTTAGTGGGGAAGTTTGGTTTTTTAGATGATGTTACAGATAGGTGCTAGTCAATTGCTTCCCAACAACTAGAATAATTCCTTTCTTTAGATCAGTTATTTGAACTTGAATGGGATATAAACTATGTTTGATCCCTTATACTAATAAAGATTATCTCAAGAAATCGTTAGTACAAAGGGTCGGTTTGTTATCATCAATCAAAACTTATGATTAGGCCAAATGGTCATTACTTACTATTGAAGATAGTTAGGCATTAAAGAATATGTTTAAATCAATTCGCTTCAAACTCCTTTATGTATTTTGTGAGGTTTCAACATCGCTTTATGGACTTGGGACTTCATGCCTCCTTACATAGTTTTCACTCCCTCTTTCGAGTAGTTTGCTTTCCTTTAGAGGTCCTTGGAAAAGTTGATTTTCTTTTTTGTAAAAGATAAGGATTGGGGTAGTTCACAGTCATTAATGCATCTGTGAAAGGTTCAACGCAATCTTCATCAGATCTTAAAGGAGGGGATAATTTCTCTCTTTTTACCATTTCACATACATTTTCTAAGGGTATTTAGTTAATTTTTTGGCTTTTTGTTTGCTTATGTACTTGTTATTTCATTCTTGCTTTCTCCTTAAAACTTGTATTATTTTTCTTGATTATTTCTTAAAATTTTAAGATTAATTCAATTTATTCATTCTTACAAGAAAGAAGATCGATGTAGCAAGGACTCATGCCAGGAAGAAGAACGAAAGTTCTCTCTGGGAGTCTTGTAACAAATCAATTCCATGTGGATTTAGTTGTGTGATAGAGCAGTGTTTGGGGTATTTATCCCAGTAGGGTAGCATCCCAACCCCCATGGAGGTACTTTGGGAGCATTATGATTTGTTTTCTTCCACAGAGATGATGGTTTCAAGCCAATAATTTTAGAGCTAGGTGAGAAACGTGCTTAGGAGTCTACTGTTGGGCTACTTACCTGAGATTATCTTCTTTTTTCATACTAGTGAGGCTAGAGTTTTTTTCAATCATGAGTTGCTCGGAAGTCATGGTATCGACTCTTATTGGGATATAGATGAGATCGTATAGCTTGTAGAATGGACTCAATAAGTATGACTAATGGAAATTGGAGATATTCTCCTCATTTCAACTTATAAAGTTTTCTGTTGGAGATTTACCTTGGATAAGTACCTTTCCTTTTACTTATTTTATTTTGCTTGCATAGTACTTTTGTAGTTTTACTAAGTCATTTGACTATTTTTGTTTGTTGTTTCTGAAATAGATCTAGAAGTTGGCTGTCTAGATATCCCATTGAGAAAAGGGGATGATAGGTACGAAAGCTCAACTTAAGGAAGAGACTGTAGGACTCGCCCAGTAGTATTCTTAGAAAGGTAAAGAGTTCAAAAAATTATTGAATGAGCACAAGTAGTTGAAGGAGTAGTATGTGTTGGACTAGTGCCCCGCAGCCAATTAGCTTGGCAGGTAAACTATTTCACTTGTGATACAACCTTGATCGAATGATATTCAGTATAAATGGCCATCTTCATCTTATGCTTATTTTACTTCAATAGCATTTGGTTGAAGCCCTTACATCACACAAGACTACAAGATTTGGTCACACACTGGGTGGTGATCATGAAACAAGTCTTATACGGTCATTATCCTAAATCTTCCAAGTCATAGAATCTTATGAGACAGGGCGTCTAAGATTCGGATAGACTTGCACTAATGATGCATAAATCCAAGGGTTGGATATTGCTCTGTTTCATGAGCAAGCCATGTGAGACATAGGTGCATATTTATGGGTGTTTGTTAAAGAACAAGTTCACTGAAGACCGGCCTGGAGAATCCATTAGATAGCCGTAGTGGCAAGTTCTCTAGCTTCCGCTAGTATATATAATTAGTCCTTTGACCTGAGAATCCATGGTAATCTTATGTTTAGGTCCTCATGCTTTGCCTCTTCCTTGACCACTTTGCGAGTTTTTCGGGTTGAGTTTGGGTATGAGCTATTTAGATATAGAGGTCTGTGAGATCCAAGATGGGATCTGACTCTTTGTCATTGTGAAGGGTGAGTGCATTTCATATGTATTCTATAGTTACTGTGACTGCATGCCCCTTTAGGGGTCTCATAGCATTTTTTTTTATTCTTGTTATGCACCCCCTTGGGGGAATGGCCTTTTTGAGTTTGCCAAATGCCTTTGTGAGGGTCTTATATTGGTCTCTTTGAGTTTTCCACGTGCTCTCTTGGGGGTCTTATAGTGGTCTTTATGTTGTGAACCCCCTTAAGGGTATTATAATAGTCTTTAGCCATATGGTCCCTTAGGGGTCTTGTACTAGTGTGGATGTCATTCACCACATGGCCCTTTCGAGGTCTTACAGTTGTGTTGATGTCATTCACCACATAATCCCTTGCGGGTCTTACAGTAGTGCTGATGTAGCACACTCATCAATTACTGCATGGAGTCATCGATATTTTCACTTTCTAGTCGAGGTTATAACCTTGTTGTTATTTATTTCTTTTCATGTGCATGCCGTTTGGGTCTTATCATGAATGAAGTGTTTTTGCAACTTGTAGTTTTGTGTAAAAGAACAAATGCATTTGTGATGAAATGTTAGAACATTTTTATTAATGTAATCAAAAGAAACAAAATGTTATTTCTCAAGTTAGAATGGTCTTTTATCCAATGAGCAGTTGAAAAAATGCTTAAGTACCTAAAAGCAAAAACTTGAAACTAAAATAAAATTTCTAACTTAAGAAAAGAAGTGCTTCAAGAAACCATAGAAGGCAAGTATATTCAAATTAAGGGGCATCTTCACTTTCTATTATAGGGGCTACGTTGCTGGCATTATTATCCTCTTCCTAGAGGATTTCCTCAAGTGCGATTTTACCTAGTGCTAATTGTTCTCTCACAAGAATACTATAACAACATTAACTTCTAAAACCAAGCCTTTGACTTTTTCCTTTGGGTTACTTTTGCTACTCCCTTACAAATTACCTAGGTTGATAGTAAGAATCTTTACTCATTTCAAGATGCTGGTGTAACATTCTCTAGTAGTCCACTGGTCACCAACAATTTCTCTTGTTCCACTTGGGGTAGGGAACTTCATCTTCATATGGTTGGTTGAAACTACTGCTTGGAAAAGGTTCAAGATCACCTTCCCCAACATGACATTGTAAGCAAACATAATCTTAACTACCAGGATCTTCACCAACTTTATGACTCTTTAGAGATGATGCCTAAGGAAATGGGGAAAGAGACTTCTTTGAGGTCTTCTACAATCTCGCTAGTGAACCACACCAAGATAGTGTTGATCTTTTATAATAGAGTTTTGTTTATACTAAGCTAGAGAAATACATCACAGAAGATGATGTCCTCGTGCTTATGCTCTCCACCAATATCTTCTTCACCTAGAAGTTTAACAAGGGAGGCTAAAATCGCCAACATGTCATTATGTTTACCTCGCTTAGTCTTTCTGTCTTCTTCTCCAAAGACGATAGTAAGAAGGGCACACCTTATATATCCTTAGCATTAGATCCACAAAGTGGACTTATGTATTGCTCGAACTAGAACCTTTTCGCATTAGATAAGTTATCTCTTTACATCATCATGACATTACTGGAATAAAGCCAACAATAAGTAAGTTATCCGTATCATGTTGATGTTGCTCCTTCTATTTTGACTATTTGCCGGATAAGCATTGACACTCTTCTTTATTTCCTGCCCATACACTTCTTAAGACTGTTATGTCTCCACGTTGTATACTCCTTCAAGTATCCTTATTAGATCAACTTTTTCATTTTATCTTTTAAATCCAGCACTCCTCGATAGTGTATCCACGGTTGCAGTGAAAGTACACCACTTATAGGACTTTTACCTCATAGAAATATTTGCCATCTTTCAGGATTGAGGATTAGGCCTTGTTTTTCTACCATGACCAGAATATATATTCTTGAAGCAATAAAAGAGGTATACATGTTGAATGTTGTAGGAGGACTACATTAGTGATCTTCTAGCTTCTTATTATTGTTGCCTTCTTCTTTTTGTGCTTTGCATTTTTTGGTATCTACATAGGCCATCGCCTCCTTAATTTGGATGTACTTTTCTATTAAATGAGGAGTTCTTCTACTATAGTGGGCGATTTCCCTAATATGGGTTCTCTAAATTTCTAATGTCTCAAGTTTTACTAGATGATGTTGGGTAAAAGCTCCTAGCTGTGTGCGATGCATTGCCTGGACAAATCTATTAATACAGTCTCTTAGGGACTCTTCATCCTTCTGTTCGGGGATGAATAGATAGGCCACCATCTTGGGTACCTCTAGTTGATAGAGAAGTTATATAGGAAGTGTTCGCTACCTGTTCCCAGTCCATAATAGATCTCGTTGGAATTTGATTAAATCACGTCAGAGCATACTTGGTGAGAATGGTGCAGAACATCTTGCAATAAACAACGTCACTAAGTTGAATAGCTCTATCCTTATGCGAAAGTTGTCCAAGTGTTATTAAGGGTCTGTCTACCATCAAACTCTATTAGGTTGGCAATCTTCATGCTTGGGAAGAGCGACTCTATAATAGCTGAGCAAAAGGGGTTGCATATCAAAAGAGCAACAACTATAGAAGGTATTTACTTCCTTCTCCTTTCGAGTGTTAGGGTGCGATCGAGTTAGTTAGAACTCTGGTTGTGGTATCAAATGCCGTGATGTGTCAACTCAAAGGGAAGACTACGCATCTATATGCGAAGACAAAGAAGAGGCAGTACCCTATCTTTCTTTGTCATGTGTTCTGTCCTCTTGGGGATAATAAGGCTTCTCTGCTCCAATGAGAGGATTAGGGTTGCTTGTGAGAGTGGTGCTCATCAGCATACTAAGCTACCACTTTTGCTACAAGCTTGTATAGAAGTGTTCTCCACCGGCACCATTAATGTTTCTTAAGTCATGTGCAACATCTATCTTCTAAGAAGTGGAACTCGCTACATAGATATTTCCTCTTGTGGTGGATGCACTTTGGGTGTTGGTCTTAGTGATGGTAGATGCGCTTTGGGTATTGGTCCCGGTGGCAAATGCACTGCCAGTGGGTTTTTTTCTGGATTCTTATCTCGCAGTGTAACTTGAGTACTGAAGTCTTAAACTCTAGATCTTATCTGTATCCTTAGTGTTCCTTACTTAAGAAGGGAATTCTCACGGAATGCGCCAAGACGATTTTGCATGAAATCAAGTCACGGTCTATTATGAAAATTAGCAAAATAAAATGGATTTTTTTCTCCTAGAATGCGTTTGTGTAGAATTAGAGCTTGAGATTTTCTATGAATGATTTGATGTCTTATTTGGTATCTATATTGATAAAATGTTTTGCTAAACTTCAGCTCACATAGGTTTGTTGCCTATCTTGGTGGGCTTAATTTCTTCCACTTACTAACCTTTTTTTTTTCAATTTACTTATTTATTTAGTTAGGCTTTTTTATTTACTTTTTACTTTTTTTACCCTTAAGGTCTTATTATTCTATATCATTATCCATGCCACATATGATATATAATATTTTATTAATTTTTGAAAGTGGAAGTAGGCTAAGGATTTATAATATAAAGCCATGAAAAGGATAAATATAACTTAACAACTCCACTCCAAGAATCTAATCGTGCATTTAATAAGGATTTAGATCCAAAAAATTTACCTTGAATGCTAAATCCAAAGGTTGGGGGAGAAAGACTCCAAGGAACTCTTCAAAGGAGCAATCGCGCACAACAGAGAGTCACCAATGGTTGACCATCTTCCACAACTCCAAAATTGCTCAAAAATTTACAGAGAGCACCTCAACACACCAAGGAAGATGCTATAAAAAATTCATGCAAATCAGAACTTCCAAAGTCCTTCAAATCTGCCATGAAAGTTACTAGACAGCAGTAGTTCACCAAGGAGCACCAAGTCCCCCAAGTGTTGGACCTCTAATGTAATAATCCACACACCTAAGGGTAGCTCTAATCAGCCTTAAATCTTCTAGACAATGAGAGTTTAGAGAGTGTCAAGCTTCAACACATAAAAAATCACACTTTTGGAGAGGAAAAAGGGAATCCAAAGTGAATAGCCATCACATGGCCGGCCATCTAGTATTTATAGAGAGGATGGTGTGATGCAAGTTGGCATCACACCTCTCATGCTTGTTGGCAAGTTGCCAACTTGTATGTGAATTTGAATTTCACATGCATTTTTATTTAATTAGCATCTACATTCGTAAGATGAAATGCAATGCAAATTAACTCTAAATCAATTTCAAATGAACTTTTCATTTGAATTTCCCTCCAAAATGGAAACAAATTTGAATTTCACATGCAATTGTATTTAATTAGCATCTACATTTCATAAGATGAAATGTAATGCAAATTAACTCTAAATTAATTTCAAATAAACTCTTCATTCAAATTTCCCTCCAAAATCAAAATACTCATTTTAACTAAATTAACTTTTTAATTTAATTAATTAAATTAACTAAGTCCTTAAGTCGACTAACTTAACTCATTAAGTTGACTACTTAATTGTCACATGGCACTAATTAAATTAACTCCTTAATTTGATTGGTCTAATTTAACTCCTTAAATTATTTTCATTAATTTAACAATTAAATTAATCAAGCCAAGATGACAAAAAAATTAGTCAATCAAACTCTTCTCCAAAACCACCTAGGAGAAGTTTCTAACTCCTTAGAAAATTTCTCCCATCAAGTAGAACTTCCTTTAGGCTTTTGTGTGTAACCTATTAGGTTCATCTATTCATTGGACATGGGCTCACAACTTATTGTGATATTTTGAATATTAAAAAATTCACATTAGCTTAAACTCCTTCAAAATAACTCTTCCAATTAATCTCCATTAATCGAAGAGTACATAATCTCCATATTTGAAGTCTAGGAACAAGCCCATGGAGCCCAACTAATTAGATGAAATGAAAATGTCCTAATGAACCATTCTACCGCTACGCTTACCATGTAAATATGGTCATTCCATCTCTTATCTCTTGAAAGAGGCCAAGGGTAAGATATTTTTCAACTCTCTAATAGCCTTGATAACTATGTTTCCAATTTCAATGTTTGATTTCCCTTTATGACCTCATCTTTCGAAAACTCTTTTTACAAATTGTCATACTACCTTGTGCAAGGATTTCTTGAAATCAAACATTATAGAATACATAGGAGATGCACTTGCTCATCACAACGACGAAGAGACCGATCTTGTCTAGGATCTCACAAACCTCCATGCCTAAGTAGCTCATCCATAATCTCAACCCGGATGACCAGCTATGTGATTGATGAAGAGTCAAAGTATGAGGACCTAAACAAAAGGTCACCATGGACCCTTAAATCAAAGGACTAATTATATACACTAGTGTAAGCTAGAGAACTTATCACTCTGGCTATCTAGTGGATTCTTCGGGCGGGTCTTTAGTGAACTTATTCTCTAACAAGCACCCACTAATATACACTCATATTTAACATGGATTGCTCATGAAACGGAGCAATATCCAACTCCTTAGATTTATACATCATTAGTGCAAATCTATCCGAATCTTAGATGTCCTATATCATAAGATTCTATGACTTCGTATATTCAAGGAATAGTGATCCATAGCTAATTAGAATTGGCATGCAAATTATTTCACTTGTGATCTTGATTGAATGATATTTATATTAAATGGTCATCTTCATCTTATGCTTATTTTACTTCACTAGCATTTGGTTGAAGTCCCTGAATCACACATGACTATGGAACTTGGTTGTACTCTGGGAGGTGATCATGAAATGTCATGCATGGTTGTGATTTTAAATATTTCGAGTTGTAGAATCTTAAGAGATGGGGCATCAAACATTCAGATAGCTTGCACTAACAATGCATAAATCCAAGGTGTTATATATTGCCCAATTTCATGAGCAATCCATGTTAGACATTGGTGCATGCTAGTGGGTGATTTTTAGAGAACAAGTTCACCGAAGGCCCGCCTAGAGAATCTACTAGATAGCCAAAGTGACAAGTTAGTAGTGGCAAGTTCTCCATCTTACGCTAGTTCATATAATTAGTTCTTTAACTTGAAGATCCATGGTATCCTTGTGTTTAAGTCCTTATACTATGACTCTTTCTTGACCACTTAGTAGGTCTTTTAGGTTGAGATTGGGTATGATCTACTTAGACATGGAGGTTTGTGAGATCCAAGATAGGATCTCTCTCCTCGTCATTGTGAAAGGCGAGTGCGTCTCCTATATATTCTATAATAATCTATTCTAGGAAATCCTTAGCTAAGGTAGCATGACAATTTGGAAAAGGAGTTTTTCAAAGATGAGGTCATAAAAAGGAATCAAACATTGGAAATAAAGACATAGTTATTGAGGTTATTAGGGAGCCAAAAAATATCTTATCCTAGGCCTTTTTCGGGAGATAGAAAACGGAAGGACTGCATTTGCATGGTAAGCGTAGAGCTACATGTCCAATGAATGGATGGACCTAATGGGTCACACACAAAAGCCTAAAGGAGGTTCTATTTGATGGGAAGAATTTTCTAAAGAAAATTCACCGTGACCGTTTTTGTGGAAAAAATCGGTTGGCTAAGTTCTTAGTCATTTTGGCTTGATTAATTTAATTGTTAAATTGATCAAAAGAATTTATGGAGTTAAATTTAGATCAATTAAATTAAGGAGTTATGTTAATTGGTGCCATATGACTATTAATTAGTCAAGTCAATTTAAAGAGTTAAGTTGACACTTTCTAGCTTAAAGAGTCAAGTTAGATGACTTAAAGAGTTAAGTCAAGTTGATTAATTAAATTAAAGAGTTAATTTAATTAATGTGAGGATTATTAATTTTGGAGGGAAATTTAAATGAAGGAGTTCATTTGAGGTTAATTTGGGATTAATTTGAAAGATTTTTCATGAGATGAAAAGTAAAGTCAAATTAAATCCAAATGTAAGTGAAATTCACATTTCACATCCAAGTGGATTGTCCACTTGGCACACCACCTCATGGATAAATATAAGTGAGGTGGCCAGCCATATGCAACTATGCAAGCAAGTTGTTAGATTCCATTTTCCCTTCCAAAAAGTGTGATTCACTCATATGTTGAAGTTTCACACAATCCTCACATCTCTCTCCACATTTTCAGCCTCTCCCTTTCTTATTCTTCCTCTAGTGATCTAATTGACCAAAGGTAGATTAGAGCTTTCCTTCGGTGTGTGGATTATAACATTGGAGGCTTCACACTTGGGGAGCTTTGCTCTTGAAGATGCACTGCAGTGCTTTCATTTTGGAGGCCTTATCGATTTTTGGTTTTGCTAAAAATTTTACTGCAAAGCCTCAAGTGTGTTAAGGTGTTTCTATCCAAATTTCAGCTTGATTGGAGTTGATTTTCTTGGGAAATCGTTGTCGTAACTCTGATGTGCCAGGATTGACAGTTTTGAAGAGTTCATACTTGTTATCCTCTTCTTCTTTGGATTAAGCATTCAAGGTTTGTTTTATTCTATTAAATCCAATTTAATGGCATGATTAGATCCTTGGGATAGGGATTAGACAAGTTAATTTAGCCTAATTTTGGTTTTTATTATTGGATCCTTCGGCTATTCCTTACTTGAAGTGGTATCGGAGCCTAATTCATGTTTTAATTTGGATTTTGTTTGATTAATTCATATGATGAATTGATATATATCACCAAATACTTGTTTCAATTCATGAATTTGAGTATTTGGTTGATGTTTCTTGTGGCTTCTTTTTTGATGAATTGAAATATACTGATATGTGTTTTAACTATTGATTCATATGTTAGTATGATTTTAATTCATAGATGTTAATGTTAAAGGTTGATTTAGCATTGATTTATATTATATGTTGATATAGCAAGATTTGATTGGCCTTAAGGTGTTTTGGTCATTTTTGATCCAATTGGATAGGAGTTTGATAGGAGATTTTGAAGAATGTTGATTCTTACTTGAACTTGATTTTTGAAGCATGTTTGAGCACTTGAATTTCCACTTTTAAAAGGTATTTTAAATTTGGAAATTTTTTCTAACATGTGTGATTTAGTGTACGGAGGTGTCCATAATTTTTTATTGCACAAAAATTGGAGACTCGGTCCTCAACACAAAGCAAGGCAGCTACGGCGCTTTACCGGATGTTGGCTGAGCAGCGGGCAGGCTGGGCATGGGCCTACTACAAGGCCATGTGGTCTCGCCAGGAAGCAGCACCCATTTTGGTTTTGGATGGGTTTTGAGACTTATTTTGTGTTGTTTTTGTGCTCAAAATTAAATTAATTCATGCTAATTAGATGCACAAGTGTTGTGCAAATTCTCAAAATTATGTTTGATATTTTTGAATGCTTTTAAAATCTTGTTCAAGTTGATCTTCAATTTTGTGCAAAAATGAGATGCATAATTGTTATGCTTATTTTTGCCAGTTAATTAATTGTTCTTGAGATAAGCATTAATTTGTTGAATTGAATACCGATTCTTTTTTATTGTTCATTTAATTGTTGAATAAATGTTGCATGAATGGGGATGAATATGAGCAATAAATATTGATTTTATTTGTTTCAAATTGTTGAAAGGGTTGTATTAAATTGGGGCTTCAATGCCTTTTAATTTCTATTTTGTAAATGTTAGGAGAGTAGAATCACTAGAAGTGAGTATTTCTTTTTTCATGTAATTGTTACAAGGAGACAAGAAGACCATTAGAGGCTTGAAGACCCATGAATGTATAGGATACATTTACGTAATAGCTAGGTTTAATCAATCCACTTAAAATAAACTAAGTAGTGCACCTATAGCTCTAAAGTGCACTACTTGGTTAAGGCTTATGGTCATCCCACCCTAGGAGCATGCTAGGCGCATTTACTTATTTATGCTTTCTTTATTCTATTGATGTATGAGATCTACAGTTAGGATATAGAAAACCTAAATAAGAGAAGATAAAATTTGATAAGATCTTTGGAAGCAAGAAAATCCCTCCATTTATAAGAGTCTAAGTGCTTTCAAAATATTAAGTCAAAACAAACACAATTTAGAAGGAGTTTTAATTAATCCATGTCTTCTAGCAATAGTATGTGACATGATGACACTACTACCTTTGTGTGATGTCTCATGAGTCGTGGGTCACACTTATGGTGGAAAGCTGGGATCACATACTTAGCATAAGATGTACCTTTGATTTGACGCTTCCTATGCATTATCTCACGAGTCTTGGAATGCCATAGTGCAATTTCGAATCAAAGTTTGATTGGTAGGTCCAACTTAACACCTACTAGTGTATATGTCGCACGAGTTATGGGTCTATATTAACAGTGAGGCAAAATATATTAAGGGTTTCATAGAGATGTAATTAGCAAAAGTTGCTTACCTTGGGCTTGTTTGTGAATGTCTTATGAGTCGTGGGTCTACTACAAGTCCTTTTAGGCCTTGATTCTTAGTAGGAAATGAGATTTCCTGAATTCTTCTAGAAGGTGAGAAATTTGATAAAATAGTGGGAGAAAAACATACTTGAAAGTCCATAAAAAAAAATTCAATATCAATATTCAATCACATGTTTATATTCTCTTTTTTGCCTTTGATGATTTGCAAAATCTAAAGAATGGCTATATATCCACTAAACATTATTTTGGAAACCAATAAACCCACTGGACCAAACTTCCACAATTGACTAAACGTAAAAAATGTTCTAGATTTCAGGAAACGGATATATGTCCTATATCATGGTGCTCCTAATCCCATGAGGATTGATGTGGATCAAGAGATACATAAAATGTTCACAAATTGGGTCATATCCCATACCTCAGTTAAAGTTTACAAGAGCTGTAAAGCAAACAAGGTATGGAAGATTCATGTTGTCTAAGGAGATTTTTCAAGCTAAGATGGATGAGAAGTTATGTGTCCCCGACTACGGTCTAAAGATGATTAGGCTCGTTGAAAAGCTCTTTAACTTGGACATAGTGATGGATAATGATCTCCATGGGGATTTGATTCTCACATCCTTACCGAGTTTATTTGATCAAAGTGTTAGTCTAAACAGAGACTACCATGACAAGGATAAACCTTTGATGCTTGCTTCCTCCTCCAAGTCTAAGGGCCCTAGGGGTGCTAGAAAGGGAGGTAAAAGGAAGAAAAGTTATTCCTTCAAGGGAAAGCAACCACTAAGGACATTATGTGGATTCAAGAAGATTATAGAGGATATACTTGTTCCTACTTTGGCGAGAAAGGCCATTAGAAGTAGTATTGCAAGGAATACCTTGCAACCTTTAAGAAGGATATATACTTTATTGAAGTGCATTTAAGTATAATTTCTTCCTCATGGATATATGATATCGTATGTGGTTCTTATCTTTGTAATTTGTTACAAAGAATAGAAAGAAGAATAAATCTAAGTGATCGGGATATGATCCACTACCTTGGCAAAGGAGCAAGAGTTATAGCCAAAGCCGAATGCATATAATAAATTAGACTTAGGGAACTCTATATTTTTATTGGACCCTTGTTATTATGTACCATATATTGTTGAGAACATTATTTCAATTCCCATTTTACATTGTGAAAGATTTGATCCTTCGATATCAAATAGGAGATTGGAGGCATTAGAGAATTGATTCTTTACTTGCTCATGGTACACTAAATAAAGGATTATACATTTTTGGATTCTCAACCATCACTAATGTATATTCAACAAAGTAAGAAAAAAATAGATATCCAAATAAATGCCATTTTAAGGCATGCAAGGCTTGGACATATTTTCAAAAATAGGATGAACAAGTTAGAAGCCCTCAAAGCACTAAACGTTAATAGCATAGAGGATCTTCCTACTTGTGAATCTTATTTAAAGGGAAAATTGACCAAGGCTCCTTTTGTAGGACAAACAGAGTTCAAGCGGAGCAAATCACAAGTCCTTTGAATTTGATCCATACAGATGTTTGTGGACTATTAAGAGTTAGTGTAAGAGGTGGCGAATTATACTTCATTACCTTCACCGATGATCATACTCAGTTCGGACATGTGTGTCTTATAAAGTACAAGTCTGAAGCTTTTGAAAAATTCAAAGAGTATAGGAATGAAGTAGAAAAGAAATTGGGACTAAGTATTAAAGCTATTTGATCGGATCAAGGAGGAAAATACTTGAGTACTGAATTCTTGGATTATCTAAAGGCAAATGAGATTCTCTCTAAATAGGCTCCATCCATCACACCTAAACACAGTAGAGTATCCGAGAGAAGAAATCATACCTTGTTAGATATGTTACGCTTAACCAATGTGCCTATATCCTTTTGGAGATTCACCTTAGAAATGGCGGTGAGGCTACTAAATATAGTGTCCTTAAAGTCGGCGCCAAAGATATCGCATGAGATGTGGTCTAGTAAAGCACTTTCTTACTCTTATTTAAGAGTTTGGAGGTCTCGAGCTTACGTTAAGCAATTAGTGGGAGAAAAGTTGGATAGTAGATCTACCTTGTGCAAGTTTGTGGGATATCCAAGAGAGTCTTTGGGTTATTACTTTTATGATCCCTCAAAACAAAAAGTGTTTGTTTCAAGGAAAGCTACTTTTTTAGAGAAAAAGAATTTCTATTAGATAGAAATGACATTGTTATTGAACTTAATAAATGAGTTAACATCAAAAGCATAACACACAACTTATAAGAAGGTCGGATTGGATCAAGAAGTAACCCGAAAGGTTCGGATTCCTTCATGAGATGGGTTGATTGAATAGTGATCCGAAGACCTATGAGGAAGCTTTGTTGGATATAGATTGGGGATACTGGCCAGATGCCATCCAAAATAGACTCTATGTATTCCAACAAAATATGGACTTTAATAGATCCACTGAAAGGTATCATACCTATTGGTTGCAAGTAGATCTACAAGCGAAAGCTAGGAATCAATGCAGAGGTAATGATCTTTAAGGTGCGACTAGAGGCAAAAGGTTACACTAAAAGACTTGGTATTGATATCGAGGAAACATTTTCAACGATCGTTGTGTCTAAATCTATTCAGATTTTACTTTCCATAGCCACATATTATGACTTTGAGATATGGCAAATTGATGTAAATATTGTTTCCCTCAATGGAAACATTGAAGAAGAAATTTATATGGTGCAACCACAAGGATTGACATCCAAAGGGAGTGAGAAAAATGTTTGCAAACTCAAAAGGTCAATTTATGGACTTGAACAGGCATCCCGAAGTTAGAACATACGTTTTGATAAAATGGTCAAATCATTTAGCTTTATTAGAAATGTGTATGAACCTTATGACATTCTTCTCATTCGGAATGAGAGAGAAATGTTAGAGTGCACTAAAGCATGGTTATTTACACAATTCTCCATAAATAATTTGAGAGAAGCATTATTCGTATTAGATATACAAATCTATAAAGATAGATTGAAGAGGATGTTGGGGCTTTTCCAAACACCATACATTGATAAGATACTAAAGAGGTTTAGTATGAAGGAATCCAAAAAGGAATTCATCTCAATGGGACATAGTCTTTGTATCTTCAAGTCTATGGCCCCTAAGACTAACAACGAAAGAGAAAGAATGTCCGACATACCTTATGCGTTCGTGATAGAAAGCATAATGTATGTCATTTAATGTAAAAGGCCAGATGTAGCACACACTCTAAGTGTTACGAGCTGCTTCCAATCCGACCTTGGTGAATGTCACTAGAAAGCTGTAAAAGGAATCCTTAAGTACTTGAGAAGAACTAAAGATCTATTTTTGGTTTTTGGTAAAGGAGAATTGAAACTCGAGGGGTTTTTGAATTCTAGTTTCGAATCCAATATGGATGACCTAAAATCTACCTCAGGATTTATATTTTGCCTCAATATTGGCAGGGTGAGTTAGAGAGTTCCGAACTAAACACCAAGGTCAATACCACAACCGAGGTAGAATATATTGCATCTTTGGAAACCGCAAAGAAGAGTATTTAGATGAAAACTCCATCCAAAAGTTGGATATAGTGCCTAGCATACAAGTGCATGTGGTTATCTTTTGAAGACAACTTAGGACATGAGCTAAGATCTTATCAATGATCATTTATGAGATCAATTGATAGAGGCAACAATTAGGTGGATAAAGTTGTCTCAGAAGAGAAATTAGAATAACTAATGTCCAAAGCCCCTAAATGCAAAAGGTTTTTGAAGGACATCTTGAGAAGATAAGTCATAAGGCTATGGGGAATTGGCTTTAGGGCAAGTGGGAGATTGTTGGAATAGTGCCCTACAACCAATTAGAATTAGCATGTAAACTATTTCACTTGTGATACAATCTTGATTGAATGATATTCATATTAAATGGCCATCTTCATCTTATGCTTATTTTACTTCATTAGCATTAGGTTGAAGCCTTTGAATCACACATGACTACGGGGCTTGGTTGCACTCTGGGAGATGATCATGAAATAAGTCTTACATGGTCGTGACTTTAAATATTCCAAGTCATAGAATCTTAACAGACAAAGCATCTAAGATTCGAATAGATTTGCACTAACTATGCATAAATTCAAAAAGTTGGATATTGCTCTATTTCATGAGCAATCCATATTAGACATGGGTACATGTTAGTGGGTGCTTGCTAGAGAATAAGTTCACTGAAGGCCTACCCGGAGAATGCAAGTTAGTAGTGGCAAGTTCTCCAACTTACGCTAGTGCATATAATTAGTCCTCGACTTGAGGATCCATGGTAACCTCGTGTTTGGGTCCTTATACTTTGACTCTTCCTTGACCACTTAGCGGGTCTTCTGGGTTGATATTGGGTATGAGCTATTTAGACATGGTTGTTTGTGAGATCTAAGATGGGATCTGTCTCCTCGTCGTTGTGAAAGACGAGTGCATTTCCTATGTATTATATATTGATCGATTCCAAGAAATCCTTGGCCAAGGTAGTATGACAATTTGGAAAAGGAGTTTTCCAAAGATGAGGTCATAAAGAGGAGTCGAACATTGGGAATAAAAACATAGTTATCGAGGCTATTGGGGAGCTAACAAATATCTTGCCCCAGGCCCTTTTGGGAGATAGAAAGTAAAAGGATCGTATTTGCATGGTAAGCATAGAGCTAGAATGGTTCAACAAGAGCATATTCATTTCAACCATTTAGTTGGGCTCCATGGGCTTGAGGCTAGACATCAACCATTGAGATTGGGTACTCTCCAATTAATAGAGATTAGTTGAAAGAGTTATTAGTTTAAAGAAGTTTAAACTAACATGACTATTTTAATATTCAAAATATTACAAGAGTTGTTAGCCCATGTTCAATGAATGGGAGAACTAAATGGGTCAAACACAAAAGCCTAAAGAAGGTTCTATTTGATGGGAAGAATATTCTAAGGAGTTAGAAAATTCACCTTGACCATTTTTGTGGAAAAAATCAGTTGGCTAAGTTTTTCAATCATTTTGGCTTGATTAATTTAATTGTTAAATTAATCAAAAGAATTTAAGAAGTTAAATTAAATCAATTAAATTAAGGAGTTAATTTAATTGGTACCATATGACTATTAATTAGTCAAATCAACTCAAAGAGTTAAGTTGACACTTTCTAGCTTAAAGAGTTAATTTAGATGACTTAAAGAGTTAAGTCAAGTTGATTAATTAAATTAAAGAGTTAATTTAATTAATGTGAGGATTATTAATTTTGGAGGGAAATTCAAATGGAGGAGTTCATTTGAGATTAATTTTTGATTAATTTGAAAGACATCTCATGAGATGAAATGTAAAGTCAAATTAAATCCAAATGCAAGTAAAATTCACATTTCACATGCAAGTGGGATTGTCTACTTGGCACACCTCATGGAGGGTGTGATGCCAACTTGTATCCCACCTCCCACTATATAAACAAGAATGAAGGGGCCAGCCAGACGCAACTATGCAAGCAAGTTGTTGGATTCTATATTTCCTTCCAAAAAGTGTGATTCACTCATGTGTTGAAGTTTCACACAATCCTCATCTCTCTCTCTATATTTTTGGCCTCTCCCTTTCATCTTCTTCCTCTGGTGGTCTAGCTGACCAGAGGAAGATTGGAGCTCCCCTTAGGTGTGTGGATCATAACATTAGAGGCTTCACACTTGGGGAGCTTTGCTCTTGAAGATCCACTGCGGTGCAGTCACTTTGGAGGTTTTTTATTTTTGTTGAAATTTTTACTGGATATCCTCAAGTGTGTTGAGGTGTTGATATCCAAATGTCAGCTTGATTGGAGTTGATTTGCTTGGGCAATTGTTGTTGCTACTCTGCTGTGTCAGGATTGACAGTTTTAAAGATGTCATATTTGTCATCATCTTCTTCCTTAGATTAAGCATTCAATGTTAGTTTTCTTCTATTAAATCCATTTTAATATCATGACTAGGTCCTTAGGATAGGAGTAGACAAGTTAACTTAGCCTAATTTTGGTTTTTATTATTGGATTCTTGGGCTACTCTATAGATTTCTTCTTCAATGTTTCCATTGAGAAAAGCGGTTTTCATATCCATTTTCCATATCTCATAATAATAATATGCAGTTATGGCAAGCATAATTCTAATGGACTCAAGCATAGCGACCAGTGAAAAGATTTCCTCAAAAATAATATCGGGTCTTTGAGTACAACCTTTTGTTACTAGTCTTGCTTTAAAGATCGTTATCTCTCCATCGACTTTTAGTTTTCGCTTATAGATTCATTTGCAACCAATGGGTACTATACCCTCTGATGGATCTACCAAAGTCTATACTTTGTTGGAGTACATAGAGTCTATTTCAAAATTTCATAGCCTCAAGCTAATATCCCGAATCTATGTCTAACAAAGGTTGCTCATAGGTCTTTGAATCACTATCCACTTGGCCCATCTTATGAAGGATTCTGAACCTTTTGGGTTGCTTCTTGATTTGGGCCGACCTTCTAAGAGTTGTGTGCTAAGCTCTTGATGTTCACTTGTTTCTACCACTTGTGGGATTTCATGATCTTCTCGAACTTTATCAAGTTCAACGATAACCCATTTTGTATCTAATAGAAATTCCTTTTCCAAAAAGATGACATTCCTTAAAACAAACACCTTTTATTTCAAGGGATCATAAAAGTAAAAACTCAAAGACACTTTTAGGTATCCCTCAAACTTGCACAAGGTGGATCTTACATCCAACTTGTTTCCCACTAACTTCTTGATGTATGCAAGAGACCCCTAAACTCTTAGAAAAGAGTAAGAAGGTGCTTTGCCATACCACATCTCATGTGGTGTCCTTAGCACCGACTTTGAGGGCATTATATTTAGTATCCTCACTACAGTAGTTAAGGTGAATCCCCAAAAGGATATAGGTACATCGGTCAAGCTCATCACGAAACGTACCATGTCTAATAAGGTACTATTTCTCCTCTTAGCTACTCCATTGTGTTGGAGTGTATCGCGTAGAGTCCACTGAAAAAGAATCTCATTCTCCTTTAGATAATTCAAGAATTCGATACTTAAGTATTCCCCTCCTCGATCTGATCAAAGAGCTTTAACACATAGTCCTTGTTGCTTTTCTACTTCATTCCTATATTCTTTGAACTTTTCAAAAGCTTCGGTCTTGTACTTCATAAGATACACATGTCTGAACCGAGTATGATCATCAGTAAAGGTAATGAAGTATAAATAAGCACCTCTAGAACATCCGTATGGATCAAATCCAAAGGACTTGTGGTCTTCTCCGATTGTTCTTCAAAAAGAGCCTTGCTCATGTTTCATTTTAAATAAGATTCATAAGTAGGAAGATCGTCAATGCCACTAACATTTAGTAGTTTAAGGGCTTCTAACTTGTTCATTCTATTTTTAAAAATATGTCCAAGTCTAACATGCCACGACATGGCATCTTCTTGTTTATCTAACTTTCTCTTACTTTGTTGAATGTGCATTAATGATGGTTGAGAATACAAAATATATGATCCATTGTTCAGTATATTATTAGTAATTAAAGAATCATTCTTTATTGCCGTCAACTTTCCATTTGATATTGAAAAATCAAATCCTTCACTATCTAAAATGGGAATTGAAATGATGTACTTAACAAGATTTGATACAAAATAACATTGATCAAGTACAAGAAAAGAGTTCCCTAAGTCTAACTTCATAACGCCATCGACTTTGGCCAAAACTTTTGCTCCATTACCTAGGCATAGGATCATATCCCCATCATTTAGATTCTTCTTCTTTCCATCCACTGTAATGAATGACAAAGGTGAGAACCACATGCAGTATCAAATATCCGTGAGGAAGAATTTGTCGTTAAATGCACTTCAATAAAGTACATATCCTTCCCAAGGATTGCAATGTATTCTTTGTAATTTCTCTTCCATTGGCATTTCTCGCCACAATAGAAACAAGTTACATCAGCTTTATCCTCCTTCTTTTTCTTAAGTCCGCCGAAGGGCTTTAATAGTTTCTTTCCCTTTGAGGAAAAACTCTTCTTCCTCTTACCTCCCTTTCTAGCACCTTTAGGGCCCTTAGACTTAGAGGAGGAAACAAGAATTAAAAGTTTGTCTTTATTCATAGTCGCCTCAGCAGCACTAACATATTGATCAACTCATTAATTGTTACCTCTTACTTTGACATGTTGAAGTTCATAACGAACTAGTCAAAAAAGCTTGGTAATGATTGGAGGATCATATCCATATATAGCTCATTGTCTATAACCACATCCAATTGAACAAGTTTCTGAATGAGACCGATCATCTTAAGGCCATGATCATGGACACTTGAGCCCTCAATCATTCTAGTCCTAAATAGCTCCTTAGACAATGAGTAGCACTCATGTCTAGTTTGCACGCCATACAATTCTTGTAGGTGCATATGTATCTCACTACCAGTTTTCATGTGCTCGTTGGACTTAGAAGCCATCATAAGGCATGATGTTTGTAGATCATCATCTACGCACTTCGTGAACATTTCACGTGCCTCACCATCAATATTATCACCAATGGTGTCTGGCGGACTTTGAGTAAGCACATAAGTCCTCTTTTCAAATCAAGAATTATATTGAGGTTTCTAGGCTAATCATGGAAATTTAGCCCGATATGTTGAGTGAATTCTTAGCCATTTGTTTTGAGATTCCAAAAATCTACAAAGGCAAAAAAGAGAATATAAGCATGTGATTGAATATTGATATTAAAAACATGTTCATGGACTTTCAAGCATGTTTTTTGAAGTCACATGTAGCGCTAGGATCCAATTATCAAAGCATAAAAACTTAAAAATAACTAGGCTACATATGAAGCCAAGGATCTAAACATGCCTTAGATTCAGATTTGGTATGAGGATTACCTTGATTTGCTCAAAATCAAAGGAAACTAGGAGGAAGACTTCAACTCCTTGAATCTGTCTCCCAGCAGCACAATGGCTTTCTGACAACTTTTGCCCAACCAAACAAACTCAGAATTGAGTGAAACTTGGACCAAAAGATCATCAACACTTGATGATTCTGCAGTAAAAAGTTCACCTAAAAAAAGTTCCGAAAAGACCTCTAATGGATGCTCCAAATATTCTACCCAAACAGAGGATCTCCAAAATACTAGCAATCTAATTGTTTTGCCTCTAATGATAAGATCCACACACCAATGCACAATCCAATTCTCTTCCATGTTAGATGGATAACAAAGAAGAGAATTGCAAGGATGAAGGCTTGATTTGAAGGTAGGAGATAAAGAAATGTGAATTTTCAATACATGACACATGGAAAATTGGAGAAAAATAAGAGAATGTAAGATCAGATCTAGATTGCTTGCTTTCACATGTGGTCGCCCCCCCTATCTCTATATCTATATATAGAGGGAGGGAAGGTGTGATACTAAGGTGGCATCACACTTTTCTCAAGTTGGCAACCAAATGGCATGTGAAGTTGAATGTGCATTTCAATTTCATTTGGAATCTTCATTTCATTTCATAAAATGTCATCCAAATAAATTCTAATGCCACACCAAATGAATATTTCACTTGAATTTTTCCTTCAAAATTGATTCTTCATTTTAATTTAATTAATTAACCTTTGACTTAACTCTTTAGTCAATTAGCTTAACTCTTTAAGCTAGTTATTGTTAACTTAACTTCTTAAGTTAAATTGACCAATTGATAGTCATGTGACACCAATTAAATTAACTCTTTAATTTAATTAATCTATTTTAACTCCTTATATTATTTAGATCAATTTAGCAATTAAATTGATAAAACCAAGACGACTAAAATTTTTTGTCAACCGACTATATCCTCAAATCGGTCATGAATGAATCTTTTTAACTCTTAGAAAATTCCCCTTCATCAAGTAGGATTTGTAATTGACTTTTATGTGTGACCCATTAGATTCTACCATTCATCGGACATGGGCTCACAACTCTTGTAATTTATTGAATATCAAATATTCGCATTAGTCTAAACTTCTTTAAACAAATGAATCAATTCAATTAATCTCATTAATTGAAGAGTGCCCAATCTCCATGGTCGACGTCTAACCTCAAGCCAATAGAGTCCAACTAATTTGCCAAAATGAATGTTTTTAGAGAACTATTCTAGCTCTATGCTTATCAGCAAATACGGTCATTCTGTCTCCTATCTCCTGAAAAAAACCCAGGGCAAGATATTTATCGGCTCCCCAATAGCCCCAATACAATGTTTCTATATTCAATGTTTGATTCTGATTTATGACTTATTCTTTAGAAAACTCATTTTCCAAGTTGTTATATTGTCTTGCGCAAGGACTCCTTGGAATCGATCATTATAGAATACATAGGAGATGTACTTGCCCTTCACAATGACGAGGAGTCAGATCTCATCTTAAATCTCACAAACCTCCATGTCTAAGTAGCTCATATCCAACCTCAACCCGAAAGACCCGCTAAGGGGTCAAGGAAAAGTTAAAGCATGATGACCAAATACAAGATTACCATGGATCCTCAGGTCAAAGGACTAATTATATGAACTAACGTAAGCTGAAGAACTTATCACTACCGACTTGCCACTATGAATATCTAGTGGATTCTCCCGAAGGGCTTTCAGTGAACTTATTCTCTAACAAACACCTACTAACATGCACCCCTATCTCATATGGTTTGCTCACGAAATGGAGTAATATCCAACCCTTGGATTTATGCATCGTTAGTGCAAGTCTATCTAGATCTTAGATGCCCTGTCTCTTTAGATCCTACAACTTGGAATATTTATGATCACGGTCGTGGAAGACTTATTTCATGATTTCCATCTAGTATGTAACCAAGTTTCATAGTCTTGTGTGATCTAAGGGCTTCAACCAAATTCCAATGAAGTAATATTAGCATAAGATGAAGATGGCCATGTAAAATTAATATCATTCAATCAAGATTGTATCACAAGTGAAATAGTTTATATGACAATCCAATTGGCTTTTGGGGCACTATTCCAACAATCTCCCACTTGCCCTAAAGCCAATTCCCCATAGTCTTAAGACCCATCTTCCCAAGTTGTCCTTCAAAGACTTTTTGTGACAGGGGTTTAGTCAATAGATCCACTATATTCTTTTCTAAGGCAACTCTTTCCACTCTAATGTCGCCTCTATCAATGATCTGCCGGATCAAATGATATCGCCTCAAATTGTGCTTGGATCGTTGATGAGATCTTGGCCCCTAAGCTTATGCAACTGCACCGTTATTGTCACCTAAGTCAACTAAAGTCTTTGACAAGCTAGGCACTATATCAAACTCTTGGATGAAGTTTTTGATCCAAACTCCTTCTTTTACAGCTTCCAAAGCTGCAATATATTCTACCTCTATGGTTGAATCTGTTGTGGTGTCCTGTTTGGTACTCTTCCAACTCATTGAGCTATCATTGAGGCAAAATATAAATCTCGGAGTGGGTTTTAGGTCATCTAGATCGGATTGGAAACTAGAATCCAAAAACCCTTCGAGTTTCAATTCTCCACTATCGTATACCAAAAATAAGTCCTTAATTAGTCCTTCTCAAGTACCTAAAGATTGCTTTCACGGCTATCTAGTGACTTTCACCGAGATTGGAGTACCATATATATTGATATCCAAGAAATATTATATCATGATTGTTATACTTTGGGAAGTTGTAAATAAGGAGTACAACTCCCTTACACATTTTCCTAATCTATAAAAGCAAGTAATGAGGGATACATACTCCCTTTACATTTTTTCTTGTTTCTAGTGAAAGCTGTAACAAAGGAGTATTACCTCCCTTACATGTCTCAACAAATACAAGAGGCCCCATCTCTATGCTATATAATTCCAATGGTTTACAAGTAGTTAAATAACAAGCAAAGCAACGGAGTACTACTCCCATTACAATTGGAACAATCAACCAATGAAAATAAGAAATCTGAAACACTAGTCCTTTACAAGTCAATAGAATCAAAGAATAAAAAAATATCAGTTCATTTCAATTTATGGAAGCCCTATGTGACAACATCAAATAGTTCCATTGATCCCCCCTTCAATATCATCTCTTCCAATAACCTTACTCCCTTGACAATTACACCCTTCATTAGCAAGCCAATTTGCCACTTTATTCCCCTCTCCATAGATATGTATTATTTTATACGTATTCCTTTAATTTCTACTTGTTTTTTGTTCTCATTAAGGCATGCTAAATGTGCTGAGACATGTTGTGCTTTTTGTTAACTATTAAAACAAAAATGATGTAGCATATTAAGTTGAAATTTTAATGTATAACATTTTTATACCTTACACATCTCTAGTTATAATCATGTGCTAAGACATGATATAAAATATTATTGTAAAATTCCATATTAGTAATAAAATATCAACCTTCTTTAGGTGTATTTTTTTGAGTGGTGTACCTAAAGTACCTCTATTTTTATATATTAATTACTACAACTTATGTAATAACTACCACTTGCAATCCATCAACTCTATAGTTTATTGCAATTTTATCATAACATTTTTTATTTATGAAAATTTTAAATAAATATATTAAAACTATTAAAAAGATAATATTATATAGAAAACAAACAATATGATTATTCAATTTATACTATAAAGATGTTAGCATATGCATAGAGTTTGTAATTGCTACTATTAATTATAATTAAAAAAGCATGACAAAAATTAAACGACTCGAAAATCTTGTAATTAGAATACATTGGAATAGTTAAGCTTTAAAATGGACAATGATCCATTTTTAATATTTAAAGCATCTTTACTTTTCTATTTTTAAAAATTAGAGACGCCTAGCAAAATTTTTGAAAGAAAAAAGAGTAAAATATTTATACATATTAGTATGTTTAGCATTTGAGGAGCTCCAACATTTTACATCATTCAACATCAATGTTTTTATTTTATTCAATATACAAACATTAGTTATTTGTTAAATAAAAAAAAATATCTTGAAAGTGGGAAAAATTATTTCAAATAATTCCACAAAAATATTTCTGTGTTCAAAGCATTTAATACGGAAAAAATTAACTTTACAGTACACTGTGTATTATTGATTTTAGTATAATATAAGAAACTAATGGAATCACCATTATATATGCATTTGAAATATTTTTATAAATCCTATTCTTTTCATTAGTCTATTAATAGATGATAGCTTTTGGAAAGTTATTATCTAAAATTAGATTAAATGTTAATGTAATTAAATTTAAGTGGTGTTATGTTAATCTGACAAGATTAGTAACTATGATAATAAAAAGTCATTATTATTTTTATTAAGCATGCCTAATTTTCATCTTAGATTTCAATTTATAAACTGGAATGCATAAATTTATAAACATAGAAATTAAAATAAAAATTATAATACACAAATATATAGTTTCCAAATATACCAATGAAAACTATAAAAAGAAAATGATTATATGCAATTCAATTCCATAAAAAGTTCTTTCAAGCTTCTATACACATAAAAATTTCATTGGGAGGGAATGAGAGAAAATAAATCTCGTAAACTTGGACATTAGAAGAGTTGATATTTTTCCTTAATTTATTAAATATTGCATAAATCTATTATCATAAAATGTTTTGCTATATCTATAAAACGAAAAACTATCACTTGTATAAAACAATCATAATCACAAAATTTACATGAGAAAGTAGCATATGTAAGTTAATACCTTAAAGCTAATTACATAGACTATTCATATTTTTCTTGTACTCCTTGTAGATTTTATGACAATAAATGTAGTAATGTAAGTATTTAATTGATTTATTTTTGTGAGATTTAAACTAATAGAGTTTTGGGGATTATAATAAATAATTTTATCATTATTGATAATTTTTTATTTTCTTCAGTTTGCAAAATGTAAATTATTGGAAATATGGGATTTTTTTTCTTTACTAGGAAACACAAAAATTGAATAAAAAAATAACCATTACATTTCAAAGTGGAAAAGGAAAACATCGCAAATTAAGTTGAAACACAGTATAGCTGCTCGTATTCGTTTATTACGCTTCGACATACGAAAATAAAAAATCATTTAGAATGTTCAAATTAATTTTTAAAGAATAAAGAGGCAAATAAGTTTAATTCTTCATTATTGGAAGCATAAAATATTCTCAAACTATAATGTTCCAATCAAGGCTGCAAATGGGTAAGATTTTACTCTTCGCAAGCCCACAGAAATAACATAATACCCAAGCTCAGACCCAACAAGTTTATAATATACTCAGGTCCAGGTCCAGGTCCAGGCCCAATAAAAAATTTTAGATGGGTATGGGTAGAATTTCTACCCATAAATACCCATGTACCCTAAATATTTTAGACCGTCAGATTTTATCAAAATCCAACGGTCTAAATTAGTCTAAAAATAGGCATTTCTATTTTCTTCAAGTCCAGTAACGAGAGAGAAACGAGAGAGAGTGAGAAACACACTTCTTGCGCCCATCTGCAAATTCTCCACCACTGCACATCACCGGCACGGCCTCCACTACCCATCCGTCGGCGCGCCTACACCAAATACTTTTCTAACCTCTCTTTCTTGTCTCTACATTGCTTTGGCTTTCTTCCCCTCATTTGCAACTCTACTGATTATTTCAGGTATTTTTTACAACTCGATATATACTATACGTATCATCCTATATTAATTGATATTCTTGCATGACTAACCGAAAAATTGTTGTTTGTTTTAATTTTCTATGTGGTCAAGGATTCAATTGGGAGTCAAGCAGCAATGGAGGATTGTACAACTCGCTTCTCAGTGTTGTACCCAACATAGCCAGTGCTGGAGTAACTCATGTTTGGCTGTCTCCACCCTCACACTCTGTTGCACCCCAAGGTGAATTGTATTTTTCTTTGTTTAATTTCATCCCCGAAAGGCCAAAATCATTTTTCTGTGTTTCCATTAGTTGTTTGCTAGTTGCATTGGGGACATAAACATTGAGTTTAGATACAAAGAGCTCTATTATAGAATTATGACACTGTCTGATGATCAGTGAAAAGGGCTGTCGACTGCTTCTCTCTGGACTTTCTGCTGAAACCCAGCACAATAGGGCAACTTCTTAGTGAAACTTTTGGTTGTTGGGCTTTGATAGAAAGGGCTGTCGGCTTGCTTTTGGTTGTTAAAAGTTTATTTAGGCTCTTTTGGGAAGAGGATTTTGAGGAATTTATGAAGACTCATTTGTTCAACACTCATAAGTTTCACTTTTCAGGAATTATAGAGCAAGACTTCTGATAAATTTTGACTTTTTGCTAGCTTGATGTTAACTCTTCTTTTGGTTTGGATTTCTTTTTGAAGCAACTAAAATTCCCATCTTATTTTGTTTTTGAGTCTATGCAGTAATCATCAAACACATTTGTTCTAGCTAGCTAGCTGGTCTTCAATAATACAGTAACCTCGTAGAGATTTTGATAGGAAATTTATGTCCTTTTCTGTCCCTATAATTACTCTCTTCTTATTCTTGGGATTCAAAGTTGAAAAAAATGTGGTTGTGGTTGAAGGCCTCATCTTCATTAAAATGTGGTTACTTTATCTATTTTTTGTAAAGCATTGGAGTGATTCTTAAGCCATGGGGCTATCTCAATTCATACTGAATGTTGGGGCTGCTAACCTGCTCTTTTTATTTTGTTGAATATCTGGCCACGAGACCTTGATCTTCAGTCTTTAAATTTTACTGTTGCTTTTTGCTTTATTCACTGCTTATTTGGTGGATTTTTGTGTTATATTATTGCTGAATTTGTGTTCTTAATTGTTGGTTGTGGTCATCTATTATCATCTTGCTGCTGGATTGCTGCTTTTGTTCAGGGCTTCAGTCTTTGAGGAGTTAATGAGCTTCTTCTCCATTCAGCTCGTTTATTATCTCTTTGACTATTTTGATACGTGCCCCACAAAAGCTTGGTTAGGAATCTTAATTGTTCTACAGTCCTTTTGGAATCAGAACTTTACTAGCTGAGGGTTCAATCTTCCTCAGGACCTTGCGATATTACTAATTATCTGTTGACTGGTTCTCTTTGCTTAATCAAATTTTGAGTGTTTAGTAGCAGGTGCTTCTGTTCGATGAATTGCAACATTGTTGGGGCCCTTGTTAGTTCAATTTTTAGCCCCAAGTGGCTGCACCAAATCAGATTGTTATGGACTGGAATGAATTCTTTGGCTTAGTCAACTGGACCTTTTGGTTCGGAAATAGCAGAATGTTGCTGCAATGCTGCTGTATTGGGTGCCTTGATACATGAAGTTTGATGCTACAATGAGTTGAGCTTGCATCGGTTGGGCCTTGGATTTTTTATTTTTTTTATTTTTCTGGAATCCTGTTGAATTTGATAATGTTGGATGCCTTTTTTACAAACTTTAATTTTATGTATTTTCCTTCCCTTTGTAGGAGATTAGTAGCAATTTTCCTATATGTTGAATCATTTTAAGGGAAGTAGAAGTAGTTAGTTCCTCGTTTAAATTTTGGTATAAATACTCTAGTATTGTAATTTCCCCTTTTACTCTCTAATATATGTTGAACCTTATTTACATGTATGTTGTAATTTTGGTATTTATTCTGTCCGTGCCATTATTTTACTCTAGTATTGCATATTACATAACCTACCAACAGAGAGAGAGAGAGAGAGAGAGAGAGAGGAGAAGGAGGAGGAGGAGGAGGAGGGGGAAAAAAAAAAAGCAGGTCGGGCCTGGACCCGACCCAAAAATGTAGGGCACGGACAGCAGGCCCAATACACAGACCCTATGGGTAATGGGTCTAATTAAATAGAGGAAAGAATGGGTATTATTTTTGAATATTACTTGGATATGGGCTTGGGTAGGGTAAAATCCAACCCATTTACAGCCCTAGTTCCAATACATTCTCTGTGTGCAATATCCACAATATTAAACTAATACAATTAGAAAAATTATTAATTGTTACAGAGTTGTCCATAAGAGGAGGGTGAATTATGCTACTTCAACTTTCTATGCACAACGGAGTAACTTCAAGAATGATTGCTACCTAATTCAATCGATCCAATACATGCTACACTTAAATAGATTATTAATTAGTAGTAGTGTGGTAAACAATGTGCAGTATTGTAATCAACAAGTAAGCAATAAGTTATAGTAAAGAATAAAGCAAATAAAGATCAAGAAATTTAGAGTCTTGAATCAAAAGATCATATTGCTCTACCTAAGATTTGCAACTTAGGGTTTAGGGAAATTACTAAATAGGTCTTTTACAATATGAAATCCAACATATTATATAGAATTTTCTGGGAGCAATTTAACCCAATTTTTGCAAGGAGCAATCATAATCAAATTTTTATGGGCGTAATCCTAACTCAGTCATTTATGGTATAGAAGAACCAAACTTTGACTTTTATAGGCTCAGTAAAAAATCTTGGTTCTTTAAGGTAAGGAAGAACTCAACCTTGACTTTTTCGGGCTCAACCAACACTCTAGTCCTTTATGATATAGAAGGACCAAACCTTGACTTTTGCGGGTGTTGTCGAAACCCAGCCTTTTATAAGGTTAAGGTTGAACCTATAACGAAAGCTTCCCAATGAAACAAATTCTTTCAACACTCTTAACAACTTTTTATGGGATAAAGTTCAAACCAAATTGGCTAGAGTCTAAACAATATTATGTGCTTCCTAAGAAAATGAATTTCTTCAGCACCTAGACTTTATGGATAGGTCTTAATTGGAGAATAGTGCGTCTCGAGGAAACGAATTCCTTCAACACTAAGACTTTAAGGATAAGTGTTGACCTTATAAGATTAGTATAGTGAGTAGAGAGGTTAAGCATATACAAAAATTTTACAATAATTTAGCTCAATTCTTAATCTAAAAAAAGATGAATATGATATTCTAGCTCGAAGACTTGAGAGATTTTTTGAGAAAGCTTGAGAGAACTTAGAACAAGTATAGGCACAAGCTTGAATATTTCTTCAGCACTTTTCTCTTCATTTTGAAGTCCATCTCGAAGTATTTTATAGGCAAACTAGCCATTCGTGAACATTACTCACAAGTATGTAATCTTTCCACATTTTCCTTTTTTAGTTTGACCAACTCTACTTTTGATGATTTGACTTCATTTCGTTACTCATCATTTTCATGTAAATAAGCTGTCAAGATTGATATTTTTGGAGTTATTTCTAATATTGAATTCAAATTTCAAATTTGTCCCCTGAAATTTTTAGGTCATTTTGGCAGAAAATTTTGACTCTTCAAGTGATGTTACCGATATGCGCCATTCAACTGCTTCCCGCCAACTAGAAATCATTTCGTTTTTCAGTTCTTTCTTTTGAAACTTGGATCGAATGTCAACCATTTTCCTAATACCTTGTATCTAAGAAAGATTACTTCAAAAAAAAAAAAAAAAACCATTAGTTTCAAAAGATTGGCTTGTTATAATCAAAATCAGAATTTGACCAAAAAGTCAACAATTAATAAATACATATGTGCAAATTTATAACTTATCAATAGATTGTAAGTTATCGCAACCATTAAAAAATTAAATTCTTTATTATTGGAAGCATGGAAATATCAATAAATCATAATGTCTTAATATATTTTAGGAATGTGATATTTATAATATTAAATGAATATAGTTAGAAAAGTTATTCTTAAATATATATATATATATAGCAAGTTTACAACTTATGAAAATATTCTAAGTAGCCACAACAATCATTATGATACAACTATATATAGGGCTATAAATGAATATTCAAAAATTCGTTTATCGTTTGCATTCAAATTTGTTTTGGGGCATATTATCCGTGTCCGTTTAAAGTAGATATTATCCGTATTCGATTAGTAGATATTCAACTATAAACAGATTCGAATATGGTAATTACCTATCCGATTCATTTAATATCTGCTCCGAATGCATATCCGTTGGATGTATCTGTTTCTATATTCGATAATCCATAATTTAATTAAATCTGTTATCTGTATCCGATAAATAATATTTAAAAAATTATTATATATAATGTATTCCAATTATTTATTTATTTTAATATATAAATAGTATTTTAAAAAATATCATATATAATATATTATTACACATAATAAATTATTTTTATTTTTTCAATATGAAATCTCATAATTTGTATATAAATGAATATAAGTATAAATTAGTAATCAAAGAATTAATAAGAAAAAATTAATAGTTAATGATTATGAAGAATTGATAGATAGTAGTAATGTAAATACTACTAAATCAACAAAAAAAATGAAAAATTAATTTATGAACGATAAAATTAGTCAACATAAAATTATTGTTACTTGACTTTATAATTAATTTATATTGGTGTTATTTTATTAATATTATTAATCATAAAGTCAATCATTAATTAGAAAAAAATTAACTAAATCAAGAATAATTAATTTTTTAATTCTAAAATAAAGTAGTAAATTTTTTAAATAAAATTTATTAGAAAAAATATGCATTTTATTACAAGTGAATGGATTCGGATATTCAGATATTTGTAAATGGATATTCGGATATTTATAAATGGATATATCCTAATAATTATAATTGGATACGTATATATATCCAAATTCGGTTAATATCCGATGGATACTAATTCGGATGTTATTAAAAAAATATCCATCGGATATGGATACAGATATGAATATTACAAAAAGTTATACGAATACGGATATGAATACTGTGTATCTATACCATTTAATATCTCTTTATAGTCCTAGCTATAATAAGTGTTAATTTCACCAAGCACTATAAGTGGTAGTTTTTAATTTTTTAAGGTTCTTTTCTTTATTTTTGTGTTTATTAATAATGATATGCAAAATATTATGAAAATGCGGTTACATTTCACATATAAACACTACATGATTATTAGTTTTCAAATTATTTTAAATTTGAATAAGAAAAATAATTCAATTGAAATACAATAGTTTTATCTTGATTATTAAGGAAAAAAGATATTTATTTAATTCTTAATAATTTACCTAAAAATTAACAAATATCTAATTGTTAATAAAAAATTGATAATATTTGAATTAGGATTAAGTTGGTATATATTTGAACAAATCATAAATATTGTCGAGTGGCCTGTGGCTCAATGACATAAGTCTTCCATATAATGTGGGAGATTAGGAGTTTGATCCTGAATGAGTTCTTGATGTGCGAGCGAGTGTGTTAATTAAAAAAAATCTTAAATATTTAAATAAAAACAAATAACAAGGACCAATAAAATTTTTGTAATTTAATTAAAAATTTTAACATTCTAAAAATTTAAAATTTAATATAAATTACATAATTACAATCAAACACCATTTTATTTTATATAATAGTATAGATTCATGTTCCATTGAAATAAGTAAATAACCTCTTCTACTACGACTAAAGAACAAGTATTTAAAATTTTTGTCACACCCAACCACACTCAACCAAACAATAGCTCAGAAAGAGAAATGCTAAGGGGGGGGTGTTAGGTTTTATTTTCAAACCTCATTTTCACCAATTTCACTATTCTAGAAATAGAAATCATCACTTTTTAAAAAATTTCACTCAACATAATTTCAATTTCTATTTTCAAAACACATTTTTCAATAACTTATATATATATTTCTAATAACATATATATCTTTTCTCTCTATTCCAATATTTCTATCTCTCTCCACCTACAATTTATTAAAATCAACATAATCATTACATTTTAAAATATTTCAGTCAAATACATTTTTATTTTCATATCACATTACATAATTAATTCTGACCATTTTAAAAATAATGGAAATGAAAATAAAACCAAACGGGCCCTTAAACTACTAATATCAATCTTAACGGGAAGGTGGGTCAAAACAAATATTTCGTTGGCCAGCGGTGCAAGTTTTGCAGAAGACTGGCGTCTGAAACTTAATAAAGCAAGAAAGAAGGCCAATATCTAAAATTCACCAAAATTTAAGCGCGAATCCGTAATCTCCCGTCCCAGCTGCAGCCAGCAAGAGAGAAAAAAAGCACCCCCACCCCCACGCCTTACCCCAACCCCAACCCCAACCCCACCCACCCACCCACACACACACAAAAAAAAAAAGAGCAGTGAACATCAGCTCTGCTAACATCATTTACCTGTGACGGTAGAAAAATACTCCAGTCGGGCAAAGAAGCTCGGATGCGGAATCGCAAAATCTTTTGTTAATTCCAACTCGATTTGAGCACGAAAAGGGTATAGGAGCGTGGACTTCGAATCTGGGAGAATGTCAGACCTAGACCGGCAAATAGAGCAGTTGAAGAGATGCGAACCACTGAAGGAATCTGAAGTCAAAGCCCTCTGCCTCAAAGCCATGGAAATCCTGGTCGAAGAGAGCAATGTTCAGCGCGTTGATGCCCCGGTCACTGTAAGTATCGGAGAAGAAAACTTTTTCTTTTTGATGTGGTAGGTTTTGTTTCAATAGTTTCGTTTATTTGAGTTTTGAATGGAGGAAGACTTGAGTTTGGATTTCGTTGGAAGTAATTCTGGTCACGCATTTTGTATATGTTGAAATTTTTTTGAGTTATTGGTGTTTGCTGGATCTAGGTTTTATGTTATTGGAGAATTTGTGAATTTGGAAAGATGTTTGCATTTTTATATTTCTTTTCCCTCAGTTAAAATCTGAACTTTTTTAATTTAAATATTTTATGGATTAGTTGCTAAGGAGCTTGGCTTCTCACATGCTGGTCTGTAATCCTAGAAGTAGGGGATTCTCGACCTTAAACTCTGTTGAGCATCAAGACAGAAATTCGTGGCAATTTTGAAAAACATGGGCTCTGAAGTAGAATTTTCATTTTTCTGTCATTTACTAGGGACATCTTTATGCTGCAATTGTTTTTTGCTTAAGAAGAGTGGAGGGGATAACAAGCTGCAACTCATATAGCTGTTTTAGGTTATCCCTTTCTGTTGGTTGGGGTTGGGGGTGGGGGGAGCTTACTGAAATTGAGTTTGTGGAATAAACACTAACCAAGTGAAACCAAAGTCAATAATTCAAAAGGACAAGTTCAATCGGATGAAATACTAGCACTCAAAAGAATACCATAGTTTTACTACAATTGACTATTAGGTCATGTTTGAGTAAGGCTATATTGCACCGAAACCCAAAATAAATCTATATCCAACACGACAATTGGTGGCGTGTCCAATAAGTTTCAAACAAATAGGATCTTCTTGATATATTTTAAAAAGCATATGTGTGATAAAAGAATAAATTAACAAATTCATTTTTTTTTATTATATAAAAAAGATTCTTGCCTCATTGAAAATAAGCCTCTCTTACATTTTTCATGGAAGTATAACTTTAAGAATTACATATCTATGTGTACATACATGTATGCATTTACATTAACTCATTAATACTTTCATAAAGCGAACATTTTTGTATATATTAAACAGATCCGTGGTAGCCTTGTCGTGTCCAAAAATTTTGTAAGAGAAGTTGTGTCATTGTGTTCGCGTCATATCGTCTCCTTGTGCATGCATCATCAGAGCAAGGACACCTCAGAAATACCAAAGGCTGGTAAATAGAAAACATGTTAGCTTTTACCACGTCCATTCACCTCCCAACACGACTTAAGGTAAATCATAGATGCCTTGTTTTCTAGCTAATACATAGTTTAAAGAATGAAATTGTACACCTCGCACGGATTTTGAGCCTGTCACGTCTTCTACTTTAATTACACAGTTTATCCTAGCCCATTTTGTGGGAAGAAATAGAGGCCTTGGTCAAATGCTACTCCAACCGTTACCAAACTCTTCTCTATTTGACTAGGAGACTGATGAAAGAAACTGGCTGAACGTTTTCCGGCTTTCATAATCAATGTTACGGACGAGGAAATTTATGAGGCCTGAAATATTAGCATGCAATACTTTTTAATGTTTTCTTAAAATTTTCCCCGTTAATCCCTTTGTGGACTTTGGTTTAATGCAAGTTACATCTAATTTGATTAATCAATTCGAGTAACAGAAGGGTTGAAGATATTAGCTTAAAAGCATCTGATTTGCACAATTATCTAGATTTGAGTAAGCAAATTGAACAAACTTAAGGGTTGAAGCTTAAGCAATAAAAGGAATGTTTGGAACTATAATTCTCAAAGTAGCCACTTCGTAAAGTACTCCTTAATGAATTCATGTTTTGAACTAGGAATTCACTTGGACAGGACATATCCTTGTTTTACTCCATCAATTATAAAGATGCTGAGCTAGCTTCTATTATGACCCTATGGTACTCTTAGCTATTGCATTCCAGATTTGAAGGTATTTTGTCCTAATTGGCTTGAATATATTGCTGTCAGTTCTAATGCGGTAGTAATACCTTTTTTCTAAATTGGTTTATGTAGATTTGTGGTGACATACATGGGCAGTTCTATGACATGAAAGAGCTTTTTAAAGTAGGAGGTGATTATCCAAAGACAAATTACTTATTCCTTGGAGATTTTGTTGATAGAGGATATTACTCTGTTGAGACATTCTTGCTTCTACTTGCTTTCAAGGTAATTGCTTATTGACTTGCATAGTTGATATCCAACTTTCTCAGTCAATATAAACAATTACAAGCACAACTAAGTATCTCACAGTTCATATTCTCTAACAACATGGGCTCCTCCTGCCTAACTCAACTAACATTTAGTGCATTGACAGGTAAGGTATCCTGATAGGATAACTCTCATCAGGGGAAACCACGAGAGCCGACAGATAACACAGGTTTAATTTTTTTTTTTTTTTCCTTTCATGAGGTTTTGAGGTACAACTTTGCATGAAATACTTACTAGCTTTTTGTACTTCCAGGTGTATGGTTTCTATGATGAGTGCCTGCGGAAATATGGTTCTGTCAATGTTTGGAGATATTGCACTGAAATTTTTGATTACTTAAGGTTGAGAACTTCTAGATTTTTCATGAGGTCTTTGTTGGATACAGAGTACAAAATTTGTTTGAGTTTCACATGTTGGACTATACAAAAAGAATAATTATGAAGGTTTAGTGGTTAGTTGCCTCCGGTGGTGGTTATGGCATGTAAAGTTTAAAATGCTTTTTTGCATCTCTCCATTTCCCTGGCATGACTTGTTTTGTGGGACACAGTAATGATGTCATGTCCTGTTTTCTATCTACTGCAGCCTGTCAGCGCTCATTGAGAACAAAATATTTTGTGTTCATGGCGGTTTGTCTCCTGCAATTTCGACATTAGACCAGGTCTAAAAAGTATAGTGAATCAATAGTTTTGCTCTTTTATTTAATAGGTATTGACATCATCTATATTTCAGATTAGGACAATTGATCGAAAACAAGAAGTTCCTCATGATGGTGCCATGTGTGATCTCCTATGGTCAGATCCGGAAGACATTGTTGATGGTTGGGGTCTGAGTCCACGTGGTGCCGGATTCTTATTTGGTGGCAGTGTTGTCGCTTCATTTAATCACTCCAATAATATTGACTACATATGTCGTGCCCATCAGTTGGTAATGGAAGGTTATAAATGGATGTTTAACGAACAGATAGTTACAGTCTGGTCAGCTCCAAATTACTGTTACAGGTAACAAAAACACTGTTGGTTATAGTTGTGTTGTTCATCTTCCTTGAATTTGTTATGAATTTTAGTTATGCTTCAGATGTGGAAATGTAGCCGCAATTCTTGAGCTAAATGAAAACCTTGAAAAGCAGTTTCGTGTATTTGAAGCAGCTCCACAGGTACGTGCATATGATTGCTTCTCTCTTTGTATTGATTTGCTCTCAAATGCAGTGGCGATATGGGCACGAATCCTGGTTTTCACGGTCATGTATCTGACCTGACTATGGTTAGCAAAAGCTTCAGATCTTTGTGTGTGTGTGCGCACTTGTGAGCACGTATTTCCCTTCCTCTCGTCTTATCATAAAGGATTTTTTATGTGAGATTTGTAAAAGATGGGATTTATGACAAAAATGCTGATATATTAACCGTAGACCTGCCTTGAATAGTTATGACATAGTTGATTGTTAATGTGATTAAAAACTGAGAGATATAGCCAAAGTTTCACATTTAGTGCTCTGTTTATGGTGAAATGCAGGAATCAAGAGGACCACCAGCCAAAAAGGCACCTCCGGATTACTTCTTATAGGAATGAAGTTGACACGAATTCACAAATTAAATTTCTTGAAATCCATAGATTGATTGATTTGTGGGAAAAAATGGTATGCTTTGGTCCTTTGGAGTTTTAAACAATACATGGTTTTGGTGCTTGGCAGGCCCCAAACAAAATCGATGCCACCACATTCTTCTTTTTATATTTTTATTTATTTTTGTGCTGTCGTGGCATTTTGTGTCAAATGCCAATGAACGCTTTGTATATGGATCGAATCGAAAAAGAATTACTTGCCTGCTCAAACTCGTCATTTAGTCCATTGGTTGTTCCTTTTTGTTATAGGATTTACCTATTCACCTGTGTTTTACATTTGATTAATAAGTACTAATAAAAGTTAAAAATTAAAACGAACAAGTAAAAGAAAAATTTCCCCCCTTCTCTCTCTCTGTCTCTTGTCACTAGTTCTTTTGATTAAAAGCGAGTGGAAATCCTGTCCAATTCCAACCCGCAAGAATGAGGATGCTGATGTTAGTTACTCCATACCTCGTTGCTGTCCTTAGTGACAGAGGGGAGATAAAAAACTTCATGCTCAGAAATCTCTCTTCAACAAGGCCAGTATACTGGAAAAAAAAAAAACAACCGAACAAACAAGCAAACGAAAAACAAATAAATTAACCTATTTCTCTTTTGATATAGTGAAATTATCAATCATTTTCTCTAATTTTTATAATTATCGAAACCTCTCATTTTAAACTACTGAGTTGAAAAGTCAAATGAAAGTCGTAAATGATCTTTTTGTACTCAATTTAATAAATTAAAAAATAATTAAATAATTAATCTATTAAATGATTATTTTACTCTTAGGGCTCGTTTGTTTGGTGTGATATTGCATGATAGATATATAATCTAACCTAATTTCAATATTTGGTTCATTTTTAAAAGCTCTTGATATAGTTGTGGCACGGCATGTATTTATAGCTAAACTTAGTTTGTGTATCAAAGTCTTAGGGTGTGATATGTTTTTCAACCTAAATTGGACATTAGTTGTGATTTGTTAAATGACTTTTTTGCCCTTGAAAGCCATAAATCTTTTCTTCATTACCATTATCCCACATTCTGCCGATTCTTCATCTACAAATTGGCTCGATCATTCACATCTATCTTCATCAATCTTCATCGTGACATTACGAAAGAGGAGCTGAATCATCGTGTCTTCACCACTGTTGGTAAAGCTGAGCATTAGGTTTCTGTTGAGTCCTCGTACTGCCATGTTTGTAGATTTGAGATTTGAAATTCCGAAAACCCTTCATTTGAGGTAAGAGTTTACTTAGATTTTGATTTTTTATTTATTTATTAATCTTTTATTTTTTCCACTTCAAGGTGTCTAGAAACTGATTAAGATTCAGAAAAATCAAAGGATTAGGAAACGGGTTTATAATTTTCCTTTGCAAGGTTTTATTTTTTGAATTTTATTTTCTTCTTTGTTGTTTGTATTTGGTGACTCCATATTTGCCATCTCTCAATAAAGTTTGGTGGTTGGTAGATCATTGGGCTTTTAACCTAATGGTCGCAAGTTCAAGTCCTGCTATACCCAAACTTGCCTTACACTCTACTATAAGTAAGGACTAATTCGTGGCTTCAAAGATGACTCTTTGGCCGCCGGGCAAGATGCCTAATATTTATAACGCTCTGGTAGTTAAAGGTCGAGATACTGTTGGTCAACCAATTAATGTGACTTGTGAGGTACATCAATTATTAGGAAATAATTGAGTTAGAGCTGTAGCTATGAGTGCTACAGATGGTTTGATGAGAGGAATGGAAGTGATAGATACAGGAGCTCCTCTAAGTGTTCCGGTCGGTGGAGTGACTCTGGGATAAATTTTCAACGTGCTTGGAGAGCCTGTTGATAATTTAGGTCCTGTAGACACCAATACAACATTTCCTATTCATCGATTTGCACCTGCCTTTATACAGTTAGATACAAAATTATCTATTTTTGAAACAGGAATTAAAGTAGTAGATCTTTTAGCCCCTTATTGCCGTGGGGGCAAAATCGGACTATTTGGGGGAGCTGGGGTTGGTAAAACGGTACTCATTATGGAATTGATTAACAATATTGCCAAAGCCCATGGGGGCGTATCCGTATTTGGCGGAGTGGGTGAATGTACTCGTGAAGGAAATGATCTTTACATAGAAATGAAAGAATATGGAGTGATTAATGAAGAAAATATTGCATTATCAAAAGTGGCTCTAGTTTACGGCCAGATGAATAAACCGTTGGGAGCTCGTATGAGAGTTGGTTTGACTGCCCTAACGATGGCGGAATATTTTCGAGATGTTAATGAACAAGACGTATTTCTATTTATCGACAATATCTTCCGTTTCGTCCAAGCGGGATCCGAAATATCGGCCTTATTAGGTAGAATGCCTTCTGCTGTCGGTTATCAACCCACCCCTAAAATCTTATGATCTAAAAGGTTATGGACGGTTTCCTATCCCCAAAATCCCAGTTGTCAATTGAGATTCTGACAAGAGCTCACCCTTTGCAAACTACCCATCTGATGATGATCCTTCTATTGCTAGAATGGACCATCCTTGTTGACGCATCTTGTGCAACCGCCGCTGAAGTCGCCTAGCAGCTGATAGGGGGACATACCATAGGGAGAAATTAGAATTCAGCTAGAAAAGATACAGAGGGAATACAGAACTCCTCCCGATTTCCTGTGTTCACTTGGACTATCAACTATCAATTCCTTTTGTTTTGCAGTTAGCCTTGCTATACACCTCTCCTATTCATATCACTGATTCTTGGCTCCTACTTGTGCTTGACTTCTTTCACCAGCATTGCTTTCAACCAGCTCCATCACCACCGTCGTCCTCAGAAGCAGGAGCCTACAAAGCTGCCTAGGCAGGATCAAGCTCCTTTATTATCAGCATCAGTAGTGGCGCGAGGATAGGCTCACAGCCCTACCCGTGGGTTCAATCCCCGTCGTTCGCCCATCAATAAATGGACCATTTCTTTCAGAGACAGAAAACATCAAAGCATTTTTTCTGCAAGTCATCTCGAGTTCAAACGCATCCAAGCAATTGCAATTGAAACATAGAAAGCATAGGTTCGTGTTGCCTACTTGCTGAAAGAAAAAATGGAATGGCCGATCATTCATTGTAGTCCGTAGGCCCAACAGTCGATTAGGTCAGTACCAGAATGCCATTTTACCTATCGGAGAGGTTCAATAGAGCGTTCAGGCACTCGGTAGCCTATGAATAAGATAATCTGAGGTATGTAAAAGCGCTCTTTCGGGCGAGTGAGTCACGTGCGTTCAAGTTAAAACAAGAGAATACGAGATCGCCTATGGCGATCTATAGCTTTTATTGATAAGCCCATGATGCGGGCTAAGGTCGTCAGTCTCAAAGATGGCAATTGAGACAACAAGGCCCCCATGGCAAATAAATGGGAGAAAGCAAGGAGGACGCAAGGGGAAATAGGAGATAAATCTACATGAAAAGCTACTATCTTATCTACATATGCTACATCGGATGCTCTCTTCCTTTTTTTTTCCGAGCCTGGGTGAAAACCTGCCCTGCCATGTCTTAGGGATCCAATTTTTCTCCATTAGCAAGAAGAGTTGTTCTCTCAGTTGTCATTTGACTTCTTTTTATCTAAGGGTCTTTCTTACCCTTCTCCGAGCCTGCTAACTATAGTGCTAGTGCTGGATGGTAGGCGTGAGCATATATTAAATCAATCTCAAGTATTGGCATTGGTACCGCCCATGGGAATTCCTCTTTCTCGCTCCACCTTCAGATTCTACCTTGAGCATTTCGCTACTGAACTATATCTTAACACTGCTAGATCGAGATGATCACCCAAAAACCTAGATCGATGAAATAAGCTTTCAAAGGGCTCCATTCGGGCGTATCTTTTGATAGTCCCTGAACTCGCATTCATCTTGTCCTTCCTGATTCACCCCATTCGAGATGAGCTAATTCACTTCTGAACTCTTTTCTTTGATTTTAGAAGGACATAAACTTCGTTGCTTTCCTCACTCCTGCACCTTCAATAGAAATATTGAGAGGTCAGCCTATCAACGACTAAAAAGCATATACTAGTTCAAACAGGAAGCTTAGAGGACACCCGCGATGAGGACTTCGAAACTCTTTTATCAGTTTAAGGCTTCCTTGCCCCGTGAGCTACTTACTTTATTTCACTATTTCTTCCTTTGAGCAAGGCAAGTACAGATGATAGAAATAGAAGAACGAAAAAAGGATTCAGGCATGACTCCTCCTCTCCCCATTCTACCGTCCAAAATAGGCTGGCCATTCATTGTTCCAGGGTTGGGTCAGATAGGACCAGACCCAATCGGATGGATCTATGGAATCTGAACGGATCAGATCCAATCGGATTAGATCATAGCTTCGAGTTTAGGTGCCGTACCGCGAATAACATTGTAGGTGCTTGCGATGGGACGTATGCGACTTCCCTCAGTTGGTTTGGGTGGCATAGCCCGTTGCAGAGTCTTATTGCAAGATCCACCTAACCCAGCTAAGCTAATAAATGCTGCAAGAGTGGGAGGCCGACCCCCGCCCATTAGGAGGTGCACACCCATTTAGGAACATATACAAAGGGGTAAAGAGAGAAGTCAATGGAGAACTACCAAATCCAATGACTTTGATTTCTTTGTACCATTCTGTTATCGATCACTGCTGGGTCGATTGGTGAGTCACCTAAAAAAAAGCATCGAGAAAGGTCAAGCATATATGTTTTAAAAAATGATAAGCGCTTTCATTTATGCTGTGCCCTGCATCGTGTTCCTGTGTGTTTATTGAGCTTACTTCACTTTAGTGCCATGCGCTTTGCTTCGCTTTATAGAAGAGAGAGACCAAAACAGAGTGAAAAACAAGGGCAATAGAAAGGATAGTCCCTTGCACGTTCGCGCGAACTACAACTACTAGCAAATGGTGAGATCATTAGTGAAAGAAGGACCAACGACGATCCTATCCTAAAAGAGAAGGAGGAGTAGGAGGAGTCAGTTTTCTTTAAAGATCGAGGAAGAAATCGGACAATTATGCCATTCGGAAGAAGTATTCGGATTATTGTTGAGTAATTGAGAATATCATATTTGTTGTTTATAGAAATCAAAATTGGTTTTTACTTGAATCAAAGTGGATGTAATTTGAAAAATATTTAGGCTGTATTTCTATCCATATTTGGTGAGTTCGTATTTGACCATATCTTCTGTTCTTTTTATTTTTTTCCCCTTATTTTTTGCTTTTGTGAGTCCATATATTTCATGTATTTTCATTTCTTTGTTTTCCAAATAGAATTCAGTTTTGTACTTCAATTTTATTATACATGTGAATATTTCATGTATTATGCAGAGGAAAATTGAAGTACCAATTAATGTAATTATTTGAAACAGAATATTCAACATGGGAAGTATAGCAAAATAAAAACAAGAGATTTTCCTATTACTGGAAGAGATAATGCATGAAACTTCTATTGTTTTGAACATCATTCTTGCGTGACTTAGGAAAAAAGATGCACAAAATCATAAGTGACGAGAAATACTTGTGAGATATATAATGACAAATAGAGTGCCTTCACAAATAGATCATTTGAGGAGAATTATTGACTTTGAGTGATACATATTGTATTGATAATTTAAGAACAGATAGGAATACATTTGCTCGACTATGTTACTTGTTACAGTATATAGGTGGACTTTCTGATTCTAGGTATTTACGAGTCCATGAGCAGGTGGCCATGTTTCTTTCAGTTTTAGCCCATCACAAAAAAATAGAATTGTTAAACATTATTTTTTATAAGATCAAGCCAAACCGTTAGCAAGCACATCTATGTCGTTCTTAATGCTTTATTGAAGCTTCATCCTTTACTTTTGGTGGATCCTGAACTAGTTCCAGAAGATTGTGATAATGTGAGGTGGAAATTTTTCACAGTAAATATATTATTCTTTTTAAAATAAACAAATAAAATACATTATTTTATCATTTATATCCATATTTAATAATTTAACAAGTAGTAATTATAAACATTTTATTTGACTTACCTTTTTTACTTAAAAGGGTTGTTTAGGTGCATTAAATGGAACCTATATCGAGGTAAAAGTGTGTGCGACTGATAAGGCGAGATATAGAACAAGAAAAGGGGATGTGGCTATTAACATGCTTGGAGTGTGTGACTAATATATGAAATTTATCTATGCATTAACTGGATGGGAGGGATCAGCTGCAGATACTAGAGTGTTATGGGATGCTATTACTAAGACTTGTGGGTTGAAAGTGCCAAAGGTAATATACTAAAATTTTCATTATGTACAAAGTCCTTAGACTTACTCTATTTTTTGTAGGAATCATAAGTTTATATTAGTGCCTTGTCATATCTATATATTTTTTCTTTTTCTTCCTTGGCAGGTAATACTACTTATGTGACAATAGTTGCACAAATGGGGAACGATTTTTGGCACCATACAAAGGAGCTAGGTATCCCTTGGACAAATGGGGTAAGTGTTCTTATGTTCCACAAGTATATAAATAATTCTTCAATATGATGCACTTGAAAGCCCGCAATGTGATAGAACGAACATTTAGGTTGTTGAAAATGCATTGGGGAATTCTAAGGAGTCTTTCATTTTATCCTATTAAGACACAAAATCGTTTAATCATGGCATGTTGTTTATTGCATAACTTCATAAGATCTCAAATGTCTGTTGACCTAGTGGAGTATATGTTAGATGAGATGAACTTTAACAATGATGAGGTAGAAGATAATGATATCTTGATTGGTACAGTTGAGGCTTCACCTACATGGTCTACTTGGAGAGATGATTTAGCAAAATCAATGTTTGGGGAGTGGACAGATAATGCTGGAAATCATAATGTTCAAATGTATTAAAAGTTGTACGAATAAATAAGTTATTTGTGTTTATTCATCTTTATGCTTGCTTGTATCTATGTGTATGTTTTGATAATTCTTATTATTATTTTAGTTGTAGTAATTTCGACTTTACAAATTGCAAGCTTTCTTATTTATAGATATTATGTTGTATTATTGTGTTAGTATCGTGTGCAATCTTATCATAGATGGAGCCTACCAATAGCCAATTGAGCTATGGATGTGGGAAAAAATTGATAAGAATAGGCATAGCTAGACCCAAAGGGAGAAGGAGGTTCTAATATCATGTTTGAAAACTATAGTGGCTGATGGATGGAAAGCTGACAATGGATTCAAAGTTGGCTACTTACAAGTTCTCGAGCAAGCAATGGCAAAATATTTTCGAGGCACCGACACTCGTGATATTCCTCATATCAATGCCAAGGTACATGTTTGGAAGAAGAATTATGGATCATTGTCAACTATGCTCTCGTGTAGTGGAATAGGATGGAATGACAGTACTAAAATGATTGAAGCAATTGATGAAGCATGGACGACTTGCCGACTTATGCAAAAGTGATTTTTATGAATATATGCTATTTAAATGCTTTTTATCATCTTTATGTCTTTTTCCTTTTTAGATACTTTTCAATTGGTTTCTATTTAAAAAATGTTTAGAGTAATATATATATATATATATTTTTTCTTATTTTCATTACAGACCAACTTGAATGCTCATCTCATGAGGTTTAGGTCTTGGCCATATTATCATGACTGGTGTGAAATATTTGGCAAGGATAGGGTTACTGGGGAATAAGCTATAGACTTTGTAGAAGTTGTGAATGATTTGCACCATTCTGACCTTCAAAAAGATAAAGAAAATCCCCAAGATTTAGATGGCTTGTTTGCAGGTTTTAATGATGAGACAGAAACTATGCCAATTAGCTAACCTATGAGTAGCGCGACAAAGAAGAAAAGTAAAAAAAATAGAAAATCTATTGATGGAAGCATTGATGTTGTTGTTGAGTTATTAAGGACCTTTTGTCAAAACATTGATGCTCGACTAAGTGATCTTGCATGAAGAATTGGTTATGAGTATGACATTTTGAATGCTAAGAAAGAAGTATTTATTGATGTAGGAAACATTCCTGGACTTAATATGCAAGAGAAGCTACTTGTATCAACACTTCTAGTGGAGAACACTGAGGACTTAGAATAATTCTTCAGCCTTCCAGAGGATGCTAAAGGGAAGTATGTGCGAATAAAGCTTTCCGCTAGGCTGTGATTTGATATATTCTTATTTTGGTTATATGGTCTCATGAAGTATTTCATTTAGATAAAATGAACTTAAAGATTATGATAGGTGATTTGGGTAGTTTGAATGAGACATGACATTATCTATTTTGCTATTGTGCTAAGTAAATTATTCGTGTAAACTTATTTGATTTACTATTCTCGGGCAGAGAGTGAATTTTGGTACGCTTTTGTCTCTTGTTGTTTTTGGTGATTTTTGGATAGCCTTTTTTTTATATGCATTCTTGTTCATCTATAACATCATCTTATGATATATGTTTGGTTTTTAATTGGTGGGAGTTGGGATTTGACCGATTTTTGTCGTTCTTTGTTTGCTAATGTTTGGTTAAATTAAAGATCGTGTTTATCTTGGCTTTGATTTTGATATAATACGTTTGCATTCAATACTTTTCTAGCACATGCATGCAACTTGCCTATGCAAATGGGATTTTTCTAGAAGAAACTAGAACATGAATTTTTTATAATTGGGATAACTTTGATTTTGGTGAAAAAGGAAAACTATGATGTATTTATTAGGATTTTTTGTTAGCAGATGCATGCCACTTTCCTCTACAAATGAGTCTTTTATATTCTTCTTACTGCATATTTCATCTGACCAAGAACTTTTATTTTTGTAGTTTTCTCTTCATGAACTCTAGTTATTGATAATTATAAATATATAATTAAATGTGAGAAAACAGTTTCAAGATAAAAAGATGAGAAAAAAAATGTATATTATATGTCATAATGTCATAAAATAATTTCAAAATGAAGAGATTAGAAAGAAAATATACTAAGATAAAAGTTATGTCTGGACTCTTGAGATGTCATCATCTAATGAAAATGGGTGCCTGTCTTCTGATGATATCTCTCAAGATAACCTTCATTGTCAAAGATCCAAGTCTCATGTTGAATGGGCCTATAGAGAAGTGTAATCTCGCAGTAGGAAGAGATCTAAAAGATTCAGAGGTAGGGGGCATCGGTCCTCTTGTCATTGATTCTGATCTTGAATTTTATTTAATGAAATGTGACTTGAATTCTTTTGGTCTTAATTACTATTTTGGTTTTTGTTTTTGATGGTCTTCTGGGCAATAACTGTTGTCACATTTCTGTTTAGAAGAAATTGATTGAATTCTTGCTGCTTGTGTTTAGTAATGTGTTGTGGTGGTTCTTTGATTGAAGCATGTTTAGTAATTTTATTCATGTCCTTGGCTGGTTATCTTTGATCAGAATTTGATTCACTTGTTTGCTGAGTTATAGAATTTGGTATCCTCTTGCTGCTGGCATTGGATTGAACTTTGTACAGAGTTTTAGTTTTGCTTTTGTTTTAGGGGATTTTGCCAGTAAATGGGATTTGTTATTCTGGAACCCCTAATATAATCTCAAATGCATTTTGCTGCCTCTATGTTACTGTTGAGGGGAGGTTGCTATGATTCTAATGTTGCTGCTTCTCATACAGAATGTGTCGGTTCCTTTTTGATGTTGTTTTCAATCTAGGAGTAGGATTTCTTGATGCAGGTTCTATTTGCTGCTGGAGTCTACTGTATAATGTTGCCGAAGGATTAAGAGGCAACTAAGAGCCTTGGAGTTACTCCATATATTGCTGTTGGATGCTTAGTGAAGAGTTGGTCTTCTCAGTCAAAGGAGCACAAAGTCTGTTTCTGTAGTTTTTGATTTTGGGTAACAAAATGCATACATCTTGGTTCTAAAGTTGTTTAGATGGTAGCTCATTCATAATTTCGCTTAAAGAAGTGAGGTTTTTTCTAATCGATAAAGTTTGTGCTTAATGAAATGGATATGGAATTCAAATTTAACAAATATATATTTATATATATTTGTGTAATGAAAAGTTGCATACTTGGGTGATGTAATGTTGTAATGTAGAAAAATTTCCATACTCATCCACTTTACCTATTGAAATTTACAAATATGGAAAGCATTGATTTTATTGCTAGCACACTACCAAAAAAGCTAGTTTTAGTGACTGCACGAGCGGTCACTAATCCACAAAAAATGGGGTCACTAATAGCTTTAGCGACTGCATAGTGCGTTCACAAAATACCTAGTCACAAACACAAATTTGTGACCGATAATCTAATCGGTCACAAATTAGTGACCGACATATCGGTCACTAAAAATTTAGAAGCGGCCACTAATTTCATTATATAAAATGTTCATAAAATAATAAATCAGTCACTAAGCGGTCACAAAATAGTGACCGCAAACTGCGGTCATTAAACCTTAGTCAAGTGTTTTGTGACCACATTGTGACCCTTCGTGCAGTCACAAATTTGTGACTATACATTTGCGGTCACAAAATTTTCATAAATAGTGGGTATATTATCTCCTTTCAGTGACCACCAGTCGGTCACTAATCAGTCACTAATTTTTGATCGAATTTAGTGACCGACCTCGCGATCACAAATTTTCAATAATAATGTGGTCAGATTTGTGATTGCCAGGCAGTCACTAATCGGTCACTAATTTTCTGAATACATTTTTTTGGCTTTTGGTGCTAAATCACTAATATCCAACCTGTTTTTTATTCTCATTAATAACAATCTAAAATCACACTATTCCAAAATAATAATCCACCTTCCAAAAGTAAAAAATAATACCCCAAATTCAATAATATTGTCTCCAAATTCAGGAACAAAATAAAGATTCTAAAGCACATAAACAAGTTCAATAAGTCCTAGCATGTCAAATTAAAGATTCTAAAACATAAACAAGTTCAATAAGTCCGAGCATGTCAAATTAATTTGAAGAGAATTATTTATATTTTCCACCACTATTTCCTTCATTGCGGGAGGAAGAAGCACTTTCAATCCCATTTAACTTTTCCATCATTACTCCTAATGTTCTCATCAAAGCCTCATCTCTTGCCTTTGACTCTTCAGCTATCTTTTTTGCCTCCTCTTTCGCTCTTATAGCCTCATCTATAATGATTGCCTCCCTAGCTGCTGCTACTGCCTCTCTCTCCTTAGCCAATTCTTGATCAAATGCTTTTGCAATAGCATCTTGTAGTTGATTCTGATTAATATAGGCCGGTGAAGATGCCTCTAATGGTGATTCAAAGGAATTCTCAGCAACAATAAGCTCACAATAATGGTAGGTGTTCCCAAAACCATACACTCTACCCTTACATGGACTACCACTGATCTCAAACCATTTCTTTGCATCAAATGAGCTTTCAGGAGAAGAGTTGCTGCCATGTTGACTAAAGTATTCTTGATAATATTCATCCTATTTGAATATCCAAACATTTTAAGAAAAAAAATTAGCCCGAAAAGAGAAAAAGCCTAATCTTTATTACAATTAATTATTTGTTGCAAAACTTGGCAGCACAAAGTATTTTATTATGTTAATAAGTAGCTTACACATATAGATAATATATATAAAGCTGCCAAGTTTTGTACCTTTAATAAGAATAGGAAGCAAAGATATGTAGATTAAGAAAGAGACAAATACGTTAGAATAATTGCAGAGAAAGTACATAAACATACGTACTATGCTAACAATATATGTTCGAAGAAATTAAATCCTCATCTATCTCAAAACTTCATTCATTTTAAAAATAGGATATTAAACAATAACTAAACAAATTGTAGACTATAGCATGAAGCCTACAAGTAAAGCTGAAAATTCTACATAATTTCATGCGTGCAAAAGAAAATGCACATTTTTCTTGATGAAACATTCTGTGTAATACTACGTGGCATTCCAAGATTCCAAAATGAAAATAAAGTGACAAAAAGGACCACAAGAAATGGTTTATTATTGGACCTATGAAGGTTAAAAAAAAAAGTTGCAAAAGCATGGTGCAAAAGTTTTGCATGAAAGTGTAGAATGGAAATTGCTTAAAAGTAGTGCTCAGTATGTAACATTCTGAAACTCTAGAAAAAAGAAAAACCAAATAAACTTGAAAATGACTTTTCATATGTATGTATATACTGGATTTCTAAGTTTAAAGAATTAATAGTTTTGGAAAATAAATATTAATTATAAGTCTCAAAAGAAAGATATTTAGAAATAATATAAGAAGGAAGGCTATGCGAAGCTTCTGTAGAAAATTAAATAACATATGGATCTAACCAAGCTTATAAAAAACTAAACTAATACATGTGTAAATAAATATTTATACTAATATAATTTCATAAATATATACATATATATGCACAAAATATGTATGTATGTATTTATGAAATGGTTTTTTTGAGAAAAGATTTTATATATGTGTATATGTTACAGATGAGAAGAAAAAAAAGATAATTAAAATCTCTTCTCTCATCAACTAGGCAGCACAACTAATGCCAACCTTTACATGAGACAAAATTACATTGTAAAACTCATGCATGCCATTTCAATTATTTATGGATTTTGTACTTACTTGGACTCTCTTGGATTTGTTGTCAACGTATTCCCCTTTTCCTTGTGCTTTTCGTTGAGTCCTTTCATGAAGCTCGATTTGAGTAACCAGTCTACCACTTTGTGCCTATATTAAACAAGTTTAAATTAAGGGTTGCATTTGATAAACAAAAATAATAATAAATTAATGAAATAAATCTAACCTCCATTTTCCTTGCATGCTTGGCAAAGAAATAGAGCCATCAGTGTGCTTGGTTATTGATCTATCTTTTTCAATCAATCTGTTCTGCCTTGCTTTCTTGCATCTCTCTTTATAGCTTGGTGAACTCATATGTATAGTGCAATTTTTTTCCCAATCACTTGTCTACATATTTTTAGGAACAATCTTTTGAATATCAATCGGATCATCAATACCGGCTTCCTTTATCGCTTTATTCTTGCATTGGTAGATGATATTCTTGAAGTTTCTCTTGTGTGTTTTCTCTCACGAGTGTCTAATACCAGCTTCATGTTCAGCAGCCACATGAAGTGTTCCTACACAAAATGCACAAGGAAGAAAAAACATCAATGTTACAAAAATAAATTACATCATTTAACATTGTTATTATGCCAAAAATTAGATTCTTAAAGGAATAATTTACTCTAAATTTTTCATAAAGAAATTCCTTCTTATCTCGAGGAACTTGCTTCCAAGTTGGCCACGGACCCATGTACTTCATCAAAATATCCATGATTCTACGAGGAACTATCCCTGGTATAAAACTGACAAGTAATAGAAGATGAATAAGATAAATATTACCTAATAAATATTTTGTAGAACTCTCATAATATTAATCTATGTACCAATTTTAAAAGGTGAATAACATACCCATCATGGTCCGACTGTATAAAAGTGCGGCTATCATGATTATTAAGTGCATGACTCCTATGTGTTTCACCCGTTGTCCTTCCATGAGATGAATTTTGGCGTTCACTTGATTGCCCATCTTGCTCTACCTCATTGTTTGGAGTCAATAAATGCTCCTCACATTCTGGAGGAGGAACACTCTCCTTAGAGTCAAATGCTGGAGTAGGGAGTCCCGTACTAGGAACCTTATCTATGGTCGGTATAAAACGTGCATTAGACTGTGCTTCGCCTCTAGTCGACATCCTGCATAATTAAACAATAACATAGCCAACAAGTTACACAAGAAGATATAAAGCAAAATAAAGCAATAAAAAAAATTAAAAATGACATATAATGCAATCAAATAAATAAAAAATATTGCATCTTATACATCAAAAGTTATAATATTTAATAATAATAACCTCTCCCCAACCACTGGCCGAATCAAAATCTTCAAACTCTGTTTCCTTATCCTCATTATCTTCTTCTTCATGTTCTCTTGTTCTTCATCTTCTCTATCTATTCCATTTTTTGTTGACGGGATCGAATTATGTCATATTTCATCAGAATATAATTCTATTGGATTTGCATTCAGATGAACTAAGATACTTGAATTGTCAAGATCAACATTAATTGGAACTTCAAACAGAGTTGCCACATCATCTTCTTGATATGGAGCTTCAACACTTGATTTATTCACTTGGTTTGACATTAAAAACAACGGTATGTCTATTCTACTTGGCTTTATTTTGCACACTGTATACCAATCCCATCTCTTCCAGCTCGTAGATGGAAAACTTGTGTAGTACACTTGTTGTGCTTGTTGAGCCAATATAAAAGGATCATTTGTATTAAGCTTCCTCCGATGATTGATCTCAATAAGTCCAAATTGTGGATGCACTTTAATCCATCTATTAGACAAATCATACCAATGACATTTAAATAGAACAACTTTATTTCCTTGTCCAAAGCATTCTAGCTCCAATATCTCTTCTAACATACCATAATAATGCACTTTGTAACACCCCTAAAATTTGGTATTTTGGAAAATAAGAATTTAAAAATCAAAATATTTGTTGGATGGATTTTAGGGCTAGAAAAAAATAAATGAAGGACTTAATTGCAAAAAATTTGAAAGTTTTGGGGGCAAAGTGCAATTAAGCAAGACTTGATTGGATCACATTTTAAGAAGTTTTGGGGTTGCATGGTAATTATTTTGGGTCAAAGGGGTTAAATGAGGCACCCACTTTGTTAGGGGCTGAATTGAAAACTTGATGAACTTTGAAGGACTCAATTGCAAGCTGGAGGAAAGTTTTGGGGGCCAAAATTGAATTTCTAAGAGTTCAAATATATATATCATTTTAGCCCCTGATTTCTTCATTTCTTCTCTATTCACCCGTACTTTCTTCCTTCTCCAATGAGCTCAACTGTTGACGGAAACACCATAAATTTGGTACCATTTTCATCATCTCTTTATGAGGAACACGACCATACCACTTTCCTGTAAAACCCACTGGCGCAACGGCCAAAAATTGAGTTCTAAGTCACTGTCATGGCGGAGGTGATGGGTGAGTTGGCTCCGATAATTGAACTTGCAACCTAAGCAGTGGTTCCAGTAGAGTCCAGCTCTAGGAGCATGGTGATGGTCTTCGATTGAAGATTGGTGCGTCAGAGCCGATGAAATTGAAGAAAAAACTTCATGGTGGCAAACGGCGGTGCTGGGCGATCGGAGTTGCAATTAAGGCCCCTCCTGGTGGCAATTGGAAAAATTGGTTTGGGCGTTTGGTTCAGGGAGCTGAAATGCAACTGTTGGTGGTGGTCTTGAGATTTTTCGATGATGGCGGTGTTATGACAGAATGTTTTCCTCATCGCGGTGATCATGGTGGTGTCCTTGGTTTGTAATTTTGAGGTTCTGGTTAAGAGATCATGGGTAATGATCGAATTTGGATTTAAGATTTGTACCGTTTAAGATTTTAAACTACCGTATTAATCGAATAATTAGTAATTTTAGGCTATTAATGGCAAGATTGTAATTATTGGAGATTAAGAAGGATTATAATCGTGGATTTATTCTTATGGTTAGGTGATGAAGAAGTGGGTCCAGTGGACCAGTAGACTACCGATTGTGGTTGTCGTTTTCTAAGACTACGGATGTAAAGGTCTGCCAACCTGGCACTTCTTTTACTTATCTATATTGTGATAAACTTTTGTGAGGGTCTCCTATTTCTGTACTATATTTCGATTAATTGAAATATGTGAATTGTTTAGAATTTTCTTGTTTTCTATTAATTGGCTTGTAAACCTCTGTGAGAGCCTGTCAAACCTATTTTTCTGCGAAGTAATATTCCTTAAATGTTGAAATCCATGATTGTTTGAGTGCCTTATGTTTATCGATCCTTGCATTATAAGCCCCTGTGAGGGTTTGTTCATTAATTCTTGCTACTGATATTGTTCAGCACAATCCATGGCCTTGTCGGCATACTTGAATTCATTATGTATTTTAGCTAATTGGCCTTGTTGGCATTCTTAAATCTATCATGCATATCGGTTATTTGGCCTTGATGGCACAATTGATTATTGATTGTACCGGTCGAGTGCCAATCCCAGTGTGATGCTTGGATTATTATTACAGAATGGCCTTGTTGGCTAGTATATTATATATATTGTTGTTCTACATGCGTATCTTGTTATATTCATGTTGAGTGATTAAAAGTTAAATTCTTATATGTTGGCATGATATCAATTCAACCCATGGGAACGCCTTTGGGAAGTTCAACCCAGAGGGATGCCACGGAAGTTGGGCCCGGGGCGAGGTCCGAAAACACGGCCGAGCGGAATGGACCGATGGTGACAGATCTCCCGGCTAGTAGCCACCTACAATCCTAACTCAACAAAGAGCTGGAGATAGCAAACTGTGAGTGGCGGGATCCAGCATGTGGTGGATCATGCCATATAGCAAGTTGTTACATGTTGAGCTGAGTGCTCGAGTAATGAAGCGACAAGAAAATCTTGTTTATGCTATACCATATTGGTATTAGCGGTTACATGTTGATCTGATAGTAATAAGGTTGGAATGACCAATAGTCTATTAAAATTGTTATCTTGTGTACTATATTACAGTGTCGATTCTATTTGCAAAGTCATGATTGTTACTGAATTTGTTTATTAATTATTGCATCTTGACAGCTTTCCCTTAACTTTAATCATTTTCTTTTCCCTCATTAAGTCCTTAGGACTTCCCCTCCTGTGCCATTTTGATTTTTCTGAGATAGGAATATATGATGAACTCGGACCCTCGGCTTGGACATAAACATATTTTGTAATAAGTCAGGTGTTGAATGTATATATGGAATCATTTGAATGTTAATATTGGATTTTAAGATGTTGTGATATGTCAGGATTGACAATGATACCTAAAGGCATGTATATGCTTTGTTGAGTGTTAAGGAATGAACCATGATATGTATTTCTTTTTTTGTCAAGGTTTGTTTAATACGAATTCTGCTGTTGTCTCTGATAAGTTCTGAAAAATTTTCTTGTGGGCCTAATACTTGTTTATGGTTTAAGATTAAAATTGAATTGGTGGCACCTTGGGTTAGGAGTTATCCCGAGAAGGAGTGCTACAGAGGTGGTATCAAAGCCTAGGTTTTGATGACCTAGGTGAACATGGAAATGATTGTGGTGATTAGAATTGACGGATTTACTAGAGATTGAACTTAAATTGGGAATCATCTAGGATGCAAACACTTGGGATAAGGAAAACCTGAGCTATTGTGGGATTTGATCCTAGGATATGATTCTTGGAATGTGGAATTTTTGGTTAATAGAGAGTAAGTTTTATTTTGGAAATACTTTAGATGTATGTGCTTGAGGTAAGGAATACTTTAGCCATATTTGGGTATGATTCTGGAATGTGAAATCTTGGGATAGGAAAATATAAGGTTTGATTATGGAATTAAATGAGGAATTGAATTGGATATGAATCTTTGAGATGAGGCTTGGCATTAAGGAAATGAAGGGTTAAGACCAGGGTGACCAACTAGTATATAACCTCTTACTTCTGATATGTTAGGCATATAAACATATGGTTATTGGAAAAAATGATGTTGTATGGAATTATGGTGTTATGTGAGTAATATCAGCTAAGGAAAAAAATTGATGAGTAGATGACTAATTGGGAAAACTTTTACTCAGTATGAAAATGATTACTTTGGAGATGCATGTTGTGTAAGCAAAAAATTGTGGAAGTTTAATGTATTGAATAAGGATCATTCTGAGAAGATATGTAGTGGCTAGAAGGTGATTACCTTGGGTCGAACAAATTCCTGTCACTTGCTTACGGATGAGAACTAGACTGTATAAACACACATGAAAGATGATTATTGTGGAAAGGAGTACATTTGGGAAGTAAACAATCCTTAGGAATGCATGATGGCTAACTTATGTGTATGATTAAGATCCAAATGGTATGATTATGTTGATAAGAGAGATGAAGATAAGAATTGAGACAATGGGCTATAGAAATTAAGAAATAATAAATGATGAAAGGATACATTTCCAGGACAATTAGTGTATGATCTAGTTATCTAAGGATGTCAAGCATGAGGCTCTTTGAAATTCAAAAAGGTGAATTTGGAGAAATAGTTCATGTTTAGACGTGCTTCATGACATTTTAAGATTTATGAGTTGATGATTTAAAAGGTCATACGGATAGAATAATATTGGATGAAATTGTATGATATAACTCAAACAAAATAGTTGTCTGGAGAATGGTTGTTGGTAATAATGGAGTTGTGAGAAATCATAGTAAATGTTGGAAGAGAAGCGGGCATAACTAGCTTTGGATGAAATAATATTAAGGGTGAGGAATCAACTGAGAGTAAGAAGAATAGATAAGAAGGACGAAGAAAATCTTGTTATTATTGTGGCTCATAGGATTGTGGAGGAAGGATAGGGATCAGTGGCATAATGGAATACAATTATCTAATTTGAGGATATAGAAGGAGCATGAGAATGAGACCAAGACTTGAAATGGAGACGTGCAACCTACTATTGATGAGGGAAATTAAGGATCATGAGGTGTGTCAATCAGGGAAGTGGTCAAAGGCGCGCATATATGCATATGGGTAACTAGTTAGCTCAATAAGTGGAATATGATGAACATTTGAATATCATAATGAGATACTGGATTTAGTAAGATCTACCCCCCCATGATTTAAATATCATATAGGTAGATTGATAGCTTAATATTCTCAAGAATTACTTGCTAGCCATTATGATATTATTAATATCTAAGATGCACGATATGGGCTAATCAATCCCGAGCCGATCCCTAAGGCCAGGAATTGCCATACGATGGGATACTATACTGCCAAAACATTCGTAAATGTGAATGTGATCCTTAGTCGACTAAATCATAGCGGTGGGTCATCAACTGATGAAGCTAAAACACATGAAGATCACGATGAGGACGCTTTAAATTAGAAAATCTCGTGGGAAGAATTGAAGATAATGTTAGGTCTTATTTCTCCCCTGCTAGTAGATTCAAAGATAGGAAGATTTGTGTTATAAACTTATTGCAGTGAGATGGAGAACCTTATAACCCTATCGATAAGTGAATTGGGCTAGTAATCTGGGAAGCATAATAGAAACCTTATGAAGGATAACCTTGAGGAATCTCTAGAGTTTTACCCACCTCAATCACTAAAAAGATTGGATAAGTAAAACGTAAGGATTTGAATGAAGGAATAATGAGAAAATTGGAATATCGAGTGAAGTCAATGAACAAAGGAAATAAGTATCTGCTTACTTTTAGGAAGGATCTTGCATCATTGATAAGAATCCGTAGAACTATAGTAAGAGCTCAACAAAACCCATCAAGTTGGATAAATTGGGATATCTTTTTCCTTATAAGTCTCTTTAACCTAATGCATGTGTTTGAGGTTTGTCTAGAAAAAAAGTTAAGGAAGGGATACTAGTGAATGAGAAACTCAAGGAGGAGGTGACCCAATAATTGCCCTTTCACTTGCAATGTAGACATTATGAATTAAGATAATGTTTTGGGATTGGTAATAAGGATCTTGATTAGGACCTTTAAATATCTCAAGAATTGAGAAAACTAGCCGTATTACATTTGTGTTTGGGGTTATGGTCTAGTGAACATTAAAGGAATTATCCTATTAGAATTAGGGCTATGGACAATCAAGTGTGACCAAAAATATATCAAAGCACAAAAGTTCTTAAGGTTCTTCTGATTGGTATCAATAAGTGCATTGATGAGATCAACTAAGGAAATGCTAGATGCATATGTGCTTCATAAAGGAAACTTGGTATACGAGAATGATCTCTCATGCTTTTGGAAAACTTAAGTCATAAGATGAACTATTTTGCTTATGTTCAAGATTGTTGAAATAGTGATTGCTCAAATGAAATAGAGATATCATTTTAGAGTTGAAAAAGAAGAGTTCTTGCTGATCGTGAATGTAATGGTAAGTATGATTTGGGATAATCTAAGATTGACAAGCACTTTGGGTTTGGAAGTGAAAATTACTATATTCAGTGGTTCACAAAATAAGTAAAAAATAGGTATAGGTACCACAAGGATAAAGGGAAACATGTGGCTAAGGTTCTGTCTGAACTCTTGAATGTCAGAGAAGGGTCTGATATCGCATATCTTTAGCTTTACACCCCAGACGGAGCCTAGGGAGCAGCAAACATATTGTTCACAACTATATCTAGTATGTTTAGTTTTTGAGAACTTGTAGCTGGCTATTTGGGAATGTACGACTTGATATGAAAGCTAGCATGTTAAGTTTGAATCTGACTATTCCTTAACGTAAATATCATGTAAGAGTGAACTTGTGGTGTTATTAGTCGGTTGTTACTATAACAGTTTTTATGATCTATTAAATAAGAGCATGCACTCTATCAGAACTAAAAGGGAGAATATTTTAAGTACTAGAGTGACATGTGATTGAGCTATTGAGGAGCAAGAGTGTTATGTGTACTGGTGTCAATCAAAGTTCATCTAATCGAAGATGAGAATCTAGGGACCAGATACTTTTAAGGGGGGAAGATTGTAACACCCCTAAAATTTAGTATTTTGGAAAATAAGAATTTAGAAATCAAGATATTGGTTGGACGAATTTTAGGGCTCGAAAAAAATAAATGAAGGACTTAATTGCAAAAATTTTGAAAGTTTTGGGGGCAAAGTGCAATTAAGCAAGACTTGATTGGATCACATTTAAAGAAGTTTTGGGGTTTCATGGTAATTATTTTGGGTTAAAGTGAGGCACTCACTTTATTAGGGGCTGAATTGAAAAACTGACAAACTTTGAAGGACTCAATTGCAAGCTGGAGGAAAGTTTTGGGGGCCAAAATTGAATTTCTAAAAGTTCAAATATATATATATATATCATTTCAGCCCCTGATTTCTTCATTTCTTCTCCATGCACCTGTACCTTCTTCCTTCTCCGGCAAGCTCAACCGGCAACGGAACACCCCAAATTTGGTACCATTTTCATCATCTCCTTACGAGGAACACAACCATACCACTTTCTTGCAAAATCCACCGGTGTAGCGGCCAAAAATTGAGTTTGAAGTTGCTGTCACGACAGAGGTGATGGGTAAGTTGGCTCCGACAACTGAACCTGCAACCTGGGCAGTACTTCTGATAGTGTCTAGCTCGAGGAGCATGGTAATGGTCTTAGATTGAAGATTGGTGTGGCTGAGCCGGTGGAATTGAAGAAAAAACTTAATGGCGGCAAGCAGCGGCACTGGGCGATCGGAGCTGCAATTGAGGCCCCTCCCGGCAGTAATTGGAAAAATTGGTTTGGGCGTTTGGTTTAAGGAGCTGAAACGCAGCTATTGAAGGTGGTCTTGAGATTTTTTGGCAATGGCGGCCGACAACGGAAGTGTTAGGACATTATGTTCTCCTTGTCGCAATGATTGTGGTGGTGTCCTTAGTTCGTAATTTTGAGGTTTTGGTTAAGAGATCTTGGGTAATGATCGAATTTTGAAATAAGATTTGTACTATTGAATTCATGTGATTCCTGTATTTTAGAAGAATGGCTAAGAAATATGTATCAAGTGATGATCACTATATACATGCATGGACCTTGTTTGAATCAGTGAATCTGGATATGTATTGATATATGTTAAATTTGGGATTTATTGAGTTTATAAAGTGAGAAAAACCCTAATTTTGTGGATCTATGGATTTGAGGCCTAAGTGGGAATAATCGGGATAATTAAGATATCTGGACCATTTATTTTTATTTGGGATACCGATATAGGGCTAGAAATATGTAACTGAGGACTAGTTTCTATTTTGTTATCAGACTTGATATGAAAATTGGGATTACTTTGGCAATATTGACTTTATTAGCCATTTTGGGCTAATAGTGCTGTTTAAGATTTTAAACTACCGTATTAATCGAATAATTAGTGATTTTAGGCTATTAATGGCAAGATTATAATTATTAGAGATTAATAAGGATTTTAATCGTGGATTTATTCTTATGGTTAGCTGACGAAGAAGTGGGTTCAGCGGACCAATAGGCTGCCGATTGTGGTTGTCAATTTCTGAGACTACGGAGGTGAGGGTCTGCCAACCTGGCACTTCTTTTACTTATATGTTATTGTGATAAACTCCTGTGATGGTTTCCTATTTCTGTATTGTATTCCGATTTATTGAAATCTGTGAATTGTTTAGAATTTGCTTGTTTTCTGTTAATTGGCTTGTAAACCCCTGTGAGGGCCTGTCAAACCTTTTTTTTTTTAGAAGTAATATTCCTTAAACGTTGAATGATTGTTTGTGTTTCTTATGTTTATTGACCCTTGCATTATAAACCCCTGTGAGGGTTCAACATGCCTTTTTCTAGGGAATATATGAACTTCGACTGTGAAATCCTTGATTGCCTTGGATCCCTCGTGTTTTGTAAACCCTTGTGAGGGTTTGTTTATTAATTCTTGCTCCTAATATTATTCAGGACAATCCAGGGGCTCGTCGGCATACTTGAATTCATTCTGTATTTCAGCTAATTGGCCTTGTTGGCATTCTTAAATCTATCTTGTATATTGGTTATTTGGCCTTAATAGCATAATTGATTATTGATTGTATCGACTGAGTGCCAATCCCAACAGATGCTTGGATTATTATTACAGAATGGCCTTGTTGGCTAGTGTATTATATACATTGTTGTTCCAGATGCGTACCTTATTTTATTCATGTTGATTGATTAAAAGTAAAATTCTAATATGTTGGCATTATATCAATTCAACCCATGGGGACGCCCTAGGGAAGTTCAACCTAGAGGGATGCCACGGAAAGTTAGGCCCGGGGCTAGGTCCGAATAGATGGTCGGGTGAAATGGACCGACGGTGATAGATCTCTCGGCTAGTACCCACCTACAATCCTAACTCAACAGGGAGCTGGAGGTAGCAAACTATGAATGGCAGGATCCGACATGCGGTAGACCATGCCATATATCAAGTTGTTACACACCGAGTTAAGTGCTTGAGCAATGGAGCGATAAGGAATCTTGTTTATGCTATACCGTGCCGGTATTAGTGGTTATATGTTGATCTGGAAGTAATAAGGTCAGAATGACCAACAACCTATTAAAATTGTTATCATGTGTACTAATTACATTATTAATTTGATCTGAAAAGTCGTGCTTGTTATCGAATTTGTTTATTAATTATTGTATCTTGACAACTTTCCCTTAACTCTCATCATTTTCTTTTCCCTCACTAAGTCCTTAGGACTTAGCCTCCTGTACTATTTTGATTTTTCTGAGACAAGAATAGGTGATGAACTCAGACTCGACTTGGACATAAACATATTTTGTAATAGATCAGGTGTTGAATGTATATATGGAATCATTTGAATGTTAAGATTGAATTTGAGATGTTGTGATATGTCAGAATTGACAATGATAACCTAAAGGTATGTATATTCTTTGTTGAATGTTAAGGAATGAACCATGATATGTATTTCTTGTTTTGTCAAGGTCTGTTTAAGACGTATTCTACTGCTATCTCTGATAAGTTCTTGAAACATTTTCTTATGGGCCTAGTACTTGTTTATGGTTTAAGATTTAAATTGAATTGGTGGCACATCAGCTTAGGAGTTATCTCAAAAAGGGGTGCTACACACTTCATCGTCGCTCCAGGAGCTCCCCCATATATAAAGACCACTATTCATAGTTGATTTATGTTGTCCATAGTCGATCATGTGGAATTTGAACCCATTCACAAAGTAACCATTATACGTTTTAACCCATCGACTAGGGCCTTGTGCTAATTACCTAATATTGTCTCCCACCACGTGGGAACTATCTATCACATGCTTAACAGTTTAGAAATTATACTCTATTGGTCATATAATAATTGACATTATTTAAACTTGGGATGACTAATACTTACATATTCTTGAAGCCATTGTGGAAATTTTGTGTCCCGTAGTTTTCCTAATTCGATGTCTGTTATATACGGGTGTTGTCTAGACATCTCTTTATCAAATATGCTACAAGGACCCAAGGAAAAAACATAAAATATGTTTTCAATTTTTTTTTATTGAATTTTATAGAGAGAACTCACTTCGCCAAAGGAAAGACTTCTAAACAATTTAGTAGCACATATCTATGCGCTGCCATATATTCATTATCATCTTCAAACAATCGAATTTTTCTTTAACTCCCAAGAGGCCTCCTTAGATGACAAAAGATTGAAATAAGCCCACTTGAATCTTCCTCTCCACCATCATCATTTCTTGGTACCTGATTTAGCCTTTTTTGTACATTAGGATCAAAGTATAATGAGTAGAACGTTGCAACTTCTTCAATGATGTAAGCTTCTACAATAGAAGCCTCAACGTGGCCTTGATTTTTATAATGTAAAAATCCACAACATAATTTTACCAAACATCATAGTTTAAGTGTAAGATTATTTATGTGTAAATAAAATTACTCTCAATAATACATAGGGATAAAACCTTTCAAATGGATACATCCATCGATAATGTACATGCCCACCTACCTTAGCTTCATAAGCCAAGTGGATCGGAAGATGCTCCATCACATCAAAGAATGTTGGTAGAAATATTTTTTCAAGTTTACACATAATCTCAACAATATTTTTTTTCAAGTTGTTCCATATGTTGCACATGCAAGATAGTTGAGCATATATCCTTAAAGAAAAAACTCAACTCCAATATTGCTTCCCACACCGATTTAGGCAAAAGGTCATGAAAAGCAACTGGAATCAACCTTTGCATAAACACATGACAATTATGACTTTTCATTGCATAAAACTTTGACTCATTTTTATCTATGCATCGAACTATATTTGAAGCATAGCCATCAGGGAGTTTTAGGCCCTTAGCCCATTTGCAAACTTCTCTTACTTGTTCAGTGTTTAATGAATAAGCTACTTTGGGCTTCCAAAGTTTTCCTCTATCGTCATAAAACGTATGGAGTTCAGGCCAATTATAATACAACTCTAAGTCCCAGCATGCATTTCCATTGTCCTTTGACTTTTCCTTTACATCTAGAATTGTGTTGAAGATATTTTCAAACACATTTCTCTCAATGTGCATCACATCCAAATTATGTCGAATAAGATTAGTGCACCAATATGGGAACTCCTAAAATATGCTTTTTCTAATTCAATTATGTGTAACGCCAAATCCGGGCAAAGGACTAGGATTGCCATTCTTATCATATGTCTGGGAGGGAAGTTGAGATACACGCCTTATGATTTCTTCACCTGACAAGCATAGAGGGAGATGGTCTTTTTCACGTTTGCCTCTCATAAACATATCAATTTGACCTCTATATGTGTGACGGAGAGGAAGAAATTGTCTATGACAATTAAACCATGATTGCTTCCATCCATTTTGTAGATGAAAAGATTTTGTATGCTCTATGCAATGTGGACATGACAACTTTCCATGAGTACTCCAACAAGAAACCACACCATAAGCATGAAAATCATTTATAGTCCACAAAAGAGCTACTTTCATCATAAAATTTTATTGTCTAAATGCAACATAAGTTTCAACTATTTCATTCCATAACTATTTCAATTCATCAATTAAAGGCTGCAAAAACACATCTAGTTTTTCCCCCAGGAGATTTAGGGCCTAGAATAACCATACTCAAGAATATATATAGTTCATCCATGCACAAGATTGTACACAATTAACATCACTGGCCAACAAGAATATGGAATACTATTATTGTCGAAGGGTGTGAATCCATCTGTGCATAATTCGAGACGAACATTACATGGCTTTGATGAAAAGGAAGGATAAGTATGATCAAAATGTTTCCATGCTTCACCATGTGTAGGGTATGCCATGCTACCATCTTTACAGTGATTTGTCCAATGCCATGCCATTTCCTTAGACATTTTTTTTGACATATAAAGTCTTTGTAGTCTAGGAATTAGAGGTAGATAGCGCAACACCTTATAAGGCACATTTTATCTGGAGCCTGGTCTTTTGGGTTTGTATCTAGCATGATCACAAATCATGCATTTTATCTTTTCTGTGCTCTCTTTTTAGTATAACATGCAATTATTAATACAAACATCAATCTTTTCATAAACCAGACCAAGCCCTGACACCATCTTCTTTGCATTATACAAGTTACTCGGGAAAGTCTCATCTTCTGGCATCATACTTTTCATTACTGCTATGATGCGATCAACACATGATTGCAACAAGTTAAAATCAAATTTGATATTCAACAACTGAGAAATCGCTAACAACCTAGTATGCTTCTTGCAACCATGCCATAAAAGTTTTTCTGCATCTTTTAATAGATCAAAGAATTTTTGGCCATTTGAGTTAGGTGGTTATTCAGTGTTCATTGGTTGTTCATCCCTATCAAATCCCAATCAAAGTTATGTCCTGCAACATCTATAACCATATTCCTCATCTCTATATTTTCATTATTTCCGGACCCAACAAAACCTTGAATCCAAGGTTCCCCGTGTGCATCCCACGTAGTGCAACCATGCTCAAAACCATACTTTTTAAGTTGATAATGTATAGTATCACGATAATCAAATCTCATGTTATGACACTTAGAGCAAGGACATCTTATACAACCATGGTCAAAAACCTCAAGATGAGAATATGCAAAGTATAAAAATTCTTTAACCCCTTTATCAAACTCATCAGATAGAAATCCATTTGCATCAAGTCGTTGCCACATCCAACTTCGGTCATTAGACATGCTTTCTACAATTTCAGTTACTCACATGTTCATCAATATAGTAATATTTAGTTAAAAAAAGAAGATTTAATCTATTTTTTTAGGCCAATTTGAGCTTCTAATGGTTTCTTAAGGTGAATTGGTTAGGTACACGAGATTTAATATTTATTTTAGTTTTTGCTTAAAAAATAATCAATGCATATGATTAAAATATGTAAAACTCAGCATTTGTTGTTTTATTAGAGTTACTTTCTTCCAAGAATCATGCAATTTAAATTTACTAGAACTTTCATATCGTATAAATGTTGATTTTAAATTTAAAAAGAAAAAAACAAGAAAAAACAAAGCTTCAGTCCATGATAACATTAACTTATTTTATTATAATTATTATCTCTGAAAAGAAATTAGAAAGATGAGAGTTTTCTAATAGGATTAAAATAGTTGTTGTTGGAACAGTGCCCGGCAAGCCAATTAGATTGTCCTTGTAAAAGCTATTTCCTTGTAAAACAATCTTGATTGAATGATATTCTTTATATAGCCATCTTTTTCTTATGTTTTATATTACTTCACTTGTATTTGGATGAAGCCTTTAGATCACACATGACTACGAAACTTGGTTCGGTGACCATAGAATAAGTCTCACACGGTCGTGATCTTAAATCTTTCAAGTCATAGGATCTTAAGAGACAGGGCATCTAAGATTCAGATAGACTTGCACTAACGATGCATAAATCTAAGAGTTGGATATTGCTCTTTTCTATGCGCAACCGTATCAGATATGGGTGCATATTAGTCAACGCTTATTAGAGAACAAGGCACTGAAGACCCTCTGGAGAATCCACTAGATAGCCATTGTGGTAATTCGGTAGTGGTTAATTCTCCTACTTACGCTAGTGCATATTATTAGTTCACTAACTTGAGGGTCCATGGTAATCTTGTGTCCGGTCCTCATTCTTTGACTCTTCCTTGACCACTTAGCGGGTCTTTCAAGTAGAGGTTGGGTATGAGCTACTTGACATAGAGGTTTGTGAGATCCCCGATGGAATTCGACACCTCGCTTTTGTGAAGGGATAGTGCATATCCTATGTATTCTATAATGATTGATTCCAAGAAATCCTTGCGCAAGGTGGTGTGACAATTTGGAAAAATGAGTTTTTCAAAGATGAGGTCACATAAGGGAATCGAACATTGAGAATAGAAACATAGTATCGAGGATATTAGGGAGCCCACAAATATCTTGCCTTAGGCCTCTTTCGGGAGATAGGAGATGGAAGGAACGTATTTGTATGGTACGCGTAGAGCTATGATGGTTCTCCAGAATATTCATTTCGGCCAATTAGTTGCGATCCATGGGCTTGAGGTTGGACATCGACCATGGAGATTGGGTACTCTTCAATTAATAAGATTAATTGAAATGAGTTGATTAGTTTAAAAAGGAGTTTTAAACTAAAATGAATATAAGATATTCAAAAGTCACAAAGAGTTGTGAGCCCATGTCCAATGAATGGTAGAACCTATTGGGTCACACACAAAAGCCAAATAGCTTCCAAAATTGGCAAAGCAATTTTCTAAGTGTTAGAAAAATCACCCTTTGGTGACCGATTTTCAAGGTTCCAATCTAACGATCAATTTTGTTTGATTAATTTAAGTATTAAATTAATCAACTAATTTAAGAGTTAAATTAGACCAATAATTAAGGACTTAATTATTTGGTACCATATTGACCATCAATTGGACAAGTTGACTTAAATAGTTGAGTTGACTAATTTAAGCTTGTTTCATTTAAGAGTTAAATCAAAAGTTAATTAATTAAATTAAAGGGTTTAATTTAATTAATGAGAAGAATAATTTTTTGGAGGGAAAATTTAAATGGAGGGAAAATTTAAATGAAGTGTTCATTTAAATTAGCATCTTAATTAATTTGGAATTAGATTCCAAATGAAATTAAAATGCACATGAAATTCAAGTAAGACTTGAATTTGAATTTTGCCAACTTGGCATGCCACTTGGGCGGTCACCTTGAGGAAGGTGTGATGCCAACTAGCATCACACCTTCCATTGGCATCACACCTTCCATCCTCTATATATAGATATAGAGTGCATGCAGAATTCAAAATTCACATTGTTGAAAAGTGTGAGAATTAGATTCTTGCATTCCCTCCAAAATTCTCTCTCTCTCCATGCATTGCATCATGTGCTGAAGCTTTGCATTTCTTCTTTTTCCTAACCTGAAAATCTGCCTTCTCTAACTCATTTTCTCATCTAAATTCTAGTTTCTAGTGAAGGGAAATTGAAAGATTTTTTGGTCTGTGGATCATATCAATAGAGGCAAGGCACTTGACTTGCTCGGTTTTGGAGGTCCACCTGTAGCATCTTTCGGTTGGAAAATTTTTATGGAGCGATCCATAAGGATTTTTTGCTCCAAATTTTCACAGTAGCTTTCCTTGTGTGTATAGGCGTACCAGATTTAATTTCGTGATTTTTGGATCAGTATAGCTTGGGAAAACGTTGCCGTCTTTCCATTGTGCCAGTTTTAGACAATTTCTAGATTCGTGAGAGATAGTTGATCTTCTCCTTGTTTTTGAGCTACAAGAGATAATTCTTCATCCTAAACCAGATCTATAGCATGACTAGATCCTTGGTAGCTTGAGTATCTTAGTTATTTTCAAGCTTATGAAGTTTTGATTTATGGATCCTAATGCTACTCTTGCTTTCAAGTGGTATCGAAGCCATTTTCATGCTATGTTTTGGATTATTGGTTGATTGATTCATGTGATGAATTGATCAATATCACTAAATAATTGATCCAAGTGATGGATTGGAGTGTTTGGTTGATGATGCTTCTGGCTCTATTGCTCGATGAATGGAAAGCATGTGTTTATGTGATTTAAGTGTTAATTCATGTTTTAGTGTATTTCAATTCATAGTGATAAATGTTGAATGTTGATTTAGCATTTATTGATATTATATGGTGATATACCATGTTTATGTTTGATCAAAAGAGTTTTGGTCATTTTTGGATCCAATGTCATTGGTGTTTTGTTGGAGATTTTTGAAGAATGCGATTCTTACTTAAACTTGATTTTTGAAGCTTGATTGAGCACTTAAATTTTCAATTTTAAAATGTGTTTTAGATCTGGAAATTGGTCCATAATGTGTGATTTAATGTTTAGAAAGAGTTCTAAAATTTTTGGTGCACAAAAGTTGAACTAAAAATTGACTTGACTACCTTTTACCAAAATAGGGGCTGCCGGCCAGCCTTGGTGCAAGCTGGCAGGGCAGTGGCTGAGAGCCACTACCCAGCCGTGCGCTTGGCATGGCCAGCAGCGCCCGGCTATTGGTTGGGTAGGTTTTGAGCTTGATTTTTGGCTCCTTTAGTGGCTAGAAATGATGTTAAATCATGTGTTATGAATGCACAAGTGTTGTGCAAGTTCTCAATTTTATGTTTGACATTTTTTAAGCTCCTTAAATCTTGTTAAAGTTTATCTCCAAACATTGCATAGGTGTTATTCATGACCAATCACTACAACAAATTACACTTTTCGTAACGAATAATTTTGTTACCATAAAGCTGAAATTCGTTACCCAAAATATTGGTAACGAATTTTTCATTACTTAAGTTTAGTGCCCTAAAGCCTGTCGCAAAAGGTTTTAGTAAAGAAATTTATGGTTCGTTACGAATGATGGACTTATGGCGATGAAATTTATCGTTACCAAAATATGATATTAGTAACAAAAAAGTGTAGTAGTTACAATAGATTTTTATAGCGTAACGAAATATTTAGTTACTAAAACATTGACAATTTTGTTGCATTTTATTTTTTCGTTACCAATGCATAATATAATGATATTATTTATTTAATTAAGTATAGTTACTAATTGTTTATGTAACAAAATATTTGGTTACAAATAGTTAAATAAAATTTTAATTCAAAAATAAGCATTTCATTACTAATGGAATAAATAACTAAAAGTTTTGTTACTAAATGTGTGCGCATAGGCTCCTGTTTGGGTTGTTTCATATAGATGGGCCATTTGACATCAGGCCTACGCCTGCTGGGCCGCCAAACTCTGGGCTCGACCCGGGCCATCACCCACCAGCCCACGGCCCACTAGCAAGAGTGCCACAGGTCGACCCACCCGCAAGATGGCAGTGCTACCAGCGCCTCGGGCCCACCAGAGCTCAGGTCCAACACCCATACCGGCCCACCAGGCCCTACCCCCCCGACTGCCAGCACTGGCCCACCCGAGCATAGGACTAGGTCCCACGCCGGCCTACCCGCAAGGCCTAACTCACACACCGGCCCACCCTAGCACAGGCCCAGCACCCACGCTGGCCCACACGAGCAGAGGCCCAGCTCATACACCAGCCCACCACAGCGCAGGCCCAACGCCCACGCCGGCCCACCCGAGCTCGCATAGGCCCACCTGCAAGCCACTCGAGCACAGGCCCACCCAAACGGCAGCCCAGCGCCCACGTTGGCCCACCCAAGTGCGCTCTTGCCCACCCGCAAGCCCAGTAAAAATTCATTGAAAAACCTGCTGCCCGGCCCAGCACCCACGCCAAACCACCTAAGCAGAGGCCCAGCTCACACACCGGCCCACCCAAGCACAGGCCCAGCACTCACGCAGTCCCACCCGAGCGCGCGCAGGCCCACCCATAAGCCACCTGAGTGCAGGCCCAGCGCCTACGTTGGCCCACCTGAGCGTCGTAGGCCCACCTACAAGCCCAGCGAAAATTCATCAAAATCCCGCACCCATGCCCACCCTCAAGCAAGCACCTAACCATTTTGGCTGCTTGTCCAAAAGTTAATATTTGCATTTGCTCAATTACTTATTCATCTCTTCCATATAGAGCTCTCAAGCAATTTCACATGTTATCAAACAAACATTATTTTATTTTAAAAAACAAAATAATAATTGTCATTTGAATAAATAAAATAAGAGTATCAAATAGTGAATTAAAAGAAATAAATAAAAAGTTTGAGATAATTATATAATATAGCTGCATGAAGCAAAGAAATTTTATTACATATATGTACATATAAATTGTTATTGTTAGGTAAAGGCTTAATATTTTTGTAGAAGAGCATATAATATAAAATACTTTATTTTAGAAATTTATAAAAAAAATATTTATAAAAAATAATTGGCATTACATATATATAAATATTAAAAAATTGTGAACAAAACCTTTTAAAGTAAAAAACAAAGGGCAATCTAACAAGCAAAAGTAACAATATTATTAATTTCGATGATTTAGAAAAATTAACACGAAGTTATTCATTTAGGGAATGTTACACTAACCACCGCCATTTATTATGAATTCCGCAGCGGTTTCAAAAAACTACCACTAAATGGCTAATTCAGTGGCGGTTTGGATAAATCGTTGCTCAACCACCGTCAAATTAATATTTTGCGGCGGTTGAAACAAACCACCACAAAAATATATGCCGTGATTAACCTATTTTCTTGTAGTGTGTGTGTATATATACACTATATATGTATATAAGTTTGAATGAAAAATTATATTATATACATAGTTATAAATATTAAATATTATTTAATTCGGAATGAATAAATAGAAAAAATAGATAAAAATAAAAGTAATTTAAATTTTATTGATAAATTTATATATATGTATATTATATATATGTGAATAAGTATAAATGGAAAAAATAAGTATACATGTATGAAGAATTTGAAAGAAAAAAGATAAAAATAAAAAATTATTTGAAATTTTACAGATAAATATATATACATATATATATGTATAAAATGAGAATATATGAAATAATGAGAAATTTTGATTTTGATTATTTGAAAGGTTAACAACCTTTTTTGTTATTCACTATTTTTTTGTTATTTGCAAAATATAATATGAATATCCAATTATATTTATACAAAAAATTGAGAATGAATACAATAATTTGTTTTTTCTATATTTTATTTTACATTATAATTTCATCCTCATATTTTGTCGCTAATTCATATTTTAAAATCAATTTAAAGTTTATAATTATTTTATCAATTTACTATAGTTTTAACTTTATATGACTAATGCCAAACTCTTTTCTTCACTTAATTATTTGATAACTAAGTTATGAGTCATATTAAAAGGTTTCTATTAACTTATATACTAATATTGATTTTAACTTTATAATTATTTTATATATTTATTTTGATTTATTTTACTTTTTTTGTCTTAACTTAATTGATTTTTAATCAAAAATTAAAATTAAATAAGATTGTCTTTAAAAAATAATTGGCATTACATATATATATATATATTAAAAAATTATGGACAAAACCCTTTAAAGTTAAAAACAAAGAGCAATCTAATAAGTAAAAGAAATAATATTAGTAAGTGCAGCAGTTTAGAAAAACCAGCGCAAAGTATATGGCGCGATTAACCTATTTTCTTGTGGCGTATATATATACACTATATATGTAAATAAGTACGAACAAAAAATTATATCATATATGTTTATAAATATTAAATATTATTTAATTCTGAATGAATAAATAGAAAAATAGATAAAAATAAAAGTAATTTAAATTTTATTGATAAATTTATAAATATGTATATTATATTTATGTGAATAAGTATAAATAGAAAAAAAATAAGTATACATGTATGAATAATTAGAAAGAAAAAAGATAAAAATAAAAATTATTTAAAATTTTATAGATAAATTTATATATATGTGTGTGTGTGTGTGTGTGTGTGTGTGTGTGTGTGTGTGTGTGAGTGTATAAAATGAGAATATTTGAAATAATGAGAAACAATGATAAATTTATATATATGTATAAAATGAGAAATATATGAAATAATAGAAGAGAGAAATGAGAATAAAAAGAAAAGAAAAGAATGAAAAGAAAAGAAAAGAAAATATGATAATAAAAAGTTATTTAAATTGAATTGTATATATGTTAAATGATTAAGAGTAAATTGATCTTTCTATATTACAATTACATTAAATGGGCAATAAATGTGGAGGGGGAGGTGGTGTGTGTGGTTTTATAAAACATAAAGAAGCTGTTTTGTATTTATATATATATTTTTTCACATAATGGTTTGACACTTATTTCACAAGTCACATTAGGGTAAACTGCAACTAGCCCAATAAAATTATTACCATTTCAATGGAGCCCTTAGTTTTCTTTTTTTTGCTAATGTAGTGTTTGGTTATATTGAAAAAATTATATTTTTGGTCTCATTGGATGGGGGGTTTGCACTTTCGGTAATTAAGTTGACACTTATATGACCAAAACTCTAAATTTTTTAATATATTTGGAATAACACCTCAACTTCCATTAGTATTCAGGCAAAATTGTTAAATTAAAAAAAATTAATTACCCAACAGCTCAAAATTTTGACTTATTTATAATAATTTCACAAATTTTGAATTGCCCAATCAACCTTCATTAAATTTTTTAAAAAATGGCCATGGAAAAATGGCCAGCAGCCAGTGGCCAGGCCTGGGGTGGGGTTGGCGGTGTAACGACCCTGAAATTTTATATATTTGTTAAATTATTATTATTTATTTTATCAGTTAATTTTAGTTATTCGATTAGAATTTTTAATTATTTAATCGTGATAAAATTTATATAAGATTCAATTGATGTTTTAAAGATTTTTGGGATCGAAAATGTATTTCATTTATTTTGAGGACTCAATTGAGAGATCCTAAAAATCTAGGGACTTAATTGAAAAGTATATATATATATATATGAAAATGAAAGCATGGATGAAGTCAACCGAACCCATACCTCCACCATGCATCATGTCAAGTCAAAATTAAATTCTTCACCACCTTTTCTTTTCTTCTTCTTTCCTTCTTTCCTTTCATTTTTTTCTTTCTTCTCACAGCTCTCATTTTCTTCTTCCAACCGAGCCAATCCAGCCTCCACCAACCACCAATTCCTTCAGCAACCACCACCTTACTCATCATCTTCCTCCGGCCACAGAACGCCTGCCATGCAAGGTGGTTGAATGGCGAACGGAGGAGCACCACGGAGGACCCGTTTCTCCGGCCATTGCCGGTCACCATCTTCCAATGACAAAAATCGGCGACTGAGGGCTCAGTTGCGTAGCTAGTGATGAGGAGAAGGAGGTTCTGTGATTTCATGCTAATTTTTGGCCATGGCGGCGACGAACAGACCGCAGCAAAACACAGCGGAGCAAGGGGTTTTTGAGGCTGTTTTGGCGATTTCTGGCAAAACGGGGAGGAATAACTAAAAACTAATGGGAGATTATTGTTCAGGAGGGTGTAAGGAAGAAAATGGTATAAAGTGACCTTAAACAGGCGGCGGCAGCGGCGGGCGGCGGCGACTAGACAATTTTGTCTGCTCGTTCCAACGGTCGTGACGGTATAGTCCATTTTCGAATCCGGGCCTTAGTTAGTGAGTTATGAATTTTGCTAGGTTTTGATAATTATATTTTTATGTATTATATATATTCATGCAATATATATATATATATTCATGCAAGGTATATGTATGAGTTAGGATGATAAATGATTTAATTATGGATTTTAGGTTGTGTTATTATATTATTATGTATTATATATATGTATAGGAATTTAAGATTTTAAATCTTAAATTGTTAATAGTTGATAAGATTAAGTTAGTTTGATTGATTTATATAAATTTGGACTTAAATAAGATTTGTTTGGTAATTTTGGAAAATATTAAGCTTCGATAATGAATAAGGTTAGTAGAATCGACCGAACTTTAATTATGAATTATTTTGTGAATTAGGTGACGGAGATTTGGCCGGTGACGAGCAGTAGCTGTATATCTGACTGACTGGGTATATTACACCAAGGTGAGGATCTATCCCTCTTGGTACTTGTTATACCTATGAGGTTTTGCCAATTTGGCACCCTATTGAGCTATCTGTTATTGAAATTAACCTCTGTGTGGGTTTGATGTTTCTGTACGGTACTCAGAACCGTGTTTGGTTTCTGTTTATTAGTTGATTCTATTCTGAATACCCCTGTGAGGATCTATCCCTCTTGGTACTTGTTATACTTATGAGGTTCTGCCAATTTGGCACCCTATTGAGCTATATGTTATTGAAATTAACCCCTGTGTGGGTTTACTGTTTCTGTACTGTACTCAGAACCGTGTTTGGTTTCTGTTTGTTATTTGATTATGTTCTGAATACCCCTGTGAGGGTTATATTTGTTCTGTATCTGTTTCTGTCTATTCTGGCACCCATAATTTTTTATCTGTTGCCTTGTCGGCATTTCTGCTATTTGATCTGTATTTTGGCCATGCTGGCATATTTGTATCTATTACTGTTATCTGTTGCCTGATCGGCATTGTTTCTGTCTGAAAACGGCAATGTGCTAGGGACTTTCCCCTGGGCATCTGTATAAGCAGTTAATTCTGTTATTTGTACGGTGATTATGAGGCCAAGGGCTGATCCGGGCGATTTGTTTGGTTATGTGAGGCATGCAAGGGACTTTCCCCTTGGTGTCAACAATACGCTAGGGACTTTCCCCTGGGTGTCGGCGGTACGCTAGGGACTTCCCCTGGGTATCGATGGTGTGCTAGGGACTTTCCCCTAGGCATCGGCGGTGCGCTATACAGATTGTATGGGCATTTGCCATATACCAAGCTGTTACGCTTAGGTGATATGTTTGTCTGGTATAAGGTGTATCGGCAATGCACGTCTTAGACTATCCTTTGAGTGAATATGCTTTGGATTGAATCTGTCTAAGTGTTTCTGTTTGTCTGACATCTGATCTTGGATAAATAAGACAGGAGAGTTTCCTGTTTGCTTATCGGTACTATCTGTTTCTGTATTTGTTTGATCTGTTCGATTATATTATGATTTGTCGAGTCGAATCATCCTCAATAAATCCCTTCTGTATTCCTCACTAAGTCTTTGGACTTACCTCCCTGTATTTTATGATATCAAACAAGGAAGAGATGGTTCGAGATTGAGATGGGAAGAAATGTATTTGGTTTCCTTTTGAAGATTGTACAGAATATATGTTATGATGTATTGTATTCAGAATGAAACCTTAGAAATGTTGTGATATGTATGATTGTAATTATAAGGCTTTAATGTGTTATGCAGTAAGATATTAATATTATGAAGTTTAGTAGGTGTTTATTTTGAAAATTTTGGTTTAGAACTAATTGATGAGATTGAATGTCATTTTAGAATATGTGTGAAATAAACTTATGGGCATTTTGTTAGGTTGCGACTCTGATATTTAAGATTGAATCTGTGTGGTGTCTTGACAGAGGTGTCATTCTGAGGAGGGGTGCTGGTTGGAAAAGGCAGGGGTGGGTGGGGGTGGGGGTGGGGATGTGGAAGAAGGAAGGAAAAATATATATATATATGTGTGTGTATATATATTATATTTTACTTATTTATTTATTGTTAATTAATAAAATTTAATTAAATTAACTTAAATTAAAAATTTTTAGTTATGTTATTTATTTAAAATCGTATAAATAATTTTAAATAAATAAAATTTGAATTGCCCAATCAACCTTCATTAAATTTTTTATAAAAAGTAATAAATTTTTTTAAAAATATATAACAAAATCCTCATAAAAAAAATTTATATCTCAATATAAATATCATATAAATATATATAAAATAAATATCATATAAATATATACATAAATATATATATATATGTAATACCCACTCCCCTCTCCCCCAACCCCTCACCGCCGGCCATGGAAAAATGGCCAGCAGCCAGTGGCCAGATCATGGCCAGGCCTGGGGTGGGGGGTGCTGGTTGGAAAAGGCAGGGGTGGGTGGGGGTGGGGATGTGGAAGAAGGAAGGAAAAAATATATATATATGTATATATATATTTACTTATTTATTTGTTGTTAATTAATAAATTTTAATTAAATTAACTTAAATTAAAATTTTTTAGTTATGTTATTTATTTAAAATCATTACATTATTTTGTTCAAAATAATTAAAAATATTTATTTATTTAAAATTATTAAAATTATATTTTTAGGATAAAATTTTAGATTTTATTTTTATTTAAATTATTTATTTTGATTAATAAATAAATTTAATTTTTGTATTTATATACACACACACATCAAGGTCTCATAGGATTCCAACTCTTTATCTCCCACATTTTGACTTATTTAATTTTTATTAATTAATAAATTTAATAAAATTAGTTTAAATTAAGGCTTGTTTGTTTATGAATTGGAGCATTTTGTCAAAATATTTTAGCAATATGATTTTTTGGAAGTGGGGTTGGAGAATGTGATGGTTGTTTGTTTCTATTTTGGGTGGTAGGTGAAAAATGAATTGAGAAAAAATTATTTATTTATTTGTGTTTTAGAAGGGAACAAGATATTATATCAATAATTTTTTTATTGGGTTGATAGGGTGAAATAGACATTTTAAAATTACTAGTGTTAGTATGATATTTTTAGATCTTAGTTTTATTTTTAAATTATTTATTTTAGTTAATAAATATCTTTTTATATTTAATAAATATATTTAACTTAATATAAATAAATTATTTTAGATATGATTATTTTTTAATATTATTGATATGTAATTTAAAAATAAAATCATATTTAATTAAGAGATGGATTTGATTTTTATTTTTATTTTATAATTAATAAATATGTTTAATTAAATTTGATTAAATTACTTTACATATGTTGATGATTTTAAATTTTTATTTTTTTTAATCCAACTTTAATTAAAAGATTATTTAATATTTAAAAAAATTATTAATAAAATTATTTAAATTTATTCTGAGTAATTTAAATAATATTAACGTTAAACCCCTATGTTAAAGTTACAAATAAGTCCAAGGGTAATTTTGTCTTAAAGATAATCAAAACATCTTTTGAAGAATATTTTTGAATTTTAATATAAATTTTCAACCGACGTCTACAAATTTGTTAAGGATGCTAACAGTTCTTCAAATATTTAATTAAATATATAGGGATAAAAAATAATTTTATTAAACTTATAACTATATTACTAAGTGTATATTATAATGTCGTGAGTATTTCAAAATAATTTCAAAATTTCCAACTATATTAAAGTTATACAAGTTGATCAATTTTAAAACAATTTGTGTAAATTAAGTATAAATGTTTTTCTATAAATGCATGTTCAAATTGTCCATATCAATATATTATTAGTACAGAATATTTTAATTTTTAAAATGAAATTAATTACCTGTAAAGACTAAAGTTTTTAGAATTTATAAACAATTTTTCTAAAATCTTTTTGTTCAAAAACAATGTCATAATAAATAATAACAAAAAATAGAATTAAATTTTTAACGTCCATAATAATACATCATAATTCATCTTATAATATAAGATAAAATAAATAATTTTTGTACATACTATTTATACACAAAATGGAGGGAGGAGCAAAAATTTGGAGGGAATAAAAAAATAATAAGGGAATTCATTTTTGGAGGGAAACTTATTTTTTGAAGGAAATATAATATGTAGACCAACTAATTCTTAAGAACAATTTGTTCAAGTCTATGAAAGTTAATAATCATTATATTTAATAATATACTTTAAGTTAATACTTTTTTTACACTATATTAAACCACGAAAGTTATCTTCATTTTAGCAATTTATAAAGTAAAACATACACACAATTAACATATAGATATCTATAAGTTATAAAAATCTTTAATTGGCCAATACTACGATTAATATACGAAATGTAAAATTAACAGGCCTAACTTCAAGGACCATTTTCTTTTCATTAAGTATTATGGTAAACTAGATTTCTTTATTTTCTTTTGTTAGTCAGGTATGTAACCTTTAACTATTTATTTTAAGGAGTTTTTAGAATTTTTCTAAATAAATATTGTTATAAATTATAATAAAAAATTAAATTGTTAAGCACCAAAATTTATAAGTCCAAACTATATGTTATTTAACTATTTTAAGTATAATAGAAAATCATTTAATAATTTAAAAAATTATATGTCAATTCATCATATAATCTAAGATAAAAGAAATTAATTTTGCTATAGATTATTTATACAAAAAAAAATGGAGGAGCTAAAATTTAGAGGAATCGAAAAAATGAAGAGAATTCATTATTGTTAGAGGGAATCAATTTTTTGGAAGAAATCAAGTTAAATTATTATGTCAAACTAATAATAAAAATAATTGTTAATATTTTTTATGGGCCAAATTTTGGAGGGAATACAAAGTTGGAGGGAAACAAAATTGCATTGCCATCCAAATTCATTAAATAAATGTATACATATGTATAAAATAAGAATATATGAAATAATGAGAAATGAGAAATAATGATAAATTTATATATGTATAAAATGAGAAATATATGATGAATCTTCTTTAAATTTTATTGAAATTTATATATATGTATATATATACTATATATGCATATAAGTATGAATAAAAAATTATATTATATATATGTTTTTATAAATATTAAATATTATTTAATTTGGAATGAATAAATAAAAAAATAGATAAAATAAAAGTAATTTAAATTTTATTGATAAATTTATATATATGTATATTATATATATGTGTGTGAATAAGTATAAATAGAAAAAATAAGTATACATGTATGAATAATTAGAAAGAAAAATGATAAAAATAAAAATTATTTAAAATTTTATAGATAAATTTATATATATATATGTATAAAATGAGAATATATGAAATAATGAGAAATGAGAAACAATGATAAATTTATACATATATGTATAAAATGAGAAATATATGAAATAATGGAAGAAGAGAGAAATGAGAATAAAAAGAAAAGAAAATAATGAAGAAAAAAGAAAAGAAATGAGAAATATATGAAGTGCTGGAGGGGAAGGGTAGGGATTCTTCTTCTTCTTCTTATATTTGAATTCTTTATTTATATTAATTGAATAATTGAATTATTTTAGAATATTTTTTATTTTAATTTTATTATGTAATCTACAAGTATATAGTTAGGATGATAGACTCAAAATTTTATTGTTTAAGTTTTATTTTGTTATATTTGAATTAATAAATAAAATATATTTATATTTAATAGAATTATTTTAGATGTATTTATCATTTTAATGTTATTATGTAATTTTGAATTATATAGATAATAGGATAGACTTAAATTTTTATTGTTTAATTTTTATTTCATTTTTAACTTAACAAATAAAGTCAACAAAATTTATTTAAATTATTAGATATTTTACTATTTTAACATTATTAAATATTTTAACTTAATATTATTAAAATTATATGGCCTAAAGTTATAAGTTAGATTTTTAAAAAAATTTAGATGATAAATTCGTATGAAATAAAATTGAATAAATTTGAATGATATTTGATATTTTAAATTCTAATGTTTAGAATATTTTTTATTTTAATATTATTATGTAATTTATAATTATATAGTTAGGATGATAGACTTAAAATTTTATTGTTTAAGTTTTTTTTGTCATATTTGAATTAATAAATAAAATATATTTATATTTAATAGAATTATTTTAGATGTATTGATCATTTTAATATTCTTATGTAATTTTGAATTATATAGATAATAGGATAGACTTAAATTTTTATTGTTTAATTTTTATTTCATTTTTAACTTAATAAATAAAGTCAACAAAATTTATTTAAATTTTTAGATATTTTACTATTTTAACATTATTAGATATTTTAACTTAATATTATTAAAATTATGTGGCCTAAAGGTATAAATTAGACTTTTAAAAAATTTTAGATGGTAAATTCGTAGGAAATAAAATTTTATAAATTTGAAGGATATTTGATATTTTAAATTCTAATGTGCGAGCTTTAAATTGTTTTAGGACTCAATTCATTTAATTTGATAATTTAGCAAGTGGGATACATGTGTATGTGTGTTTATATATGTGAATATATATATAAATATATATAAGTATATAAATATTTTTCAAGATTTATCTTCTTTCTTTTTATCTTTTTACTTTTTTCAATTTTTATGTACCTATTTTTAATTTTTTGTGCAAATATCCTTTTATTTTTTGTTCTAGTAAAATATATGGCAAGAAGGGGTTGCCACACCACATGCCACGTAGGAGAGAGGATGTGACATGGCGCCATGTGGATCGGGCCTACTACAAATGAATTCAGGCTAGATTTATCCTCAGATTGCCAAAATTCAAAAGTTAGTGTACCAAAAACATAAAGTCAAAATTTGCCAGTAGGGTATAGTTACGGGACCAATTTTGCATTTTTTCTCTAAATGAAAACTCCCAATTCATTGAATAATTCACAAAAAAGTTATAAAGCCCAATATTTTAAAGAAATTGGCCCAACTAATGGATTATTCACTTCAAATTTCTTCAAGCTCAATCTTTAAAATAAAACCCAGTTTAATAATAATTCACAAAAAAATTGGTCTTTACATTATTGTGAAGTCCATTTCTTGAACAAAAGCCCAACCCATAAGTATTAGTAAAAAATTAATTTAATATTCATTTATAATTAGTAACGAAAATTATTGTTACCATATGTATACAATTGATATTTGGAGGGAAGTTAATTAAAGTTTAGTAACTAAAAACTTTGTTACAATATATTTTATTTGTAACAAATATTTTGTTGTTACAAAAGGTACCAAATTTTCTTACAAATATATCTTCTTATATGACGGAAAATGCTATATGTAACAAAATAACATTTTCTGTAACGAATAATTGTTTAGTTACGAACATAAAAAATTTAAGGTAACAAATTTGAGTTAAATGTAACAAGACTTTTACTTTGTTACTAAAGAAAATGTTATTTGTAACAAAAAATCAATTTTGTTACAATAAATCTAACATATATAACGAATTTTATCTTTGTTACCAAAATTTTTGTTACGTGAAGTGAAAGTTGTAGTAGTGAATTATTTGTTAATTTTATTAGCATTTAATTGATGGAATTAATTGTTAATTCTAGATTTGTTTATTATTCATTTAATTGTTAAATAGATGATGAATGAATGGGGATGATCATGAGCCTTTAATATTGATTTTATTTATTTCAAGTTGTTAAAATGGGTTGTATTAAATTGGGGCTTGCATGCCTCTTCATTTCTACCTTGTAAATTTTATGAGAGTAGAATCACTAAGAGTGAAGATTTCTTTCTCATGTAAAAGTTACATGGAGCAAAGGAGACCTTGGAGGCATGTAGACTTTTGAAGACCCATGAATGTATGGGATACACTCATGTAATAGCTAGATTTAATAAACCCACCTAAAATCAACTAGGTGGTACACCTATGGCTCTAAGTGCACCACTTGGTTAGGCTCATAGTCATCCCACCCTAGGAGTATGCTAGGCATATTTACTTATTTATGCTTTCCATATCCTATTGATGTATGAGATGCATGGTTAGGATATAGAAAACCTAAATAAGAAGATAACATGATGAGATCTTTGCAAGCGAAAACCCTCAACTTAGAATGTCTAAGTGCTTGCTTTTCAAATATTAAGTCAAAATGGATACAAATTAAAAGAGTTTTTATTAATTCAAGCCTTCTACCAATAGTATATGGCATGACAATGCTACCACCTTTGTGTGATATACATCCGGTCACGGGGGTCATACTTAGGTGGAAAGTTATGACCATACACTTTACATAAGATGCACCTTTGATTTGGGAATGCCCACACATTATACACTCGGTCATGGGGGATGTTGTAGTGCCTGTCTTGAATCAAAGTTTGATTAGTAGGGTTGACTTAACACCGAGTAATCTAGAGGTCATCCATCAGGGGATCTACATGAAATAGTGAGGCAAAATATATCAAGAATTGCATGAGATGCAATTAACAAAAGTTGCTTACCTTTGGATTGCTCATGGATATACATCCGGTCATGGGGGTCCACTTGCAAGTCTTTAGGATCTTGATTCTTACTAGGAAATATGATTTTCTAAATTCTTCTTGGTGGTGAAGGATTTGATAAAATAGTGGGAGAAAAACATGCTTGAAAGATCATGAACATGTTTTTAATATCAAATTCAATCACATGCTTATTCTCTTTTTCACCTTTGAGGATTTGTGAAATCTCAAGAATGTCTTAAAATTCCACTCAACATTATTTTGGAAACCAATAAACCAACCAGTCCAAACTTCCACGATTGACTTAACCTCAAAAATCGTTCTAGATTCCTAGAAGCAGATCTATGTCCTATATCAAGGTGCTCCTAATCCCAAGGGGACTAATGTGGACAAGAGACATGTGAAAAGTTCACAAATCAGGTTTAGAAAAATTTCTATCCTATAGTCTCTTAGTCGCATCTACAAACTTTAAAAGTCTCCAAGACACATGAATAGTACCTTGGTTAGAGTTTACAAGAGTTGTAAAGCAAACAAAGTATGAGAAGTTTATGTTGTCAAAAGAGATTTCTCAAGCAATGATGGATGAGAAGTCATGTGTCATCGACTACGGTCCAAAGATGATTAAGCTTGGCAAGCTTTTTTCTACTTTGATATAGTGATGAACAATGATCTCCATGAGGATTTGATCCTCACATCCTTGCAGAGTTTTATTGATCAAAGTGTTGATCTAGAAGGAGACTACCATGACAAGGGCAAACCTTTGACACTTGTTTCCTCTTCCAAGTCCATGAGCCCTAGGAGTGCTAGAAAGGGAGGTAAAAGGAAGAAAAGTTCTTCCTCCAAGGGAAAACAACTATTAAATGCATTTGTAGGAATCTAGAAGATTATAGAGGATATAGTCGATATTATTTGTTTATACTTTGGCTAGATAGGCAATCAGAAGTCATTTGGCAAGGAATACCTTGCAATCCTTTGGAAGGGTATGTACTTTATTAAAGTACATTTAAGGATAAATTCTTCCTCATGGATATATGATATTGCATGTGTTTCTTATCTTTGTAAGATGTTACAAAGAATAAGAAAAAAGAATAAAACTAAGTAATGTGGATATGATACATCGCTTTGGCTAAGGAGCAAGAGTTATGACCAAAGCCGAACGTGTATAATAAGTTGGACATGGGGAACTCCATAATTATATTGAACCCTTGCTATTATGTGTCGTATATTGTTGAGAACATTATTTCAAATTCCCATTTTGGATAGTGAAGGATTTGATCCTTCTATATCAAATGGGAGACTGAAGGTATTAAAGAATGGGTTCTTTAATTGCTTATGGTACACTTAACAAAGGATTATACATATTAGATTCTCAACCATCATTAATGCGCTTTCAACAAGGTAAGAGAAAATTAGATATCCAAGAAAATGCCATGTATGACATGTAAGACTTGGGCATATCTCTAAAAATAAGATGAGCAAGTTAAAAGCTCTTAAAGCACTAAATGTTAGTGGCATTGAGGAACTTTCTACTTGTAAATCTTATTTAAAGGGAAAAATGACCAAGGTTCCTTTTGTAGGACAAACGGAACGCTCCACAAGTCTTTTGGATTTGATCCATATGAATGTTTGTGGACCACTGAGAGTTAGTGAGAGATAAGGTTATTCCTACTTCATCACCGTTGTCAATGGCTACAATTAGTTCGGACATGTGTTTCTTATAAATAACAAGTCGGAAGCGTTTGAACAGTTCAAAGAGTATAGATGTGAAGTGGAAAAGCAATTAGGGCTAAGTATTAAAGCTTTTCGATTGGATCGAGGAGGAGAATACTTGAGCACCGAATTCTTGAATTACCTAAGGGAGAAGGAGATTCTCTTACAATGGACTCCAACTGACACAACCCAAAATAATAGAGTAGTCAAGAGGAGAAAGTGTACCTTGTTAGACATGTTACGTTTCATGATGAGCTTCTTCGATGTGCCTATATCCTTTAGAGGATATGCCTTAAATACAACGGCGAAGTTACTAAGTGTAGTACCTTCAAAGGCGGTGTCCAAAACACCATATGAAATATGGCATGGCAAAGCACCATCATACCAATATATCTTGGTTTGAGGATCTCCTGCCTACGTGAGACGAACAGTGGGAGATAAGTTGGATAGTAAACCCACCTTGTGCAAGTTTGTGGGATACTCAAGAGAGTCTATGTGTTATTACTTCTATGATCCCTCAGAGCAAAAGGTGTTTGTTTCGAGGAATGCCACCTTTTTGGAAAATGAATTTCTATTAGATAGAAAAAGGTGTTCTTGTTGAACTTAGTGAAGTTCAAGATGATCATTAAATCCCGCAAGCGGTAGAAATAAATATATATCAAAGAACCTTGCACACAACCTCTAAGAAGGTCGGACCGAGTCAAGAAGCAACCCGAAAAGTTTGGATTCCTTTATGAAACAGACCAATCGAATAGTGATTCGAAAACCTATGAGGAAGCTATGTTGGACATAGGCTCGGGACGTTGGCTTGAAGCCATGAGATCCAAAATAGACTCCATGTACTCAAACAAAGTATGGACATGGTTCCTGTTGGTTACAAGTGGATCTATAAGTGAAATCTTGGAGTAGATAGAGAAGTGGTGACTTTTAAGGCGCGACTAGTAGCAAAAGGTTACACTCTAAGACCCGGTATCGATTTTGAGAAAACCTTTTCATCGGTCGCGATGTCTAAGTCCATTCGGATTTTACTTGCCATAGCCACATATTATGACTATGAGATATGACAAATGGATGTGAAAACCGCTTTACCCAATGGTGACATTGAAGAAGAAATTTATATGGAGCAACCACAAGGTTTTACATCCAAGGGGAGTGAGCAAAAGGTTTGCAAACTCCAGAGATCCATTTGTGGACTCAAACAAGCATCCTAAAGTTGGAACATTCATTTTGACAAAACAGTCAAATCGTTTAGCTTTGTCAAAAATGTGTATTGACTATATGTGTGCAAGAAGGCTAGTGGGAGTAGCGTATAGTTTATTGTGCTTTATGTTAATGATGTCTTTCTCATTGGGAATGAGGTAGGAATGTTATAGTGTACTAAAGCACGGTTATCTACATAATTCTCCATGAAGAATTTGGAAAAAGCATCATGCTTATTAAGAATACGTATCTAGAGAGATAGATCTAAGAGGATTCTGGGGCTATCCCAAACCTCGTACATTGACAAGATACTAAAGAAGTTTAGTATGGAAGAATCCAACAAAGGATTTTTTCCCATGGGACATGGCATTCATCTCTCCAAGTCTATGGCCCTCAAGACTAACAACGAGAGACAAAGTATGCCCCCATACCTTATGCCTCCACCATTAGGAGCATAATGTATGTAGTTCAATGTATAAGACTAGATGTGGCACACTCACTAAGTGTTGCAAGTAATTTCTAATCCAATCCTAGTGACAGTTACTAGATAGCCATTAAAGAAATCTTTAAGTACTTGAGAAGGACTAAGGACTTGTTTTTGGTATACGGAAATGGAGAATTGAAACTAGAGGGGTTTTCAGATTTAAGTTTCCAATCCGATGTAGATAACCTCAAATCTACTTCTGGATTTACATTTTGCCTTAATAGCGGCACGGTGAGTTGGAAGAATTCCAAACAAGACACCACGGTCGATTCCACCACTGAAGTAGAATATATTGTGGCTTCGAAAGTTGCAAAAATGGGTGTTTGGATAAAAATTTCATCAAAGAGTTGGATGTAGTGCCTAGCGTGTATGAGCCCACAATTATCTTTGGAAGATAATTTCGGGCTTCAACCAAGATCTCATCAGTGATCCAAACATGGTAAATGCATTATCATTAGATATATGATATCAATTGATAGAGGCGACAACTGAGTAGACAAAGTTGCCTTAGAAGAGGATTTAGTATATCCACTAACTAAACCCCTAGTGCAAAAGGTCTTTGAAGAAAATATTGAGAAGATGGGTCTCAAGGCCATGGGGTATTGGCTTTAAGGCAAGTGGGAGATTGTTGGAATAGTACTGGGCAATCCGAATTTGATTGGCCTTGTAAAAGCTATTTCCTTGTAAAACAATCTTGATTGAATGATATTCTTTATATGGCCACCTTCACCTTATGCTTCATATTATTTCACTTGCATTTGGATGAAGCCCTTAGATCACACATGACTATGAGACTTGGTTTAGTGATCATCGAATAAGTCTCATACAGTCGTGATCTTAAATCTTCCAAGTCATAGGATCTTAAGAGACGGGGCATCTAAGATCCAGATAGACTTGCAGTAATGAGGCATAAATCCAAGAGTTGGATATTGCTCCATTCCATGAGCAACCATATGAGATATGGGTGCAGATTAGTAGGTGTTTGTTAGAGAACAAAGCACTGAAGACCCTTCGGAGAATCCACTAGATAGCTGTAGTGGCAAGTCGGTAGTAGTTAATTTTTTTGCTTACGCTAGTGCACATTGTTAGTCCTCTGACCTGAGGGTCCATAGTAACCTTGTGTCTGGTCCTCATGCTTTGACTCTTCCTTGACCACTTAGCAGGTCTTTCGGGTTGAGGTTGGGTATGAGCTACTTGGCATGGACGTTTGTGAGATCCAAGATGGAATTCGACTCCTCGCTTTTGTGAAAAGATAGTGCATCTCCTATGTATTTTATAATGATCGATTCCAAGAAATCATTTCACAAAGTGGTGTGACAATTTGAAAAAGGAGTTTTTCAAAGATGAGGTCACACAAAGGAATCGAACATTGAGAATAGAAACATGGTATCGAGACTATTAGGGAGCCGACAAATATCTTGCCCTAGAGCCTCTTTCGGGAGATAGGAGACAGAAGGACCGTATTTGCATGGTACGCGTATAGCTACGATGGTTCTCCAGAATATTCATTTTGGCCAATTGGTTGGGCTCCATAGGCTGGAAGTTGGACATCGACCATGGAGATTGGGTATTCTGCAATTAATGAGATTAATTGAATTGAGTCGTTTAGTTTAAAATGAGTTTTAAACTAAAATGAATATAAGATATTCAAAAGTCACAAAGAGTTGTGAGCTCATGTCCAATAAATGGTAGAACCTATTGGGTCACACAAAAAAGCCAAATAGCTTCCAAACTTGGTAGAGCAATTTTCTAAGTGTTAGAAAAATCACCATTTGGTGATTGATTTTCAAGGTTCCAATCTAACGGTCAATTTTGGTTTGATTAATTTAAGTGTTAAATTAATAAATAATTTAAGAGTTAAATTAGACCAACAATTAAGGAGTTAATTATTTGGTACCATATTGACCATCAATTGGACAAGTTGACTTAAAGAGTTAAGTTGACTAATTTAAGCTTAAGAGTTAAGCTTGTTTGATCTAAGAGTTAAATCAAAGGTTAATTAATTAAATTAAAGGGTTTAATTTAATTAACCCTTTAATTTAATTAATGGGAAGAATACTTTTTGGAGGGAAAATTTAAATGAATTGTTCATTTAAATTAGCATCTTAATTAATTTGGAATTAGATTCCAAATGAAATTGAAATGCACATGAAATTTAAGTAAGACTTGAATTTTAATTTTGCCAACTTGGCATGCCACTTGGGCGGTCACCTTGAGAAAGTTGTGATGTCAACTAACACCACACCTTCCACATTCTATATATAGATATAGAGAGCATGCGAAATTCAAAATTCACATTGCTGAAAAGTGTGAGAATTAGATTCTTGCATTTCCTCTAAAATTCTCTCTCTCTACATGCATTGCATCATGTGTTGAAGCTTTGCCTTTCTTCTTCCTCCCAACCTGAAAATCGGCCTCCTCTACCTCATTTTCTCCTCTATAACTCCAGCTTCTGGTGAGGGGAAATTAGAAGATTATTTGGTGTGTGCATCATGTCAATAGAGGCAACGCACTTGACTTGCTCGGTTTTGGAGGTCCACCTGCAGCAGTTTCTGGTTGGCGAGTTTTTTTGGAGCGATCTAGAAGGCTTTTTGGATCCAATTTTTTCATAGAGTCTTACCTTGTGTGTGGAGGTGTTCCAGATTTAATTTCGTGATTTTTGGAGCAGTATAGCTAGGGAAAACATTGCCATCTTTCCGCTGTGCCAGTTCCAGACAGTTCCTGGATTCGTGAGAGATAGTTGATCTTCTCCTTGTTTTTGAGCTACAAAAGATAATTCTTCATCCTAATCTAGATTTATAGCATGACTAGATCCTTGGTAGCGCCAGTATCTTAGTTATTTTCAAGCTTATGAAGTTTTGATTTATGGATCCTAATGCTACTCTTGCTTTCAGTTGTTAATATCAATTATTGGGTGGGGTTAGTGAGAATGAAAGATGCACACAAAACAATGTCGATTGGCGTACATGTGGATATGAGTTTCATCTTATGATGATTGTGTGGTGATGATCACATGTTCTTTCAATAATTATATTGGAGCCTTTTAATATTATTTTTTCTTTTTGGCCTTTGTTAAAAAGAATGTTAATGAGTACATAATATGGAGACAGGTGTACGGTGAAGATCACATGTTCTTTTTTTCTTAATGAATTCCTTGAGCATTTGTATAAATAAATAAAATTAAATTTTTTAAAAATCTTGAAATAAATTATTGAGTTTTAATTAATTTTAATAAATTAATATTATGAAAAATTCATTTTGAAAAAATAAAATAAAATAAAATATTCACAAATAATAATGAATATGGGTTCTCAAGCGAAAATTGTAATAATACAAGTTAAATGTTTGAAATTTTGCGAGATTTCCTCTAATCTCAATTACCAGCCCTTGCTGGGGAAATCCATTTTTTTTTCTAACTTTCCACAAAAACTATTAATTACATAAATTATTTTAAATTTATTTTTTCAGATAAAAATTAGTGGAAAAATCTAAATAGAAGAATCTACTTTAGTTGCTGATGAAGATCCAACTAAGAACATAAAAGAGTTCAAAAAACAAAAAATTAATCTCAACCATAGAAGATTCTACTGTTAACACTTTAATTCAATAGCAGAGTCAGAGAGAATTTCCAACAACTCAAAACTATATTCATCATCATCTTCATTTTTCCGATCATCAGTCCTAAAGACCAATCAACATTCCCCCAATTCCAAAGCAGAAAAAAGTTCATCTCTAAACCCAACTACGTTGTACTCTCTATTTCACCACAAGCAAAAGACTAACAAAATATTGGGATTTTAGTAAATGGAGTTAAATAAAATACAAAAATAGAAAAATTAATAAAAATTTACCTGTAAAACTCAAATGTTTTTTAGATCCAACACCACAAACTCTAGATTTTCCCACTCTTCACAAACGGGCTATAACTGAGTTGAGCTCGAACTGAGCTCGACCTCGACTCATTAGCTCGTTTAAATTTGAGCTCGAGCTCAATTGCTTATTCAAGAATCTAAATTTTAGGCTAAAAATATAAATTAGGAAAGACAACCGTATGTATTTTGCTACTATAAATGTAGTTGCTCCAAAATGATAAATCCTTGCACTAATAGAATACTGCATAACTCTATAAAACTAGCATACCAATACACAACCATTCATTTAGCTTAGACATAATATCTCCATATTTTTGAAAAGACAAATAAAACATTCAAACATATGCCAATTACAAACTCAATAATCATCCCCTTCATCGTTTTACCCTCACCATCGCCATTCATTACTAAATATGTAAGCAAATAAGTCTTCACAATACAATATATATGTAACATAATAGTTCATTCTAATTCAAACTAAAATAAGTTCAATGCATCCATCAACTCTAAATGCTACAAAAACAACTCTCAATGGAAAAATCAGCTTGAAGAACATATTCTTGACTACGCTTTTTATCTTACACAAATGATGATTTCATATTTTTGTTGTCTACATTGAATGAGTTCTTAGCTATTTAGGTAGACCTTTTTGCTTGATGTCCACAATGTTCTGTTATACTGTTTACACAAATGATAAACTCACCATGAACTATGCGGGTGCAATTTAAAAATAAGAGTGGGAATATTTAAAAGGATATGAGAATGTGAGCCACTAAGGAAGACTGAAAAATATATCTTATGGTTGCTGCTGTATAAATTTTGTCTTCTTAGGTGGATACGTGTATCCAAGTTAAAATTTTTGCAACCAAAATGAAAAGAACAAAGGGGAAAGTAGGGGAAATACTTTTTAGTTCAATCATAGTTCAAGCAATGCCATTTAGATAGAGACAAAGGCAAAAAATTTCATGCCCACACACACAGATACACATAGTATAGTATTTACAAGATAAAAAAAAAAATTGAGAAGAATAAAGACAACACCAAGAATCCAAAACTTGAAGGAAAATTCTTACTGATATAACAGAATTATAGTAACTTCTCCAATGGGTAAACAATATCAACTTTATAGCAAAACACTTATTCAAACATCCACAATATCATATCTCATATGCCTCTATAATGAACACAACCAGCTCGGACCTCCCAGCAAAAATAAAAACTTTGGAATGCAAAGAAAAGAGGTACATACCTATATTCGAAGGGCCTTCTATCTCTTCTTCTCAAAAGTACTAAAATTTAATGTGGCTTAAAACTTTCAAGAATGCTGCCATACACAGAGAGAGAAGAGAGTTTAAAACCAAGTAACAATAAAAACACTCAAATATAATAAAACCTAACAAAAATTCTTCTTCATCAGTTTCAGACTCACCTCACCTCCTCAGATTAAAGTTCTTTGGAGTTCGGCCTTTGTGATTTTGCAACTTAATAGAAAAGGTAGAGATTCACCGATTTTCAAATTTTTTTTGGAAGTCACAGACTGCCAAAGTGATGGGTTGGTTTTTGTTGGAATTATAGTGGTAGTGACGGGTAAATTTTGGCTTGGACAATGGTGGGCTTGGTGGAGGGTAGTGGGTGCACGGCGGCGAGATAAGATTGAGTCGAGAGGGAAAAGGGGTTGAGAATTCGAATTAGGGTGAACGCTGAAAGGTAGGGAAACAAATAAAAGAAGTATTATTAAATGTTAATATTATATATATATATATCTAAGAACAACTTTTAAACATAATTTGTAATGGTTTGATGGTTCTCCAGCTCAATACTTTCAATAACGTCTGGTGTTCAATCCCCAATTCTATCAAAAGTTTTCAAATTTTATTAAAAAATTGTGATCGATTTTTGACCGCTACATAGTTGGTCATAATTTAGTGACTACGCCCAAGAAAATAGCACAATTTAGAGACTGAATTTGTGACCCCAAAAAATCTGGTCACACGATTAGTGACCCATTAGTAACCGCTATGTTAGCGGTCACTAATTTAGTCACTAATCGGTAACTTTTTCTGAAAAAGAAAATTAATATAATCGATCACAAATGGATCACAGAGTGATCACTAGTCAGTGACCGCTCTATTGGGTCACTAAAGCCCTATTTTTTTGGTAGTGGTAGCATTCTTAGTTTTGGTCAAATTTGTGTATTTGATGTTGCCATACGCATTTTTATTATGTGAATTTTGCCTGTGGTCGTCCTTAGGCTTTCATGCATGCCTGATTGCATTGGGTTTCTCTCTCTTTGCAGTGGCAGTGTTAAGGTTTGGGGACAAAAAAATTATTCATTTTTTGGTACATGGGCATTATGGAAAAATTTAATTAATGTGAGGATAATTTTGGAAATTGTATATATTATCCAATGGGATAGTCATGATAAGCAAACAATTAAAGTTGGATATCAAGTTATTTAAAATATGCAAACAAATATTAGATAGAATACACAAATCCCACTATTTATCCTAGTCATGTGTATCATGCCTAATCCAAACATACCAAGCAAATGAGCTCTCAATATCTTGAGTTTCTTGATATGTTTACATCTTTGTAAAGCAGTGTAGTTGTCATTTTCTTTTTAACTAAGTATTTGTAACATATATATTTCTCACCCTCAATTAGCAATTAGAAAGAGTATATAAAACTTGAAAATGAATTATTAAATAAGTCTTAGTTTTTGTTATTTAGACTCAATTTAGAAAAGTTAAATTTTATAGAACTCTTTATATCATTTCCTCCCTCTTCCCCCTCCCCTTTCTCTCTAATATTGAGGGAATCCAAAACCAAGAGTAGTTAGGAATTTTTTAGGGGTTTGATTTGTTAATTTAGAATTTAATTAATTAATATTTTAATAATAAAAATTGGAAGCAATTCTTAATTCACTTTGAATATTATTTATTAAGCATTACTTCCAACATATTTTTCTTCTTTTCTAGTGAAAAGTTTTTGATTTAAGATCTTAATCCTTGCCTTCAAATTTTCACAAGTTTCATTGTTTTTACTTCACTAATGAAAAAGTATAGTGAATTTCATTAACTTTTTGCTACAGTTTATGTAAAATTGTAGTAAATGTATAATATTATTCACCTCATATAAAAATTATAGTAAATAAGTACATTTTTTGCTACGATAAGATGAAGTGCAATATTTAATATAACTTTTACCACACGTTTGGAATTTTATACTTCAATAGTAAAATCATAGCAAATAATCCTTTTTTACTACATTATTTTTATTAAAGTAAAAAATATTGTAGCAAAAAGCATATTTTCTTGTAGTGATAATACGTACACTAACTCATTTCTATTAATATCATCACTTACACTCTCACATAGAAATTATTTGTTCATTCTCTTTCATTATGTGTTGTCATAGGCACATATATTTGTTATATAACGTATGACTGGAGAAATAGTACTCTGGGCAGTAGTAAGAAACCATCCAAAATTTGTTGTTGTCTTTGAAATTATTGCGGTTGGTTTTTTAACAATATCTTTGAACTTTGGAGATCTCTCTCTTTAGTATATTTCAAATCTACAACACTGAAAAAAGTATTTGAGCAAACCATTTTCATATAAAAAATGCAATAAAATTTTTTAGTCTCTTCATATATAAAATGACTAAAAAACTTACAAAATGTCCATTTTTTTTATGGTCCACGGCTATAGTCACATAATAATATTTTATTATATTGATTTTCTTTTCACCATAAATATATTACATTTATACATCCTCCAAACTTCAAATTCTTACCATGAATATTTTAGTTAGCAAGTTATAATGATCATTGAGTTAGGAACAAAAACAGAAAATTTAAATAAAACTCCGGCGTTACATTTTCGTCCAAAGCCCCAAGGACATGTGCGGTATGGTAAACATTGTATTTTAAGAGGGGAAATTTTGATAATTGTCAAAGTTAGTGGGAAAAATTGACAATATCACTATTTTGGAGGAAGTCTAGGTATTATGAATCCAAGAATTAAAAATTGTGAACCCTAGCCCTCCCACAATAGTATTTACCTCAATTCAGTCCTAGTTATTTTATTTGATTAGAAGAACACGTACCGTAGCACTAAGATTACATAACAAATAACATTATGAACTCCTAATTTAGCCAAAACGTTGGAGACACCTTTGCTCTCCTTGTGGATTTCCAACTTGATGAATTCAGCTGAGATCTTCCAACAATTAAAAAGTCGACTATGAAGATTCTTGTGCCTCAATTCTCCCGTCAAAAGGCCTTTAACAAGTAAGAGAAACTCGTTTGGCACCAGTGACAGAAAAGAGATTGGCTTGGTGGTGGTCAATGGTTGAAGACATCAGTTCCCCTTGACATTGCTTTCTTATTTTTCAGCAGCTAACAACGTGCTATGATTCAGTACCTATGACCTATGGGTGAAATTCATTTCCGGTACAACAATTATGAAAAACACAAGGAACACACAAATTGTAAAGCATAGAGAAATTGCACTTCCAGCAGATGAAACAATAGATCATTATAGCTACATGAAACTGCCACCTCAATCCCTAACTATTGTATCGCAGAAAAAACTTAAAAAGAAAAAAGGATAAAAGGAAAAGAAGCAAACCAAACAAGAAAAAGGCTAAAAAAAGAGCCTCCGAGTAGGAGTCTGAGAAGTAGAGGCCGTTGCGGTTGATGAATTGAGAGCGACTGCAGATTTGATGCCGTCTGGGGTCCCTGTGGCCTTACCAACTAGCTTTGTTCCCCTTGGGTCAGTAAGAAGAGTCTTTTGGAACGATTGAGTGAAACCAGTTGCAATAATGGTAACGTGGATCTCTCCATTGTATCGCTCATCCACAACTGCACCAAATATAATATTGGCAGAAGGATCTGCTAAACTTGTAACAACCTGAAAGACAATGGGGATATAGAGAATTATAAGAAAATTCCACATAAATTCCACTAACTTCGTCTCATTTTGGGGTTATGGTTCATTAATGTGTCACGAGGAACTATCATAGTATAATTTTCCGTGGACTTCCATTATTTCCGAAATTTATTTGAATTCAGGTGGTCTATGCAAACACCTAGGTTGTGTTTGAATGGAGGAATTTGGCTTTGGAGAAGCCATTTGAAGCTAAGGATTTCAAATTACTTCAGTATTAGGTGGATTTGAAATCCACTGATGAAAACAGCTCATAGTTGCCAAAGCATTTGAAATCGTAACTTGAAAATAAAACCAAAACGAACCCATTGGATTGACATCCTTAGCTCCCAAATCCTTTTAATTCAAATGCAACCTAAATTACATTTGGATACGAAATTACAGATAATTAAATCAACCTCCCATGTAGATAACACCATGAAACAATAATGGTTTCAACTCATGTGCCTAAATCTTTTTGAGAAAAAAGGTTCAAGATATCTTAAAAGTTAAATGACCAAGTTACCTAGTGTGTATTATAAATATTACTCAATCCTTTGCACGTATTAACAAAAGAAAAGGACAAATATATCTCTCTCTACAATGCCTATGGCTTCTTTCAACACTCACATCTCAGGAGGTCTATGTACTTCTCCAAACATGAGGGCTCTATCAGAAATTTGGCCAAACCACAAGGAAAGTGTTATCCAAGTATTCCTTATTACATTTGCTAGAAGGAAGAGATGTTTAGAAAGGTAGTCTCATCAATCTGGCATCAGCCCTCCTAATAGAAAAGAATAAAGAACTGCTAAATATGCTGAATGATGAGCCGTTGATTGTGAATGCATAAATAAATAACAGTGTGAGAACCCAAACAGGAATCTAAATAAAAAATATAAGTTATGCATACGTGAATCTTGGAACCCACAAACAAAAGAAGAAAAATATAAAGAGAGAAGGTAACTCAGTACCTGTGAGACCCTATTCACTTCTTGCAGTGTTATATCCTTCCCTCCAGTAATATTATATACAACTCCAGTAGCGGATTGAATAGAAGAGCCAATTAGTGGAGCCAAAGTTGCTTGTTCAGCTGCTTCTTCAGCACGGTTCTTGCTAGATGAAACACCTACTCCAAGCATAGCAGTACCAGAGTCCTTCATGACAGCCTTAACATCTGCAAAATCCACATTTACCAAACCAGGTATCTGCAAAAACAAGAGGAAAGCTTGAATTCTTGCATAATTGGTCCAAGATGTGAATAAGTCTCTATGACACATAACCTGGGGATGAAGGTCCTCACATGTGACTTCAAATTTTGAGAATATTTAATGCATCATAGAAGTTTGTAAGCCTCCAGAATAACTTCATTAGGGAATTCATAATATCAACACTGAACTATTTTATCATTTCACATTTAGTCGAGTGTGGGAAACGCAAGACAAACCAAATAGGTAAGACAATAGGCATGATCGATTGCTCTGGGAAGCTGAGGAAACTCGTTATAGAGCAAGACATTATATGTGAACACTACAAATTCATATCACTCACTGTGATTATATCTGATATTCCTTGGACACCTTGACGTAGCACATCATCTGCTAGAAGGAAAGCATCTTGAAGGGGAGTCTGTTCATCAGCGATGTCCAGGAGACGGTCATTTGGAATCACTATAAGTGTATCCACATTTTTCTGGAGCTTTTCGATTGCTTCAAGAGCCTGAAAGAGTATCGGGTGCAGAGTGCAACAACATTGAGACTTTGAGAGACAAAAGTTTGCAAGAAATCTGATACAAATTGCCAGACTGCGTCAAACCATGCATGAGTTCATAATAGAAAAGAATCCTTGATCCATAGAAAAAAAACACGAGTCACTTTACAGGAAACAATCCAACAACCCAACATCTGTTAATTGAAATTCTGGCACTATCTTTATGCCAAATGTAGCACCAGTAAGAATAGACACACTGTTGCTTGATTTACGCAGAATCAACATGTCTCTTCATGAGGCCAACATCCGCATATCGACAATCAAATTTGAACTTCCCCAAGTTTAATTCATGAGAGCAAGAAAACAAAAGAGAAAAAGAAAGCAATTGATCAAACATCATGCCGAAAACAAGCAAATATCAAGCAAACTCAACAAGTTTGTACTCCCTTAATGAAATGAATTTTGTCCAACACCTTTCCCCATCAAAAGTTATTATTAGTAAGACAACCAGAACAAGTATCTATATAAAGTGAATTGTGTCCAACGTCTGTTCTTTCAAAAGTTATAAAAGTTATATATTGTAGCATGATTGAGTAAGCAAAGAATTCTTGGGCCTACCGATACTGCATTAACCATGTCCATTAATAATGATGTGTAAACAAGATAGTTCCCAGTCCAATTTACTAGGAAGTTTGTAGTCCAAGAATTACGAGAAGAATAAAATATTGACACTTCTTGTTGCTCTATAAAACAAAAATAATACCTACCTGCACAGATCTTTTACGTCCTTCAAAGCTGAATGGGTAGGTAACAACACCAACAGTCAAATACCCTGCCTCCTTTGCTATTTGTGCAACAACAGGGGCAGCACCAGAACCCGTACCTCCACCCATCCCTGCTGTTATAAACACCATATCTGATCCTTTGAGAGCATTGGCAATTGCTTCCTTTGATTCCTCTGCAGCCTGTTCCCCCAAGAGTGGGTTGCCTCCAGTACCTGCACTCCAGCAAGGCAGCAAGTGCCATATCATGCATGGATTCAAAAATCTGAAGCAGTACTATCATCAAATAACTCACGAGTGGATAACTATACATCATATTATGCAAATCCATAATGATATTCCTTTTACATTTGTAGTATACTAGTCTAAAAACTATTACAAGTTCACGTTTCAGCTTATAAAAAATTTAATGCCAAACACAGAGAAATGCTAACCAAGTCCACGAGTCAAAAACTCTCCAATCTGAATGGGGTTCTCGGCAGCAGATTGCAACAGAGCCTGAGCATCTGTATTTATGGCGTAGAAGTCCACACCCTGTCATGCAATGTACAGAAAAAATTTGTCTCCGGATATTTAGATGATTAAATAATAAGTGTCTCAAATAAGAGTGTAATCACATGTCAGAAAAATGCGAAATGGAATATCTGAAGCTGATACTTTTTGAAGAGAACAACATCACAACCACTATAAATCATGAGAAAATGAATTTGGCACAGAACCATTAAATGAAAGTTATTCACATGTGCATAAAGACAGAACTTAAAATTTTTCTAAAGCACATTGAGCTTGAAGAACTAAACCAAAAGCATGCTGATCGCAAATCAGTCGAAAATTGCACTCTAACAGGAAGGAATGCCGTACAAATGATGAGCATGCTTCCCCTGTTGATTACCAAAATTGATACAAGTGTGAGCAATATCCAGACTCTATGAAGAAGTACAAGATAAGCCAAGCAGTTAACTGCAAACTGAGTTTCAGTTATCATAACATAATTTCAAGCCTAAGCAGATAAATAAGAAAACAATAAAATAAAATTGCAGTCACATTCTTTAATCTTATAAGCATTAACATTTGCCAGCACTAAACGATTCAACTTAAGCATTTTTTAAAACCAGAAATGCTCTTAAGGAGCAAAATCTTTATCATGGCACTAAGACTTGTTGATTTGAAGTACACTTAATTTACCCTGTCCCATTTGACTGTAAGCATTACTGTTACTGCTAAACTTGCATCAACTAAAATGCCCACCAAATTTAGTTTCTAATAATCGCACCTTGAATGGAAAAATGTCATTGAAAAAAGTAAACAAAAGAACACCCGCATTATAGAAAGGAAAAAGGGGAGGGGGTGGGTAAATGGACGCAACCTGCAAACCACTGCCAATCATGCGATTAACGGCATTGTTACCACCGCCACCGACGCCAACGACCTTAATCTTGGCGGAGTCCATAGGTATAAACGAGCAGTGAACCCCACTGCGGTGCCGTTTGGAATAATTGCAAAAACTTTTCCGGCGAGACCTAGAGAAGGAGATATTACAACGTGCATTTTTGGATAGCAACGGGGAAAACCCGACAGAAATGGAGGCCGTTGAAGAGTGAGATGAGGCAAGTTCGGACGCTGGGCTTAAGAATCTAAGCGTTGCCATTAACACTAGCTTGCTTATTGATATGAGAAAATGAGTGATTTGTATCCTTTTGTCTTTGCTGAGTTCGAGGACGGATTGGAAAAACAGGCAAAAAAATAAAGGTTTTTAGGGTTTTACATATATTGAAGATTTTGTTTTTATCTGATTTTCTTATGTGTACGTCGGGCCCCATACGGCCGTCCCAAGAAAAGATTTTTATGTTCATATATCACTGCATTCTGTGTTCTGGAGTGGTCAATGGTCATGTGGCCATGCACTCTCATTTTTCTTTCTTTTGCTTTTCAATTATTTCGTTTTCTCTCTTTTTACCATTAATATTACTATTGTATTTTAGATTTTGGGAAAAGAAAAAATAAACTAGGAATTTCTTATGGTAAACTAGCAACTTTTGTGCACAACGTGCTTGTATTAAAATTTTTATAATATAAAATAAATAGAAATTTTTTATTTTTTGTACAGTACTATTATTTTAATAATTTCAATATTTTATTAAATTTTTATATAAATAAAAAATAGTAAAATAATAATAGTAGAGTATAAAGTGTGTGAATCGTAAACAATAGGTATTGACATAAGTTGTAGTTATTCGATGTAATCAAAATTGTCTCTTAAAGGAAAAAAAAAAATCAATTAATCAATCAAACTAAAATTGAATTAATTAAATTATTTTATTCAAATGATTTTTGATTTGGTTAATAGGGTTAATCTTTTATAGGTTTTTTATTTTTGGTTCGATTCAATTATTTCTTACAAAAAATCAGCTTAAAATCGATTTGCATGAAATTCTATGAAATGATGTTGTTTTATATTAGGATTTATAATAACAAAGATACAAAATACATCCTCGCAATAGACACTCCATAGACTCATTTTCTCACAAATCAGTGTCACAAAACAACGAACCATTGCCTCTCACTTCATTGGCTATCACTTGTCACTGGCTTTCACCCATGAGCAATCGAGATTGCAATAATATCTTTGCCAACGTTCCATGAGTATGCCCTTCTCAATTCTCGTTGCACCTCTTTCTCATCATTATAGACATACTATTAATACTAGTTATTTATTGATTTTTATTTGTCTATTTTTTATTTATTGTACTTTCTTTCAAATTTCATTTTTCAATTTGATTATTTATGATTAGTGCTTTCCATAATATTGATTGATGCTTGCTGCTTATTAGTATCTATTTATTTATGTTGATTTATGAATTGCTTGTTGTTCTTTTAGATGTCTAATTTAGATTCTCAAAAATCCTATCAAGTACAAGAAGACAATCAATCAAGAAGAGCCGAATTGAAATTCAATGTTCACATCCTAAAGTGATGAGAGTACAAAATCAATAAAACCTTTAAAACAAAAGTCGATAATGTGGGAACATTTTGAGATGGTTTTTAATAAAAAAATGAGTTTCATCAAAATGCAAGTGAAAATATTGTGAAAAAAGAATATATTGTTGATACGAAAAGAAATAATACTATTGTACTTAACTATCATATGAAAGCATGAAAAAAGATGCCAAGTAATGATGATAAAAAATAAAAACTCATGTCTTCTCAACCGTCGGAAGATAGTGACAATAAGGGCCGGGGTGAGCAAATCGCGCATTAATGAAAAACTAATTAATTGACCAGAATGAAATTGAATTAATCAAACCATTTTGTCTAACGAATATCCTTCATAAACTTTCTAGTTTTAGTTTGGTTTGGTATTTTTTGCAAAAAATTGGTTAAAAACAAATTTGACCAAAATCAGTTGAATTAGTGTCGTTTTATGTTAACAAAAATGCCCAAGACATCCTCATAATAGATACTCCATAGATTCACTCTCTATCACTCCTTCGCATAAGTTAGTGTGGAAGCACAACGAACCATTACCTTTCTTTTCAGTGCCTCTCACTTATCGTCAATTGAGATTGTAATTATGTTGGTTCTCACTCATCTCCTTGTTGGCTCTCCATAATTATGCCTCTCTCATTGCACATATCTCTTATTGTTTCGATAAGCTACTAATACTAATTACTTATTAGCTTTTTCTTGTTGGACGTCTATGTACCAATTGCTCTTTCTTGCAAATTTAAGTTTTTAATCCTCAATTTGGTAATTTATGACTAGCGTTTTCTATAATTTTGATTGATGCTTGCTTGTGTTGATATTTGTTTGTTTTTGTTAATATGTAGATTGCTTGGTGCTCTTTCAAATATCTAATTCAAATTCTCAAGAATTCTATAAAGCAACACAAGATACCCAAGAAAAAGCAAATTCAAATTTAATATCCACACCTGAAAGTGATGAAAGTGGAAAATCAATAAAGCCCCAAAAACAAAGGTTGAGGTTGTTTTTAATAGAGAAATTGATTTCATCAAGGAGAACTGCAAATATTATTAAAAAGAATATATTGTTGATACTAAGAGGGATTATAATAGTGCATTTTAACTATCACTTGAAAGTATTGCATTTAACTATCACTTGAAAGCATATAAGAAAATGCTACGTAATGAAATGGAAAATAGAAACACTTTCTTTATAACCATCGCAAGATAGTGAAGATATAGACAAAGGTGAGCAAAATTATCCATTAACTGAGAAAAATCAATTAATCGATCAGAGTGAAACTAAATCAATCGAACAATTTTGTGCAATTGATTTTCGATTTGGTTAATGGTTAATCCTTTATAGATTTTGGTTTTCAAAACAATTTGATTATTTTTGCAGAAAAATGATTGAAAATCAAATTAAGATCCTTTGAAATAATATCATTTCTGCGTTTAGGATAACAAAAATACAAAATGCATCCTGATAACAGACACTACACGGACTCACTCTTTATCACTCATCCTCACAAGTCAATATCATAGCACAATGAACCATCAGTTCTCATTTATCACTAGCTCTCACACTACAAAAAATACAACATTTCCAATGGAAAATTTTGATCATAGAATCCATCGGAAACAAAAAAAATTGATGGGCTTACAACATATTTTCATCCATCGAAAAAATCCTTGCAACAGATCAATTTTCAATGGATTTTTTTATTGAATTTTTGAGGGATTATAGATGGATTTAGTTAATCTATATTCAGGTCATTTTTCAGTAAAATTCCAATGGATAATCTGTCGGATGGTTGTCGATGGATTTTTTGTTAGAAAGCTGACGGAGTTTGTCTTGTCTTCATCGACTCTTCATCATTACGTGTATCTTTCATCATCATTAGTAAGCTATCAATAAAAACTATTTATTTATTGTTTTCACAAAATGTTTGTCTCTCAATTCTAGTTTTATCGTGCTCTCTTGTAAATTTCAATTTTCAATCTTTAGCTTGACAACTTGTTACTATTGCTTTCTATAATTTTGGTTAATGCTGGCTGGTTATTGATATTCATTTGTTTATGATAATTTATGGATTTCTTGGTGTTCTTTCACATACCTAATTTAAATTCTTAAAAATCCCAACAAGTACCTCAAGTTACTCAAGAGGAAGTGAATTCAAATTCAATATCTATACTAGTAAACGATGAAAGTAAAAATCAACAAAGTTCTAAAAACATATTGAAAGTAGGGAACACTTTGAGGTTGTTTTCAATAAAAAATGGGTTTCATCAAAGGTAAGTGAAAATATTGTGAAAAAGAATGTGCTACTAATAGTAAGTGGAAGTGCACTTAACTATCACATGAAAGCATGTAAAAAGATGCCATGTATTGAAGGTAGAAAATAGAAACACTTGTTTGTTCAACCGTCGGGAGATAGTAAGAATACAAGCAGCAGTGAGCAAAATTACCATTAACTAAAAAAACCAATAAACCGACTAAATTGAAACTAAATTAACCGAACTATTTTATCCAATTGAATTTTTTTTGGTTAATGGTTAATTCTTTATAGGTTTTTGGTCTTTTAGGTTTAGCTGCGTTATTTTTTTTTAAAAATGGTGAAGATTCAAATTGATAGAAATCCTTAGGAATGATGCCATGTTATGTTAGGGTTTATAATAACAAAAATGTATAATACATTCTTATGATAAATACTCCATAGACTCACTCTCTATCACTTATCCTCACAAGTTAGTATCATAACATATCAAATGATTGCCTCTCACTTCGTAGTCTCTCATTTATTACAGGCTCTCACTTGTCTGCCATCGAGATTGCAATCATCCTTTCCTCAACTCTCCACCACTACGCCTCTCTTTCATCTTCATTGATAGGCTATCAATACTAATTATTTATTGGCTTTTTGGTGAATGTTTGTGTACTAATTCTGATTTTATTGTGCCTTTTTACAAATTTTAGTTTTCAACCTTTAGTTTGATAATTTTTTATTAGTGCTTTCCTTAATTTTGATCAATGCTTGCTCTTATTAGTATTTGTTTATTTTAATATATGGACTATTTGGTGTTTTTTAAGATGTTTGATTTTAATTTTTAACCATCAATTACCATAAGACGATATATTCTATTTTTTATCCCATGAGTTAAGCCCCTTTGGATTTTACATCCAATAAATAGGGGTGGAAATTGGCTAAGCTAGGTTAGGTTAGGCTTTCGTTTAAATAGGCCAGGCCTATTATACAAATGACAAGCCTTAGCCTGACCTATTATCTATGATAGACTTTCTTTTAGGCTTAAGCCTAGCCTTTTTAATAATTTTAAAACCTTAGCCTAGCTTGAAAGCCTACCTAAAAGCCTATTTTTCTTAAAGTTTCAATTAAATAAATCTAATTTTTAATATGTTCAAACTTGTAAGTTGCAACTATGCAATAATCGAAATTATAAATAACAAATGCATAATTACAAAAGCTCAAATCTAAGTATAAAATAATAACATATAAAAAAAATATTAAAAAACATAAAGGATTTTATAAAGAACTAATTAAAGATATAAAATACAATTCATTATAAATATAAGTTTCCATCTTGCGGAACAATCAATAACAAGCTTCCTTTCTTTCAGGCACTTTTGTTTAACAATATGACAAAAGGTCTTTAGCCTTGCATCACTGTGGTTAATATACTTGACACTTTTCACGAACATTGTGAGTGATGTCCTTAATCTTACTAAGTCCATCCCGCACCAATATATTTAATATGTGTGCGCAACTTCTAACATGAAAGAAAGCTCCATCAAGGACTAACCTAGTACCTAATGATAAGTTGTCCTTGAGATTCCTTATGCACGAGTCATTGTAAAAAGCACTATCAACAGAAATTGAGAACACTTTGTTTTCGATTCCCCATGCTTTCAAACACTTAAAGCTAGCATCTGCCACATCAATTCCATGCCTTAGAGCTGGTACCTTCACAAAACTCAAAACCCTCTTTTGAAGTTGCCATTTTGAATCAATGAAATGACTAGTAATAACCATGTATTCAGCAATCTGATGAACCATTTTCCACATATTAGTAGTTAAACTAATCTTACTAACATTTTTCAATTCTACCTTCAACTTATTCTTCTGTGCCTCATAGATTACTAAACAATCATTTCTCGCAGTTGTACGAGTAATTTTTTGAATATCTGAGTTCGCATATTGAAAGCCCCGCATCCAAACTTCATCCTCAACAATACTGAAAGGTTGCTCATGTACCATAATTACAAGAAAGCTCCATCAAGGACTAACCTGGTACTTAATGATAAGTTGTCCTTGAGATTCCCTATGCACGAGTCATTGTAAGAAGCATTGTCAACAGAAACTGAAGACACTTTGTCTTCGATTCCCCATGCTTTCAAACACTTAAAGATAGCATCTGCCACATCAATTCCACACCTTGGATCTAGTACTTTCACAAAAATCAAAACCCTCTTTTGAAGTTGCTATTTTGAATCAATGAAATGACTAGTAATAACCATGTATTTAGTAATATGATGAACCGATTTCCACATATCAATAGTTAAACTAATCTTACTAACATTTCTCAATTCTGTGTTCAATTTCTTCTTATGTGCCTCATAGATTGCTAAACAATCATTTCTCGTAGTTTTATGAGTAATTTTTTGAAACTCCAAGTTCGTATACTGAAAGCCCCACATCCAAACTTCATCCTCAACAATACTGAAAGGTTGCTCGTGCACCATAATTGTAATAGCAATAATTTCTCTCATCTTCTCGTTACAATACCTAGCTGTAGGAGTTATAAAAAAGTTAATAGCTGACTTAGAAGGCTGAAAAGAAATTCTAGCTTGAGTTTTTTCTGCTGCCTTATGCATTCTTCCTTGCAAGCAATACTCTGTATGTCTCCTTAAATGGCTAGTGCTCGCTCCCTTTCCACTAGTAGATAATTTACTTTTACAAAATCTGCATACAACTTTCTTTGCACCACCAATATCCTCAATCTCGTCAAAATCATTCCAAATAGACGATGTCTTTTGCCTCTTTCTCTTAATGACGCAATCACTATTGGGCACATTTTCTTCAAGTTGGCTTGCATTTGTTTGAACATATTCATTGCTTTAAGTGGCCTCACTCGGAGAAATAAAATTAGTTGACATTACTTCATAACTTTCTATCGGAGAAGACATGATGATCCTATAACATGTTGAGAACAAAATTGTTAGTAAAATATACCAATAAGAAAATGATGCCGCATAATATTAAAACTTAAATCTTAAAGTAAACATATATGTAATTACCCAAAAAATAATTAAATAAATCTGCAAACATAAAACACTAAAATTGAGATCCGGTTGGCCTTAATGTGAATGTACAAGCATGTCTATCTATTACCAATACCTTCTTCACATATTTAGAGAGAGAGAGAACATGTGAAGTGCCACAATTACAAACAATACCACATCATGACAAGTTTGAAGTCAACCCCTTTCAACACACTACAATAATCTTATCTTTCTTCTTCACTTTCATATTCTTTGTATTATATTACTTTCTTCTCATATTTAACATAAACACTGAACGTGATAGGCTGCAATGGCAAATTTCAAGTTTAAGTCAATTAATCATAGACATGGTTTTTGAGTAATTTAGTTTAGAATGAAAATTAGGGTAAACTATTTATTTGTTGTAAAGAAGGTAAATAAAAGAATAGAAATATCTAAAAAGTAGTAAAATTAAGTAATCTTATATTACCTTATTAACACATAATATAAATATAATTATTTTATATTGAGGTATTGTGTGTGTGTGTATAATATTATTTATGATTTTGAGATTTGGATTAGACAAATTTGAGCAATCATGAAAGAATCGTGGTAGTGGTGGGCAGTGAGACACAAATATTTTCTTAGTTTTTAGTTTTATAATTTTTTTAAATAAGGTTGAATGATTCCTTGAATGCATTACTAAGATGAACACTTAAAAAAACAATGTAAATAAATAATAATAATAATAATAATAATAATAATAATAATAAAAATAATAATAATAATAATAATAATAATAATAATAATAATAATAATATTATCTATTTTTTATATAAATAACAATTTTTAAAAGTTTAGTAGAGTCAAAAGTTTCATAGAAGTCTTCACTATTAAAAATTAGTAATAAGATAATTATGTTTTATAACTATTGTCAATTAATGAGAAATTTATAATAACAATAATATTTAGTAACAAAAAATTGACAAATGATTTGAAACAATATTTATGTTGTTACTTGTTACCATATTAGTCAATGTATGTATGTGATAGCAATGATAACTTAGATATAATTAATTTATTCTAAGTATTAAACTTATATTATAATTGTTATTATAAAATAAAATTATTGTTACTTAACATATTTTGTTATTGAAAAATTTGACTTAACTATTTAATATTATATTATTAATATTATTTTTTTTATACGAAGATGGATAAATAGGCCGGCCTATTAGGCTTTGCGAGCTTTTAAAAGAGCCTAAACCTAACATATTTAATTAAAAGGCTACTTTTTAAGCCTTGACCTGGCCTGACTTTTTTATTAAATAGGCTAGGCTTAGGTAGGCCATAAATAGGCTAGGCTGTAGGCCCTTGACGAATAGCCTAGCCTATTCCCATCCCTACAAATAAGTACCTTTTTTTTCCCTTCTAATTTGAGGATGGAGAGGGCTTTCGTCCAAAAGTTAATGGAAGGACTCACGTGCCATTCACATGGTCGTTAAATTGTTATTTTTTTTGTCCCATAAGTTAGACCTGTTTGGATTTCTGTCCCAAAAAAGTGAAGAATGATCATCCAAGAAATCGCCAACAAATACACCAACAGAGTTTGCCTTTTTTGAAGTTTTAACAACCTTTCTCCATTGCATTCAACATCGTATGCAACCCAAGTATCACTTGTCGTGCTCGTTCGCACATTGGAGGGTCTTCCCAAGCAAAGAAACCATGCCATTATTCATGGAAAGACAACTATGGAACCTCATATCTGAATTTTCACTTGTCCATGAGGTTTTGAATGAGTTGATGTGCCGAAGAAACAAATGACACCTTCATTTGCAGTCATTTTTTTTCTTTTCTTCAAAAATTTGCTGGAGCTTATCTTAGGACCAAAATCTAAAACAAGCCTAACTTATAGGACCAAAAAGCCCAAATTAAATGAGTGGCATGTGAGCCGCTTCGTTAACTTCTGGCTGGAAACCCTCTGTAGTCCTCAAATTAAAAATTAAAGGCAATTATTGGATGTAGTGCGTGAAAATAATAACAAATGGGATCAAAATACAAATGAGCCTAACTTATGGATCAAAACTGCAATTTACCCTACCACAAGGCATCCAAGAGAAGGTGAATTCAAATTCAATATTTAGACCCAAAGGTAATGAAAATGGAAAATCAACAAAGCCCCCAAAATAAAAGTCGAAAATGTGGAAACACTTTGAGATAGGTATTGATAAAGAAATAGGTTTCATCAAAGAAAAGTACAAATATTGGTAAGAAGAATATGCTACTATACTAAAAGGTAGTATTGGTGCACCTGGCAATTATGTGAAAGCATGTAAGAAGATGCTGGGTAATGAAGATGAAAAATAGTAATATTTATCTTTGCAATCATTAGGGAATGTGAAGCCCAATTCAATTGTTATTTTGTTGGCTTCATAGTAATTCGTTGGTAAATTTACATGACTAGGGAATGAGTCTCTTAACGATTCAAGCAGTAAGTCCATTGAGTTATTAGACCAATGACAAAACACCTTTATATGTAGCAATCGAGTAATAAAAGAGAGTTTTATTTGCTTTCTGCATCCCCAAAATAACTCAGTCTCAGCATCTTGCAATAATTTAAGGAACCTCTTTGTTTCTAGATCAACTTCATTTTCATTATTAAAGCTAGATTGTTGGTCACTATCTATATTTACATCTTTGTTTGGAATTCCCATTGCATCACGTAGCATGCTAGCCATTCCATTGCTTAAACCTAATTGGTTATATCCAACATCCTCAATTATATGAAAGGGGATATACATTTCCCCAATGCAAGTCTAGTTCTTATATGTTAGATCAAATCCATCTCAAAGGTAACATCACATCTTTACACATCTTGATAAAACGATTTTGGCATTTTCTACATGGATGCCAGATTGGGAACCATCATGCTTACCCAGAAATGCAAATTCTAAGAATTTAGCAACTCCATAGACATACTCATAAGTTAGATGATTAGTTAAATCAATACAACTATTGTCCATTTGAAAGTTCTTTTTCTTTTCATAAACTGCTACAATCAAACATGCATCTAAATAATATTAATAGAGAATGATTTGGAAATCTAAAACATAAAACTACAAGAACTAGTTGCAAGAGATATACCTAAAATAATATTAGACGTTTGAAAAAAAAATTGTTTACTTCGAAGTATATAATTCTCGTAATTTTAAAGATTCCTATCATATTACTAATTTAACATAAATTTAAAAGGATATTACTTTTGAAATTATTGGATTTTGATAGAACAATAACAAACTATATTTATCTTAATCTTACTTGTGATTGTTTTGATGCAAATTTTTCTATAACTATGCAATAAAAAAAGATGATCAACACTTTACATGCTTATGATAATGATAATAATAATCATTAGGATGAAATTGAACATTTTTCTTTGGTTTACTATATGATTTTATGCTGCCACATCTTTTTCTTTTTTGAAAGGAATATGTTGCCACATAAGATATATACAGAATAAGATACTAGAAATAATGAGTACCATTTGCCTGATCAGGCGTGATTAGATCTATTACAAAATTGTATGCCAAAGCTAAGCCACAAAACCTAGAAACAAATTAAGATTGACATATCATTCCAAATTTTATAGCCTGTACAACTTGATCAATTCATATTACTAGGATTAATAAAAAAGATGGGAGAAAAAGAACAAAGTTCATATGCCAATACATGAAAATCTTTCACAACTTACTATCATAGAGATTATTGTGTGGCTTGTCTCTTGTATAAACTAGTTACCTTTCTATAACAATATACAAAAGAAAAATGAGCAGTAATTCTTGTGTCATTCATTCCGACGACATGGAAGAACTATTTGTGAAAGTATATTATTGTTTGGTCTGTACTAAGTAAAAGTAATACTCACTTAGATGTGACCAAGTTAGAGAACTCAAATGGGATAGAGCTCTACTGATGTATCCAAGCTCTCACACTTTTGCCTCCTAATCAAAACAACCTAATATACAAATAAAAATTGCTTATATGAGCAAAGTCTCCTTTGATAGCAAATAGCGCACAGAGCTATTTCTTAACACAAATGCAAAGAAATATTTAGAAATTTATTAAAAATATAAAAATATTTCATGACTATATATATATAATTAGTGCTAATGTTCACATTATCACTTAAGATACTATCACTAATTACTTTCTTTCTTCTTGCAGTACATGCATAGAAACTAACAATAATAAAAATTGTTACTATAAGTCATGACAAGATTTTTAAATGTTTCATTAGTATTCGTTAGTAGTGAAAACAACTTTTCAAGTTTGGAATTCCAGATAATTATTATTATAACAAATTAAATTTTAATCACTAAGTATACATAGTTATTGATAATTATTATATCAATTATCTAATATATTGCTGTTAATTATTTTTCAGTAGTGTGTTAGCATTGGGAGATTTGTGTTATACTCAGTTCACACATCATTTTTTCTATTCTCACTTAGAATTATATATATTTACGTACAAAAAATAGAGATAAAATATATATTGAAAGACAAACTGACACAAAATACTGTTGGAATAGTGTCCCACAACCAATTAGATTGGCGTGTAAAACTACTCCTTGTAAAATAATTTTTATTGAATGACATTCTATAAAATTGCTGTCTTTATCTTATGCATTTATGATATTCTTCACATGCATTTGGTTGAAGCCCTTAAATCATACAATACAATGGGAGTTGATCATGCGCATGATGGTGATCATGAAATAAGTCCCTATGGTCATGATTTTAAATATTCCAAGTCATCAAATCTTATGAGACAGGACATCTAAGATCCAGATAGACTTACACTAATTATGCATACTTCAAGGAGTTGGATATTGTCCTATTTCATAGGCAATCCATATAAGATGTGGATGCACGTTAATGTGTGCTTGTTAGAGAACAAGTTCACTAAGAACTTGCCTAGAGAATCTATGAGGTTGCCAGGGTCGGTAGTGAAAAATTCTCTAGCTTATGATAGTGCATATAATTAGTCCTTTGACTTGAAGCTCCACGATAACCATGTATTTAGGTCCTTGTGCTTTGATTTTGTGCCGACCACGTAGTGGGTCGCTCAAGGCTTAGGTTGGGTACAACTACTTAAGTATGAAGGTTGGTAAGTTCCAAGATAAGATCCATTTTACTCGTAGTGAAGAATGAGTTGATCTCCTATGTATTCTAGGATGGTCCATTCTAAGAAATCCTTGCGCAAGATAGTATGATAATTTGAAAATTAAGTTTTCCAAAGATGAGGTCATAAATGGAAATCGAACATCATGAATAGATACATAGTTATCGAGGCTATTAGAGAGTTGGTATATATCTTGCCCTACGCCTCTTTCGGGAGATAGAAAGCAGAAGGACCATATTTGCATGGTAATCATAAATTGAATAGGTTCACCCAAAAATTAATTCATCCAAATTGCTAGGTTCCATAAACTTGTGCTACACATCAACTATGAAGATTGGGTATTCTTCAATTAATATAGATTAATTGATAGAGGGATTAGTTTAAAAGAGTTCAAACTAATTAGAATATTTGGTATTCAAGAAATCACAAAGTGTTGCGAGCTCATGTTTAATTAATTGATGAGCTTAAAGGGTCATGCACAAAAGCTTTGAGCACTCTAATTGGAATTGAAAAAATTATCTAAGGAGTTAGATAATTAAAATGGTCAAGTTTGGAAGAGATCAAGTTGGCTAATTAAGAGTTGGTCATAATGACTTGATTAATTTGAGATGTTAAATTAATTAAATAATTTAAAGAGTTAAATTAAACCAATTAAATTAAGGTGGTCATAATGGCACGGCAGCAGGGGCATTGTGCATGCTTGTGTAGCTTGCCCGAGCAGCCGGCAGGGTAGTAGCCCGCCTAAAAGCTGCCAAGAGGGCACCGTCTTCCTGTTTTGGTGTGTTTTTGCTTGCTAAACTCCCAATTTCCATTCAAATTTGATGCATAAGTGTTATGCAACTCCTCAAATTAATGTTAGACATTTTTACGTTTTTTTAAAATCAAAATTGAGATGCTCTTCAAGTTTGTGCAAAATTAGGATGCATAAGTGTTATGCTAAATTTTACTTATAATTAATTATTTATGTGATAAGTTTTTAATTATTTATTTGATTGTCAAATCTTGCTGTTGTTCATTTAATTGTTGAATGAATGGTGGATGGATGGGGATGAACATGAGCATTTAAATTAGTTTAATTGAAATTCTATATTGATTGAATGGTTCGTAATTAAATGGGGTTTGCATACCTCTTTTTGTTTTTTCCACCATGTAATTGTTATGAAAGTAGAACACTTAGGTGGTGAAGGTTTCCTTTTCTTATAATTGTTGCAAGGAGGTAAAGGAGGCCAAGAAGATTAACAAGGCTTGAAGAACCATGAATACATGGGATGTATTTGTGTAATAGATAGGATCTATTAATTTAATCAACCCACCTAAATCAACTAAGTGGTACACCTATGGCTCTAAGTGTATCACTTAGTCAACGCTCATGTTTATCCCAAGTTTAGATGCATGCTAGGCTTATTGACTTATTTATACTTTCTTTATTCTTTGATCTATGGTATGCAATGCTTAGGGTAGGGAACCTAAACTAGCAAAGATAAAATGATGAGATCTTCCAAGCAAGCAAATCCCTTACTTATAAGAGTCTAAGTTCTATCAATATTAAGTCAAGTCAAAATGGATAAAATAAAATTGGATTTAATAATCCATGCCTTCTACCAATAGATGTGTGACATGAGATGCTACTACAATTATATGTTGTCTCATGAGTCGTGGAACAAATTTTTGGTGGAAAGTTATGATCATTACCTTAACATGAGATGCATTTTAATGTGACTATGACATTGTCTCACGAGTTGTGGAATATTCATAATTGAGTGCACAATTAAAGAGGATTGGTAGGTAAGACTTAACACTTAGTAATATAGATATCATAGGTCTATATGAAAAGTGAGGCAAAATATATTAAGGATTGCATAGAGATGTAAGTGGTAAAAGTTACCTACCTTAAGATCACAAATGTATATCTCATGAGTTGTGAGTCTATGAGTGACTCCTTCCAGCCTTAATTTTCACTAGGAAATATGATTTTTTGAGTTTTTCAAGGGGATAAGAAATTTGATAAAATGGTGGGAGCAAAACATGCTTGAAAGACCATAATCATGTTTTCAATATCAAAATTCAATCAAATGCTTATATTTTCCTTGAAATCTCAAAATGGCTAAAAATCTACTAAGCATCATTTTGGAAACCAATATACTAACTGGGTCGAACTATCGCGATTGACTAAACCTTAAATCGTTTCAGATTTTGAGAATCGGACATATGTCTTATGTCAAGCTGTTCCAAATTCCATAGTGATCAATGCAGATCAAGAGATACATGAAACGTTTAGAAATAGATTAAGGATCACCTCCTGGCCCATAGTCTTATGATGGCATCTATGAACTTCAAAAGTCTCACGAATATATGAAACATGCCTCGGATAATTACTTGTATTTACAAGAGTTGTATATCAAATACAGTATGAGAGGTTCATAAGAGATTTTCAAAGCTAAGATGGTTGAGAGGTGTCATCAACTACGATTTAAAAATGATTGGGCTTGTTGGGAAGCCCTTCAACTTGGATGTGGTGATGGACAGTGATCTCTATAGAGATTTGATCCTCTAATCCTTGATGAGTTTATTTGACCAAAGTGTTGGTCAAAGTGGAGATAATCATGAAAAGGGCAAACCTCTAATGATTGCTTCATCCTCCCACTCTAAAAGCCCAAAAGAAAAGGAGCAAAGAAGAAGAAAGGTTCTTTTTCTAAAAGGAAACAAACATTTAAGGCGTCCGATGGAGTCAAGAAGACTATAGAGGATAAAAGGATGCACTTTATTCCTGTTGTGGAAAATCGAGCATTATAAGCTCAAGTTTAAGGAAGGCCTTGTAACCTTAGGGAACGGTAAGTTGATTATTGAAGTGAGCCTTAGGAAAGATTCTTCCTCATGGGTATTTGATACATTATGTGATTCTCATCTTTGTAATTTGTTATAAAAAATAGGAAGAAGAATAAATGTTAATGATGGGGATATGATCCTCAGTCTTGACAATGGAGCAAGAGTTGTGGCCAAACCAAAGGCATAAGTAAGTTAGACTTAAGAGATTCTAAAACTTGTATTAGATCTTGTTACTATGTACCTTCATGTTGTTAGTGTAATGTTTAATAGATTATACATTTTAGATTATCCATGATCACTAATGCGCATTCAACAAAACAACAAAAGAAAGCAAGATAACCAAGAAAGTCCCTATCTTTGGCATGCTAGACTTGGACATATTTCTAGGAATGGGATGAACAAGTTAGTAGCCCTCAAAGCAATAAGTGTTAGTGGATTAGAGGACTTATCTTCTTGTAAGTCTTGTTTAAAAGAAAAATAACCAAAACTCCTTTTGTTGGACAAACGGAGTGCTCCACTAATCCTTTGGATTTAATTCATACGTAGGTATATGGCCACTAAGAGTTAGTATAAAAGGAGGTTATTCTTACTTCATTGCTTTTACCGATGTTTATACTCGCTTTGAACATATGTATTTTATAAAGTACAAGTCTAAGGCCTTTGAAAGGTTCAAAGAGCATAGGAACGAAGTAGAAAAGCAACTTGGACTTGGTATTAAGGCTTTTTGATCAGATCAAAGGGGATAATGACTCTCGGCACACCCCAACATAAAGAAGTAGCCAAGAGGAGAAACTGTACCTTATTAGACATGGTACGATCTATAATGAGCTTCATTGATGTCCTTATCTCCTTTCTGGGATACGCTTTAGATAAAGTGGTGAGGCTACTAAATATAGTACACTCAAAGTTGGTGCCAAAAATGTCACAAGAAATGTGGTATGGCAAAACACCTTCTTCTTTTATTTAAGAGTTTGGGGTCTCCTGCTTATGTTAAGAGACTAGTGGTAGACAAATTGGATACGAAATCCTACTTGTACAAGTTTGTGAGATACGTGAAAGAGTCATTAGGTTACTATTTCTATTATCCTTCAGAATAAAAGGTGTTTGTTTTGAGGCACACCAACATTTTAGAAAAGGAATTTCTATTAGATAGAAAAGGTATTGTCATTGCACTTGAAGAAGTTCAAGATGATTGACCTATCCCACAAGCGATAGAAATAAAAGAGCATCCCGAGCCTAGTACACAACTTCCTAAAAAGCCAGACAGGATCAATAAGTAACCTGAAAGGTTTAGGTTCTTTCATGAAATGGGTTAAACAAATAGTAGTTCAAGGACTTATGAGGAAACCATATTGGACATGAATTCGGGTAATTAGCTTGAGGTCATAAAATTTGAAATGGCCTCCATGTACTCCAACAAAGTATGAATTTTGGTAGATCCATCAAATGGTATAGTACCTGTGGGCTACAAGTAGATCTATAAGCGCAAGCTTGGAGTTGATGGAGAGGTCACTATCTTTAAGGTCAAACTTGTAGCAAAAGGTTATACTTAAAGACCTAGTATTGATTTTGAGAAAACCTTTTCACCAGTCGCTATGCCGAAGTCCATTAGGATTATGCTTATCATAACCACTTACCACAACTATAAAATTTAGCAAATGAATGTAAAGATCACATTTCTCAATGGAAATATTGATAAGAAAATCTATATGGAGCAACTGGAAGGCTTTATATCCAAAGAGAGTGAGCAAAAGGTTTGCAAACTTAAAAGGTCCATTTATGGACTCAAGCAAGCATCTAGAAGTTGGAACATACATTTTGGTGAGACGGTCAAATCATTTGGCTTCATAAAAAATGTGTATAAATCATGAGTTTACAAATAGGCTAGTGAGAGTTCGATACCATTTATCATGCTTTATGTCAATGACATCTTTCTCATTGGGAATGAGAAAGAGTTGTTAGAGTACACTAAAGCATGGTTATTTTCGCAATTCTCTATGAAAGATTTGGGCGAAACATCTTACGTATTAGGAATACGGATTTATATAGATAGATTAAGGAGAATGATGGGGCTCTCCTAATCTATGCACATAGATAAGATACTAAAGAGATTTAATATGAAGGAATCTAAGAGAAGATACCTTCCTAAGGGATATGGCATTTGTCTCTCTAACCCTATGGCCCTTAAGACCAAGGAGGAGAAAAAGAGGATGTCCCATATACTTTATGCATGCATAATGTATGAGACTGGATGTAGCTCACGCTCTAAATGTTACGAGTTGGTACCAATCTTATTTTAATGAGAGTTACTGGAAAGCCGCAAAATAATCCTAAAATACTTAGAAAAAACTCAGGACCTGTTTTTGGTATACAATGATGGAGAATTAAAATTTGAAGGGTTTACAAATTATAGTTTCCAATCCAATGAAGATGACTCTTAATCCACTTTTTAATTTATATTTTGCCTCAACGGCGACGTGGTGAATTGGAATAGTTGCAAACTAGACACCATGACTGATTCAACTACTGAGGCAAAATATACTACAGGGGTTAGACAATGCAAAAGAAGGTGTTTGGATGAAAAACTTCATCTAAGAGTTGGATGGAGACCTAGCATTGACAAAGAGCCAGTTGTTGTCTTTTGTGACAATAATGGAGCCATTGAGCAAGTAACAGAGCCAAGATCTCATCAGCGATTCAAGCACAAATTAATGCGTTATCACTTGATCTATGAGATCATTGATAGAGATAATATTCGAATGGAAAGATTTTCCTTACAAGAGAATATAACAGATCCACTAGACCTCTAAGGCAAAACGTCTTTAAAGCATCTTGAGAAGATGGACTTAAAGGCTATATGAATTGGCTTTAGGGCAAGTGGGAGATTATTGGAATAGAGCCCCGTAGCTAATTAGACTAGCGTGTAAAACTATTCCTTATAAAACAATCTTAATTGAATGGTATTCTATAGAACGACCATCTTCATCTTATGCACTTATGATATTCTTGACATACATTTGGTTGAAGTCCTTAAATCATACAAGACTATAGGACTTGGTTACGTATTGATGGTGATCATGAAATAAGTCTCTGTGGTCATAATTTTAAATACTTTAAGTCATAGAATCTTATGAGACAGGGTACTTAAGATTCATATAGACTTGTATTAATGATGCATACTCTAATGAGTTGGATATTTCCCTATTTCATAGGCGATCCATATAAGACATGGATCCACATAGTGGGTACTTGTTAGAGAACAAGTTCACTGAAGACTTGCCTAGAGAATCCCGAGGTAGCCAGAGTGGGATGTTGGCAGTGGAAAATTCTCTAACTTATAATAGTACATATAATTAGTCATTTGACTTGAGGTTCCACGATAACCTTGTCTTTAGGTTATTGTGCTTTGATTTTGTCCCGAACACGTAATGGATTGTCTGGGACTTAGGTTGGGCATAAGCTACCTCAGTGTGGAGGTTGGTGAGTTCTAAGATGGGATCCATTTCGCTCGCAGTGAAGAACGGGTTGATCTCCTGTGTATTCTGAAATGATTGATTGAAAGAAATTCTTATACAAAGTAGTATGGCAATTTGAAAAAAAGGAGGATTCCAAAGATGAAGCCATAAATGGGAACTGAACAACAAGAATAGATACATAGTTATCGAGGCTGTTATGAAGTAGACAAATATCTTAGCTTAGGCCTCTTTTGGGATGTAGGAAACAAAAAGATCTTATTTGCATGATAATTGTAAGCAAAATAGGTTCACCCAAAAATTAATTCATCCAATTGGTTGGATTCCAAAACTTGTGTCAAATATCAACTATAGAGATTGTGTACTCTTCAATTAATAGACATTAACTGATAGAGTGATTAGTGTAATAGAGTTTAAATTAATCAAAATATTTCATATTCAATAAATTACAAAGTGTTGTGAGCCCATGTCTAATTAATAGGTAAACTTAAAGGGTCACACACAAAAGCCTTGAACACTTGAATTGAAATTGGAGAAATTATCTAAAAAGTTAGATAATTAAAATGTTCAAGTTTGGAGGAGACCAAGTTGACTAGTTAAGAGTTGGTTACAATGACATGATTAATTTAAGATGTTAAATTAATCAAATAATTTAAGAAGTTAAATTAGACCAATTAAATTAAGGTGTTAATTTAATTGGAGGCATGTGGCAATTTAATTAGTCTAATCAACTTAAGGTGTTAAGTTGATTTAATTAAATTAAGGGGTTATTTTAATTAATTGAAGAATGTGATTTTGGAGGAAAAATTAAAATGGAAGAGTCCATTTAAATATTAGGTAGCATTTTACTTTCCTAATTAAAATTAGATTTTAATTGGTGGAAATTAATTTCCAACTAAGCATGCAAGTTGGCAAGGTGTGAGGAAGGTGTGAAGGATGCATTTAGAGACATCCATCACACTTCATAAATACCCCTCATATGCTCTTCATCGCTGGCCACCTCTTCATTTTTCCCTCCCAAAATTCTCTCAATTAGTTGAGATTAAAAACTACTATCCTAGATTCTTTACACAATTCCCTCTCTTCCAAACTTCCTCACCTTTTCCCCACTACATTCCTCCTTCATCTTTATTCTATTTATAGCATTAGAGTGAGAATTTTGAGTGTAAAAGGTAGGTGGATACCTTTAGAGACACTACATATAGAGTGTTGATTGTTGGTGAACACTAGAAGATCCACTGGAGAAGTGTTCTTCAAGGATTCAAGAGGTGATTCAAGGTGAATTTGTGGCTGTGCTTTGGCTAATCTTTGCTAATGTTTTGCTTCGATTTTGAGCACTTTTGAAGGAGCTTTTGAGGTCTCAAGTTACTGTACTTGGAGGCCAAGAAGTGGGAAGAAAAGTGCAAGTAAAGAGGAGTGAGAGATCTTCACTAGAAGAGTCATTTGCCTCCTTAAGTTGATTTTTGTGAAAATCAACCAAGGTATTTCTTCTTCATCTTAAATCCATAATTATTGCATAATCTTGATCCTTAGGTGTGGTGTTGTAAGTTACTTTTGAAGTTTTAATTTCCTACAGTGAAAGGATCATTGCCTCACTACAACATTCAAATACAAATTAGACAAACAACTAATCGAAGGTTGGACGTGTGATCTTGGATATGGAATTTGAATTGGATGACCTCATTATATATGGATGAATTAATCTATCTACACTAGCATCTTTTCAATTTTAGATCACTTGCTCAAAAAACTAGTTATATATCTTGAAATATGATACAATCAATTTTAAGCATTTCTTTCATTCGCTTTCATTCCCATTGATTTATATATCTAAATATAATCTAATCTACAGTATCTTGTACTTAGTTCCCGTAAACTATTTTATTAATTTAATGCAGAAATTTAATATCCATAGAATAATCAGAAAACTTAGAAAAGCTTAGTGTTTAAAGATGAAATTAGAAGCTATAGAAGCATACCTGAGATATCATAATAACTTTTGGAAGACTCGATTCAATAATAAACACACATTACAATACCTAAAAAACTTTAAAATAAAAAATATATCAAGCTATAGATCTACTTTCACAAAAACTTTAAAATTTCAAAAATAACTTAAAACAAGTATTAGTACTCACCTGGGATATTCTCAGCCAATCAAGCCTCTTGAACTTAACCTATATCAACTACTTGCAGCCTCTTCAAAAATTTCTAATCTTTGGCTGATTGTATGCAAGAGGTGAATGGGTGGATTGTACAGTAAATTAGAGGCAACAAGAAGTGAAAATATGAAAATGAAGAAACTTTTCTTGATTACAGGGGAGAATAATGAAAATGTGAGGTTTCTTAATGAACTTTCTAAAAATATGAAGATAAAAGAAATGAAAATAAAGAAGAAAAAAATAGTTATTTTGAAAAGTATAAATAGTAAAAGTTTTGTTAGAATTTTGGCTTGGCAAAAATTTTGGCACCAAGTTTTGGAGCCATTTCTTTCACTACAAAAAATACCATTTTTCCTACAAAAGTTATAGTATCGTAAAAAATGTTTTTTATTACCACATTTACGTATAGCAAAAAATTAAAACGACATCGTTTTAACTTGTCTTTTAATATGGGGTAATTTTTGTAGTAAGGAACACCTTTTAGAATGACATTTTAATCATAGTCAAAATAATCGTAATAAAAGGCCTTTTTTCTTGTAGTATACATAAGTTGAACTGACAAGCAAGCTAAGCTAATTGAGAAGTAGACGTAATAAATGCTGAGTCATTCAACCAAAGCTAAGATGTTGATAAATCTGAGTTTTGCAAAGGCAAATTGAGCATGGCATCAGTGGTTTACAGATTTGGTGGAAGTAATGGTTTTGAAGATCCTTAAAGATCATGGCCAAATAGTGAGAGATGCCTAAGGTAGTAGGGATGTAGCCTAAACCTTACATGTATAAATATAAGGATTATGCACAGAGGAAAGGTTATCGACAATATAACAATAAATGAGCCCTTTTTGATATCATCTTGAACTTGGAATTTCTTTGTTTAAATTGATATTTTGTAGCTTCTCGTTAAATTATATTAATTCATTTAATGCTGTCTATGGAAATATTTTTATCACATTTTGGTTATCATCGAATTCCTCGCTATCATTCTATGCATTTTTGAGTTGAGGCATGAAGATGGTTGATCTAGAAAGAGATGTAGATGTCAATGAAGTGGTAGAAGAAACCCTACTAGTGGTGCCCCGTCTCCACTGAAAAATGCCCCACTATGAAGAAAGCTAATCAACCATACCTCCTTTGGTGATGGCCAAGATGATGGTAGATCAACTCACTAGCCTGATTCTCACCACTGTAAATACAATTCTAGTCACCCACAAAATTAGAATTCCACCCATTCTTGAAGCTACTGTGGTTTCACCACCTCTAGTTTAGATGCTACCTATACTAGATATTGCCATGCTACTCATACATGGCCCAAGTATTGCTGACTTCTAGGGTTGTTGCGATCCCTTAAGCCACCTATCAACTCATATGAGTGGTAGGGTTGTTATGGCTCCGTATTTACTAGTTTAGATCTTGTAGAAATTAGGAATTGGTGTGGCCCTCGAATTTATATCCAAGTCTAACTAACACTAGGGACCACGCAACTTTCCAATGTCGACTACAATTCTCTTAGATAATAAGCTATTTTAGCTTCTCCACCAATAACTCTAATTCCATTAGCGATGAAGATGACAATCCCCCTTAATTTTTTTAGCTCAAACACCCATTTGGCTCAGAGTGGCAATATGCCAACTCATTCATCTAAATCTTGAACCTAAAGAATAGGAAACCCAACTTAGAAAGATGGAGAATCCATAAAAGATTTATTTTAGTTTAACCAAGGTAGGTTAAAAACACATTTCAATCACAGCTAGATCTCTTAGTCAAAATAGAGGATATGAAGAGATAAATAAGAGAAATTAGGAGGAAAATAGCAAGTATGTCAAGAGTAGTGAGGAATTCCACCCAATTCGAAGAAGCAATATTAGCCAATAAGCTATTACTGCCCAACTACAAATCACTATCCATTTAGACGTATGCTGCTAGCTTAAATCTTGTAGAGTATTTCTGTTAACTTGAGAACCTAGCATTGTTACATCAATAATATAATTGTGGTAAAATATTTTATGCTTCTAAATATTTAGGGTGATCAACTCATCATTTGTTCACCCAATTTCCTGCCAATTCTATTCATAACATTGCGAACCTTCCAAATATGTTTTTACACTAGTTCACCAATAGTAAGGAGAACAAGAGAAACACTCAAAGCTTGTTTAACTTCAAACAAAGTGAATTAAAGGTGTTATGGGAGTTCGTCAATTAGTTTATAAGTGTTGCTTTGGAAGCCCTAATGGCAAGACAAGATATCTTGGCTAGCGCTTTCACGTAAGGGCTCAAGGATGGAACATTCTTTTAATTACTATTAAAAAGTAAACAAACAATTATGGTAACTCATTAGCTCATGTTGAGAAATATATCTTCACAGAAGAGGCTAAGAATGCTATGCTCAAACGGGGTGTGAAATGTAAGAATAGAAAAGAGGAGGTAGAACATGTCAAAAAACTCAAAGTAGAAGAGAAGGGGAGAGCACTTTCATTCTTTCAGAAGCTTAAGCATTACATACTGCTAAAGATATCTTGGGATGAGGTCTTTGTAGGCATTTAATCTATGAACTTGTTACGCTGGCCTTGTTGAGCTAGAGACTCTCCAATATAGCTTATGTCTCATAGATTTTGCCGATTTCATAAGCAAGATAAATTGGAAAAGTTGGTTAGGAGTGGCCATTCACATGAGTTCGTTGCAGCAAATCCACCTCAGCTTTCTTATAGTACCTACCAGCAAGAGAGGATATATATCTTCTTGAAGGATTGCCTGAGGTAGGAAAAACACGAGCATGATACAATCAAATACGGACAAGAACACATGCCTCAGAGGGGAGTAATACACATGAGAGCAAGAACCCTCAAAGGAAGACTCCTATCAGCTAGACGAGCTAGATCAAGAAAGATGGTACCATTAAATAAATTGAAAGGTAGGAATTATAGCCATATCAAATGAAATTCCTAATATAATTTGGCTCAAATAATTTGAGCAAACTACATATGCCCTATCAAGAAGATGCATTTTTCATTACAACCATCATTGTCAATTATGAGATAGCTCATTCATTTATTGATTGCTGATAACTCAGTAGATATTCTATTTTTTAATGTCTTTCATTAGATGGACATGGTCTAATCAAATTGGAACTAGTTGAGACTTCTTTATGTAGATTTGTTGGGGAATCAATTTGACTATAGGACACGTCTTCTTTTCGGTCTCTTTAGGAGAAAATATATCTTATGATTAAGATGGTGCAATTTTTGGTGGTAGATGCCCTTTGGCCTAAAATGTGATATTTGGTTGGCCTATAATAATCATATTTTATAAGTTCTTCCTACCCCATGAAGCTTATATATCTAGTAGGAAAACTTATATGAGAAGTGGCATCAAACCAGTACATAGGTCAAAAAGATTATGTCAATGCAATAAAAAAGGAGATCGAAGATCGGGCATGAGTTTAGGCTAATCTAACCAAGTTGTTATCAACTCTCCTAAAGAAGCATTAAAAGGGTAGTTGCTGCACGTCAATACAATGAATGAACTGTTGTTACAAAGTTAATGCCCGATGGGCCTAACTCAATAAGGAGACAGTTTGAGAGCTAATAATTTTTTTGAGGAAGCGTGTGGTTGTTTTTGCCTTTTCATCTTAGGATCTTATTGAAATAGACGCATTTTTTATTGAGCATAAGCTGAATGTGGACCTAACCATTAAGCTAGTCGGGCAAAAAAAAAAGGCACCTTGGACTTGATGAAGACTTGGTCATCCAAGAGAAAGTTGGAAAATTACTTGATGGGGGGCATATAGTAGAGATTTAATTTCTAGAGCAGATATCAAATGTAATTCTCGTCCCACAAAATGGATCTAAATAAAGGACGTCTATAAACTTCGAGGGCCTTAACAAGTCTTGCCTTATGAAGTTTTGCCCCTATCTTAAATTGATGAACTTGTGAACCCCTATTCAATGTATGAGTGGCTTAACATGCTAAATGTCTCACAAGGATACCACCACATCACTTTGCATCCAAATGACTGAAAATGAGTAAGCTTTATAAATGCGGAGGGTATTTACCATTATTTGGTCATATCTTTCAGTTTCAAGAATGTAGATTCAAATTATTAATAACTGGTAGATTAGGTATTCAAATACTAATTCAAGGGAAATATGGAAGTATATGTGGATGATATGCTTATGAAAAGTAACAAGAAGATGAACATATCGCCAATTTGATAGAAGCCTTCCATACTTTTAAGTGCACTATTTGGCAGTTGGGTGAAACATTCCTAGGTTATCTAGTTACAAATAAGGGAATAGAAATCAATTATGAAACAATCAATAATATATTCTAGATGAGCCCTCTATGATTAATCAAGTTTAAAAACTAATAGAAAGGATAGCATTGCAAGGCACGATTTATCTTTTGATCAGTAAATAAAAGTGTACTTTTCTTTAGAATGCTCAATAAGGCCAATAAGTTTTAATAGGGTAAAAAAAGAACAACTTTTGAGAAGCTCAGTATTTAGCTAAGTTATTGTTATTAACTAAACTAGATAAAGGGGAATCTCTGTATGCACATTTGGCCATCTCAAAGCAAATTGTTAGCTCGGTATTGTTATGTAAAGCGAGAGTTGTATAGAAGTAAATCTATTATCTTAGCAAATTTTTTTATGCTACAGAGTTGAGATATGCCAAAATGGAAAAGTGAGGCCTTGCTTAGCTATAGCAGCGATGAGATTGAGCTCTTATTTCTTATCTCATTAGGTGGTAGCTCACACCCATCAATATTGAAGAAGATATTGGGCAAGCCAAACACTGTACGGTAGCTCATCAAGTAAACGGTAGAGTTAGGGGATTTTGACATACAATATGCTCCCAAACAACATCAAGGCCCAAGCTTTAGCACATTTCATGTCAAACATATAGCCTCTGCAACTAACATAGGGAAGTGGCTCTGCATGTAGCAGATTTCACAAGTTTGGTTGACATAGTACAAAGTTATGCTTACTACCAAAGGAAACTAGATAAAATATGCAGTAAAATTTTATTTCAAAACCTCTAATAATGAAGCATAATATAAAGCCTTAACTGCAATGCTTAAAATGGCACTAGGAGAAGCCAAATGTCTTTCAGCTTATTGCCAAGCAAGTCGGAGAAGGCAGTATGAAGCTCAAGAATAGCAAATCATAAATTACTTGATGGGGTCAGTAAAGTACGGAGCAACTGGTTGAGCTCTGGGTGGTCAAAATGCCCTAATGAAAAACACCAAAAAGATTATTTGGCCAAGTTGGCCAGTTTTTTATCCAAATGTAGGTTGCAGTGTAACAATCTAAGAGATGGAAACGGGGTTTTGGAGTCAGGTGATGGCCACTGAAAAGATAGCAAATGAAGAATTCATATTCTATAATATTTGAAAGGTCATATGGGGAGGCAAACGCCAAGCTCCATATTAGGGGAGCTCATTTTACTTGGTGGAGGACATTTTTTTAATAAGAGGGTGTCCACTCAACCATTATTGTGGTGCATATCTAAAAAGAAAAGTGAATATGGACTGAGAGAGATATATGAAGGATATTGTTGGGATCATCCAAGAGGGAGAGCCCTTGCAGGGACTTTTTGAGTGTAGGATAATTCTAGCTAACGGTAAAAGCTAACATGAACATAATGGTGTATAATGTGAGAAATATCAAAAGCATGCCTCAATAACTCATCTGCCTCAAGTGAATACATGTTATGAGTAGCCTATGTCTATTTGCTAAGAAAAAATTCCCTTTAGTGGCAGTAGATTACTTTAATTAATGGATAAAAGCTAAGGCATTAGCTCAAATCATAGAGAAGGCCACAAAATTTCTATGGAAATAGTATACTGATTTGGAGTCCCAAGAGAGATGATTTTAAACAATGTTAGGTAGTTTCAAGGGGCACGAATGCAAGCTTGGTTTAAGAAAATGAAAATAACGTAGCCTTTAAGCTTGATTGCACTTCTACAAACAAACGAACGAGCTGAATTCACTAATAAAATAATACTACAGAGATTGAGGCAATGTTTGACCGAGTTTAGATAAGTGGATGGGTTTACCAAGTATATTGCGTGCATACTGACTATGGGAGAAATTCCTATTTTAATTTAATCTTGGAATGGAGCATTGTTCTTTGCTCTACTTGAAGTCAAATATATAGGTATTAACCTATACCTCAGAAGATAACAAGAAACAAATGAGGAATCAGTTGGATTTAGTAGAAGGAAAAAATGGATTCAATTGACTTTCAAAGGGCTAAACATAAGTTGATGATATAAACCATTTCAACAATCGCATCAAATCTAAAAAGTTCAAGGTGGAGATCTAGTTTCAAGGAAGGCCAAAACAAGTGCAGCTATCAGAAGTGTTGGAATAATGGCCGCAGATTAGCGTGTAATGCTACTCCTTTTTGAAACAATCTTGATTGAATAATATTATATAAATGACCATCTTCATCTTATGCATTTTATGATAATCTTCACATGTATTTGGTTGAAAGTTGAAACCTTAAAATTGTGTAGGACTATGGGACTTGGTTGCGCATATGATGGAGATTATGAAACAAGTCTCTATGGTTATGATTTTAAAGATTCAAAGTTTTAGAATCTTAAAGATATGATATTTAATATTCGGATAGACTTGTACTAACGATGCATTCTCCAAGGAGTTTGATATTTTCCCATTTCATGGGCAATCCATCAATGAGACATAGATGCACGTAAGTGGGTGGTTGTTAAAGAACAAGTTTACTAAGAACTCATTTAGAGAATTCATAAGGTAGCTGAAGTGGCTCGTCGATAATGAAAAAATTTCTAGCTTATGATAGTGCATATAATTAGTCATTTGACTTGAGATTCCACGGTAATCTTATATTTGGCTCTTTGTACTTTGATTTGATCTTGACCACTTCGCGGGTCACCTAGGACTTAGGTTGGGCACAAGCTACTTATGTATGGAGTTTGGTGAGTTTTAAGAAGGGATCTGTTTGGTTGTCGTAAAGAACAAGTCGATCTCCTATGTGTTCTATGATGACCAATTTTGAGAAAATCCTTGTGCAAGGTGATAAATATGACAATTTGAAAAAAGAGTTTTTCAAAGTTGAGGTCATAAATGGAACAACACATCAAAAATAGATACATAGCTATCGAGACTATTAAGGAATCGATAAATATCTTGCTCTAGGCCTCTTTCGAGAGATAAGAAATGGAAGGATTTTATTTGCATGGTAATCATAAGTAGAAAGATTAATTTGTGCAATTGATTGAGCTCCATAGGCTTGTGCTAGACATCGACCATGGAGATATGGTACTCTTCAATAAATGGAGATTAATTGAAGAGTGATTAGTTTAAAGGACATTAGACTAATCGGAATATTTGATATTCAAAAAATCGCAAAGAGTTGAGAGTCCATGTCTAATTAGTTGGTGAACCTATTGGGTTACATGCAAAAGTCTTTAGACACTAGTGGGCTTGGAGAAATTATCTAAGGCATTAGATAATTAAATTGGTCAATGTTGGAAGAGATCAATTGACTAATTCAAAATTGGTCACAATGGCTTGATTCATTTAAGGGGTTAAGTTAATCAATTAATTTAAAGAGTTAAATTAGTCCAATTAAATTAAAATATTAATTTAATTAGACCATGTAACATGTTTAACTAGTCTTGCTAACTTAAAGAGTTAAGTTGGGTCAATTAAATTAAAGAGTTGATTTAATTGATATTAGAGAACATTATTTTTGAGGAAAATATTTAAATGGAAGAATTCATTTAAATATTGGTAATTAAAATAGAGATTTTAATTAGTGGACTTAAAATCCTACTTAGCACTTAAGTGACATCATTTGGACCAATAGTGTGAAGGTACATCTTGAGAATCCTTGATGAATCCAAACACTCAATAAAAGAATCCAAATTGAGCCTTAAAGTGGGCGTCTGTTGGGATGTAAATATCTAGAGGTGTCAAATGGGCCGACGGTTCAAGATGGTTTCGAGCTGAGCTTTCCGGCTCGCAGGCTAAACCATGATGGGCTCTTTTTTTACAAAATCCAACTCGGCTCAAAACTAGCCCACTATATAGGTGGACCGGTTTATATACGAGCTGGACTAGGTGGGCTAGCTTATAGACTGGCCCGCGAGTTATGTTTTTTCAAATTTTAGAATAAGTTTAAAAATTCCAAGATTTTAGATTTATGTGATTCGTAATATTTTTTTCAACATTAATACTTTTTTGAAAGACTTAATAATTTATATTTATGTAATTTTTAATATTTTACAACACTTAAATTTTTATAAAAACTTAGAAATTTATATTTATATTAATTTTTTGTTTCAATTATATTTTTTTCAAAAACACCACTGAATAAGGTCGTGAGGAGTTTGGCTTGGACCCCCTACCTATCATTAATTTTAAAAAAATAATTACATAGAGGTGGATATGACCAAACCTCTAAATGGAAGAACATATTAATAATGAAAAGAAAAAACAACTTTGTAAAATTAAATAAACAACTTTGTAATATCTAAACATCTAAATATGCCCAATGATAAATGAGTCGTTTACTCAAGTGATCTAAATTGCTCTCGGATTGGGGTGCCGCGGTGGATGCAGTTTCAAGCCATTCTTATTTTATAAATTTATAAATTTTATTTCTTATTTTAATGCTTAATTTATAATTTTTACAAATTTGTAATTTAAAATTTATAAATTATAAATTCTTAATATATAAATTATAAACTTATAATTTTTCTAAATTAATAATTTATAATTCTTAATTTTTTAAAAATTATAATTTATAATTTAAATTAAAAAAATATTGTGGGCTAAACTGGGTAGCTAGCGAGCTGGCCCAGCTCGCAGTCCTTCACAATTCGGTGGTCAAGCAAGTCCCGGGCAGCAAGATTTCAACTCAGGATGGGTTTTCAAGTGAGCCGATCCAGCCCAATTTATATTAATAATTAAACGAGCCAAGCTAGGCTGATTTTTTGTGGGTTGAGCTGGGTCGGGCTGAACTGGTCGGCCGACCCATTTTGACGCCTCTATAAATATCCCCATGTCTCTTTTTTGGCGTGACCAAAAATCTATCTCCAAAGATCTCTCTGATGTCTTCTCTTCCAATCTCCCATTTTCTCTCAAACCCTCCCTTCTTGTCTTCCATCTATTCTAGCAAACGATAGGAGAATTAAGAGTGATCCAAAAGTGTGTTGACTTCATTGAAGACATCATAATTGGGGTACTTTGTGGTGAACAAGAAAGAGCCCAAGTTGAAGAAGAATTCTTCACCCATGATGGCACTTGGGGATAATTTTTTCCATACTTGTTGATGTTATTTTTGCACATTTTTGAGGTTATTTTGGAGCTGATTTGCTGTTGTATTTTTAGAAATTCGATGGTAAAAAATTTGCTAAGGCGTGGAGATGTGTTGATGAACAATTGAGGAGTTAACTAGCTGTACTAAATCTTTGTTTTGGAAGAACTACTAAGGTAATTGCGTCTTCCTTTTAAATCCATCTTTTTGACATAAAATAGATCCTTGGTTGATAGTGAATCAAGCTAAATTCATGTGGTAAAAATTTTTAAATTCCATTGCACCTTAAATCCATAATTCATTGTTTCTTTTAGGAAGCTTGACTCGACATGGGAGGGTCTTTTCAAAGTGAAAAGAATACTATGGAAATGAGACTATGAGCTAGAAAACATGAGCTAAAAGATGTTGCTTATGCCCTTAAATGGCCAGAATTTGAGGTGATTTTACATATAATTCCTTTCTTTTGTCATTCACTTTGTTATTTATGTTAAGATGATTAGAACATTAGTGTTTATGATATACATGTTGGTTAGTTTCATCAAAAAAGTTTGAGGAACTCATATTATCCCTAAGTTGAGCAAGAACTTAGAGTCTCAGAATGATCAATATGCACGAGCCTAATGACCAAGCATGTAAAATCTAAATAGCTCGAAATGCTTATCAAACAAGGCTCTTAATGTGTAAGCAAGCATAAACTCAAGCAGTTCGAAATGCTTATCTAGCATGAGCTTTAACGCCTAAGCACACCTAATGAGCATGAACTCCAACATAACTTGGGGCCTGTGATGAGGATTAACTCCAACATCACATAAACTAAAACAACTAAATTTTCCATGAGTTCACGAGCTTGAACCATATTGATGTGATCTTGAATTAAGCATGAACACTCACAAAGTATGACAAACACCAAATAGCTCAGGACATTTCAAAATGCAAAAAATTATATGGAAAGTGAAAATTAACAACAGCTTAAAATGCTCAAAGTGTACTAGCTTGGTTTTTTAAAAAACAACTATGGTTCTATATTATGCAATTCAAAAAAAATATTTTAGGTGGTGTGCTTGACTGTAAAGATGCTACTATCACAGATCAAGTGATTTAATCCCATCCATTTAGAATAAGTCAAATGATATTTACCAAATTGTACAACTAAAAAAAATAGGAGTCTCGTAGAATAGAGAAGTTAAGTTTCATTAAAATTGAAATTTGGCCCTAGTCTATTCAAAATGTTCAAAGGGTTGGCCTAAGAGTTTCATCAAGGGTAGAGGGTTCAACATCATCAACAGAATCAATCAGGTCAATAGGCTCAAATGGCTCAATAAGAGTGGTTGATAGAAGATTGTCCAGATCATAAGTTTATTCCATAATCACCTTAGCTCAACCAAAAGATATGACACCTTGGGCGTCCAACTATTCTAAACAAATGTCGATGCCATGGTATTTAAAGCTTATCCCTCTTACCGAGTTAAGCTTATCCCTCATACCAAGTTTAGCTTACACTCATTCTTCACATAATGGAGTTTACAGAACTTCCAATTAAACTCTAAAACATTACACCTCTTCTCAGAGAAAGAGATGATATAAACAAAGTTCTTGGCCCTTTTAGAGTTTTCTTCTTGAGCCTTCTCCATCCTAGTTATCCTCTAAAGCATTACACCTCTTCTCGAAACATATCTTGGAACTTTTGGCCTCTTCTTCTCAAACCTTCTCCATCTTTTCATGGTGGAATCAAGTGAACTCAATTAGCTAGAGCTCAACATTTTACAGGTCAGCTACCATCTCATCATATTACTTCGTTATCTTGTCATATTAATTTTTTATTGAGATGAGATGTGCCTTTAGCTCTTCAAACTTTTGTTCGCTTTTCTCACTTGGTCCAACTTGAGTACTAGCTTCTTGTGCTTGGCCTCATGTATAATATGACCATCGTTCCATCGAGCCAAAAGGTCCTAACCAAAATACTTGTCTGAATGATAAAAGATGAATTAAATCAACACAAAGAACAAATGCATTTAAGTATAAAGTTATCTTAGATAGATAAGAGATGAATTGAGCCCTCAAATTATTGAAGGTCAATTCATCCATAATTTGTTGATCTGAGCTCATTGATAAGCCATGTAGAAAATTATGACCTAAAAAGTCAGAATCAAGCTATCTATCATTAAAAAAGCATTCATAAAAGGGGTCTTGCTGAGAATGAGCGAACTCTTTTTTTCCCAAGTTGAAGTATCTTCATATTCTACCTAAATAGGTACCATAGTTGGCATATGGTGGCTTGGGGTGTGGCCCCTCTTTAGAGCCTGAGCCGGCATTTGAATAGCCATCTTTGAAGCCAAGGCAGTAGCTAGCTTCTACTTGACTAGAAGATGAGTTGGACTAGTTTTGGGGCCTATTATTTTCTTTTTGCTATTGTTGTTCATTGTTGGGGCCAAAATAAAGGACTTGGTCAACATAACTTCTATGAGAGAATTGGAAAAACACCCATGTGTAAATGGACGGAAGTAGTTACCCCTCTATGTTATTCTAATTGTCAATTTAATACCTTGTGAAAAATGGTCAAAGGCACTAAAAGTTTTATCCAGCATAGGTGAGATTTACGCACTTTTCTTGCAATTTGTATTGTGTTTTGTTGTGTCAAAGGTCACATTTCACTCAATTTTTTAGTGAAAAATGCATCATTCTCCATTGCATAATGTAGCATCCTTCTCCATTGAAAAAGTCCCTGCATAACATGTAAGTGTAAAAAACTTCCCTTCCCGATCCCACTCCAACAAGTTATCAGAAGAAAGCTTAGGGCACCAGATCAAGAAAGAACAAGTTGTCACAACAAGATTTACGTTACTCAAGTACTCCGTAGTGTGAGTGTTGATAAAGAGCATAAATTAGAGTTGTTCATTCAGAGTTGAAACCATCAAAAGGTAAATTGTACTACTATTGTTCAAATGCTATTTGTAATTTTTTTTCGATGGTGCAAGCCAGAGCATATGTTATGGGAACATACCAGTGAGCAAGTGAAGTGTGATGAAGATATTGGTTTTGGAAGTTTTTCAAATTCTATGATGGAGAAAGAGGATATGGATATGAATAAAGTAGAGTCAAAGCCTTCTCCAATTGTTAGAGGAAATGTTTCTAATAATATGTATGAAATTCCTAAGATTTTGTTTGTAGCAATGTTGGTTATGGGTTTGTTGATAATATTGTTGTTTTTGGTGGTTGTGACCTTGTTACAACATTAAGCATAATTTTAGGTATGTAATTTTAGGGGATGGTGGTTGTTTATAGCAATTGTTTACGAATGTCAATGTAGGCAATGTAATGCTCTTCCTAGTTAAATGAACATTCCTAATTGCTTGATTTTATGTCCCCATGTTTTTGTTGTCTTTTTTTTCCTTTGTCTTCAAATGTACACCCAAATTGACCTAATTAAGTGGCACAATTGAGTCCTTCAAAAATGACCTCTTTAATCCAACAACAAACAAAGCATAATATAAATCAATCATAGCAAAAATATATATAATGCATGGTCTATTCATACCACTTAGCACAATATCAAGTTTCAATTCCAGCATGCTAAAAAATTAATTCCACCAAGTTTCAATTCCAACAAGCTCAAAATATAAGGATGTCCAAAGTTCACAACATATAGATGTTAAGGATTTCAAGTTACAAAATGACAGATCTTCACTTTCAAAAATACAGTAAAAAGATCAAGGATGTCACTTTCAATTCCTTCTCTTCATTACCTTGTCTCTTATCTTCCTCTACACTTCTTCGATTGATGGTTTTTTTTAAATATTTTTTGCATCATATTACTGGCAATTGATATAGTAGGATCTTTAGTAGCAGCAGTGTTACCAGCATGAAGGGCAACAATAGGACAAGCTTGAGTGGCAGTTTGTTGACCAACTTGAGAGGTACTTCTACTTTGACCAAGTAAACTTTAATTTCTCCTTCCTTCATATAAGTGCCCTCTTCCACCTCTTGTACCAACTCTTCCACCTTTTCCTGAACCAGGAACAGTTTGTGATTCTTGAGTTAGGATAGAATCATTAATTGATGGTTCTCTTCTTGATTGAGCACCCGAGCTTTAAAAAGTCAATTAAAGTAGAGATTTATTAGAAGCATCAAATATAGGTATAAAAACATACAAACATACAAGAAAAGAAGAAATCAACTTCTTTAGCTTAGAATTAGGACGTCTTAGATTTGTGCATGTTGCCTTGTTGCGCCTAAGTTGTAAACAATTTTGGCAGGTGTGAGTGAGCTCTCTTCTAAATGAGTTAACTTGTTGCTCATCTGTACCTTTTCTTCACATTTTCTTTTACCTTCTAGTTTTTTTGTTAAAATTAGGGGGCAACATAGGAGGATATGGAGTCTTGATATAATCCCTTGAACCAAGGATTCCATGCAACATGTGTTCATATGTTCCAACTACATGTCTTTCTTTAAATAAGGATCAACATCATCCTTAACTTTGTACCTCCTATCACAGATTGATACCTGAGCATGTGGGCAAGGATATCGAGTTAACTGGAACATATCACAAGTATATTCCTTCTTTCTCAAATCAACCACATATCCCCCCTATCCATATGTTCAACCTCAAACTCATCATTCCCACACCAAGTCTGAAAACAACTTCTACCGATCTCATTCACTTTGCTTATCTTTTTCATTATTTTTGGACAGATGACAACAACATATTTCTCAATTCCAGCCTTTTTTACTTGTATTCTCCCAGATAATCTACTTCTAATCCACTTAAGCTTGCTTATAATTGGCAACTCGCTATCATCCAAAATAAAATTATCGAATGACTCACAAAAATTATTGATCATAACATCAGATTTACATGTGGTTTTAACAAAAGATCTTGCCTAGTGTCAACTAGGGACACTCCGCAGCCATTCTGAAGCTATCTCAACTTGAATATTCACTTTTGGATCAACTTTCTCAATTTCTTTCATGTAATTTTCAAAATCATTTTTGTTACAAGTTGATGCAACTTTCTAGAACATGTCTTTCTATACCAATAAAGTCCATTTATGCTTGAAATTCTAATACATATGTATCACACAGTATATGTGCTCACAACTAAGAGCTTGTTCTTTAAGTGCTTCAATAAGCCCTTTTTACCTATCAAAAATTAATGTCCATTGACCACTCACCCCTTCCAAGTGATCTAACAACTCAAACACAAGCCAACTCCATGTTTCCCTATTTTCAGCAGGTACTACAGCAAACTACAGCAAGTGTAGGAAACAAATTATCATTCTCATCCCTACCCACATCACACAATAATTACCCACCATAAAGGGTTTTTGGAAAACAACCATCAATACCAATTAATGGTCTACAACCAGTAAAAAAACCCCTCTTCATAGCACCAAGACTAAAAAATATTCTATTAAACATAGGGGGTCAGAATTTGTTACCTTTCTCAATATTAGCTTGCTACCTGGATTTCTGACCCTAACTGTCTCACTATAATCCTAAAGTTGTGTATACTCCATTGCATCCCTTTCTTTCATTTTCTCCATGGTAGCTTTCTTTTCTCTTAAGGCTTTCCAGTAGCTAACTTCAACTCCATACTTCCTTCGAATTGATTTTTTCAATTACATGGATATCTGCATTGTCCCAAACAACATTCTCCAACATTTTGAAGGTGTGTATGGCACTAGGATCCAAATATTTTTCAAAAAAACTGAATAAAACTAGTCCACACACATCTACAAGGATCTAGACATGCATAGAATTTAGATTTAGAGAGGAAAATACCTTGATGAAACCGAAAATCAAGGAACAAGATAAAACACCCTTCAACTCTTGAAGTAGTTTCCTCATTGGCACAACAGAAACACCAACTTTTTCCCAAGTTAAACTCCTTCTTTTGAGCCAAAATTTTTACTATACACTCTAAACACCTTGAAGATGCTAGAGCCAAAATTTTAGCCCAATCAAAACAAAATAAGTCCTCCTAGGACTCGTTGCAAATAAATGCCAGAAACTGCTTCAACAAGAGCAAATAGCAACCCAAACATATTGCCTCTAATGAGATAGTCCACACACCAAATAGAAAGACCTTTTCTCTACAAAAATAGCTGAAGATAATCATAGAGAAATGGAGGAAAGAAGGCCAAGTATGGATGGGGAGGATAAGGGAGGTTGGAGAGATTTGTAGAGAATCTAACTATTAGATGCTTACTAACAAAGTCTGTTGTTGGGAGAATAATTCACACCTTACATCATAATCACCTTGTAGCCGCCCCTTCCTATATCTATATATAGAAGGAGGATAGTGTGTGGTCACACACCATCTTCAAGAAGGGGATGCCACATGTCCATGCCAAGGTGGCCACTAACAATTAGCGTTGATGTGAATTTGAATTTAATTTGGAATTTACATTTCATCTCATGAAATATCTTCCAAATGAATTATAATTCCATATTAAATAAACCCTTCATTTAATAATACTCTCCAAAATTAACTCTCGAATTTAATTAAATTAAACACATTAATTTAATTAATAATCCTTTGACTTAACTCTTAAGTCAAAGTGTTTAACTCGTTAAGCTAGTAAAAATTAATTTAACTCTTAAATTAAATTGACCAATTTAACTCTTAAATTGATTAAGTTAAAAATGACTATAATTTTCACCTTTTTCAAAATCAATCAAGATGAATTTTCTAACACTTGGAAAATTCTTCTTCCTTCAATAGGTCATTCAATTTGGCATTTGTATGTGACCCATTAGGTTCTACCATTCATTGGACATGGGCTCACAACTCCTTCTGACTTATGGAATACCAAATATTCACATTAGTTTAAACTCTTTTAAACTAAGTGATTCAATTTAATTAATCTCATTAATTGAAAACTATCCAATCTCCATGGTCGATGTCCAACCTCAAGCCCATGGAGCCCAACTAATTGGCCGAAATGAATGCTATTGGGGAACCATTCTAGCATTATGCGTATCATGCAAATACGATCCTTCTATCTTCTATCTCTATGAAAGAGGCCTAGGGCAAGATATTAGTCGGCTCCCTAATAGCCTTAATACTATGCTTCTATTCTCAATGTTCAATTACCTTAGTGACCTCATCTTCGAAAACACCTTTCCAAATTGTCACATCATATTGCGCAAGGATTTCTTAGAATCAGTCATTATAGAATGCATAGGAGATGCACTTGCCCTTCACAAAAGTGAGGAGTCGGATTCCATTTTTGATCACACAAACCTCCATATCTAGGAGCTCTTGCCCAATCTCAACCTGAGTGGCCCGCTAAGTGACCAAGGAAGAGCCAAACATAAGGACCAAACAGAAGGTTACCATGGATCCTCAAGTCAAAGGACTACTAATATGGCTAGCTAAGCTGGAGAGCTTGCCACTACTGACTAGCTACTTCGGCTATCTAGTGGATTCTCTGGGAGGGCTTTCAGTGCTTTATTCTCTAACAAGTACCCAGTAACATGCATTCATATTTCATATGGGATTGCTCATGGAATGGAGCAACATCCAACTCTTGGTTTTATGCATCGATAGTGTAAGTCTATTCAAATCTTAGATGCCATGTCACGTAAGATCCTATGACTTGGAATATTTAAGATAACGATCGTGTAAGACTTATTCTATGATCACCATCCAATGCGTGATCAAGTCACATAGTCTTATGTGATCTAAGGGCTTCATACAAATGCAAGTGAAGTAAATAATGAGCATACGATGAAGATGGTTATGTAATGAATATCATTCAATCAAGATTATCTTACAAGGAAATAGTTTACAAGACTAGTCTAATTAGCTTGTGGGGTACTATTCCAACAATCTTTCACTTGCCTTAAACCCAATGCCCCATAACCTTGAGACCTATCTTCTCAAGATGTCCTTCAAAAACCTTTTGTGATAGAGGTTTAGTCAGTAGATCTGTTATATTCTCTTTCTAGGCAACTCTCTTGACTCGGATGTTGCCTCTACCAAAGATTTCTTGGATTAAGTGATATTGCCTCAAAATATGTTTAGATCGCTAATGAGATCTTGGCTCTTTAGCTTGCGTTACTGCCCGTTTGTTATCACAAAAGACAACTATTGGCTCAGCAATACTAGGCACTATATTCAACTATTGAATGAAGTTTTTCATCCAAACATCTTCCTTTGTAGCTTCTGAAGCTGCAATATATTATGCCTCTATGGTAGAATCGATCGCGATGTCTTGTTTGCAACTCTTCCAACTCACCGTGCTGCCATTAAGGTAAAATATGAATTTAGAACTGGATTTCAAGTCATCTACATTGAATTGAAAACTAGAATCTGAAAATCCCTTGAGTTTCAATTCTCCATCGCCATATACCAAAAACATGTCCTTAGTCCTTCTCAATTACTTAAGGATTGCTTTTATGGTTGTCTAGTAACTCTCACCGCGATCGAATTGGAAACGACTCGTAACACTTAGAGCGTGTGCCACATCCGGTCTTATACATTGAACTGCATACATTATGCTTCCAATGGTAGAGGCATAAGGTATGTGGGACATCCTCTATCTCTCATCCTCAGTCTTGGGGGCCGTAGAATTGGAGAGACGAATGTTATATCCCATTAGAAGAAATCCCTTTTGGATTCTTCCATACTAAACCACTTTAGTATTTTGTCAATGTGCTATGTTTAGGAAAGCCCCAGCATATTCCTTGATCTATCTCTATAGATACGTATTCCTAATACGTAGGATGCTTCTCCCGAATCCTTCATGGAGAATTATGTAGATAACCATGCTTTAGTACACTATAACATTCTTACCTCATTCATAATGAGAGGGATGTCATCAACATAAACTATAATAAACTATACACTACTCCCACTAGCCTTTATATACACACATAGTTTATACATATTTTTGATAAAGCCAAACGATTTGACTGTTCTGTCAAAATGTATGTTCCAACTTCGGGACGCTTGTTTAAGTCCATAAATGGTTCTCTAGAGTTTGCAAACCTTTTGCTCACTCCCTTTGGATGTAAAACCTTATGGTTGCTCATCATGGTTGCTCCATATAGATTTCTTCTTCAATGTCTCCATTGAGGAAAATGGTTTTCACATCAATTTGTCATATCTCATAGTTATAATATGCGGCTATGGGAAGTAAATTCGAATGGATTTAGGAATAGTGACCTGTGAAAAGGTTTCCTCAAAATCTGTACTGGATCTTTGAGTATAACCCTTTGCCACTAGTCGCGCCTTAAAGGTCACTACCTCTCTATTTATTCCTAGCTTTTGCTTATAGATCCACTTGCAACCAACATGAACTATGCCCTTTGGTGGATCTACCAAAATCCATACTTTGTTGGAGTGCATGGAGTCCATTTCAGATCTCATGGCATTAAGCTAATGTCCTAAGTCTATGTCCAACATAGCTTTCTCATAGGTCTTTAGATCAATATCCGATTGGCCCGTCTCATGAAGGAATTCGAACCTTTTAGGTTGCTTCTTGATTTGGTCCGACTTACTTAGAGGTTGTGTGTGAGGCTCTTGTTGCTTGTTTGTTTCCACCATTTATGGGATTTGATGATCATCTTGAACTTCATCAAGTTCAACAACACCATAATTTCTATCCAATTGAAATTCCTTTTCCAAAAAGGTGGCATTCCTTGAAACAAACACATTTTGTTCCGAGGGATCATAGAAGTAATAATCCATAGACTCTCTTGGGTATCCCGTAAACTTACACCAGGTGTATCTATTATCCAACTTGTCTCTCACTGCCTGTCTCATATAAACAGGAAACCCCCAGACCTTTAGGTAGTGGTAAAAGGGTGCTTTGTGTACGACATCTTATGCGACATTTTTGGCACCAACTTTGAAGGTACTACATTTAGTAACTTTATCGTCATTTCTTAGACGTATCCCCAAAAGGATATGGGCATATCGAAAAAGCTCATCATGGAATGTACCATGTCCAACAAGGTACAGTTCCTCCTTTTGGCTACTCCATTGTGTTGGGGTGTGTCGGGTGGAGCCTATTGTGAGAGATTTCATTCTCTTTTAGATAATCCAAGAATTTGGTACTTAAGTATTCTTCCTCTCGATTCGATCGAAGAGCTTTAATACTAAGTCCTAATTGCTTTTCTACTTCATTCCTATACTCTTTGAAATTTTCAAAGGCTTCGAACTAATACTTCATAAGATACACATGTCTGAACCGACTATAATCATAGGTGAAGGTGATAAAGTAAGAACAACCATTTCTTGCACTAAGTCTTTTTGGGCCACAAATATCCATATGGATCAAATCCAAAAGACTTGTGGAGGGCTCTGATTATCCTATAAAAGGAGCCTTGGTCATTTTTCCTTTCAAACAAGATTCACAAGTAGGAAGGTCCTCAGGGCCACTAACTTTTAGTGCTTTGAAAGCTTTCATTTTGCTCATCATATTCTTAGAGATATGCCCAAGTCTTGCATGCCAAAGGATGGTATCTTCTTGGTTATCTAATTGCCTTTTACTTGATTGAATGTGCATTAGTGAATGTTGAGAATCAAGTATGTACATTTCGTTAATCAATACCTTGAGCCATTAAAGAATCATTCTTCAATGCCTTCAATGTCCCATTCGATATAGAAAAATCATATCCTTCATAATCAAGAAAGAGAATTGATATAATGTTCCTAACAAGATTCAGTACGTAATAAATTGGATTAAGTACAAAACTAGAATTCCCTAAGTCTAATTTGGTAACAGCTTGGACAATGGCCGCAACTCTTGCTCCATTTCCTAGGCAGAGGATCATATCCCCTTCACGCAGAATCTTTCTTCTTTCCATCCCCTATAATGAATTACAAATGTGAGAATCACACATAGTATCAAATACTTATGAGAAGGAATTGGTCGTTAAATGCACTTCAATAAAGTACATACCCTTTTCAAGGGTTGCAAGGTAAGCCTTGCAATTTCTCTTCTAATGCCTCTTTTCACCATTGTGGAAACAACTTGCATTGGTTTTAGCCTTTTTCTTAACCCCCCTAGAACATTTCACGGGCTGCTTCCCTTTTGAGGAAGAACTCTTCTTCCTCTCACATCTTTTTCTTGGGCCCCTAGACCTTTCGACTTAGAGAAAGAAGCTAGTATAAGAGGTTTCTCCTTTTTCATAGTCACCTAAGCGGTCACAAGCATGTTCACCAATTCGTTAATCATAACTTCTTGCTTTGACATATTAAAGTTCATAACGAATTGGTCGAATAGTGGGGGGTAATGACTGGAGGATCAAATCCATGTAGAGATCATTGTCCATGATCATGTCAATTTGTCTAAGTTTCTCGATGAGTCCAATCATCTTGAGCCCGTGATCATGGATACTTGAACCCTCTACCATCATTGACTTGAAGAGCTCCCTAAATAAAGCGAACCTTTTGTGCCTAATTTTTACACCATATAACTCTTGTAGGTACAGGTTGACCTCTCTAGCATGTTTCATATGCTCGTGAGTCTTTTGGAGCTCGTTCGTCATGGAAGCCAACATGAGGCATCTGACTTGTAGATCATCATCTACAAATTTAGTAAACCTTTCACGATCCTTATCAGTGGCATCATCACCCAATGTGTTCGTAGGACTTTGATCTAGGACATAAGTCCTCTTATTGGAGTCAAGAATTATCTTAAGGTTTCTCAACTAATCATAGAAGTTTGGCCCGATTAGCTTATTGGTTTCCAAAATGCTTGCTAGTAGATTTTTAGCCATTTTGTTTTGAAGAATTCAAAAATCTACAAGAGGCGATAAAAGAGTATAAGCATGTGATTGAATATAGCTATTGAAAACATGTTCATGGTCTTTCAAGCATGTTTTTCTCCCACTATTTTATCAAATCCTTCACCCCTTGAAAGAATTCAGAAAATCTCATTTCCTAGTGAGAATCAAGATCCTAAGGACTTGCAAGTGAACCTACAACTTGTGAGATATGCACAAATAGTCTAAAGGTGAGCAACTTTTGCTAATTGCATCTCATACAACTCTTAATGTATTTTGCCTCCCTTTCCATGTAGGCCTACGAATCGTGAGATATCTACATTACTAGGTGTCAAGTCGAACCTACCAATCATTCTTCAGTTCGAGATGGGCCCTCAACACCCCACGACTCGTGTGCTAATGCATGGGCATTTTTGTTGGAATAGTGCCCTGCAAGCCAATTAAATTGGCCATGTAAACTATTCCCTTATAACATAATCTTAATTGAATGATATTCTATAAAATGACCATCTTCATCTTATGTTTTTATTACTTCACTGGCATTTGGTTGAATCCCTTAGATCACACATGACTACGGGACTTGGTTTGGTGACCATGGAATAAGTCTTACACGGTCGTGATCTTAAATCTTTCAAGTCGTAGGATCTTAAGAGATGAGGCATCTAAGATCCGAATAGACTTACACTAACGATGCATAAATCTAAGAGTTGGATATTGCTCCATTCCATGAGCAAGCCATATGAGATATGGGTGCATGTTAGTAGATACTTGTTAGATAACAAATTCACTGAAGGCCCGCCCGGCGATCCCACTAGATAGTCATAGTGGCAAGTCTATAGTTGCTAGTTCTCCAGTCTATGCTAGTACATATAATTAGTCCTTTAACCCAAGGATCCATGGTAACCTTGTGTTTAGGTCCTTATGCTTCAACTCCACTTTTGGCCACTTAGCGGGTGTTCTGGTGGTGATTGAGCATGAGCGACTTAGATATGGAGGTTTGTGAGAACCAAGATGGGATTGGACTTCTCGTCATTCTGACGGGCGAGTGTATCTCCTATGTATTCTATAATGATTGATCCTAAGACATCCTTGCACAAGGTAGTGTGACGATTTGGAAAAGAGTTTCCAAAGATGAGGTCACAAAGGGTATCGAACATTAAGAATAGAAGCGTAGTATCGAGGCTATTAGAAAGCCAACAAATATCTTGCCCCAGGCCTTTTTCATGGAGATAGGAGATAGAAGGACCGTATTTGCATGGTACGCATAGTGCTAAAATGGTTCTGCGAGAGGATTCATTTTGGCCAATTAGTTGGGCTCCATGGGCTTGAGGTTAGACATTGACCATGGAGATTGGGTACTCTTCAATCAATGAGATTAATTGAATTGAGTCACTTAGTTTAAAAGTGTTTAAACTAATGTGAATATTTGATATTCCACAAGTCACAATAGTTGTGAGCCTATATCCAATGAATGGTAGAACCTCATAGGTCACACACAAAAGCCAATTGTAACACCTATTAAACGAAGGAGAATTTTCTAAGTGTTAGAAAACCCTCATGACTGATTTTGAGGAGAAGAAAATTGATGTCATTTTGGCTTGATCAATTTAAGTGTTAAATTGGTCAAATTAATTTAAGAGTTAAATTAATTTTGACTAGCTTAAGGAGTTAAGAACTTTGACTTAAAAGTTAAGTCAAAGGAATATTAATTAAATTAAAGTATTTAATTTAATTAAGTTGGAGAATATTTTTGTAGGGAGAATTTAAATGAAGAGTTCATTTAATGTGGAGTTAGAATTTAATAGGAAGACATTTCATATGATGAAATGTAGATTCCAAATTAAATTCAAATTCACACGCAACTTATCACATCATGCCATATGGCATGCTAAGTGGCACCCCCACCTTGATGATGGTCTGATGCCACTCCTCCCTCTATATAAAGATCTAGACGGAGGGGATGCTTACTACTGATTACACACTTCTAGAGAATGCTGAAAATTGGTGTGATAAGATTCTCTCAACAACCACAACAAATTTTGATATTGTTAGATCAATATTCTCCTTCTTCCTCCATCATCTCTCACCTTCATTCCTCCATTCCTCTGCATATTTATCCAGCCTAAATTGTAGAGGAAAGGTGTTCCAATTGGTGTGTGGACTTTGACATTAGAAGCATCACACTTGGGTTGCTATTGCTCTTGCTGAAATGGTTTCTGGCAGTGACTTTGGGCAATTTTTCGGCAACCTTAGAGGAGTCCAATCAGGCTGGAATTTTTACTGTATCATCCTAATGGAGTGATGAGTTTCCTGTAAAAACTTCAGCTCCAAAATCGAATAGGAGCTTGGAGAAATCAGGTGATCTTTCTGCTGCACCAGAACTGTGACAGCTTCAAACATTGAAGGTTGTTCATCCATCTACCTTGATTTTCGAGTTCTTCAAGGTATTTTATCCACAAAATCTGAATTATATGCATGAAATGATCCTTTTGGACATGAGTAGCTTAGTTATTTTCAGTTTTTTATTAGAATTATTTTGGATCCTAATGCTACTCATCCTTCAGTTCTCAAATCAAAGGTGCATCTCATGCTAAGTATATTGTCACAACTTTCCACTATAAGTGTGACCCACAACTCGTGAGACATCACACAACTAACGGTAGCATCTTCATGCCACATACTATTGGTAGAAGGCATGGATTAATTAAACTCTTTTAACTTGTAATCCATTTTGACTTGATATTTGAAAGCAGTTAGACATTCTAAGTGGAGGGTTTTAGCTTGCAGAGATCTCACCATTTTATCTTCTTATTTAGGTTCTCCATATCCTAATCATACATCTCATACATCAATAGGATATGAAAAGCATAAATAAGTAACTGCACCTGGCATGCTCCTAGGGTGTGATGACTATGAGCCTAACCAAGTGATGCACTTAGAGCCATAGGTGCACCACTTAGTTGATTTTAAGTGAGTTGATTAAATCTAACTATTACATGAGTGTATCCCAGACATTCATGGGTCTTCATGCCTCCAATGGTCTTATTTGCTCCTTGTAACATTTACATGAGAAAGAAATCCTCACTCCTAGTAATTCTACTCTCATAACATTTACAAGATAGAAATTAAGAGGCATGCAAGCCCCAATTTAATCAACCCCCAATTTAATCAACCCTTTTCAAGAACTTGAAACAAATAAAATCAATATTAAAGTCTCATGATCATCTCCATTCGTTCATCATGCATTCAACATTTAAATGAACAATAAATAAATCAAGAATTGACATTCAATTCCATCAATTAAGTGGTAATCATATTAACAAATAATTGGTCATGCAAAAACAAGCACAACATTTATGCATCGTATTTTTTCCATATTGGAAATTAACTTTAACAAGTTTTAAAAGAAATCAAAATTGTCCAACTCATTTTTGAGACCCAAAAGGGATGGCCTTGTAAAGCTATTTCGTTGAAAAACAATCTTGATTAAATGATATTGCTTATATGGCTATCTTCATCTTATTATCTTTATTACTTACACTCGTATTTGGATGAAGCCCTTAGATCATTCATGACTATGGGAATTGATTCAATGACCATGGAATAAGCCTTACACGATCGTGATTTTAAATCTTCCCAGTTATAGGATCTTATGAGACAGGGCATCTAAGATCTGAATAGACTTGCACTAACGATGCATAAATCCAAGAGTTGTATAATTGCTCTGTTCCATGAGCAACCATCTGAGATATGGGTGCATGTTAGTGGATGCTTGTTAGAGAACAAGGCACTAAAGACCCTACTAGAGAATCCACTAGATAGCCGTAGTGGCAAGTTCTCCAACTTATGCTAGTGCATATTATTAGTCCTCTGACTTAAGGATCCACAGTAACCTTGTGCTTGGTCCTTATGCTTTGACTCTTCCTTGGTCACTTAGCGGACCTCTCGGGTTGAAGTCGGGCAAAATCTACTAAACATAGAGGTTTGTGAGATCCAAGATGGAATCTAACTCATCGCTTTTGTGAAGGGCGACTACATCTCCTATGTGTTCTATAATGATCAGTTCCAAGAAACCCTTGTGCAAGATGGTGTGACAATTTGGAACATTGAGAATAGAGACATAGTATCGAAGCTATTAGGGAGCTGGCAAATATCTTGCCCTGGCCTCATTGGGGAGGTAGGAGATGGAAATACTGTATTTGCATGGCAAGCGTAGAGCTACAATGGTTCTCCAAAAGCATTCATTTTAGCCAATTAGCTGGGCTCCATGGGCTTGACATTAGATATCGACCATAGAGATTGAGTACTCTTCAATTAATGAGATTAATTGAATTGAGTAGCTTAATTTAAAAGTGTTTTAAACTAAAATGAATATAAGATATTCAAAAGTCACAAGGAGTTGTGAGCCCAGATCTAATGAATGGTAGAACCTGTTAAGTCACACACAAAATCCAATTAGCTTCCTAGTTCATGGAGCAATTTTCTAAGGGTTAGAGAATTACTCCTTGGAACCGCTTTTGAGGTGTCCAATTTGAAGGTCAATCTTGGCTTGATTAACTTAAGTGTTAAATTAATCAATTAATTTAAGGAGTTAAATTAGACCAATAATTAAGGAGTTAGTTATTTAGTGCTGAATGATCATCAATTGGTCAAATTAACTTAAAGAGTTGATTTAACAAAAATTAAGTTTAAGAGTTAAGCTTGTTTGACTTAAGAGTTAAGTCAAAGGTTAATTAATTAAATTAAAGTGTTTAATTTAATTAAAGTGAAGAATACATTTTTAAGGAAAAAAATCAAATGAAAGGTTCATTTGAATTAGCATTTTAATTAATTTGAAAATAAATTTCAAATGTAATTGAAATGCACACAAATTCAAATTAGATTTGAATTTGAATTTGCCACTTAAGCTTGCTAGTAGCCGCCTCCCTTGAGGAAGGCGTGATGCCACCTTGGCATTACACCATCCACCCTCTATATATAGATATAGAGGTGAGAGATTGGCAATATGCATTTTTGGTGTGAAGATTAGAATCTCACATTTCCCTTCAAAACTCCTTCCAAGAATTGCATCATGTGTTGAAGCTTGCTTTCCTTGTTCTTCTCCAACCTCAAATCGGCCTCAACCATTGTATTTATCCTCTTTTACTCTAACTAAAAATGAGGAGAAATTGGAAGTTCAATTGGTGTGTGGATCATTTCAATAGAGGCAAAAAATTTGGTTTGCTAGCTTTGGAGATCCATTAAAATAGTGCAGCGATTTGTCGAATTTTGTTCCAGGAGATCCAGAAAGTATTTTGATTAGAATGTTTCAAAATATCTTCTTCAAGGTGTTGAGAGGATACAAGAATTTTTTGGTGATTTTTGGAGAAGTGTAACAGAGGCAAAAGTTGCTCTCTTGCTATTGCGCTGCTGTCTGGTAGATTTTGGATTGGTGAAGAGTTCACCATTTTCTCCTTGGAAATTTGCTATTCAAGGTAACTCTCTACCTAAATCTGAATTCCAACCATGATAGATCCTTGTTAGCTTGCAAAGAACTAGTTTATTTAAACTTTTGAAGCTTCATTATTGGATCCCAATGCATTACGAGCCTTCAAGTGGTATCGGAGCCTAAATCATGCTTAGATTTGGATATTTTTGAATGACTGATTCATGTGATGGATTTATCAAAATCACCAAATTCTCGATTCATATGGTGGATTGGAGTGTTTGGATGATGTTGTATATGGCTTCTTGATTGATGAATTGAAAGCACACTAATATGTGTTTTAAGTGTTAATTCATATGATTAGCATGTTTTAATTCATAGCTATTGATTTTGAATGTCGATTTGGTGTTATATATTGATGTAGCATGTTGATGATTGACTAAAATAGTTTTGGTCAATTTTTTGATCCAATTTGATTGGAGTTTTGATGGAAATTCTAGGAGAATTTGATTCTTAAACTTATTTTTGAAAGCATCTTCGGAAGCTTGAAATTTCCGTTTTAAAAGGAGTTTTAATTCTAAAATCTCATATATAGTGTGTGAAATAATGTTTAGAAGTTGTTTTAAATTTTTTGGAGTACAAAACGTTGAGCAAAAATGAAAAGACTTAGCCTGAACCACAAAACAGGGCAGGCTACCCTGCCTCGGCCGAGCGCTGGCCAGTAGCGGGTGTGCGCCTATGTGCCCAGACTAGCTGGGCAGCAGCCAATTTTGGTTAGGGCTTGGAATCTCTCAATTTTTGGCTCCCTTTAGTGTTCAAAAGTGTTTTGATTCATACATATTAGATGCACAAATGTTGTGCAAGCTCTCAAAGTTATGTTTGACATTTTTGAGTGCTTTTAAAACCTTGTTAAAGTTGAATTTCCTACATTAGCATAAAAGTTATGCTTAACTAATTACTTGTTTATGAGATCAGCATTTAATTGTTGGAATTAATTGGTAATTCTAGATTTGTTTATTGTTCATTTAATTGTTGAATGGATGATGAATGAATGGGGATGATCATGAGCCTTTAATATTGATTTTATTTGTTTCAAGTTGTTGAAAAGAGTTGTATTAAATTATAGCTTGTATGCCTCTTTATTTCTACCTTGTAAATGTTATGAGAGTAAAATCACTAGGATTGAGGATTTTCTTCTCTTGTAATGTTACATGGAGCAAAAGAGACTTTTGAGGCATGGAGACTTTTGAAGACCCATGAATGTATGGGATAGATTCATATAATAGCTAGATGTAATCAACCCACTTAACATTAACTAGGTGGTGCACCTATGGCTCTAAGTGCACCACTTGGTTAGGCTCATGGTCATCCCACCCTAGGAGCATGCTAGGCGCATTTACTTATTTATGCTTTCCATATCCTATTGATGTATGAGATGCATGTTTAAGATATAGAAAACCTAAATGAAAAGATAAAATGATGATATCTTTGCAAGCGAAAACCCTCCACTTAGAATATCTAAGTGTTTTTAAAATATTAAGTCAAAATGGATACAAATTAAAAGAGTTTTAATTAATTCATGTCTTCTACCAATAGTATGTGGCATGATGATGCTACATTATTCGTGTAATGTCTCACAAGTCGTAGGTCACACTTATAATGGAAAGTTGTGACCATATACTTAGCATATGATGCACCTTTGATTTGAGAACGCGCATGCATTATCACACGAGTTTTGGGATATTGTGGTGCCCGTCTCGAATCAAAGCTTGATTGGTAGGTCTAACTTAACAGCCATTAGTGTGGATGTCTCACTATTCGTGGGTCCACATGAAAAGTGAGGCAAAATATATCAATAGTTGCATAAGATGCAATTAGCAAAAGTTGCTTAACTTTTGATTGTTCGTGGATATCTCACGAGTCGTGGGTCCACTTGTAAGTCCTTAGGATCTTGATTCTCACTAGAAAATAAGATTTCCTGAATTTTTCTAGAGGGAGAAGGATTTGATAAAATAGTGGGAGGAAAATATGCTTGAAAGACCATAAACATGTTTTTAATAACAAACCCAATCACATGCTTATACTTTTTTTCTACCTCTTATAGATTTTTGAAATCTTCAAATCAAAGTGGCTAAAAATCCATTCGCATCTATTTTGGAAACTAATAAACTCACGGGACCAAACTTCCAAGATTGGTTGAGAAACCTTAAAATAATTCTTGACTTTGAAAAGAGGACATACGTCCTTAATCAAAGTCCCATGGACACAATTAGTGATGGTGCCACTGACTAAGCTCATGAAATGTTCACGATATTTGTAGATGATGATCTACAAGTAAGATGTGTCATGTTGGCATCCATGTCTAACAAGCTCCAAAAGACTCATGAGCACGTAAAACACGCTCGAGAGATCTATGTATACTTACAAGAGTTGTATGGTGTACAGTCAAAACATGAAAGGTTAGCTTTATCAAAGGAGCTCTTTAGATCAAGGATGAGTGAGGGCTCTAACGTTCATGATCACGGCCTCAAGATGATAAGACTCATCGAGAAGCTCGGATAATTAGATGTGTTCATGGACAACAACCTCTATGTGGATTTGATCCTCCAGTCATTCCCACCATCATTCGACCAATTAGTTATGAACTTCAACATGTCCAAGCAAGAAGTTATGATTAACGAATTGGTAAACATGCTTGTGACTACTGAGGTGACTATGAGAAAGGAGAAACCTCTTATGCTTGCATCCTTCTCCAAGTCGAAGGGCCCTAGGGGTCCTAGAAAGGGAGGTAAGAGGAAGAAGAGTTCTTCCTCTAAAGGGAAACAACTTGAGAAAAGTTCCAGAAGGATTAAGAAGAAGGCTAAAATTTAAGCAAGTTGTTTCCATTATGGCGAAAAGGGACATTGGAAAAGAAATTGCAAAACTTACCTTGCAACCCTTGAGATGGGTATGTAATTTATTGAAGTGCACTTGACGACTAATTCTTCCTCATAGGTATTTGATACCTATGTAGTTCTCAACTTTGTAATTTGTTATAGGAGATGGAAATAAGAAAGAATTTTCGTCAAGGGAATATGATCCTCCACCTCGATAATGGAGCAAGAGTTGCTGCCACTTTCCAAAGCGTTATCAAGTTGGAGTTGGGGAATGCTTGCATTGTACTTGATCCAGTTTATTATGTACTCCATCTTGTTATGAACATTATTTTTTTTCCCATTCTTGATAATAAAGGATTTGATTTTTCTAAATCAAATGGGATGTTGAAAGCATTAAAGAATGGTTCTTTAATTGCACAAGATACATTAATTAACGAATTGTACATACTTGATTCGCAACCTTCACTAATGCACATTCAATCAAGCAAAAGAAAGTTAGATAACCAAGAAGATGCCATTCTATAGCATGCGAGACTTTGATATATTTCTAAAAATAGGATGAACAAGTTAGAAGCTCTCAAAGTACTAAATGTTAGTGGCATTGTGGATCTTCCTACTTGTGAATCTTGTTTAAAAGGAAAAATGACCAAGGCTCCTTTTGTAGGACAAATGGAGCGCTCCACAAATCTTTTGAATTTGATCCATACAAATGTTAGTGGACTACTAAGAGTTAGTGGGAGAGGAAGCTATTCCTATTTCATCACCTTCGACGATTATAGTCAGTTTGGTTAGTGTACTTATGAAGTACAAGTCCGAAACCTTTAAAAGGTTCAAAGAGTATAGGAATAAAATGGAAAAGCAATTGGGGCTAAGTATTAAAGCTCTTTGATTGAATCGAGGGGGAGAATACTTGAGCACCAAATTCTTGGATTATGTAAAGGAGAATGGGATTCTTTCTCAATGGACTCCACCCAGCACACCCCGACACTATGGAGTAGTTGAGATGAGAAATCATACCTTGTTGGACATAGTATGTTCCATGATAAGCTTTTTCGATGTGCCCATATCCTTTTGGGGATACGCCTTAGATATGGCGGCGAAGCTACTAAATATAGTACCTTCAAAGTTGTGCCAAACACACCACATGAGATATGGCATGGCAAAGCACCCTCTTACCAATATCGTAAGGTTTGGGGATCTCTCGCCTACGTGGGATGGATAGTGGGAGATAAATTGGATAGTAGATCCACCTTGTGCAAATTTATAGGATACCCAATAGAGTCTATGGGTTACTACTTCTATGATCCCTCAGAACAAAAGGTGTTTGTTTCGAGGAACGCCACCTTTTTAGAAAGGCAATTTCTATTAGATAGAAAAACTATTGTTGTTGAACTTGATAAAGTTCAAGATGATCATGAAATTCCACAAGCGGTGGAAACAAGCGAGCAACAAGAGCCTCACACACATCCTCTAAAAAGGTCAAGTCGAATTAAGAAGCAACCTAAAAGGTTCGGATTCCTTTATGAAACGGTTTAGTCGGATAATGATCCAAAGACATATGAGGAAGCTATGTTGTACATAAATTCGGGACGTTGGCTTGAAGCCATGAGATTTGAAATAGACTCCATGTACTCGAACAAAGTATGGACTTTGGTAAATCCACCAAAAGGAATAGTTCCCATTAGTTGCAAGTGGATCTATAAGCGAAAGCTTTGAGTTGATGGAGAAGTGGTGACTTTTAAGGCGTGACTAGCGGCAAAAGGTTACACTCAAAGACCTAGCATCGATTTCGAGGAAACCTTTTCACCAATTGCAATGCTTTAGTCCATTCGGATCCTACTTGCCATAACCATATATTATGACTATAAGATATAGCAAATAGATGTGAAAACCGCTTTCCTCAATTGAGACATTGAAGAAGAAATATATATCAAGCAATGACAAGGTTTTACATCCAAGAGGAGTGAGCAAAAGGTTTGCAAACTTCAGAGATCCATTTATGGACTCAAACAAGCATCCCGAAGCTAGAACATGCATTTTGACAAACCGATCAAATTGCTTGGCTTTGTCAAAAATGTGTATGAACTATGCGTGTATAAAAAGGCTAGTGGGAGTTGTGTACAATTTATTGTGCTTTATGTCGATGACATCCTTATCATTGGGAATGAGGTAGGGAGTTAGAGTGTACTAAAGCGTGATTATCTACTTAATTCTCTATGAAGGATTTGGATGAGCATCATACGTATTGGGAATACATATCTATAGAGATAGATCTAAGAGGATGTTGAGGCTATCCCAAACGCCATACATCTACAAAATACTAAAGAGATTTAGTATGGAGGAATCCAAGAAGGGATTTATTCCTATAGGACATGACATTCGTCTTTCCAAGTCTGTGGCCCTTAAGACTGAAAGCGAGATACAAAGGATGTCCCACATACCTCATGCCTCTGCCATTGAAAGCATAATGTATGCAGTTCAATGTACAAGACCGAATGTGGCACACTCGTTAAGTGTTACAAGTAGGTTCTAATCCAATCCCGATGAGAATCACTAGATAGCCATTAAAGCAATCCTTAAGTACTTGAGAAGGACTTAGGGATTTTTTTATTTTTTTTGGTATATGGCAATAGAGAATTGAAACTAGATAGGTTTTTGAATTCAAGTTTCCAATCCGATGTAGATAAACTAAAATCTACTTTTAGATTTATATTTTGCCTCAATGGCGGCGTGATGAGTTGAAAGAGTTCCAAACAAGACACCAAGGCCGATTTCACTACAGAGGCAAAATATATTGCAGCTTCGGAGGCTGCAAAGGAAGGTATTTGGATAAAAAAACTTCATTCAAGAGTTGAAAGTAGTGCATAGCATTGCTGAGCCAGTTGTTATCTTATGTGACAACAATGGGGCTACCTGCGCAAGCTAAAGAGTCGAGATCTCATCAACAATCCAAGCACATTTTGAGGTGATATCATTTAATCTTGGAGATCATTAATAGAGGAAACATCCGAGTTGAGAGAGTTGCCTTGGAAGAGAATATAGCAGATCCACTTACAAAATCCCTAATGCAAAAGGTCTTTAAAGGACATCTTGAGAAGATGGGTTTCAAGGCCATGGGACATTAGCTTTAGGTTAAGTCAGAGATTGTTGGAATAGTGCCTGACAAGCCAATAGGATTAGCCTTGTAAAGTTATTTCCTTGAAAAACAATCTTAATTAAATGATACTTCTTATATGGCTATCTTCATATTATTTTCTTTATTACTTCACTCGCATTTGGATGAAGCCCTTAGATCACTCATACCAATGGGACTTTGTTTGGTGACCATGGAATAAGTCTTATATGGTTATGATCTTAAGTCTTTCAAGTTATAGGATCTTATGAGATGGGGCATCTAAGATCCGGATAGACTTGCACTAAGGATGCATAAATCCAAGAGTTGGATAATTGCTCCATTCCATGAGCAATCATATGAGATATGGGTTCATATTAGTGGGTGCTTGTTAGAGAACAAGGCATTGAAGACCTACTAGAGAATCCACTAGATAGCCGTAGTGGCAACTTTTCCAGCTTATGCTAGTGCATATTATTAGTCCTCTGACCTGAGGATCCATGGTAACCTTATACTTGGTCCTTGTGCTTTGACTCTTCCTAGGTCACTTAGTGGACCTCTTGGGTTGAGGCTGGGCATAAGCTACTAAACATAGAGGTTTGTGAGATCCAAGATGAAATCCGACTCCTCGCATTTGTGAAGGGCGAGTATATCTCCTATATGTTCTATAATGATCGATTCTAAGAAATCCTTGCGCAAGGTGGTGTGACAATTTGGAAAAGGCATTTTCCAAATATGAGGTCATACAATGGAATCAAGCATTGAGAATAGAGACATAGTATCGAGGCTAATAGGGAGCCAACAAATATCTTGCCCTTTTTTGGGAGATAGGAGACAGAAGGACCGTATTTGCATGGAAAGCGTAGAGCTACAATGGTTCTCCAAAAGCATTCATTTTGGCCAATTAGTTGGGCTCCATAGGCTTGAGGTTGGACATCGACCATGGAGATTGGACACTCTTCAATTAATGAGATTAATTGAATTGAGTCTATTAGCTTAAAAGTGTTTTAAACTAAAATAAATATAAGATATTTAAAAGTCACAAGGAATTGTAAGCCCATGTATAATGAATGGTAGAACCTATTGGGTCACACACAAAAGCAAATTAGCTTCCTAGTTCATGGAGCAATATTCTAAGGGTTAGAGAATTACTCCTTGGAACCGATTTTGAGGTGCCTAATTTGAAAGTCAATTTTGGTTTGATTAATTTAAGTGTTAAATTAATCAATTAATTTAAGGAGTTAAATTAGATCAATAATTAAGGAGTTAATTATTTGGTGCCAAATGATCATCAATTGGTCAAGTTAACTTAAAGAGTTAAGTTAACAAAAATTAAGCTTGTTTGACTTAAGAGTTAAGTCAAAGGTTAGTTAATTAAATTAAAGTGTTTAATTTAATTAAAGAGAAGAACACATTTTGGAGGAAAAATTCAAATGAAAGGTTCATTTGAATTAGCATCTTAGTTAATTTGAAATTAAATTTCAACTGTAATTGAAATGCACACAAATTCAAATTAGATTTGAATTTGAATTTGCCATCTAAGCTGGCAAGTGGTTGCCCCCTCCCCCCCCCCCCCCATGAGGAAGATGTGAAGCCACCTTAGAACCAAAAGAAAATCTCAAAACTCATCCCAAACCCAACCGAGCACTGCTAGCCGAAGCTTGCACATGGCTACACAGTAGCTATCGACAATTGTCCTGCTGTGTGCTGCCAAGTGCCAGTAGCTTCTTTATTTTAGGGTCATGAGCTAGTCAAGCCATTTTTTGCTCAACTTTTGTGCACAAAGAATTTTAGAACTTCTAAACATCAAAATACACAATATGGATGAAAATTTTAGATTAAAACATCTTTTAAAAACTGAAATCTCAAGAGCTCAATGATGCTTGAAAAATAAGTTTAAGCAAGAACCATATTCTTTAAAGATCTCCAATTATATCCAACCTTTTTGGATCCAAAAATGACCAAAACAGCTTAAGGCCATTCACAACATGATATATCAACGTATAACACCCACCAATGCCAAATCAAAATTCAACATTAGGCAAAATGAATTAAAACATACTCTCACATGATTTAACGCTTAAAGCACATAATATCATGATTTAATGCGTTAGTCAAGAAGCCACAAACAATATCATCCATACATTCCAACCCATCATATGGATCGAGTACATGGTGATATTGATCAATTCTCCACAAGGATCTAGACATATATAGGATTCAGATTTAAAAAGGAAAATACCTTGATGAAATCGAAAATCAAGGAACAAGAGAGAACACCCTTCAACTCTTGAAGTAGCTTCCTCACTGGCGCAACAGAAACACCAACAGATTTCCCCAAGTTAAACTCCTTCTTTCAAGCCAAAAAATTTACTGTACACTTTCAACACCTTGAAGATACTACTGCCAAAATTTTAGCCCAATCAAAACAACATAAGTCCTCCTACAACACGTTGCAACTGGCTGCCAGAAAGTGCTCCAACAAGAACAATCCAAACATATTGCTTCTAACGAGATAGTCCACACAACAAATGGAAATACCTTTTCTCTACAAAAATGGCTGATGATAATTGCAGAAAAAATGAGGAAAGAAAGCCAAGTATAGAGGGAGAGGATGAGGGAGATTGGAGAGATTTGTGGAGAATCTAACTGGTAGATACCCACTAACAAAATTTGTTGTTGGGAGAATAATTCACACCTTGCATCATAATCACCTTGTGGCCACCCCCTCTTATATCTATATATAGGAGGAGGATGGTGTGTGGTCACACACCATCTTCAAGGAGGGGATGTCACATGTCCATGCCAAGTTCTACCATTTGGCTTTTATATGTGACTCATCAGGTTCTACCATTCATTGGACATGGGCACACAACTCGTTATGACTTATGGAATGTCAAATATTCACATTAGTTTAAACTCCTTTAAACTTTAAACTAAGCGACTCAATTCAATTAATCTCATTAATTGAAGAGTACCAATCTCCATGGTTGATGTCCAACCTCAAACCCTTGGAGTCCTAATTGATTGGCTGAAATGAATACTCTTAGAGAACCATTCTAGCATTATGCATACCATGCAAATATGGTCATTCCGTCTCCTACCTCTATAAAAGAGGCCTATGTCAAGATATTAATCGGCTTCTTAATAGCCTAAATACTACGCTTCTACTCTCAATGTTCAATTCCCTTAGTGACTCATCAAATTTTCACATCACATTGTGCAAGGATTTCTTGGGATCGATCATTATAGAACACATAGGAAATGCACTCACCTTTCATAAAAGCAGGGAGTTGGATTCCATCTTAGATCTCACAAACCTCCATGTTTAGTAGCTTATGCCCAATCTCAACCTGAATAGCCTATTAAGTGACCAAGGAAGAGCCAAAGCATAAGGACCAAATAGAAGATTACCATGGATCCTCAAGTCAAAGGACTAATAATATGGCTAGCTAAGCTGGAGAGCTTGCCACTACTGACTAGCCACTTTAGCTATCTAGTGGATTCTCCGGATGGGCCTTCAGTGCCTTCTTCTCTAACAAGTACCCATTGGCATGCATCCATATCTTATATGAGATTGCTCATGGAACCAAGCAACATCTAACTCTTAGATTTATGCATCAACAGTGCAAGTCTATCCAGATCTTAGATGTCCTGTCTTGTAAAATCCTATGACTTGGAAGATTTAAGATCACGATTGTGAAAGGCTTATTACATGATCACCATCTAATGCGTGATCAAGTCTCGTAGTCTTATGTGATCTAAGGGCTTCATCCAAATGCGAGTGAAGTAAATAATGAGCATAAGATGAAGATGACCATATAATGAATACCATTCAATCAAGATTGTCTTATAAGGAAATAGCTTACAAGGCCAATCTAATTGTCTTGCGGGGCACTATTCCAACGCATTTGCCCTAAGTATTTAGATGTTGCATGCTTGTTTTGTCTTAGCCTTGAACATGTGTGCTCTATTTTTATTGTTTTGACCTAGGGTAGAACAAAAGAGGGGTGTCACTACCAATAAAAAACATAGAGGGGTAAATGCAAAAAGCAAAAAATAAATGCATTTTATGGACCATACCATAAAGACTAGCCCACCTTGGACCATAGATGCATAAATCCTATAGCTGCAATTATCATGTGAACATACAGTTGTAACTCTTATCTTTTCATTCTTTTCATAATGAAATTGATAGCCATGCCTCACAATTCAATCCTTGAATGCCTTTCTAAACACATCAAGATTGGCAAATCTCAAGCACTCTCTCATCTCAAATTTCTTCATATCTGGCCATCAATGAAGTGAGGATGCCTCTATGCCTCATCATCTAAACCTGGAGGTCTTTCAATATCTTCATCATCCTCAGGTTCACTGAACCAATCACCATATTAATTTCTTTAGCCATATTCTGTCTTTGTGCCTTGTTGATTGGTCTTCTTTCCTTTCTTCCCATTATTCTCAATTTTTGCTGTAGTTCTTGCTTGTTGGCACCTCTTGATGCAAAAATAAAGGTTAGTAAGATACTAGGATCCAATTATGAAAATTCAAAAGCTCAAAATAAATAGTGCTTACAGCCTACAAGGATCTAATCATGCTAGAAATTCAGATTTAGTTGGAGAATTACCTTAAAAAGAAAATTTCCAAGGTCACAAGGGGGAACACTTTTAGCTGGAGAAAATGAGCAAAATATCAATGGTGAAGGATGATTTTTGAGGTAGGAGAAGAAGAGAGAACAAAGCCTCAACACATGAAGCAATGTTTGGAAAAGGGAGTTTTGGAGGGAATTATGGAAGAATCTAATCCTTCACACCAATTGTGCATATTGCCGATCCTCTCTCTCTATATCTATATATAGATGTTGGATGGTGTGATGCCAAATGAGGGGGGGCGGCCAACTGGGGTGCCAAGATGGCAAATTTGAATTCAAATCTCATTTGAATTTCATGTGCATTTTAATTACATTTGAAATCTAATTTCAAGTTAGTTAAGATGCTAATTCAAATGAACCTTTAATTTGAATTTTCCCTCCAAAATGTATTCTTCTCATTAATTAAATTAAACATTTTAATTTAATTAATCAACCTTTGACTTAATTCTTAAGTCAAACAAGCTTAACTTTTAAGCTCAATTTTGTTAACTTAACTCCTTAAATTAACTTGACCAATTGATGGTCACTTGGCACCAAATAATCAACTCCTTAATTATTGGTCTAATTTAACTCTTTAAATTAGTAGATTAATTTAACACTTGAATTAATCAAGCAAAATTTTGACCTTCAAATTGGCACCTCAAAATGGGTCTTACATGTCATTACATGGCATTTTCTTGGATATCTAATTTTCTTACTTGTTGAAAGTGCATTAGTCATTGTTGAGAATCCAATATGTATAATCCTTTGTTAAGTATACCATAAGCAATTAAAGAATCCATTCTTTAATGCCTTCAATCTCCCATTTGATATAGAAGGATAAAATCCTTCGCTATACTAAATGGGGATTGAAATAATGTTCTTAACAATATATGACATATATAATAGCAAGGGTTCAATACAATTATGGAGTTCTCTAAGTCCAACTTATTATACGCCTTCGGCTTTGATTACAACTCTTGCTCCTTAGCCAAGGCGGTGGATCATATCCACATCACTTAGTTTTATTCTTCTTTCTTATTCTTTGTAACAACTTGCAAAGATAAGAACCACATACGATATCACATATCTATGATGAAGAATTTATCCTTAAATGCACTTCAATACAATACATACCCTTCCAAAGGGTTGCAAGGTATTCCTTGCAAAACTACTTCCAATTGCCTATCTAGCCAAAGTAGAAACAAACAATATCGACCATATCCTCTATAATCTTCTTAACTCTTCCGGATAATTTTAGTAGTTTTTTTCCCTTGAAGGAAGAACTTTTCTTCCTTTTACCTCACTTTCTAGCACCCCTAGGGCCTATAGACTTCAAGGAGGAAACAAGTGTCAAAGGTTTGCCCTTGTCATGGTAGTCTCCTTCTAGATCAACACTTTGATCAATAAAGCTTGACGAAGATGTGAGGATCAAATCCTCATGGAGATCATTGTCTATCACGACGTCCAAGTAGAAAAAGCTTCTCCAAGCCTAATCATCTTTAGACTGTAGTTGATGACATATGACTTCACATCCATCATAGCTTGAAAAATCTCCTTTGACAACATGAACTTCTCATACCTTGTTTTCTTTACAACTCTTGTAAACTTTAACTAAAGTATTATTCATATGTATTTGAGACTTTTAAAGTTTGTAGATGCCATCATGAGACTATGGGATAGGACGATCCTAAACCCAATTAGTTAACTTTTCACATGTCTCTTGATCTACTTTAATCCCCGTGTGATTAGGAGCACCTTGATATAGGACATATATCCGCTTCTAGGAATTTAGAATGATTTTTGAGGTTAAGTCAATCGTGGGAGTTTGGCCTAATTGATTTATTGGTTTCCAAAATAACGTTGAGTGGAACATTAAACTATTCTTGAGATTTCACAAATCCTCAAAGGCAAAAAATAGAATAAGCATGTGAAAGAATTTGATATTAAAAACATGTTTATGGTCTTTCAAGCATGTTTTCCTCCTACTATTTTATCAAATTTTTCACCCCCCTAGAAGAATTCGAAAAATCATATTTCCTAGTGAGAATCAAGATCCTAAGGACTTGCAAGTGGACACCCGTACACGAGTGCTATCCATAAGCAATCGAAGGGTAAGCAACTTTTGCTAATTGTATTTCATGCAACTCCTGATATTTTTTGCCTCACTTTTCACATAAACCCACGTACCCATGTGCCATCTATGGTACTAAATGTTAAGTTGTACCTACCAATCAATCTTTGACTCAAGACGGACACCACATCATCTCTCGTACACGAGTGCCGTGTGTAGGCATTCCTAAGTCAAAGTGCATCTCATGCTAAGTGCATGCTCACAACTTTCCTCCTAAGTGTGAACCCCGTACATGAGTGCCATCACACAAAATAGATAGCATATTCACGGCATACATTATTGGTAGAAGGCTTGGATTAATTAAAACTCTTTTAATTTCTATCTATTTCGACTTAATATTTGTAAAAGCACTTAGACATTCTAAGGGGAGGGTTTTTGCTTGCAAAGATCTCATCATTTTATCTTCTTATTTAGGTTTTATATATCCTAACCATACATCTCATACATCAATAGGATATGAAAAACATAAATAAGTAAATGCGCCTAGCATGCTCCTAGGGTGGGATGACCATGAGCCTAACCAAGTGGTGCACTTAAAGTCATAAGTGCATCACCTAGTTGATTTTAAGTGGATTGATTAAACCTATCTATTATATGAGTGTATCCCATACATTTATTGGTTTTCAAAAGTCTCTATGCCTCCAAAGATCTTCTTTGCTCTATACAGTATTTACATGAGAAAGAAATTCTTACTCCCAGTGATTCTTCTCTCATAACAGTTACAAGGTAGAAACAAGAGGCATGCAAGCCCCTATTTAATACAACCCATTTCAACAACTTGAAATAAATAAAATCAATATTAAAGGATCATGATCATCCCCATTCAATAATTAAATGGACAACAAATAAATCTAGAATTACAATTAATTCCATCAATTAAATGCTAATCAAATTAACAAATGATTGGCCATGCATAACACTTATGCAACTTCATGGAGATCAACTTTAACAAGATTTTAGGAGCTTGAGAAAAATGTCAAACATTTTATTGAGAACTTGCAAAATACTTGTGCATCTATTATGTGAGATATAAAACACTTTTTGGCCACTATTGGAACACAAAAAATTGGTCCAAACCCATCCAACCCGAAATTGGGCGTTGTTGCCCTAGCCTGGCCAACGGCCTGGCAACAAATGTGCACACTGCCCAGTCGGTGCCTTGCTAGGTGTGGCAGCTTGTCCTTTTTCTGGGTTTACACCGAGTCAACTTATTTTTGGTTCAACTTTTGTGCATCAAAGAATTCAGGACACCTCCTAAACATGAAAACACACATTATAGATGAAATTTCAGATCTAAAACAACTTTTAAAATCAAAATTTCAAGTGCTCAATCAAGCTTCTAAAAACTAGTTTAAGTAAGAATCACATTCTTCATGAATCTCCAATTAAACTCCAATCAAATTGGATCCAAAAATGACCAAAACACATTAAGGTCAGATTTAACATGCTAAATCAACATTCAACAATAATAGATATGAATTAAAACGTACAGATCATATGAATTAACACTTAAAACACATATTAGCATGCTTTCAATTCATCAATCAAGAAGCCACACACGTTACCACCCAAACACTCCAATCCATCATATAAATTGAGAATTTGGTGATTTTGATCAATCCATCAGATGAATCAATCAATCAAAAGAAATCCAAATATAAGCATGATTTAGGCTCCGATACCACTTGAAGGTTAGTAAGCCACTAGGATCCAATTGTCAAACTTCAAAAGCTCAAAATAACTAGTGCTTACAACTTACTAAGGATCTAATCATGCTATAAATTCAAATTTAGTCGAAGAATTACTTCAAAAAGCAAATTTCCAAGGTCACAAGAGGGAACACTTCACAAATCCAGATTTTGGCAGACTCTAGCACAGCGGAGAAATAGAAACTTTTTCCTTGGTTAGAGTGCTTCAAAAATCACAAAACAAAATCTGGAACTTCTTAACTCCTTGAGGAAAGTTTTGTTAAAAAATTAGAGCAAAACTCGATCTAGATCGCTAGGAAAAAATTTGGCAAATGACTGCTTTGTTCCATTGGATCTCCAAAGCTAGCAAATCAAATGCTTTGCCTCTATTGATATGATCCACACACCAATTGATCCTCAAAATTCTAATCAATTTTAGCTGTAGAAAATGAGCAAAATATCAATGGTGAAGGTTGATTTTTGAGGTAGGAGAAGAAGAGAGAACAAAGCTTCAACACATAAAGCAATGTTTGGAAAGGGAGTTTTGGAGGGAATTGTGGAAGAATCTAATCCTTCACACCAATTGTGCATATTGCCGATCCTTTCTCTCTATATCTATATGTAGATGTTGGATGGTGTGATGCCAAATAAGGGAGGGCGGCCAACTGGGGTGCCAAGATGGCAAATTTGAATTCAAATCTCATTTGAATTTCATGTGCATTTTAATTAATTTCAAGTTAATTAAGATGCTAATTCAAATGAACCCTTCATTTTAGTTTTCCCTCCAAAATGTATTCTTCTCATTAATTAAATTAAACACTTTAATTTAATTAATCAACCTTTGACTTAATTCTTAAGTCAAACAAGCTTAACTCTTAAGCTCAATTTTGTCAATTTAACTTCTTAAATTAACTTGACTAATTAATCAAGCCAAAATTTGACCTTCAAATTGGCATATCAAAATCGGTCATCTTGGAGTGATTCTCTAACTCTTAGAAAATTGCTCCAACAACTAGGAGGTTAATTAGCTTTTGTGTGTGACCCAATAGGTTCTACTATTCATTAGACATGGGTTCACAACTCCTTGTGACTTTTGAATATCATATATTCATTTTAGTTTAAAACACCTTTTAAACTAATCGACTCAATTCAATTAATTCCATTAATTAAAGAATACCCAATCTTCATGGTTGATGTCCAAGCTCAATCCTATGGAACCCAACTAATTGGCCGAAACCATTGTAGCTCTATGCGTACCATGCAAATACGGTCCTTCCGTCTCATATCTCCTGAAAGAGGCCTAGGGTAAGATATTTGTCGGCTCCTTAATAGCCTCGATACTATGTCTCTATTTCCAATGTTCGATTCCTTTGTATGACCTCATATTTGGAAAAGTCCTTTTCCAAATTATCATACTACCTTGCGCAAGGATTTCTTGGAATTGATCATTATAGAGCACATATGAGATGTACTTGCATGTCACAAAAGCAAAGAGTCGGATTCCATCTTGGATCTTACAAACCTCCATACCAAGTAGCTCATACCCAACCTTAACCCGAAAGACCTACTAAATGGTCAAGGAATAATCAAAGTATGAGAACTAGATACACGATTACCATAGATGCTTATGTCAGAGGACTAATTATATGCTCTAGCATAAGTGGGAGGACTTGCTACTACTGACTTGCCACTATGGCTATTTAGTGGATTCTCCAATGGGTCTTCAATGCCTTGTTCTCTAACAAGCACCCACTAACATGCACCCATATCATATGGTTGCTCATGGAACGAACAAATATCCAACTCTTGGATTTATGCATCATTAGTGCAAGTCAATCCGGATCTTAGATGCGTCGTCTCGTAAGATCCTATGACTTGAAAGATTTAAGATCACGACCGTGTAAGACCTATTCCATGGTCAGCGAACCAAGTCTCGTAGTCATGAGTGATCTAAGGGCTTCATCCAAATGCAAATGCAGAAACAAAGAGCATAAGATGAAGATGGCCATACAATGAATATCATTAAATCAAGATTGTTTTACAAGGAAATAGTTTTACAAGGCCATTCCTATTGGCATGCCGGGCACTATTCTAACAAAAACATCATCATCTGAAAAACCCTTAATACCATCCAGTGCTTCACTTGGAACATCAAAGTCTGTTTACTCTTTACTAACTTGAAAGTCTTCATCACTAGAATCATAAAATTCAGAAGATGATTCTACCAAATCACCCTTCTGTGTCACTCTTCTTTTGCTTTTTCTTAGACCAGATACATTACAGTCTTCAATTGGATGTCCCTCTCTACCTTCACTCTCAGTAGTATCCTCTGTCTTATTTCTTACCTCAGAAGGTCCTTGGTCATCAAAGTATGAATCAACTTTAGGTGCATTCCCAATATTTTCATCCCCAAGAGTAACTTAAGGTGCATTCCCAACATTTTCATCCCAAAAAGCTGCATCATCACATATACAAGCAACTCCATAGTCATTAACTTGAAATTCTCCAGCTTCAGTGGCTACTTCAATGTCTACTTCAGTATTTGCTTCCATGTTTACTCTAGCATTTTTTCTAACATCAGCTTCAATGGCCACTCCAGGAGGTCCCTTACATGTTTTCTCTGTACATTCATCATAATGATCATTAGTATCATCAATGGCTCTCTGTGCACCTGCTTCAGCAGATACCCCAGAAGGTCCCTTATTTGTCTCGTGTATAGTCATCACTACTAAAGAAATCATCATATAATGAAATATTGTTCAAGAACAAATATACTTCTGTCCCTTCATCTTGACAATTCAGCATGTTCTCTTCTTTATCAATAAAAAAGCAAAGGTGTTGGATCCCCTTCCTTAGTATCAAAATTAACACAATATATAGTGACATTATCTAATCTAGAATGAACTTGTTGTAGGTCAAATATCCCACTATCTCCACTAATCAACCTCAACCCCCAATCTATAGGTGCTCTAGGGTATAAGTAGTGAAGGCGAACAAACATTCTTAAACCACCACTTGATTTGTATATTGTGATAGTAAAAAGGGATCAAGAGGGGGGTGAATTGACCTCTTTCTTAATTAATTAAACACTTTAATCCCTTTAAAAGATTTGTAAAGTATTTGATATAGAAAAGTATTCAAAGATCCAAAAGGATAAATAAACAGTTATATGAAAGCAGCAAAAAGAACACGAGGATTGGTTCAGCAAGCCTATATCTACTACCTAAGATATAATCTTGGGATTCTGACCTGCACTTATAATAAACAATAGTGAAGTTACAGAGAAGACTAAATATAGGAAATCAATAACAAAAAACAACTTCCTCTGATCGCAGAAACACCTAATAGACTAGATGATGGAATGCAAAAGCAAACTTCCAGTGCAATATTCTATAGAGTTCTGAACTTTATGAGAAAGGCTTCATATTCTTTTGACTAATTCCTTCACTCCTATAAATAGGCGATGTTCATTCAAAATCTTTTACATCTTCTAGACATACCATGTTGCCATATAAAGTTCAAGCCGTAATTTCCCTTTCTTGAGTCTGGGTTACCATATAAAAATTCCAACAGCATCTTTCCTTTTATCTTTCTTCTTTGAATATATGGAATTAGCTCTAATCATGTGGCTATGTAAAACTCTAATAGTAACTTTCCTTCTTTGATTTGAAAGTTGACATATTGAAGTTCCAACAGCTACTTTCCTTACCTGATGCTAGAAGATTATACAAATTTTTCTTTCTTCATTCGAGGCATGAATTAGACAATTATCTTGAAGATTGATCCAACAGATATTTTCCTATAAATAACTCTTCCTTGATTGTAGGTTTCCATGTAAAGTTCCAGTAGAAACTTTCCTTCTTTATTTCCAGAAAATCATGTAGATTTTTGTTCTTTTTTACACGCATAAAATGGGTGACTATTTCTCAGATATTTTAGAATTGAATCAATATATTTTGTACTTTAAATAGCTCTACGTCATATATCAAAGATAAAGATAATTAATAAAAATCATGTAGCAAAATGATTATTATCAAAATTGATATGAGGAGATCCTAACAATCTCTTCCTTTTTTATGATGATTCATTTTGCATGTGAGGATTTGATAATTGCTCCCCCTGAATTTGTGCTCCCCCTGTCTACAAAACTTTATCAAGAGAAAATAAATGTATTGATAGAAACCTGAGCAAAACTTATATTCCTCTATTTGCAAGTTCTTCTAAAAGATATGTAGTAGCAGCAATTAGTCAAATGAGATGTAAGATAATTAGAGCAAGTTACCAAGACATAAATCCTGTCCAAAAATAAGATTTCAATAATAATTCTAGTTGCTAAAAACGTATCATAACATGATCTTAAGACAACATCTAAGCATAATATCCAAGTCATAAAAATGAGAGTACACATCAAAATGCTTAGTTGTCTCATGCACAAAGTCATGAAAATGAGAGTACACATCAGAATGATTAATTATCACATGGACAAAGTCTCCGCCTCAACATTGAAAAGGAGTAGCAAAGTGTTAAGAAATATTTTATGCTTCAGAAGAGATTATGTGAAGCTGGATTTGGAGAAAGTTAAATTAATCTTCCGAAAGAGCTTTAGTGAAGATGTCAACTAATTGGTACTTGGTTTCTACAAAATTTAAGCAGACAACACCACTGTTAACATGATCTTTTATAAAATGATGCCTGATTTCTATGTGTTTTATTCTAGAGTGATGAACGGGATTTTTTGTAATACTGATTACACTGGTATTATCACATTTGATGGATGTATTGAAAAAATCCATACCATAATCATGGAGAGTTTATCTCATCCAAAGGATTTGAGTGCAGCAACTGCCAAGCGCCATATACTCTGCTTCAGTTGTTGATAGTGCGACAACACTTTGTTTTTTGCTACACCAACAAACCAACCTTTCTCCAAGAAATTGACATGTTCCTGTGGTACTTTTTCGATTGATCTTGCAACCTACAAAGTCAACATCAGAATATCCAACAAGAGAGAAATATTTTGAGGAAAGATATCATATACCAAGATAAGGAGATCCCTTTGAGTATCTTAATATTAGTTTAACTGCTCGAAGATGAGACTTTTTCGAATTTGCTTGGAATCGAGCACACCAGCTTGTTGAGAATAGAATGTCAAGTCTGCTTGCAGTGAGATAGAGTAAACTTCCAATGATTCCTCGGTATATTATTTCATGAACTAATTTTCCTTCTGTATCAGCCTCTAGTTTATTATTTGGTGCCGTGGGAATAGATGTCTCCTTCCAATTTTCCATTCCAAATTTCTTGAGCGGTTCCTTTGTATATTTTCTTGGCCTATGAAAATACTTGTGGAAATTTGTTTGATTTGTTGTCTAGGGAAGAAGTTTAGCTCTCCCATGAGATTCATTTCAAATCCACATTGCATTGAATTTGCAAATTCTTTGCAAAGAAAATCCTTAGTACCACCAAGATAATATCGTCCACATAAATTTGTACTATTAACATTTCATTATCAATTTTCTTTATAAAAATAGTGGTGTCAATTGTGCCCATAGAAAACCCTTTTAGAGAGAAGAAAAGTGCTCAACCTTTCGTACCAAACCCTAGGGGCCTATTTTAAACCATATAATGCTTTAGACAGTTTAAAGACGTGATTTGGAAAATCAGTGTTTTCAAACCTTGGTGGTTGTTTGACATAAACCTTTTCTTTAATAAAACCACTTAAAAATGCACTTTTGACGTCCATTTGGAAAAGAGTGAAATTTTTATATGATGCATATGCAAGTAACATGCGGATTGACTCTAATCGTGCTACGGGTGCATATGTTTCATCAAAATCAATACCTTCATGTTGGGAGTATCCTTTTACAACAAGTCTTGCTTTGTTTCTTACCATATTTCCCTTTTCATCTAACTTATTTCTAAATACCCACTTGGTTCCAGTGATTGGTTTGTTAGTAGGCCTTTCTACCAAGTTCCACACATTATTTTTGTCAAACTAAGATAGTTCTTCCTTTATTGAATCTTTCTAGTACCGGTATCATAATCATTTGCCTTAGATCGAGTAATTATTCCAACTTCTGGAGTCCCAATTATTTTATCAGTCGGATGACTCGATGCATGTTTGAACCTCTACACCTTTTCTTCATCTCTCTCATTAGAAGTTTCGCATTAAATTTCACTAATATTTTCTTCAGAACTTTCTTTCTCAGTATCTTTTCCTTTTTGGATTGCTTTATCCAAGAGATTATGTTTTCATAGGTCCAAAAAGATCTTATATCTGCTGTCGCAGAGCTGGCTGATGCTTAGAACATTATGTTTGAGTCCATTTACCAACCAAACATTCTCAATGGAAGTTCCATCTATTTTTCCAACAGTTCCTTTATCTATGATTTTTCCTTTTGTATTGTCAACAAACAAGACATTTCTCCCACTGAAGTCTTGTAAGCTCATGAAAAATGTTTTATTTCCGATCATATGTTTGAAACATTCACTGTCCAGATACCATTTGTCTTTTTGATTGGATCTTGTATCACAAATTGAATTTATTTTAGGTACCCACATAGTACCAGATCCTTGTTTTCCAATGTCATTCTTTATTGGGCATTTGTAGCAAATATGACCTTTCTTTCCACAAGCGTAATAGATTTTCTATTTTCTATTTCCAAAACAGTAGGTTTTAGGCTCACCTAGTTTTCTTTTTCCTTTAATGGTTCTTTTCAAATTATAATTTTCTTCTAGTAGAAAGAAGTTTTCATTTTCAAGTTCTTGAATTTTCCTAACATGTTTATTTCAGTCATCTATGTCCTTTTTAATTATTTTTTTATAGCTTTGAACAAACTCAACCTTTTCATCAAGAATATTTTTTATCTGATAGTTGAGTGAATTTATTTCCTATTGAAGCTCAGCTAACTAATTTTGAAATTCCTCATGCAACCTAGTATTTTCAAGTTCAAAATAATTGGAACTTGTTTCAGAAATAATATTTACCTGTCGATCAGCCATAAGATAGTTGTCCTCATTGTCGAATTGATCTGAATCTATATCATCCCATGAATAGTCATTGCTCCGAATTTGGAACTTTCTTGGGTTTGGAATTTCATTTGAGCCTTAGGTAGTCAGGTCTTTTGTGACCAACTTCATGGCATTTGTGGCAAATAATTTGTTCAGGTCGTTGGTAGTCAATACTGCCTCTCCTGGAACTTGACTTATTGTCTCTTAACGATTGCTCGCTTGTGTTAGTTATCTGAGACGTTTTGTAATCATTACTATTTCATCATTTAAGGTATCCTCATCTAGATCTCCTAAATCTTCGTTCCAATCAACTTATTTTGAATTGAATGCTCTTCGTAATTCTGCTTTTGGAACTTTCTTCTTTTGATAGGGTATCATTTCGTGAGAAGTAAGTGATCTAATGAGCTCTCCCATTGATAGGGTTTCCAAATTTTTGGGCTCATGTATTGCAGTGATCTTTAGTGTCCACTCTCGAGGTAAAGATCGCTGGATTTTTCAAACTTGCTCACTTTCTGATATAACTTTTCCTAGTGCAAACATGGGGTTGACTATCTCCATGAATCGGGCATGCATTTGGTTGATTAATTCATCTATATTCGTAGAGAACATTTCGTATTGGTGAGTAAGTAATGCAATCCTTCCTTGTTTTACCTGAGATGTTCTTTCATGGATGACTTGATGCATGTTCCACATTTCCTTTGCAGTGGAGCAAATGCTGACTCGATTATACTCTTCTTTAGCCAGGGCATAAGATAGAATATTCTTGGCTTTGGCATTCATGGATAACATTCTTTTGTCTTCCACGGTAAGTTCTATTCTGCCTTTAGGGGACATGTTCTTAGTATTTGGAACAAGTGGTCCATCAATGATTATACTCCATAAGTTATAATCAAGAGCTATGATAAACTCTTTGATTCGATTCTTCCATGTGGAGTAGTTTATTCCATCAAACAAAGATAGCCGAATATGTGACTGTCCTTTTGCATAAACATCAAAACTAGACGCAACCATTAGGATTGATTAAGCTTAAGTTGGTTAGAACTTATTAGGTGAGCCCTAAAGCTCCAATAACAATTGATTGTAAAAAGGGATTATGAGGAGGGGTGAATTGACCTTTTTCTTAATTAATTAAACACTTTAATCCCTTTAAAAGATTTGTAAAGAATTTGATATAGAAAAATATTCAAAGATCCAAAAGGATAAATAAACAATTATATGAAAGCAGCAAAAAGAACACAAGGATTTATAGTGGTTTGGCAAGCCTATATCCACTACCTAAGATATAATCTTAGGATTCTGACCTGTACTTATAATAAACAAGAGTGAAGTTACAGAGAAGATTGAATATAAGAAATCAATAACAAAAAGCAACTTTCTCTGATCGCAAAAACACCTAACAGGCACGATAATGGAAGGCAAAAGCAAACTTCTAGTGCAATATTCTGTAGAGTTCTAAACTTCATGAGAAAGGCTTCATATTCTTTTGACTCATTCCTTCACTCCTTTAAATAGACGAAGTTCATTCCAAATCTTTTGCATCTTGTAGACATGTTATGTTGCCATATAAAGTTCCAACCATAACTTCCCTTTCTTGAGTCCAAGTTGCCATATAAAATTTCCAATGGCATCTTTCCTTTTATCTTTCTTCTTTGAATATATGGAATTAGCTCTGATCATGTGGCTATGTAAAACTCTAATAGTAACTTTCCTTCTTTGATTTGAAAGTTGACATATTGAAGTTCCAACGGCTACTTTCTTTACCTGATGCTAGAAGATTATACAATTTTTTCTTCCTTCATTCTAGGCATGAATTAGACAATATAGTGAAGATTGATCCAATAGATATCTTCCTATAAATAACTCTTCCTTGATTGCAGGTTTCCATGTGAAGTTCCAGCAGAAACTTTGCTTCTTTATTTCTAGAAAATCATGCAGATTTTCATTATTTTTTGCATGCAAGAATTGGGTGATTATTTCGCAAATATTTTGGAATTGAATCAACATATTTCGTACTTTAACTAGTTCTGCATCATATATCAAAGATAAAGATCATTAATAAAAATCATGTAGCAAAATGATTATTATCAAAACTAATGTGAAGAGATCCTAACACATGGCATATAGATCATCATCATTGAAGTAGTCTAAGTTCATCTTCTTGTATACATGCTGACCCCCCAACATAGCTCATTTTTGGACTCTGAACAAACTAACCAACAACCCACATATAAAAAGTATGATATTCATGCATCTGCAGCAAAAGCCATGTAAACTAAGTCTTTTTAATAAAACTCATATATATATATTTAACAAAATACTCCTTAACCTACATGATTAAGTGAACCATTAACAATGAAATTTAATAACTAAAAAATGGGACCACATCACAAACAATACAAAGTTGAAAAATGAGGCATAATATAACATCCGAGACAAGACCCATTCAAGACAGTGAAAAGTTCAAAAACATTGTAATCACATGATAGAGACAGAACTCATTCAAGATTTGTATCCCTAGTTGAAAAATACTTTTCTAAACCCAAACGCAACCAAACAAAAAAAATACAAATTTCACAAACTTACCACAAACTACAAGGCCAATGCATAAACTAAAATGAAAACATTAGAACAAAACAAACTACAAGTAAAAGAGACTCAGGATACATAAGAAACCCCAAAAGAAAAAGAAGAACAAACATCGACACCTTCAATACTTTATGATCCTAAGAGCTTCAATGCACTAGCCCAGTCGATTTTCTTCGCCAAACACCTTTATTCACTTTGTTGTTAGATTGATTGAGCTTTTTCTAGGGTTTTTCATTCAATTTTGTAAGGTAAAATTTGGGAGATTGCGTTCCCATAAGCCCTAATCTTGAACAAACGAGATTTTTGAAGAAACAATAAGCAAATGTTAGTAAAAATCAAAAAGTTAAATCAGGGTATTTTTGTCAACACACATCTAGTCAATGGGTAAATGGCTGTAGGGGGCGGTGAGCAAATTATATTGAAACATGAGGGGTAGTTTTGATTAAATTACTAACATAGGGAGGTATTTAACAATTAGAAAAAACACAAGGGTTTTTTGTGCCATTAGCTCTAACTTCTACAAGGCAAATATAGTGACAAAATTAACTCAAGAAATATAATTTCGTAAGAATGGAAAATAAAGATGACTACCAAATGGCTCAGCTAATCCTTAACTTTAAGGCTGAGATGAAAATGTTAGCCAAGTTGTTCCAAATAAAAGAGTTGGAATTAGTATCTATTTAAGTATTCTAAGAATTACTAACAAGTAGCAGGTCAGATACTATGGCAAGAAGAAGAGTTGCTGGCAATGACTCCTGCTAGGTAATAGGAAAGTCCCAAGGGTTGAGAGAGGAAATGAAAACACAACTTTCTTTCCAAAATTTGACAAACACAAATAGTGAAAAAGAAAACAAACATTTTCTCAGAAGGTCAAATAAAATAGCCTAGCCCAAGAGTACTTAACATAGAAATAACAATGATGGGAGTGGGCTCTTCACCTACAAATCGTGATAGGTGATCAAACTAGCCAAAAGTAGAACAAGTTCAAACTAAACTATTTTAGTGCAATCCCTAGATGCCGAAAAACTAAGGTAAATAGCTTGGGTATAGGAAATCACAACCCCCAAGCATTTGCTTGAAATAAAAACAAAGGAACTCGCCTAAAGAATGTGAGGTCAATCAATAGAGCGAGATATTATTATCTGGTGGTCTTGGTGAATTCCCATAATATCAATAAGCCTTAGAGCCTTATGTATGTCATCTAGAATGATGAGTTTTATAAAATGCTAATTTGGTACCAAAGGATGTCCTCCCATGCTTTATTTCTATCATGATTTCGTAATTCATGCTAGACAATAATTTAGAAGAGATAGATTCATAGGGAGAGTGGGGGTTAGAATCCCTAGGATTTGGGAGTTCATCATCTTATTTAAAATAAAAATACATTTTCAAGAAAGCATTCCGAGAAATTAAAGAATTATATAACAAATAAAGAAGCTAATTTAGATAGAAAGGGGTGGAGGCGAAACCTAATTTGTCCATGGAGCAAGGAAGAATCACGCAATGAGTTATACAATGGAGGAGCAGTAGCACAACAAAGGTACTAACGGCTTGAAATAGGTAAAAGGGAGGCAGCCAACGTAGGATAAGAAATTTTAGAAATAGAGGAGAAAAACTCCTTTTGTAGACGAAGACCTACTAAATTCCAAAGGACACTATTCGTTTTTGTGTTTCTACATAATTATATTCTCATTTACTATTAACATCTTTAAAAGTTCTTGAATGAATAGTTCGAGGCATATCCTGGTCGTACACATGGCAAGCAAGTGCGAGTGATTTGAGTTCATTATGAGGCAATAATGTTTTCAAAATTAGACCGGACAAAGAATGGGTGACCTTACTGGTTACTGGTTCAATCGGTTGGACCATCGGTTCGACCGATATGACGTCATAATGACGTAATAATTATATTTAATTTTATAAAAATATATAATATTTTAATATTAACAGAAAATAGAACTTCCAATTGATATAAAAAGAATATTATTTGAAAAAAATTCAACTTACTTATTTTTAAGTATGTTTTTTAGAAAATAATACTATTTCACAATTAGTCAATTATAAATAAATAAAAAATAATGTTTCACATTAATATAAGTAATAATTCGTTTCATGCTTCAACTACAAGTACAAAATTCTACGCTAAATATTCAACATAATTTAAGAGAAATTAAATAAAATAAAATAACAAATTAAATACAAACATTCACATATAACTACCACTTCATTAAATCAAGACAATAAATTCATGTTTAAAAAAATTACATGTCCAAAATCTTTAATTATCATCTTCAATTCATAATTTCTCTTTTCTTTTCTAAAAAAAAAAGTAATTTTTAAAATTTAAAAAAAAAAAAAAAAAAAGTGAATGGGTCAAAAACCGGTTGAACCGGTACAACCGGTTTTTGACCAGTTCTCACCGGTTTTGACCGGCACAAGTTTTCAAGCTTCAACCGGACCGGACTAGCCACCAGTCACCGGTTGGACTGGCCGGTCTGGTCTTGTTTTCAAAACATGGTGAGGCACTAATACACGGCATGAGGTCATGATGAAATGTAGTAAATGGCATTTTCAAATGCCAGATAGCTGAAAAGATCGTGCCTAAGTTCTAAAGGACACAATCTTTTTTGAAGAATCAACTCTGGTCTATAATTCAAATTTATATCTACCCAACTTGAATCCTGTAGGCATCACTAAAAGTAACACTATTACTCCACACAATACGGGAATAAAACCAAGGTGACAGAGTGGAGGGAGTGTTGATATGAAATAAGTGTTACTAGGCCAAGATAAAGAGATTGTGCAGCCAAACCCAAGAGCAGAGACTTGAATTAACCCGGAGTATTACTAGGATGGATAACATATGGGTGCTTGACGATCGTAGGTCCAAGTAGGCCAACTTGTGGAGGTGGTCAATTAGTCATACAAGTGGAACGGATGAGCATTGGAAGTCGAGCCAAGTAGGTTCACATGTCGAGCTAACAAGTAAGCCAAGCCAAGATTGGAAGTAGATGAAATCAAGGTCGAGCGATCGAGGCTAGAGCAGAATCAATAACAAAGCCAAGCTAAGATATTGATAATCGTGAACTTCGCGGAGACTAGCTGACCATCGACATTGGTCGTCGCGGATTTAATGGAACCAATGGTTATGATGATTCTGAAAGATCATGGCCAAATACTGGTGAGGGGATTAGGGTAGTGGGGATTTAGCCCAAAACTATATATGCATAAACAGTTGGATCATGCAGAAAGGGTTGTTGACAATATAGCAATAAAAGAGCAAATTTTGGTATCCTCTAGAATGTGGAATTTCTCTATTAGATCAATATTTTCTAGCTATGGGTTAGATTATATTAGTGCGTGTAAATTGCATTACATCATGAGCAATATATTGAGATACAACATTTGAATTCACATGCCATCCCATTTGCATGTAAACTTTTTTAACTAGGTTTGTAAGTAAAATATCAAATAGAATTATTTATGCTCGTGCAAGTTTCAATAATACCATTTTACAATTATAATGTTTGGGGTTTGACTTGATTACTAGACTTTAATTAGTTGCAATCACTGCCCCCCCCCCCCCCCCAAAGGAAGTTCCTTGGGCAACTTACTTGGATGGCTTGGCTTCATATTTAACCAACTATTTTACCTACTTAACGGAAGGCAACCCTCAGCAAGAAAGAATATCAATTGATTGGAACTCATATATATATATATATATATATATAAAGAGTTCCAAATATAATATTTCATTGAGTTAGTTTGTCAGGTGAGTCTAAATCCCATATTTTGTCAATTTACTTATCGCAACTCTGATATTATTGAATACTTTTCTCCCCAAAATTATTGTTCGGCAGCTTTTATCTCAATTCCTTCTCTTCGATACCATCTTCATATATTCCACTATTAATCAAATTATAATGCAACGGAATCATTTTCTGCCCTAGAAGATTTGATTTTATAAATGGAGATTCCTTCATGCATTATTGTACCGACTTAAAAGCTCTATAGGTTCCCTACTATATATGGACAACTATTCTTTGGTAGGCGTAGTGGAAAGATCGTACGTCTCCCTACGAAAATAGAAGCATACGGTGGAAAGAGAAAAAAGATGCAAAAAAATGAATTATCTCGTTGGAACTCACTGAAAGACAAAAACCCCAGGCGGAAATTTTTCTACATATTATCGCTTGCATCATTTGGAAGTTAGAGTGCAAGCAGAGGTACAAGCCAATTAATAATTTGTCACGCTCTTCAGTTAGTGAGCTAAGGAATCTCAAATATAGCCCCAACAAATTTGGCTTCTCTATGGTCAACAGAGGACAAGAGGACAAAGACTCAAAATAGCATTGAAAATTCACCCAAATACTGATAATGAAGTAAAACTCAGCCATCATAAAACTCATTTTGGCTCTTCCTTAGCACCTAAAACAATTAATCAAAGGGGGAGTTCACTGCCCAAAACTGCCTCTCATGTTGCGGGTGAGCTTTTCAGCTGTATCCTATAAGAATTATATAAGGAAATCTTACTGAAAGAAGTAAACCAAGAAATCCATTTAAGTTGATTATCCAACCTTAGGCTATCATAGTAATATGAAATGATTGGCGCAGAGGATCAATCCACTGCATTATCATTCCCAGCACAGATATAGACGCAGACAAGATACAAACTCCATTTTCTTATTCCCTTCCAGGTACAACCAACTTATTGTCGTCCTTAAAAAATAAATGAAAAAGAATAGAAATCATTTTACAGCAGAGAAGATAGAGCACATTAAAGTTTTCTCCATTACTGAAAATAACATACAAATCTGACAACAAAGGGATTCTGGGTACTGCATACACCAAAGAGTCATTAATCACACTAGAATTCTTCATTCAAAAACGATAATATAAACCTTTCGAAGAGGATTGCACATGCTCTTCATAGATCGAATCACTCTGTTTCGTTCAAAATGGGAACAATTAAAGGTTTCATCTGCGATAGATACACTATTGCCCACCTACAAAATGAAGAACAGCACCGTGAATTATCCGTGGACAGCTAGTAGCATCATTGCAAAATTTAGTAACAGAATAGCAGCAAATACGACAGTTGGAAAAATACAGCATGAGCTTCATAATAAAAGTTGTTCTCTCTGCTACAGTTCAAACAGAAGTCCAAACTGCACCATGAGAACTATTCTTATTCCAAACTAAAGGAAATTTCCAATTTTCTCAAGGAACTTAATACTAGACATGCCACATGACTTAATAAGAGCAAATGCCGCTTTGTAAGACAACTCAACATCAACAGAATGTAGACAAGATGATAACACAACATAAAGCTGAACTGGAGAGCTACTTGACAAAAGGGAACAACAGTCAACAAGACTAGAGAATCCAGGAGTACAAATTCTCAAAACAAAGAATCCAACTTCCAACATTCATTAGAGTGGCTCTAGAAGAGGAGGCTAAACATAAAACTACCAGATTTAAAGCAGGAAGCAGTCCAAGAGTCAGATTACCCATATAAATAAAACAATTAACTCAAACCCTTAAGAGATGTGCATCTAACAAGATTCTTAAGTAAATTTCAGCACACTATTGCTGTAGTTATATTGAGTGAGAAACATCACTGACACTTCAAGAAAAAAACAGAAAAAGGAGAAAAAGGAAAGTCATACAAACTAGGAGGATAATTTGATTGTACATGTGCATGTATGTTTGCTACTTAAGTAGGGAATATAACTTACATCATCCAACAGCATACTGTTGCAGTGATGATCAATGTTAGATGCAACCTGCATCGCAGAACAAATTTAGCTATATGCCAAAAAGGAGTTGAATAGCAGCCCAACAAAATGTGACTGGCAGAGAGAATACATTGAGCATGTCTGCGACAAACTATCATGTATCTAACTCAATCAATTTAACAAAGTAACGAAATTAGAAGTCAAAGGGTTAATTATAATCTTCCATTAAAATGTACCCAAGCATAAATAAACATATGTATCACAAAAGATATTCAGCAACTCTAGCAAGAACCATTGAGTTTTTTGTATAACAAAATTTACATTTGACAGTCAAATTCAAGTTCAATCAACATTCAACACAATTGCAATACTTTTTCATTCCCAAGCACCAAATAAGAGACAAACAACTGAACAAGTGATATAAATATTCGTAAATAAAAAATCACATATTCAGATAAATCTTAACCATCTTTAGATACAAAAGAAACATATGGTATATGATTTCCTCAAGTAACAGGACCTTTCCATCAGTACTGTAGGCCATTCTCAGGCTTACAAAGGCGTAATCAGCTGGTGCCTTCCTCAACATATAGAAAGCAGACAAACTAATCTTAATGTTCATGTATATTGCTTCTCAATGAGTGAAAGCTCAGGAATATGATGACTGAAAAAGTCTGTCTAGCCTAGTCAACTACAACACAAAATCATAAACATACTAAAATGTAAGAAAAATTCCCATACATAGCAAACTAAGTAAAGCTTACAGATTAGCAGACGGTCCTCTGTTGCAGCAGATTCTGGCGCAAAGGGATGCAATAATCCCAACGACTACGAAAATTAGGGTAGTTAACAAGAACCCCATCTCCAACTTACTTTCCCTGACACTATACAAATTATATTTTACCTGCAACAACGAATTTGAGCCCACAAATCAATACGGAGATCCATAATTCCAAACTGCAGTTCTAGTTTCCATATTCAGATACTCTCTAAACTAACAAAATACCCGATCCAGAAATTCAGAGAATTCCGACTAAAGGCTTAAAACGTACAGCAATTCAATGGGATCAGGACATTGGAAAGAACCCTAACACTAATTGGCAAAAAGTAGCAATATAAAATTAGAATACAACGAAACTCACAACGTGGAAAATGTGAGAGTACCCCAAAACGCCGGCGACCTTCGATGGGTCTGGAGGTTGGTTGAAGCTGCTCGATCCGGCGTTGCCCTGATTAGATTCGATGATTTTTCAGATTGGAAGTACATGAACTGCAGGATGATTGCCAATTGCGATTTTAAAAGTAGCTCGGGTCTGAATTTATGCGCAGGGCCTCAGTCTTGGGCTTAAGCGTGCAAAAGGTTTAATTTTATTGCATGTTAGGCCCAATTTCACTCTCGTCACAATTATCTAGAGTAACTATTGATATACTTTAGAGTCCGCTTACTTTGTGATATGAAATGTGGGGTGATATGATAAAATAAAAGATAAAGAGTAGGATTATGATACTTTTATATTTTTGATTGAATGTTTACTTTGTGGGATGATATGAATGATAAAATTGAATTATTGTATTAAAAATGCTTACATAAGCATGAATTATAAAACTTGAATAAATTATAAAAGACTAAAGTATCCCTAATTAAAATATTTTTCTATTTAGCATAAAAAATTAATTTTTCTCCATATCAATACAACATCCAACTATTTATTCTTTTTTCTATTTAGCATAAAGAAATTATTTTTCTCCATTCAAATACAACAACTTTACACAAATTATATATATCAGTTTTTCTTTAAATTATTTTAATATTTAATATTTTTAGTTATTTCTAAAAATTTTAATTATTTGAAGTTGCAACACCAAAGGTGTGATACAACCATCCCACTTCAAATGTATGATGGCTCATCACTTAAAAAATTCGCGCAGTGGCAGGCTAACATGTTTTTACAAGACTTTCATCCTTAAAAGTAAACATGGGATGAGGCAGGATGTGAGCTTTTATCCTGCCTCATCCTTCAAATGTAAATAGGCCCTTAAAGTATTAGATTAAATTAACCCTATTTAAATGAAAAAATAAAAATAGCATTTTTAGCCATTGTCTTTTTCTCTTTCATCATCTTGTGACTCCATTTTTTCCTCCAACTGTATTATTTTTTCTCCTTTCATTTTTGTTCCAATTGTGTTATTTTATATAATAAATTGAAGAAAATATATTTAAAAAATTAGGAAAATATGTTGCCATATATATTTATATCTATACTATTAATAAAGTACCTAACCTCTTTTTTGTGTGTTTTCAAGTGGTGTACCCATATGCCCTATATTTTTAGTTTTTATTACATTTATGTCATAACTATTACTACAACACACCAAACCTCTACTCCACTACAATCATTTTGTCATAATTTTTTATTTATTTATGTAAGAAATTAAATAAATATATTTAAATTATTGAAATAATAATTTTATATAAAAACTAAATAAATATTTTTATTATCTAAAAAATTTAGCACAAGCATTAGACTGTGCAGAGATGCTAGTTATTAATAAAGGTTCTAGTCTTTTATTGGTGTGTTTTCAAAAATCTTCCTTAAATGCCCTTTTTTTTTTAAATCCCCGTTTTACCTAAAATAACTATCACCCCACTACATCCCACTACCAACCTACTACCATTATATAACAGTTCCATTAATTTAATACATGGTTATACTTAATTCCATTTCTCTGCAATTTTTATTTTCTTTCGTATTGCCAACATCTTCTTGATCAGATATGATTTCTCCAATATAATTATTTTTGAACTTTTATCTATTCTATTCTTCAAATTTATGCAAATGGATTTGTTGTTGTCTTTATGTCAGAAATGTTCATTGATTAATTTTTTCATTTATTGGTAGCAATTATTTGTAAATCATTTGAGTTTTGAAGTTATATCATTACAGTTCAATAAGTTTTTATACAATGAATTTGTTATGTTTCTTTATTTATTGGGGGTTAGCAAATGTAAGGCTTAATTTGCCAAGCTTTACCCTCACGCTTGCAAAATCTATTTTAATTATATAATCATCTGCATCTCTACAAAATTAGTTATAGGTTAACTGATGCCTGTAACTAGTTTGAAATTTTCTATAACAATGAGGTTTATTCAAGTGTCAATAGAAATATGTTATATCTCACTGAAGTGTCATTTAGAAGTATCTCAAGAATTATGTTCCAATACTTAGATGCACAAGCATTGAGTATGCACCAGTTGCTAGTAATAATAAATAATCTTAATTTTTATTAATTAAAAATTTAAGTATGCACCTCAAATGTGACACGACTACCAGTTACTAATAACTCATGACAAATGTTGGTCCATTTGTGATAGTGGCGTCCACTTAGACAGGCTTCTTAGCCTCGATTCAACATTTTTATGAATGAAATCATCCTAAATAGGCGGTGGTTGTGTTATAGGAACAATAAGAAGATTTAATGTTTTTTTTAATATAAATGTATTATGATAATGCTACACATGGTTCTTGTTTTGTATTTTAACTATTGGAATAGTACCTCACAATTAATTAGGATTGACGTGTAAATACTACTCCAATTATGTGACAATCTTGATTGAATGATATCTTATAAAATAGCCATCTTCGTCTTTTGCTTTTTATTCTTCACTTGCATTTGGTTGAAGCCCTTAAATCATAAAAGACTACGAGATTTGGTCATGGATATGATAGTGATCTTGAAACAAGTCTCTAAGGTCATGATTTTAAATATTCCAAATCATAAAATCTTATGAGAATGGGGCATCTAATATTCGGATAGACTTGCCCTAACAATGCATATTCCAAGGGGTTGAATATTGCCCCATTTGATGGGCAATCTATGTTAGACGTAGATGCGTGTTAGGGGGTACTTGTTAGAGAACAAGTTCACTAAAGGCTTGCTTAGAGAATCCACTAGATAGCCGTAGTGGCAAGTCGGCAGTGAAGAATTCTCATAGCTTACGATAGTGTACATAATTAGTCCTTTGACTTGAGGATCCATAGTAACCTTGTATTTAGGTCCTTATGCTTTAACTATACACTAACCACGTAGTGAGTCATTCGGGGTTTAGATGGGCATGACCTACTTAAATATAGAGGTTTGTGAGATCCAAGATATGGATCTATTCCTTCTTGTTGTGCAAAACGAGTGCATCTCATATATATTCTATAATGATCAATTCCAAGAAATTCTTGCGCAAAGTAGTATGACAATTTGGAAAAGGTGTTTTTCAAAGTTAAGGTCATAAAGTGGAATCAAACATTGGATATAGAGACATAGTTATCAAGGCTATTAGGGAGTCGACAAATATCTTGCCCTAGGTCTTTTTTAGGAGATAGGAGATAGAAGGACCGTATTTGCATGGTGGACATAAGCAATAATGGTTCATCTAGAAATAATTCATTAATCCAATTAGTTGGGCTCTATGGGTTTGTTGCTAGACATTGACCATGGAAATTGGGTACTCTTCAATTAATTGAGATTAATTGATAGAGTTATTAGTTTAAATGAGTTTAAACTAATTGGAATATTTGAATATTCAAAATATCACAAAGAGTTGTGAGCCAATGACTAATGAATGGATGAACCTAATGGGTCACACACAAAAGTCTAAAGAAACTCTTATTTGATAGGAGGAATTTTCTAAGAATGTTAGAAAATTAGAAAATTGTTTAGTAGGCGTTTTTGCCTAAGAAGAGAAAAATAGTTGACTAATTTTTAATTGGTCATTTTGGCTTAATTAATTTAAGTGTTAAATTAAACAAAATAATTTAAAGAGTTGAATTAGGACAATTAAAATAAGGAGTTAATTTAATTGGTGCCATATAACATTTTAATTAGTCTAGTTAACTTAAAGAGTCAAGTTAATTAACTTAAGGAGTTAAGTTAAATTAATTAAATTAAAGAGTTAATTTAATTAAATAGGAAATTCAAGTTTTTGAGGAAAATCAAAATGGAAGAGTCCATTTGAAATGTATGATTTATGAAATTAAAATGCAAATTCAGGCTAGATGAGAATCTAACAAGTTGGCAAGATGGAAAGTTGGCACATGTGTGGATGGTGCCAAAGGCTTCCAACCTCTCCTATAAATAGCATACATGGCCGGCCATAACATGATTATTCATGCTCTCATTTTTCCCTCCAAAAAGGTAGCCAACTCATGTGTTCAGCAACTACTTCCTAAATTCCTTCCTCCTCTCTCCTGCCTCCAAAACCGCCACCACCATTCATTTTATTCCTCCTCTCTTCTCTAGCAAAGAGTGTGTGGATTTGAGAGACCTTCCTAGGTGTGCGGACTACACATTAGAGGCTTCATGTTTGGGAAGTTTAGGATTGGTGATTGAACTATTCTAGTGGCCAATTTTGGAGATTGATTTGGACTACTTTTCGAGCTGCTTTCCTCCTCATTTTTGGCCATTGAGTGGCTGTATTGGAGGTCATATTGTGTGTAAAATTTTCTGAATTTTGGAGGCTTTGGTATGGAGAAATCCGATCAAAGAAAAGAAGCTAGTTGATCTTGATTCGGAGGTGTCCATTGGAAGATCTTCTTCACTCCTTTGAATCCTTCTTCAAAGGTAATTTCCTAGCCTTTGAATCATAATTAAGGCATGTTGATAGATCCTTGGGATGGGGATGACAAATTAAAATTTTCCCTATTTTGGTTTTAATTTATGGATCCTTGTCTATCTCCTACTTTCAAGTGATATCGAAGCCATCTTCATGCCTAAATTAGGATTTTAGTGAGTTGGTTCATGTGATGGATTGATTCTAGATCTCCAAATACTTGATTCAATTAATGAATTTGAGTGTGTTGGAGATTTTGTATGTGGCTCTTGCTGTATTGGATTGAAATATATCAATGTGTGTTTAAATGTTAATTCATATGTTGGCTTGAGTTTTGATTTTATCTATTACATGAATGTATCACATACATACATAGGTCTTCAAGCCTCCTTGATCCTCTTGGCCTCCTTTGGTTCCTTGCAACATTTTATAATAGAAAAGAAATCCTCACCCTTAGAGTTCTACTTTCATAACAATTACAAGGTAGAAAATCAAGAGGCTTGCAAAGCCTCATTTAATACAACTCATTTCAAACAACTTTGAACTTAAATAAAACCAATTTAAAGGCTCATGTTCATCCCTATTCATCGTCCATCATCCATCATCCATCATCCATCATCCATTCAACAATTACATAAATATTAACAAGAACTAACTTTTACTCTAATTAATTGTTTACTAATTAATTAAATGCTTATCACATAAACAATTAATTAGGGGCAAAAACAAGCATAACTCTTTATGCATCATATTTTTGCACAAATTTAAAAATTAACTTACACTTGACCTTAAAAGCATTTAAAAATGTCCACCATTAACTTGAATACTTACACAACTTTTGTGGGTCAAAATAGTATGAAATGAGCTCGCAAAGAAGACCAAAATTGTACCAAAAGGGCCAAGGAACACCCCTAGCCACTATATCAGCGGGCCACTGCCCCTGGTGTGTGACTATACCTGCAGCAGGTGCGCTCACAGTGCCTCCCTACACCGTAGTTGCTGCCAAAGGGCTGGCAGCCCTGTCGGTTTGTGTGCTAGTGTCATCTTGTGCTCCTTTTGTGCTATTTTGTATTCCAAACACTAAGGACACCTCCATGACTCAATTTCACACACATTTTGAAAATTTTTTAGATTATAAATTAGTTAAGGCTCATGGTCATTCGACCCTAGGAGCATGCTATGTGCATTCGCTTATTTATGCTTTCTTTATCCTATTGATGCATGAGATGCATGATAAGGATATAGAGAACTTAAATAAGAAGATAAAATTGATGAGATCATTCAAAGCAAGAAAAGCCTTCAACTTAGAAGAGTCTAAGTTCAAAGTAATATTAAGTCAAGTTGGATACAAATTAAAATGAGTTTCAATTAATCCAAGCCTTCTACCAATAGGAAGTGACATGATATACTACCCTAATTTAGTGTTGGCTCACAAGTCGAGGGACACTTTATTAGAGGAAAGCTATGATAACTTCCTCGGCATATGATGCACTTTGATTTAAAATTCACTATGACATTATCTCAGGAGTCATGGAATGATTATAGTAGAGTTTATAATTAAAGATTGATTGATAGGTACGACTTAACACCAAGTAGTGTAGATGTCATACGAGTTGTGGAACTACATGAAAAGTGACGCAAAACAAATTAAGGGTTGCATAGAGATGCAATTAGTAATAGTTACTTGCCTTAAGATCATTTGCGAGTCGTGGGTCACAAATGATGCCTTTTGAGCCTTGATTCTCACTAGGAAATGCAATTTCCTGAATTCCTAAGAGGGTAAGGAATTTGATAATATAGTGGGAGAAAAATATGCTTGAAAGTTCATTAACATGTTTTCAAATATCAAATTCAATCATATGCTTGTATTCTTTTTCTTACTTTTGTAGATTTTTGAAATCTCAATCAATGGTGAAGAATCTATTGAGCATGATTTTGGAAACCAATAAACTTACTGGGTCTAACTTCCACGATTGGTTAAGAAACCTCAAAATAATTCTTGACTCCGAAAAGAAAACTTATGTCCTTACTTAAAGTCCACTGGATATCATTGGTTCTAATACTGACGATGAGGCTCACGAAGCATCCACAAAATGGTTAGAAAATGATCTTCAAACATGTTGTCTCATTATGGTGTCAATGTCCAATAAGCTCCAAAAATACCATGAAAATAGGAAAAGTGCTTCTAAGATACATATGCACCTGCAGGAGTTGTGTAAGGTGCAATATAGACATTAACGTTACACGTTGTGTAGAGAGCTCTTTCGGACAAGAATGATTGAAGAGGCAAGTGTCTGTGACCATGGCCTTAAGATGATCAGTCTCACTGAGAAGCTTGCTTAATAGGACATGATCATGGAAAATAACCTTTATATGGATTTGATTCTCCAATCATTACCAAGCTTATTTGACCAATTCATTATGAACTTCAACATGTCAAAACAAGAGGTTACGATTAATGAATTAGTTAATATGTTGGTTATTGCTGAGGCGATAATAAAAAAGGACAAGCCCTTCATGTTTACATCTCATCCAAGTTTAAAGGTCCTCGGGGCAAACAGAAATGAGGTAAGAAGAAAAAAGGTTCTTCTTCAAAAGGGAAACAACCATTGAAGCCCTCGGGGGGAGGAGTTAAGAAGAAAAAGAAAGAAGATAAAAAGGATGCCACATGTTTCTATTGTGGCAAAAAGAGGGCATTGGAAGCGCAACTACAAGCAATACCTTACGACCCTGAGAAAGGGTATGTTGCTCATTGAAGTGCACTTAACCACAAATTCTTCCTCATGGGCATTTAATAACTCATGTGGTTCTTACCTTTGTAATTCATTACAGGGGATGGAAAGAAGAATGACGCTAAGTGATGGGGATATGATCCTTCGCCTAGGCAATGGCACAAGGATTGCAGCCAAAGTTGAAGGCATAGTCAAGTTAGACTTAGGGAATTCTTATATTGTATTAGATCCTTACTTTTATGTACTCAATCTTGTGAAGAATATCATTTCAATTCATATCATAGATTCTGAAGGATATGATTTTTCAATTAGTGATGGGAAATTGAAAGCAATAAAGAAAGGTTCTTTAATTGCATGTGGTACTTTAAACAATGGATTATACATATTAGATTTCCAACCATCACTCATGTATATTCAAAGCAACAAAAGAAATATAAATAGCCAAGAAAATGCCTATTATTAGCATGCTAGACGTGGACGTATTTTCAAGAATAGAATGAACAAGATAGAAGCCCTCAAAGCACTAAATGTTAGTGGCATAAAGGATATTTCTACTTGTGAATTCTATTTAAAAGGAAAAATGACCAAGACTCCCTTTGTAGTACAAATAGAGCGATCTACAAGTCCTTTGGATTTAATCCATACGGACATATGTGGGCCACTAAGAGTTAGTACAAGGGAAAGCTATTCTTATTTCATCACCTTCACCTATGATCACACTCTATTCGGACAAGTATATCTTATGAAGTATAAGTCCGAAGCTTTTGAAAGATTTAAAGAGTATAGGAATGAATTAGAAAAGTAACAAGAACTTAATATTAAAACTCTTCGATCAGATCAAGGAGGGAAATAATTAAATACTTATTTCTTAGATTATCTAAAAGAGAATGTCATCCTCTCACAATGGACTCCACCTAGCATATCCCAACACAATGGAGTAGCCGAAAGGAGAAACTGCACCTTGTTGGACATGATGTGTTCATGATGGCCTTCATCGATGTCCCTATCTCTTTTTAGGGATTCACTTTAGAATCAACTGCAAAGACACTCAACCTAGTGCCTTCAAAGTTGGTTCCAAAGACATCACATGAGATATGGTATGACAAAGGAACCTTTTACTCTTATTTAAGAGTTTGGTGGTCTCTTGCATACATCAAAAGACTAGTAGGAGACAAGTTGGATGCGAGATCCACTTTGTGTAAGTTTGTGGGATACCCAAAAAAGCCTTTGGGTTATTATTTCTATGATCCCCCAATTCAAAATATGTTTATTTCAAGGAATGCCACCTTTTTGGAAAAGGAGTTTATCTTGGATAGAAAAGGTGTTGTCATCGAACTTGATTAAGTTCAAGACGATCATATCATCCCACAAGAGATAGAAACAAAAAAGCATCCTGAGCCTAACATGCAACCTTTTAAAAGGTCGGACTAAATCAAGAAGCAAATCAAAAGGTTTGGATTTCTCCATGAGATAGAACAAATGGACATTGATCCAAAGACCTATGAGAAAGCTATATCGTACATAGATTCAGGTAATTGCCTTGAGGCCATGAAATCTAAAATAGACTCATTGTACTTAAAAAAGTATGAACTTTGATAGATCCACCATAGGGTGTAGTGCTCGTTGGTTGCAAGTAGATCTACAAACATAAGCTAGGAGTCAAAGGAGATGTAACGACCTTTAAGGCTAGACTAGTGGAAAAAGGGTTATATTCCAAACCTCAGTATTGACTTTGAGAAAACTTTTTTACCGGTCGCAATACCTAAGTTCATTAGGATTATGTTTGCCATAGCCGCTTACTACAGCTATGAAATTTGGCAAATTGATGTAAAAATTGCTTTTCTCAATGGAAACATTGATGAAGAAACCTATATGGAGCAACCATGAGGTTTTACATCCAGAAAGAGTAAGCAAAAAGTTTGCAAACTCTAAAGGTCCATTTATGAACTAAAGCAAACATCCTAAAGTTGGAACATATATTTTGATAAGACAGCTAAATTGTTTGGCTTTGTAAAAAATGTGTATGGATCATATGTGTATAAAAAGGCTAGTGAAAGTTCGATTCAGTTTATTGTGCTTTATGTCGATGACATTCTTCTCGTTGGGAATGAGAGAGAAGGGTTAGGGTGTACTAAAGCATAGTTATCTTCACAACTCTTCATGAAGGATTTGGGAGAAGAGTCTTACATACTAGGAATACAGATCTATAGAGATAGATCAAAGAGGATATTGGAGCTCCACCAAATAGCATACATTGACAAGATACTTAAGAGGCTTAGTATGGAGAAATCCAAGAAGGGATTCCTTGCTATGGGACATGGTCTTTGTCTTTCTAAGAGGGTGTTTGGGTAAACTTATAAGTTCCTTAAAATATCTTATAAGATGTTTAAAAGCTTATAAGGTAATAAAAAGTGTTTGACAATTTTTAAAAAAAATAGCTTATAAGATTCTAAGATAAGATGTTATGATCTTATAAGCTCTTTTAAAAAAATTAAGGAGACCCTAACTTATTTTTAAGATCTTAATAAACTCCTTTATTTTTAACCATTTTAATTACAAAATTGCTCTTACTAACATCTTATAAGCTCCAAAAACATCTTATAAGATATTTTAAATAAATTTAGCAAAACACTCTTTAAGTCTATGGCCCCCAAGACTGAAGATGAAATGGAAAGAATATCCCACATACCTTATGCATCTGCTATAGGGAGCATAATATATGTCGTTCAATGTACTAGACCGAATGTAGCACATGCTCTAAGCATTATAAGCTACTTTCAATCCGATCCCAGTGAAAGTCACTGAACAACCATAAAAGTACAAATGTATTATGATAATGCTACATATAGTTCTTATTTTATATTTTAACTATTAGAATAGTACCCCACAGCCAATTAGGATTGGCGTGTGAATACTACTCCAATTGTGAGACAATCTTGATTGGATGATATCTTATAAAATGGCCACCTTCATCTTATGATTTCTATTCTTCACTTGCATTTGGCTGAATCCCTTAAATCATACAAGACAATGGGAACTTTGTCACGCATATGATAGTGATAATGAAACAAGTCTCTAAGGTCATGATTTTAAATATTTCAAGTCAGAGAATCTTATGAGAAAGAGCATCTAAGAGTCGGATAGACTTGCACTAATGATGTATACTCTAAAAGGTTGGATACTGCCCCATTTCATAGGAAATCTATGTTATACATGGATGCATGCTAGTGGGTGCTTGTTAGAGAACAAGTTCACTAAAGGCCCGCTTAGAGAATCCACTAGATAACTATAGTGGCAAGTCGGTAGTGAAGAATTCTCATAGCTTAGGATAGTGCATATAATTAGTCCTTTGACTTGATGATCCATAGTAACCTTATGTTTAGGTCCTTATGCTTTGACTTTTCCTTGACCATGTAGCAGGTCATCTGGGGTTTAGGTTGTGCATTGGCTACTTAAACATGGAGGTTTGTGAGATCCAAGATAGGCCATCTTCTCCTTGTTGTGAAGAATGAGTACATATCTTATGTATTCTATAATGATTGATTCTAAGAAATTATTGTGCAAGGTAGTATGATAATTTAGAAAAGGCATTTTTCAAAGTTGAGGTCATAAAGTGGAATTGAACATTGAATTTAGAGATAGTTATCGAGGTTATTAGGGAGACAATAAATATCTTGCTCTAGGCCGCTTTGTGGAGATAAGAGACGGAAGGACCGTATTTGTATGGTATGTGTAAGCTATAATGGTTCATCTAGAAATAATTAATTCATCCAATTAGTTGGGCTCCATTGGCTTGTTGCCAGACATTGATAATGGAGATTGTGTACTCTTCAATTAATTAAGATTAATTGATAAAGTTATTAGTTTAAATAAGTTTAAACTAATTCGAATATTTTAATATTCAAAATATCACAAAGAGTTATGAGCCCATGTCCAATGAACGGATGAACCTAATGGGTCACACGCAAAAGCCTAAGGAAACTCTTATTTGATAGGATGAATTTTTTAAGAAGTTAGAAAATTGTTTAGTAGGCATTTTTGCCTGAGGAGAGAAAACTAGTTGACTAATTTTTAATTGGTTATTTTGGCTTGATCAATTTCAATGTTAAATTAATCAAAATAATTTAAAGAGTTAAGTTAGACCAATTTAATTAAGGAGTTAATTTTAATTTAATTGGTGCCACATGATATTTTAATTAGTCAAGTTAATTTAAAGAGTTAAGTTAGCTCAAGTTAACTTAAAGAGTTAAGTTAATTAACTTAGGGCTTGTTTACTTTGAAGGATGAGGTAGGATAAAGGCCCAAATCCTGCCTTATCCCATGTTTACTTTGAGTGATTGGAGCCCTGTATAAAGCTGTCGGCCCGCCACTGTGCTAACAAAATGGGTGATGAGGCATTCCACCTTTGAGGTGGGATGGTTTTATCACTTGATTGGCGCCACACCTTCAAATAATTTTTGGTTGCGGCGCCAATCAAAAAATTTAAAATAATTACAAAATTTTAAATATTAAAAATATATTTATATTAAAATAATTAAAATAAAAATTGATATATATAATTTGTGTAAAGATATTGTATTGGAATGGAGAAAAAATAATTTCTTTAAGCTAAATAGAAAAAAGGAGAAATAGTTGATGTTGTATTGGCATGGATAAAAATTAATATTTTTATTCTAAATAGAAAAATATTTTAACTATGGGTACTTTAATCTTTTATAATTTATCCAACTTTTATAATTTATGTTTATGTAAACATTCTCAATACAACAATCCAATTTTATCATTTATATCATCCCACAAAGTAAACATTTAATAAAAAATATAAAATTATCCTAATCCTACTCTTCATCCCTCATTTCATCCTATCACCCCACATCCTATATCACAAAGTAAACAGGCCCTTAAGGAGTTAAGTTAAATTAATTAAATTAAAGAGTTAATTTAATTAAATAGGGAATTCAAGTTTTGGAGGGAAATCAAATTGAAGAGTCAATTTGAATTATATGAGTTGCTATTTTTAATTTATGAAATTAAAATGCAAATTCAAGCTAGATGAGAATCTAGCAAGTTGCCAAGTTGACACATGTGTGGAAGGTGTGCCATAAATAGCACACATGGCCGGCTACAAAAAGGTAGCCAACTCATATGTTGAGTAACTACTTCCTAGATTCCCTCCTCCTTCTCTCCTCCTCCCAGAACCACCACATCTATTCATCATCTTCTTCCTCTCTTTTTCAAAGAGTGTGTGGATTTGAGAGACCTTCCTCAGTGTGTGGACTACACATTAGAGGCTTCACGCTTGGAAAGTTTAGGATTGGTGATTGAACCATTCTAGTAGCTGCTTTTGGAGCTTGATTTGGGCAACTCTTGGAGCTGCTTTCCTCCTCATTTTCGGCCATTGAGTGGCGGTATTGGAGTTCATATTGTGTGCAAAAGTTGCTGAATTTTGGAGGCCTTGGTGTGGAGAAATTGGATCAAAGAAAAGGAGCTAGTTGATCTTGATTTGGAGGTGTCCATTGGAAGATCTTCTTCACTCCTTTGATTCCTTCTTCAAAGGTAAATTTTCATCCTTTAAATCTTAATTTAAGGCATGTTGATAGATCCTTGGGATGGGGATGGCAAGTTAAAATTTGCATTATTTTGATTTTAATTTATGGATCCTTGTCTATCTCCCACTTTCATTAACAAAGTATTATATTGTGGAGTACAGATATCAACATGTTTATAATCACATTGGATGCAATGTAAATACAACATCTATAAACTTGTATAAATAGATATATAAAACTATAAAATATATAATATTGTCATTGCACAATATACTTTTCTTGAGTACTTTAGTTGCATATACTTTACACTTCACTTGTCTAATGTTTTATTGTATCAACCAAGATAATTATATTACACTACATTATTTGAATATGAAAATAAGACAATATCTTTTAAAGTAGACTTTGAGTCAATCCGGACTCGACTTATCAGGCAATCTAATGCCAAAATCAATTAGAGTATTGAGTAGATTCTACAAAACTCTTCAACATTTAGTCTGAAGAAATATAGGTCAAATTGATAGAAAATGAGTAGGATTATTATTAAATAGCAAAACACATCTCCTTAAAAAGTGATAGTATTTATGACAGATGTCCACATAAAAAAAATCATGTATTGAAAATGTGTCTAAATATGTGACCCCTATATTGATTCTTTAAGTGATGTGGATTGGTGCATCTTGTTAGAATAGGCTCCAATTGAGCCTAGTTCATATAAAAAGAAACATACATACCTTAGAAAGTTGAAGGATTATAAATTTATATAGACAAGGACATTAAAATCTTCTAAACTTTTCATCTAAAAAAAATAATTTTAGAGCCAATAAACATGATGAGGAGAGTGTATCATGTGGCTAGATCATACATTTGTTTTCCATATTTTGAAAGATCAAATTCCACTCTATCAAGTACTTTGACAATGTGTGTCTGAGTATACAACTCCTACTTTGATTCTTTAAGTGATGTGAATTGGTGCATCTTCTTAGGATAAGCTCTAATTATCTTAGTTCATATAAAACTACATATGCATACTTTACAATATTTTGTATTTTAATATATTGACAAGGATATTAAAATCTTCTAAACCTTGCACATCAACATAAAAAGAAAAAAGAAAAAAATCGTATCCTATAAACATGATGAGGAGAGTGTATCATGTGGCTAGACCATATGTTTGTTGTCTGCATTTTGACAAATCAAATTTCACTCCGTCGAGTATTTCAACAATGCAAAACTAACCTACCAAATCCAAGCAACAATTAAGATTCAAGACACAGTTGGGATTAACTTAAATAACAAGAGTTAACATCCGAAACTATAATTGTAAGGTGGGTCCTTATTGACAATGTGAGCTTAGATGCATTTATATAATTCACCACTCGACCAAAAAAATTAAAAAATAGATGATTTCACAATTGTTGTGACCATTGTGACGTGGATAAATATTCTTCACACCATAAACTCAAATCCAATTATAAAATAATTAACTTTTATTGAATGAAAAAATATGATTGCCTTTTTTGGTACCTTAAGACTCCTATTTAATGTCTATCTAGATTGCTAATATACATTTATGATGAGTTGACCTATTGATCTTGATAATTTGAATGAATTAAATTGTGTTTGATTCCTAAAATTAGACTTTGAATCATTGCTTGCACATTTCATTCATTTCCTTGTACTTAGGATATGTAATGGAATATATCTTTTAGTGTAATGCACTTCTTGTTGAAATATATTGAGAGATGATGTTTGCTTCGCTGGCAATAGTTAGATCCTTGAAAGAGTGTCTCAAAGAACATAAATAAGGTGTATTGATAGCAGGTCTTTTTGTTTCTCGATTTGAGAGACATGTAAATTGGATATCTATATCATCATATATAAAACATACACATTTATTTTATTTTTTGCTTGTTGGTTCTTAAGTATCTACATGTTTATTATAGGTATTGAATATTATGAAAATTATTCCAAGTGTAATATGAAGCTTAAGTCAATCCTCATGCTTAATTAGTTGTTTTAGGATCAGTTAACGTCCACATATTATTTGTACCCCTCACTTTTGTAGCTTGGTGTGATATGAACTAAGCTATAGTAGTCCTATAAGAGTATGTATCTTTCGAGATCTTTGTGCTTTCTTTATTAAGATACATTTCTTTATCCCAAACTAGCTATGTCTTTCTAGATTTATCAAATGTAAGAATCAATATGTCCCTTTAGTTACCCTACTCAACATCACCCATTTATGCATCAAGGGTTTTATTTATGTTGCTAGGTTATTATAAAAACATGCCATGTGGCTAGGTCAACAAAATGTTGAGGTTGGTAAGAACTCAGTAAATAGCCTGGGAATGGGAAAGGTTATGTTGCTGACCTATGGGTTTCTTACCTAACTTGGACTACATGTAATTAGGCTTTAGGGCCATGTAGATTGGCACATTTGGCCTATAATGATTTTTGGGTATTAATAGCTATATAGGTCGGCACATTTGGCCTTTATAATTTTTTTGGGTATTTACACTATGCAAGTTAGCCTATTATTGGCCTTAGTGTTTTTTGGGCGTTCATAGCCATGTAAATTGTTGTATTTAGTCTTTGTGCTTTTTGCGTGTTAATGGCCATATAGGTCTTTGCATTTTGCCTTTTTATTTTTTGGATATTAATAGTTATGTAGGTCGATCCATTTAGCCTTTATGATTTCCTAGCATCCATAGCTACATTTGCATTTGGCTTTAGTAATTTTTGGGCATTAACAAACATGTAGGTTGGTAGGTTTAGCCTTAACAAAAGTTTATAAAAGATTTGCTTAAACTTATAGAGGTGTATAAATTATCTATCACCATGACATATACTGAGATAAGGATTTGAAATTTAAATGAAGCTTGTCTACTATCACCTACATACTAAATCAGATACCTTGTCTCAATATTGAAGTTCTTGACCCTCCTAACATTTTTGCTAACACCTCGACAAGTTGTGCACATAAGGCATGTATTTCCTACACAATGTTATGAGGCAATTCTCTTATATCCTAACCTTTCCCTTGTGACGCTTGGTTAGAAACCTTAGAAGAAGGAAAATTCTCATTCCCCTCTGTTGTATGCCTCAGTTGCCTCTGCATCTCTTCTCAATACCTTGCTAAAGTCATCCCTAAGGAAGACAAAAGGCTGTAGAAAGTACCTATCGTGATGCTAAATATGCATCTATAAATAAAGTGACAATTTTAGTTAGTTCGGTCCATAATAATGTCTTCAACCTTAACTTGATAAGAATCTTTCAGCGATTCCTCATGTTAGGTTCTTTCAACTAGAGTCTCGCTATTTTGTTTCTACTACCATATTTCCACATGTCTTATGTTAGTGTGCAAACAAACAATGCAAACAATCATGCAAGTGCACATGATAAAGTAATAATAAGAATGTCAATCCCATGAGGAACTAAACGATTCGCTACTAATTACTAATTTATCACACACTTGTTTTATTCAAATAAAAATCAATTATATAGGAATTAAAACTAAACTAATGAAAATAAGAAAAATGTAATGATTAAGTTTTCTACAAGATATAGAAGCCTAGAATTATGATTTCATCAATCGAATGGGTTGGTTACATAATTTTCTCCCTACGAAATTAATAACAAGTTATTAATTTTGAGTCTTATGTAGTTATGGGATTCTTCCTAATTACTCCCAATCAAATCTCTAATTTATTCAATTCATTATATTCCTATGTGAATTAACTAAATTATAGATGGGGTTATACCACTCAGTTAACTACCTAAGGCAAGCAAGCATATTCCTATCCTACTTATAAATTAATTAATTCATCTATTTGAATAATTAATCTTAAGCTCTTCTATTATCAACTAATCCCTATTTTTTTTCAAGATTCCTCTACGGGCTAAAGATGCACTCGACTGTTGATCAGATAATCAAATAGAAAAAGCACACAATAAAAGAAAATGTTACTAATTTTATGGAAGAAAATCATTTATCAATTTATTCGAAAGAATCCATCATAATCCTAAAATAACAAATTAGTTCATGATTGAATTGTTAAACAAAACATGAACAAAATAAATCATCATATCAAATACATAATTAAAAAGAAAATCAAAGGAAGAAGAGGAAACTCTATTCCTAGAAGAATTTAGTCTCCATTTTGTCCTCCTTCAAACCCCGAATTCTCGCAAAACTTCTAGTCTTCCAAATAGAAAATCAAAACCAATTTCCTAACTAAGTGTCAGAAAGACCTATTTGTAGTGGTTAACAAAGTCGTCTAATTAGAATAGGATTTGAATGAATAAAAAGACTCTTTTGCCTATCCTTAATTAAATCATGAGGTGTTATCTTGTTAGCAATCCCACCAACTTGTGGCAATTTGTCCCTTTTTGTAATTTCTCAATTTGTATTCCTGCAATTCCAAATTTTCATCAATTAACAAGAGAATTATAATTTTTTAAACAAGAAAAATTATTTATTAAGTCCTAATTATGATATTAAAATTTATACTAATAAGGACTTAACAAACACCCCCAAACTTAACACGTCGCTCACCCTTGATAAGCACAAAGAAAAAGACTCAAAGACACTCTAAGGAAAACAAATCAACACTAAAACATATTTATAAAATCATCACTTCTTTTTGTTATTCTCAAAACTAATTCAAAATAGATCGTAGTCAACCAAAATTGTGATCTAATTTCACTATGCACATATAAGTAGATACAATGTTCAAATGAATCCCTGGTGTATATGTGTGATTTCTCTACAAGTAGTTACTTGCAAGTCGGATTAATTTATGTATAAGTACAAGACTCTACTTTAGTACTCCATAGGTTTGTTTTTCATCTCTATCTGCACTAATATAGATACACTCAATAAAGGATTATTTAGGACTTTCAAAGCTTGTAATATATGCTTGGATAAAAGTCTAAAAATATGGATAATACTGACTCAATACTCGCATCACTTGTTTGCCATCATCATTCAATGCTCTACCAAACTTATTGAATAGTACCTCTCAATTTCTTTCTTCTTCCATTTTTCAGTTTTTTTTCCTTGATGTTCACGCCACAATGCACTTTTTTTTTCTCTTTATTTTTTGTTTTTGTTTTTGTTTTTATTTGTGCATGAGGCCTTATCTACAACCCCTTTTTTGGAAGAAAATCAAACTGATGGGCACTGTACTATTCGTTCCTATTTCATAAGTTTTTCAAATAAATTTAATAAGTAATTGTGGGATTTATTTGCTAGGATCATGTATTTAGACTGGTTTTTGAGTTGGTTGCCAAATAAAAAGGATACTTAAAATATGCTCAACAAGGAATTCTAGGGATATAATATAAATCGATAGGCTTAAAAGGCTCTAATAGGTCAAAAATGGCCTAAGTTATTTCCCTTACTTGAGTGTTTTCTAGGATTTCATCTCGATAGAGAATTAAATAAATTCTAGAGTTTAAAGTATTATCTATGCTACTCATGCATAAATGTCTTGTAAATGATCATAGCATTGCTTCTAATCAAAGTATACAATTATAATTTTTCATAAAACATAAAATTAAAGAAGTAATATCATCATTAATTCAAAACGATTAATTTTTACACATGTTTGATTCAATTACTAAATCATAGTCATAACCAGAGCAACAAAAATTAAAAGGTTAAGAATTGATGCGCAAAGCACCCCCAAACTTAAAGGATGTTTGCCCTTAAAGTATCTACACTATCTTGATAAAGAAAGCAAGAAAATAAAAGACACCTTCTGACTGTCATGTTATCCATTCGTTCTGTCATCTGAATGTTTTGTTATCTAACCGTTTTTTTATGGATTTCTGTTTGGTTATCTATTTATTAGTTAATGTTTTGTCGTGCTGGTGATCCATTTATTGGATCTAGATATATGCCTGGAAATATGTATGGGCTGAGTGCCAATCCTAGCTGAATGTTTGGGTATATGGGACGTGCTAGGGATACTCCTGGGTGTCAGTGATATGCTAGGGATACTCCTAGGTATCGGCGGTGTGCTAAGGATACTCTTGGGCATCAGCAATGTGCTAGGGATAGTCCTAGGCATCTACCGTGTATCAAGCTACCATGCTTGGGTAAGACTATCTGACTGACTGAAAAGTGGAAAATCTGATATGCTTGTCCTGTTATGATATGTTGGGTTTCGTATGTTAATCGAGCTTGTTTTATTCTGACTACATCCTGACTGCTTGTATATTGTTCATGGAACAAGTTTCTACCTATATCTTTAAATGTACCTGTTTTGAGTGTTAATTGTTGTTCTGTTGAGTTGATTCTTCCTTAGTAGAACCCTACTATTCAATATTGGAATTATCCCTCACTAAGTCCTTTGGACTTACCTCTTGTATTATTCTTGTTTTTCCCAGATAGGGATTAGATAAAGGGCTTGGACTCCAAGTTTGATCATCGAATACATTATCTAATAGAATAGGTGTTTATATCTGCTTGTGGGTATACTTGGGCATTTTGTTATAACTTAGAGATGTTGTGGTATCTCAGATTTGAACTTAAGGTTGTAGTATGTATGAAATGATGAATGTTATAGGATCAATTAATGCATGTAAATAACACTTTTGTTGAGATTTTCTTAAGATTGAATCTGTTGTTGTCTTTGATAAATTTTGAAAAAAATTTCTAATGGCCTTATTGTTTGTTTTATGGATTAAGATTTAAGTTTGAATCGAAGTGACATCTCAGCTTAGAGGCTGTCTCTCGAGGGGGTGCTATACTATTTATCTAAGAAAACATGTTTGAGTGAATTCGAGACAGTGACTCTCAGAAAGAAATGCAGTGTAATCATACAAAAGAAGTTATCTCCAAAGCTCAAAGATCTTGGGAGTTTCACCATACCATGGAAATTGGTACTAAAATTTCTAGAAGGGCACTATGCAATTTGGGGGCGAGCATAAATTTAATGCTAGGTTCCATCTACCAGCGACATGGATTGGGCAAGATCAAGCTTACTAGTATAACCTTGCAACTTGTGGATAGAACATTCATTTATCCTAAAGGAATAATTCAAAATGTATTGGTAATATTGATAAGTTTATTTTCCTTGTAGATTTTATTATGTTGGACATGGAGGAGGACAATGAAGTGTTAATTATCCTTGGGAGACCATTCTTTGCTACAGGTAGAACTATCATAGATGCACAAAAAGGCGATCTAACCATAACTTTTAATGTGTTTAAAGCAATTTTTCGAAGGACATCGACAAGTATTTTGCAGTTAGTGTGGTAAATAAAAAAGTCAAGCCATTTAAAGGAAAGGCTAAATACAAAAGTGATCCAAAAATCTTGAAAGATCATTTTAAGCTAGGTCAACTTGTGTTATTCTATAATTCTCGATTTAAATGGTTATCAAGAAAGCTAAAATCACGATGGTTGGGGTCATTTCGCATTATTGAATTCCTTTCTTATGGAATGATGGAGTTGGAAGGAATTGGTTCAAGAAAGTGGTTTAAGATGAATAGGAAAAGGACCAAACACTATTGGAAAGGTGATTTGATCATCACAATCCATAAACACCTTAACCAACATCAAGCGAAACCCAAAAGTCAAGCCTAAAACTATAAATCAAGCATTTCTTGGGAGGCAACCCAAGTTTTTAATTGCTTTTGATTTTTATTTCTCATTAATTTTTTTATTTTATTTGTTTGATTTTTTTATCTAATTTATTTTTATTTGGTGTTTTTGTGGGGTAAAGAAATAGTGCCTTGCACGCTGGGGCACATAAAGCTCGCACCCCAATACACGACGTGAAATTTTCACACCTAAATACTGTGGCCTGTGCACTGGGGCACAAGAAATCTATGCACCAGTGCAACTAGAAAAAATGTGGACAGTGATTGCATGCTCGAGTGCAAGACACATGTGCCTTGGCGTGTGACGTGAATTGTCACGCTGATTCCTACGCTAGGGTGCAACTTAAAAAATTTTTTTTTTTTTTATCTTGCTGCCAACTCCTCCCCCGCCCCAGCCCAAACTCTCTCTCTCTTCCTCCCCTCACTTTTCTCTCTTTTCTCTCTCCATTGGCCTCCTATCTTTCATTTTCCTTTTCTCTCATTTTTTTCTTCTTTTTCTCTAATCCCTTTCTCACCCACTCTCTTTCTTTCTCCCAAATTAGTTTACTTTACAATCATCACTATTCATTTTTTAGGACATGTTAACCATATTAATTTTTCTTTTAGCTAATTTGAGCATTTTAACATTTATAATTTAGAAGGCCTATTTTATTGATTTGAGAGATTGAAATTAGCTGAATTATTTATTGAATAATGAATAATTAAAACTAGTGATTGTTTATTTGAGATTATTTGATAAATTATCCACTAATCATTGGATAAAGTGGTGGATATATAGATGTCAATCGAGTTAAAATTACTGGATGTCGATTTATTGATTGGAATTTTTTTTAGGTATTATTGGGAACAATTTTGTTTGGAGTAAATTCACCACATCTCTACTTTGCTACTGCGATTCCAGCCCCAGAGGTTGTGGAGGATGATGATGTCGATGATTGATCAAGGCATATTTTCTTCCTTTTCTTTTTCTTTCTTTTATTTTTATTTTTATTATTTGTCATTATTTGTTATCCCATTTTGATAACAAATGGGATCTCAAGCAGATCACATATTTCAATAAACAAGATGCAAATATAGTACAAAAATCAATCTAACCTTCAAAGGGGTTTATCACAATAACAGATAAGTGCAAGAAGTGCAAGGTTGGCAAACCCTCATAGGGGTACAACAAATATTGAATAAACTTGTTCAAAGCAAGTACCAATCCGTAGACCCTCACCTCTGTAGCCTCCGAAAATACAACCACAATCAGCAGTTTATTGGTTAGTGGGACCCACTTCTTCATCACCTAACCAAAAGAGTATATTTACCAACAAAATTCACATTCGACCTTAATAATTACAATTATACCATTAGCAGTCTAAAATCACTAATTGCTTAGTTAATATTGTAGTTTTAGGGTTCGATCGATATTATCAGTATAGGACATGCTAATTACATTGTTATTACGAAAATATTTACAAGGTTCGTATCGGTTCAAATAAAGGGATATAATCTAGTCTTTAATCATCCATTTGGTCTTGCCACAATATACTAAATCAATAATAATGGTCTAATATTCCTTAATAATCCCAATTTTATTCTTAGGTTCCAAATCCACAAAATTAGGGTTTTAATCCTTTAATAAACTCAAATAACCCAAAATTATGACATGATAATACAAATCCAAGTTCACTAAGCCTATAATGGTACATGCATGTTCCGAATCTTGGTTCCATAGCATAATTCATATTTGTATGTGTCACAGTACAGGATTTATGAGATAAAACAGTACAACATATGTGTATATATATATGTATAATCCTATTCCAACTCTTTTACCTAAGATCTTCTTAGCAAAGCTCTGAAATCACAAACCAACTTTACCCCTATGATCATCGTGTCCAGGAGAAAACTCTATCTCTCTACCGCCGCTGTGCTACGGTCTGTCATTAGCCACCATACAAAGTCGCTGAAAATGGGCAACACCAGCACCAAAAGATGCCTCTCAACGAGAGCAATCCAACGCCCTAAATAATTCCACCCTTTGCCTTCGAGAAGATAGTCAATTGTAGCTCCGATCACCTAGCAGCACCACTCGCCACCATGAGGTTTTTTGCTCAATTCCTCCTCCTGCACCTGCCAGACAGCAATCTAAAGCCAACATGCTGGCCCTTGAGCTGAGCTCTTCCAGAAATGCTACCCAGAAATCTGCTTTCATCGTCAGTGAGGTCGCACCACCAAGCTCCACCGTGCCTATAGCTTCAAGTTTAATTTTTTATCATTACACTGGTAAATTGTGCAAGAAAATGGTATGGTTGTGTTCTACATTTAGAGAGGAAGATTTTGGTACTAAATTTGAGGTATTTCTATCGCTGGAAGGGTTCACCAGAGAAGAGAGGTTCACGGTGGTGCACGGAGAAAATATGAAGAATTAAGGGGGTGAAAATGCTATATATATACAAACTTTTAGGAATTCACTTTTTGTCCCCAAATCTTTCTTCTAGCTTACAATTAAACCCTCCAACTCTTGCCAACCCCTCAATTCACTCCCTTAAATGCTTGAGTGCCTAACATTGGTCTATTTGACCTAAAGTAATTCCACTTAGACCCCCAAAACTCTTTAAATGTTATTTAATTAGGTCTTCTCAAAGTGCGATTCAACCCTAAAACTTTTAATTTCCAAGCAATTAAATCTTTCTTATTTATTTTTTGGGCCCTACAATCCGACCAACCAATATCTTGATTTCTAAATCCTTATTTTCTCAAATACCAAATTTTAGTGGTGTTACAAAGAGCTTTCTTGAACTTTAAATAACTCAACATTTGTTCTTATCCTTTAGCAAATGGAATATTTATTCGAAGTTTCTCGAAAACATCCAAATATTGTTGAAATTACTTATCCAATTTTTATTTCTTATGCTTCTAAGGGAATGGTTGAGGTGGTTTGATAGATTTAACTTCTTCAGTTTTTTACTTTTTAATTTTTCATCCTCTCTTCTCATATAGTGATTTTTCTTCCATTTCCTCTGAAGAAGAATAGGCCTTCTGAAATTGTTGCAACTCTACACCATTCCTTAAAGAAACAACATTGCAATATTCCTTGCCTTCTTGTTTAGGATTCATCTCAGTACCACTTGGCAAATCTCCTTGTTATCTTATGTTTAATGCAGTAGCCAATTGTCCGATTTGCAATTCCAATGTTCTGACTGAAGTTGATTGGCTTTGAAGAGTTGCACCAATTTTTGCCATATATTCATTATTCTTCACCATAAATTGCATAAACATCTCTTCTAAATATGGTTTCTTTTCCTGTTGCTAAAAGCCCGATGGTAGAGGTAATTTAGTAGCTAAAGTTTATCTTTAGTTGTTGCTTCATGAAAGGTTAGGGTGTTGTCTCCATCTAGGATCATAAGTATTTGAATATGAATTATTTGTTATTCCCGTTTTAGTTCCCAAGTAACTGCACTATCCAAAGTATGCTGACATTGATCACTCGAATATGCATCTCTGCAAATATCGCAAGTAATAAATTAGTTCTTTACTGCTTGAACTTGCTATACTGGTTGGGTTATAATACTTGTAAACGTGCCTACCTTCTTTGTTAAAGCTTCTAATTGTACTGTCAAAGATGTAGTAACATTCACTTTATAAATTCTTGCAACTTTCTTTAGTTGAGTTAATCTCTCAGTTGGCCACTGATAATTGTTTGCTACCATCTCTTCAAATAACTCAAATATATCCCTAATCTTCTTATGCGTAAGTGTACTTCCTATTGCAACATCAATTATTCCTCTAGTTTATGTAGATAGCCCATTATATAATGTCTATACCTGAAGCCACTTTCTCAATCCATGATGAGGGCATTTGCTGACCATCTCCTTATATCTTTCCCATGTCCCATAAAATATTTCCTGATCAAATTAGGCAAAGGAAGTAATTTCTTTCCTCAACTTCACTATTTGTGATGGTGGGAAAAACTTGGCCAAGAATCTCTGAGCTAAATCTTCCCGAGTGGTAATGGACCCTCATGGCAAGGACGCCAACCAACTCTTTGCTTTTTCCCTCAATGAGAATAAGAACAACCTCAATCGAATTGCATCATCAGAAACTCCATTGTATTTGAAGGTGCCACAAATCTCCAAAAAGTTAATCAAATGATCATTTGGATCTTCTGTTGGGAAGCCATCAAATTGTACTGAACTTTGTATCATTTGAATGATAGATGGCTTGATCTCAAAATTATTCACCTGAAGAGCTACTATGGCGATTCCTGTGTGAAAGCCTTGAATTTGCAATATAACATAGTCACCCAAATATATATCTTCCTTGTTTGCTCACTGAATTGCTCGTCTGTATCCTCAGATAGTTCTCTCAATTTTTTGATCAAACAACACTAATTCTAGTTTCTGTTCTGCATATAATTGCAAAGATCCCTGAAATACACAGAAAAAATAAAAAAAATAAGTAAAAAAAGTTTGAATAAAAGTTGGCACTTAAAATTAATATTAGCAAAAATAAAATAATTTTAGTTCCCGGACAATGGTGCCAAAAACTTGTTGGTCTGCAAACAAACAATGCAAACAATCACGTAAGTATACATGTCGCAACAAGTAATAAAAGGATGAAAAGAGCGTTGATCCCACAAAGAACTAAATTATTTGCTATTAATTACTAATTTATCATACACTAGTTTTATTCAAACAAAAATCAATTACATAAGAATTAAACTTAAGCTAATGAAAATAAGGAAAATGTACTAATTAAGTTTTCTATCAAAATATAGAGGCTTAGAATTATGATTTCATCAATCGAATGTGTTGATTACATAATTTTCTCCCTAAGAAATTGATAACAAGTTATAGTTCTTAATCTTATGCAATATGGGGTTCTTACGAATTGCCCGTAATCACATCTCTAATTATGGATGGGGTTATACCACTCAAATAACTGCCTAAGGAAAGTATGTATATTCCTATATTACTCACAAATTAATTAATTCTTCTATTTGAATAATTAATCCTAGGCTCTCATATTGTCAATCAATTCCTAGATTTTCTTTTCTAAGATTCCTCTAGGGGCTAAAGATGCACTTAACTATTGATCAGACATTCAAATAGAAAAATCACACAATAGAAGAAATAACTTAAAACGCTACTAATTTTATGGAAGAAAATCATGCATCAGTTTATTCAAAAGAATCCATCATAGTCCTAGAATAACAAAATAATCCATGATTGAGTTGTCAAATAAAACATGAACAAAACGAAACGTCATCTCACATCAAAAATTAAAAAGAAAATGAAAGGGAGAAGAGAAAACTTTATTCCTACATGATCTGATCTCAACTTTGTCCTTTTTCAAACCCCAAATTCTCACGAAATTTCTAGTATCCCAAATAGAAAATCAATGCCAGTCCCTAACTACGTATTTGAAAGACTTATATGTATTAATTAATAGAATCTTTTAATTAGAATAGGACTCGAATGAATAAAATGACTCTTTTGCCCATCTTTAATTAAATCATAAGGTGTCATCCTTAGCATTCCCATCAACTTATGTCGATTTATCCCTTTTTAAAATTTCTCAACTTATATTCCTATAATACCAAATTTTCATCAATTAGCAAAGGAATTATAACTATTTAAATAAGAAAATTATTTGTCAATCTCAACTTAATAAGAATTTTTCAACAATTCTCGCATTGGGTTCTTTCTACTAGAGTCTCACTATTCTATTACTACTATTATATTTCCTCATGTCTTATTCAGTAATTTCCCATGGATGGCATTAATGATATGAATCATTATTCTACCACCATAAACCCGAGCTCGAGTTATAGAATGGAAAAACATAATGACTCTTTTTTTCATTCCTTACGACTCACATTCACATATTTTAGATTCCATTTTAGGTCACCAGTACACATTTTTTATGAGTTGACCCATTAATTTTGGTACTATGAATGAAGTAAATTATATTTTCTAATTCCTAGGACTTTGAATTATTTATTTTATATTTCTTTCATTCATTTGTATTTGATGTATGCAACCGAATACATTCTTTCATAAAACGCATTCCTTGGTGACATATGCTAAGAGATGAAGAGTAAGTTGGAATCTACACATTATAATGCATTGTCCAACTAACAAGGTCTTGTTAGCATAGTAAGGTTGAGACCGCAATCTCCTATAATTAATAAGATAGAATGAGTAAATTAATTTAGTATATTCATAGATGATGTTATTATTGGTTAGAGGTAATTTATAGATCATTAAATTTCCATAAGTAAAATAAAAAGTGAGTTAATAGATTATGAATGAAAATGAGCTTGATGTTGCTTGAAAATGGAGCAAGGTTCTTTGCAAAAAATAATAGTATGTTGGTTTGTTTTTTTGGAATGTGCACGGAGAGATTTTTCTTCTCAAAGGTTCGTGACTTTGAGAATTTTTGTAAATGATTTTTTCTTCCAAGTTCTCTCTAGGACTCAGTAATTATAGTTTTTAGTCTTTTCAGGCCTAGGTCCATCATGATTTTTTTGCCCCTCTTTGTAGGCTTAGCTTGTCTTTTGGACTTTCCGGCTCTTTTACATGGTTAATTAATTTTAAATAATTGGTTTATTTTTAGTTAATTTATCGAATTGCCCTTATAGTCAATTTTTAGCAGTATCATCAAATTCCCCCTATTTATTATGGGAAAAAAATTATTTTCATATTGAAAATATAACACAAAATTTAATTTTAATTTTTACCTTAAGTTAACTAATTCATGAAAATGATACTATTAATTTGATTGGTTATTACGAGTAGAGTTAATGGTGTTCATTAAAGGGCATGGAGAAGTTTAATATAGTACTCACATAAGGCCTTAAATGAATTTGGTGTATCAAGAGTTTAGAAGCTCAAGAAGGTCTTACACTGTAGTCATCAAGGGATCTAGACAAATTTTAAGTGTTGTCGATAACAAGATTATGTTTGATGGAGATGCATATGGTATGAGTTTCAGCGTGAGTTCTCCTAGAGAGATGTGTTTGTGCTTGTAGGAGAAAATGTGCAGGCATCTTGTAAAAGCATTCTTGGTGCGATTCGTAAGCTTTACTGCAAGTTTTCCTGCTTTAAATTTTTTTTGGGATTGTTGATAGCATTCTGCATTCAACAGAGGACTTAGACATTTCATAAAGTCACCTTCATGACCAGGAAGGGTTTTTAAGATAGGTAGTTATCCTTTATTTCATATGTTTGTATGAGCTTTTCTGACTATTTGCAAAGTTACCATGGAACTTTGGAAAACTTTCTTGGAACTAAGTTTCGTACTATTGACAATGTCGAGGATACTCGTCAAGAGTTCAGCTTGGTGCACAACTTAGAGAATTGAGTTTTTCATGTTTGAGGGATCCTTCAAGGGCTACAATCTCATATGTTACTCTCGCTTTCATTAAAGAGTGCTTCGTTTGATAATTATTTGGGCAGACTTTGTTTAGTCTCAATCCTTAACTGGTATTATTTGACGTCTACAAGGCGTATGCCTTTTTTGTGGGACTTGGAATCATGTTGATTTTATCCTACATAAAAAGTGATTTTAAAAATCATACAGTGACTGCATTTGAATCGGGTAAGTGCAGTGAGGTAGAGGTATGTCTTATTCCATATTCTACATAGGACTTGATCTTCATGAAGTTTCACTCTTCAACAATCGTTGGGAATTGTTGGTGGAGTTATATACTCTCCAAAGTATTTCAGCATTGTTTGAAGCTTGTAAAGTTGTTTCCGCAACTACAAGGGTAGAAGGAGGAGTGTATGAGTACATTTTGGAGAAGTGTCGTAGGGAGGTTATTGTTCTCTAGGAATCATTCAAGTCTCCTAGTATCGGTAAGGCATTTGTTTTGTGGCTTTTGGTAGTGCAGTTGTGCACTGCCAAAAAGAGTTTAATTTGCACTACCAAAAAGAGTTTAATTTAGTATATTTCAGGCTCACCGGGAAACGTGTGTGGAGAGTAGTCACTTGACTACAATCTGCTTGACCTTTTAATGCTGGCGAAGGTAATGGACTTTTCTACTAATCTTTATACCAAACTATGGCATAGATTCTCACAAGGAATTGGATAATGCAGTTTTCAATATCGATCGAATGCAAAGTGTAGCTAGCAAATACCATTAAGAAAAGTTTGCATTATTCTTCCTTTTTTAGCTAACTAAGACAACTACTAGTGACTTGTCGGAGCAAGTATTTTTCTTGTTACTTTAATTTATTTTTCGCCTTCTTTTCTTTTCTTCACTATGTGGCATAGATTTTTTATTCTCCATATCTTTGCATCTTTGAGTGCTGGGACAGAATGTAGTTGAGCAAATATCTCATTGAGCATAAAGAGCTATAGCGATGATGAAGCGCCTTAAGGAGAAGGCTGCAGAAGTGATTAAGTAGCGAAATCAAAAAGAAGAGGAGCTAAACAAAGTTGTTAAATGAGTATGTGCACTTGAAGGCAAGGCATTCAAAAGAGGTTAAAAATAGGGAGAAGTTCATAAACTCTTCTACTGAAATGACCCTCATAAATATTGCTCGCAAGGACGCGATCAAGAAGTTTAAGAGTTTTGATGAGTTATTTGAAGTGGTTGAATTAAAGGCGATAGCAATCTATGGCAGACTATCCCGAGTTATCGCCGTATTCTGAGCGAGACTAGCTGGTTTGTTGCAAAAGGACTTGTTGATGTTTGATCCCACTGCCCTAGTCAACCTCACTGTGGAATAGCCTGAGAAAGATCCTAAAGTTGGGGTACAGACTATGGTGGAGAAGCTAGTGGAAACAGCTCTGTAAGAATAAAGATGTACTACTTAGGGTAGTGGTAACAAGTAGAATTCATGTTCAGGACGTTTTCACTACTTAGCATTTTCTAGTTAGCCGGAGTAGTACTTTGACATGTTTTTCCTTTCGCATTGTTATTTACTTTCAGAAGCCAAGTGTTGGCCAAACAGTTCTTTTTCTTTTTTGTTTGGTTTCAATGAAGTTCCTTTGCTTTTACTTATTTTGCGTTTATGCAAATACTTAACTAATTGAATGACTACTAATTTTGCATACTTATAACTTAAGAGTTGAGTAGTAGGAGGCAGGATGACATAATCCTAAGGTAATAAGGAGGGTAGTAAGACATAAGGCATCCACTGTAGGAGCGTTTGTTCGCTGTTTTCTTTTTTTTTTTTTTTTTTGTGCATAAGCGAAGCTTATTAATGGCACGATGCCTTCGTTGATTACTTTGGAGTTAGAAAGTTTGTTTGGTGAAGTCTCATAGATATCGTAGCGAGTTCTATGAGTCTTAAGTGACTGTAGTAGTCACGAGTATAATATGCAGTAAAATTACTCTAAGGAGGTATAAGGCCCCTCTTTTCATCAGCAGTAGTTCAACTTTTGCGAGGCGAAACCCTCGGAGAGTGGAAAATTGATTTTAAAGTTCAAGTATCACACTGAGAAATTGTGTATTGATGGATCTCCTAGAAGACTCCATGATAAGTGCTACTGACTTATTGAGTCGCTAGACTTAGAGAATTTCCTCTATTTTTCTAAGTATTGAGATATTTCCACCTTTCTCCCCATGAAGACTCAAGGTGGGCTTCTTTTGTTTAGTCGCATAGGTATCTTCCAAAGGTGCTTAGTGAGTTTTTCCAAAGAGGTTGCCATATACACCTTAGGGGAAGCAGTGATAGTGGGCTTTTTGAGAGGTTGCCATGTAATACCAGGAGGTGCGGAGAGTAGGTTTTTTTATAGGGTACCATATACACTCGTGGAAAACTAATAGTAGGTTTTTTGAGAGGTTGCCACGTACTTTCGGAGGAGCTGATAGTAAGCTTGTTTAGAGGGTACCACATACTCCTGAGAGGAACCTATAGTGGGTTTTTTTAGAGATTGCCATGTACTTCTGGTAGGAACTGGTAGTGCGCCTTTATAGATGGTGCTATGTAATCCTATGAGGTGCCACTAATTAGCTTTTTCAAATGGTGCATAAGCACATCAAAGAATAAGTTTACTCTAGAGAATGGGGTGCAAAGTATATTAAGGATTCAGTTTGCTTTAAAGAGCTGGGTGTGCAAGCACGTCAAATATTCATTTTGCTTCAAAGAGTAGGGTGAACAAGTGTATCAAAAATTCATTTTGCTCCTAAGAGCAAGGTGCGCAAGCACATCAAAGATTCTGTTTGTTCCGATAAGCAAGGTGAAAGTACATAAAAGATTCAATTTTCTGCAAAGAGTAGGATGTGCAAGCGTATCAAAGATCAACATGAAATAGTACATCACACATGCTTTATTCAAGGCTAAAAAGTGCATAATTCAAAATCAAAAGATATTACTAGCTTAAAGCAGAACAAAAAAAATTCTAACTTACTCAAAGAAAATTTATTGAACAATTAGCTTTTTCAAATGATGATAAGCACATCAAAGATCGAGTTTGCTCTGAAAAATGGGGTGCAAAAGTGTTTCAAGGATTCAGTTTGCTCTGAAGAAGTAGGTGTGCAAGTGCATCAAATATTCATTTTAATCCAAAGCACACCAAAGATTCAGTTTGTTCCCAAGAGCAGGATGCGCAAGTGCATCAAAGATTCAGTTTGTTCCAAGGAGCAAGGTGAAAGCACGTAATAGATTTAATTTGCTGGAAAGAATAAGGTGCACAAGCGTATCAAAGATCAACATGAGATAGTACAACATACATGTTTTATTCAAGGCTAAAAAATGCATAACTTAAAATCAAAAGAGATCAATAGTTCGAAGCAGAGCAAAAAAAAAATTCTAACTTACTCAAAGGATTTATCGATGGTATTGTGAACATGAGATCGCTAGTTTTATTAGTGGTGCTTCCAAGTATTCTGGAGGAGATCTCTTAAGGTGATTGCCAACTAGACATCAAGGTCTTGGAGTACGCCCTCATCATAATTCTTCTTGTTGTTGTCATGCAACTCCTTTGTTTGCTCAGTGTTGAAGGTTGAACTCTTAATGTTCTTCTCAAAGTTTGGGGATGTACTTCAAAGATTCGTATTATGAGATTAACTATGTGGGTTTGCACATGTCTTGATGCCCGCACCAGCGCCTTCTTGGCATTAGTAGATTCTTTGCCAGCTAACCCTTTTGATATATTTGAGATAACTTTGGCTGCAGGATTTTTAAATGATTTTAGCTAACATTCAACCAAATTTTCAAAGGTAAAATTTGACTATTTACCATTTGCTATTGGTGTTAATTGAAGACTACACATTGTTCTTAATCCTCCATATTTTCATGTTTCTAGTTTCATCTTACCAACATCCTAAAAACCTCCATTTTCCATGTACTAAAACATCCATTATTATTTGTTCAATTTCTTCCTATTTTAATGATCAACTTCGCTTGGTTTCTGCTACAGCTGCCTTTCGCACCAAGAAGAAAAAGGCACACAAATTTTTATACTCTTCACCAAGAAGAAGAAATACACTCTTTCCTGGATTGATGGGTTAGAGAAAAGGAATAATATTCCAAGTCTATCAATTTTTCATAAACCTTTTTGATAAATTACATTTTCTAGATGATTTGATTTCTCTATAAGATGCATTCTAGAAAATATAAGTTACTCCACAAAAAATAAGTATATTAACAGGGGTTATTAAATGAGGTTATGAATCCCCATTAATTGTATTGTTTTATGGGGGTTTAACAACCCCTACATATTAATAATAAACAATAGGGGTTTTCCATATTTAGTTGTGGTGTGACTTCGGCCTCAATAATTATGCTTATACATTAAATATTTTGGTTATTTTTGAAAAAAATTAAATTATAATTGTGAGATTTTAAACATGCATTACATTTGTTAAAATTAAATCATTTTATTTATCATGATACCAATTTTCTACTAAATAAAGATCAATTGTGAATTAAATTTTTGTTTTAATTTTGTCTTTTTTATTCGATCGCTAATTTCATAAAAATAAAAAATAAAAAATAAAATTATAACCTCAAATGAAGATTTAAGTTTCTAAATTCATTTGCAATGATAACATTTAGAAATGAATTAAATTGTAAATATAATATTTTAGATTCTATATTTTTTCCATGAAAGAAATCATCTTTAAAAGTGTAAAATATTTTGTAAAATTAATACTCCTCAAAATTTAGTGCAACCAAAATTAATTAATTAATTTATAAATTTTACATTAATTATTTTCAATTATCTTTTCATTTTTGTATGAATTTTTTATGAAAAACAAAATATATTTAGACATAATGTAAGATTGGAATAAAGATAATATATTAATTTAAAATAATGCACAGTTAGTTTTGTTACTTTCTTCACGTCAATGATCAAATTAAACTAAGTTGAGAATTGTTATTTATTATAATAAACTCATAGAAAATATTATTTCAATTTACTTTGAAGTATAGACTTATTTAATATACTTTAAATCTTTTAAAATTAATAACACTTTTCTCTCCTGTTGCATCAACTAATTCTCTCCCTCTATGCTCGTCGCGCCACCACCTCCATCATACAAGGCCACCACCCCTGCCTTGTGTTGCACCATCAACACTGCTCACAACTTAATCCACCTAAGCACACATTTGTATTCTTTTGCCCAATAATTTAAGCAATTAGGGTTCATAATTTTGTCCTTTTTCTTTAAAACTTTGCGAATGATCCTGAGAAATAGTTTTTTTGATTGGAAATTCTTCAAATATTATAGATATGGTTTGTTTGTTGATATTTGCATTAACTATTATTTGTGGCTTGAAGTACAGTGGAAATGATTTATGGTATCCAAATTCATTATGATTTTTCGCAATATTTCTTATAGACAGATCAAGATTTATAGGAAATTGCTTCACAATCTAAGGAGTGGTATTCCTTTTTATTCTCAAATATTTATAGCAACATATATGGGAAAAATGAAACTATGCTCAAGTACTTAATTAGAGGGGTTGTCTCAATAAAATTTGAGGTCTATGGTGAAACATAAAAATGAGGCCTTTAATATATAATTAAAATTAAATTTTAGAAAATTATTAAATTTCTAATATACATGTCTTTTTGATAAATATTTCGTACTTTATAGAAAAATATTCCTATATATATAAAATATTACTATCTAAATTTTATTTTTTAGCTTTTTTGAAATGCAAAATTATTATTTAACTCTTGTGATCAATTTCTTCTACCATTTCCCTTTCAATTGATAGTAGAGCTATCCATTCTATTTTTCTTCAGGCACTGTTGATTTTAGATAAGGTTCTATTAGTTTAAATTTTGCAAAACTTTGTCTAGATGAGGAGAAGAAAAAGACATTTAAGAAATAAAAATTTGACTTAAACTAAAAGAGCATTGTAGATAATGTCATTTAATGATTAGCATTGAATTGCTATTTAGTGATTAGAATTGAAAACTATTTAGTGATTAAAATTGAAAAAGTGGAGTTATTTAGGTGTTAAAAAAGGAGGAAATAGATGGGGTTTTGATAAGTACAAGCACAAGAAATAAAAGGATGGAGGAAATTTAGGAAAAATGAAAGTAATAAAGTTTAAATTTATATTCTTTGATTAATTATAATTAATTAATTAATTATTATAACTTTAAATAATAAGGCCTCCAAATAAAGGCTATACTTTTTCTTAGGCCTAATTCTTTTGAAAATAAACATATAGGGGGAAATGCATATTACCCCCTCTAAAGTTGTAATTGCCTGATAACTCCTTTTAAAAGAAAATGAAATCTGAGTAGCAACTTGTATTGTTTATGACCAAATTGACTTTTGAAGTGAAAAAAAATAAAATAATCACCAAGTTGCCAATCATTGCATGGAAGGCATGTCCTTTTTAAGAAACACAAAAAGAAAAAACAAAAAACAAAAGAAAAAAAAAAAAGAAACTGGAAATAAAAGAAGAAGAATTCATACTACAAAAAATCAATAAAATATCAACAGATAATTTTCCATTGGAAATTTCCAATGAAATTACGACCGAGTTCCAACAAAATGGAGGGTTGTTGGAAATTCACCTAAAAGCCAATGGAAAAACTAGAGATTTTTGGTGCTCTTTTGGCGGGAAACTTACCGACGACATGTTTGTCTAAAAATTCCATTTGGAAAATTTTCCGACGGAATTTTCCATGAAAACTATGTCAAAAATTGACAAAATTGAAGAATTTTTGTGATGGAAGTTCATCTTAAAGTTAAAAATTAAAATTAAATGTGGGTTTTTTTCTTCCTCCTCTCGTTTCTTTCTTCCTCATTTTCTTTCTTCTCTTGACCTCCCTCTTCCTCTCCCACCACCAATGACCTCCATTTATCATACCACCGCTTGCCGCCATTTACCTCGGACCACCACGCCACGCGCGTTTGTCCCCACCACATTGCACGCCCCTATTTTCGCTGTCCACCCATTTTTAATTCAAAATTATTATTTATGATTAATTATGATATGTTATGTGTATGTGTATGTGTATGTGTATGTGTATGTATTTATTTGTTTATTTATTTAATTTTTATGAGTTTGGGTGTTAGGATTTATTTGTTCAAATTTTATGAACTTTGTGGTTACATTGCATGATTTTTGAATTTTATTATGTTTGAAACTTTATTATATTTCGAATGTAAATTAGGTTGAGGTTTAGTTTATGGATGAAATTAGTATTAATGAAATTTGTACTATATATGTTCAATTTGTTTAATTTGGAGTATGTTCAATTTGTCCAATTAAGGTTCAATTTAGGATATAATTATTAATTTGAAATCTTAATAGCTATCAGATTTTAGGTAAATTATATGTGCTAATTAATAGGAAAATGTTCAATTGTGAATTAATTATAATATATAAAATTAGTATTTATTAAATTTGATGTTTTATGTCTATGTACTTATAATTATTGAAAATGTTTGAGACACCAAGATTTGCAATTTTAATTTTGTAGAAATTAGATGCAATTTAGGACTTAAATTAATATTTTTTGTAATTTTAATTCATTAATTTTATGTGTTACATGTATGTATTTATAATTTTTGAAAGTTTCATATTTTAGGGTTTCATTTATTTAATCTAGAGTTTATTTAATTGGTATTATATGTTCAATTTGTTGAATTTAGTGTTTATTCAATTTAGGATTTACTTATTATGCTTATGTACTTTTAAGGCCAATTTAGAATCTAATTGACTATTTTATATTAATTTGAAATATCTTTAGTTATTATATCTTAGAAATACAATTGGCTACTAAGAATTCATTGAATTAATTTGAAACTATTCTTTTAAATTGTAATATATAGGTATTTTTGTTGTTGATATCCAGCACTTTTCTTCATTTGTTCCCTTAATTGTTCATATTCTGCATGTTTTCATGTAAGCTTGCTTTTCTTTTATATATATGGCCCAGTTTGATGAAAATATGCATATAACCATGTGCTAAGTATAGAATCTATAATTGGTGGTTTAGGTTGGAAGATGTGCTTCAAGGAAGGGGTGACACCTTCTCATTTATTGCTGAATGGATTATTATTTGCTTGTATGTATACTGAGTGATAAGTGGATATGATATTGAATAGTTTATTATAATCTATGTGATATATGTCTTTGTCCTGTATGTTAGACTAAACTTGGATTGTTATAGTTATAGGGGAAATTTGTCATAAATTTTCTTGGGGTAAAATCTTATATGGAAACCCTTCATGGCCCAGAGATAGTAAATGTCTCTATCACAAAGATTAAACAATTCTTTCTTAAAACTTGGGGATGTGCCAAAAAATAATAAAAAGAGATCGAAAACCAAAAAAACCAAGCCATACCGAACCAAACCAAATAAAGTATATTTGGTTTGATTTTGTTATATATTTTTAAAAAATTTGAATCTCGATTCAATTTGTTTTTTATTTTTTTGGCTTGGTTAATCAAAACCAAACTGGAAATTGAAAAACTAGTTTGATACAGTTAAACCTAGCAAAAAACTGAACCAAATTAATGATAGGACTGGACATTTCTTGCTTCATCGTAAAATTGAACCAAATTTGATAAGCTTATATCTCAATTCTCAAAGTTAACCACCACCTAATAAAACCATCAATTAAGCGGCAATTCTTCATTTTAAAGACAATGATTCAAATGAAGTTTAGTTTGATATAGTTGGCACATAGCAATTTACCTACTAACCAAAATCGATTCGATTTTCATTTTAACTGGAACTCAACTAGTTAAAATTGGTTAATAAACAACCAAACCAAAAATTCTTATAAAAACTTGTATCATTCATCAAATGAAGTCTTATGTCTTTTTTATCTACTTGAATATATTGATGTAAATGACAAAAAAAATCGACGATTGGAAGTCAATGGACCATTATTGGTGTCCTCTTATTACATCAATAGAGCTAGGTAGATTAAAAGATTGAAAATTTTATGTGGTGAATGATAGGCTACCAAAACAAATATGTGTCTTATTAAATTTAGTTATTAGCTGTTTATATGCATTTCACATATGTAGTTAATTAATTTGTTATAGTAATATTATTATCCATATGTGCAGTTTGTTTTTGTTTTATAGATGATAGACCAGTCAGGTATCCACCCCTGACCATCAGCCAAGGTCGGGGTTCCAACCGAGGTAGGGGCATTTCCCTAACCTCTCAAACACGTCCCAACTGACCACTCTCCCACCACGACAGCTGGTCATTAATTTATGCTTACTTCACTCATTTTCCCCACATATCTCCACAATCCTTCGCCCTCGTCATCTTCATCACCATTATCTTGACCTCCTTAGTCATTGAGAGGTTATCCACTTACCATGTCCCATACCCATCCTTATAGCAGCAACACCCCATCTCAGCTATCAACCACATCATCCCTAGATACTCCCTCACCATCCACCACTTCACTTGTCACCCATTATCACTGCTGCTCCACTCAACTCTTCCATAATAGTAGAAGCAAGTGTATCTTAATCGGGCCAAACTTTGGGTGAGGGGGAATTAGAACTCCAATCCTATAGTTCTAGCAGGATATAATTGTATCTCAAAGGACAATGGATGAGTTGGAATCATTACACATATTTTATTTTATTCTGTTCTGAAGGTAGAGGTGAGGCAATAATCCGTTCACCATAGGAAATTAAAACATAAAATGTAACTTACATCACCTCACCTAAGGATCTAGATTATGCCATAATTAAGGATTTAGTGTAGACAAGAAGACCTTTGTTGATTTCTCAAAAATCAACTAGTAGATCCTTGAAAGGAAGCCTCACTAGTGAAGAATTCCAACACTAGTTTGTTGAACTACTTCTTTCCACTCCAAAAGCTTCAATTCCAGAAACTTTTAGCCTTGAAAACCCCTCCAAATGGTAGAACAATGGCAGCAAATCTCATGCTCCAAAGCATCTAGTTGCTGATAAGATTGTCTCAAAGAAACTCCTCTTCAATCCTTGAGAAACTCTTTTCTAAGAGCTAAATCTTGTTCACCAACACCAAGCACTCCAAGTATTGTGCCTCTAAAGGTGTCCACACATCTATACACTCTAGATCCTCACTTTTTAGGCTAGAATTAGAATGAGGAAGAAGGAGGAAGAAAGTGGAGATAGTGTGGGGGAGTTGGAAGAGAGAGACTGAAATTGGAGAGAATCTAGGAATGTGGTTTTTTGTCAACACATGAGATAAAATTTGGGAGGGAAAATGTGTGAAATGGCCAGCCATGAGGTGTGAGAGTGAGGTATTTATAGCGTGACTTGGATACTCCTAGAAGCATCCATCACACTATCCTCACACCTTGCCAACTAGTATGCCAATTTGCATGCTTAGTTGAAATTTTATTTTTCAAAATTAAAATGATTCATTAATATTTAAATGGACTCTTCCATTTTAATTTTGGAGACATTCTCTCTCCAAACTTAAATTATCACACATTAAATTTACTCCTTATTTTAATTAAATCAACTTAACTCTTTAAATAAATTTGTCTAATTGCACAAATTAAATTAACTCCCTAATTTAATTGGTCTGATTTAAATCTTTAAATTAATTTGTTTAATTTAATATCTAAATTAATCAAGCCACTGTGACCAATTTTTAATTAGTCAACTTGGTCTGTCTTCCAAATATGACCAATTAATTATCTAACTCTTTAGATAATTTTTCTATTTCTAATTAGAGTGTTCTAGGATTTTGTGTGTACCTTTTAGGTTCACCACTTAATTACACATGGGCTCACACTTCCTTATGACTTATAAAATAGCAAATTCTTTGATTAGTCTAGACTCTCTTAAACTAATCACTATTTCAATTAATCTCTATTATTTGAAGAGTACTCAATCTCCATAGTCAATGCCTAGCACAAGCCTAAGGAGCCTAACCAATTGGATGAATTAATTTTGGATGAACTATTACTGCTTATGATTGTCGTGCAAATATGGTCTTTCTGTTTTCTATCTCTCGAAAGAGGCCTAGGGCATGATATTTGCCGATTCCCTAATAGCCTCAATAACTAAGTATCTATTCTTGATGTTCGATTCTCATTTATGACCTCATCTTTGAAAAACTCCTTTTCCAAATTGCCATATCACCTTGCATAAGAATTTCTAGGAATCAATCACCTTAGAATACATATGAGATCAACACGTTCTTCACTAACGGGCAAAATGGATCCCATCTTGGTACTCACCAACCTCCATACTTAGGTAGCTTGTGCCTAATTGAAGCTCAAGTGACCCATTACGTTTTTGGAGCAAAATCAACGCATAATGACCTAAATATAAGGTTACCGTAGAACCTCATGTCAAAGGATGAAATATATACACTATCATAAGCTAGAGAACTTTCCACTATTGACATGCTACTTCTGCTACCTTGTGGATTCTCTAGGCATGTCTTTAGTGAACTTGTTCTTTAACAAGCACCCATTGATATACATCCACATCTAACACAAATTGCCCATGAAAGTGGGCAATATCCAACTCCATGGAATATACATTGTTAGTGCAAGTTTTTCGAATCTTAGATACCTCCATCTCAAAAAATTCTTTGACTTGGAATATTGAAAATCATGACCATAGAGTCTTGTTTCATGATCACCATCATATGTGTGACCAAGTCCCTTAGTCTTTTATGATTTAAGGGTTTGCATGTGAAGAAAATTATAAATGCGTAAGATGAAGATGGCCATTTTATTTAATACCATTCAATCAAGATTGTTACATAGAGTAGTCTTACACCCCAATCTAATTGGCTTGCAGGCACTATTCCAAACACTTTCCTTTGCAATGTATAATGCCACAATTTATTCTACCTCAATGATAGAGTCAGTCATGGTGTCTTGTTTGGAACTTTTCCAACTCACGGTACTGCCATTGAGGCAAAACATAAATCCAAAAGTGGATTTGAGGTCATCTTCATCAGATTGGAAACTATAATCCAAAAACCACTCAAGTTTCAATTCTCGATTACCATATATTAGAAACAAATCATTAGTTCTTCTCAAGTAATTTAGGATTGCTTTTATGACTTTCAAGTAACTCTCACGGGGATTGGATTAATAGTGACGCATAATACTTAGAGCATGAGCTACATTTGGTTACATACATTGAATAACATAAATTATGCTTTCAATGGTAGATGCATAAAGCATGTGGGACATCTTTTTCCTCTCTTCCTCGGTCTTAGGGCCATAGACTTGAAGAGACAAATGCCATGTCTCATTGAAAGGTATCCCCTATTATATTCCTCCACACTAAACCTCTTAGTATCTTATCAATATATGTGGATTGGGAGTGTTGGAATAGTGCCCCGTAGCCAATTAGGATTGGCGTGTAATAATTACTCCAATTGTGAGACAAACTTGATTGAATAATATTTTATAAAATGGCCATCTTCATCTTATGTTTTTTATCCTTCACTTGTATTTGATTGAAGCCCTTAAATCATACAAAACTACAGGACTTCATCATGCATGTGATGGTGATCATGACATAAGTCTCTAAGGTCATGATTTTAAATATTCTAAGTCATAGAACCTTATAAGAAGGGGCATCTAAGATTCGGATAAACATGTACTAACGATGCATACTCTAAGGGATTAGCTATTGCCCCGTTTCATGGGCAATCTATGTTAGATATAGATGCATGTTATTGGGCGTTCGTTAGAGAACAAGTTCACTTAGCCCACATGGAGAATCCACTAGATAGCTGTAGTGGCAAGTTTTTAAGCTTATGATGGTGCATAAAATTAGTCTTTTGACTTGAAGATCTATAGTAACCTCGTGTTTAGATCCTCATACTTGGACTTAACCCTAACCACGTAGAAGGTCATTTGGGGTTTAGATTAGGCATGAGCTACTTAAACATGGAGGCTTGTGAGATCCAAGAAGGGATCTGTTTCCTCATTGTTGTAAAGAGCGAGTGCATCTCACTTTGATCTGACTCTATAAATTCGTATTTCTAATACGAATGATGCTTTTCCCAAATTCTTTATGGAGAATTGTGAAGACAACCATGCTTTAATGCACTTTAACATCTCTTTCTCATTTGCAATGAAAAGGATATTATCGACATAAAGCAGAATAGAATGTATTGAACTCCCATTAGCCTTTTTGTACACACCTAGTTCATACACATTTTTTATGAAGCCAAATGATTTGATCGTCTCATCAAAACATATGTTCCAACTTTTAGATGCTTGCTTGAGTCCATAAATAGACCTTTGGAGTTTGCAAATCTTTTGCTTACTTCTTTTGGATGTAAAGCCTTGTGTTTACTCCATGTAAATTTCATTACCAATATTTCTATTGAGAAAGGCAGTCTTTACATCTATTTACCAAATTTCATGGTCATAGTAAGTGGCTATAGCAAGCATAATCCTTATAGATTTAGGCATTTTGACCAGTGAAAAGGTTACCTCAAAGTCAATATTAGATATTTGAGTATAATCTTTTTCCACTAGTCTAACGTTAAAGGTAGTTACCTGTCCATTGACTCCAAGCTAAGATAAGGATGGGAATAGGCTAGGCTACTTGTCAGGAGCCTACGGTCTAGCCTACTTATAGCCTACCTAGGCCTAGCCTATTTAATAAAAAGGCCAAGTCAAGGCTTAAAAAGTAGCCTTTTAACTAAATAAGCTAGACTTAGGTTCTTCTAAAAGCTTGCAAAGCCTAATAGGCCGGCTCTTTTATCCTTATTCACATAAAAAGTACAGTAATAGAGATATAAGATCAAATGGCTAATTGTATTTGTTTTCTATAATTAGTCCTTTATGGAATTTGTTATGTTGTTTAGTATTGGTTTTTATTGAAAAGACATTTTTTTATACTTAGATTTGAACTTTTATAATTATGCCTATATTATTTATCATTTTAATTATTTCTTACTAGGGTCTATTACAAGTTTGAGCATATTAAAAATTTAGATTTATGTGATTAAATTTAATTGAAGTCTTAGTAGAAAACCATAAAAAAAAAAGCCTATCGTAGATAATAGGCTAGGCCTACGCTCCTCGTTTTCATAGCCAACCTGGCCTATTTAAGTCAAAGCCTAGCCTCGCTTAACTTATTTCCATGCCTAAGGCTAATTCTTATAGATCCACTTGCAACCAATGAGTACTCTACCCTCCGATGGATCTACCAAAGTCTATACTTTGTTGGGGTACATGGAGTCCATTTCAAATTTTATGGGCTCAAACCAATGATCCGAATCTATGCTCGACATAGCTTCCTCATAGCTCATTGTGTCAGTATCCATTTGGTCCATCTCATGCAGGAATATGAACCTTTTAGGTTGCTTCTTGATTCAATCCAACCATCTAAGAAGTTGTGTATTGGGCTTGGGATGCTCTTTTGTTTCCATCACTTGTGAAATAATATGATCATCTTGAACATCATCAAGCTAACGACTACACCTTTTTTATCTTATAGAAACTCCTTTTCTAAAAAGATGACATACCTTAAAAAAACACCTTTTGTTCCGAGGGAACATAGAAGTAATATCTCAAAAACTCTTTTGTGTATTCCACAAACTTGCATAAGGTGGATCTTGCATCCAACTTGTCTCTCACTTGTCTCTTGACATAGGCGGGAGACCCCCAAACCTTCAAATAAGAGTAAGAGGAAGCTTTGTCATGCCTCATCTCATGTGTATCTTTGGCACCGACTTTGAGGGTACTAAATTTAGTAGCCTCACCTTGTGTCTAGGGTATATCCCCTAAAGAAGATAGGGACATTGGTGAAGCTTATCATGGACTGTGCCATGTCTAATAATGTATGGTTTCTCCTCTTGGCTACTCGTTATGTTGGAGTATGCCAGGTGGAGTTTGTTGTGAGATAATCTCATTCTCTCTTAGATAATCTAAGAATTCGGTATTAAATATTCTTATCTTTGATCCAATTGAATAGCCATGATACTAAGTCTAACTTGCTTTTCTACTTCATTCCTGTATTCTTTGAACTTATCGAAAGCTTTAGACTTATACTTAATAGGATACACATGTCCAGACTGATTGAAATCATTAGTGAAAGTAATGAAGTAAGAATAGCCTCCTTTTACACTAATTTTTGGTGGACCATAAACGTCCATATGGATCAAATCCAAAGGATTAGTAGATCACTCTATTTGCCCTACAAAAGGAGCCTTGGTCATTTTTTCCTTTCAAACAAAATTCATATGTAGGTAAGTCCTCAAATCACTAAATGCAAGATTCACAAGTAGGAAAGTCTTCTAATCCACTAATATTTAGTTATTCAAGGGCTACTAACTTGTTCATCCTATTCTTGAAAATATGTCCAAGTCTAGCATGCCAAAGAAAGGCATTTTCTTAGTTATCTAATTTTCTTTTGTTGTTTTGTTGAATGTGTATAAATAATGGTTGAGAATCTAGAATGTATAATCCATTATACAATGTACCAATAGCACTAAGGTACATAGTAACAAAGATTTAGTACAAGCTTTAGAATCTCCTAGGTCTAACTTAACTTACACCTTCGGCTTTGGCTGCAACTCTTACTCTTTTATTAAGGCGGTGGATCATATCTCCATCACTAAGATTTACTTTTCTTTTCATCCTTTGCAAGAAATCACAAAGATGAGAATAACATGCGGTATCAAATACCCATGAGGAAGAATTTGTCCTTAGGTGCACTTCAATAAACAACTTATCCTTCCCTAAAGTTACAAGGCATTCCTTGCACTTGAGCTTTTAATGACCCGATTTGCCATAATAGAAATTAGTTGCATCCTTATTATCCTCAATTAGTTTTTGATTCTGCCAAACGCCTTCAATGGTTGCTTCTCTTTTGAAGAAGAACCTCTCTTCTTCTTAACCCCTTTCTTTCTTCATCTGGAGCTTTCAGAATGGAAGGAAGAAGCAATCATTAAAGTTTGCCCATTTCATGGTTGTCTCCGCCTTGACGAACACATTAGCCTCGAGAAGGATCGTAGGATCAAATCTCCTCAGAGATTATTGCCCATCACCACATTCAAGTTGAAGAGCTTATCAACAAGTATAATCATCTTTAGACCATAGTCGAGGACACATGACCCTTTAACTATCCTAGCTGGAAAATTCTCAATTGACTAAATGAACATCTCATACCTAATTTGCTAGACAACTCTTGCAAGCAATTGACTGAGGTATGTTTCATGTGTTCGTGAGACTTTTGAAGTGCATAGATGCTATCATGAGACTATGGGCTACAAGGTGATCCTCAATCTATTTCGTGAATATTTCACGTATCTCTTGATCTACATCGATCCTTATGGGATTCAGAGCGCCTGGACATAGGACATATAGCCATTTCTCATAATCTAGAACGATTTTAAGGTTTAGTTGACCGTGGTAGTTTGGCCTGGTTAGTTTATTAATTTTCAAAATAATGCTTAGTGGATTTTTATCCATTTGGAGATTTCAAAAATCTACAAAAGCAAAAAATAGAATATAAGCATTTAATTAAATTTTGATATTGAAAACATGATTATGGTCTTTCAAGCATGTTTTTTGCTCTCACTATTTTATCAAATTCTTTACTCTTATGAGAAATTCGAGAAATCATATTTTGTAGTGAGAATCAAGGTCAAAAGGCATCACTCGTGGACCCATGACTTGTGAAACTTACACTTATGACCCTGAGGTAGGTAACTTTTACTAATTGCATCTCTATGCAACACTTGATATATTTTGCCTCACTTTTCATATAGACCCATGACTCGTGGGACATCTATACGACTAAGTATTAAGTCAAACCTAAAAAACAAGCTTTAATTGTAAATTCTACTATGAACATTCCACGACTTGTGAGATAATGTCATAACAAATTCACATTAAAGTACATTTTATGCTAAGGTAGTGATCATAGCTTTTCACCAAAAATGTGTCCCACAACTTGTGAGCCAACAACATAATTGTAATAGCATCTCATGCCACACACCTACTAGTAGAAGGCATGGATTATAAAACCCGATTTAATTTTATCCATTTTGACTTAATATTAATTGAACTTAGACTCTTCTAAGTGAGGGATTTTTTTTCCTTGGAAGATTTCATCATATTATCTTTGCTTATTTAGGTTCTCTATCTTAAGTAAGCATCGCTATACATCAATAGGATAAAGAAAGCATAAATAAGTAAATAAACCTAGCATGCATCTGAGCTTGGGATAGCATGAGCCTTAACCAAGTAGTGTACTTAGAGCTATAGGTGCATACTTAGTTGATTTAGGTGGGTTGATTAAATAATAGATCCTATCTATTACATGAATATATCTCATACATTCATGAGTCTTAAAGCCTCCTTGATCCTCTTGGTTTCCTTTGTCTCCTTGCAACAATTACAAGAATAAAGAAAACCTTACCATTGAAGAGTTCTACTCTCATGACAATTACAAGGAAGAAAATCAAGAGGCACGCAAGCCCCATTTAATACAACCCATTCAATCAATATTGAATTTTAATTAAACCATATTAAAAGCTCATGCTCATCTCCATTCCTTCATCATTCATTCAACAATCAAATGAACAACAACTAGAATTGACATTTAATCTATCGATTAAGTGTTTGTCACATAAACAATTAATTGTAGGCAAAATTTACATAACTCTTTATGCATTCCAATTTTGCACAAACTTGAAGAGCACCTTAAATTTAATTTCAAAGCATGAAAAAATTTCTAATATTAATTTGAAGATTTACATAACACTTATGCATCAAAATTATATGAAAAACGGAGTTTAGCAAGCAAAATGCACCCAAACGGCAAGACAGTACCCCCTTGGCAGCTTGTAGGCAGGCCGTTGCCCTACCAGCTGCCCAGGCAGGTTGCATGGGCACTCACAACACCCTTGCTACCATGCTAGGGGCTGGACGACGAGCACAACCTCCCAATAGCACCAACGGGCACTGTTATGCCTGTTTTGTGCACTTTTTCATGCCAAAATTCTTGGATACCTCCAAAACATTATTCCACACATAGTTTTGCAAATTTTTAGAATTTAAACACTTTAAAAATAAAAAAATTAAAGTCCTCATAGTTCTTCAAAAATCAAAATTAAGGAACAATCACTTTTCTTCAAACATATTCAAGATTTCCAATCAAATTGGATCCAAAAATTGCTAAAATACCTTTAAGAAATCATTAACATGCTAAATCACAATTTAACATCATATCATGCCAAATCAACATCCAGCAATTGAACTAAAACTCTTGCCAACATAGCTAAATCACTATCTAGCACATATTGATATATTTCAATTCAACATATAAAGTGACATATTCACTAATTCATTTGTGTGTTGGAATAGTGCCTCGCAAGCCAATTAGATTGACATGTATAACTACTCCATATAACAATCCTGATTGAATGATATTCAATAAAATGGCTATCTCATCTTATGCATCTATGATTTCTTCACATGTATTTGGTTGAAACCCTTAAATCATATAAGACTATGGGATTTGGTCGTGCATATGATGATCATCATCAAACAAGTCTCTATTGCCATGATTTTAAATATTCCAATTCATAGAATCTTATGAAACAAGGCATCTAAGATTCAGATAGACTTGTACTAACGATGCATATTCCAAGAGTTAGATATTGCCTGATTCATGGGCAATTTATGTTAGACATGGATGCATGTTAGTGGATGTTTATTAGAAAACAAGTTCACTGAAGGCCTACTTAGAGAATCCACTAGATAGCTGTAATGGCAAGTTCTATAGCTTATGATAGTGTATATAAATAGTCCTTTGACTTGAGGTTCCACATTAACCTTGTATTTATGTCCTTCTGCTTTGATTTTGCTCCGAACACGTAGCGAGTCGCCCAGGGCTTAGGTTGGGCACAAGCTACCTAAGTATGGAGGCTAGTGAGTTCTAAAATGGGATCTGTTTCGCTCATCAGTGAAGAACAAACTGATCTCCTATGTATTCTAAAATGATTGATTCCAAGAAATCCTTGCACAATATGATATGACAATTTAGAAAAGGAATTTTTCAAAGTTGAGATCATAATAGGAATCCGACATCAGGAATAGATACATAGTTATCGAGGTTATTAGGGAGCTGGTAAATATCTTGCCCTAAGCCTCTTTTGGGAGATAGAAAATGGAATGACTATATTTGCATGGCAATCGTAAGCAATAATGGTTCACCTCAAAATAATTCATTCGTCCAATTTGTTGGGCTCTATAGGCTTTTTGCTAGGCATTGACCATGGAGATTTTGTACTCTTTATTTAATGGAGATTAATTGATAGAGTTATTAGTTTAAATGAGTTTAAACTAATTCGAATATTTTTAATATTCAAAATATCACAAATAGTTGTGAGCCCAAGTCTAATGAATTGATGAACTTAATGGGTCACACAAAAAAGCCTAAGAATACTCTTATTTGATAGGAGGATTTTCTAAGGAGTTAGAAAATGTAATTGGAGAGAGAGTAAGTTGGCTATTTATCAATTGGTTACTTTGGCTTAATTAATTTAAGTATTAAATTAATGAAAATAATTTAAACAGTTAAATTAGGCCAATTAAATTAAGGAGTTAATTTAATTGGTGCCAAAGTCAATTTAAAGAGTTAAGTTAATTTAAATAATTTAAGGAGTTAAGTTAAACTAATTAAATTAAAGAGTTAATTTAATTAGCTAAGAAGTTTAAGTTTTGGAGGGAAAATAAAATGGAGGAGTCCATTTAAATTTTTTGAGTTGGCACTTTTAATTTATGAAATTAAAATCCAATTCAAACCAGAATTAAATCTACCTAGGTAGCATATGTGGGCATGGTGTGAAAGATGCTTCCAAGAGCTTTCAATCACACTATATATACCCATAGTGGCCGGCCATGCTAGGGATAATTCATGCTTCCATTTTCCCTCCAAAAGATATCACATCTCATATGTTGAGTAACTACTTCCCTATATTCTCTCCCTTCTCTTTCCTCCAAAAATTGCCTCTTCCATGTGTGTGTGTGTGTGTGTGTGTCTCTCTCCCTCTCTCTCTTATCATCTTCTTCTTCCATTCTATTCTAGCTTAGATTATGAGGAATTAAGAGAATTCTAGGTATGTGGATCACCATTAGAAGCTTCACTCTTTGGGAGCTAAGAATTGGAGTTTGATCCATTGTTTGGTGGCCAATTTTGGAGGAGCTTTGGATTGATTTTTGGGGCTATTTTTCCTCCGGAATAATTTTCAGCCATTTTGAGGCTGTTTTGGAGGTCTTTTGGTGAGCAAAAGTTGCTGTCATAAGGTGCTTTTGATGTGGAAGATCCAAGAAGAGAATAGTGTTGATCTTACTTTAGAAGAGTCCAAGAGGAAGATCTACAAAATTGCAAGTCAATTTTTCCTTCTTTTTTTTTAATTAAGGATCCTGCACCTCTCTTCTCTTCAATCAACATATAGCAATTGAATCAAAACTCATGCCAACAAAACTAAATTGCTATTTAGCACATATTAACATATTTCAATTCAACACATAAACAACCACATACATCAACTCCAAAATCTTAAATCCATTAATCAAATCAAAAAATTGTAGTCCTAGAATGAATTCAGCACATGAATCAATTCAACAAACCCAAAATTAAGCATAAAATAGGCTCCGACACCACTTGATGGTAGAGGTGAGGCAAGGATCCATTTACAATAGGAAATTAAAACATAAAATCTAACTTACATCACCTCACCTAAGGATCTAAATTATGCCTTAATTAAGGATTTAGGCTGGAGAAGAAGTACCTTTGTTGATTTCTCAAAAATCAACTGGTAGATTCTTGAAATGAAGCCTTACTACTAAAGAATTCCAACACTAGTTTATTGATCTACTTCTTCCCATTTCAAAGGCGAAGTCTAGAAACTTTTAGCCTTAAAACTACCCCAAATGGTGGAAAAATACAGCAAATCTCATGCTTCAAAGTACCTAGCCGCAGATGAGATTATCTCCAAGAAACTCCTCTTCAATCCTTGAAAAACTCTTCTCCAAGTGCTTGATCCTGTTCACCAACACCAAACACCTCAAGTGTTGTGCCTCTAAAAGTGTCCACATACCTATTGCACTCTAGATCCTCACCTTTTAGGCTAAGAATTAGAATGAGGAAGAAGGAGGAAGAAAGTGGAGATGGTGTGAGGGAGTTCAAAGAGAGAGAGAGGAAAGTTAGAGAGAATCTAGGAGGATGGTATTTTCTCACACATAAGATAAATTTTTAGGAGGAAAAATGTGTAAAGTGGCCAGCCATGAGATGTGGAACTGAGGTATTTATAGTGTGACTTGGATGCTCCTAGAAGTATCCATCATACTATCCTCACACCTTGCCAACTTGCATGCTCAGTTGGAATTTTAATTTTCAAAATTAAAATGGCACATAAATATTTAAAATGTACTCTTCCATTTTAATTTTTTCTCCAAAATTAGATTCTTTCACTAATTAAATTAGCTCCTTAATTTAATTAAATCAGCTTAACCTTAAGTTGATTTGACGAATTAAATTGCCACATGGCACCAATTAAATTAACTTCTTAATTTAATTGGTCTAATTTAACTCTTTAAATTAATTATATTAAATTAATCAAGCCATTGTGACCAACATTTAATTAGTCAACTTGTTCTATCTTCCAAACATGACCAATTAAATTATCTAACTCCTTAGATAATTTCTCAATTTCTAATTAGAGTGTTCTAGGCTTTTATGTGTGATCCTTTAGATTCACTAATTAATTATACATGGGCTCACAACTCTTTGCGACTTATAGAATATCAAATATTCCGATTAGTTTAAATTCTTTTAAACTTGTTATTCTTTCAATTAATCTCTATTAATTGAAGAGTACCCAATCTCCATAGTCCATGCCTAGCACAAGTCTATGGAGCCTAATCAATTGGATAAATTAATTTCAGGTGAATCATTACCACTTATGATTGTTGTGCAAATACGGTCATTTCATTTTCTATCTCCCAAAAGAGGCCTAGGACAAGATATTTGTCAGTTCCCTAATAGTCTCGATAACTAAGTATCTATTCTTAGTGTTTGATTTTCATTTATAACATCATCTTTGAAAAACTCCTTTCCCAAATTGCCATATCACCTTGCACAAAGATTTCTTGGAATCAATCGAGGTCAACTCATTCTTCACTGATGGGTGAAATGGATCCAATCTTGATACTCAACAACCTTCATACTTATGTAGCTTGTGCTTAACCTAAGTCCCGGGCGACCTACTATGTGGTTGGAGCAAAACCAAAGCAGAAGGACCTAAATGCAAGGTTGTCATGGAGCCTCAAGTCAAAGGACTAATTATATGCACTATCATAAGCTAGAGAATTTTTCACTACCGACATGCCACTTCGACTAACTCATGGATTCTCTAGGCGAGTCTCCAGTTAACTTGTTCTTTAACAAGCAGCCATTAACATGCATCCATGTCTAACATAGATTGCCTATGAAACAGGAAAATATCCAACTCCTAGGAATATGGATCATTAGTGCAAGTCTATCTAAATCTTAGATGTCCCATCTCATAAGAGTATATGAGTTGGAATATTGAAAATCATGAGCATAGAGACTTACTTCATGATAACCATACCAAGTCTCATAGTTTTGTATGAATAAAGGGCTTATGTGTGAAGAAAATTATAAATGCATAAGATAAAGATGGTCATTTTATTGAATATCATTAAATCAAGATTGTTACATGGAGTACTTTTACATGCCAATCTGATTGGCTCATGGGGCACTATTCCAACACGTTCTCAATAGATAAATATTGTTGTTTTAATAATTATATATCAATGTTAAGAGTTTTATATAGGTATACACCCTCATTGGACATTACCAAGTTCTTAACGAGAGTGATCAAGAGCAAGGTACAAGAGTCCTATAAGACCTAATCGAATATCCCCTAGGCTTGGCAAAAAAAAACCCTGGGCCCTTTGGAAGAAGAACTGGATAGATGAAAGGGTGATAGAGATGCTCTAAGTTTGTTACATATGACATATACTCGTTTTAGTTACTATAGTGCATTCGATTATTTAATATTTTTCTTGTAAGAGAGCCTCCAATAAGTACTGTCACAGTCCTAGGCTCAGTCAAAGGGTGTTGGGAGCAGTGCAAAGACCTAGCAGTCTTAGGCTAAGCTATGGACTCACATTGGAGCCCTAATAAAAAAGGATAGGTTTATAGCTTGATCTATTATCAATCGCCCTCCTACTGCAGTGCGCCTTGGGAGAAGCAACCCAGTGCATTAATACTCTGTTTGAAGGCCCAAATTCAGGATATATAGGCCATGCTTACTGAGCAGTTGGGAGCCGTACAGAGCATGGTTCTCAGTTGCTCATCCGAGGATGCTCTATTTAAATCCTCTGCCTCGCCCCCACCTTCGTCCTATCAGCAACATCTTTGACTGCAATAGGGCACCGGGCAACATCAACATCAGTATCAATATTAATATAGCACCAAGTAGGATTATGATGGTGATACTGATGACTATTTAGACTATGATGATGATGATGATGATGATGATGATGATGCAAGCTAAAAGATAGGATGTAGTTTTTTTATATTTTGTTTGAATGAAAAATTATTACTATTTAAGATTTATATTTAGGGTTAATTACACTTTGCCATCCTAACTATTCGGTTTTTTACATTTTGTCTCTTAAACTTTTTTTGTTTACACTCGACCATCTAAACTTCATGTTCTTTTACACGGTGGCATATATAGGTGTTTTTGATGGAATATTCCGCCGTGATTCCATCACATGATGCATTTCCAGTGGAATATTCCACCGAAAATGCCCATATATGCCACCGCGACGCATGTGATTGAATCTCGATGGAATATTTAACCCAAAAATGCCAATATATGCGATTGTGTTGTCGCATGTGATGAAATCCCGGCGGAATATTCCACCGAAAATGCCCATATATGCCACCGTGTAAAAAACTTCAAGTTTAGATGGTTGAGTGTAAACAAAAAAAGTTTAAGAGGCAAAGTGCAAAAAACCGAATAGTTCGGATGGTAAAGTGTAATTAACCCTTATATTTATGAAATAACTTTTTCTTAAATTATAATTATTATTTATTCATAAATTTGTTGTTTTGTAGTTTTATTGTATTTTATATACAAAATGTGTCAACAGGTTACAAATGTAATCAAATAAAAATTAAAAAATAAATTTCCAATGGATTTCTAATAAAATTTCATCAAAAATTGAAAATAAATTTAATAGTAAAAATTAATTTTTTTGAAGGAATTCCGAGGAACTTTTGTCAGAAAATGAAACAGTTCAATATGAATTTTTATAACTTTCTAATGGAAGAGCCTCGCAATTCCTTTTGGAAACAAAGAAAAAGATTAATTCTAAAAAATAAAAAATTCATCAGCAATTTGACGGAAGTCCGAAAAGTTTTTTGACAAAATTTTCAATCGAAAAGTGAAAATTGAATAGGTTCCAATGGCCTAAAGTCGTCTAAATTGTGGCGAATTCCATTGGAAAAATTTCCTATGGAGTTTTCTATTAGAAAAGTAATGAAACCTATTTTGCGACTAGTTTTTTCTCAACACAAAAAATTCTACTGAAAATCCATCAAAATTTTATTTTTTGGTTGGAAATGATGATTTTTTTTTATAGTGTCATCCCCATTTAAATCCTGCCACAATTACAGTATGGTAAACCTATTCTAAGAAGCTCTTCGCACTTATACTTTCCATATGATTAATAGCAATAACTTAATGTGCTCCCTTGATGATTAGAACAAGAAGGAGAAGAGGCACAGTAAGGTGCACATTAAGTAGTAGTAGTAGTAGTAGTAGTATTAGTATTAGTAGTTGTTGTTGTTGTTGTTTAAGGTGCACATTAAGTTGTTGTTGTTGTTCTTCTTCTTCTTCTTCTTAAGAACGAAGACACCTGTATTAAAAGTAAACCCAGAATAAAAATCCATGGCTTCATAACACTCGTTAGCTCAAGAACTCAAAAAAAAAAAATAAAGGATAAGAATGAGAAAGGGCATATTGATCAATATGTATCAGAATTAGAAAGAGTTTTGCATGAGATTTTGGGGTGGTAGTTTTTCTTTTTGTTGGAGTTTTGGATTGACCAGGTCACTACCTCTATTATTATTGTGGCCAAAATTATTATCATGTCAAACAGGCTAATGATGGTTTTACAGCACAATTAAGGAGTGGACGGTTTGTTTCGGCCTAGCATGGATCTGCAGCTTAGCTTTTATCTATAACTCTAATAGAAGGTACAACGACCGTGTCCTTTGTGTCTTTGGGTACTGCATTGCAAAATGTTCTTCTTCAACTGTTACCTATTTGTTAAAGAGTACCTTATATTGCTAATATGGAGTTGTTTGTTATGCAGAGGAAGTGAGTGTGAAACTTGAAAGAGAAATCGCTGGATGGATCTGACGAAAATCCTCGAGAATAGAAAGCCCCTAAACTTGGTATCTTATTTTACTTAAATCAGTTAAAAGAAAAAGAGTTAAAAATAATTTTTCTTGATAAAAAAACAAGTTAAAAGAAAAAGAGTTTGTTGTCAAAAACTATTTTCTCCATTGCCAAAAGTTAAAAAGAGAAGAATTTGTTGCTATAAATTAGTTCAAAATCTTTCACCTCATCAATTTCAATTTGTTGTTGCATTGAATTAGTTTGAAGTTTGAAGGATGGTTTTAAAATTTACAAAAAAGGTTTTTTGTTCATAAGGGAAAGTTGATTGACTTACCAAAAGAGCATTTTAGGTAACTCATAGCTTAGATGCATGTAGCCCTTGCATTTTCCATGCATATATACTTATCTCGTGGTGTTGTGCCATTTTAGGAAAAATACAATGTGGTGATTAGATTCCATTTTTTTATAGGGGATTATCATGAAATTATGAATTTCACATTGCGTAATATGTATTTAGCCCTCAACATATGTATGAGGCTCCTAAGCTAAAGACCTTACAGATTTTTAGGCATTTAATTTATTTTTTTTTAAAAATAGGCTTTATATTTTTCTTAAGTCTAAAATATGAAAATATATATAGGACTCCAAAATTTGAAAGCCTAAGGTGATCGTGTTTCTTAATTAAAGGTAGAGTTGCAGCTATAATAATTAGTTGGGATGTATGGGAGGCAGATTCTCTACAGCTTCTATTCCTACAATAGTTTATTAAGTTACACTACAGATTAAAATGACTTAGACCTACATATATATTCTCTAGCTTTAAGATGGTTAGAATTTGGAAGAGCCCTCTTAAGGGATTTTAGAAAAAGCTATTGCAAAGGCAGACTGCTGCACGATAAAGATTGAAAGAATTATCTTAGGTGGGACCTTTATTTAGTAACTAAAAGAGTTTTCTATAAGAAAATAGGACCACTTTCAATGACTACGTATTTGTTGTATTATTATACTAAACTTTTATCAATCCATAATTATATTTCCTAGAGTACTTGAACTAATAGTATATTACTTTTTTGTAGTTAGTTACAGCATGGCCACAACATAATTTAGCTAAAAGCATAAAATTTTCAATAGCATGAAGTCTAATATGACATTCAACTTCATATATTATGTGTATGGCCAACAGGGCTAATACTCAAATATTATTCATTTCATGAAAAGTGGAGTGGTCTAAGTCAAATCCAATTAAAGCTTGCCTGTACATAAGACCCTGTATATCACCTCTATTCTATTGCTTCAGTGTTAAAATAGAACGGCTGAGCTTAAATCAAAAAACGTCATAAGATATAGATTCTCTAAAACTTATCTGTGGTTTCTTATCCAGTTTCAGCTTGGTTTCCATGTGCGACAAAATTACTCATATCTGGGGGAGGTTAAATTTTCAATTAGCCTCATATTTATAACATTTTAGATTCCATTATATGGCTTGATTTTACCACTAAACTCTCTAAAACTGACGTTTCTTCCATGGATATGTCTTTTTTTTTTCTCTGCAGAGTAACTTTGAGTTGTCACAAAACTGTTTAACTGTTATTTAATTTATGGGTGGCTTTTTTAGTCTCCTTGGAATTGGTTTTTGGGTAAATTGCTTGTTCGGTCCCATAAATTAGACCCATTTGGATTTTGGTCCTATCTTTTATGGCTTTCGCACATTGCATCCAATAAGTGTCCCTTTTTTTTTTCCTTTCAATTTAAGGACTAACGAGAATTTCCATGCAATAGTTAAAGGAGCCAATCATGTACCACTCATGTGGTCGTTAAATTGGTATATTTTTGGTCCCATAAGTTAGGTATGTTTGGATTTTGGTCCTAACAAAGTGAAGAACCAACCAAGAAATCACCAACAAATATAGCAACATAGTTTGCCTTTTTTTGAAATTTTAACAACTTTTTCTCCATTATATTTAATATCCTAAGTAGCCCAAGTGTCACTTATCTTGCTCTTTCGCTCTTCCCAAGGAAAGAAACTACACCTATTATTCGCAAAAGCATAATCTTGGAACCTGACATATGGATTTTCATTTAGCTATAAGGTTTTCAATGGAGTTGGTGTGTCGCGAAAACAAATGCTACCTTCACTCGTAGCCATTTTTCTTTTCTCTTTTGCAAAAATATGGTGGAGCTTCCATTGGAATAAAAAATCCAAAATGGGCCTAACTTATGGGACCAAAAAAGATAAAATTAACTACCAAGTGAGTGGCACGTGAGTCGCTCCACTAACTTCAGGATGAAAGCCTTTTGAGTCCTCAAATTGAAAAAGAAAAAGCACTTATTGGATGTTATGTGTGAAACTAATAAATAATGGGATCAAAATTCAAATAGGCCTAACTTACGAGATCAAAAATACAATTTATCCAATTGGTTTTATTCTACTCCAATTCTAAAGAATAGTGAGTATTTTAGTATTTGCGGTGAACAGAGGCCCTATTTCCTGTTTTCTAGGGCTGTACTTTTACCAAAGTGTCCACTTAACCTACTTTCCTGCCTCATGGGGTTATTTTTTTTTATTTATTAGTGAAAGTATTATTTTCATTCTAATTTTTCATTTCTAGTATTTTCAAAATTTGAAAAGATAGTTAGCAAAAATAAGTTTGTATTTGGATAGATTGTAGGAAAAATAATAATTATATTAGGCTTAATATGTTGTAGGTAGAGCAAGATAGTAGTAATAACAATAGAAAGAAAATATATATAGGTTACTAGGAGAAGATATATAGGTTATTGGAGAATGTGTTTTGAGAATAAAAATAAAAATATATTGGATGAAAATATATATAGAGTGATGTATTTCATTTTTTAAATAGTGAAAATGTAAAAATGGACTTTGAAAACGAAATCAAATGGGGCCTTGTTGTTTCATTTTTCATAGTTTTTCTATTCAAAGCTTTGCATTTCTAATATCTTTCCAATTTCTTAACTGCTCTCTCTACTATGTGTGTGGTTACCATAACTGGGGCCGAAGGGACAACTGAGGAGCTTGCACCATCTTTTTTTTATATGTACTCCAATTTTGTTTTGGCTTCTTTTATGCCTTCTTGTCTTAGGTCTTACAGAAAATGAGAAATATTAAATGCTACTTCTCTGTTGTTTTTCTTTTATGAGAAGCTCATAATTTGTATCTTATGTGAAATTATAATTCTGTAGTGGCTAGTTAAGATTGCGTACCAAATGGTAATATTACTTCTATTTATTTTTTATTTACTAAATATAATAAGAATCTTGGATTTTGGGAATATGATTGCTTGAATATATTAGAGATGTATTAGTACTGTTAATATATTAGACTTTTTTAGAAACAAAAGCACAAAATCTAGTTTGTGAGGACTGACAAAGGCATATTAAAGAAGTCCATTGTTCAAATATGAGTATCCATATATTCCCTGAATAGATGCTTCTATAAAAACCCAATCATCTTCTTTACGTGGCCTCATCCAAAATCCTGAAATTAGAATATCAGCACCAAAAAATACACCAAAAATGGGTTCAAAACATAGTCTTGTGGGAACATAGATATTGTTAAAAATATAATTTGTAATTCAAAATAAACAAAAAAAAAAAAAAGAAAAGAAAAAGAAATTGAAGCTTCAAGAAAAGTAAAAAGAGGTCAAGGAAGAAGTGCCGAAGTTTGTTTTTACCTCCAAGAGATAAGGTTGAAGTAGCAAAGTTCAACTTTGCTTCTTCTACCAAGAGGAGCATGTAGAATTGTGTAGAAAATTATGGTATCTATATATGTGTGTGTCATGTGTACTTGTATGAATATAAGAAAGAGAGAGATGTATGTATTAGTATTCAGAGGAAAATATTAGCATAGAAAGCTAGAGAAAAAATATAGTTTCAAAGTTTCAAAGTTTTATTGCATGAACTTTGAAAAAACATTGTAATATTGCAGTGTTATATAGAATTCTTTCCTCCAATTTATCAATCTCTCTCAAATTATGTATTTACACCTAACATATTTTTGGTATCGGAGCCACCCCTTGGCCAAATAACCTTTCCTACTCACAAAAATGGCTTCAAGTAGCAGCAATGAGCTTGCCTTTATATATTTCCAACTAGGTGTCCCAATATTTGTTGGTCAAGATTATGAGCTATGGAGTGTTCTAATGAGAACGTTGTTTGTGTCCCATGAATTTTAGGATATCGTTGAAGAGGGGTATGAAACATATACACCAAAGGAAGAAGTAGAATTAATAGCAACAAAGAAGAAAGAGCATAAGGAGAACAAGACCAAGGATGCAAGAACCTTGTCCTTTATGAACCAAGGGGTAAGTATATCCATCCTTCCGCGCATTACGGGCGTAAAAACATCGAAAAATGTATGGAAAATTTTGAAAAATCAATTTGAAGGATATGAAAAGGTTATCTCCATTAAGTTGCAAAATTTATGGTGGGATTTTGATAATCTAGCCATGAAAGAAGGCGAAAATGTGCAAGAATTCTTTTCTAGAGTTTCTACTGTAGTTAATCAAATCAAAGGATATGGTGATACTATTGAAGATCGAAAGATCATCAAAAAGGTTCTACGAATTTCACCTCCATTAAGTTGCAAAAATCATCAAGGTTATCTCCATTAAGTTGCAAAATTTATGGCGGGATTTTGATAATCTAGCCATGAAAGAAGGCGAAAATGTGCAAGAATTCTTTTCTAGAGTTTCTACAGTAGTTAATCAAATCAGAGGATATGGTGATACTATTGAAGATCGAAAGATCATCAAAAAGGTGCTACGGATTTTACCAGTAAAGTTGAGCATATAGTCGTTGCAATTGAAGAATCCAAAGATTTGTCAAAATTATCTTTTGATGAACTCATGGGATCACTAGAAGCCCATGAAAAGAGGATGAGTAGATTTTCAAGCCAAAGCTTGGAACAAGCCTTTCAGATAAAAGCTAATATTTCAGAGCAGTGAAATCAGAGAAATGACCAACAAGAAAAGAAAAATAACCTCTGTAAAAAGGTTCAACAGGAAGAAGTCCTAGCAAATATCAAATCCTCCAAAGACGAGGACAAGGAAGGAAGAGTATTTTTAATTAGAGAAATTCTAGTCAAAATTTAGATTTTTATTGTCAAATCTGCAGAAAAAGTGGACTACCACTACAAATGCAAGAAATGCAGAAATGCAAATCATTCCCAAAGAGATTGCTGGTATAAAGATGATGCAGAGACAAATAAAGCCAACTTCACAAAAGTTGATCAAGTATTTATTCCTGCCTAAATTCTCAACAATAGCTTGAGAATATTTGGTATGTGGATAGTGGATGCAACAATCACATGTGCAAAAATAAGAAAATGTTCGTGAAGCGCGATGAGTCATATTCATCAGAAGTGAAATTAGGAAATGGAAAAATATGCAAAATTAATGGGAAATGAGAAATTGAGGTTTGAACAAAAGAAGGTAAAATTAATATCATCAAGGATGTCTTTTATGTTCCCAATTTATGACAATTTGTTGAGTGTTGGTTAGCTGTTGGAGAAAGATTACAAAGTAGAGTTCAATAATGACCAGTGTGTTATTGTTGACAAGTAAAAGAATCTCGTGACGGCTAAAATTAAGATGAGTTTCAAGGTTTTCCTCTTAGTTTGCCATTAAATAAGAAGATGCTTCAGAGCTCAACAAATGAAGATTGCAACCTTTGGTATCTAAGGTATGGGCATTTGAGTTATAAACATTTGAATCTATTGAAAAAGAAAAATATGGTAGTTGGCCTTCCAAATATTCCAGATCGAGACAAGACCTGTGAAGAATGTATCATTGGCAAAATGCATCGCCTACCATTCCCAAGGATATTATACAGAGCTAAAGCTCCTCTTGAATTGGTATATGCTAATATATGTGGACCAACACAAACGCTATCTCTGAACAACAACATGTATTTTCTTCTATTTGTTGATGACTATACTAAAATGATGTGGGTGTCTATTCTAAAGTAGAAGTCAGATGCATTTTCTAAATTCCTGAAATTGAAAGCACCTGTGGAGAATCAAAGCGGCAGAAAAATAAAAACTCTCAGAACAGATCGAGGAGGTGAATTTATTGGAAAATCTTTCTTGAATTATTGCAAAGAGAAAGGAATCCACCGAAAACTAACAGTTCAGTTTAATCCTTAACAAAATGGAGTTGTTGAGCAAAAGAATCATACAATTGTTGAAATGGCACGAAACATGATGTCAGGTAGAGGACTTCCAAAAAGTTATTGGGCAGAAGCAGTAACTGCAATAGTTTATATTCTAAACAGATCACCAACAAAGGTAGTTCCAAATAAGACTCTATATGAAGCATGGCATCGAAGAAAGCCGCAAGTAAATCATCTTAAAGTCTTTAGATGTATTGCTTATTCACATATTCCTTCTCAACAAAGAGATAAGATTGATAATGAAGGAGAAAAACTTGTCTTTATCGATTTTAGTGACGAATCCAGGGGACATCGGCTATTAGATTCAAAGATAAACAAACTCATTATCTCTCGTGATGTTATTTTTGATGAAAAGCAAGCATGTAATTGTGAAGAAAATGAAAAGATGAAAACTTAGATCATTTATTTGCCTAGCCCAGCTTCTATTTCAAAGCAAGAAAACCAATCAAGCACTAGTGGAAGCAGAAGTCCAAGCTCTAGCTCATTAGAATTATCTAGTAGATTATATCCAAAATCTGAAAGCCCGATCAGAAAGGTAAGAAGCTTGCGTGAAATTTATGAATCATGTGATGTTACGTATTTTACATGTGAGCTTCAGACGTATAATGAAGCTGCAAAAGGAGAAATTTGGCAAACTGCCATGGACAAAGAGATTGCAAGTGTAGAAAAGAACAAAACATGGGAGTTTGTAGATCTTCCGGAAGGAAAACGTGTGATTGGAGTAAAATGGGCCCACAAGATGAAGTACAAAGAAGATGGCTCAATCCACCAGTATAAAGCACGCTTAGTTGCAAAAGGATATTCTCAACATCCTGGAGTTGATTTCAATGAAACTTTTGCACCAGTTGCTCGAATGAAAACAATACATATTCTTCTAGCTCTAGCAACACAACTTGAGTTACCAGTTTATTAATTGGATGTTAAATCAACATTCCTCAATGGAGACTTAGAAGAAGTAGTTTATGTTGAGCAACCAGAAGGCTATACTATTGAAGGCAAAGAAGACAAAGTCTATCGACTCAAGAAAGCATTATATAGATTGAAACACGCACCAAGAGCCTGGAACAACAAGATTGGCAGTGATTTTCAGACAAGTGGATTTCGAAGAAGCCTAAGTGAGCTATCATTATACCAGAAGAAAGAAGTTACAAAAGACTTTCTTATCATTTGCCTCTATGTAGATGATTTGATTTATACAGGGATAAATCCAAACATGATACATGAATTTAAGAAGGCCATGATGAATAAGTATGAGATGACTGATTTGGGTCTCATGAAATATTTTCTTGGGATTCAAGTTTGTCAATCAAAAAGAGAAACATTTATTTCTTAAGAAAAATATCTTGAAGAAATATTGAAAAAAATTCAGATGAGCAATTGCAAGCCAATCTCAACTCCACTTCTAGTCAATGAAAAGCTATAGTTGAATGATGAAGCAGCAAAAGTTGATGTGACGACGTATAGAAGTTTAGTTGGATCCTTGATATATTTGACAAATACAAGGCCTGACAATGTTTATCCAGTCATCTTGATATCAAAGTTTATGTATGATCCAAGCAAGCTACATTATACAGCGGCTAAAAGAATACTATGACATCTACAGGGTACCAGAAAACTCGGCATCAAGTATGTCAAATAAAAAGAAACTAAGCTCGTGGGATATACTGATAGTGATTGGACAGGTTCACTTGACGATCGAAAAAGTATATCTGGATATGTATTTTTCTTAGGCACTAAAATAATTTCATGGGAATTTAAGAAGCAGAAAACTATATCACTCTCGTCAGTAGAAGCAAAATATATTGCTGCCACCGATGTCGCTTGTGAAGTTGTTTGGCTTAGAAAATTTTTGGAGGATGTTCAGCAAAAGCAAGACACTCCCATAATAATTTTTTGCGATAATATGTCAACTATAGCAATGACAAAAAAATCCAATTTTTCATGCGAAGTCGAAGCACATTGAACTTCATCATCACTTTATCAAAAATCTTGTCAACGATCAAGAAATTTAGTTGGAGTTCATTAATACAAATGAGCAGTTAGCAGATGGATTTACCAAAGCAGTTAGTGCAGAAAATTTTGAGAAGCTTCGAAAAGAAGTTCGAATTACAAATTAAGAGAAGGTGTTAAAAATATAATTTGTAATTCAAAATAAACAAAAAAAAAAGGAAAGGAAAGGAAATTGAAGCTTCAAGAAAAGTCAAAGGAGGTTAAGGATGAAGGGGCAAAGTTTGTTTTTGTCTCCAAGAGATAAGGTTGAAGTAGCAAAGTTCAACTTTGCTTTTTCTACCAAGAGGAGCATGTAGAATTATGTAGAAAATTATGGTGTCTATATATATGTGTGTAGTGTGCACTTGTATAAATATAAGAAAGAGAGAGACGTATGTATTAGTATTTAGAGGAAAATATTAGTATAGAAAGCTAGAGCAAAAACATAGTTTCAAAGTTTTATTACATGAACTTTGGAAAAATATTGTAATATTGCAGCATTATATAGAATTCTTTCCTCCAATTTATCAACCTCTCTCAAATTATGTATGTACACCCAACAGATATTGCAACACCAGCTTCTATTTGAGGATATCATGCTTCCACCAGAATCTTCAATACACGCTTTTTCGTAGTAACTTCAAATCGTTAACTCATTAAAGGCATAAAAAGAATGCATAGTCATATACCATAAAGCAATTACACAAACTTTCACTGATTTTAAAGCAACGTCGTGGTTCTTATTTCCTGAAATAGCAATATGTGTAAAAGGATGTCCAAGTTTCCATTGCAGGTAATAGATATATGACAAAAGATCATATCTATAACATTTCTAAAGCTAATGTTTCTCAATAAACAATATATTTCAGAGCTATGATGTTCTCTATAATCAATTAATTGCTTCATTTGATAGCTTAAGTGTTTGTTTTTAGCCATAGGTATAGATGTATTGTGAATTGTAATTGCTGCTTTACATTTGTTTGTGTTGTAGATATCATATACTAACTTAAGGTTTACATTTGTTTGTGTTGTACATTTTAATTCATTAAAATGTGTATAGGATTTTGAATGTTGATATTTTAGGGGCTTATTTGTTTAAATTAGTGTTTGTTCAATTTACCAATTAATTAATAAGTTTATGTACTTTAATGCCAATGTATGATTTAATTAACTATTTAATATTAATTTGAATTTTTATTAGTTAGTATATGCTAGCTAATTTGTGGGAGTTAATTATCAGTGAATTTAGAAAGTATGATATAATATATAATCTCTTTATGTATCATTAATTTTTTCTACTTAGAAAGTTTTTTATTGAATTAATGTATAATTATTCTTTTTAATTGTAATATACCGGTAGTGTAGTTGTGGATATCCAACACTTTTGTAGGTTCGTTTCCCTCAGGCTTTTGTATTCTACATATTTTGATAAGGTAAGCGCATTTTTCTCTTGTGTATATGGATGATTACTCTGATGGAAATTTTATGTTTTTATAAATAGTAATCACATGCTAAGTATAGAATTTAGAATTGGTGCTTTAGGTTGGAGGATAAGAGAAAGGGTGGAACTTTCCCTTTTGTTGCTGTTAAATTATTGTTTGGCCTATATGTAAGTGTATGGAGTAATAAGATGTTGTGATATTGTATGGTTTTTTTGCAATGTTATGTAGTATAAGTCTTTATGAATATGTCTAGATTTATCTAACTAATGATGAAGTATTTGAATATTTAATTTCCAGTTATAATATCAAATGAAGTAATCTATTAATACAAATCTTAAAATTAAACCCTACTTAAAAATGATGAAAAAATATGAATAATTAATCCATCATACACTAGTAGTCTATTAATATCAGTAACATAATTTTTCTAATGATGTAGATAAATAGTATTCTTCCACATAAAGTTTGGATGTACAATAGGTTATACCCTGATCATGTTGGAATTAGGCAGGAGTTTATGGATAGTGTTGAGAAATTTATTAATCATGCACACGGTTTGCCCCAGTTTGCCAGAGATGGGAACATTAGGTGCCCATACAAATCATGTGAAATAAAATGTTGATTGTTAAAACCCGATGAAGTTAAATGCTCTTGTACCAGACAGGGTTTTAGGAAAATTACTATTATTGGACAAACCATGGAGAGTTAGACCCTTACATGTAAATGTATAATTATACATTTGATTATGGCGTATCAACTAGTGGTCAATAGGATTAATATCCTGATGAGCTGCGTAGATATATAGAAATGGTATACGATGCAGCTAAGATTAATTGGGGGTATAAGGGTGCCCCATTTCAATTTTCCAATGGCGAAGAACCCAATGAAGTTACTCAAAGATTTTGTAAGTTCTACCCAAGTACAGTCAATCATCGTGGGATAGATGTGAAATGCACTCTTCTCTATCTATCGCTGTGAGAATGCTCGACATTAAGAGTGACTACAATCTGTCTCATAATGCCATGGATGATGTGCTGCAATTAATGCCTGAGGCCACACCCTAAGGGAGTGGTGTACTTGCTAATTACTATAAGGCATGAAAGCTAGTTAGTAGGCTCGGGTTGGTGGCCAAAAAAAATTGATTGTTGTGTCAATGGATATATATTACATTACAAAAAAGATGCAAATGACAATCAATGTAAGTTTTGTAGAGCACCTAGATACAAATCTCAGGATCAGACAATGAGTAAAAGAAAGCTCTAAGATATACGAGTGAAAAGAATGCATTATTTACCTCTGATTCTTAGGTTGTGGAGGCTATTTGCGTCGATGAGTTATGCACCTCATGTGGCAAGGCATCACGACAACCATCAAGCAGATTATGTCATGTGTCATCCATCAGATGGGGCTTAGATACAGTCCGATTTAACACATCTTGTCTTTGTAAGTGACCTAAAAATGTAAGGCTTTATTTGTATCCTAATGGATTTACCCCGGCCCTTTCACATAATATGCATCACTGTATTTATGCTGGCCTGTCATAGTGATACCATATAATTTATCTCCTAAAATGTGTATAACATCGCCATATATCATTTTGACATGAATTATTCCTGGGCCAAGAGAAATCCAAAAGCCATGATATATGCCTACCTGTAGCCTTTTATTGATGAATTGAATAAACTTTGGACATTAGGTATTCTCACTTATGATGCCAGCACCAAGCAAAATTTTTATCATGAGAGCCACTTTGTTGTGGACAATAAATGATTTTCCAACTTGTGGTATGTTATCTGGTTGGATGACAGTAGATAGATTGACTTGCCCATACTGTATGGAACACTCAAAGGCATTCTCTCTAAAAAATGGCCAAAAGGACTGTTGGTTTGACTATCATCAACAGTTCTTAGTCACGATCACTAATACAAGAGAAACACTATTCTTTCTTAAAGAATCGGGTTGAGAAATATCCTCATCCTCCCTTGTTGAATGGAGAGCAATTATGAAATTTGGTATACGGTTTGCCCATTGTTGCTAAATTTGGTAGTGCTCTTAGAATCTCGGGGTATGGTGTGTCTCACAAATCAACTAAGAAGAGTATATTTTAGGAACTACCTTATTGGAAGACTAACCTATTAAGATATTATTTGGATGTCATATATAGATAAGAATATGTTTAACAATATCTTTATCACTATCATGGACATCTAGGGAAAAACTAAAGATAATGTTAAGGCCACTTTGACTTAAATATGTATTGTAGGAGACACGAGATTGAGTTAATTCTAAACGAAAACGGGAAGTGGGGCAAGCCTAAAGCTAAGTATATCTTAACACCTCCTGAGCAAAGGAAAACTATATGTGAATAGGTAAAGTCATTATGAATGCCTGATGGATATTCTTCTAATCTAGTTAGGCATGTCGACACATATGGGCATAAGATCTATGGACTAAAGAGCCATGATTGTCACATCTTCATGGAGCAATTACTATCAACTACATTCAGAGAATTATTGGACATATATGGAAGTGTTTGGTCTAGCTTAGTCAGTTTTTTAAGGACTTATATTTTACGACTTCACAATGACTTCGACAGAATGGAAAAAAATATTCCTATAATTATGTACAATTATAGAGGATTTTTCCTCCTAGCATTTTGTGATTGCATGGAATATCTATCAATTTATGTAACAGAAGAGGTACGAAATGGAGGACCGGTGCAATATCGGTGGATATATCCATCTGAGGGTAAAATATTATTTTTATTTAGACTCTAAATTATTAAAATTGTACTCCAAAGTATTATTTATATTACAATTAGGAAGCTTGGCAGACTAAAAAAAACTACAAAGTAAAAGGCACAAGTGGAGGGATCTATTAATGAGGCATTCTTTTCTACAGATAAATATCCAACTTTTGCTCCTATTACTTTTAGTCACATGTATGTTCTTTGAGGATGAGAGTAGGTCGGAATGATGATGGTCAAAATGATGATTCTCCACCTATTTTTTCTTGAATCAAGCCGATCGTGCCTCTAATGCCTGCATGACTAGTTACTTGGGCGAAGTCGGTCTTAAAGTTGCAACACTACATGTGTTATTTAACTGTGAAGAGGTCAAGGAAACCTTAAGTAAGTTGTTTGACTAACTAGCACTAATTCCAATTCCCTTCAGGGTAAGTACTATTTCTTGTTTTGTTCTAATCAGTTCCTGAGTGCAATTATGTAGTTATTTTATGGAATACTTCAAGGTTAGCAATACAGATGTCAATGTGAGGATTGAAAATGAATTTATCTATTGGTTTAAGTCCTATGTAAGTATGTTTATATTAATTTCATTATGTGTGACTCGAGCAATAATATGAAATGGTTAAAAAACTTCAATCTAAACTAACACTTTATGTGATAAATGATAGATTCATGACTCAAGCAATGGAATAAAAAATTAGTTCTTGCATGACTTGGCTTAGGCCCTAATAGACAAGTTAGGATGTAGCTCAAATACTTTATAAATAGATTTAAGTTCCACACAAATGTATAGAGTCATGAAAAAAAAAATGAATAGTGGTGTATGGGTAAAGAGAATCGATATGATTGGTGGTGAGAATGACTATTACAGGATATTGAGGAAAGTAGTTGAGTTAGAATACTAAGAAGAACCTATAAAGAAGGTGATTCTGTTCTATTGCGAGTAGTTCAATCGAACTCCAGTGAGAGGAACCCATATAATGAATCCAGAATATCATATTATTGAAGTTAGGGAGAGGGATATGTATAAAAAGTACGACCTATTTATAATTTCCCAACAAGTGTGGCAATATTACTATGTTCCTTATCCCAAAAGAATTGGAGATAAGGTCAATTGATAGGCTATTACAAAAACGAAGGTTAGAAGTCGAGTTGAAATTGAAGATTTAGTAGAAGTTGCTTATCAGAATAATACTCCATCGTATGTTGATGCAGTGAATTCAGATAATTTGATAGAAGATTTAATAGATCGTAATAATCTTTTAGAAGATGTGATGAGGAAAAACATATAGGGTCTAGCGATCATAAAGATAAAGTTGATGATGATGATGATGATGAGACTAATGACTTCAAATATTCCGACGAAAATTGAATTATGTTAGCAGTACGTCATGTTTGTTTGAATATATTGATTTTATTTATTTTAGTTTTTAATTGTTCTTATGCATTTCACATAGTAGTTAATTAATTTGTCATGTTGATATTGTTGTGTGTGTGTGATATGCATATTAAAATTTGATGCATGTTTATTTTTATTTTACAGATGGCACACCAGTCACATATGTGCCCCTTACCACCAGTAGGCCACTCAATTATCGCTAGCCCTCCCTGCCCCATTGGCCAATAGATAGCATGCATTTTTTTATATATTTTTTCGTAATGAAGATTTATATTTATAAAATTATAATTTTTTTAAATATATAATAATTTTTATTAATTCGTATATTTATAGTTTTGTAGTATACACAATGCTTCAACAAGTTACAGGTGTGAAAAATAAAATTCAAAAATAAAATTTTTAATAAATTAAATTAAAATTTTCGACAGCAATTTAAAATTTCTGACAAAATTCCATCAAAAATTTTAATTTAATTTATTAATTAAAAAATTATTTTCGACGGACTATTGACAACATTTTCATTGAAAAGAAATAAAAATATAAAAACAAAAACAAACAATCCATCGGAGATGAAATGAAAATCCATTGAAATTTTTGTTGGTGGAAAACATGGTTGGAAATTGAACGAAAAGTTAACTGCATTAGACGATATAAAATTTGTCTAAATGGCGTTGGAAATATGTACAAAATTTTTGGATGGAAATATCCACATAAAAAAAGTAACGAAAAAGGATTTGCGACGAGACCTTTTTCGACTCAAAATTTTACATCATCGAAAAGTAACTATTTTATTGAAAATTTGTCGAAATTTGTCGAAAAAAGCGAGTTTCTTTTAGTGTTTATAGAAACTTTGGTTGCGTATTAAAATAGTTTTAATTAATGTTCAACTACATTTTCAAACGAACGTAAAAAACATTATTTACCATTTGTTGTTGGTGTTAATTGAAGAGATCGCTCCTTTCTTCACTTCTACATTTTCAAATTATGATCATAAAAAAGTGCGATTTCAGTGTTATGAAACGGTGCAAAATTGATCGAGAGGTACTACACAAATTGAAATTAGGAGGATGCCACACATATTGATATTAGGGTTTCTTGTTTAGCCACTCTATATTTCATGTTATCAAGTTAGTTAAGTTTAACCTTATGTAATTAATTAGCTTCCTATCCTTTTAGTTAATTAGTTAGATGTTAGTTACATTCACGCCATCTTTCTTCAGCATAGCTACCTGGATGTATCTATATAAACCCTGTATGATTGGCTTGTAAATAACATCAGAAAATGTTTCTCATTTTCTCCTTGGCTCAAGCACAATCCTCATGGCAGATTGCTCTCTAATATGGTATCAACAGTAACCATTCTTCACGCCTCCATAACTCATCTTCATTCTATCATTCAATCTTCCGTCTTCATTCCTTTAGCCTGATTCATCATCTTTCATGGAGTTTCCTCGCTCCTCACACTCCAGCTCTATCAATGCACCATCAACAACTGATGATACAACAAGTCCTTTCTTCTTACATCATACCGATAATCCTAGTCTGATCTTAGTTTCACAACAACTCACTGGTGAAAATTATGCTTCCTGGAGTAGATCGATGGTGAATGCTCTCTCTGTGAAAAATAAACTAGGTTTTGTGGATGGAACCATTCCGAAACCTAGCTCCAATGATGAAATTTTGCTTAACGCTTAGACTCGCAACAACAATATTGTCATCTCATGGCTACTCAATTCTGTTTCAAAAGAAATGTTTGCCAGTATTATATTTGCCAACTCCGCACAAGACATATGGAATGATCTGAAGGAGCGGTTCCAACAAAGCAATGGATCAAGAATTTTTCAGTTACACTTTGAGCTCACTAATCTCATGCAAGGCACTTCCTCGGTTGGATTTACTTCACAAAATTAAAGGCACTCTGGGAAGAATTATCTAATTACAGACCAAATTGCAATTGCTGGCAGTGTTCATGCGGCGGCCTTAAGGAGATTCAGGATTATTATCATCGCGAATACGTGATGATGTTTCTCAAGGGTTTACATTAATCATTCTCCTAAATTAGAGGCCAGATACTCCTCCAGGATCCTTTGCCATCTATTAGTAAGGTCTTCTCTTTGATTTCTCAAGAAGAAAGACAGCGATCAATCAGTATTCCTCCTTCTCTAGATCTCAACAACTCTCTGGCCTTTGTTGCTAAAAATGAAGATGTAAAACTGCATGCAAAATTATCTGACAGAACTAATTACGGAAGCTCTTCAAACTACAAAGGACCATGGTGCGATCGACCATTCTGTACACACTGTAATATCCATGGCCATATGGTTGAGACTTGTTACAAAATCAACGGCTATCCGCCAGGATTCAAGTTCAAATCACACCCTAATTTAATGTCTCAGCATACTTCGGCAGCTCCTATGTATACTGCAAATCAGGTCACTCAATCCAGTACTCCAGTTAATATGGTGTCCGATCAACCTTTCTTAACCGGCATTGAGAATTTCATCCACATTCTCAATCCTTCCAATATAATCAGCTATCGAATCTCCTATCTTCTCATGTCAATGTTCCTATCAAGTCTAGTGATCCTGACAATCCATCCACCTCACACTCCACTGGTACTTGTTTCAGCATAAATTCTTCTATTCAATCTTATGAACCGTGGATTATTGATTCCAGTGCGTCTTTCCATATATGCTCAAACATAAATCTATTCTCTCATCTTAAGCCGATCTATAATTCTACCATTTCATTACCTACTGGTGCTCATATCTCTGTTTTCTATGCTGGTTCTATCACACTTACTCCATGCTTAACTATCCATAATGTACTATATGTGCCTCAATTCAAGTATCATCACCTCTCTGTTAGTGCCTTGCTCAGGGATTCAACTTTCACCATTACTTTCTCTCATGGCCATGTCATGCTTCAAGACCCCAAGACTTCGAGTTTGATTAGCAAGGGTGAACAAGTTGCTGGTCTATACCTCTTCAGCTTATCATCTTCCACCTAAGCAGTAAGCAATTGTAATAAATAACATACTTGTTTGCCTATGGCACAATAGATTAGGGCATCCATCTCACAAAGTCCTCAATAACATGAAAGACCTTTTCAAAAATAATAAGCCCTGTATATCTCCACATTGTAATATCTGCCCTATTGCTAAACAAAGAAAGTTGGCTTTCACATCTCATAACAATTTTGCCAAAGCACCATTTGATTTGATACATGGGGATATTTGGGGTCCCTTTTACCATACTTCATATAATGGATATCGGTATTTTCTTACTCTCATTGATGATTGTACACGATTCACATGGCTATTCTTGCTCAAACAAAAATCAGGCACAAGTTCCATTTTACCAAAATTCTTTAAGCTAATCTCAACTCAATTCAATTGCTCTATCAAACAATTTTCTCCTAGACAACGATAAAGAGTTTTCCCTTCCCGAATTATTCCAACAATATGGCACTCTTCTCCAACTCACATGCGTCGAAACTCCCCAACAAAATTCCATCGTCGAACGAAAACATCAGCATCTTTTAAACATGGCCAGGGCTCTACATTTCTAGTCCCACATTCCGCTTCATTTCTGGTATGAATGTGTGCTTACGGCTACCTATCTCATTAACTGAACTCCTTTCCCTCTCATCACACATAAACCTCTTTTCGAATTACTATATCTTACTTCTCCAGATTATACTCATTTACGGGAATTCGAATGCTTGGCATAGCCTCTACCCTCTCTGCTCACCGAACCAAATTTGCTTAATGAGCTACTTCTTGTGTTTTCATCGGTTATCCTTCAGGCACTAAAGTATACAAACTGTATGATTTCAACTCCAAAATCATCATCATCTCTAGGAATGTCCAATTCCATGAAAAAAAATTTCCTTTTCATTTTGAGCCTCAGCCCGCATCCTACGTTGATCCTTTTACGGACACTGTCATTCCTGTTCCTTATCTTGACCATCAAACAGTATACTCCAGTCCTCTTTCTTCAAAAAATCCTATGTCTCCTCCTCAACTACATCTGCCCCTTAAATTCGTAAGTCTTCACGCATTAGTAGGCCTCTCTCCTACCTCACTAACTACCACTGCAACCTTCTTCATGATAAGCCTATACAAACTTACACCCCTTACCCGATTTCAAATCATCTATCCTACTCATCCCTCTTTCCTAAACACAAATACTTTCTGCTGAATGTATCCTCTCATTTGAACTGCAAACTAGGGGTGTTCGCGGTCCGGTTTGGATCGGTTTTTGGGACAAAAGTCAACCGATCCAAACTATATAATTTATATTGGATCGGTTTGGATCGGTTGAAGTTTCATTGTAAATCCGATCCAATCCAATCCATTTTAAATCGGTTTGGATTGGATCGGTTAATCGGTTTTTCAATTAAATATTTAATTAAAATATTTGATATATATTATTGATAAATAACTAATTTAATCAATCAATTTGCAAATTTTATATAGCTATCATACCACCACACTAATCTTGTGGAATTAAGTTAAATGATGTAACAACACACAACTATAAAGTAATAAGTCCACAATAATTATCCCTATATATTCGATTTTTGAAAGTGAAAAAATCACAAGTTTAGTTTATTTCAATTTATTTGTGTATTTTACAATTAAGATATATATTTTTTATATTATTAATAGACAAATTTCGGTTCGGTTTGGATTGGATCGGTTTTTTAGATTAAATCCAAAAACCGATCCAATCCAATCGGTTTTAAGAAAAAAAATCCAATTCAATCTAAAAAAGTTCGATTTTGATCGGTTTTCGGTTTTTTGGATCGGTTCGTCGGTTTTTTTTTGGATTGGATTGGATTTGAACACCCCTACTGCAAACCTACAAACAGGCTGCCAAATACCCTGAGTGGCAACTCACTATGAACAATGAACTTGATGCTATACAGAAAACCAAAACCTGGTTTGTTGTCCCCTTACTTCATGGTAAACAACCCATTAGATATAAGTGGGTCTTCAAAATCAAATTTAGAAACGATGGCACCATTGAAAGACATAAGCCCCATCTTGTGGCCAAAAGATATACCCAATAGGAGGGCGTCGACTTCATCGACACCTTTTCTCCGATGGCCAAACTCACCACCGTTAAACTTCTCCTCACTATTGCCGCCATCAAGGGATGACATCTACATTAGTTGGATGTTAATAATGCCTTTTTGAATGGCGAATTGTTTGAAGAAATTTATATGGATCTCCCCCTCCCCCGATTATACTCTTTCTGTTACACAATCTACACACACACCTAAACTTGTATGCAGGTTACAAAAGTCGATATATGGACTGAAGCAGGCCTCACGCCAATGGCACTCAAAGCTCACACAGGTTCTCCTCCATCTTGGCTTTACATAATCTAAATCTGACTACAGTCTGTTTATCTATGGTTCTGGAGACTTTTTGGTGGTCTTGTTAGTATATGTTGACGACATAATTTTGGCCAGTCCCTCTAAAACTTCTATCACCAAGTTCAAATCAGCTCTGCAACAACAATTCAAGCTAAGAGACCTTGGTATTCTTAAGTATTTTCTTGGTCTCGAGATCACTCGCACCACCACTGGCATCACCATGACACAACGACAATACACATTCCAGTTACTTGAGGACACTGGCTATCTTGCTGCCAAATCGGCTAACATCCCCATGGATCCTAAATTTCCCCTTCATGCTGACACTAGTGAGCTCATAGAAGATCTTTCTCAATACCGGAGACTTATCTGATGTTTATTATACCTCACGATATCCCGCCCAAAAATTGCCTTTACGGTCCATAAGCTCAATCACTATGTCTCTCAACCTCGCCATCTACACCTCCAAGCTATTCATTACCTTTTCCGTTACTTGAAAGGTAGCCCAGGCCAAGGGGTTTTCTTCTCATCCACCTCAACCATCCAACTCAACGCATTTTTTGATGCAGACTGGGCCTCTTGTAAGGACTCCAGGAAGTCGAAGATTGGATTTTGTGTTTTCTTCGAGCACTCTCTAATATCTTGGAAATCAAAGAGATAATCCACCATAGCTCGATCCTCTGTTGAAGTAGAATACCGAGCTTTGGCAATAACATCCTCAGAACTTGTATGGTTGCAACAACTCCTTAGTAATCTTCAACTCCATCCCACCGGACCTACTCTACTGTTTTGTGATAATGAAGCCGCCTTTCACATTGCTTCAAATCCTATCTTCCATGAAAGAACCAAACACATTGAGGTAGATTGCCACTTTATACGAGACAAGGTGTCTGTTGGCTACTTCAAACTAATGCCTTTCCACGCCAATGCTCAACTCGCTGATGTCTTTACTAAACCCCTCCCAGCCATGAGTTTGTCTTCAATCCTCCACAGGCTTGCCATTAAAGATCCCCATCGTCCACCTTGAAGGGGGGGTATTAAGGTTTCTTGTTTAGCCACTCTATATTTCATGTTATCAAGTTAATTAGATTTAACCTTATGTAATTAATTAGCTTGCTATCCTTTTAGTTAATTAGTTAGATGTTAGTTACATGCACGCCATCTTTCTTCAGCATAGCCAGCTGGATGTATCTATATAAACCTTGTATGATTGGCTTGTAAATAACATCAGAAAATATTTCTCATTTTCTCTTTGGCTCAAGCACAATCCTCATGGCAGATTGCTTTCTAATAATTGAAAAAAAATATTATTGGTAATACACAACTTAAAAATTAAAACCAAGACTCAAATCCTCCATATTTCCACATTTCTGGTTTCATCTCACCAAAATTTAAAACCTCCATTTTCCTGATAGTAATTAGTAAATCCTCAATTATTGTTTCTTCAATTTCTATTTTAATAATTAACTTCTGGTGGTTGCTGCTACAGCTGCCGTCTCACTAAAAAGAAGAAGGTACACAAGTTTTTATGCTCTCACCAAGAACAAGAAGTATACTCTTTGTTGGATTGACGACATCTTGGCAAAACAGCATAACATTTCCAACTCTATCAATTTGTTTATAAACTTTTTTGAAAAACTATATTTTCTATATGATTTGATTTTCCTTCAAAGATGGATTAGAATGAGACTAACTAAGACGGAATTGTAATTATTAGGATAAGCATGAGATAGCGTGCAGATGATAATGATTTAGTAGGAAGTAACGGTCATGCAAAACGCAGGCCTTATTTACTTTCCACTTAGTTTATTTTTTAACTAGCAGCAGGTTTCACGCAATTCTTATTTCTTATGTGTATACAATATTTTTGGTAATCATATTATTTCTATTCACATTCATTATATTAAAAATTAATTTGCATCTAAAATATATATTTATAATTCTTATATAGTTATGAAAATAGCATTTACATAAAGTTTAAATATCATAATCCATTATCAGGTTAAAGAAAAAAAATTAACAATTACTAAAATATTGGGTTTAGCTTGTAATAAGAGAATTTTTTGAATAAATGGTGGTTATTTGGACATATAAATTTTATTAAATATAGAATAAATAAAAGAGCAAATTTTTGAAATTTGATATCATAACTTTCATTTTAGACACAAAAATATACCTTCATTTTTATAATAATAATATTAAAGATATTAATGAAAAATATTATATATTAGAGACGGATTTAGAGATTGCATTTATCTATCTTTTTTACTTTAGAGACGAAAATCATTCCGTCTTCTAAATTTGAGACGAGGGTTGCAGTCATAGGTCCAGAGACTGAAAAATCCGTCTCTATTTTGTTTCAAAGACGAAAATCAGGACTTTAGAGACGGAATTATCCGTCTCTGAATCCTTATTTTCTTGTAGTGAGATATAGTATAATTAATTATATTATAGATATATAAATAAATAACTTAATAGTAATATTAAAGATATTAATAAAAAATTTAATAATTGATTAATCAGAGTAATGGGGCTTCGATTTAGGTTTTATATAATTGACAGATGTTTTCTACTAAATAATTATCAATTCTTGAAGGGTTTGAAATTATGAAACAGTTACAATCCTTTCAATTTTAGGACCAAAGTATATATAGTCTTGAAGGTATTTTATTAGGTTCGTTAATTTAATTTTTCAATATGGTTTAAAAGATCTATATCATGTATAGTGGTCTCCTTATGTTTTACTACACATTGTATCTTAAGTTTACTAAATAAAAATGTACTTTCTACATACTTAAATGAATAAATAGTTAATTGTTTATTAATTAATTCCATAAAATCATGAAAACCTATAAATATATTTCATATTCTTCTCAAATGCGGGGCATAGAAATTTTGATATGCATAAAATTGAAGACAGAAAAAATGATGATATTAATTTTATTAACAATATAAGGTATTAATATATATTAATTGCAGCATAAGTTATACAATTTAATATTTTTTAAGTATCTATATATATAGAAATTTTGTTGAGCATCATTAATCACGATTTATGGTTATGGCTAGGTCATTGCTCGCAGCTACCTCATTGCTCCATCTAAACTCTTGCACAATAAAATGCGTTACACTTTAAAAATTATTTATGGGCACGAAAATCATGTGTAATGATAGCCAATGTTTTTCAATTAAATTATTGTTTTCAACTCAAACTTTTTGAAAATTATTCTGGTTTCAAACGCAAAATAATAACTAAATAAGAACACGTTATATTTTGTAAACTTATAACAAACCAGGAATTGAGAATGAAGACCTTTGACCTAAACCCCATGAACAAGCAACAGGTTGTTTAGTCGTAGACCGTCACTAATAAAGCGTACCAAAATGAAGTACTCATTAATGGCCGTGCGGTCGAACCCATTCCTAATCATCTGTGGGAAAAACAGCCAATCAGCTGTAACAACCACAAATCCCAACGTCAGCGGCCCCGAAACCGCCCTGTGCAACCGCCAACGGCCCTTCAATGCCTTCTTCAACCCCACTTCCACGGCCACACAAAAACCATGTAAAACAAAGAACCACGTCACCTCCCAGGTGGGGCTGGCACGTGACAAGTAATAGTAAATCAGCTCATGCATCAGACCAGACACCAAGAAAGTCGCCAAGATTGCGGGTGGCAGGGCCGACCTTCTGCCGAGGGCGCGGGCGGTTGTATAGCGTACGGGGTAATACACGGTGGGGCGTAGAATACTGGTGGCCATGAGATTCCACATACTGCCCCAAAAATCTTGAAGCGAGGTAGCTAGATACGGCTTATTGAACTGCGGCTCGAGCTCCAACCTAAGAACGACTCGCGCGGGCACGGTTGTAATGGCTAACAGCAGCTCCACACAGAAATAGATATAGCAACAATACCCAGCCAATATCAGACATGGGTGTATAAATACCCTGTATTTGTCCAAACTAACAATCGCAGCAAGAAGGCCGCATTTGACTAGAAAAAGAAATATTGATCTATCATTATTTAAAGATTTGGGAGATGGGTTCTGTTTGGTTTCGATGGGGAGGAGGGCTATGGAGATGAAATGGAGGAGAGACAATGATGGGTTGGCGGAAAGAGGGCCTTGGTTGAAAGCGAAGAGGAGGAGCTTGAAGTTGCCCAGCCAAACAAGGCAGAAAAAGGTAAGGATCCCAAGATGGACGGAGGATAGGCGGAGGGGGAGGGCGGTGAAGAGGTAAATGACGGGGAGGATAAAGAGGAGCCTGGCGGCGCCGCTTGGAATTCGGGCGGCGATTTGGTGGCAGAAAGTGACAGCCACGGTGGCTTTTAGCCAGATATTGGTGAGGGTTTGGATCTCAAGGTCCATATTCAATAACGGAGCTGGTTTCTGGGATGTGAGAACAAAAATATTATTGATTTCCTAAGTTAAAATAAAAGCAGACGCAATTTACTTAGTAGCTAATTGTCTTTATTTACCTACGCACTATTTGTCAACCCATAATTCTAGTGAGAAAAATGGTTGAAATTCTACTGGTGATTTATTTTGGTTTCTAGGTAATAGTTTTTTGATATATTGATTTAGACTGTAAGAGCAACTAATCTTAAAAGCAGTTAATTTCAAACTGTCATTAGTAAATTAGCGTTAAATTCATTTTGCCCCCTCATACTATAAGAGTCATGTCAAAAAACCCCATATACTATAAAAACATTCAAAACCTCTATAAACTAACTAATGGTGTTAATATTCAATGCTAAATTACTGATATAACCTTCATAAATAAGTTAATTATAAAAAAACTTGACACACTTGCATTTTTTTTCTTTTATTATAACAAATTAGCCTTGACAACCTAATATTGTGGACAAGAAAATAAAGCTCACAAAAGAAATACACAAATAGACTATGAAATTTGTGGGAATATATCTTAAACTCAAAATCCCATAAATTTAATGGTTCAACTCAATGGCACTACTAATTTATAAGAGAAACAAGGTAAATCAATTGTTAAAGATCTATGTGAATTTGAATTGCTTAGCATATGTTCAATCTTGAAACCTTAGAATTTAGGATTATTTTTTCAAACACTATAAAAAAAACATCTCTTTACTAATGGAAAATTTGTGACGAAAAGGATTTCGTCACAATTCAGAGACAATTGTGAAGGATTTTTGATGGATTATTAACAAATTTAATAAAATAAGCAAAAATATATATTAATTATGATACTTGTGACAGATATGAAGAGTATATATTGATATAAAGAGTTTGTTACAAATTTTGTAACCTAATATGAATTTTTTATATGTGATAGAAATTCTATCACAAAATTAGTTCTATGACGCATTTTGTTTTTGTCACTAAACTAATCAGTGGTAAAGCATATACTAACGGATTTGTAAAATAAGTTCGTCATAAATTTAAAGGAATCTATCATTTTGTATTAGATTTATTTTATAAATTCATTAGTATATGCTTTGTCACTTATTAGTTTTGTGACGAAATAAAGTGTGTCACATAACTAATTTTTATGATGGAATTTTCATTACAAATCAAAGAATTGTATTTAGAGTTATGAAATTATGACGGACTCTTTATATCAATATATAAACTTCATATCCATAACAAATATCATATTTAATATATATTTTTTCTCAATTTTTTTAATTCATTTGTAATCCATAAAAAATCAATCATAATTATTTTCAGACAATAATGGAAGCCTTTCCATCACAAATTTTTTGTTAGTGAGGAGGTGCTTTCTTGTAGTGAAACTATACTATTCAATTAAGATATTATTATTAAGATAAAAATGGAGCATGCTCTAAATTTTAATTAGTTCATCAATAACATAAGGGATTTAAGGGTCAAGTAGCATGTTGCCCAATAGCATAAGTCTCTAACATAATGTGAAAGATCAAGAGTCGAGCCCTAACGAGCACTTGAAATGTGTGCGTGTGTATTAAAAAAAAATGAAGGCTTTAAGGGGATCTTTGAAGGTTAGGGTCTTTAATACAACTTCTATAGTACAAGAAGGAAATTAAATTTATCCTTATATATATATATATATTAAAAGGGCAACTTGAGTATAAAAATATGCATAAGTTATTAAATTGTTATAAAACTAATGGTAGAAGAAGTTTAGGGATTCTTTTTGAAGGTTTTTAAAGTACAAGAGATTTTTTAACACAATTCCTATAATATAAGGTGGAATTTAACCCAATAAATTATCAACACTTTTTTTTTCTGAATTTTGTATTATCTTATATCCAAATTTGTTTTGTTAATTTAAATTTGTTTATTATTTACAACTATAGAAAAGGCAGGTGAAACTCTACATTTAAATAGCTTACAAGTTATACACGTGTTTCGCCACCGAGACATGATTTTCTAATTAATGAGTTGCCAACTGTGTTTAGCCACCGAGACATGACTTTCTTATTAATGAGTTGCTGAGTTGGCATATGGTACTGTCTAGCTCCAAACACTATAACTAGGTGGGTGCCCCATCGCTAGCCACTTAAATTTGCAAGATCATTTATGGTGACAATTAGTGTTCTAAACAGGTGAATATGAGGTGGACGCGTTTCCTATTTTTTGAGTGGTTCAAGACGTGCAGCATATACTGTTGGACATTTGTTTTATCTTTTAAAAGTACTTCATATATTATGCGCAAAGAAAATAGGATATGATGGATGCAAGAAAAACAATGCAAGCAACTTCAACTACGCAAAGTAAACTTGTAACAACAAATAATAAAGTAATAAAGAAAATATCAATTTTATGAGAATTTAAAATATTCGTTATTGATGAGATTAAAAATGAATTTAAGGGTATTTTGATAATTCGACTAAATATCAAATTAATCTTAAAACTAATTAACAAAGCAAACAGGTTAGAGAGCCCAAAAGACAAACAAAATAAAGCTCATCAAAAGAGCATAAAAACCCTAGTAGGCCTAAGTCTATTAAAACTAAAATTTATAAATACCAAATCTCAAAGAGAAATAGGGCAAAAGAAATAACTTTCAAAAAATTTTAGAGTAGAAGAATTCTCAAGAATAGTAGATTTCACTAGGCACGATCCTGAGAAGAGGAGTCAACACTTTCCTATTCTCCGAAAAGAATCTCACTCTATTTCCGAGCATATCATTTTAGCACTGTCTATGGGAAACTTAAAGTGGGAAAAAGAGATATTGAAGATGCAGACGAGGTTAAGAGCTCGTGAACCTAGCAATCAAGTGACCACAACATTGAAGAATGTGGAGAGTCACCAATGAGAAGCAACACTTGGTCCGATGTCAAATCTTGCTTTGAATGCACAATCGATAGTCGAAGCGGCACACATGTAGTATGCTTCTCCTATTGAATAACCAGCCTTGCCTGTCATGTAGGATGGATGGAGAACCTTATTGGAGAACATTACCGCCCAAGCTCTAGCGAAAGCAGTTGCCTAATATGCTGGGGAGCCTCGCCCATGAGAGTCACAAAAATCCTTCTATAGGAGTAGGGGGCTTTATCTTCCCCGAAAGATCTAATTTAAGAACTGACTCAAGGCATGATGTCGCTCCCCCTTTCTTATTTCATCAGGGAGACACTCACTCTTTATTTTGGGTGGACCTCATACGTATATACCAGAGCGTAGAAGAATCTATATGCATTCTTTGGTGCCGCAACCATCCAGAGGAATAAGGAGCTAGTACCACCCGTTGTTTGTTGCGCTTCCAAGGCGTAGTCCTTTCTCCCTAGCCACGTTAGCAAAAGCGCTCCTTCATGGGATGAAGATAACCCAGCTACTAGAGTTTGACGGTACTGTGGACCCCTAAGAACACCTGGATAACTTCTTAGAAAGGACAGAGTTGTACGACCTAAGTGAGGCAGCATACTACAATCTTTTTTGTACCACCCTCATGAAGTGAGCCTGATATGGTTCAATCCGATGCCAGTAGGATCTATCACTAGATGGGAAGTCCTAGCTCAACTCTTCCTTCAAAACTTCTTCATTAACCGTATGTATGTTAAGACAAGGACCTATCTATTCACCATCAAGTAGCAAGATGGAGAATCTCTTAGGACTTACCTCAACTGCTTTGCGCAAGCTATCCACGAGATCCCATATATCAATCGAAAGCTTTTTTTCCTAGTATCATTCAACAAAAACTTGTAGAATCTCAAGCTCTGAAAGTTGATTATTGGAAAACCACCCGCTATGCTAGAAGAGCTTTTCATGCATGATGAGAAATATATCTGCATAGAGGAAGCGACGATCCCTCAAGAGATACATAAGCAAAAAATGCACAATGAAGCGAAAGATGGCACCCTCTGGGCGGGGACCCTACGATGGGTGATCTTTAAGTGCCATAGCACTTACGGGCTGGTTCATGTTGGGGGAAGTCGTTCTTCATGAGGTATCACAGTATATCTCATTTCTCCTCTTAGGGTGTAGTTAGTCCAAGCCTCAAAATTTTTTGAGGAATTTTCTAGTTAAGGGGAGACCAAGAAGTCATCTTCATCGTCTAGTTTCGATTCCGAAGAGGAGGGTTCTTCAAATGAGGAGTTTAAGGGTGTTCTTTCTAGGGATGATAATTTCTCAAAGGTAGTAGAGAATAGGTGTTTACTTGAGCCGAAGGTGTTAGATATTTTGAGACGTATGGTTTGTGTTTTTAACTAATTTAAGTTTGTCCTTCCTTATCCTTAAGATAACATAATGTCACTTAAAGGGTACTTTACGATTTTTAGTAGTTACTTCACTTGCGGGTTCTCTCTTCCTTCATGATGTGTTTGCCCGTATAGTGGAAGCGGCGCTATTTATCTAGTTTAGGCTTCTTAGCATCGGATGGGATCTTCTGTCTGAATAATACCGCACTGCAATGCAGTAGTTAGAATTTTTGTGTGGGACATAATGAAGGGCATGTGCGTAGTGAGAAAATAAGAAGGGCTACTTATATTTCCTTGTCTCTTAGCATGGTTAGCCCCTTCATCGCATGTCTTTTGCTTAGGGGCCTCTTGAAGGATCATTGCTTCCTCCATGTAAATATACTTCTAAGCGCGCATGAGGGGCTCTTCTGGCATGACAAGTAGCTTTCCAACAATTGACTTCTAGAACTTGAGAAGCTCTTGGCTAACATCTGGGTTCTCATGGATAGCTTGTACAAAGTGGTTGAGGTAGGTCCTGAAATATTCTCCATCTTACTGCCTGATGATGAATAGATAAGCTGGTGCCTAAGGGTACTTTTAGCTCATAGAGAAGTTTTGAAAGAAGAGTTGTGCTAATATCTTACTCTTATAATGAAATATGCTGGCATCTAGTTGAATCACATCAAAGCACGCTTCATGAGGATGGTACGAAAGAGTTTGTAGTATACGGCCACCTTTAGGTCATACAGCTTCATCCTCACTAGGAAGTTATCTAGGTTTTTTTAGGGTATATAGTACCATCAAATTCTGATAGCTGTGTTATCTTTATCCCGTAGGGGAGTGCCTCTATTAGATTGCTTGGGAGAAAGTATAATGCATCGGAAGAGCAATGACCAACAGGTGGTATTGGCTCCCTATTCCTTCGAATTATTCCAACACCAAGAAATGCTTCTGGACTCCCGTATGCTTTGGTACATGCTGCTTGGATCCACTTAAAGTGAAGAGTGAGTGTTTCCTTGATGAGGTAAGAAGGGAAGAGCAACGTCACGCCTTGAGTCAACTATTCGCTTAGATGTTTTGAATTATGATGAAGCCTCCTACTCTTATAGGAGGATTGTTGTGGCTCTCAAAGCCAATGCTCGTCAATATATTGAGCAACTATTTTCACTATATCTTGGCCAGTAACACTTTCCAGTAAAATTCTACATGCTTCCTGCGTGACATACAAGACTGACTCTCTAGGAAGAAGAGCCTACTGTGTAGGTGCCTCCTCGGCTATTGACTGTGTGTTAAGAGTAAGATATGGCATTAGACCAGGTGGCACTTCATGTTGGTGACTCTCCATATTCTCATATGCTATGGTCACTTTATTACTTAATTTATGAGCTCTTGATCTCATACGCATCTTCAATGTTCCTTCTTCTTCCTTTGAGTTTTCCATAGACTATGCCAAAATAATGTTGCTTGTAAGTAGAGCAAGGTCCTTTTCGAAGAGTAGTAGAGTGTCAATTTGTCTTTATCAAGAATATGTTCTTCTACTCTGAAATTTTTTACAAATGATTCATTCTCTCTCATTTCTCTCTAGGACCTGATACTTATAGATTTTAGTCTTAATGGGCTTAAGTCTATTAGGGTTTTTCTGCCCTTTTTATAGGCCGGGCTTGTCCTTTAGGCTCTCTGGCCTATTTACTTAGTCAATCAAGTTTAGGGTCCATTCGTTATTTTATTCTAATTACCAAAACATCTTTATGTCCAATTTTAGTCACATCATGTATATAATATATTGTTGTACATAATATATAATTTATATTTTTCAATAAAAATCTCATAATCCATATATGTATACATATATAAATTACAAATAAAGAATTGGGATGAAACAATAATAATCTTAAGAACGTATAGTAATATTGAGGAAAATTGAAGAATGAAGTTAATCGACATAAATTATTATTGGTTGAGTTTATAATTAATATACTTAAATATCATTATTGGTAATGATCAGTGCTAATAATCAATTATAAAATTAATTATTAATTAAAAATTGTGCCATTTATTTGATTGTTTCTTTTTTAACAAAATAGTATAGTTTCTACTGTTAATTAAAAATATGCATTTGTTATGGGTTAACGAGTTCACATATTCAAATATTTATAGACATATATCCAAATAATTATCATCAAATATGAATATCTAAAAAATAATATTTAAATTTGAATATGAATAATTTTGATTAAATATAAATGCATTTGAATAATTATAATTAAATACAGATATATTCGAAATCAATCGATATTCGATGGATACAAATTCAAATATCATTGCATAAACATCTGTCAGATCAATATCTATATTTGACTATTCAAAAAGTTAATCAGATACAAATATGAAAATAGTGCATCCAATCCATTTAATATCCGTTTACACCCCTACAACCACTTGCCTCTAGAAAGGATGTTTAGTGGGCTTACTGTAGCACCATGTACTCTCGGGGGAACCAGATAGTGGTTTTATGTCAATCCAATTCAGTGTTGGTGCAATTGATTCATTGTTATTAGGATGCAGCCACTTGCCTTAGGGCAGGATTTTCAATGGGCTTATGTGCGACAATCACATATTCCTAAAGGAACCTAATATTGGTTTGCGCCAAATTAACCTAAGTGATAGTGTTATTCATCTTAAAGGTGTTGAGTTACTGCCACTTATCTCTAGGGAGGATTTATAGTAGGCTTGCACGCATCAACCACATACTCTCTAGAGAGTCAAATAATTGGTCTACGGAAAATTTGTTCGTAAGAGAGATACCGCCACTTACCTCCAAGGGAGGTGCAAGAGAGCATTTATGAAGGGTATACATGCAGCTAATATATAACTTTGGAGGGACCGTATAATAGGTTTAAACCAAAAAGAAATCAAGGATGATGTCACTTACCTTTGGCAACAATTCACCTTGGGCTTACATGCAGCTACACGTACACAAAAATGGACCATATAATGGGTTAATGCCAAAAGAATCGAGAGTTCTACCAGTTATCTTTGGGGATGGTACCAAGGGGGCTTTACAATGGATTTATGTATGGCTACTACGTTTCTTTAGAGGGACCATATAATAAGTTTATGCCAAAGAATCGAGGGTGCTGCACAATGCTGGGAGGAATTATGGTAGGCTTGTGCGCAGCTACCAAATACTTCCAAAGTAATCTTGTAATGGGTATATGCCAAAAAAAATCGAGTGTGCTCCTAGGAGCTTCATCATGCAAAGTATCAGTCAAGGATTCAATATTACAAGTCTCCAATGTAAAGAAAGTAAAACTAACCTATATAATCAATGAAAAATATGAAAATACCACCTCTATAGGTGTTGGCTTTATTCAGTTCTAAAGCGAATAACATCAAACTGAGGAAAATAGTACTTCAGAACAAAGAGAAAAGTAAATCCTAACTATTACGCCAAAATTGAATAAAGAAAATAAAGAAACATGGGGGGGCCACTAGTAGCGCATTCAAGTATTTTGGGTGGTGGCTCCTAATGTGAGCAGCACCATGATGTGAATGTTTTGGAATACGTCTTTACCCTTATCTTTCTTCTTGTTTTCTTACAATTTCTTTACTTGGTCAGTCCTGTAGCACAAATCTTAACATTCTTTAAACTATTGATGTTGCACTCTCTGATTGAATATAGATCGCCAATAGCTCCACCAGTTTTACTCGGCATTGGGAACTTCATATGGTATGTCGACACTATTTCTTGGAACATATTTAAGGTAGGTTTCCCTAAGATGGCATTGTAAGTCAATGAGGTCTAGCCCACCAAGAACTTCATTATCTTCGTTACTTGCTTACGATGGTACCTAGAGAGAGACAACAAAACTTATCCCAATACTTCGTAGTATCTCCAGTAAACCTTTTTAGAAAGGTATTGATCTTCTGTGGCTAGCCATTGTCTACTCTTAGCTGGAGAAACACATAATGGAAAAGGATGTCGGCCAAGTTGGCTCTACCCACCAATATCTTTTTCACCCAAAAATTGACACAAGGGGTGCAGAGATCACTAATGTATCATTTTGTTCTCCTCAGCTGAGCTCCATATCTTGCTCCTCGAAGGTGATGCTGGGCATTGAGAGAAGCACTTTAAACACTTATAGTATTGGATCAACGGTATGAACTTCCATCTATCTTGCTGTACATGCCAGCATTCTCTTTGCATTAGCAGAATCTTCATATGCTTGTCCTCTTGAGATCACCAAAATGTTGTCGATTTTAGGGAGGTTCTTGGGGTCACGTTGGTGCTGCTGGTCTTTGGGCTCTAGATATTCATTAGATATTCGCCAGTAGCCCTCACTACCTTAAGCTATTGGACCCTTTCAAGATTGCATGTTCTCTATGCCACATATGTTTTAAGGTGTCCTCTTTAGGATAGCCTCTCAACCTTGTCTTTCACATGTCTGCACTCTTTAGTGGTGTGCCTGTAGTCATAGTGAAAATGGCACTACTTATCAGATTTATGCTTCATGGGATCATCCATCATCATTTCCTGATCCTCTGAAGCTAAACGGATCTAATTGTCCCCATGGTATGCCCAAAAGAAGCTCAGCATCTTACATTATGCTATGGAGTCTAGTAGGGCATATATGCACGGAGGCCCAAATGGGTCTTTCGGGCAAGATTTATTTAGGTCGTTGAAGTTAATGCACATTTGCTATTTCCTATCGGGCTTCAGCACTGGACCTATTGCCTAGCCATTTAGGATATTGGATTGGCTGGACGTATTATGTCTCCAATAGCTCGTCTACCTATTGAGGTAGAGGAGGGGACTGGTATCTCGTTCAAAGTTGATACTCCATTCAGCTCTCCAAGGAATAAAGCCCCCTAGCTATGGTGAGAGGATTATCGCTACTCTTGGGGTGGCCCTCCTCTGCGTATCGATCGATCACTTTGGCCGTAGCTTGAGCAGTGCTATTGTTTAACAACATGTTCATGCCTATGTCATATCTGTAGAATTAAATCTCCAAAAGGTGGTGCCTGCTGTATGGAATCTCCTCTAGTGCCAATCGTCAGGGCGGGCTCTACTGTTGGACGTAACATGCTTCAGGCTAGTGGCTCTCCATGTTCTCCGACCTTAGGATGACCTAGTTGTTAGAGTCTTGAACTGGTCTGCATTCTCAACATTCCTTCTTTGTCGTTTAGAGTTTCCCATAAACGACACCAAGATGAAGATATACAAAAATAGAGTCGGGGTCCCTTTTGGTAGTTAGCAATGTTCAAGGTTCTTTTTCTCTGAAACAGGGTGCAAAAAATTCTCAGCTCTTGAAGGTCCTTAAAAGTTCACAAATTCTTGAAAATGATTTCTTGTGCCCAACTTTTTTTGGGGGCTTAGTATTTATAGTTTTTTTTTCCTTTGGTGGGCTTCAACCATTAAAGTTTTGATATCCTTCTTGGTAAGATTAGTCAATTAACTCTTTGACTTATTTATTTATTTATTTTATTTGATTTATTAGGCCTTTTTAGTTCTTTTTACTCTTTTATCCTTATGGACTTAATTAGTGATCATATCACTTACCTCTTTGATTGCTCAAAACCATCAGTATCTCGCATTTCTAGCTCATGGATTGCTCCAATTTTTTTGCCACATCTTTCAACTAATTTTTGAGCTCTTGCTGGACAATGAGAAAGTTGCAAAACTTTCCTTCTCTTCGTTCATTTGTTGTTCCATCCCTTCCATTCTATTATTGTTCCTTGGCATTACATTCACAGGTTTACTCCATGCTTGTGGCTCTGATGCCACTTGTTACAAACAGCAAGGACTTCGCTTCCAACAACTAGCAAAAATAGAAAAATAAATAAATTGGTGAAATGTGTGGACGAAATTGAGAGAATGGCAAAGAGAATTTGAGAAGAAAAGTGATAACAGAGAGCAAAGAATGAGAAAAGAGTAGAAAATAAAGATGAAAAGAAAAACGAAATTGCGTTATACTTTCCTAATGATGATTAGATGCGCTTAGGCGCTATTTATAGAATAAGTGGGCTTAACAAACTTCATTATCAACCCTAACGATATATCAGAAGAAATCCACCATTGTGCGACACGTGTCTCACACACCTAACCAATTCTGTTCAAAGGAATATTATTAAAACGACGATGTTTGAATTCAAACGGCAACGCCACAACTTATAAAAACACCACAATGATTCTTAATGCGGTTAAGTGGGCATCATTTTGAAGGAAACAGCATTGTTTTATTGCTAGTACGTCGCAAGTAAAAATTAAAAAAGAAAACACAGCCACGCGTTTGCTTGTCTTTTTCATGATTGAACTCATCTTCAGCCTCTAGAACTCGTGACAGCCACTTGTCGTGTTCAATTGCCTAATGGAAACCCTACAACAACTATACCAAGCATTAATCTACCATGGGACACCAGAAAAATTGGCATAGATGTTATACTCTTAAGGGGAAAAAATAAAATAAAATCAAAATGACTGAACACAAGCTTGTGTGAATATGATATAATATGAGATGTAACCAACACTGACTCTAGTACAAAATTATGGTCATAACAAATCAAATTATGCTTAAACTTCTATATTCACCACTATAAAATGGAAATCAAAGAAGGAAACTGACCCATAAACTGATAAGAAGTTCTTCTATCAACTCGCAAAGTTCAGCACCGAGCACTTATAAACACAGGATTTTAAATGAAGAAGAAAACCCCTTGGCTTGAGATTTTGCTGAAATCTGCAACAATGAATACGATGAGAAGGAAATTTGAATTTGAATAATTTAAACTTCCTCTTGAAAAGTTACAAATAACGAAGATTAATGATGAAGGTGTGGCGAATTAAATTCATAGATTTTTCATGGGATTTCAAGTGACTTGAAGTGATGTGTGTAGCGAGCTAAAAGTCGAAGACTGAGGTGTGAGATGGATTGAGAGCTTGATTTGGGAGATTTGGTCAGTAAAACAAAATCCTTATTTTAAGTACTTTTCATGAGGAAAGGAAATTGTTAAAGGAAGAAATAAAAATATAATAGGTGGCATAATAATAGCATTATAATTCTTATAATATAGGCTATTTTCAGTTGATCCTTTATAGATAAACCCCTCAATATCACTATTTCTAAGGACTGTTTTGTGTTGGGCCTATAGACAGATTAATTTTGCCCAATCAGAGAGTGACAATTATAAAATAATATGTTAGTTATTAATCCAAAAAATTTTATTTATCTTAGAATTTATTAAATTTAATTCCAAAAGATAAATAGTTAATTTTACTTAATATTTTAATATTTATTTTATGCTCAAATTAAATATTGATAAGTGCCAAAGATGAAGTATCTATGTCTATGGACCAATCAAATCAAAAATATTTGATATTATCTGTTGATATCTAATATTATTTCTTGATATTTGATATTATCTTATCAAAGAGAAAACTATCAAAGAAGTTTAAGTCAATATGGAAGTCTCCCATTAGGCATCTATATAAAGGGGATGACCAAAGTTCATTCTACACACAACACAAGTCCCAGTAAGTGAGGGAAACTTTGAAGGAGTCCAGCAATTTTCTCTAGCAAATTTAAGGAGATCCACAACGTTGAAGGCATTTTTCAAGCGGCTCATATATTTTTGGTGTTTGATTCGAGATCAAGGTGCTAAATCCTTGAATTGGCATTATTTTCTTCAAATCAAATTTAAGGAGATCCACGCCGTTCAAATCATTTTTTGCGGAGCTCATTAAATTCAAAATCTTATTTGGAAGGGAAAAATCGGATCATTAGATTAGAGATTGAATCCACAATTGATAAGTTTAAATTTCATTTTATCTGTATAGATTTTCCTTGTCTTGTAATTTTATGTATTACAGACAAAGAAATTTGCACTTACAAATTTGGCACTCCTAGTGGGACGATCTCTACCTTTTGTCTCTTTCCTTCATCAAGATTGAGGTATCAAATGACCGCTAACAATACTACAGTATTGAAAATTACTACCTCAAATTCCTCAAATATTAAAGTAAAAGTGTTGGCGTCATCACAAAAAGTATGTCCAAGAAGTTGCAATCATATTCGGAGGTGGCTCCTTCGCTTGTGGAAAATGTGTTACAACATTTTGATATGAATGAAGATAATGGAGACTCAAATGAAGAATCTTCATCATCCATTCTCCACTCAACGTCAAATTCCTGGAGCATGGCGACGGTGATGGTGACAAGTGCTACAACATTAGATGAACAAATTTCAAATTTGACGAGGGCCATTGAAAGACTCACAAAAGATATGTTGGAATAGTGCCCCACAAGCCAATTAGATGGCCTTGTAAACTATTTCCTTGTAATATAATATTGATTGAATGATATTCATTATATAGTCACTTTATCTTATGCTATTTATTTACTTCACTGACATTTGGATGAAGCTTTTAGATCACATAAGATTATGGGACTTGATTACGCATTCAATGTGATCATAGAATAAGTCTTACACGATCGTGATTTTAAAATTTTCAAGTCATAGGATCTTACGAGATATAACATCTACAATCTGGATAGACATGCACTAACGATGCATAAATCCAAGAGTTGAATATTGCTCTGTTTCATGAGCAATCCCATATGAGATATGGATGCATGTCAATAGGGCCTTGTTAGAGAACAAGGAACTAAGACCCGTTGGAGAATCTACTAGATAGCCGAAGTGGTAAGTAGGTAGTGGTAAGTTCTCTAGCTTATGATAGTGCATATAATTAGTCCTCTGAGCTGAGGATCCATGGTAACCTTGTGTTTGGTCCTCATACTTTGACTCATCCCTGGTTACTTAGCGGGCCCTTTGGGTGGTGATTGGGCATGACCTACTAGACATGGAAGTTTGCAAGATCCAAGATGGAATCCAACTCCTTGCCTTTGTGAAAGGCAAGTGCATCTCTTATGTACTCTATAATCATCAATTCCAAGAAATCCTTGCACAAGGTGATGTGACAATTTGGAAAGGTATTTCCAAAAATGAGGTCACAAAGGGAATCAAACATTGAGAATAGAAGCATAGCATCGAGGCTATTGGGGAGCCGACTAATATCTTGCCCTAGGCCTCTTTCGTGGAGATAGGAGACGGAATGACCGTATTTGCATGGTACCCGAATGCTAGAATGGTTCTCCAAGAGCATTTATTTTGGCTAATTAGTTGGGCTCCATGGGCTTGAGGTTGGACATCAACCATGGAGATCGAGTATTCTTCAATTAATGAGATTAATTGAATCGAGTTGCTTAGTTTAAAGGAGTTTAAACTAATGCAAATATTTAATATTCCAATAAGTCACAAATAGTTGTGAGCCTAAGTCTAATGAATGGTTGAACCTAATGGGTCACACACAAAAGTCAAATGCATGACCTATTGAATGAAGGAGAATTTTCGAAGAGTTAGAAAATTCATGACCTAATTGAAAGGGAAAAAATTGAAGTCATTTTTGGCTTGATCAATTTAAGAGTTAAATTGGTCAAATTAATTTAAGAGTTAAATTAAGATCAATTAATTAAGAGTTAATTAATTGATACCACATGACTATCAATTGGCCAAATTAATTTTGGCTAGCTTAAAGAGTTAGCACTTTGACTTAAGAGTTAAGTCAAAGGATTATTAATTAAATTAAAGGGTTTAATTTAATGAAATTGGAGAGTTAATTTTGGAAGGAATTATTAAATGAAGAGGTCATTTAATATAGAATTAGAATGCATTTGGATGACATTTCATAAGATTAAATGTAAATTTCAAATGACATTCAAATTCACAAACTATTGTGGACCACATGCCACTTGGCATGGCTAGGTGGCAGCCTCTCATTAAGGATGGTGTGTGAACGCACACCATCCTCCTTCTATATACGGATATGGATATAGAAGGGGCCAGCCACTAGGAGCTTTTTGGTGCGGTGTTTTTCTCCTAACAAATTGTTAGTGGATATATCTAAAAGTTAGATTCTCCATAAATCTCTACAACCTTCCTCATCTTCCACTTCTATTCTAAACCTTATTTCCTCCATTTCTCTGCAACTATCTACAGGTATTTTTGTAAAGAAAGGGTATTTGCTATGGTGTGTGGACTATTGCGTTAGAGGCAAAGCGTTTAGGTTGCTATTGCTCTTAGAGAAGTAGATTCATATAGCCAATTGCAACGATTTCTGGGGGACTTTTCTTTGTTCTGATTGGGCTACATTTTTTGTTGTAGGATCTTCAAGGTGTTGAGGGAATATAGTAAAATTTTTGATTCAAAACAAGGAGTTTAGCTTGGGTAAATCTGGTTGTGTTTTTGTTGCGCTAGTGAGGGGACAACTTCAAGAGTTGAAGGGTGTTTTTCCTTATTCCTTGATTTTCGATTTTATCAAGGTATTTCCCTTTCTAAATCTAAATTCTACGCATGTCTATATCCTTGTGGATGTGTGTGGGCTAGTTTTGTTTAGTTTTTTGAATTTTAATGGATGTTAGCGCCACACGTACCTTTAAGTGGTATCAGAGCCTCATTCATGCATGGATTTGGATTTTGCTTGAATGATTGGTTCCTATGATGAACTGATTATAAATCACCATATACTCGATCCATATGATGGGTTGGAGTGTTTGGATGATCTTGTATGTGGCTCCTTGGTTGATGGATTAATAGCATGCTATTATGTGTTTTATATGTTAAATCACGTGATGAGTATGTTTTATTCATTTATACTAATGTTAAATTTTGATTTGGCATTGGTGGATGTTATATATTGATATAGCATGTTGTTATTGGCCTTAAGTTTTTTTGGTCATTTTTGGATCCAATATGATTTGAGATGATTGGAGATTTTGAAGAATATGATTCTTGCTTAAATTTGTTTTTAAAGCATGATTGGACACTTGAAATTTCAGTTTTGAAAGGTGTTTCAGATCTGAAATTTCATCCATAATGTGTGTTGTGATGTTTAGAAGTAGGTCTAAATTTTTTGGTGCACAAAATTTGAGCTAAAGATGGCTTGACTCGGTCTTAACCCCAAAACGGAGGAGCTACCGGCCATGGCAGTACACAAGCAGGGCAGTGACCGAGAGTTGCTGCCTAGCTGTACCTAGTTTGGGTTCCTTTAGTGACCAAAATTATTTTGAAATACACATAATTTGTGCAAATTCTCTTAATTGTGTTAGACACTTTTGATTGCTTTTAAGACATGTCATGGTTAATTTTCAATTGAGGCAAAAATATGATGCATAAGTGTTATGCTTGTTTTTGCATGACCAATTATTTGTTAATATGATCAGCATTTAATTGATGGAATTGAATGTGAATTCTTGATTTATTTATTGTTCATTTAAGTGTTAAATAGATGATGAATGAATGGGATGATCATGAGCCTTTAATATTGATTTTATTTGTTTCAAGTTATTGAAAAGGATTGTATTAAATAGGGGCTTGCATGTCTCTCATTTTCTATTTTGTAAATGTTATGAAAGTAGAATCACTAGTAGTGAGGATTTCTTTCTTATGTAAATGTTACATAGAGCAAAGGAGACCAATGGAGGCATAGAAACTTTAGAAGACCCATGAATGTAATGAATACATGCATGTAATAGCTAGATCTAATCAACCCACTTAAAATCAGCTAAGTAGTGCACTTATGGCTCTAAATGCACCATTTGGTTAGGCTCATGGTCATCCCACCCTAAGAGCATGCTAGGCGATTCACTTATTTATACTTTCCATATCCTATTGATGTATGAGATATATGTTTAGCATATAGAAAATCAAAATAAGAAGATAAAATGATGAGATCTTTGCAAACAAAAACCCTCCACTTGGAATGTCTAAGTGCTTTCAAATATTAAGTCAAAATGGATACAAATTAAAAGAATTTTAATTAATCCATGCTATCTACTAATAGTGTATGCCATGAAGATACTACCGATTTTGTGTGACGACACTCAGTCACGGGGGCCACACTTAAGAGGAAAGCTGTGAGCATATATTTAGCATGAGATATACCTTTGATTTAAGAACCCTCATGCATTGGCACTCAGTCACGAGGGATGTCGTGAGGCCGTCTTGAATCAAAGTTTGATTGGTAGGTTAGACTTAACACTTAGTACTATAGATTACATACTGTAACACCCATCATCCCTTGTCTGGGGATAACCCCAACGCTGAGATGTCACCAATTCAGTCTTAAATCTAACCCAAAAGACAGTCAATAGGCCCATCATAATTTTTTTTTCAATATTTATTAGAGACAACAACAGATTTTAATCTTAAGCAAACTTCAACAAAAGTGCTCTTTACATGCCATAGCTAATCCCATAACATTCAACATAACATATACATACTGCAGATATTTAATTCAAATCTAACATATTATAATGTCTCTAAGTTGTAAAAAGATGCCCAAGTCTGCCCATAAGTAGATACACACATCTATTCTATTACAAAATGTATTCACCAATCCAACCTGGAATCCAAGCCCGTCACCTATTCCCTGCCTAGGAAAAAACATGAATAATACAGGACGTAAGTCCAAAGGACTTAGTGAGGAATAATTTCAACAACAAGTAGTAGGGATCTATCGAGGAAAAAGCAACTCAACAAATCATCAATTAACAATCAGAACAGAAACATATCAAGATATTACAGTCAGGATCAGATTACAAACAGGTCATATTACAGGCAATTAGGATACAGTCAACTAAAACAGGCCCAATTAACCGATTCAATTCAATAGATTATGACAGAATATGTGTACAAGACACTCCTTATTCCAATTAATCAGTCAGTCAGTCTTACCAAAGCATTACATCTCGGTACAAGATAGATGCTGATGCCTAGGGAATAGCCCCCGGCTCATCGCTGATACCCAGGTAATAGCCCCAGGTGTATTGTTGACACCCAGGGAATAGCCCCAAATGTGTCTCATGTATCCAGGAATTCCATGGCAGATGTTGATGCCCAGGGAATAGCCCTTGGCTCATTACTGATGCCTAGGGAATAGCCCCTGGCTCATTGTTGATACCCAAGGAATAGCTATTAGTAGTATTGTGAATACTCGGGGAATAGCCCCTAGCATATCGCTGACACCCAGGGAATAGCCCCTGACGTATCTTATGTATCCAAGCATTCCAGTAGGATCGACACTCGACCCAACAAATCTCTATACATATATCATGTGATAATTAACGGATTGCCGACAAAGCGAGACAGCCAGATAAACAGATTCAGATAAGCTAACAAGGCCATATAACACTGTAATAGATAACATGATAGTAACAAATAATAAAATGTAACAGATAACGGGACAGTAACAAATAACAGACGGGAGCTTTGGGCGCCAGAATAGATATGCAAAGATCTCGTTAGAAGCACAGTTAATGAAAAAACCCTCACAGGGGTACATGATAACAAATGAGATCTCAGATAATTCACAGATTTCAATAATCAAGAGGTAGCCATAGTACATAAATTGGTCTAACCCACACAAGGGCTTATCATAAGACAGATAAATGTAAGAAGTGCTAGATTGGCAAAAAACCTCACAGGGGTATATGATAACAAATAAGATCTCAATCAATTTACAGATTTCAATAATCAAAAGACAATTATAGTACAGAAACCAGTCTAACCCTCACAGGGGTTTATCATAATGACATGTAAGTGTAAGAAGTGCCAAATTGGCAGACCTTCACCTTCGTAGCCTCAGAAAATGTAACCATAGTCAGCCGTCTATTAGTCAACGGGACCCAATTCTTCGTCGCCTAACCAAAAGAGTAATTTATTGACAAAATATCAATTTAATTCTATTAATTCAATTATACCATTAACAGTCTAAAATCAATAGTTACTCAGCAAATACAGTAATTAAGGTTTGATCGGTACTATAGTTATTGAACATGCTAATTATGCCGGTCTCTATAGCAGGATAATATCAGGTCCTTAATTACCAAATTAACCTTGCAATATCACACTATGTCAATATTAACAATCCAATTATCCCTAATAACCTAATTTTATTACTTAGGTCTCAAATCCATAAAATCCACAAAATTAGGATTTAATCGCTTTATTAACTCAGTTAATCCCAAAATTATCATAAAATAATGTAAATTCGGGTCCACTAAGTTACATAATTTCACATGCATGGTCCATCCTAATTCCCATATCAAATTCTTGCATCAATTCCTTAACAATACACAAGATTTAGAAGAAATGACGGTATAAGGTATCACTTTCAATTCCAAGTCTTTACCCAAGATTTGATTAATGGAGCCCCAAAACTATGAATGAATGCCACATACACAATTGTCGCGATGAGCTAAAAAGACTATCTCAGCTCCACCACTGCCAACATTCGCTGCGTTTCAACCTCACAAGTCCAATTCTTCGATCAATTTCATGTTTTGCCACCTATAGTGCCACCAATTGAGCTTCAAAAGCCCCAACACCACCACTTTCCACTGCCTCGATTTTCTCCTCTTCCACCGTCGACGGTGGTCCAAACCTCAATACAAGGCCACCAATTTCTTACTTGAGCTAAACCCAACACAAAACACCGCCCAGAAGGCAGTTTTCGTCGTTGTTCCGCCCTCCTCGACACACGCCGCCATGAGCTCACTTTGAGCTTCAAATTCCCAATCATCCATCGGCGTAAAGGACATCTATGTGGTATCTTTGTGTTCTATGTGATGAGGGGAGGAGTTTGGTAGGCTCAGTTTTTGGAAATAGTGGTCGCCGGTGAGGGGAAAGAGAGTGCTTGATGGAGAAATGAAGAAGAAAATGGGGGAAATGTATATATAAAATGCATTTTTTTGATTTAGCAAATTGACCTTAGAATTTTCTTCCCAGCCTCGATTGAGTCCTCCAAAGTTTTGAACATCTGTAATTCAACCCCCGGATTTAGTTAATGCCTAGGATTAGCCAATTTGACCAATAATATGCTCACCCACCTAGATTTTAAGAGTAATTAAGTTTTTCTCAAGTTACAAATTAATCCCCAAAACTTTTAAAATAATTAAATAATCAAAATTCATAAAATTAAAATGATAATATATAAATTCCTACCAACCATGAAATATCTAGGGGTGTTATAGACCTCCCTTCTCTTAAAAGAATCTAGTCCCCAGATTCTCACCTAAGTACTATTTCAACTGGCAGAAATGAGTAGACTTAGTCAATCGATCTACTATTACCTAGATACTGACATATCTTTCTCGGGCTGCTGGTAGACCTGCTACAAAGTCCATAGTGACCTGCTCCCATTTCCAATCAGGGATTGGAAGCAGTTTGTAGCAACCTTGTCGATCGCTGATGCTCTACTTCCACTATCTAGCAGGTCAAACATTCTTGCAAATAATCTGTAACATCTTTTCTCATTCAATTCTGCTAGAGTTGCTCTTCAAGACCAGATACATTTTCGTGTCTCTCAAATGTATCGTATGTCTTGTCTTGTGTCCCTCATCTAATAATCTCTCTTTTATTTCTTCTAGCACAACTATTTTCTTACGGAATAAAAGAATACCTTAGCTGTCGGTATTGAACTCAGATTGTTCAAAACTTCCAAGCCTCATTCTGTTTCAACATCTATTTCACTGGCTTGGACTTGTTGAATGTCATCATATGATTCGGATTGCACTTTTTCCTATAATCCAAACTTGTTGTTGTAATTCTAGCACGACACTCGCTCTTAGGCTACTTGATGTTTCTACCTCTAGGAAGTGAGTCATCCTAACCTTTCGACTCAAAGCACTGGTCACTACATTTGCCTTTTTAGGTGATAAGTGATGGAAAAACTGTAGTCTTCTAGAATTTCCATCCATTGACAGTATCCTGTGTTCAGATCCTTATTCCAGTCAAATGGTTGATCTTTCTGAGTTAATTTAGTCAACGACAAGCTATTTTAGAAAATTCCATCACAAATCTTCAGTAATAGCCAGCAAAACCTAGGAAACTACGAACTTTTGTCATGTTTTCTGGCTTCTTCCAGTTGACTATCGCCTCTATCTTAGAAAGATCAACCTCTACTCCATCCTAGAATATTATGCCCCAGAAAAGCCACTTTCTCCATTTAGAATTAGCACTTACTAAATTTTGTATATAACTGATGCTCTCTCAGGCTTAGAGAACCATGCGTAAGTGCTTTGCATGGTCTTCTCTAGTCCTCAGTTGGTAATACCCCTGTCTCAGATCTAGCTTTCAGAAGATTCTTGATCCCTGATCCTATCTAGGCAATTCCTAATACATAGTGTGTGTTATTAACCCTATTCCTAAGGGCATTTGAACTTCTATTTCGTAAGACATGTCTCATGTTACATATTTAGTTCTCAAGGAAATGAGATAGATATAAAAGAATGTAACACCAAGATCATATAAGGTATTATCATAGATTTCAAAAATAGAAATCATACCTTCTATCACCTCGTTGGGATCTGGTACATCTTCTCATGTCAAAGCATAGGCATTAGCCGCAATTTCTACTCTCAGCTAGCTCCTGCCACCTGTGTTCCTTTTCATACAGGTGTTGGGCCTCTTCTATTAGGGCAATCTTTCAGGAAGTCTTGGTTGCTGCCACAACCCATGCACCTGCCCAATTTTCTCTGATATCATGCCTCCTCATAGGTATGTGATTCTAGAATCCACATGCTTTTGTGGCCTCTCTTAAGTCAAATTTGTCGGCTCACTAAACTGAGGGGCTCATTGGGTAGTACATCCAACTTGTAGCCTAGACTATTTTCTTTTAGCATTACTCTATCCATTGAGGTGCATCTTTCCATTTCAGCTCCCGTCCTTGATTTTTTGAATCTCTTACAATTCTAACTCAAGTTATAGTGCCTTGTTTACTGCTTGATTGAAGTTCGGTAGATCACAAGTGGCTAGACCCCTTCTCAGTTCCGATCACAAGCCTTGTACAAACCGTCGAGTCTATCGAGCTTCATCATCTTATATATAGGAAGCATATTGTATCAATCGGCTAAAAGTAGCCTCGCACTGACTAATAGACTGTGCCTCCTGAATAAGGTCCATGAACTCTTTCTCCCTTGCTTGCTTCAACACTTCTGGCACATATTTATTCATGAAGTCTCGGGTGAAATTCTCTCAAGTGCGATGGGTTCCTTCAACCATCCACCTACGATCAATCATCTTCCACCGACTTCGGGAGGAACCTCCCAGAAGAAACGTAGCAAATTGAACCTTTTGCTCATCTGAGTAGCGCAGTATTTTGAAGATATTCTCCAAACTTTCAATCAATTCTTCGGCTCTTTTATCATTAGGGCCTCCCAAATACTTTGGGGGCTAAAAACGTAGGAACTGTTCCAACGCCCGATCTTTAGCCATATCATTAACAACTCTTGCTTCACCACAGTTGTTGAGCTTATGGCCTAAATCCCAATCCCGTCTGATACATAGGGTCTGTTGGCTAACCCACTAAAGGAGTTTGTGAAATCTCTTGTTCTTTCATGGCTTGTGGATAAGTAGGTGTCCTTTATCTTGGAGCCCATCAGTCATTAACCCGTCGTTCGGGAGGTTTCCTCTGTCGTCTAGTTTTGGGTGGAGCGGGTATATTGAAACTTCTTTGCGATGCCATCAATTCCACTAACTCCTTCAAGCTTCTAAGAATAAAAAAAAGATAAGGATTAAATGAAATTACACCGAAGTCATAAATACACAAGTCTAATCATTCTAAGATAAATGATAAAATCCCATAGACATCCTACAGAACGCAAACACATCTCACTAATATCAACTGATCAAATTCATATTATATCCTTGAATCACATAGGAGCATCCCAATACGCAAAATACCCAAAATTCATACTCAAACTAACCTAAACAAAAGGTTAATCACAAATCCTAATGATATTCAACACATAGGTCATCGACAAACCTAGGCACTGATACCACCTATGTAACCTCTCTCTCAATATAACCCCTAAGCTGTGATGTCACTAGTTCAATCTTAAATCTAACCCAGAAGACAGTCAATAGGCCCATCAGAATTCTTTTTTTGAAAATTTATCAGAGATAGAAATGGATTTCAATCTTAAGCAAAATTCAACAAAAGTGCTATTTACATGCATTGCTGATCCCATAACATTCGACATAATATATACATAGAGTAGATATTTAAATCAAACCTAATATATCACAAGGTCTCTAAGTTATAACAAATGCCCAAGTATACCCATAAGTAGATACACACATCTATTCTATTACAAAATGTATTTTCTGATCCAACCTGGAGTCCAAGCCCATTATCTATGCCCTGTCTGGGGAAAAACATGAATAACATAGGAGGTAAGTCCAAATGACTTAGTGAGGGATAATTTCAACAACAAGTAGTATGGATTTATCGAGGAAGAATCATCTTAACAAATCATCAATTGACAGTCAAAATAGGAACATATCAAGAGATTACAGTCAGGATCGGATTACAAATAGATCAGATTACAGGCCATCATGACACAATCAAGTAAAATAAGCTTGATTAACTAATGCAATTCAATAGATCATAACAGAACATGTGTACCAGATACTTCTTATTCCAGTTAATCAGTCAGTCAGTCAGTCTTACCAAAGTGTGACAGCTCGGCACATAATAGAAGTTGATGCCCAAGGACTAACCCCTGCCTTATCGCTGATACCTAGGGAATAGCCCTTGGCGTATCACTGACACCTAGGGAATAGCCTCTCATGTGTCTCATGTATTCAGGCATTCCATGGCAGGTACTAATGCACAGGGAATAGCCCCCAGCTCATCGCTAATATCTAGGAAATAGCCCATAGTGGTATTGCGGATACCCAAGGAATAGCCCCTAGCGTATTGTTGACACCTAGGGAATAACCCCCGATGTATCTTATGTATCCAAGCATTCTGGTAGGATAGGAACTCAGCCTAACAAAACTCCATACAAGGTGAGACAGTCAGATAAATAGATTTAGATAGGCCAACAACGCCACATAACGTTGTAATGGATAACAGGACAGTAACAGATAACAAAATGGTAATAGATAATATAATAGTAACAGATAATAGAACAATAACAGATAATATGACAGTAACAGATAACAGACGGGAGTTTTGGGTGCTAGAATAGATATGCAAAGATCTCGTTAGAAGTACAGTTAATGAAAAAACCTTCACAAGTTTACATGATAACAAACGAGATCTCAATCAATTAACCGATTTCAATAATCAAGAGGCTGTTACAAAATAGAAACCAATCTAACCCATATAAGGATTTATCACAATGACAGATAAGTGTAAGAAGTGCTAGATTGGCAGACCCTCACATGGGTATATGATAACAAACGAGATCTCAATCAATTCACAGATTTCAATAATCAATAGACAGTTACAGACAGAAACTAGTCTAACCCTCACATGGGTTTATCAAAATGAAAGATAAGTGTAAGAAGTGCCAGACTGGCAGACCCTCATCTTCGTAGCCTCTAAAAATATAACCACAGTCAGCCATCTATTGGTCAACAGGATCTAATTTTTTGTCACCTAACCAAAAGAGTAATTTACTGTCAAAATCCCAATTCAATTCTATTAATTCAATTATACCATTAACAGTGTAAAATCAATAGTTACTCAGTAAATATGGCAATTAGGGTTCGATCAGTATTATAGTTATAGATTGGGATAATTACGCCGATCTCTATAGCAGGATAGTATTTGGTCCTTAATTACCAAATTAGCCTTGAAATATCGTGCCAAGTTAATATTAACAGTACATTATCCCCAACAACCTAATTTTATAACTTCGATCTCAAATCCATAAAATCCACAAAATTAGGGTTTAATCACTTAATTAACTCAATTAATTCCAAAATTATCTTAAAATAATGCAAATTCGGGTCCATTAAGCTGCATAATTTCACATGCATGGTCCATCTTAATTCCCATATCAAATTCTTACATCAATTCCTCAACAATACCAAGATTTAGAAGAAATGATGGTACAAGGTATTAATTCCAATTCCAAGTCTTTACCCAAGATTTAACTAACGGAGCCCTAAAACCAAGAATGAATGCTACGTACATGATCGTTGTGACGAGCTGAAAATACTGTCTCAGCACCGCCGCTGTAGGAGTTGCGTACCACCACCACCGTTCGCTATGTTTTAGCCTCATAAGTCCAATTCTCTAGTCAAGTTCATGTTTTGCCGCCTGTAGCACCACCAATTGAGCTTCAAAACCCCCAACACCACTACTCATTGCCACCTCAATTTTCTTCTCTCCCGCCGTCGATGGTGGTCCAAACCTCAATGCAAGGCCCCCACTTCTTCCTTAAGCTGAACCCAACATGAAACACCACTTATGAGGCAGTTTTTGTTGCTACTCTTCCATCCTCGACATGCGCCACCATGAGCTCACTTTGAGCTTAAAATGCTTGGTCATCCACTGGCGTAGACATGCTTGTGGTATCTTCGTGTTTTTTGTGATGAGGGAAGGAGTTTGGTTGGCTCAGTTTTTTGGAAATGGTGGTCGCCGGTGAAGATCACGGGTAAGGGGGAAGAGGGTGCTTGATGGAGAAATGAAAAAGAAAAATGGAGGCAAAATGTATATATATAGTACATTTTTCCAATTTAGCAAATTGACCTTAGAATTTTCTTTCCAACCTCAATTGAGTCCTCCAAAGTTTTGAGCATCTTCAATTCAATCGCTGGACTTAGTTAGTGCCTAGGATTTCCCATTTGACCAATAATATTCTCATTTTGACCTACCTAGATTTTAAGAGTTGTTAAATTAAGTTTTTCTCAAGTTACAAATCAATCCCCAAAACTTTTAAAAATAATTAAATAATCAAAATTCATAAAAAAGAAATGATAATATATAAATTCCTACCAACCATGACATATCTAGGGGTGCTACAACATACGGTCGCATGGGTCTATATGAAAAGTGAGGCAAAATGTATCAAGAGTTACATATGATGCAATTACCAAAAGTTGCTTACCCTTCGATTGCTTGTGGATGACACTTGGTCACGAGGCTCCACTTGCAAGTCCTTTGGGTCTTGATTCTCACTAGAAAATATGAATTCCTGAATTTTTCTAAGGAGTGAAGGATTTGATAAAATAATGGGAGAAAAACATGCTTGAAAGACCATGAACATGTTTTCAATATCAATATTCAAACCCATGCTTATATTCTATTTTTTACCTTTGAAGATTTGTGAAATCTCAAAAATGGCTAATAAACCACTCAATGTTATTTTAGAAACCAATAAACCAACTGGGCCAAACTTCCATGATTGACTTAACCTCAAGGTGCTCCTAATCCCATGGGAATTATTGTAGTTCAAGAGACATGTAAAAAGTTCACGAATTAGGTTTAGATCGTCCTATCCCTTATTCTTATGATAGCATCTACAAACTTTAAAAGTCTGAAGGATATATGAATAGTACCTTGGTTAAAGTTTACAAGAGTTGTGAAGCAAACGAGGTATAAGAAGTTCATATTGTCAAAGGAGACTTTTTCGAGCTGCGATGGATGTGAAGTCATGTGTCATCAACTACAGTCTAAAGATGATTAAGCTTGGAGAAGCTCTTCAACTTGGACGTAGTGATGGACAATGATCTCCATGAGAATTTGATCCTCACATCCTTGGCGAGTTTTATTGATCAAAGTGTTGATCTAGAAATGAGACTACCATGACAAGGGCAAACCTTTGACACTTGTTTCCTCCTCCATGTCTATGGGCCCTAGGGGTGCTAGAAAGGGATGTAAAAAGAAGAAAAGTTCTTCCTCCTAGGAAAAATAACTATTAAAGGCATCCGGTGGAGTTAAGAAAATTATGGAGGAAATAGTCGATATTACTTATTTCTACTTTAGCAAGATAGACCATTGGAAACAGTATTGCAAGGAATACCTTGCAACCCTCAAGAAAGGTATGTGCTTTGCTGAAGTTCATTTAAGGATAAATTTTTCCTTATGGATATATGATATCGCATGTGGTTCTTATCTTTATAAGTTGTTACAAAGAATAGAAAGAAGAATAAATCTAAGTGATGTAGATATAATCCACTGCCTTGGCTAAGAAGCAAGAGTTGTGCCAAAGCCAAAGGCATATAATAAGTTAGACTTAAGGAATTCCATACTTGTATTGGACCTTTGTTATAATTTACCATATATTGTTGAGAACATTATTTCAATTCCCGTTTTAGATAGCAAAGGATTTGATCCTTCTATATCAAATGGGAAACTGAAGGCATTAAAGAATAGGTTGTTTAGTTGCTTATGGTATACTTAACAAAGGATTGTGCATATTGGAGCCTCAAGCAATCAATAATGCAATTCCAACAAAGTAAAAGAAAATTGGATAACCAAGAAGATATCATTTTTTGGCATGCAAGACTTGGGCATATATCTAAAAATATGATGAATAAGTTAGATGCTCTCAAAGCACTAAATGTTAGCAGCATTGAGGACCTTCCTATATGTGAATCTTGTTTGAAGTGAAAAAATGACCAAGGCTCCTTTTGTAAGACAATTGGAGAGCTCCACAAGTCCTTCAGATTTGTCCATATAGATGTTTGTGGCCCACTAAAAGTTAGTGCGACATGAGGCTATTCCTACTTCATCATCTTCACCGATGATTATAGTTAGTTCGGACATGTGTATCTTATGACGTACAAGTCCGAAACCTTTGAAAAGTTCAAAGAGTATAGGAATGAAGTGGTAAAGTAATTGGTACTTCATATTAAAGCTCTTCAATTGGATTGAGGGGGAGAGTACTTCAATACTGAATTCTTGAATTATCTAAAGGAGAATGTGATTCTTTCTCAATGGACTCCACCCAGCACACCCCAACACAATGAAGTAGTTGAGAGGAGAAACCGTACCTTGTTGTACATGGTCTATTCCATGATGAGCTTTTTCTATGTGCCCATATCCTTTTGGGGATGCGCTTTAGAAATGGCGATGACGTTACTAAATGTAGTACCTTAAAAGTTAGTGCCAAAGATGCCACATGAGATATGGTATGGCAAAGCACCCTCTTACCATTATCTAAAGGTTTGGGGGTCCCCTGCTTACGTGAGACGGACAGTAGGAAACAAGTTAGATAGTAGATCTACCTTGTGCAAGTTTGTGGGACACCCAAGAGAGTCTATGTGTTATTACTTCTATGATCCCTTAGTATAAAAGGTGTTTATTTCGAGAAACGCCACCTTTTTTGGAAAAGGAATTTCTATTAAATAGAATTGGCGTTGTTGTTGAATTTGATGAAGTTCAAGATGATCATTAAATCCCACAAGCGGTAGAAACAAATAAATATCAAAGAGCCTTACACACAAACTCTGAGAAGGTTGGACTGGATCAAGATTCAATGCAAAAGGTTCGAATTCCTTCATGAGATAGGCCAATCAGATAGTGATCTAAAGATATATGAGGAAGCTATGTTGAACATAGACTCGGGATATTAGCTTAACACTATGAGATCTGAAATGGACTCCATGTACTCTAACAAAGTATGGACTTTGGTAAATCCACCGAAGGGAATAGTTCCCGTTAGTTGCAAGTGGATTTATAAGTTAAAGCTAAGGAGTTGATGGAGAGGTATTGACCTTTAAGGTGCGACTAGTGGCAAAAGGTTACACTCAAAGACCTAATATTGGTTTCGAGGAAACCTTTTCACTAGTCGCAATGCTTAAGTCCATTCGGATTCTACTTTCCATAGCCACATATTATGACTATGAGATTGGCAAATAGATGTGAAAACTGCTTTCCTCAATGGAGACATTGAAGAAGAAATCTATATGGAGTAACCACCACAAGGTTTTGCATCTGAGGGAGTGAGCAAAAGGTTTGCAAACTCCAGCGATCCATTTATGGACTCAAACAAGCGTCCCAAAGTTAGAGCATACTTTTTGACGTGACAGTCAAATCGTTTAGCTTTGTCAAAAATGTGTATGAACCATATATGTACATGAAGGCTAGTGGGAGTAGTGTACAGTTTATTGTGCTTTATGTCGATGACATCCTTCTTATTGAAAATGAGGTAGGAATGTTAGAGTGTACTAAAGCGTGGTCATCTACACAATTCTCCATGAAGGATTTGGGAAAAAATCCTATGTATTAGGAATAACATATCTTTAGAGATAGATCGAGGAGGATGCTGGGGCTTTCCCAAACCTTGTACATTAACAAAATACTAAAGAGGTTTAGTATGAAAGAATCCAAGAGGTCATTCCTTCCTATGAGATATGGCATTCGTCTCTCCAAGTTCATGACCCCCAAAACTAAAAATGAGAGATAAAGGATGTCCCACATACCTTATCATCTGCCATTGGGAGCATAATGTATGTAGTTCAATGTACAAGACTGAATGTGGCACTCGCTCTGAGGTTACAAGCCATTTCCAATCCGATCTCGGTGAGAGACATTGGACAGCAGTAAAAGCGATCCTTAAATACTTGAGAAGAACTAAGGACATGTTTCTGTTATACGGCAATGGAGAATTGAAACTCGAGGGATTTTTGGATTCTAGTTTTCAATCCGATGTACATGACCTAAAAATCTACTTTTGGATTTATATTTTGCCTTAATGGTGGCATGGTGAGTTGGAAGAGTTTCAAACTGGACACTATAGTCAAGATAACCACTAAAGTGAAATAATTTATGATTTTGGAATCCAAAAAGGAAGGTGTTTGGATAAAAACTTCATCTAATAGTTGAATATAGTGCCCAGTGTGCATGGGCCTACTATTGCCTTTGGAAGACAGCTTAGAACTTGAGCCAAGATCTCATCAGTGATCCAAACATAGTAAATATGTTATCATTTGATATATAATATCCATTGATAGAGGCAACATCCGAGTGGAGAGAGTTGCCTCGGAAGAGAATATAGCAGATCCACTGACTAAATCTCTATCGCAAAAGGTCTTTGAAGAACATTTTGAGAAAATGAGTCTCAAGGCCATGGGAAATTGGCTTTAGGGTAAGTAGGAGATTGTTGGAATAGTACCTCGCAAGCCAATTAGATTGGCCTTGTAAACTATTTTCTTATAAGACAATTTTGATTGAATAATATCCATTATATGACCATCTTCATCTTATGCTATTTATTTACTTCACTAGCATTTGAATGAAACCCTTAGATCATATAAGACTACGAGGTTTGATTACGCATTGGATGATAATCATGGAATAAATCTTACACAGTCGTGATCTTAAATCTTCCAAGTCATAGGATCTTACGAGAGAGGTATAAAGATCCAAACAGACTTGGATTAACGATGCATAAATCCAAGCATTAGATGTTACTTCGCTTCATGAACAATCCCATATGAGATATGGATGCATGTTAGTGGGTGCTTGTTATAGAAAAAGGTACTGAAGACCCGCCAGAAAATCCACTAGATAGCAAGAGTGGTAAGTTCTCCAGCTTATGCTAGTACACATAATTAGTCCTCTGACCTGAGGATCCATGGTAACCTTGTGTTTGGTCCTCATGGTTTGATTGCTCCTTGGTCACTTAATGGGCCCATCGAGTGGTGATTGGGCATGAGCTACAAGACATGGAGGTTTGTGAGATCTAAGATGGAATCCGACTCTCGCCTTTGTAAAGGGCAAGTGCATCTCCTATGTATTATATAATGATTGATTACAAGAAATCCTTACACAAGGTGATGTGATAATTTGGAAAGGTGTTTCCAAAGATGATTTCACAAAGGGAATCGAACATTGAGAATAGAAGCATACCATCGAAGCTATTGGGGAGTCGACTAATATCTTACCTTAGGCCTTTTCGTAGAGATAGGAGACAGAAGGACAATATTTGCATGGTACGCGTAATGCTAGAATGGTTCTCTAAGAGCATTCATTTCGGCCAATTAGTTGGGCTCCATGGGCTTGAGGTTGGACATCGACCATGGAGATTGTATACTCTTTAATTAATAATACTAATTGAATCGAGTTGCTTAGTTTAAAAGAGTTTAAACTAATGCGAATATTTGATATTCCAATAAATCACAAATAATTGTGAACCCATGTCCAATGAATGGTAAAATCTAATGGGTCACACACAAAAGCCAAATGCATGACCTATTGAATGAAGAAGAATTTTATAAGAGTTAGAAAATTCATGACCGAATTGAAGGGGAAGAAAATTGAAGTCATTTTTGGCTTGATCAATTTAAGAGTTGAATTGGTCAAATTAATTTAAGAGTTAAATTAAAATCAATTAATTGAGAGTTAACTAATTGATGCCACATGACTATCAATTGGTTAAAGGCTAACTTAAAGAGTTAAGCACTTTGACCTAAGAATTAAGTCACAGGATTATTAATTAAATTAAAGTGTTTAATTTAATTAAATTGGATAGTTAATTTTGAAGGAATTATTAAATGAATGGTTCATTTAATATAGAATTAGAATGCATTTGGATGACATTTCATAAGATGAAATGTAAATTCCAAATGACATTCAAATTCACACACCACTATAGATCACATGCCACTTGACATGGCTAGGTGTCGGCCTCTCATTGAGGATGGTGTGTGACCACACATCATTCTCCTTCTATATATGGACATAGAAGGGGTCAGCCACTATGAGCTTTTTGGTGAGGTGTGGAATATTTTCTCCCAACAAATTGTTAGTGGATACATCTAAAAGTTAGATTCTCCACAAATCTCTCCAACCTTCCTCATCTTCCACTTTCATTCTAAACCTTCTTTCATCTATTTCTTTGCAATTATCTCCAGCTATTTTTGTAGAGAAAGGGTCTTTACAGTGTGTGGACTATCTTGTTAGAGGCAAAACGTTAGGGTTGCTATTGCTCTTAGAGAAGCAGATTCTGGAAGCCGCTTGCAACTAGTTCTGGGTGACTTTATTTTGTTCTGATCGAGCTAAAATTTTGGTTGTAGGATCTTCAAGGTGTCTAGGAAATACAATAAAATTTTTGGCTCAAAACAAATAGTTTAACTTGGGAAATCTGGTTGTGTTTCCACTGTGCCAGTGGGTGGTATCTTTAAGAGTTGAAGGGTGCTCTTCCTTATTCCTTGATTTTCGATTTCACCAAGGTATTTTCCTTTCTAAATCTGAATCCTATGCATTTCTAGATCCTTGTGGATATGTGTGGGCTAGTTTTGTTTAGTTTTTTTTTTTTTATAATTTTAATGGATCCTAGCACCACACATACCTTCAGCATGTCCAAGGGCAAGACTTTCAAATCTCCAAATTGATGAGCAAAGTAGACAATCTTGATGCCCGTTTCATGGTGTAGGAATAAACTAAGGCTTAGAAAAAGTTAAAGCATCCACAAAGAAATAGTCAGTCGAAAATGAAAAGATTATAAATAATGAACTACAAGTTTCTACTGATGGACTAATTCCTATTGACCCATTGAAGGAGTTTATTATGAGAACTATCAAAGATAAGCTTAATGGAAGTTCTAAGTCGTCTATGACTTACTCCAAGCCACATACTCAAAGGATTGACAACTTGAAGATGCCAATTGGTTACCAACCTCCAAAGTTTCAGCAATTCAATGGCAAGGACAACCCAAAGCAGCACATGGCTCATTTCATTAAGACTTGTAATAATGTTGGGACATATAGAGATCAATTGGTCAAACAATTTGTTCGATCATTGAAAGATGATGCTTTTTATTGGTATACTAACTTGGAGGCAGACTCCGTCGATAGTTGGGCGCAACTGGAACAAGAGTTCCTCAATTGCTTCTACAACGCTCAAAGGACGGTCATCATGATTGAACTCACCAAATATTTTTAGTGGAAGGAAGAACCTATCATTGACTACATTAATCTCTTGAGAAATTTGAGTCTTAATTGCATAGATCAATTGTCGAAGGCTTCAACAATTGAGATGTGTATTCAAGGAATGCATTGGAGTCTTTGCTACATACTTCAAGGAATCAAGCCAATAACTTTTGAAGATTTGGCAACTCGTGCACATAATATTGAATAGAGCATGAATTTTGATGAACAAGAAAATTCAAGTGATGCCGATGATGATGAAGATGTTGGGGGCAATTAATTTTCATCTCCAAATTCCAAAATGCCTCTCGATATGAGCCTAAACTATTAATAATGCTCCCAAATAAGATCATAAACTATCCAAAATTCTCAAGTCTCTAAATCCAAGGCCCAAGTTGTCAAGTCTTCAAATCTAGAAGTCAAGTCTTAAAGTTCAAGACTCAAGTCTTTAAGTCTCCAAATTTAAAACTCAAGTCTCCAAGTGTCCAAATCCACAACTCAAGTCTCCAGATCTTTAAGTCAAGGCTCAAGTCTCTAAGCCTCCAAGTCCAAAACTTAAAATTTCAAGTCTCTATAGCAAAGAATCAAGTCTCCAAGTCTGCAAGTCTGAGGTTCAAATCTCCAAATTCTATGTGCTCCTTGATGAGAGCTTAAACTATTAATAAGAATTTTAAATACAAGCATAAACTATCTAAATATTTAAAGTCTCCCCATCTGCTCTTTGATAAAAACTTAAACTGTCAATAAGGCTCTTAGATACAAGCGTAAACTATCTAAATATTCAAAGTTTCCCCATGTGCTCCTTTATAAGAGCTTAAACTATCAATAATGCTTCTAAATACAAGCATAAACTATCTAAAAATTTTAAGTTAAAGTCTCCTCATGTACTCCTTGATAAGAGTGTAAAATCTCTATTATGTAAAACTTAAGTAAACTCCTTGACACGAGTATAAATTGTCAATCAAATTCAAGTGGACTCCTTGACACGAGTATAAAATGTCTATTCAAATTAAAATGCTCCTTGACACACAAAGCTAAATTGCATGTTAGTCCTGGCTTGTATGAATATAAACTGTGTACGGTACTCCCCTCAAAAGGATGTTTACTTTAAACTGCGTTATGACTTGATCTATTTATTGGGTTCATAGGCAAATACGAGGACTTCATCATAAAAATCTTTGAATATTGGCAATCCACAATGTCCATGAAGATTCCATAAAGAGATATAGTTCTTGACGGCAATGTATAACTTGTTTGTAGAAGGGCTCCATAGCTCAAGGAATGCTTAGAGGATTTCTTGTCGTAGACATATGTGAAAAAATGGAGAGAAAAAAGAAAAAATTCTCAAATACTTCAAGTCTTGTCTCTTTCATAAATGATTGACACATCTTTTGCCAAGCCTTGAAGTGGGGGCATTTGTAGATATATTAATTTTGCCCAATTAGAGAGTGACACGTATAAAATAATATGTTAGCTATTAATCCAAAGTTTTCTATTTACTTGGAATTTATTAAATTTAACTCCAAAAGATAAATAGTTAATTTTAATTAATACTCTAGTATTTATTTTATGCTCAAATCAAATATTGACAAGTGTCAAAGATGAAGTGCCTATGTCTATGGACCAATCAAATCAAACATATTTAAAATTATCTGTTAATATCTAATATTATTTTTTGATATATGATATTATCTCTTGATATTTGATATTATCTTATGAAAGAGATAACTATCAAAGAAGTTCAAGTCAATCTGAAAATCTCCCATCAAGCATCTATATAAAGGGGGTAACTAGAGCTCATTCTACACACAACACAAGTGGTGGTAAGTGAGAGAAATTTTGAAGGAATCCAGCAAGTCTCTCTAGCAAATTTAAGGAGATCCATGGCGTTCAAGGTATTCTTCGCAGAGCTCATTATTCGAGAGCAAGGTGCTGAACCCTTGAATTGGCATTGTTTTCTTCAAATCAAATTTAAGAAGATCCATGGCATTCAAAGTATTTTTCGCGAAACTCATTAAATTCAAAATCATATTTGAAAGAGAAGAATCGAAGAATTAGATTAGAGATTGAATCCAGAATTGATATGTTTGAATTTAATTTTATTTGTATAGATTTTTCTTGTCTTGTAATTCTATTTATTGCAGACAAAGAAATTTACACTTACAGGACCTTTGTAGACTGACCTTCAAAAATACACCAATACTTTTACAGACAATAAATTGAAATGATCCACATAAAAAATTATTAATGTCTATTTTAAAATTTATCTTTATTTATTTGCCTCTAATTATATTATTTTGTTATGGTGTATATTTCATTCATTTTGGTATTTAATATTTTAAAAAGCTATAAAATAATGTTCAAAATTAAAATGATTAGCAGGGAATTACAAAAAATATAGGAAAAAATATGCAAAAGAATTTAAATTACTTAATTTTAAGGGAAAAACCAAGATGGACCAAAAAAAAAGGGTGAACTTTAACCTTTATTCTTATTTGTGAAATTAAAACAGCAAATTAATAAAGAAGAAAATTATGAATAATTCATAAATAAATCATTACTTTTATTTGTTTAAAAATTATTATAAAATTACGCTTTGTCACTTAATAGTCTTAAATTAATTGTGGATGAAACTTTATTTAATAATGCACATATAAGTACTCACATTATTAATTGGCCGCATATTTTTTCAAAAATGAACCAAATTTAATATAAAACAAAAATTTGAAATAATTGAGGTGTTTGGACTAGCTTTTACATTCCACAGCAACAAGGACTCCTGTGGTAATACTAAAAAAGTTGTTATGTTGATTGCTCTTTCCTTCCCTTTACCTAATAAAAAAAATAAAATAAAATAAAGACAAGCTTTTGGGCAAAAGACGACGTTTGGCAAATCTTCTGCCCAGAATAACCTTTCAAGAGCGTTGATAATTAAAATTTTGAGGATTCTTCATAAGATATCCTTTAATTTCGAAAATATTCCCTAAGTATCAATATTTTATATTTTAGAGTTGTAAATTTATGAAAATTTCGATGACATGTTTAACAACATCCAAGAGTTTGATTTAATCTGGAAAGATCATGAAATTTATAAAAAAAAATAGTTAGAATTTTCAAATGACACTTTGGATTTATAAAATAATAAAATTATGTATATTTAAACTAACGTATTTGCATATATTATTTATGGCAGTCATAGACGACATGATTAATAGTTTATTGCACTAAATTTAATAATATTTAACATTTCTTCAAGGCTTTCATGATATCTGTAAAAAGTAACATTTGTCCCAAATTTGTTATTCTTATTTTTTAAAATACGTAAAAATAAAGTTCAATTTCTTAAAATGAAAATATTTTTTTAAGTTACCATCTGATTAGTTTAAAATACGTAAAAATAAAGTTCAATTTCTTAAAATGAAAATATTTTTTTAAGTTACCATCTAATTTAAACTAATCGCAAGTGTATGCATCGAAAAATCTTTTATTAAATTTATTTTATTATTAAGTTGGTGACAATGTATGTTACTAAATTAAGTGATACATTATTGTTTAACTTAATCAGGAGTATCGAATTTATTTATTACTAAGTTAGTAATTGTAAATTTTATTGAACTTATTATCGTGTAAAGTACATTATCCATATGATTATAAGCTACAAATTTTCCATAAATTTAAGGATGTTATTGAATTCTGAAATTCTAATTAAAATCCTGCAAAACAAAATTCTAAATTGAATTTCATTTTGGACGGTTAAAAAAATCTAAATCTCGACCGAAATTTCAATGCTTCAAATGGAAATTTAAAGCAATGTCCCCAAGTCCGGACTTGTACTGTCTGCCATTTTCCCTTCTCTTTTTTTTTTTTTAAGAGAGCATCACAAATGACGAAATATTGTCATTTCAACAAAGCAATGTATTCATATTCTCAAATCAAATAAATCTCTATTCTCAAATCAAATAATCAAAGCATAAACGACACACAAAGCATATAAAGTGCACAACGCACCTATTATGGGTCGAACACAAGACCTCCCACTTAATAGGGGAGACGGATGCTAATTGGGCTACAAGCTACTAGCCTCATTTTCCTCCTTCTGATTAACACTTTTAGTAAAATCTTTGCTGATGGTCAACTTCCATATTTTTCAAAAAATTATTAAGAAAACCCCTAATATAGTTACCAATTCGAAAAATATATATTCTACTAATTTTTCATTTAAAAGAAATCCATCATTAACTTTTTTTAGTTATCAATCCAAATTATATATATTCTATTATGTAACACGCCTAAATTCTTAAATATATACGAATATCATAATTTAAGTTAAGATTTAAATGATAAAAAGGAAAATAATGATAAAAAAAATTCCTAGGGTCTCCATTGAATGTTAGGAAAATTGATGGATTAGAAAACCAATCAAATATGACTTAATTGCAAAAATTAGGAACTAGGCAAGGCCAATGTGGGAAGGAAAGAAAAATTGGGGTTGATTGAAAATTCTAGAGAAAATATGAGGCACTGCGGATGCTCAAGGACTAAAACAAAAAGCTGGGGAAAAGTTTGGGCCAAGATGTGAATTTTCGAAACTTAAAAATATAAAAGAAGCCTCCCCTTCATTTCATCCAATTTCCACATGCAAACCCCAGTTCACTTCACCAAACTTTAATTTGTTGTTGCTGGAAAACCATAAATTGATCGAACCATTCGCTTCATCTCACCACAACTAACACAATGGTACCAAAATTAGCCTGAACTAATCGGTGGAACACTGTAAAAATCGAGACGAAGGAAGAGTACAGCGGACAGTGGTAGTCAAGACAGTTCTAATGGCTGAAACTCGCGGCTGAAGGGTGGCAGGTTTGACTAGTAGAAGGGTTTGGTAGCTTCAATTCCCCGCTTCGATCGCCGGTGAAGGAGTAATTTGGAAGAAGGCATGGCGGTGCTAACAATTTTTAGAAAAATTGACCGGCGGGACGACGACAAAACCTAAAATAGACCGAGGGCTTCTGTTGAGTGCAAGGAAGCACACAATTTGGTGGTACTGTGACAAAGTTCCGACAGTGGTGTGCAGCAGAGCTTTAGCTGCCGACAGCGACGCTCCGGTGGTTTCCAGACAGTACCTTCATAACGACAACCTGGATGCATGTGAAGTTATTTCTGATTGAGAATTGACTCCGAATTTGGTTAACTTGGCAAATCTTTGTTAAACGGTTAATTATTTCCTAATTAGATTTAATTAAAGTATTAAGCTAATTTCCTATGTATTTTTAATCTGATTGGACTAGATAAATGAGCCAGAATGATTGGATGTGAATTTAGTACAAAGTGATATATGGACCCGAATTGGTAACTAATTAATAGGAAAATACGCAAAATTCGTATGAATAGCCTATGCTTATCAGTTATGGGCTTAGACTATGAAGTTAAATATTGTTGGTAAGAGAATAAAATAGTGACCCAAGGTTGATAAACTCTTTGCAGTGGCATGTTTAGAAAATTAAATGTAGATTAATTTCGAAATAAAATCCTTAATTAGCTATACAAGTCGGATATATGATGATTCTATTAAAATGACTTAGATGATCAAGGAAATTAGATTATTACAGCATAATACGCCCTTTTGCGAGCTAGTTCGAAAATTAGATAAGTAAAATATTCCACATGAAATAAGGATTAATTAATAACATTAAAACATGCAAGTAGTGCTAATAACTATTAAAGGAATACTATATAAATGTGTTGTTACTTATATGTATTTTATTGAAATAGGTGGCGAGGCCCCAGATCCCCTAAAGCAGTAGGGCATCAGTAGTAACAATGCTAAGACTTAAGGTGAGGTTATGGTTCCTGTTATTATTGGGGAAAAATCATATATGCTATTTGTGATTCTTAACTTCTTCGTACGTGTTTTTACCTATTTGTAATCGTCTTGATGTTCAGGGCCTTCTGTAGAGTTTTGATAAATTCATGATATTCCCCAACCTTGCCAGTTGGTTCTATGAATGATTATTGATTTTGTTAAAATATCATTTATACGATCTTGCTGATCGATTATCTTATCATTTTTTTTTAGATCATTGTGCTACTTTGTTATTGGAGTGGTCTTGCTGACCAATTGCATTGTCATTATCTTAATTCGTTAATGTTGATTATTATATTAGGGGACTCCTTTGGGATATTTCTTACTCATAGAGACACAATGGAAAGTTGGGTTTAAGACTAGGGCTAGAAAGACGATTGGGCAGAATGACCCGTTGGTGACTAGTCTCCCAGCTAGTATCCATTCATGATCCTAACTTATAGATAGTTAGAGGTAGCTATTTGTGGGTGCAGGATCGGCATACGGTTGACCATGCCATATATATCAGTTTTGTTCAATGCAAAAGCTCAGAATTTGGAAAGATAAAGTTTTGGTATGATATGTTCTAATTACGATACGTTCCGATTTTGATATGTTTGATTATGATATATTTCGGAGAGCTATAAGGTTGGAATATGCCAACGGCTTCATTTAAGCTACTAAAATTTGATTTCTACTTTGTTAACCATTACTATATTGTATATCAATGGTTGTATGCCTCCAATGCTTGATCTCATCTTCTATCAATGTCTTGTTCTGTGCTTTTTGGTTCCTTCAGCTATTTCGTGGAATCTTTACCTTATATTAGTTGTATCAGAAATCCTACCAGTTCTTCTCTCACTTTATGTGTAAACCAATATTTACTCTCTTCACTAAGTCATTAGGACTTATGCCTCTTCTGTGTTCTTGATTTTTTTTCCTAAATAAGATATGACAAGTAGCAGGTGAATTGAAGGTGGCGTTTTAATGTAAATAGTTTTGTTATTGGCTTCCAGTTGTATAGGATCTAGACTTCTTATGTATGTAAGCTTGAACTAAATGGCATCTTATGTAGATGCTTATGCTCATATAATTTTGATACTAGTGACAATCGTGGACTTATATATGTTATGTAAATTTTGGCTATGTATATGTAGAACTTTGTAGTGCGGCATGTAACTATTATGTTCTTATGGTTTTGATACTAGTAATGTTGTAGGTTTCATTTAATATTATGTCATTTAAACTATTATGAATAGTATCCTAAGTTAGGTTCCATACCGTGGTTAGGGTGCTACAGAGGTGGTATCAGAGCCTAGGTTTAGTGATGACATAGGTATATGTAGAAGTGATTCTTGTAGTTAAGATCGATGGGATTAGTGGAGAATAAGCTTGAGTTAGGGATCAGTTAAGACATGAATTTTTAGGAAGATGTTCAATGCTAAGGATAGGAGATTCTACTTAGGATGGCCGACTAGCATATAATCTTCACTTCTGAAAGTCGAGCATCAAAATCTAGAGTGCAAAGGTAGACCCCTTAGGTATTTTGGGTGACAAATGTAAGACCTTAATGTGATTTAAAGTTATTAAAAGGGAAATTTGCCTAGTATAATATTAACAAGATAAAAGTTGAATTATTTGCAGTATGGAGGACAGTTATAGGAAAGGAAATGAACCTATGGGGGATGAAAGTAGAGACCTAGAATATGAGAGATTAAGACTCATGAAATTATGCCAGAAGTATAAAAGTCAAATTGAAGAAATGTGCGGGAACTTGAATGAAATGCATCAAAAACTTCAGTTTGAAATGATTTGTTCAATGGATGGATGAGACCATAGCTAAACTCAGGGAGCAGAAAAAGACTGAGGGAATGAGGTTGTTAGAAAGCCTGATTGAGAAACAGGGCACGATGTGAGGTTATGTAGAGGATTTTCTTAGAGTTTTCGAGTTGGACCATCGAAAGGTGGTTTTCTTAGGTCATGCCATCATGGACAAGGTTAGGGACATAATGGTGTACTTTGAAAGCATGATTAGGCATAGTAGCTTTAGAGGTAGGACCCTCTGGGATCCTGAGGGGGATCTCAAGGAGGATCCCATGGAAAAGGCGCCACATGAGTAGGTTCCACTAGTGGAGGTGCTACAAAGAAAAGATATAGAGGATGAGCTTGTGGAGGAGGGAGATGAAGATGGGGAGATGCAGATGGATCTTGAGGAGGAGAATGCACAATAAGAGATTAAAAATATTGAGGACTGAGGAGGAGAGTCCCTATTTATATCTGAATATATATGTGTACCTAAGCAAATAGCCTATAAATACTAAATTTATTGTGTAATAGACTAATGTTAGCACAATATATAGCAGGTTAACTTTTAACTTAGACCTAGTCATTTTATTTCTCAACTAGGCAAATATTTAGCTTAGCCAACTTTGAATATGTAAATACTGTTGTAAACGAACCGCTATTGCTAACTTAAATATCTAATGAAAATCTTATTATGTAACTTGTCAAGTGAGTAACACCCCTTATGTATTGAAAATTTTGTACTATAGTTCGTTATATATATCTTTGAGTGCAAAAGCAAAGAAATGGAGCTTGGAAATGATTTAATAATAACATTAAGTATCATTTTGTGACCTTAATTAGTTTTGTAGGTTAAGAAATATTATAAAATCTAAGCAAGACTGGGATAAGAATGGCCTCGCACGAGGGCTCTCAAGCACATGCACGGCCCGATCGGGGTAGTGAGGGAGTCCACCAGGTCGACGAGCTAACACCCAGAATATCCTAGAGAGACATGCTTCCAATCCATAGCAACAGATACTTGAGAAAGAAGTGTTACAAAATCCCCTGGCAAACTAACCAGTTGCTAGGTAACCGACAAAACCTATGATCACAATATGGCAACAACTTATGTAGTTCTGCTAACAGCAAGGGCAAGTGAATAGAGTTGGAGGTAATGACCAGTTCACAGAGGATTAGGCACTAGAATGATTCCTTCATCTCTAGCCCCTAAAGTTTCTGGGAAAGCTAAATGACCGCATGGTGGAGGGATGTGTTGAGGGCATTGAAAAGATATTCAGGAGATAAGCAATAATCCATAATTAAAATCAAATTAAAGGAAAAATTAACTAGAAATCTCCAATCCAAGGATCAATCATCATGTTATAAACTAGGATTTGAGGATAGGAAAGTTACCTTTAAAGAAAATCAAGGCAATAAAGTAGATCTTCCCTATGGACCCTTCCAAAGCAAGATCAACACACTCTACTTCAAAGATCAACTTCACCACACCAAAGCTCCTTGAGGCAGCAACTTTTGCTCATCAAAAGACGTCCAAAATAAGCTCAATATGGCTGAAAATGAGGAAGAAAAATAGCTCCAAAATTGCATAAAGCTTTTTCCAAAATTAGCCACAATGAATGGAACAATCTCCAAATCTAAGCTCTCCAAGTGTGAAGCCTCTAATGGTGATCCACACACCTAGGAAGAACTCTCAATTCCTCACAATCTAATCTAGAATAGAATAGAGGAAGAAGATGATAGGATGGGGAGAAAGAGAGAGAGAGACGACTTTCAGGAGGAAAGGGAAATGAGAGAATCTAGGGAAGTAGTTACTCAACATATGAGTTGTGTTACCTTTTAGAGGAAAAATGAAATGTTGGAGCTGGACTAGCACGTGGCCAGCCACCTTGGGGTATTTATAGTGATAAGAAGCTTTTGGAACCTTCCTTCACACCATCCCCACTTGTGCCAACTTGATAGATTCAATTCCAGCTTAAATTGAATTTTAATTTTATACATTAAAATACGAACCCAATTAATTCAAATGGACTCTTCCATTTTATTTTCTGCCTGAAAAATTAAATTCCCTAGCTAATTAAATTAACTCTTTAATTTAATTAGTTTAACTTAACTCCTTAAGTTAATTAAATCAACTTAACTCTTTAAGTTGGCTTTGAGTAATTGAATTGCCACATGGCACCAATTAAATTAATTCCTTAATCCAATTTGTCTAATTTAACTCTTTAAGCTATTTTGTTTAATTTAACATTTAAATTAACCAAGACAAGGTGACCAATTGATAATTATCCAACTTGCTCTCCCTTAGGCAAAAACGGCCCAAAGTATTCTCTAATTTCTTAGAAAACTCCTCGTATCAAATAAGAGCATTCCTAATCTTTTGTATATGACCCATTAGGTTCACCAATTCATTAGACATGGACTCACAACTCTTTGTGATATTTTCAATATTAAAACATTTGAATTAGTTTAAACTCCTTTAAACTAACAACTCCATCAATTAATCTCCATTAATTAAAAAGTACACAATCTCCATAGTCGATGCCTAGCAACAAGCCATGGAGCCCAACGAACTATTCTGAGGTGAACCATTACTACTTACAAATCCCGTGCAAATACGGTCTTTTCATTTTCCATCCCCCAAAAGAGGCATAGGGCAAGATCTTTTCTGGCTCCCTAATAGCCTCGATAACTATATATCTATTCTTGATGTTCAATTCCTTGTTATGACCTCAACTATAGAAAACTCTTTTTTCTAATTTTCATATCACCTTGTGCAAGGATTTCATGGAATCAATCATCTTAGAATAAGGAGATCAACTCGTTCTTTACAAACGGGCAGAATAGATCCCTTCTTGGAAATCACTAACCTCCATACTTAGGTAGCTTATGCCCAACCTAAGCCCCATGCGACTCGCTACGTGGTTGGAGAAAAATCAAAGTACAAGAACCTAAATATAAGGTTACTATGGAACCTCAAGTCAAAGGATTAATTATATACACTATCATAAGCTAGAAAATTTGTCACTACCGACTTGCCATTATAGCTATCTAGTTTATTCTCTAAGCGAGCCTTTAGTGAACTTGGTCTCTAACAAGCATCCACTAACATGCATTTATGTCTAACATAGATTGCAAATGAAATGGAACAATATCCAACTATTTGGAATATGCATTATTAGTACAAGTCTATCCGAATTTTAGATGCCCTATCTCATAAGATTCTATGACTTGGAACATTTAAAATCATGACCATAGAGACTTGTTTCATGAGAGACTTATTTCATGATTACCATCATATGTGTGACCAAGTCCCATAGTCTTGTATGATTTAAGGGCTTCAACCAAATGCATGTGAAGAAATCATAAATGCATAAGATGAAGATGTCTATTTTATTGAATATCACTCAATCAAGATTGTTACATGAAGAAGTTATACATGCCAATCTAATTGGCTTGTGGGATACTATTCCAACAATCTCCCATTTTCCTTAAAGCTAATTCGCCATAGTCTTTAAGCCTATCTTTTGAAGATGTCTTTCAAAAACATTTTGCGCTAGGGATTTAGTCAATGGATCTACTATATTCTCTTCTGAAGCAACTCTTTCCACTCAGATGTCACCTCTATCAATAATATCTTGGATCAAGGGATATCGTCTCAAAATTTGCTTGGATCGTTGATGAGATCTTGGCTCCTTTGCTTGCGCAATGGCTCCATTGTTGTCGCAATAGACAACTATGAGCTCTTGCACACTAGGCACTATATCCAACTTTTGGATGATGTTTTTCATCCAGACACCTTCCTTTGCGGTGTCCGACACCACAATATATTCTGCCGCAGAAGTAGAATCGACCGTGGTGTCTTGTTTAAAACTCTTCCAACTCAGTGCGTTGCCATTAAGGCAAAATATAAATCTAAAAGTAGATTTAAGGTCATTTTCATTGGATTGGAAACTAGATTCTGAAAACCTTTCAAGTTTCAATTCTCTATTACCATATATAAGGAATAAGTCCTTAGTGTTTCTTAAGTACTTAAGGATTATTTTCACGACTTTCCAATGACTTTCACCGGGATTGGATGGGTAGTAGCTCGTAACACTTAGCGCATGAGCTATATTCGGTCTTGTACATTTAATGACATACATTATGCTTCCAATAGCGAATGCATTCCATATATCTCTTTCTCTTTTTCTCAATCTTAAGGGCTAAAGACTTGGAGAAACAAATCCCATGTCACATTGGGAGGTATCCTCTATTGCATTCCTCCATACTAAACTTCTTTAGTATCTTATCAATGTACGTTGATTGGGAGAGCCCCAACATCTTTTTTGATCTATCTCTATAGATCTGTATTCCTAATACGAAGGATGCTTCTGCCAAATCCTTCATAGAGAATTATGAAGATAACCAAGCTTTAGTATACTCATTTCTTTCTCATTCCCAATGAGAATGATGTCATCGACATAAAGCACAATAAACTTTATCGAACTTCCACTAGCCTTTTTATACACACATGGACCATACACATTTTTGACAAAGCCAAAAAATTTGATTGTCTTATCAAAGTGTATATTCCAACTTTGGCATGCTTTCTTTAGTCCATAAATAGACCTTTGGAGTTTGCGGACTTTTTGCTTACTCTCTTTGGGTGTAAAACCTTATGGTTGCTCCATATAGATTTCCTCATCAATGTTTCCATTGAGAAATGTGGTTTTTACATCCATTTGCCAAATTTCATAGTCGTGGTAAGTGGCTATAGCAAGCATAATCCATATCGACTTAAGCATAGCGACCTGTGAAAAGGTTTTCTCAAAATTAATACCACGTCTTTTAGTATAACCTTTTGCAACTAATCTAATCGTTACCTCCCTATCAGCTTCAAACTTACGCTTATAGTTCTACTTGCAACCAATGGGTACTATACCTTCTGGTAGATCTACTAAAGTTCATACTTTGTTAGAGTACATGGAGTTCATTTTGAATTTCATGGCCTCAAGCCAATGAACCGAATCTATGCCTGGCATGGTTTTCTCATAAGTCCTTGAATTACTATCCATTTGTCCTGTCTCATGAAGAAATCTGAACCTTTTGAGTTATTTGTTGATTCGGTCCAACCTTCTAGGAAGAAGTATGTAAGGTTCATTATGCTCTCTTATTTCTATCGCTTGTGGGGTAGTATGATCATCTTGAACTTCATCAAATTCAGCCATTTCTATATAATAGAACTCCTTTTTAAAAAAAGTGGCATTCCTTGAAACAAACACCCTTTGTTCCGGTAAATCATAAAAATAATAACTAAAGACTCTTTTGGGTATCCCACAAACTTGCACCCAATTTGTCTCCTACTAGTAACTTGACATAGGTGGGAGATCCCCAAAATCTTAATAAGAGTAAGGGGGTGCTTTACCAAACCACATCTCATATGGTGTTTCTGGTACCAAATTTGAGGGTACTACATTTAGTAGCACTGCCGCCGTCTCAAGGGCGTATCCCCAAAAGGAGATAGGGATATCAATAAATCTCATCATGGAACGTACCATGTCTAAAAAAGTATGATTTCTTTTCTTGGCTACTCCATTATGTTGGGGTATGCCGGGTGGAGTCCACTGTGAGAGAATCTCAATCTCTCTTAGATAATCCAAGAATTCGATACTTAAGCATTCACCTCCTCGATCCGATCGAAGAGTTTTGATACTAAGTCCTAATTACTTTTCTACTTTATTCCTATACTCTTTGAACTTTTCAAAAGCTTCGGAGTTACTTCATAAGATACACATGCCCAAACCGAGTAAAATCATCGGTGAAGGTAATGAAGTAAGAATAGCCTCTTTTTGCACTAACACTTAGTGGCCCACATACGTCCATATGGATCAAATCCAATGAACTTGTGGAACACTTCATTTATCCTACAAAAAGAGCTTTGGTCATTTTTCCTTTTAAACAAGATTCGCAAGTAGGTAGATCCTCTAATCCATTATCATTTAGTGATTTGAGGGCTATTAACTTATTCATTCTATTTTCAAAAAATATGTCCAAGTCTTGCATGCCAAAGGTATGCATTTTCTTGATCATCTAATTTTCTTTTACGCATGAATTTATGGAAAAATTTGTGCCGCAAATTATTATGCATGCCCATGAATGGGAATTTATGGATTTAATCCAAGGAGTTGCATTAGTGGGTTAGTATGAGGCCACATTTACCTTTAGTAGATTGATCTAGTATGTGCCCCACATACTGGGGATGAGGAGTGCCAGACATGTAAATTTATAAAAGAGCTTCGATCGGAGATTAGGCGAGCCTTATTACATGTGATCTGCCAAACTTTAACCAAACTATGAGTAAAGCACTTCAAGTGGAATCTGAGCTTTGGGAAATCCAAAAAAATAAAGGATAAAGCCAAGCAAGAGAGAATGCCACCTGTGGGAAGAGTGACCTGAGCAAAAAGCATCAGAAACATCATATTATGACGGCTAGTGCTCACATCCAATTGGTGGAACCACGAATCCTATAAAGAGAATGCCCTAGAGGAATTGTGGTTTTTGTGGAGGTCTAAATCATAATGAGTAAGAATAGTGGATGAAACAAAGTCGGTGTATAGCACGTGGCAGCGATCAACATCACATCAAGGACTTCCACAAGAGAAGAACCTCCACACCCATGGGAAAAAGGAAACAAATAGTGGGGGCTAGTGGAAAGCTAAAAGTTCATGCTTATGCATACACCCTGATTGAAAAGGATGCACCAAATCCAAATGATGTAATTGAAGGGATGATCTTTATGGGACTGCTAGTAAAACATTATATAACTTTGATGCCACTCATTCTTTTATATATGTGCATTTTACATCTAAAGTAAATCTACAACATGAAAATATGACCTATCAATTAGAGGTACAAATGCCCTTAGGAGCAGGATTGGTAACCTACACATCTATAGAGCATGCCTAGTTAAGATTAGGGACAAATGTCTAGCCGATCTGATAGAAAGGCCTATTTAGAGTTACGACCTGATACACAGAATAAATTGGTTGTACCAACACCAGGCATAGATGAATTACTACGATAAATAGATCACTCTTGGTGAGAAGGAATCAATTCTGACACACCATTCCAAAGATCCAACCTCCTTGATACTTATCTTATCAATAAACCCCCGGATAAAGCTAAGTTGGAAGAAGTGGAAGTAATAGCTAAGTATCCAGATGTATTCTCGAAAGAATTGGATTTGTTACCCCGGGATTAAGAAATAGAATTTTTCATTCACACTCTTCCCAGTGTAACATCTTTCTCCAAAACCCCTTACCGGATGACACCTACAAAATTGAAAGAATTGAACAAATAGCTCCACGAGCTATTGGAGAAAAACTTCATAAGGCCTAGTACCCAGCATTTTTTGTAAAGAAGAAGGATAGGACCTTCAGAATATGTATAGACTACTGGGAGTTGAACAAGGTCACTATTAAGAACAAATACCCCTTACCTCATGTGAAGGAATTATTTGACCTTATACAAGGATCTACAGTTTTCTCAAAATTGGATTTAAGGTAAGTATACTACCAATTGAAGATCAAGGAAGAAGATATACCGAAGACTGCATTTAACTCCTGCTATGGTCACCATGAGTTTGTTATTTTGCCATTTGGTCTGATAATGCCCCAACAGCATTCATGGACATGATTTATCAGATTTTCTAATCCTATACAGGCCAATTTGTAGTAATATTTATTAATGATATTCATGTGTACTCAAAGACCAAAGAAGAAGATGTGGAACACTTATACTTGGTTTTAAAGACCCTAAGGGAGCACAAGCTACATGCAAAGTTCAGTAAACTATAAATGCGAGTTCTGGTTAGAGAAAGTGACTTTTTTGGGACACATCATATCCAAAGATAGGATAGAGGTTGGCCCTACTAAGATAGAGGCGATAATTAATTGGAAAAAACTTGAGAATGTGACAAAACTATGAAACTTTTTGGGATTCGTCGACTACTATTAGAGATTCATACAAGATTTTTCTAAAATAGATGGCCCATTGACCAAGTTAACTTAGAAAGATCATCTATTTAAATGAAATGAAAGTGTGAAAGGAGTTTTTAGGAGTTGAATGACCGGTTGACCGCAGCTCTAATTTTAGCCATTCCTAAAGGATTAGAAGGATTTGTTGTTTATACAGATGCCTCAAAGGAGAGGCTCGATTGATATTAATGTAGAAAAAGTATGTTATTGTCTACGCATCGAGAAAGCTTAAGGCGCATGAGCCCCACTCATGATCTGGAGCTAACAATAATAATTTTTGCGCTGGCAAAATGGAGACATTATCCTATGGAGCCGCCTTTGAGGTATACATAGATCACAAAGGTTTGAAATACTTACACTCTTAGAAGGAATTAAGCATACGGCAATGAAGGTGAATGGAATTTTTTAGGATTACGATTGTTCTATTATCTACCACCTAAGAAAGGTAAACCTGGTAGCAAATGCTTTATGTTGAAAAGTCAGAATAGCACATATGCTAGGAAATGAAGCACTAGAGGATCAGAGAGAGGACATTGTAGTGAGGATGAAACAACAACTATGGGTCGCAGAGATAAGTATTTAACCTGAACTGCATAATGAGATACGACTAGCTTAATTAAATGATAATTAGATTCGGGAACAAAAAGAAGCCATCGCAAAATCTGGAGAATTTGACTTTAGTGCCAATAATTGAGGTAATCTTCTATTCTGCCAACGAATATGTGTGCCCAAAATGATAATGGGGAAACTGTTGGAAGAAGCACACGAGTCAAAATATACGATTCGTCCAAGAGACATGAAGATGCATCGAGACTTGAAGAAGCAATTTTGATGGAATGGAATGAAAAAGGATATCATAGACTACGTACAAAAGTGTCTAACCTGCCAATTAGTGAAAGCATAACATCAGCGGTCGTCAAGAATGCTACAACCACTTTGGATTCTGGATTGGAAATGGGAGCAAATAACCATGGACTTTGTAACAGGTCTACCAATAGACTGAGGGGGATAGGATGGCGTTTGAGTGATAGTGGATTGGTCAACCAAGTCGGCACATTTCCTTCCTATTAGGTCGCATTTTAAAGTTGAGAAAATAGTAGAGCTATACATCAGAGAAATAGTTTGACTGCATGGGATCCCCATCAACATTGTATCAGATCAAGACCCTAAATTCACATCAAGATCGTGGAAAAGTTTACAAAAGCATCTCGGGATGAAGTTATAGTTTAACTTTGCTGCTCATCCACAAACTAACAGTCAGTCTGATAAAATTTTCTTACAACAGCAGCTACCAATCGACCATACAGATGTCCCCTTTGTACAGAAGAAAGTATTGATCTCCTTTACATTAGGATCTTGATGAAAGAGACGCATTGGTGATAAAACTGCGAGTACTTTGAAGTTGGACTTGATACAAGAAACTATTGATAAAGTTCATACGATAAGGCAAAAAATAAAAGTAGCTCAAGATCAACAGAAAAGCTATGCAAACGAACAGAGAAGAGTTTGGAGTTCAAGGTAGGTGACAAGGTATTCCTCAAGGTGTTTTCGCGAAAGGGTTTTCGAAGAATTGGGAAAAGCGGAAAGCTTAGCCTAAGATATGTAGGTCCTTATGAAATCTGTGAATGAGTCAGACCAGTGGCCTACCAATCGATACTACCACAAAATGTTATTAGGATACATAATGTCTTCCATATATCACAACTCTGAAAGCACTATCCTGATCCCTCTCACATCATCTCACATGAAGATGTGCCATTGGAAATCATTTTGATATACGAGGAGCAACCAATCCATATCATGGATCGAAAGTTCCAAGAGCTTCAAAATAAAAAAATTCCCCAAGTGAAAGTACGATGGCGGACTCATAACATGGAAGATGCGACATGGAAATGAGAATATCATATGTGCCAGCACTACTTTGAGCTCTTCCAGTGGCCAGGTAAGAATCTGGAGACCATATTATTTTAAGAAGAAGGATTGTAACACCCCTAAATTTTTAAATAGAAAAATTCCTAAAAATATATGAATGTCATAATTTAAGTAAAGATTTAAAAGATAAAAAGAAAAATAATGATAAAAATCGATGGGGAGTTCAAAAGTATTGTATTTGAAATTCTTAGGGTCTCCATCGAATATTAGGAAAATTGAGGGACTAGAAAATCGATCAGATAGGAGTTAATTGCAAAAATTAGGAACTAGGTGAGGCCAACGTGGGGTAGATTGAAAATTTTGGGTCAAATGTGAGGCACTAAGGATGTTGAAGAACTGAAACAAAAAGAAGATGAAAAGTTTGGGGCTAAGCTATGAATTTCCAAAACTTAAAAATATAAAAGAAGCCTCCCCTTCATTTCATCCAAATTCCACATACAAACCCCAGTTGGCCTCGTTGGACCTTATCTTACTATTTTTGGAAAACCATAAACTAATTAGATCATTCATTTTATCTCGCCACAATGAACACAATGGTACCAAAATTAGCATGAACAAATCAGTGGAACATTGAAAAAATTGATCGCAAGTAATACACTGGGATCTAATAATAAAACTTCAAAAATTTAAATAAACTAGTGCTTTACAAGTAACAAAGATCTAATCATGCTAGGGATTTAGATTTAGAAAGAGAATTACCTTGAATAGCAAAATTCCAAGGAGAAAATGGTGAACTTTTCATCAATTCAGAATCTACCAAACAGCAACGCAGTAGGAAGAGAGAAACTTTTGCCTCGATTAAACATCTCCAAAAATCACCAAAATATTCATGTATCCTCTCAAACCTTAAAGAAGATACTGTGAAAATTTTGGATCAAAACACCTCCTGGATCTCCTGGAAAAAATTCATCAAACTATTGCTCTGTTTCAGTAGATCTCCAAAGTTAGCAAACCAAATGTGTTGTCTCTATTGTGATGATCCACACACCAATTGAACTTCCAATTTATTCTCACTTTAAGCTGGAGTAAGAGAGGAGAAAAACAATGCTGGAGGCCAATTTGAGGTAGGAGAAGAAGAAATAAAGCAAAGCTTCAATAAATGATGCAATGCTTGGAGAGAGTTTTGGAGGGAATTGTGAAAGATTCTAATCTTCACACGTATGATGTTTAGTGGTCGATCCTCTCTCACCTCTATATCTATATATAGATGGAGAAAAGTGTGATGCCAACTTACTCAAGGGTTGTGGCCACTTGCAAGCTTGGGTGGCAAATTCAAATTCAAATCTAATTTGAATTTGTATACATTTCAATTACATTTGAAATCTAATGTCAAATTAATTAAGGTGCAAATTCAAATGAACCTTTCATCTGAATTTTCCCTCTAAAATGTATTCTTTTCTTTAATTAAATTAAACACTTTAATTTAATTAATTAACCTTTGACTTAACTATTAAGTCAAACAAGCTTAACTCTTAGCTTAGTTGTGTTAACTTAACTCTTTAAGTTAACTTGATCAATTGATGATCATTTGGCACCAAATAATTAAATTATTAATTATTAGTTTAATTTAACTCCTAAATTAATTGATTAATTTAACACTTAAATTAATCAAGCCAAAATTGACCTTCAAATTTGACACCTCAAAAAATCGGTTCCATGTAGCAAATCTCTAACACTTAGAAAATTTCTCCATTAACTAGGGAGTTAATTAGATTTTGTGTGTGATCTAATAGATTCTACCATTTATTGGACATGGGCTCACAACTCCTTGTGACTTTAGAATATCTTATATTCATTTTAGTTTAAAATACTTTTAAACTAATAGACTTAATTCAATTAATCTCATTAATTGAAGAGTACCCAATCTCCATGGTCCATGTCCAACCTCAAGCCCATGGAACCCAACTAATTGGCCGAAATGAGTGTTTTGGAGAACCATTATAGCTCTACGCTTGCTATGCAAATACAGTCATTCCATCTCCTATCTCCCAAAAGAGGCCTAGGGCAAGATATTTGTTGGCTCCCTAATATCCTCGATACTATGTCTCTATTCCCAATGCTCGATCCCCTTGTGTGACTTCATCTTTGGAAAATTCCTTTTCCAGATTGTCACACTAACTTGTGCAAGGATTTCTTGAAATCGATCATTATAGAATATATAGGAGATACACTCATCCTTCACAAAAATAAGGAGTCGGATTCCATCTTGGATCTCACAAACCCCTATGCCAAGTAGCTCATACCCAACCTCAACCCGAAAGACCCGCTAAGTGGTCAAGGAAGAGTCAAAGCATGAGAACCAGACACAAGGTTACCATGGATCCTCAGGTCAGAGGACTAATAACATGCACTAGTGTAAGCTGGAGAGCTTGCCACTACCGACTTGCCACTACGGCTATCTAGTAGATTCTCTAGTGGGCCTTTAGTGCCTTGTTCTCTAACAAGCACCCACTAACATGCACCCATATCTCATACAGTTGCTCATAGAACGGAACAATATCTAACTCTTGGATTTATGCATTGTTAGTACAAGTCTATCTGGATCTTAGATGCCCCATCTCATAAGATCCTATGACTTGAAAGATTTAAGATCACGATCGTGTGAGACTTATTCCATGGTCACCAAACCAAGTCCCCTAGTCATGAGTGATCTAGGGGCTTCATCTAAAAGCAAGTAAAGCAATAAAGAGCATAAGATGAAGATGGCCATATAAAGAATATCATTCAATCAAGATTGTTTTACAAGGAAATAGCTTTACAAGGCCAATCCTATTGGCTTGCTGGGTACTATTCCAACAAAAATTGAGATAAAGAAAGAGCAGGGCAGATAGTGGTGGTCATGGCGATTGCACTGCAGAAGCTCGCAAATGAAGGGTGGCTCATGATGGGTTTGACGAGTAAAAGGGTTTGGTAGCTTCAATTCCCAATTTTGATCACCTGCAAAGAGGTAATTTGGAAAAAGGTATGGTGGTGGCCACGACAGTGTTGATAGTTTTTTAAAAAAATTGGTCGGTGGGACAATGGCAAAACCTAAAATTGATCGAGGGCTTTTGTTGAGTGTGAAGAAGGCACAGTTTAGTGGTATTGCGACCCAATTTCAGTAACGGCATGCTACAGTTCTCTGATGGTTTCCTAACAGTATCTTTAAAACAACAACCCGGATGCATGCATAATGATTTCTGATTGAGGATTAACTCCGAATTTGGTTAATTTGATAAATACCGATTAAACAATTAATTATTTCCTAATTGGATTCGGTTAAGTATTGAGTTAATTTTCTATGTATTTCTAATCTGATTGGACCAGAGTTTATGATTATGAGTCGGAATGATTGGACGTGAATTTAGTATAAAGTAATATGTGGACTCGAATTATTAATTAAGGACTAATTTTTATTAATTAAACTAATTAGTATAATTATGAAGCTTAAATTGTGTATCGTTGGAAGGATTAGCTATTAACTGGAAAATATGCAAAATTCATATGGATAGTCTACGTTTATCAGTCATAGGCTTAGACTATTAAGTTAAATATTGTTGGTAAGAGAATAAAATAGTGACTCAGAGCTGATAAACTTTTCGTTGATATTACTTAATTGTAGTGGCATGTTTACAAAATAAAGTGTACATTAATTTCAAAATAAAACCCTTGATTATCTATACAAGTTGGGGGTATGATAATTCTAGTAAAATAACTTAGATGACTAAGGAAAATGGATTATTATAGAATAATAGATCCGTACCCAAGCTAGATCAAAAATTAGATATGTAAAATATTTTGCATGAAACGAGGAATTAATAACATTAAAACATGTAAGTAGTGCTAATTATTGTCAAAGGAATACTATATAAATATGTATTGATACTTATATGCATTTTACTGGAATAGGTGACATGATTTTGATTCAAATCTTATTATGTTAAATGTTAATTTAACATCGGATGATGTTATATGTTGATATAGCATGTCAATTATAGCTTTAATATGTTTTGGCCATTTTTTGATCTAACTAGATTGGAGTTAATTTAATTTGAGATTTTTGGAGAATTTGATTCTTACTTAGATTTTATTTTTGAAGCATGTTTGAGCACTTTAATTTTTAGTTTTTAAAGTGTTTAGAATCTGAAAATTTGTCAAAATGTGTGTGGAATGATGATATGGAGGTGTCCATACCATTGGAGTAGGCAAAAACTTGGAAAATGCACAAAATGAGCCATTTGGCACTTGGACAACAAGGCTGCTGCTAGGCTGCCCGGCCACTGGCGCACAACATGCGACTGCGACTGCCGTAGGCCTAGGTAGGCGGCTGGGTAGCAGCTTGCCTAGGCACCGTTTTTGTGCAATTTTGAATTTTAGCCTCTCAATTCTTCATTATTCCATATGATTTTGATGTAAAAAAATTGTGTAAGTGATTCAAAATAATGTTGGACATTTTTGCTAGCTTTTAAAATCAAGTTTAAGTTATTCTTCAATTAAGTGCAAAAATGAGATGCATAAAGAGTTATGTTTATTTTTTCCTATTAATTAATTTTTTATGAGATAAGCTTTAATTGGATGGATTTAATGTTAATTTATAGTATTGTTCATTTAATTGTTGAATGAATGATGGATGATGAATGGGGATGAACATTAACCTTTAAATTGGTTTTATTTGTTTCAAAGTTGTTTGAAAAGTGTTAGTGTTAAATAGGGGTTTGCATGCCTCTTGATTTTCTACCTTATAAATGTTATGAGAGTAGAACTCTAGGGGTAAGAATTTCTTTTCTCTTGTAAAAGTTTCAAGGAGCAAATTGTTGGAATAGTGCATCGCAAGCCAATTAGATTGGCATGTAAACTATTTCACTTGTGATAAAATTTTGATTGAATGATATTCATCAAATGTCCATCTTCATCTTATGCCTATATTTACTTCACTGGCATTTGGTTGAAACCCTTAGATCACACAAAACTACAAGACTTGGTCACGCACTGGGTGGTGATCATATAACAAGTCTTATAGGTTCATGATCTTAAATCTTCCAAGTTGTAGGATCTTATGAGACATGGCATGTAAGATTTAGATAGACTTACACTAACGATGTATAAATCCAAAGGTCGGATATTGCTCTATTTCACTAGTAAGGCCATATGAGATATGGGTGCATGTTAGTGGGTACTTGTTAGAGAACAAGTCCACTGAGGGCCTGCCCAGAGAATCTACTAGATAACCAAAGAGGCAAGTCGGCAATGGCAAGTTCTCCAATTTACGCTAGTACATATAATTAGTCCTTTGACCTGAGGATCCATGGTAATGTTGTGTTTAGGTCCTCATGCTTTAACTATTCCTTGACCACTTAACGGGTCTTCCGGTGGAGGTTGGGTATGAGCTACTTAGATATAGAGGTTTGTGAGATCCAAGTGGGATCCGACTCCACGTCGTTGTGAAGGGCGAGTACATCTCCTATGTATTCTATAATGATCGATTCCAAGAAATCCTTGCGCAAGGTAGTATGACAATTTGGAAAAGAAGTTTTCCAAAGATAAGGTCATAAATGGTAATCAAACATTGGGAATAGAACATAGAATCATGGCTACTAGAGAGCCGACAAATATCTTTTCCTAAGCCTCTTTCAAAAGATAGGAGATGGAAGGACCATATTTGTATGGTACGTGTAGAGCTAGAATAGTTCTCCAAAAGCATTTATTTTGGCCAATTAGTTGGGCTCTGTGGGCTTGACGTTGGACATCGACCATGGATATGGGGTACTATTCAATTAATGGAGATTAATTGAATTGAGTCCTTAGTTTAAAAGAGTTTAAACTAATGTGAATATTTGATATTCTATAAGTCACAAAGAGTTGTGAGCTCATGTCCAATGAATGGTAGAACTAAATAGGTCACACACAAAAGCAAGTTGGTGCCAACTGGAGGACAGTATAGGAGGGGGCGGCCACTTACATGTGAAAGCAAGCAATCTAGATCTAATTCTAGATTCTCTCATTTTCCCTCCAATTTCCCAAGTGTTGCCTCATGTGTTGAAGCTTCACTTTTCTTCATCTTCTACCTCCAAATCAAGCTTTCATCCTTTCATTTCTTCTCTTTATTCTCCAACTAACATTGAGAAGAATTGGATTGTGTATTGGCGTGTGGATCTTTTCATTAGAGGCAAGATAATTAGATTGGTAGCCTTTTGGAGATCCTCTTGGAAACATTTTTGGAGCATCCATTAGAGACTTTTTCGGAATCCTTTTGAGGTGAAATTTTTACTAGAGCATCATCAAGATGTTGGTGATCTTTTGGTCCAAGTTTCACTCAATTCGGAGTTCGTTTGGTTGGGCAAAAGTTGCTCGGATTCCACTGTGCAGCTGGAAGACAGTATTCAAGGAGTTGAGATCTTCTTCCAAGTTTCTCTGATTTTGTGAAAATCAAGGCAATCCTCATATCAAATCTGAATTTATAGCATGTTTAGATCCTTGGCTTCATACGTAGCCTAGTTATTTTGGCATTTTTATGCTTTGATAATTAGATCCTAGTGCTACATGTGACTTCACAAAGAAGGCCAAGAGGATTAAGAAGGCTTGAAGACCCATGAATATATGGGATACATTTATGTAACAGATAGGATTTAATCAACCAACTTAAAATCAACTAAGTAGTGCACCTATAGCTCTAAGTGCATGACTTGGTTAATGCTCGTGATCATCCCACCCTAGGAATATGCTAGGTGCATTTACTTATTTATGATTTTCTTTATCCTATTGATGTATGAGATACATGGTTAGGATATAGAAAACCTAAATAAGAAAAGATAAAATTGATGAGATCTTTCAAAATAAGAAAAACCCTCAACTTAGAATAATCTAAGTTTTACAAAATATTAAGCCAAGTTGTATATAAATCAAAAAGAGTTTTAATTAATCCAAGCCTACTACCAATAGGAGGTGACATGAGATGCTACCCTAATTTAGTGTTGGCACATGAGTCGTGGGACACTTTCTTAGAGGAAAGCTATGTTCACTTCTTTGTCATATGATTCACTTTAATTTACAACGCACTACGGCATTGTCTCACGAGTCATGGAATGTCATGGTGGAGTTTATAATTAAAAGTTGATTGGTAGGTACGACTTAACACCTAGTAGTGTAGATGTCATTTGAGTCGTGGGTCTACATGAAAAGTGAGGTAAAACAAATCAAAGGTTCCATAGAGATGCAATTAGCAAAAGTTGCTTACATTAGGATTATTTGTGGATGTCTCACAAGTCGTGGGTCCACAAATGATACTTTTTGGACCTTGATTCTCACTAGGAAATGTGATTTCCCGAATTCCTTAGAGAGCCAGGAATTTGATAAAATAGTGGGAGCGAAACATGCTTGAAAGTCCATAAACATATTTTCTAATATCAAATTCAGTCACATGCTTATATTCTCTTTCTAGCTTTTGTAGATTTTTGAAATCTCAATCAATGGCAAAGAATCCACTAAGTGTTATTTTAGAGACTAATAAATTCACCGAGTCTAACTTCGGCGATTGGCCAAGAAACCTCAAAATTATTCTTGACTCCGAAAAGATAACATAAGCTTTACTCAAAGTCTGCCAGACATCGTTAGTAATGATGCCGACGATGAGGCATGCGAAATTTTCCCTAAATGGGTAGAAGATGATCTTCAAACCTATTACGTCATGACGACGTCTATATCCAATGAGCTTCAAAAATCTCTCGAAAACATGACGACTGCTTCTGAGATTCATTTTCACCTATAAGAGTTGGATGGGGTGCAATCTAGACATGATTATTACTCATTGTCTACAGAGCTCTTTAGGACTAGAATGATTGAAGGGGCAACTGTCCATGACCATAGCATTAAGATTGTTGGTCTCATTAAGATGTTTGCTCAATTGGACATGGTCATGGACAATGACCGCTATATAGATTTGATCTTCCAATCATTACTAAGCTCATTTGACCAAATCGTTTTAAACTTCAACATGGCCAAATAAGTGGTAACGATTAACGAATTGGTTAACATGTTGGTGATTGCCGAGTTGACTATGAAAAAGGATAAACCTTTAATGCTTGCATTCTCCTCCAAGTCTAAAGGCCCTGGAGGCAAGAAGGAGGGAGGTAAGAAGAAAATAAGTTATTCTTCAAAATGGAAGCAAATATTGAAGCCCCCTAGAGGGGTTAAGAAAAATAAGAAAGAGGACAAAAAGGATGCCACATGTTTCTACTATGGCAAAATTTGGCATTGGAAGTGCAATTACAAGGAATACCTTACAACCCTTATGAAGGGTATGTTGTTCATTGAAGTGTAATTAACCAAAAATTCTTCATCATAGGTATTTAATACCACATGTGGTTATCCCCTTTGTAATTCGTTACAGGGGATGGAAAGAAGAAAGATGCTCAATGATGGAGATATGATCCTCCGCCTTGGAAATGGCGCAAAGGTTGCAACCAAGATAGAAGGTATAGTCAAGTTAGACTTGGGAAACTCTTTCATTGTATTAGATCCTTACTTTTATGTACCAAATCTTATTAAGAACATTATTTCAATTCCTATCTTAGACAATGAAGGATGTGATTTTTCAATTGGAGATGGAAAATTGAAAGCAATAAAGAATGGTTCTTTAATTACATGTGGTACTTTAAACAATGAATTATACATATTAGATTCCTAACCATCACTTATACACATTCAAAGCAACAAAAGAAACTTAGATAGCCAAGAAAGTGCCACTTTGTGGCATGCTAGACCTGGACATATTTCCAAGAATAGGATAAACAAGATACAAACCCTCAAAGCTATTGGAATAGTGCCCCGCAAGCTAGTTAGATTGGCGTGTAAAACTACTCCTTTTTGTGATACAATCTTAATTGAATGATATTCATTTATAAATGACCATCTTCAATCTTAATTGAATGATATTCATTTATAAATGGTCATCTCATCTTATGTTTTTTATACTTTACTCGCATTTGGTTGAAGCCTTTAAATCATACAAGACTATGGAACTTAATCATACATATGATGGTGATCATGAAACAAGTCTCAATGTCATGATTTTAAAATATTCCAAGTCATAGAATCTTATGAGATGGGGCATTTAAGATTCGGATAGACTTGCACTAACGATGCAAGTTCCAAGGGGTTGGATATTGCTCCGTTTCATGGGAAATCTATATGAGACATGGATGTATGTTAGTAGGTGTTTGTTGGAGAACGAGTTCACTAACGACTAAAGAATCCACTAGATAGTTGTAGTGGCATGTCGGTAGTGGCAAGTTCTCAATCTTACAATAGTGCATATAATTAGTCCTTGAACCTAAAGATCCATGGTAACCTTGTGTTTAGGCCCTTAAGCTTTGACTCTTTTCCTACCACCTAGCGGGTCATAAACTACTGAAAAAATTATTTTTTGTGACGGAAATTTGCAACGAAAAAAATCCATCGCAAATTGCGATGGATTTTGCCACGAAAAATCCGTCACAAAATTTTCCATCACAAAAAGTTAAAAAAAATCAATCGCAAAAGTAGAAAAATAAAAAATAAAAATAAAAATCATTGGCGATGGATCAAATTATCGGGTGGGGAAATAAAGCCCTACCTTCCCTATTTCCCTAACCAGACACACTTTGAAAAGCAAAGAGGTTTTCTTCTTCTTCTCCTTCTTCATTTTTTTTTAAATATGTTAAAATGGTCGGCCAATCGGTGCTGACCGCGCACTAGCTAGTTACATCAGTTGGTGTTGGTTGTGCACTAGCTTGCTACTAGTGCAAGCTGGTGCATCCAACGAGCTGCTGGCCACACCACCTACTGGCCAGATCTAGAATATTATTTTTTTATTTTTAAAAAAAAATTAGTTTTAATTTTTAAAAATGCTAATGGTTGTTGTTTGTTTAATGTTTCAAGTTTGGAGAATTTATATTTTGCTCTATCTCTATTAATTAAGGTAATTCTAACAATTATGTTAAAATTTGATTATGTTTGATTATATTTTAGTTATCTCCATTATGTTTTAGTTAATTATCTAAGTTAGTTAGAATTTGATTTATGTGTTAGTTAACTTAAATAATGATTTATTTATTAGTAATATAATTTGATTTAACATAAATAATGATTTATGTATTAATTAAATTTTGAGTTAAATTTTATGTTCATATTAAATGTTGTTATATTTGTTAGAGTTATGTGTTTATTTGAATTAATAATTTTATTAGAATTTTGGATTGAGTTAAATTTTATGGTACTATATATTGAATTATATTATATTTTTAAATTTTAATTTAATTTATGGAATTATAATTTATGAATAAATATGTGCACTTGTAACATGTGCCTAATGATATAGGCTATCTCAACTGTGGTAGATACCTTCTGTGAGTGTTGAGTTTTGTGGAGCATTTTGAGGTAAGTTTGCATACCTCATTTTGATTTTATATATTTTTTTAGTACAATACATTAAAAATGTCTAGAATTGGTGGAATTAGGAATGAGGATGGGATGTTGGGAGAAGGGGTGGAGCCTTCTCATTTGTTGCTGATTGGTTTTTAATTGCTTGCATGATGATGATGGGCATAAGGGGGAGCGTTTATGTGTCATTATGTGTTTATAAATATTTTTAATTGTTTTCAATTGAAATGATGCTACTCATTATGTTGAATCTTCTTTATTGGGCAACTTGGATATCTTATTTTGGAGAGTGTTTGATACACATTATTATCTTTGTAATGACAAAATAGTCTTTGCTGAAAAATTCTTGCTAGAGGAATCATGAAATGCATAAATGGTATAATATATGAATTTGAGGAATAATTTTGATATTTACATCCTAATCAAATTTCAAAGAGGGTTGAGATTACATAATCTCACCCCCAAACCTACTACTTCAATAGCTATTAATCTCATATATAGTGCGGGCTTTGGATAAATTATGGGTCAGCCCGTAAGAGATTACCTTATATTAAAAGTCATAGTAGATGTTAATAGCCCAAATCAAATATAACCCAAATAATTTGTTTACCCACTTCAATTATTAGCTCATCCTTTCATCCTTTTGTTGATTAGACTTCATTTTTTTTATTTGCCAAATGTATTCATCTCTAAATGATATACTATACTATACTATAAGCAATTACTTCCAACAAACATACATTAATAAAGTAAATAATCAAATAGTTTTATCAAAATTGAAATATTTGTAATAAAATTACTTTTGCATTATTCAAACTAAAATTGCTTTTAATGAATTTACTCCTTTACAGAACATGGATATATATGCTGAACGTAGTTGGATGTATAGTAGGCTTTTGCCAAATCAAAAAGACTATACCAGAGAGTTTGTTGTTGGGGTGAAAAATTTTATTGATTATGCATCCTTCCAACCTCAATGTTCGAAAGATGGAGGAATAAGATGTCCTTGTTCAAAATGTAGGAATTTTAAATTTTGATACTTGATGAAGTACATGTACATTTATTGAAATATGGGTTTCAACTTAATTATTGGTATTGGACTGCACATGGGGAGACTGAAGCTTTGGATTTCAATGTGCATAGAGCAATTCCTAGTAATGCTCATTTAGGTTTTGATGCCACAAAAAATAAGTATGAAAACATAGTTTATGATGCTATGGGAACTAGTTTCTATACTGAAACTAACCATGAGAAAGGCATTATTCCGAACAGAGAGGAACCTCCAAACATAGATGCTCAAGCTTTTTATGACATGTTGGCTGCTACCCAAGGACCGTTGTGGTCAGGTTGTGAAACTCATTATGAGTTGTCTATGACGCTACAAATGATGTGCTTAAAATCTTACTACAATATGTCTCAAAGATGTTTTGATTGAATGGTAGAAATGATTAAATCCTCAAATCCTTTAGAAAACTGTCCCAAATAACTTTTGCAAAGCAAAGATGTGTTGATAAAGTAAAACTAAAATTATGTGGGTTGAAAAGTCATGATTGCCATGTATTTATGCAACAGTTGCTACCAAGTGCCTTTAGTTTGCTACCACGAAATGTGTGGAGGCCTTTAACTGAATTAAGCCGATTTTTTGGGAATTGTGCACAACAAAATTATGTGAAGATATTTTATTGCAATTGGAAAAAAAATCTCGATTATCTTGTATAATTTGGAATGCGTAATCCAACCAAATTTTTTTGATTCAATGGAGCACTTAACGATACACCTACCGTATAAGGCATTTATTTGTGGGCCGTACAATATAGATAGATATATCCTTTTGAGAGGTAAATAATCAATCTAATGTGCAATACTATAAATATTCCATACATATTAAATATTTATAATTATATGCTTTCATTTTTCAGATTCTTACATGATTTAAAAGGTATGATCAAAAATAGAGCTAAAGTTGAAAGATCTATATGTGAGGCATATCTAGCCCAAGAATCAGCATATTTGTCATCATATTACTTCGAGTCTCACATTCAATCAAGGTGTACGAGAAGTAAACGAAATGAAAAAGAGGGATACAATAATCGACAACCACGTACTCTAATAGTTTTTAATCAAACTGGATAGCCTGCTGGTAAGTGTACTAGTAGATGGTTGAATGATGCTGAGTTGAAAGTTGCCTCATTGCAAGTTCTTTTAAATTGTGATGAAGTTGTGCCTTTTCTCGAGTAAGCTTTCTAATTCAATATAAATTCATTTTTAATTAATAAGTTTCAATTGAAAAAAAGAAAACTATTGTTCAAACTCAATATATTTTAGGATGTATAAAGCATCCCTTCGAAATTATTGGCCCTTCCTCAGCGACCTTCAAGTGAAGCAATCTGTTGAGGATGATTTTGTAAATTGGTTCCAAAACTATGTAAGTATAGAAAATTTTAAAATAAATAATTCTCTTTGTTAATCAATAAAAACTATATTAATTATTTAATTCTTTGCTATTATTTATAGGTGCACACTCCAAAAAATATGGTACAAAATAAATATTTGAAGGATATAGCATTGACTTCTATGAGACTAATCAAGACATGGTGTTGTTTTTTTGTTAATGGATATGTATTTTATACAAATTTATTGGCAAAGTATAAAAAGACGTGTAATTCTGGGGTGTGTCTCAAAGGTGAAGGATCATCAGAATTTTATGAAAAACTGAAGGAAATAATCCTACTAGAGTATCCAGGTGTACCTGAAAATAAAGTTTTCCTCTTTAACTATCATGGGTTCGATTCAATGTCTAACCATGGCATTAAAATAAACAAGGGTATGATATCATTGAGATCAAAGAAAATGAAAAATATCCAAAGTTTTATCCTTTTATCATTGCTCAACATCCATCTCAAGTGTATTATATTCCTTATCCTTGTGCTAAAAGAGATAAAGTCCATTGGTAGTTTGTGATCAAAATAAGACCAAGAAGTAGGGTGGATAAATGTCATACAATAAACGCCATACTGTAGAGGTAGCTTTACAAGAACCACCTACTACAGTCAATGTAGTTGTTGATACCGATCTAATTGGTAACTTACTTGATATTGAGGGACCTTGTGAAGAAATAAATCTAGAAAACAATCAAGTAATAGGTGATAACGAAGAGTTGGAGGTTGAGGATGGGGATGAGGATGACGACGACAATGCACATAATGATGATTAGTTATTTTAATTTAATGTTATGTAAATTAAATTTATGTAAAAACTCATTGTTAATGTAATATATTGATTGCAATCTTTATAATTGTTTCTACATTTATGATGGTGATTTATTTAATGCCATTTATCTATTATAATTTACACTATTAGTGTTTGTTATAGATGTCAAGTAATATGAAGGGAAAAAATAAGATTGTTCCACCTAGCACTGGATCACAGTCGTATATACCTCCATACACTCAATCAGATATTGTGCCAAGTAGTTCTCCATTACATGTATCACCTACTCCCTTATCTATCCCATCTACACCAGCATCTATAGATATCGGGAGTACATATGTTACTCAAAGGACCTTTATTCGGCCTCGAGGGAGAGAGTAATATTTTTTAATCTTTTTAATTACAGTAATTTACAATGTTGTGCGTACTACTAAATTATATTTTATCTTTATAATATATATTGTAAAATATCTTTGTGTAACAGGTTATCCGAGGAGTTATTATGTGCCTAAGAGATAAGTGCTATTATTAAAAGGCACTTACGAGAAGCGTGGAGATCATGGAAAAAGATTCCAAATAGAGTTAGGATGATGTGGTTTAGGGAGTTTGAGGAAAGAATTATTTTAAGTATAATATATTTTTTTTCTTAATTATATTTTAAAATGGAAGAGTTCTCTAAATGTTTTAAATTCTTTTATGTGCCTCAGAAAAAATCTACTTAGTATGAACATGAAAGAGCACAAATTCGCAAAATATTTGAGCACCGTCGCTCGAAGTATTGAAAAATAAGTTACACCGAGCTCGTCAATGCAAAAGGAAGCTTATTTGGATGGGAGATGAAGTTTAGGGTGGAATGCTTGAAGAATGGGGCAAGAATGGATTCCAAAATATAGGTGCTCAAAATATAGCGAATCGAGCATCAGAATGTGGTGGTGTGGGATTTCCACTTCATTAAGGTGGTTGTATCTCACACCTATCACACAAAGATAAATAGGTAATTTTTATAGAAGTATCAACATTTAATTTTAGTTATAATTGATTCCTGATAAATGTGTTTGGATATAGGAGAAAGAACTTGGACACCCACCCAGACTTGCAGAATCATTTATGCGTACATATTCTTCATTAAATGAAAAAGGTGATCGCATATAGGTCATTGAGCATGCACATAATACTTATGTAAGTAGTATCTTATATAAAAACAACTAATTTAGAAAGTTTAAATGTTATAATTTTTATGTTTGAAAGTTTAAATGTTATATATATGTTAATTTTTAATGTAGAAAGTTTAAATTTTTATGTATGTTGATCATCCTATGTGCTCATGTATAGAATACTTTCAATAGTTGACTAGAAAAGCTATCTAGTCAAAGTTCAAGCGATGATGTAGACAGTTCTTTGGTGCCCATGTCATCTCAGCTTCAGGTGAAAGTTCTAAGTTATTAATTTATATTTTGTCTCATTTTCAAGTTGAATTATTTGATTTTTATTAATTTGTGGGAATATTACTTATGTAAGTATGGAGAGATATAGTAAGCAGATCGAAGAAGGGGTGGATCTATGGACTTTGAAATGAGGCTTCCTTTGTCTTAGGTCACTTATCTAGAGGACCTTCAAATGATCAGCCCTATGAAAATGAAATGTTTAAGATGTTGAAACAATAAGTGACAACGTTAAAACAAGAAAATATGGTGTTTAAGCAAAAATTCATGGATATGGAGGTGATGATGCGATAGATGTTCATGCAGCAGAATATACATACCCCATCACCATCAGTTCATTCTCACACATCATCATTTTATCCATCTACAAATCTCTCTTTCATGGCATCAGGCTCACATTTACCTCGGTCAAAGGTATCTTCTACACCATCCTTATCTAGATCCCCTAATGAACAACCACAAAGAAACATAGATGATGAGGATGATGATTGATTAGCTTACATATGAATATTTAGGTATATACTGTGTTAAGATGATTACACTTTGATAATTACATTTTAATTCTTTTATATTGTTGAATCTATGAATATTTTGTTTATTTAATGTTATATTTGGATTTTATGGAAGACATTATTATTTTATAATTTGGTGGTTATAAACATCGTTAAGTATGGTGTTGTTGGATTTATGAATATACTATTGTTGATTATAGGTTTTCAAAATTGAAAAAATGCTCCAAGATAAAAAAAATTAAAAATATTTTGCTATCGAAAAATTCTTCAAAAACTGCGTTTTGCAATGGAAAAATCCGTCACAAAAAATCATCAAAAAATTAAAAACTTGCTATGGACAAAAATCCATCACAAAATGACAATTTTGCAACGGATTTTGCGATGGAAAAATCCATTGCAAAACTCCAAATTTGCGACAAAATTTGCAAAGAAAATTTTCATCGCAAAACAAAGTCCAAAGATTTTGCGACGGATTTTTTTTGCTACAAAATCCGTCACAAAAAGCAATTTTTTTAGTAGTGATATGGGGGGTGGGATTGGGCATGAGGTACTTGGACGTCGAGGTTTGTGAGATTCAAGATGGAATTTGAATCATCATTGTTGTGAAGAATGAGTGCATTTCCTATGTATTCTATGATGATTGATTCCATGAAATTCTTGCACAAGGTAGTATGACAATTTGGAATAGGTATTTTCTAAAGTTGAGATCATAAAAGGGATCGAACATTGAAAATAGAGACAGTTATTGAGACTATTAGGGAGCCGACAAATATCTTGCCCTAGGCCTCTTTTGGGAGATAGGAGATGGAAGGACCATATTTGTATGGTAAGCATAAGCTATAATGGTTCATCAAGAAAGAATTCATTCATCCAACTAGTTGAGCTTCATGGGCTTGTAGCTAGACATCGATCGTCGAGATTGGGTACTCTTCAATTAATAGAGATTAATTGAAAGAGTTATTAGTTTATAGAAGTTTAAACCAATGTGAATATTTCAATATTCAAAATATCACAATGAGTTGTAAGCCCATGACCAATGAATGGATGAACCTAGTGGGTCACAAACAAAAGCCTAAGGAAGCTCTTATTTGATAGAAGGATTTTTCTAAGGAGTTAGAAAATCCACTTTGGGCGATTTTGAGGGGGATGGTTTTTGACTAATTTAATTAGTCATTTGGCATGATTGATTTAAGTGTTAAATTAATCAAAATAATTTAAAAGTTAAATTAGGCCAATTAAATTAAGGTGTTAATTTAATTGGTGCCATATGACAATTAATTAGTCAAGTTAACTTAGGGAGTTAAATTGACTTTATTTAACTTGAGTGTCAAGTCAAATTAACTTAAGGAGACAAGTTAAATTAATTAAATTAAGGAGTCAATTTAATTAATTGGAGGATTTATATTTTGGAGGGAAATCAAATGGAAGAGTCCATTTGAATTTACTAGTTAGCATTTTCATTTAGAGAAATGAAATGCAAGTGTAAATGAAATTCAAATGCAAATGCAAATAAAAATCAAATACACATGCAAGTTGGCAAGTTGGCCAACTAGCATTGGAGGTGTGATGCGAGCCAACATTCCTCTCACCTCTATATAAGGCCATGTGCCCAGCCACCTAAGGAAGAGTTGGCATTCTCATTTTCCCTCCTAAAAGTATGATATACTTCATGTGTTGAATAATCACACCAAAAATCCTCTCCTCCCTCTCCCAACAAAAATCACCACTCGTGCCATAGATCTACCTCTCCTATCCAGCTAAACTGAGGTTGATTGAGTGCTATCCAAAGATGTGTAGACTTTATCATTAGAGGTCCAATACTTGGGGGATTTAGAGGTCCAACATTAAAATCGATTGATCTTTTGGAGGATCTAGAATCCGAGTTTTTGGCTAATTTTTGGTCTGTACCTTGATGGTCCAAGTTTGCCAATTTTTCGAGCAAAGGAAGGAGAGCAAACATTCCATACTGTTGGTGATTGTAGATCTTCCACAAGAGGTGTCTTTGAAGTTATCTTGGAGATTCTCTTGAATCCTTTTATCAAGGTATTGTTTATGCTATTTAATCCTTATTTAGGCATGTTGAAGATCCTTTTAAGATGGAGTTGATTAGTTATTTTATTATATTTTTGGTTTTATTATTGGATCCTAATCGATCTCTATCTTTCAAAAGCACTAAAGGTTGGTAGCATAGTAGACCTTTCTACTTGTGAATCTTGTTTAAAAGGAAAAATGACTAAGGCTCTTTTTGTAGGACAAACGAAGCAAAGCACAAATCCTTTGGATTTGATCCATAGGGACATTTGTGGGCTACTAAGAGTTAGTGCAAGAGGAGGCTATTCTTAATTCATTACCTTCACCGATTATCACACACAATTCGAACATGTGTGTCTTATGAAGTACAAGTTCAAAGCTTTTGAAAAGTTCAAAGATTATAGGAATGAAGTAGAAAAGCATCAAGGAACTTAAGTACGATTCCTTAGATTATCTAAAAGAGCATAGGATTCTCTCACAATGGACTCCACCTAGCACAACCCAACATAATAGAGTAGCTGATAAGAGAAATTGTACCTTATTGGACATGGTACGTTGCATGATAAGCTTCATCGATGTGCCTATCTCTTTTTGGGGATTCACCTTAACAATGGAGACGAAGATACTAAATATAGTACCTTCAAAGTTGATGCCAAAGACACCACATGAGATGTGGTATGGTAAAGCACCATCTTATTCTTATTTAAGAGTTTGGAGGTCTCCTGCATACGTCAAGAGACTAGTGGGAGACAAGTTCGATGCAAGATCTACTTTGCGAAAGTTTGTGGGATACCCAAAAGAGTCTTTAGGTTATTATTTCTATGATCCCTTGGTACAAAAGGTGTTTATTTGAAGGAATGCCATTTTTTTGGAAATAGAGTTTCTATTAGATAAAAAAGGCATTGTCATCAACTTGATGAAGTTCAAGATAATCATATTATCCTATAAGCGATAGAAACAATAGAGCATCCTGAGCCTATCATACAACCTCTCAAAAGGTTGAACCGAATCAAGAAGCAACTTAAAAGGTTCGGATTCATTCATAAGACAGGACAAACAGATAGTGATCCAAAGACCTATAAGGAAACTATATTAGAGATAGATTTAGGACATTGGCTTGGGGCCATGAAATTCAAAATGGACTCCATGTACTCCAATAAAGTATGGAATTTAGTAGATCTACCGAAGGGTATAGTACCTATTAGTTGCAAGTGGATTTACAAGCGAAAGTTAGGAGTCGATGGAAAGGTAACGATGTTTAAGGCTAAACTAATGGTAATAGATTATACTCAAAAACCCGGTATTGATTTAGAGAAAACCTTTTCACAGGTAGCTATGTCTAAGTCCATAAGGATTATGCTTGCCATAGCCGCTTACTACGACTACGAGATATGACAAATGGATGTAAAGACTACTTTCCTCAATGGAAACTTTGAAGAAGAAATACATATGGAGCAACCACAACGTTTTACATCCAAAGAGAGTGATAAAAGGTTTGTAAAATCCAAAGGTCCATCTATGGACTAAAGCAAGCATCCCGAGTTGGAGCATACATTTTGATAAGACAGTCAAATGGTTTGGCTTTGTTAAAAATTTATATGAACCTTATGTGTATAAAAAAACTAGTGGGAGTCCGATATAGTTTGTTGTGCTTTATGTCGATGACATTCTTCTCATTGGGAATAAGAGAAAGGGGTTAGAGTGTACTAAAGCATTTATCATCACAATTCTCCATGAAAGATTTGGGAGAAGCATCCTTCGTATTAGGAATACGGATCTATAGAGATAGATCAAAGAGGATGTTGGGGCTCTCACAAACCACATACATTGATAAGATACTAAAGAGGTTTAGCATGGAAGAATTCAAGAAGAGATTCCTTACTATGGGGCATGGTCTTCGTCTTTCCAAGTTTATGACCCCAAAGACTGAAGACGGGATGAAAAGAATGCCCCACATACCTTATGCATCCATGATATGGAGCATAATGTATGCCATTCAATGTACTAGACTAGATATAGCACACGCTCTAAGTATTACGAGTCACTTTCAATTCAATCCCAGTGAAAGTCACTGGACGGCCTAAAAGCAATCTTGAAGTACTTAAGAAGAATTAAAGATTTATTTTTAGTATACAGCAATAGAGAATTAAAACTTGAAGAGTTTTTGGATTCTAGTTTCCAATCTAATAAAGATGACCTTAAATCTATCTCAAGATTTATATTTTACCTCAATGGCAACGCGGTCAGTTGGAAGAGCTCCAAACAAGGTAACATGGCCGACTCTACTACTGAGGTGAAATATATTATGGCTTCGGAGGCCGCAAAAGAGGGTGTTTAGATAAAAAATTTCATCCAAGTATTGGATGTAGTGCCTAACATTATAGAACCGATTGTTGTCTTTTGTGATAATAACGAAGCCGTTGCGCAAGCAAAAGAGCCAAGGTCTCATCAACGATCTAAGCATATTTTGAGGATTTATCATTTGATTTGTGAGATCATTGATAAAGGTAATATTTCAGTGGAGAAGGTAGTCTCGGAAGAGAATATAGCAAATCTACTGACTAAACCCCTATCATGTAAAGTCTTTGAATGACATCTTGAGAAGATAGGCCTTATGGCTATGGAGAATTAGCTTTAAGGCAAGTGGGAGATTGTTGGAATAGTGCCCCACAGCTAATTAGAATTGGCATATAAGTCTCATCAGCGATCCAAGCACATTTTGAGGCATTATCATTTGATCTGTGATATTATTGATAGAGGCAATATTCAAGTGGAGAGGGTATCCTCAAAAGACAATATAGCAAATCCACTGACTAAACCCCTATCGCGTAAAGTCTTTGAATGACATCTTGAGAAGATAGGCCTTATGGCTATGAGAATTAGCTTTAGGGAAAGTGGGAGATTGTTGGAATAGTGCCCCCACATCTAATTAGAATTAGCGTATAAGTCATATCAACGATCCAAGCACATTTTGAGGTATTATCATTTGATCTGTGATATTATTGATAGAGGCAACATTCGAGTGGAGAGGATAGCCTCATAAGAGAATATAGCAAATCCACTGACTAAACCCCTACCGCATAAAGTCTTTGAATGACATCTTGACAAGATAGGCCTCATGGCTATGGGGAATTAGCTTTAGGGCAAGTGGGAAATTGTTAAAATAGTACCCCGCAGCTAATTAGAATTGGCATGTAATACTAACCCAATTGTAAGACAATCTTGATTGAATGATATTCTTATTAAATGGCCATCTTTATCTTATATTTTTTATACTCCACTCATATTTGGTTGAAGCCTTTAAATCGTACAAGACTATAGGACTTGGTCACACATATGATGGTGATCATGAAACAAGTCTTGAGGTCATGATTTTAAATATTCCAAGTCATAGAATCTTATGAAAAGGGGTATCTAAGATTTAGATAGACTTATACTAAGATGCATACTCCAAGGGGTTGGATATTGCCCCATTTCATGGGCAATTTATGTACAATATGAATGCATATTAATGGGTGCTTGTTAAAGAACAATTTCACTAAAAAGGTTGGCCAGGAGAATCCACTATATAGTTCTAATGTCATGTCGATAGTGGTAAGTGCTCAAGCTTATGATAGTGCATATAATTAGTCTTTGGACCTGAGGATCCATAGTAACCTTGTGTTTAAATCCTTATGCTTTGACTTTTCCCCAGCCATGTAGTAGGTCATCCGGGATTGAGATTAGGAATGAGCTACTTAAGCATAAAGGTTTGTTAGATCCAAGATGGGATCCATTTCCTTATTGTTGTTAAGAACGAGTACATCTCCTACGTTATCGATTCCAAAAAATCTTTGCGCACGGTAGTATGACAATTTGAAAAAGGTATTTTTCAAAATTGAGGTCATAAAGAGGAATCAAATGTTTAATGTAGAGACATAGTTATTGAGGCTATTAGGGAGCCAACAAATATCTTGTCATAAGCCTCTTTTAGGAGATAAGAGACAGAAGGACCGTATTTGCATGATAGGCATAAGCCATAATGGTTTATCAAGATATAATTCATTCATCCAATTAGTTGGGCTCCATGAGCTTGCTTCTAGACATCGACCATGAAAATTAGGTGCTCTTCAATTAGTAGAAATTAATTGAAAGAGTTATTAGTTTAAATGAGTTTAAACTAATGTAAATATTTCAATATTCAAAATATCACAATGAGTTGTGAGCCCATGTCCAATGAGTAGATGAACCTAATAGGTTACACACAAAATCCTAAGGAAACTCTTATTTGATAGAAAGGATTTTCTAAGGAGCTAGAAAATCATGTGTTAGGTGGTTTTATCCTAAGGAGAGAAAAATGGTTTGATTAATTTTAATTGGTCATTTTTGCTTAATTAATTTAAGTGTTAAATTAATCAAAATAATTTAAAATTAGGCCAATTAAGTTAAGGTGTTAATTTGATTGGTGGCATATGACAATAAATTAGTCCAATTAACTTAAGGAGTTAAATTAAATTAATTAAATTAAAAAGTTAATTTAATTAAATATAGAATTTAATTTTTGGAGAGAAATCAAATGGAAGAGTCCATTTGAATCAACCAAGTTGGCATTGCATTTCATGAGATGAAATGTAAATGCTAATTAAAATACAAATGCACTTTAAATGCAAATGCAAGTCGGCAAGTTGGCACACATGCATGGAGGGTGTGATGGAAGCCTCCAAAGGCTTCCACCCCCTCCTATAAATAAGCATGTGCCCGGCCACTTGTGCTAGTTGGCATCCCTCACATTTTTCCTCCAAAAATGTGGTATAATTCATGTGTTGAATATCCACACCCAAAATTCTCTCCTCCTCTAAAACTGCCACTCCTTTCATCACCATGTTCCTCTCTTCTCGAGCAAAGTGAGGTTGATTGAGAGCTAATTCTAGGTGTTTGGACTAAACATTAGAGGTTCAACACTTGGAGAACTTAGAGTTCATTGGTGAACCATTTTTTGGGCTGATTTTGGTGCTACAATTGGGCAACCAAGGAGATGAATTTTTCAGTGATTTTCAGCCAGTACCTTGTTGTTCCAATGGTGAAAAAGTTTCCAAGTTTTGCTGATTTTTGGAGCCTTCAAAGGGCAGCAACTGGATCAAGGTGTTGGAGTTTGTAGATCATCCATTGGATGAGTCCATGGAGTGATCTAGTTGATTCCTCTGAATCCTTTCATCAAAAGTAATTTTTAGCCTTCTAATCCTAATTTTTGGCATGTAGTTGTTCCTTAGGAAGGAGATGATTAGTTTTATTTTTTCCTATTTTTGGTTTAGTTATTAGATCCTAGTTCATCTCCCTCTTTCAAGAACGTGCCAACAGTTCCATTTAAGCTATTGAAATTTTATTTCTACTTTATTAACCATTACTATGTTGAATATCAATGGTTGTATGCCTTCGATGTTCGATCTCATCTTCTATCAATGTCTTGTTCTGTGCGTTTTGGTTCTTTCGATTATTTTCATTGAATATTTGCCTCATATTGGTTGTATCAGAAATCTTTACTAGTTCTTTTCTCACTTTATGTGTAAACTAATAGTTATTCACCTCACTAAATTATTAGGACCTACACTTCTTCTATTTCTTGATTCTTTTTCTCATATAAGATTTGATAGGCAGCAGGTGAATCAAAGGGTGTCGTATTAATGTAAATAGTTTTTAACTGGCTTCCAGTTGTACAGGACCTAGACTTCTTATGTAAAATCTTATGTATGTAAGCTTGACACTACAACATCTCATGTAGATACTTTTGCTCATATGGTTTTGATACTAGTGACAATTGTGGACTTAGACCTGTTATGTAAATTTTGGCTATGTATATGTGGCACTCAGTGGCGCGGCATGTACATATTATGTTTCTATGGTTTTGATACTAGTAATGTTGCAGGTTTTGTTTAATACTATGTCATTTAATTTATTTGAGTAGTATCTTATGTCAGGTCCCATACCCTAGTTGGGGTGATACATATTAATTCTTCATTAAAAAAAAATCCATCATTAACTTCAATAAGAACGTCGTCAAAATTTTGTGATTTATTTGGAATAAGTTACATTCGAAATTCTTAAATTAAAATTTCAATAAATTCAATTCTTATGAAAATGGAATCTTTTTGTAATGCCCTGACTTTTAGGATGGAATTTAAAAAATATTGAGGATTACTTTAATTAGATTTTAAGTAATTAAAAGGGGGGGGAAAGAAAATAAAAAAAAAGAAGAATTCAGAGTTTAATTAATTGAATTCTCACATTTAGGATCTAATGGAAGAACAATAAAAGTAAAATGGCTTTACGTAAATCATACCTAAATTAATTAGGGTCTTAGGATGATATTAGAAAATTGAGAAGACTGAAAAATTGATAAAATTGGACTCAATTGCAAAAATTAAAAAGCTGGACAGGGCCAATATGCGAATAAGAGAAGTTGGAGGAGTGAATTGGAAGATTGGGAGCCAATGTCAGGCACTTAGAAATTTGAGGGACCAAACTAAAAGATAAGGGAAAGTTCTGGGGCTAAAGTGAAATTTTGAGAAAGTGAAAAATATTAAAAAAATCCCATTCATTCCATCTCATTTCCACATGCATGCCCAGCTCTTCCTTTTCCACCCCTCACCATCACGCGACCCAAAACATAAAACTAAACCAACCAGAACCTTTCCCTCAGCACGGTGAACACATTGATGCCAAATTCAACATGAACAGACCAGTGGAACATCGGGAATTTGAGGTCAATGGCAGCGAATTTCAGAGGTAGCGGTTCCATGGCAGCAAGCGGCATAAAGTGGAAACTAACTAGTGGGTTATGACGTGCTTGACTATAGGAGTTTTATGGTGTCAATTATAAAGTTGGACCACCAAAGGTGAGAAAATTAAATGAAGTGGCACGCGGCGACAGATAGTGTCGCTGTGGCGTTTCTCAAAATTAATCAGAGAAACAGTGTCAAAACGTTGAATTAGTTGAGGGCTTTTGATAAGCACATCGAGGCGCACCTATTGGTGGTGGTGGTGCTCATCTGGGCGGCGGCTCCAACACAGTGCATAGAATTTGAGTCTGGGCTTGTTTGGGCTTATTTCAAGCTCTGAATTAGACCCAAGCTTGGTCCAATTTGGTAATTTTTGGCTATTGATTCATTAATTTGATTAATTGTTGATTTGATTCGATTGTAAATTGATTAATAACTAAAATATAAATTAAATTAAACTAAGATTTTAATCAACCAAATATTGATAATAAATTGAGATTTTGACCTTGAATTGGTGAAGACTTGATTGAAACTTAGCAAATCAAATAGGCTTAAGATAGAAAGAGAAAATTTAGTTATTCTAAAATAGTTTAGCTATAATGGTCGTCATTTTAGGAATTAACTTAGATAGATACTAAAATACTGGTCGAGTTTAAATATAACTAGAACATATTGCACAGGATGGGGACATTAAAAGAAATAAGACTTGGTACTTTGAGATGTTTCAGTATATCCTCAGCAGTAAGTTGAATTCTATAAGATTACATATATTGGTTAATTGTTGACAAAGGCTTTGACTTAGATTACAACTAAGTCAAATTGCATTCTAAACTAAAGTAAGTAACAATTAGACATATGAGTATTTGATGGGATTATATGTAAAGTCACATTTCACATATTTTAATGTTAGATTGAGATTTAAGAAAGGTAACCAAATAAAATAAATCTCATACTAAGCCTCGTTAAGGACTAATATAATTTGTTAATTGATATATTAGAGATTAAATCAGATACTAAGATTTAGTGGGATTACTAAGGACATTAGTGTGAAATCGGGTCTATTCGAACTAATTGAATAGGCATCTTGACATAGAAACGAGATTAGGAAATACGACAAGTTTAGAATATATTAAGCACTAAATTATAATAAAGACGCTAGGTATAGTGATGTTAAGTGATTGAAAGAATTAATATGATATTAATTTCAAACATCTTACGATAAATCCTTAGGTTGATAAAGAAGCGAGGACGCAAGCAATGCAAACAACTAGGAGAGTTCCTTTGCATCTGTCATGTGAGTTTTATACTCACTAATATGAGACTTTCTTGATGGGGACAGAACCTATGTACTATATCTATGACTACTGCTGCATAATCCTTGATACCTGTTTTCATGGTATTTTAATTATGATAAATATTTCATATATATTTGAAAGTCAAAGTTTACATGTTCTCCTCGAGAAAGATCTCTCTAAAAAATTAGTTTCTTGGTTATTAAACCTATAAAATGCAATTTGATATATGGAACAATCACATCGCCACAATTTGATATTACATTGTGGTTCAGTTACAGTATTTCAGATTTTGATTATATTGTTGATTTTATGTGTGGCGGATTTTTTATAACATGAAATGTGCTATTATATTACATCTTTCAGACCTTTAGGGACGCCATTGGAAAGTTCAAACTCAGAGGAATGCTATGGAAAATTGGTCCAGGGACTAGGATCAAAAAGACGGCCGGGCGGAACAGACTGATGGTGGGGTTTCCCAAATTATGAGTCACTATTGTTCCTATCTCAGATAGTCAGATGTAGTTGGAGGTTAGATTTTGTGAGCAAGGGATCAATATGGGGTCGACCATGCCATATACATGTCAGTTATATCCGAGCTAATCACTCAAAATTTGGAGGGATAAGGATTTCAATGTTTTTGAAAGTGGAGCGATGAGGTTGGAGACCCCTAACAAATTGCGAAGGTGATTGGTACGTTTCGATATTTATGTTTTGGAACTTGAGTACTTTGTGAAAGTTGGTTGATTTTCTGAAAAACATGTTAGCACTTTGTCTCTCTCGAGGTTGGAAAACTTTTTTCACAAAGGATAGTGAAATTTGTGAAGTCTCAATACTAGTATGGGAAAGTGCTGATATGGATCATCTAGGGCCTGAAAGAAATCCTTTTTCGAGAGAAAAATAATTATTTATATTTTTTCTCATGGTTGACATGATAATATATTTATCATTCATTATCGCACCAATTCACTAAGTCATTCGAACTTATGATTATTTTTGTATCAATTTTTCTTGTTCTTTACCCCATATAGGAATAAGTGACGGCGGGAGCCAAGTGACATTTCCAGTAAGATACATGGTTTTGCTGATGTATGTAAATGCATAGGTTACAATATGTGAGGGTTGCTATGTATATCAAATGGGTAATTTTTGTAGTGTGACTTTTGTTGGTTCAAGGATAGGCGTGAATTGTAGAAGGTTGTTATTTATGTACTTTGTTTCATTATATCTACTAAGTGTTGATGTAGAGAAAGTTGGAGGTATTTTGGAAATGATAAGTGAAACCTTCAATGTCCTGATCACAAGTTGACCATTGATAAGAGTTAGCTATTTAAATTAAATACTATGGGTTTCGAAAGATTTATTTTATTCAGAAATTTTGGCTTTGTTCTTTATCATTTTTCAATTCCCAAAACAATCCCAAAATGTAAATACATTTCTCTAGTCATTTTCTCAAAATACAAAAAATCCTCCTCAAAATACCTTACACCCTAAAAATCACATATATCCCCTTATTTTCTCACTCTTTTTGTTACATCATCATTCATTTATCACTCTCTTACTTCACTCATTCATATATATATATATATATATTAAAATTTTACTAGTTAAAAAATTACAAAACTTATGTTTACAAATTCAATTAAACTAATTGTTGAAAAAATTAATTAAATTTAATTAAATATTATTTATACTATTACTAAACAATTTATTTACTAAATAAAGTATTAAACTAATTATATTACTTATTAATTAAATAATATATTAGTTATATTTAATATTTAATCTATTAATTAAATATTATATTTATTCATTTAATAAATAATTTAAGATGTTTTAATTTGATGTAATAAATAAATTAATCTTCTTCAGAAAAAAAATTTAATCTTACTTAATATTAATCTTCATGTTTATTTAAAATTATAAAAAAATTAATTATAGTGTGATATTTATTTATTTATTTATTAATCTATTAGGTTTAATAAATTAATTTTGATATAATTAAAGTAATTGTCGAGAAACATAATTAAATTTAATTAAAAATTATTTTATTATTACTAAGTAATTTATTTACTAAATAATATATTAATTAAGTAATGAGTTAAAGTAATTAAATAATCTATTAAATTAATTAAATAAATTTATTTAATTATCTAAATGGCTTTATTTATAGATTAATTATATTTCATATTTCACATATAATCAAATATTGTCTATATTTGTTTAATAAATAATTTAAGATGATTTAATTTTATATAATATAAAGTTATTTTTTTAATTTGATGAATTGTTATTAAGTCTTATATATAAATTATTAAATAAATTATTTATTTAAATAAATAACTAAATTTTATTTATATATAAATCGTAAATAATAAATAGTGAGGTAATTATATATATTTGAATTAACAAACAGTAATTAGTTTATAATTAATGTACAATAATTAAATTTTTTATATAAGCCTATATTAACAATTATGATATAATTATGAGATAAGTCTATTTTTCATAATTAATTAAAGATTTTATGATTTTATAAATAATAAATTATATTTAGTAATATATATTTTCTTTCAAATAATACATCATTTGCTAATGTTAAATTTATAAAAATATGAATTTCAAAATAAATCACCAATTAAATTAATTATACATTATTTTATTGAAACAATATATCAATCATTACACATATATATACACACATACATCGTCAAGCTATAAATATGCATACATACATCACACAAAAAATCACTTTTATCCTACAAACCCAATAAAAAAGTAAATGATGTGATATTTATAGTATAGTTTGTCTCCTCCCAAACACAAAGAACCAAACAGCTAATTCTCAATTCATTTTTCCTGTTTTTTCAAAACAAAAAGAAACACTTGACACATTCTCCAATCTTTCTTCCAAAAACCCATTCTTCTAAAATATTTTCCAAAAAATGCTCAAAATACAAAAGAACAGGCCCTTTGTGATTTAGATTGAGTAGCACCTCGATCGGGAGTAGGTATCCGCTCATTGGGGGAGCTACACTTTTTTTTTGTTGGGATTTTTGAAATTTATAACTTGCATATGTGATCTTAACTTCTTGTGTGTGAAATTTTAAATCAGTTTACCACATAAAATGTAACACCCCTAAAATTCGGTATTTCAGAAATTGAGATTTAGAAATTTAGATTTTGGTTAATCAGATTTTAGGGCTCGAAATTAATATAAAAAGGACTTGATTGCAAAAATTTTGAAAGTTTTGGGGTCAATTTGCAATTCTCAGAAGCTTGATTGGATCATTTTAGTAGTCATGGGAGTTTGCGTGGAAGGAATAAGTCAACTGGGTTCAATATGGATTTTAATAAAATTTTAGGGCCTAATTGCATTGTTCAACCTAGTTGAGGACTAAATTGCAAATACAGAAAATTGGATTTTATTAAAAAAAGAAACATTTCAGCCAAAACCAAACCTATTTTCTTTCCGTTTTCATCTCCTCCTCCTGCGACCATTCTCCCTCCGGCAATCTTCGGCGGTGAGTTTTTGTTCAACCTAAACCATCCAAAACCCTTCCCTCACTCCTGGCTACACTCATACACCACATGCACGGCGAAATGGGCTGCGAGTCACTGGGAACGAAAGGCTAAAATTCTCGGCCAAGTTACGGCTTCGACTGATGATAGTGAACAGTAGCCTGAGCTCAGTTTTGGGGGCTAGGATAGAAAGTTCTCAACGCGAGGAAACGAAATATACCCTTGCATGAATCATCAGCATAGCGGCGATGGTGGAAAACAGCGATGAACTCACGGCAGAGCAATGTAGCATTGAAACTTTGGGGTGGCGTTTGAAGCATTTCTCGGTAGAGAAATAGGGAACTGATTTGAGATTCGAAAAGCTCACGATGAAAGGAATATTTTGGTAGCGATGGGGGTATACTCTAGCGACGGCGGAGGGCGGTAGCGAAGAGGCAGTTTGATCTCCTCGACGTGACAAATGTAGTTGTGTAATTGGTGACGAAAAGTGGGTCCCGTGGACCAGTAAGCTATTGATAGTGATTGTAGTTTTTTGAGATTTTGAAGGTGAAGATCTGCCAACCTGGCACTTCATTCAACTATATGTTATTGTGATAAGTCCGTATGAGGGTTTTTTCATTTCTGTACCGTACTAAATTATGTAATTGAAATCTGAGAGTTGTTGAATTCTCGATTGATTTCTGTTATCTGTTATGTATGTCCATGTGTGGGTTATTATCTGCTATTGATTTTGAATTTTGTCTATTCTGGCGCTTAGAATTTCTATTTATTATCTGTTTCGATCTGTTTAGTTATCCGATCTGTTATCTCTTACTGTTTGTTATCTGTTTTGTTCAATTCTGTTGCCTATTGCCTTGCCAGCATATCTATTATCCATTTTAGCTTTGAATTGGCCATGCTGGCTAGTTAGGATTGTTATTGCTATTGTTCTGCCTTGTTGGCATTTTTGTATTGTCTGATCTGTCTGTACTGTCTAACTGTCTGTACTATTAATTGCCACGCTGGCACATCTGTCTGTTAGGGATATGCTAGGGAAACTCCTAGGTATCTACCGTTTGTCTGTGATATGCTACGGATACTCCTAGGTATTTACTGTCTGTTAGTGATACGCTAGGGAGACTCTTAGCTATCGGTGATGTATCAGGGATACTCTTGAGCATCAATAACGTGCTAGGGATACTCCTAGGCATACCGTGTGTCAGTGATATGCTAAGGAGACTCCTAGGTATCCATCGTCTATCAGTGATACGCTAGGGAGACTCCTAGGTATCGGCGATGTGACAGGGATACTCTTGAGCATCAATAATGTACTAAGGATACTCCTAGGCATACCGTGTGTCAGTGATAAGCTAGAGAGACTCCTAGGCATCTACCTTTTGTCAGTGATATACTAGGGAGACTCCTAGGTATCAACGATATGTCAGGGATACTCCTAGGCATATCGTGTGTCAGTGATATCCTAGGGAGACTCTTAGGTATCTACCGTCTATCAATGATACGCTAGGGAGACTCCTAGGTATCAGCGATGTGTCAGGGATACTCTTGAGCATCAATAATGTGCTAGGGATACTCCTGGGCATACCGTGTGTCAATGATATGCTAGGGATACTCCTAGGTATCTACCGTCTGTCTGTGATATGCTAGGGATACTCCTAGGTATCGTCCATCTGTTTGTGCTATGCTAGGGATACTCCTAGGTAATTACTGCATGTTTCCGATGTGCTGGGGATACTCCTAGGCATCTATCGTGTGTCAAGACGTCACGCTTAGATAAGACTGACTGAAATGTAAATGTTGTTTGGAATTGTCCTGTCTGCCCATATTTTGACTGACTAACTGTATTCTGCCTGTTAGACTATCCCTAACTGTTTGAACATATCCTATTGTATTTCTGTTAATTGTTGATTGATGACTTGTTGAGTTGATTTCTTCCTCGACAAATCCCCATTATATATGTTTACAATTATCCCTCCCTAAGTCCTTCGAACTTACCCTCCATTTATTTTGATTCTCTCATATAGGGATTAAGTAAAGGATTGGACTTCAGGCTGGACATGAACATTTTGTAATATATCAGGTGTTGAATGTATATATGGAAATCATCTGATTGCTAAGTATGGATTCGAGACGTGTGATATGTCATGTTGATATGGATGACTTAAGGAATGTACATATTTTGTTATGTAAGAATGTGATTTATGGCATTTACTTAGTGGTTTTATCGAGTATGTTAAGTTTGAAATTCCGTTGCTTCTGATAAGTTGAATTTGAGATTTTGTGATATGTATTTAGTATATATGCTGTATGTTATAGAATTGTTTAAGGTTGAATTTATTGTCTTGTGACAGGTTTGTTTAAGTTGGAATCCACTGTTATTTCTAATAAACTTGAAAGTTTGATTATGTGTTTATTGATTTGTATTTCGGGTTCAATTTTATGATTGAACTGAGTGGCACTTCGACTTAGGTGTTGTCCCGAATGGGGGCACTACATAAAGTAATTATGAATTTATATAAATTTAACAACACATTTTAATAAATGTAAAAAATAAATATTTTTTTAAAATAAAATCTAACATCTGATAAAATTTAAAAATTTATAAATACTTTTAATAAATTTAACCAAACTCCATCTCAATTGACAATTATACAACTGATCTTTAAATAATGTAAGGAACATGTAATTCATTATTTAAAAAGAAAAGGAAAACAATTGCACGCTTCTAGCTTGAGATAGAGCAAGATATCATGCGAAGAAACCTAGAAATTAATGGGCAAAGAAAAATGGAATATGTACCCCAAATAAAAATGGGCAAAGATTTGTTATTAGCAACCAGTCGGCCCCAAAGTGATTAATCATATTCAAAATGAGCTGCTTGAGCTGCTTGGTTATGGACAAAAATTGAGTGTAATTTATAGCGGTTTAAATCTTCTATCTCATTTTTTATTTTATTTTCTATTTTATTTCATAAAAATATAATATATATTAAATATTTTTTTATAAAAATATTTGATTAAAAATTAAATTTACCTGATATAAATATAATAAATTGGAATAGAAATAAAATAGGAAATGAAATAGAGGATTAAAGTGAATTTATAGATTATTAAACTCACCCAAAGGAACAAAAAGTCCTCCATGTACTCTCTTTTTCTGGCCGCATTGGATGGGAGGGGCCGAGAGGGTTTTAAAATAGCATCAAGAGATGTATTGCTACTTGCTAGCAACAAGTGGAGACAAAGTGAGTACTCATCATATTCAAAGACGAACATTAAATTCTCATGAATATAATGTAAAGTGGATACAACTTATGTATTATTAAATCCCCACGAATGAATGAAAAGTGAGTTTATGCGTAAATGTTTCTGATCTCACAAAGAATGCTCCTTCCCCGTGTGGAGTTTGAAAAAATTATTTCCCATAGTTCATGTTTGAACAGTCTTCTTATTTATCGTTCTTATTTTATTTTTTAATTATTATTTTTATGAATCCTAGTATGCACAAATAGTTGAGAAAATTGGAGAAATAAAAACAAAATACACCTTTAAAATTTAAATTAAGGAAACACACGACTTATCCCAAAAGAGATTACTTTCATGTACATAAAAAAAATTAAAAAATAATTGAAAGCTTTAGATCTTGTATTCCGCTGATTTCATCTCCTATTCTATGTTAATGTATATATTCTAATATTATTTAATTTTTAATTAATTATTTTTATAAAAAATATTTAATACACGTATTATATATTTATAAAATTAAATATAAAATGAAATAAAAATTACAATCGAGAATCTAAACTGGAATTGAAGGTTTCTTTAATGGCAACCCATCAGTAATAAAACATACCAAAATGGAGTACTCATCAATAGCCCGTAGATCCAACTCATTCCTAATCAACTGTGGGAAAAATAGCCACCCACCGGTAACCGCCACAAATCCCAGCGTCAGCGGGCCCGAAACCGCCCTGTGCAACCCCCAACGCCCGTTCAATGCGTTCTTCAAACCCACCTCCACGGCCACACAAAACCCATGCAAAACGAAGAACCACGTCACCTCCCACGTGGGGCTGGCACGTGACAAGTAATAGTAAATCACCTCATGCATCAGACCAGACACCAAGAAAGTCGCCAGGATTGCTGGTGGTAGGGCCCACCTTCTGCCAAAAATACGCGTAGCTATACTGCGTACGGGATAGTATACAGTGGGGCGTAGAATACTGGTAACCATGAGATTCCACCTACGGCCCCAAAAATCTTGAAGCGAGGTGGCTAAATACGGCTCATTGAACTGCGGCTCGAGCTCCAACCCAAGAACGGCTCGCACCGGAACGGCTGTAATGGCTAATATAAGCTCCAAGCCGAGATAGACATGGCAACAATACAGAGCCAGGATCAGATACGGGTGTATAAATTCCCTGTACTTGTATAAACCAACAATCACTACAAGAAGGCAGCATTTGAGTAGAAAAAGAATCAGCCCATCACTCGACAAAGATTTGGGGGATGGGGTGTGTTTGGTTTTGATGGGGAGGAGGGCTATGGAAATGAAAGGGAGAAGAGACGACGGCGGGGTGGCGGAAAGAGGGCCTTGATTAAAAGCGAAGAGGAGGAGCTTGAAGTTGCCTAGCCAAACAAGGTAGAAGATGGTGGGGGCCCCAAGATGCAAGGAAGAGAGGCGGAGGGGGAGGGTTGTTAAGAGGTAAATGATGGGGAGGAGAGAGAGGAGCCTGGCGGCGCCGCCGGGGATCCGGGCGGCGATTTGGTGGCAGAAAATTAGAGATGCAATGGCTGTTAGCCAGATATTGGTGAAGATTTGGATCTCATGAAGGTCCATGTTCAATAACAATTAATGAAGCTGGTTTCTTCGATGTAAGAAATTTCTTGATAAAAGGAGACCCAAATGGCAAATCTCAATCAGTATTCAGTGCTGCATTTTTATGGGGCCTTAGTAGTACTGTATATTTATCTAATATATGTGAGTCTACAACGACGAGTGTGGGCTCTCATAAACGTCACCCCCCATAATTGTGGTGGAAAAAAGGTTGTTGAAAATCCCACTGATTTATTTTGCTTTCAATTTTGGTGTCTACTTAATACTTTTTTAATATATTGCATTAGACTGCAAAAGCAACTAATTTCAAATTATATATTATGAATATAAGCAATTAATTTCAAACCACAATTGGTAATTTATGAGCAGTCGTTAATTTTTGGTTGATCGGTCATTTTAAATTAATTCCCTAAAGACCCTTGAATCAAAATTTTCACTTGCATTAATTATATACTAGCATTATCCCGTACCATGTATGAATTCTGTAAAACTACTCTATATTGATATAATTATTGAATTATACGCATAATTAATAATACAATATAAAAATAAAAATATTACAAAAAATAGTCAAATAATGGATAAAATAAATATTATTTTAAAAAATGATCAAGTAAAATTGAATTTAATGCTTTTAAATTTAGTATTTAAAAGTTTGGAATATATAAAGATATATCATATATATGATGTCATGAAAAATAAATTTCATGATTATTCAACGAGAAGGCAAAAAAATTTAAAAACTTCCAAAGATAAAAGTCTATGAGCATGATTATTAAAAAGGAGAAAATATTATGCAACCAAAAACTAATAAACAGTTGCATTAAATATAAAAATATATGAGAATGATATAGAACACAGGGTTGGTGGCTTCAAAATTGTTGGAAAAAATTTAAAATTATAATACTTTAAGATTGCTTTAGACTTAAAAGAAGATAAATATATATTAAATTAAAACTTAAAATATAAAGAATCTGATAATATGCTGCAGAGTTTAATAGAATCTTATTTAATTTTAATTTTTGATTAAAAAGTCAATTAAGTCAAGACAAAGTGATATTAAAGATAAAAAAAATTAAAAAAATATCAAAATGAATACATAAAATAATTACGAAGTTAAAATTAATATTAGAATATAAGTTAATAGAACCTTTTAGTTTGAATCATAACTTAGTTATTGAATAAGCGATGAAAGAGTTTGACGTTAGTAATACAAGAGTTAAAATTATAGTAAATTAATAAAGTAATTATAAACTCAAAATTGATTTTGAAATAGGAATTAGTGATAGGATATGAGAATGAAATTAGAATGTACGTAAAATAGAATATGAAAAAAATAAATTGTTATATTATTCTCAAATTTTTTGTATAAATATAATTGAATCTTCATATTATATTTCGCAAATAGTAGAAAAAAAAAAGTGAATAAGAAAAAACGTTGGTAACCTTTCAAACAATCAAAACTAAAAAAAAATAAAGAATAAAATTGGATATATGTTTTGATGGATTAAATAATGTCCAGCGTTAGAAACTTAAAAAATTAATGGGTGTATTTTCTATTGATAGAACCATCTCATAATTTTTTCAAATAGATCATAAAAGATCCAAGAATATATGTTGATGAAGTAGTATATAAAATTTTTAAAAAAGAGTTTGAATTTATGCATACTTACACATACATAATTACATATATATGAATAAAAATTTAACATTAAATGACATGCTTTAAAATTATAAATATTCAAAGAGTGAAATAAATTTTAAAAATATTAAAACCAAAGAATAGATCTCATATGATAAAATTATAAACTTAGATGAATAAAATAATGTAAAAATAAATTACAAAATTTAACAAATAACTTGATTCAAAGAATGAGTAAAAGGATACTAAATATATATTTAAATAAAATAAAAATTGAATGACAAAATTTATCAATGATTGAAGAGAAAAATGTAACTAACAAAAATGAAATAAAAATGAAAAATATTAAGAGCAACTAATATATCTCATTGTAAAATAATTAAATTAAATGAACAAAAAGAGAATTTAAAAAAAATTAAAATTAAAATTAAACAAAAAAATTGATAACTTAAACTAAGTAATAAGCGAAAAGATATAAAAATTTTAAAATTTAATAACAAATGAAAACTAAATGATAAACTTTATTTATGACTGAAAAGAAAATTATAGCATTAAAATAAAAAAAAATCTCTTCCACCATGTAACATACCTAAAAAAAGAAAAAAAGAAAAGAAATAAAAATAAGTGAACAATAAAGTCAAGCAAACAATAAATAATTTGAAGAATGAAATAAAGAGGCACTTAAAGAGAAGAGAAAAAATATGCTAGAAAATGAAGAGGTACACAAAGAATAGAGTGAAAAAATGCTAGAAAGAATATTAATGAATGACTTTTGAAATATTTTATATATATTAAGATAGATATAAATTGGTTATTGAAAATAAGAGAAAACTATGAAAAAAAACTTATCAAACTATAGAGTTCAAGTGATTAAGGAATCTTCTACATATTAAAGGTAGAGATAAAAGAGATTTTTGAGATAAAATATGATTATTTTCTGGTATTAGAGATAAATAAAGAATAATCTGTCCTAATCAAGAAACAATTTCAAAAATCTAGATATATTTAAATGGAATAGATAATATCAAATTTAACTAATTTTCAAATTTAATTAAAAAAAACTCAAAATTCTGAGAATTGCAAATTTGATCAAAATTGTACGATTGTAGATCCCACACCTTTGTGCCATATATAATAGTAATAGCATGTGTCCAGTATGATGCACCGAAAAGAATTTTAATATTAAAATAATTTATTTTATTATAATATTTATTTTACTGTATGTGATTAAAAATGAATCATAATTATTTTTAGTATTTAAAGAAACAAATATGTTACTAATTGAATAAAATAACATGAATATTTAAATTTAAAGACATTATATTTGAAGATAATTTATACTTAAATAAGTCATGGAATATGATAAATTGCAAACTTTATAAATTATACAAAAAAAATTTAAATGATAAAATTTAAAAAAATAAATGAAAGCATAAAAGAAATAAAAGTAGAGCAGAGTATTTAACTAAAGGAAAATTTAATTTTTTTGTCCTATAAGGTTGTTTGATTTTTAATTTTGTCCTATGTTTTACACAATTAAAAAGTTAGTTCTATAAAAAATAAAAAATAAAAAAATTGGCACATTTAGTCCGATTGTCACTGGAATTGAAAAAATTTGCTAGAAAATATGGCGTGGCATTGCCGGATTTTGTTGAATTTGAGGATGTTTGCTTAGGTGGCAAATTTTTATCTTGTTGGAAGAAGTATTTTGCTTGAATATACATACACATATATTTATATAAATATTTATATTATACATACATATATGCATACACATGTATACATATATACACATATATCATGCACACACACATATATATCCACATGTATATATGATTTCTTAATAATGTGAAAGTTATAGTTGCAATTTTTATGACATTTGAAGTTTTTAAATATTATGCGTTTTTCATTAGAGTAAATATGTAAACCCCTTTATGCTTTGTTTATGCAAATAACTTACATTAGGTTATTATTTGATAACTAATTCAGTACGTATTTTGTAACATATAATTTTTATAAACTAAAATATCTCATAATATTCTATATAACTTTAATAAGTAAAATTTATTTATATATGTAGTTATTTTATTGTAGCGCTCCCACTAGAAGGTGATTGCTCTTGTCCGAGGTGCTACCCATTCTATACCACAAGTATTCTGAATAACAGAAAATATATTTTTCAAAATCCAAAGTATTTGGTTTCTACAAGCAACATCCAACAAAGATTCAACTATGAACCGAAATATTACAACTCACCCTTAGCACTTCTATCACCATCATTACCTTATGTGTCACATGGGTTAGTCTATCTTCATCACTTGTTCTTGTTTGTGGTAATGAACAGAAGGTAACAATAAAACAACGTAAGTCCTAATGACTTAGTGAGCTAATAACGAAGAGGTGATTACAAAACCTAGAACAATAACAATCGAACAATGAAGCTATTAGTGATAATCAAAATGATCAGAAGGAAGCAAGATTGTAGCGCCCCATCTGGGAGGTGCTTGCATTTGATCGAGGTGCTACTCCAATAGAATTTTTTTTTTTCAAAATCAATTATACCCTCGACAATTTTCAACCTAAGAAATTTCATACTTTCAAATTCAAGCTAATCATGTTGAAAATGACAAACAAAACCCAAGTTCTCATAACAAGTCACAATTTCTCAAAGGCCCATAATTTAACTTACATATATATATATATATATATATCATTCATCAGGAACTCCAACCCGTTACACTTCGTAGAAGAAAATACACTAACTTATAACTTATGCCTCCTATTACCTTACGACCATAACATCTCACATCCTTACCATTATAGATGTCATGATAATAGTCTTTACACTATGCCAAAAGGTAGCCCAAGCTTAGGGTGCCTTCTACTTCTTCAATTTGGGCAAATAACAAAAAGACAATACGAGAGAGTGAGTCCAAATGACTCAGTGAGGCAAACCTTTGTATGTATAGGAAGAATTAGAACGAAATGGAATGCAATATATATATATACAAGAAGTATATTCACTCCAAAATGAAAATAATTAAAAATACAAGTTACGATAACTTAATTTTGAAGATTTGAGAGAGTTTACAAAATCTACGAACTAAAACGATAAACTAGTATTTCTTGTACCACACTTTATAAGATGACTAAATGCCGTCCCATACCGACGAAGAGTCATTTCATGTTTAAATACATTACATAGATATCTCAAAACTCATAGACATGATTAGTTTTAAAGAACTTAGTAACAAATTATTTCATGAAATACTCAGGTTTCAAATCCAAAATTTTGTTCAATTTTACAAAACAAACTATACAAGAACATTTTATAAAACTAATGATACAAGCATATTTCACATGTACGACCGTGTAACGGCCTTCCCCTATTTCATTACTGGTTGTGTATAAACGATACGACCGTAAACGGCCTACCCCCTTATATCCCCTCGATACTGTATAAATAATACGACTGTAAATGGCCTACCCCCTTATATCGCCTGGATATTGTATAAACAATATGACCGTAAATGTCCTACCCCTTTATATCACATCGATACGATCATGAAATGGCTTGCCTCTTTATATTTCCTCAACGAGTGGCCAACTCGCCAAACCACTGCAACACGAATCGATAAAATCGATCCTCGTCGATCAAGCCTCCCCTGAAGGCAAGATCGCAACCACACGAATTAGAAGGACCAATCTTTGCCAATCAAGCTTTAGGCCACAATCAACTCTTAACTGCCTAAAGTCAAGATCGCAACCAAATAAACCAATACAATGATACAAGTCTAGAATAGTAATCCAAGCATTCCGCTACGATTGGCACTCGACCCAAATAGATTTTTCATACAAGTATCTATGAATAAATTCAAAATCATGTATGCCTACAAGGCTACAGATTGCACTGAATAATATTAGAAGTGAGAAGTAATAAAATAAACCCTCACAGGGGTTCATGAAACAAACAACATACGACAAACAAGATCTCAACAATTTATGAGTTCAATAACAAGAACAAGTATGGTACACAAGCACGTTGAACCCTCACAGGGATCATTTCACAAGAACAAATAGAATCAAGGCCAGAATGGCAGAGCCTCACCTCATAGTCTCAAAATGCAAATCACGATCTGCAGCCTAGGAATCAGTGGGTTCCAATTCCATGTTACCTAATCCAAAAGAATAGGTTCAGAATTAGAATCCCCATACAACCCTAATAACCCATAATAATTATTATCATGCTTATCATTAATCCAAAATTACAAATATCTCGATTAACATGATAGTTTTAGGACTTAATCGTAACTATCGGCCCAAAATGGCTAATAAGGCTAATTATTGCTAAAATAATCCCGATCTTTATACCAATTCCAATAACATAACATAAACTAGTCCTCAATTTCTGCATAATTAATCCTAATCAAATGCCACTTAATCAAACATTACATAATCCTTAGTAAATATTTATTAATTCCTAATTTTGGCATTTAGCATGACATGTCCAGGTCCACAAATTTAATATTTCTCCTTGCATGGGAATTACACACACACACACCAATCTTCCCAACATTCCCAATCTTAGCATAATACATGGCTTAAAATGGAAAGGTACAACATATACATATATATATATATATATCAAGGTACAACTCAATTAAAGCTTAATTCTTAACCCCCTATTACCCAAGTTGTTTATCTAGGCCTCAGAATCACAAATCAAGAACACCACTGTAATCGTCGAAACAAGGATAAGAGACTTGTTTGGGGTCGCTGGAGCATCGCCACCGACCGCCGAAGCGCCGCTATCTGCTGTCGCCGAAATATATCCCTTTGCCCCCAAAATGTTTCTCTCACCGCGATCTTTCCAAATCTTAGCTTAGTTTTCTGTTTCTCCGTCGAGAAATGCTCCAAATGTTACCCCAAAACTCAACAACCACTTTGCTCCGCCGTGATGTTTCCGCCGTTCTCCGCCTTCGCCGCTACATAGATTTGTCATGCAGCGCCTCCATGGTGACCACCGAGCTAAGGGCTTCAGTTTTTACTACCTTGAAAACCCCTCCGACTCCGCCTTGTCGCTGGTTCCGCTCCTCTGCCGCGACCCGTTTCTATTTCAAAACTGTGAAGCTGCCGGTTGCTGGGTTTGTGTGTGTGAGTGTGTTGGGGTGGCTGGATGGTAAGGAAAAAGAGAGGTGGTGGTGAGGTTGATGGTGTTGATGGCCGGAACCGGAGATGGTGAAGGTGAGAGAGAGATGACGCGGTTGAAGGAAAAATGAGAAGGAAGAATATGATGAATAGTGAAGAATTGAGAAGAATGAAGGAACAAAGTTGTTTTTGTAAAATCCACTTTTGTGAAATTGCAATTGGGTCCTTAGTCTAATTAAGTTAAATTAATTGAGTCCTTAGTTAATTAAAATAACATGTAGGTCCTAGTTGACTAGAAGAATACCATTCAAGCCCCTAAGCTTTTCTAATTTATTCAATTAAGTATTCAAAAATTACGAATTAGCCCTAAGAAATTTAAATAAAATAACAATATGAAAGAATAATTAAATTTCATCAAATATGGAAAATAATAAAATTTTAAATTCTACAACCATAAAATTTCGGGATGTTACAGACCTCCCCCTCTAAAGAGAATCCGATCCCCAAATTCTGATCTAATATCCGAGAAACTTAGAACAACATAGATGTGTATAGAAGGTATTGACATCAGTACGCTTCTTCAAAGGTGACACTAAATAATTTTTTTTTTTTTATACAAATGTCAGTTATTAATATCCATGTCTATAAGATTTTGATTGAAGCCTGGGTTCAAAATTTTTGTTTAGCTTTATAGTGAGATAGAAAGATGTAAGAGAATGAGTTGCATTACTTTCTCAAAATATTGTGAACGTAACCATACCTTAGACAACGTCTTGTGAATCGAGCGCATTCCTCTAAGAAGGTAGTGGCATTAGAGCAAGTCGGGCCCTTATGTCTTTGGCTAGATTCCATAAGTTGTTTTCCCTTGTTTCCTTGATCATTGGAGGCAAATTTCCTACCCTTAGGATAATTCTTAACAAAATGTTGGTCACTACCACATCGCATACATTTTCCATGCTTTCTCCAACATGTAGATTCATTGTGATGGGCGTCACCACAAAATTCACAAGCTTTTCTTGGAATCAGTTGGGTTGGACAAGTGTTACTTCCATAAGAAAGAGGTGGTTGACCAATGTCTGACTTTGAACCCTCTGTTGTTTTCTCCCAGAGTCACTTCTCTCTCCACTTTGAACTGCGAACCCAAAAGTCTTTCCCTTCTTAATCTTTTCTTCAATTTTAGATATCTTCTTAATATCTGATGCTGCCTGTATGGCCCTATTCATGGCCCTGCTATAAGTGGGAAATTCACATGTTAAGAGAGCTCTTCGCAACTCAATCTTTAGCCCTTCAACGAATTTTCTTATTCTGTGTTTCTCATCACCCAATATATGAGGTGCGTACCGGATTAAATGATTAAATTTGGCTTTATACTGGCACACCGACATAGATCCTTGAGTAAGTTCCATAAACTCCCTCTCCCGAGCATTCTTTACAACTTCAGGCATAAATTTATTCATAAATTTGCTTTTAAAGTTCTCCCAAGTATGGAGAGTTCCTTCTTGGTTCCATTGTTGGTCTAGTAATCTCCACCAATAATAGGCATCTTCTCCCAAAAGAAAGGTGGCATGTTTAACCTTATGTTCTTCTAGATAATCTAGTACTTGAAAAAAATTTCTCAATCTCTTTGACCCATGTTTCTGCCTTCTGATCATCTGGGTCGCTAATAAACGTCGGGGGATTATGTTTAAGGAACCGTTCTAGCATTCGACCCACAACAAGTTGTTCAATATTTTGAGAACCGCTAGCTTGACTTTGCTGTAGACAGAATTACATACACTGTTGCCACATAGTAAACATCTATTCTACGGCTTGTCCTCTAATTCCGTAGTTTAATGGTGGGGTCAGCATTATTCTATCCTCTGGTGCGGGGTGTCCTGGATCATAAGCATTTCCTATTCAACCCTCTTGTGCTTCATCTCTATTGACAGTAGGTCATCCTCTACGACCTCGTACAGTCCACAATAAGGGAAATGGGTGAGGTTGCTCCCGTGACATTAGTTAGTACAGTAGGGCGCTGCAAATGCCTTAATTTGCCTTTTCTTCTTTGTCAACAAGAGCCCTGACTTGGTCTTCTAGTTGAAACTAGCTAGAATTAATTTACCCATAGATCATTTTCTGCAGGCATAAGAGCTTTTTCCTTTATGTTCGGCGGAAATCACATGTTATATTAAGATCTTTCAGTCCTATTAACTATGTGAAATCTGCAGTACTCAATAGGAGGCTCCATTAACATTCAAACTTCTAACAATTCTTATCATAATGTACAAGGGTATGTTGATTACAAGTATATTATGAAAGAGGAATATGTGTATATCGAATAATACTAGCAAGAAAAACTACATTGAATCATACATAAGTTCATATAACATATTTGCTAAACTTACTTATTTCATTTCACTCCTCATAAGATTATATATGAAACATATATATCTTCATATGAATACATATAACTACATACTGTAAGTATTCTATATGTCCCATAATATTGGATCTTAAGATTTTCCAAAAAAACATTATTCCCTTCTTTCTTGAATTTACAGTACGATTTCTAGGGCCTCATTTACCACAAACGATCTTTCCCACTTATCCGGTATCAATGTATAATCAAACTAATGTGCTCTTCCATTGCTAATAAACTAATTACCTCAGAGATTTGAGTCACAATCATATATATATATATTTTCATTCACTGATCATCTCTTACATGATCTCCTTATGGAAAATACTCATTATTTCCCTCTAAATGCCACTATGTAGTTATATAGGTCAGTCCTATTATTGAAATGCCAGTTCCAAAATTAAGATCATTATTTAAATCTTGATCCTATACAAGATCAAACAATTATCATCTCAAACAACCTTTTAGTTCCCACATTCTATTATCACAAAATGCTCGGTCAACAACGTAACTCCAAAGATATCATTCCACCAAACATTTGTAAAGTCACATGTGTGATATCTTAAAGCAATGGACTATATACTGGTTGACCATCCCAGTAACAATCCTTCACTTTTCGATATCATGCATTATCCCAAAATTCACATCCTAACAAAATTCTGAAGTCAAACATAATCTTTACTAATCTAGAAATCCCATATTCCGAGGACCTTGTCCCAGCATAGCTCAGGTTTCCAAACCTAAGCTCTGATACCACCTCTGTAGCACCCCATCCAGGAGGTGTTTGCATCGGATCGAGGTGCTACTCCAATCGAATCTTTCTTATTTTTTTCAAAACCAATTATACCCTCCACAATTGTCAACCTAAGAAATTTCATACTTTCAAATTCAAGCTAATCATGTTGAAAATGACAAACAAAACCCAAGTTCTCATAACAAGTCACATATTCTTAAAGGCCCATAATTTAACTTACATATATATATATATATATCATTCATCAGGAACTCCAACCTATCACACTTCGTAGAAGAAAATACACTAACTTATAGCTTATGCCCCCTATTACCTTACGACCATAACATCTCACATCCTTACCGTTATAGATGTCATGATAATAATATTTACACTATGCCAAAAGGTAGCCCAAGCTCAGGGTGCCTTCTACTTCTTCAATTTGGGCAAATAACAAAAAGACAATACAAGAGAGTGAGTCCAAATGCTCAGTGAGGCAAGCACTTGTATGTATAGGAAGAATTAGAATGAAATAGAATGTAATATACATCTACAAGAAGTATATTCACTCTGAATCCAAATAATTAAAAATACAAGTTACGATAACTTAATTTTGAAGATTTGAGAGAGTTTATAGAATCTACAAACTAAAACTAGAAACTAGTATTTCTTGTACCACACTTTACAAGATGACTCAATGCCGTCCCATACCGGCGAAGAGTCATTTCATGTTTAAATACATCACATAGATATCTCAAAATTTGTAGACATGATTAGTTTTAAAGAACTCAGTAACAAATTATTTCACGAAACACTTAGGTTTCAAATCCAGGATTTTGTTTAGTTTTATAAAACAAACTAAACAAGAACATTTTATAAAACTAATGTTACAAGAATATTTCACATGTACGACCATGTAACGGTCTTCCCTTATTTCATTACCAGTTGTGTATAAACGATATGACCGTAAAATGGCCTACCCCATTATATCCCCTCGATATTGTATAGATAATACAACCGTAAACGGCCTACTCCCTTATATTGCATGCATACTGTATAAACAATACGATCGTAAACGGATTACCCCCTTTATATCGCATCGATACGATCGTGAAATGGCCTGTCCCCTTATATCTCCTCAACGAGTGGCCAACTCGCCAAACCACTGCAGAACGAATCGGTAAAATTGATCCTCACTGATCAAGCCTCCCCCGAAGGCAAGATCGAAACCACACGAATCGGTAGGACCGATCCTTGCCGATCAAGCTTTAGGCCACAGTCAACTCCTGACTGCCTAAAGTCAAGATCGCAACCAAATAAACCAATACAATGATACAAGTCTAGAATAGTAATCCAAGCATTCTGCTAGGATTGGCACTCGGCGACCCAAATAGATTTTTCGTATAAGTATCCATGAATAAATTCAAAATCAAGTATGCCTACAAGGCCACAGATTGCACTGAACAATATTAGAAGCGAGAACTAATAAAATAAACCCTCACAGGGGTTCACGAAATAAGCAACAGATGACAAACAAGATCTCAATAATTTATGAGTTCAATAACAAGAACAAGAATGGTGCACAAGCACGTTGAACCCTCACAGGGGTCATTTCACAAGAACAAATAAAATCAAAGCCAAAATGGTAGAGCCTCACTTCGTAGTCTCAAAATGCAAATCACGATCTGCGGCCTAGGAATCAGTGGGTTCCAATTCCATGTCACCTAATCCAAAAGAATATGTTCAGAATCAAAATCCCCATACAACCTTAAGAACCCATAATAATTACTATCATGCTTATCATTAATACAAAATTACTAATATCTCAATTAACATGATAGTTTTAGGACTTAATCGTAACTATCGGCCCAAAATGGCTAATAATGTCAATTATTGCTAAAATAATCCCGATCATATCAATTCCAATAACGTAACATAAACTACTCCTCAATTTCTGCATAATTAATCCTAATAAAATGCCACTTAATCTCACATTACATAATCCTTAGTAAATATTTATTAATTCCCAATTTTGGCATTTAACATAACATGTTTGGGTCCATAAATTTAATATTTCTCCTTGCATGGGAATTATACACACACACGCACATATATATATACCAATCTTCCCAACATTCCCATTCTTAGCATAAATACATGGCTTAAAATGGAAAGGTACAACATATACATATATCAAGGTACAACTCAATTAAAGCTTAATTCTTAACCCCCTATTACCCAAGTTGCTTATCTAGGCCTTAGAATCACAAACCAAGAATACCACTACGATCGTCAAAACAAGGGGAAGAGACTCGTTTGGAGTCGCTGGAGTGCCGCCGCTTGCTGCTGCCGAAATATACCCACTTGCCCCCAAAATGTACCTCTCACCCAAAATGTGCTGAGAAATGCTCCAAACGCCACCCCAAAACTCAACAACCACCTTGCTCCGCCGTGATGTTTCTGCCATTCTCCGCCTTCGCCACCGCATAGATTAGTCATGTAGCGCCTCCACAGTAACCACCGAGCTGAGGGCTTCAATTTTTACTACCCATAAAACCCCTCCAACTCTGCCTTGTCACTGGTCCCGCTCCTCCCCCATGACCTGTTTTTGCTTCAAAACTGTGAAGCTGCTGGTTCCTAGGTTTGTGTGTGTGAGTGTGTTGAGGTGGCTGAATGGTAAGGAAAAAGAGATGTGGTGGTGAGGTTGATGGTGTTGATGGCCAGAGTCAGAGACTGTGAAGATGAGAGAGAGATGACGCGGTTGAAGGAAAAATGAGAAGGAAGAAGATGATGAATAGTGAAGAATTGAGAAGAATGAAGTAATAAAGCTGTTTTTGTAAAATCCGCTTTTGTGAAATTGCAATTGGGTCCTTAGTCTAATTAAGTTAAATCAATTGAGTCCTTAGTTAATTAAAATAACATGTAGGTCCTAGTTGACTAGAAGAATACTATTCAAGCCCTTAAGCTTTTCTAATTTATTCAATTAAGTCTTCAAAAATTATAAATTAGCCCCAAGAAATTTAAATAAAATAATAATATGAAAGAATAATTAAATTTCATCAAATATGGAAAATAATAAAATTTTAAATTCTATAACCAATAAAATTTTAGGATGTTACAAAGATACATTTCTATCATAGGAAAATATATCCACTGAAAAATCAACTAAACATAATTGAACAAACACTTTCACTGTTAAGCTGTTGGTAGTTCTCCTACCTTGTCACTCCACTTTTAAAAATAAGAAAATGCTTGTTCCTCCAAGTTCCAAGTGAAATCGGCTTAGACACTGAATCACTCACTTGGCATGGCTAGCTGCACGTCTGATCCCGCTCATAGACAACTAAATGCAGTTTGCTATGAGGTAGGGTTATATGTACAACTTGTACAGGTATCAGCCGAAAGAACAGTCATTGTTGGTCCGTACCGGCTAGTTGTCTTTTGTCGTCAATCCCAAGGCCCACCCCCAAGGGTATTAGATATATCACTAGTATTAGTTAGTATGTCCAATAGCATTTTATTGAACACGTAAATTTTCCATGATAAATGAGTAATCAGTAATTCAACGTCAAGTTTGTTCCGGGATAGGCATGGCGATGATAGAAAAATATATTTCAAAATTCACTTTTGGGTTTTCACGCACTATTGCCAAATTTTGAATAAAATAACATAATTCATAATGAATAGGGGCCGTAGCCAGTGTAAGGGGCGATGTGTGGTGAACTTTTGCAAACTATTTATTTTCTCAAAATTGTATAAACAAAATATTCGGTTTAGGGACGCCACAACTCTAAATGGTTAAGAAATCTAGATAAGGATAGCTCAAGAGTCATGAGAAGAGCAGAAGAAAAGTCCAAATAAACTACCAAGACAAATACAATGATATAAGGTCAATGTTGCATAGATGAACGACAATTTCTAGCAAGGAAAGGGTCAAACAGAATTGATATATTTATTAATATAAATACATAAAATAAGAAATCACATCAAGTAAGATTGAGAACTTGGATAATAACAGCTCAAGAATTTCAGGCAGAAGAACAGCTCAGACAGACAGTCAGATTCAACACAAGAGCCAAAGAATAGCATAGAACGAACAAGTATCATCTATTGAATCATAATGCAACAAAATCACGTGGCAATCGTATAATAACAAATATTTATGTTCTTTCCCTAGCAAAGAAAGCTAATATAAACTCACTTGGTTAATGCAAAGGAATCCCTAGTTGTATGAATGCTCAAGCCTTAGCTTCCTAGTCAAACCGAGAGCCGAACTATCATAAGATAACCCGAGTTATCATCATATTAATCCCTTGAATCTTAAGTATAAATATAGTTAATGTTTTGATAAAAAATAAGGTTATTCTGACATAATCGCGGTAATCTTAGTTTCATATCTAAACATTTGAGACAATTAAATGTGGTAATCCTTAGTTGTTTGGAGAGTCCATGTCCTTATTTCTTAATCAATTCCAGGTTCAAACCTAAATAACTTAAATCAATGTCGTGTCGATTTCTAAATTATAATCCCTAATATACTTAATGTCCTTACTAAATTCCTTAGTTCATTTATTTGTTTAGGCATAATTTCCTCAAACATGCTACATTCAAATGTTTAACATAATCATATATCATTGTTCCTAACTTAATGAGTTGGTAAACAAGTTGTCAAGATTTTACTTAAGGTCCTAATGGTAATTCAATAATCCTTTCGAGTCGATTGAGTTCAACACTATAATAATTATAAGACTAATCCACAGCTTGAGCCAAACTATAGTTTAATAATCTTAATTCATAGCATAATTAGGCTTTGATATGAGAATTCAATTACATTCAGCAAATTAATTGAATTAAAATTTTATTATTAAAATTACATTCAAGCTGAAAATAGTCCAGATAGGTCCGGATCAAGATTCTCTATCTACTATTCACCAGTCGTCGGATCCTTGCTTCCATCAGCTGACGTTGCCTGATGAGCTAACCTGACCAAAAGATGAACCTTGATGAGCCCGTCTAAACCCCTCAATCAAATTTACCTTCCGTTGCCTCCTTGCCAGAGAATTTGAGCTAAAATCGCCACTTAACCCTTACCACCACCACCGCCTTGCCATCGCAATTACTCTGTCACTGGTGGCCAAAAATTCAATCAAAAGGTACCAAAACGCTCCTCTCAACAAGCCCGCTAAAACCCACTGGTTAATTTCCAGTTTTTGTCACTGAAAATGTCAAACCCGCCACTATGCCCGTCGAGCTCTATTGCGGTTGAAAATTCCGGCGATTCATTGGTTATTTTAAGGAGTTTTTGGTATGGTTGTATTTCTTAGGCTGAGAGGAATCTGAAGATAGCTTTGGTTTCTGGTTTCGAGCATAAATAGGGGAGAACCAAGTTTGGAAGGAGTAGGTGTCGCCTTTGAGAATTTGAAGAAGTTTCGTCCTTTGTTATATTTATAGATATATTTTTCTAGGCTTTTTAGATTGGCCCCAAAACTTCTGGACTACCTTCAAACAAGTCCTTGAGGTTTCTGGCTGACTTCAATTGTACCCCAAATGTTTGAACCGCCTTACAATTGCACCCCAAAATTTTTATTTCTGCTCTTTACAACTTTATTTTTCACACATTAGCCCCAGACATCTTTAATTGTGGGGGATCAAGTCCTATTTTATTTATTTTGAAACCCTTAAGATTTTAACTTCCTCTCATAAACTTTATAATTTTGAACAATCAAACCCTTTTTCTTTTACAATGAAATCCCCCAATTTTCAACAATTATTTATGGCCTCAATTAAATTCAACTCAAACTAATTTTAACCAAATTTATCGAATTGATATTTTATTTTATTGGAACAGTGACTTTGGGTTTAGTATTCTAAAATTCGGAGTGTTACATTTATTATTTTTAAAATTATAAAATAACATATATTATGTACATTAATAAAATAGTAAGTAAATTTACAGTATTCAATTCAAGATAAAATATCACTGTCTCATATATAAGTTTCTTTTAAAATATATACAATTAATTAAATGGACACTTACTTTCAGCAAAACTTCTTCGATATGACATCATTAATCCATGTAAAAATATTTTTTATGAATAATTATAAGTAAAAATATTAAAATAAAGTAGGCGATATAATTATAAAATTATTTAATTAAATATATTGAAAAATAAAAAAATTGATATTATTTGCTATTTAAGTAGTTATTTATCAAGCTTTTGAAATTTGTAATTATGTCAACTTTATATATGTTCCATATAAAAGAACTTATTTCAATAATTGAAAATGGATTCTCTATTATATTGCTAAAAAACTAAAATAATTGAAATTAATAATATAAAAATAAAGTTCAAAGTTTATAGTTGTTGCAGAAATCAACTTTTTATATTTAAAATATTCTTCATATTAAATTACTTGTTATATTCTATATATATAATTTTATCTAAAAATATTTTTATATCTAAAAAATATTATCTTGGGGTTGGATTGAAAGATTTACAACCTTGAATGATTCAATTGAGGGCTAAGGAAAATTCTGGGGTCAATTTGAGAGGCAGGAAAAGTTCAATTATATATAAATAATATTTTCATTTCTTCCCCCATTTTTATCATCTTCTCCACCGAAACCCTCCATTCCTTCTCACCGGTGATCACCTTCGACCACACCTTGAAACAAAAATCTAAACCAGCTAAAACATTCCTCACCTTCTTAGGAGTAGAATGATACCACATATAATGTAAACAACTGGCGGACAGCGAACTAGAGGTGGTCCAAGAAAATAGCCACAGAGGAGCTTGACAGAAACGCGTTCTGGCAACCGTTTGATGCGACCTAAGTGTGGGTTTTGTAGCTTTCGGTTCAGAGATCACAAAGATAGCTTTGAATGAACTTTGGAGCCAGCAACTTTGGAGAAAACTGACGATGTGGCCAGTGAGACCCAGCAACTTTGGAGCTTCAATTTGACTTCAATTCGGCAACAAATGGTGAAATTGAAGTGGGGGTTGTGTTCGTTGAGCTAAGATGCATCTTTTGGTGGTTATGATGAACTTCTTCGGTGGTGGCAGTGGTGCAACGGTGCTGCTGAGATAGTTTGTTCGTCTCATCGCGGTGGTTTTGGTGGTGGTGTTGGTTTGTAGATTTAGGGCTCCAATAGTAAGAAACTGGGTAAAGAATTGGATCGGGTTACATATATACACATATGTTATATCATTTTAATTCCTAAGAATCCTGTATTGTGATATACATTGACATAAAAATATGTATTGGAGTCAATTAGGGGACATGCATGGTCTTATCCTAAGTTAGTAGACCCAGATTTGAATTATTATTCAATAACTTTGGGTTAATTTAGTTAATTAAGAAGATTAAACCCTAATTTTGTGGATTTATGGAATTTAAACCTAAGTGGCAATAATTGGATTATTTAAAATGATTGGAATGTTAATATTGATTTTTTTGACATAATATTGCAAGGTTGAATACGTAATTTAGGACTCGATTGTATTTCTTTACCGGAACTAGTACGGATCTTGTGATTATATATGTTATAATGGCTTAATTAGCACAATTCGTACCTATAACACTAATAGAACCCTAAACCTTAATGTATTAAGCCAATAACTAATGATTTTGAAACTGTCGGTAGTACAATAGTAATTATTAAGATTGAATATGGATTTTAACTGTAAATATACTTATTTGGTTAGGTGACGAAGAAGTGGGTCCAGTGGACCAATAAGCTGTTGACTGTGACTGCCTTCTAAGACTTTGGAGGTAAGGGTCTACCAATCTGGCACCTTTCTTATACCTACCTGTTGTTGTGATAAACCTCTGTGAGGGTTTCTATTTCTGTATCGTACTTGTTGAAAATCTGTATATTATTTGAAATCTCAATTGTTATCTGTTTCTAATGTGTACACCCTTGTGAGGGTTATTGCCTATTTCTGTTCTAGTGTCTAGAATTCTTATTATATTATTCATCTTTTTTCCTTGTATCCCACAGCCTTGCCGGCTGACCCTGTATTACTTGTCAGCTTCTCATAAGCGTGTTGGTTGTTCAAGATATCTTGTCGGTCTAGTGGTCTATTGTGTTTCTTTTATTGACTTATTTTGTAACCCAAAATGGCCTTGCCAGCCAGTATATTGAATGTTCATATTGTACCTTATTATACTCATGTTATTGTCTAAAAGTTAAGTTTTTATCTGTTGGCATTATATATTTTTAACCTATGGGATGCCAAGGCTGTTTTCAACTCATAGGACGCCATGGGCGATTTTCACCCAGAGGGACACCATAGTGGTTTAGGCCGAGGGCTAGGTCTGGAAGACGATTAGGCGAAACAAACCAATGGAGACAAGTCTTACAACTAGTACCCACCTATACTCAGGACTTACAGGTAGCTGGAGGTAGCAAATTATGAGTGACGGGATCCGGCATGTGACCAGCGATGCCATAAAAACAAATTATTACCCGCCGAGCTGAGTGCTTGAGCAATGAAGCGATAAGGAAATTTTATTTATACTGTACCAACACCCGATACTAGCAATTATAATTTGATCTAGGAGAAATCAGGTTGGAATGACCAATAGTCTGTTAAGTTCGATAACATGTATGTCATGTACTTTGTTGATCATGTTAAAAATTCTTGCTTATTATTGAATTTTGTTCATATTGAAAACTCTTGCTTATTACTAAATTTGTTTATTGATTGTTTTATCTCAATAGCTTTCCTTTGAATCCTATCATTTTCTTCTCCCTCACTAAGTCTTTAGGACTTACCCTCATGTACTATTTTGATTTTTCTCAGATAGGAATAGGTGAAGAACTCGGACCTCAGGCCTGGACATGAACATGTTCTGTAATAGATTAGGTATTTGAATGTATATATGGAATCATCTGACTGTTAAGCCTGGACTTGCGATGTTGTGATGTGTCATGAATGATAATGAAATTCCTAATGGCATGCTTTTATTTTGTTAAGTGCTAAGAAATGGACTATGGTATGTAATTAGTGTTTGGACGGGGTTTGTTTAAGTTAAAATCTACTGTTGTTTCTGTTAGGTTTGAAAATTTTCTTATGACCTATTGCTTGTTTATGGCTTATTATTTAAGATTGAACTGAGTGGCGTCTTAGCTTAGGTGCTATCCCGAGATGGGGTGTTAGATGTGCTACATGTAATAATACTAGCATGTGCCCAGTGTAATGCACCAAAAATAATTCTAAGATTGAAATAATTTATTTTACAATAATATTTATTTTACTTCATGTGATTAAAACATGAATTGCAATTATTTTTAGCATTTAACGAAAGAAAATCTATTACTAAGTAAATAAAATAATATAAATATTTCAAGTAAACATACTATGCTTGAAAATATTTTACACTTAAATAAGTTATAGAATATCAAGAATTGCTAACTCTAAGTTTATATAGAAATTTGTAAAACGATAAAATTTGAAAAAATAAATAAAAGAATTAAGAAGATAGAAATTTACTAAATATGCCTTTTAAATTATATATATATATATTTATACTTATGTATTTTGATATGATAAATAAGCAAATAATTTTTTTTAAATATAAAGCGTTTCTATATGATTTCTTAATAATTTGGAAGTTATAGTTACATTTTCATGACATCTGAATAACATTTGAGAATTTAAAATAATAAATAATTTTTGTTAGATTAAATATATAACCTCTTTATACTTTATCTATCAAAACAACTTACACTAAGTTGTTAATTATTTGATAACTAACTGTCAAGTGGCCTGTGGCCTAATGGCATAAGTCTCCCATATGATATGAGAAGTCAAAAGTTTGAGCCCTAACAGATTCCTAATATGCGTACGCGTGTATAAATAAATAAAAATTATTTGATAACTAACTCAATAAATAGTTTGTAACACACCATTTTTATAAGCTAAAATATCTCTTAATATCCCATATAATTCTGATAAGTAAAACTTTTTTTTATTTTATTTATATATGCAATTATTTTGTTATTTTTGAAATTACCAATTAACATATATTATGTACATGAATAATATAATAATTAAATTTATAATATTCAATTCAAAATAAAATATCAATCTTTCATAAGTTTCTTTTACAAGTATATAAAAGTATACGAATAATTAAATGGTTACTTACTTTCAGTCAAACTTTTTTGTTCTCACATCAGTAATCCATGTAAAAGTATTTTTATGAATAATTATAATCATAAATATTAAATTAAATGTACCATATATAATTACACAATAGAGTAATTAAATATATTAAAAAATATAAAAATTGATATAATTGTTATTAAGTGGTCATTTATCGAACTTTTGAAAAATTCTCAATTATGTCAATTTTATATATGCCCCATATGAAAGAATTTATTTCAAATAATTGAGAATGAGTTCTCCATTATTATATTGCCAAAAAACTAAAATGATTAAATTAATAATATAAAAACAAAGTACAGAGTTTATAGTTGTTGTAGGAAGTAGCTGCTTATATTTGAAACAAATTCTCCAATGAAATTATTATATTCTATATATAGTTTTATCTAATTACAAATCTAAAAAATATTATTGTCAAAATAATTAAAATTTAAAAACTTTGATAAGTTGAGGACTTATATATCAATTAATTTATAATTATTCATTTTTCAAACTGCTAACTCTTTAATAAAGAAGTGATTATTTGTTATTTTATATAAATATTTATCGATCTCTTTCATAAGCAACAAATGAGTTGTAAATTTTTTTAAATAAGTCATGATATTAAGAGATAATTATGATTGTTAAGTATTTTAATTTTACATCTTAAGTGTATTTAATATAAAGTATGTAAAAGTTATATATACATAGATATTTAAATTCTAAGTTGTCTAGAAAATAATTATATAATTAAGTAATAAAATAATTTATTTGATCAAATTATTGAATATTTTTTATTTATTTAATAATTTTTTGATTAGAAATAATTGAATATGGTGTTATTTCAACTAAAATTAAAATGATTATATCTGTATAAATATAAAAGAATTTATTAAGTATGAAAAATTAGTTGTTGTTTTGAAATAACTTAGTTATCAACTACTATTATTTTTTTGGGATAAATTTTAAGTTTTTTTGATAAAAATGTATAATTAAATTAAAAAAAATCTAACTCTTTAAAGAAAAAATAAGTTAATATTTATTAGAGCTCATATTTATTAGATAATTTCATTACTTTGTATATCCATTTAATTTTTGATTGTTAATATTATCAAAGTGAATATAAATTACTAAATATGAAATATATCAATTGTGAAAAAGTATTTACTTAGCAATTAAATTTTGATTTTTAGTTGTATATACATAATATTTTTATAAATAATTTATTTATTGAAGAGATATAAAATAATTTTCTTATGAAAATATTATAATAAGTAAAGATTCGACCAGCCGAAATAAATTTATCAAAGCAGATGATATTATATACAAAAAATGAAAAAATTCTTTCTTATATGCCCAAAATTAGACATGGGTAAATCAAATGTTGATAAATTTAATGAATATTTTACAACAAAATGTATAGCATTTCTTCTTTCATTTAATAGGAAAATTAAAATAATTTCAAAAACTAATAAAATTATAATATTTTTAAATATTTCATTATATGACATTATTCGAGGTTACATTACTCTAATATGAAGTGTATATAATTTTTTCTTATCTAGATAAATCAAGATAGTAGCAACTAAAATAATAGCAAAATAAAAATTTAATATCTAAAATAAATTCTTATATGAACATATAGAAATGTTTGAAAATAATATTAAAAATAAATACATAAAATATAATTAATTGAAATAAAAAAGTACTGCATGCTGATGTTTTGAAGTAATATAAACATAACATTCCTAAGTTGGTCATAAGAGCTTTAATTTTAAATAAATATTGAGGAAATAATAAAGTAATAACATTGCTAAAATATTTAAGTATATTAGAAAAGTATCTAATTAATTTAAAATATAAAAAAATAAATGTAACACCCCTAAAATTGGGAATTTAAGAAAATAAGAATTTAGAAATCAAAACATTGGTTGGCCAGATTTTAGGGCCTGAAAAATTAATAAAAAAGGACTAAAATGCAAGGAAATTGAAAGTTTTGGGGTCAAATTGCAAATAGGCAAGACTTGATTGGACTACATTTTAGGAATTTTGGGGGTTTCATGGAGTTACTTTAAGTTAAAGATGCTAATGTAAGGCACCAACTAAGTCTAGGGGTTGAATTGAAGATTATGGAAGCCTTAGAGGACTAAATTGCAGGCTGAAGGAAAGTTTTGGGGGCCAAAGTTGGACTTTCTGAAAATTGCCTTTAAATAACTCATTTTCACTTCCCCCACCCCCCATTCTTCCTTTCTTCTCCGGCGAACTCCACCATATCCCTCTCCAGCGAACTCCACCAGCGACAGACCGAAATGGAAAACTAAACCAGCCAAAATACTCTATTCGTTCCCATGAGCACGATAGTACCACATGCAACCCGAGTTCACCGTTGAATCACTGGAAAACATGAGGACAAAATGAGCGACGAAAAAGCTTCTCTAGCGCGGCTAGGTGTGGGTTTTATAGCTCTCAACTCAAGGATCACGTCAGTGGTTTCAGTTTCCAGAAAGAACCACCGGTGGTGACGGAATCAAGCAAAAATCGTGTGGCGGCGAGTGATGGCACAATGACTTTCAGGCAATAATTGAGCTGCAATCTGACGACATTTGGAAAAATTGATTTGGGGGTTTGGTTGGGCAGTTAAAAGGCACATTTTGGTGGTGGCTTTAGCTTATTCCGGTGACGGCGAAGCGGCAGCAGTTCTGAGGCAGTTTCTTCACCTCATTGCAGCGATCATGGTGGTGCCTTTAGTTTTTGATTTCAAGGTTCGGTTAAACAAATCTTGGGTAATGACCTGAGAATTAAGTTTAAATTATTTTGTACCGTTATTCTTTACCGAATCTTGTATTATGTTGAGAAATGAAGGATTTGATATAGGATTTGGATGTACAAACCATGCATGGATATATATATATATATTTGTGCCTAGTGGACTCGGATATATTATATCATATGGTAACTTTGGTTAATTAAGTTTATTAACTAAGAAAACCCTAATTCTATGAATTTAAGACCTAAGTGGCGACAATTGGGTTAATTATGATGATTGGACCATTATTGATGATTTGGGATAATGTTATGAGTAAGATTATGTAATTAAGGACTAGATTACATCCCATTATTGGAATCGATACGAACCATAAAACTATCGTATTAACAGAGCAATTAGTGATTTTAGACTGCTAATGGTGCAATTTTAATTATTAAGGATTGTTGGAGTTGAATGGGGATTTTGACTGTGAATATAGTCTTTTGGTTACGTGACGAAGAAGTAGGTTCCACGGACCAGTAGATTGCTGATTGTGGATTTCATTTTCTGAGGCTACAGAGGTGATGGTCTGCCAATCTAGCATTGATTATGTGAGGGTTTCTATTTCTGTACTGACTGCATCGTGTTTACTGAAATCTGTAAACTACTTGAGATCTTGATTGTTATTTGTTATCTGATGTGTACACCCTTATAAAGGTTATCACTTGCTATTGATTCTGATTCCTGTCTATTTTAGTGTCCATAACTCTTGCCTGTTTTTTGTCTATCTATTGTCTGATCGTCTTGTTATCTGACTATCCTATTATCCAATCGTTCTGTTATCTGATTGTTCTGTTATCTAGATATATGCTAGGAAATATGTATCAATTGATTGATTTTTGTTATATATACGGAGATATGCTTGGGTCGAGTGATAATCCTAGCAAAATGCGTGGGTATATAGAACATGCTAGGGATACTCTTGGGTGTTAGTGGTATGCTAGAGATACTCCTAGGTATCAGTGATACACTAGGGATACTCCTAGGTTTTAGCGATATGCTAGGGATATCCTAGGTATTAGTGGTGTACCAGGGATACTCCTGGGCATCAGCAATATGCTAGGGATACTCTTGGGTGTCTACCATGTATCAAGTTGTCACGCTTGGATATGTCTGATCAATTGGAATAAGGTTGTTCTGATATGCACGTTAAGTTTGTTCCGTCGAACTGCATATGACTCGGGATTGTTTATTCTGACGGTATCCAATCGTTTGTAAACTGTTCATGGATCAATAAGGAAGGAGAGATTCCTATTTGCTTAACTTGTTGTTGCTGTATCTTGAAATGTTTCGATTTATTTGATAAATTATGATATATTGAGTTAATTCCTCCTCGACCGATCCCTACTATTTATTATTATGAATATCCCTCACTAAGTCCTTTGGACTTATCCCCCTGATATTTTATTGATTTTGTCATACATGAATAGGTGATGAAGATGATCTTCAGGCTTAGATTGAAGTATATATGTTTTTTAATAGAACAAGTGTTTGTATATGTGTATAGGATCACTCGTATGGTAAGTTTTAAATTTAGAGATATTGTGATATGTCAAATTTGAACTTAAGGTTTGAAGTATGTATGAAACGATGAATGATGGGATCTGTCATGGCATGTAAATTGTACTTTTGTTAAGGTTTGTTTAAGATTGAATCCATTGCTATCTCTAATAAGTTTTGAAAAATTTCTAATTGCTTAATGACTGTATTGTAGGTTAAGAGATTTGAGACTGAATTGAGTGGCGCTTCAGCTTAGGTACTATCCCAAGTAGGGGCATTATAGAGTGGTATCAGATCCTAGGTTTGTCAATGACCTAGGCATTTGGATATTATTGGAAATTGTGATTGACCTTTGTTTAGGTTAGTTTGAATATGAATTTTAAGTATTTTTGCATATTGAGAAGCTCTTACGTGATTCAAGGATTTAAGATGAATGTGATTAGTTGATATTAGAAAGATGAGTTTGAGTACTACAGGGTGTCTTTGGGATCTTGTTGTACATCGTAGAATGATTAAACTTGTATATCTATGAGTTTGGTTTACTTTCAGCTAATCCTTCTTCTTCTTTTATTCTTAGAAGTTTGGAGGGGTTAGAAATGATGGCATCTCAAGGGAGTTCTAGTGCCCCTATTCTGCCTAGAACTGGACGTTAGGTAAGACTCCTGGGTGACGAGTTATTAATCGATGAGCTCCAAAAGGAGGGGCATATGTTTACTCTCAAGCCTTGCAAGAAGAAGAGGTTTTGCAAACCCCTTCAGTGGGTCAACCAACAGACCTTATGGATCAAAGGGGACCAAAATTTAGGCCATAGGCTCAACAGTCAAGTGGTGGAATAGGAGTTGTCAAAAAGATGGCCGAAGATTGGTTGTTGGAACATTTCCTTCGCCTTCAGCCCCTAAAGTTTTTTGGAGAGCCAGGTGATCAGAAAGCAAAAGAATAGGTAGAGAACCTAGAAGTCATATCCGAGACACTATACTACCCAAACGAATAGAAAGTGCGGTTTGCCATGTTCCTTCTAGTGGGATATGTGAAGAGCTGGTGGAAAATGATTGACCGTAGATGGATTGCTACAGGAACCCACATGACATGGGATAACTTTACCAAGGAGTTCATGAACAAATATATACCTCTGGTGGTGAAACAGTCAAGAGAGTGAGAATTTATGAATCTAATTCAAGGAAGGCAGTCCGTCAGCCAATATGAGGCAACTTTCAACTGACTTATACAATATGTGCCCATATCTTGGGGGATGACAGTCGACAGGCTCTACAATTTCTACAGAGGTTGCGGCCAGAGCTCAAGAAAGGTTTAGCCATTTTCAATTTAACAAATTTCAACTTAGCAGTAAGCAAGGCATTGCAACTTGAGTCAGAGCTATAGGAGATTTGAAAAATTGAGGATAGAGGCTGAAAGGAAAAGATGCACCTCGAGGGGTAAAGTGATACCGAAAGAAAGCAACCGAGGCTTCAGGTTGGAAGTACTGCCCCATAAGCTCCTCAGTCTAGAAAGATGGCACATTTGACTCAAGAGAGACCACATAAGCGATGTGGATTTTGTGGAGCATCTAACCATGAGAAATCAGACTACTGGAAGAAATAGGGTAGGTACTGGGGCTGTGGAAGGGATCAACACTTCCTAAAAGATTATCCTAAAAGAAGAGGCCCCATATTTGTAGGGAAAGGAAAGAAAATATCATGAGTTAGTTGGAGATAGAATGTATGAGCTCGTGCATATGCCCTGATAGGAGAAGAAACACCAGATCCTAACGAGGTGGCAGAAGGTATGGTTTCTATCTTTGAAATCTATGATAATTCCTTATATGATCCTAGTGTCTTACATTCTTTCATACTTATCGTATTTCCTCGAACTAAATATGTAATCCAAGAGGTTTATCAAAAATAAGTTAAAATACCCATAAATATAGGGTTAATAATAGATACCATGTATCGAAATTTGCCCAAATGACGATTTGGATGGGGTACAACCAGCCAACCACATACAGATACTTATCTTAGAGTACAAAATGATACTCGGAACGGATTGGTTATATAGTCATCAGGCACAAGTGAGCTGCTACACCAAATGCATCGTTCTTGGAGATGAGATACCAAAACCAACACGCCCTTTCTATAGATAATGCCTCCCAATGCCAGTTATATCTGTGCTAGAGACCAGATAGATCTTAAGAGAAGGCGGGCTAGAATTCGTGGTGTATCTTATCAACAAACCCTAAGATACAACTTAAATCGAAGAAATGGAAGTGGGGGGCTGAATACTCGAAAACATTCTCAAAAGAAGTGAGTAAATTCCCCCACCCCACGTAGAAGAATTATTTGACCTTCTGTGGGGACAAGAATCGTCTCAAAGCTAGAGTTGAAGCAAGGGTACTACTAGCTAAAGGCTAGAAAAGACCACGTAAAGCACTTATACATGATTCTCGAAGCCCTGAGAGAGAGCATTAGTTGCACGAAAAGTTTGTAAGTGTAAATATTGGATAAAAAATCTGGCTTTTCTTGGCATATCATATCCCAAGATGGGGTAAAGGTTGATTCTTGTAAGATAGAGCTGGTAGTCAATCGGAACATACCTAAAAACATGACAGAAGTTTGTAGTTTTCTAGGTCTTATTGGCTATCAATGAAGATTTGTGCAAAACTTTTCCAAAATAGTTGACATATTAACTAAAGTGACTCAAAAAGGTCAACCACTTGACTGGAATGAGGATCTGAACATGAGACTGCACTGATGGATAGAAATTCTAGAAGATTGCAATTCTTCCATCACCTATCATCCAAAAAGGCAAATGTAGTGGCCAATACCTTGAGCCGAAGGGCTGGAATGGCTCATTTACTGGAAGCAAAAGCATCAGAAAGTCGAAGATCGGGTGCTATGTTAAAATTAATACAGCGAGTAGGATTGTAGAGTTAAGTGCAGTCTGAATCATAGGATGAAATGTGATGAGCCCCAATCCTATAATATATGGATGATGAAACAAAAGGAAAAGGTTGGAAGTTCTAAAGAGTTTGAGTTCGATACCAACCACCAAAGCATTCTTCTGTTTTGTAAGAAAATATGAGTGCTAGAAGAAATAAAGGAAATTGTTAGATAAAGCACACAAGTTAAGATACATGATGCATTCAAGAGGCATGAAGATGCATCGAGACTTGAAGAAATAAGTCTAGCAGAATGTAATGAAAAGAAATGATATAAATCGACTGACCAAATCTACTTATTTTCTGCCAGTCAGAACAGTACTCATATGAGAATCTAGGGACCAGATTCTTTTAAGGGAAGAGGTATGTAACACCCCTAAAATTGAAAATTTAAGAAAGTAAGAATTTAGAAATCAAGACATTGGTTGGCTGGATTTTAGGGCCTTAAAAATTAATAAAAAAGGACTTAAATGGAAGGAAATTGAAAGTTTTGGTGTCGAATTGTAAATAGGCAAGATTTGGTTGGACCACATTTTAGGAATTTTGGGGGTTTGCATAGAATTACTTTAGGTCAAATATGCCAATGTAAGGCACCAACTAAGTCTGGGGGTTGAATTGAAGATTATGGAAGCCTTGGAAGACCAAATTGCAGGCTGAGGAAAGTTTTGGGGGCCAAAGTTGGATTTCTGAAAATTACCTTTAAATAATTCATTTTTACTTCCACCCCCCTAAATTCTTTATTTCTTTAACACCGAAACCCACCATCTCCATTTCTGGAAAAATCCACCAGCGACAGACCAAAACGAAAAACTAAACCAGCCAAAATACTCCAATTGTTCTCAGAAGCACTGCAGTACTATATACAACCTGAGGTCACCGATGAATCACCAGAAAACTCGAGGACAAAATGAGCGGCGGCAGAGCTTCTTGGGCGCGGCATTTTAGCAACTGTTTGACGCGACCCAAATATGGGTTTTGTAGCTCTTAGCTTAAGGATCACATCAGTAGTTTTAGTTTCTAGAACAGACCACCGACGGCGAAAAAATTGAGCAAAAATCTTGCGGTGGCAAGTGGTGGCGCAGTGACTTTCAGGCGGCAATTGAGCTGCAATTCGATGGCGTTTGGAAAAATTGATTTGGGGGTTTGGTTGGGTGAGCTAAAAGGCACATTTTGGTGGTGGTTTTAGCTTATTCCAATGGCGATAGACAGTGATAGTGGGTGGCGGTGGTTCTGAGGTAGTTTTTTTGCCTTATTGCGGCAATCATGGAGGTGCCCTTAGTTTGTGATTTTGAGGTTCGGTTAAGCAAATCTTAGTTAATAATCAGAGAATTGGGTTTAAATTATTTTATAGCATTATTCTTTACTGAATCTTGTATTATGTTAAGAAATAAAGGATTTGATATAGGATTTGGATGTATACACCATGCATGGATATATATGTGTGTGTGCTTAGTAGACCCGGATATATTATATCATATGGTAACTTTGGTTAATTAAGTTTATTAAGTAAGAAAACCCGAATTCTATGCATTTAAGACCTAAGAGCGACATTGGGTTAATTATGATGATTGGACCATTATTGTTGATTTGGGTAATGTTATGAGTATGATTACATAATTAAGGACCAGATTACATCCCATTACTGGAACCGATACAAACCCTAAAACTACCGTATTAACTAAGCAATTAGTGATTTTAGACTGCTAATGGTGTAATTGTAATTATTAAGAATTATTAGAGTTGAATGGGAATTTTTATTGTGATTATACCCTTTTTGTTAGGTGACGAAGAAGTGGGTCTGTAGACTAGTAGATTGCTGATTGTGGATTTCATTTTCTAAGGCTGTGGAGGTGAGGGTCTGCCAATTTGACATTGATTACACCTATTTGTTATTGTGATAAACCCCTGTAAGGGTTCCTATTTCTATACTGACAGCATCGTGTTTATTGAAATCTGTAAATTGTTTGAGATCTCGATTGTTATTTGCTATCTGATGTGTACACCTCAATGAGGGTTATCGCTTGTTATTGATTTTGATTCCTATCTGTTCTGGCACCTAGAACTCTTGTATGTTATCTGTCTGTCTATTGTCTAATCGTCTTGTTATCTGACTATCTTGTTATCCGATCGTTCTGTTATCTAACTATTCTGTTACCTGGACATATGCTTGGAAATATGTATTGATTGATTGATATATGTTATGTTTACGGAGATATGCTTGGGAATATGGAACACTCTAGGGATACTCTTGGGTGTCAGTGTTATGCTGAGGATACTCCTAGGTATCAATGACATGCTAGGGATACTCATAGGTATCAGCGATATGCTAGGGATACTCCTAGGTATCAACGGTGTGCCAGGGATACTGCTAGGCATCAACGATGTGCTAGAGATACTCCAGGGCATCATTGATGTGCTAGAGATACTCCAGGGCATCTACCGGGTATCAAGCTGTCACGCTTGGATATGTTTGATCGATTGGAATAAGGTTGTTCTGATATGCATGTCAAGTTTGTTCTGTTGAACTGCATATGACTTGGGATTGTTTATGCTGACTGTATCTAATTGTTTGTACACTGTTTATGGAGCAATAAGGCATGAGAGATTCCTATTTGCTTAACTTGTTATTGCATGTATCTTGAAATGTTCCGGTTTATTTGATAAATTATGATTTATTGAGTTGATTCCTCCTTGACAGATCCCTACTGCTTATTATTACGAATATCTCTAACTAAGTCCTTTGGACTTACTCCCCGTATTTTATTGATTTTCTCAGATAGGAATAGGTGATGATGATGAACTTCAGGCTTGGGTTAAAGTATATATGTTTTGTAATAGAACATGTGTTTATATCTGTGTATGAGATCACTTGTATGTTAAGTTTTAAACTTGGAGATATTGTGATATGTCAGATTTGAACTCAAGGTTTGTAGTATGTATGAAACAATGAATGATGAGATCTGTCATGGCATGTATATTGTACTTTTGTTTTGTTTAAGATTGAATCCGTTGCTCTCTCTGATAAGTTTTGAAAAAATTTCTGATGGCCTAATCACTGAATTGTGGGTTAAGATATAAGATTGAATTGAGTGGCACCTCAACTTAGGTGCTATTATGAGTGGGGGCATTACGATAAAAACAAATATAAAAATATGTTATCAAAAAAATATTAAAATTTTTCTATGAAATGAACTTTAAATTAATTAAAAAGAAAAAAATATTATTATATTATGCTAACTAGGGAAAGATGTCCTACAGCCGAAAATATAGAATTGAACTACAAATAATATGGAAATAAAATGTAAAAAAATAATTGTTGAATAACAAAATTTACATATAAAATAAATAAAATATTTATCTATTAATCTTGTGATAAATTAAATTTGTAAGATAGAATTTTCTAATAAAAGTACTTGATATGGTGCTTATAAAATATTTTTAAAATTGTAAACTTATTTAGTAAGATAAAAATATGATAATAGATTTTTTTGAACTATCTTATGATATAAAAATCTATATTGCAATCCTAGATAAACACAACATGATATTTTAGTTATAATAGATAAGTTGTTGATCATATTAAAATAAAATATAAAAGAAAATAAACAACCAATAATTTTTTTTAATTAAATCAAAATACTCAAAATTCTAAGAATTTGTCATTTGGCGAAAATTGCATAATTAGAATCAATATTGTATAATTATGGATCCCATAATGCTGTGCTATATATAATAGTACTAGCATTATTCTCGTACTATGCAAGGAACTTTAAAATTATTGTATATTAATGTAATTGTTGAATTATAAATATAATTAAAATAACATTAGAGAAATAAAAATATCGTAAAAATGTTCAAATAATTAGTAAAATTAAATATTACTTTTCAAAATGGTGAAGTAAAATTAAATTTAAATCTTTAAAATTTAGTATTTAAAAGCTTGGAACACATAAAGACATCTCATATGTATGATGTCATGAAAAATAAATTTCAAGATTATTCTTCAAGAAATTAAAAAAAATTCAAAACTTCCGAAATATAAAAGTTTATGAATATAATTGTATACTTTATCAAAAAGAAACAAATATTATGCAATAAAAAAGTAATTGTTTTAATAAATAAAAATATATAAGAAAGATATATGACACAAGATTGATGGTTTAAAAGTTGATTGGAAAAAAACTAAAAATTATAATATTTTTAGATTACTTTACACTTAAAAGATGATGATATATATTAAGTTAAAATTTAAAATATAAAGAATTAAATAATATATTGCTTGGCAAGAATTTTAAAAAGTCTTATTTAATTTTAATTTTTGATTAAAAATTAACTAAGCCAAGATAAAATTATGATAGGGAAGATAAAAAAAAAGTTAAAAATCAAATTAAACATATAAAATAATTATAAAGTTGAAATCAATATTAGTATATAAGTTAACAGAAATCTCTTAATTTGACTCATTAGTTAATTATTGAATAATTAAGTGAAGAAAAGAGATCGACATTAGTAATATAAAGTTGAAATTATAGTAAATTGATAAAATAATTATAAACTCAAAATTGATCTTAAAATAGGAATTTGTAACAGGATATGAGGACGAAATTAGAATTTAAAACAAAATATAGAAAAAATAGATTATTATGTTCATTCTCAAATTTTTTGTATAAACATAATTGGATCTACATATTATATTTCAAAAATAGTAGAAAAAAATGAATAACAAAAAAGTTGTTAACATTTCAAACAATCAAAATTTAAAAATAAAATATAAAAAATAAAATTGGATACATATTGTGATGGATTAAATAATGACCAATGTTATAAATTAAAAACTTAACGAGTGTATTTTTTATTGAAACAATCATCTTATGATCTTTTTTAAATAGATCAAAAAATATCTAAGAATATATATTAATGAAGTAACATATAAAATTTTTTAAAAAGAAGCTCGAATTATACGTACTCAAACATACGTAATTACATATATATGAATAAAAAATAAAAATTAAAGGACATATTTTTAAAATTATAAATATTCAAAAAGTAAAATATATTTTGAGAGAGAGAGAATTTAAAAATAAATTGAAAAACTAAACAAATAAATTAACAACTTGACTCAAAGAATGAATAAAAGGATACTAAAAGTATAACAAATTAAATAAAATAAAAATCGAATGAAAAAAATTATCAATAAATAAAGAGAAAATATAACTAATAAAAATGAAACAAGATTAAAAGTTATTAAGAGCGATTAATAAATATCTCATCTTATAAAATTATAAAATTAAATGAATAAAAAAAGAAATTAAAAACAAAAAGATTAAGTGAATAAATTGATAACTTAAACTAAGTAATAAACAAAACTGATATAAAAGTTCACAAATTTAATAACAATAAAAGCTAAATGATATATTTTATTTATTGTTTAAAAGAAAAATATAGCATTAAAATTTAAAAAATCCATTCCATCATTTAACACACCTAAAATAAACAAAAATAAAATAAAATAAAAAAAGTGAACAATAAAATCAAACAAACAATAAACAATTTGAAGAATGAAATTAAAAGGCACACAAAGTGACAGAGAAAAACAAATTGCTAGAAAATAAAGAGACACACAATGAATAGAATTAAAAAATGCTAGAAACTAAAAATGTAACACCCCTAAATTTTGGTATTTTAGAAAATAAGGATTTAGAAATTAAAATATTAGTTGGACAAATTTTGGGACTTGAAAAATAAATAAAAAAGACTTAATTGCATGGAGATTGAACGTTTTGGGATCAATTTGCAATTTGAGAAAACTTGATTGAATAACATTTAAAGAGTTTTGAGGGTCAAATTAGAAATATTTTTGGTCAACTAGGTGAAAACCAAGCACTAAGGAAGTTGAGGGATTTAATTGTAGTGGATTATCATTTTCAAGGACCTAATTGAAAGCAAAGCAAAACTTCTGGGGGCCAATTTATAATTTCCAAAAATAGACCTGTATATATTAACCCCCCCCCCCCCAGCTTTCTTCATTTTTCACATGCATTTCCCCCATTAGCTCCTCCAATGACCTTCTTCGACGAGCGGCGAAACCCTTCAAGCCATATACCATTTTGGTCCTCTCCTCACGAGGAACATGTTGGTACCACCTTCTTCCAAAACCAACCGGTAAGACGGCCGGAATTTGAGCTCAAAGTTGGTTCCGTGGCAGAGATGGTGGTCATGGAGTCTCCAGCGGCTTAATCTGCAACCTTAGTGGTGGCCAAACAACTTTGAAGTTGAAGTTGACACTCTTCAAGGCGGAGATTGGAGAAATTAATGTGGGCATTTTGTTGGGTGTGTTGAAAGGCATCGATTGGTGGTGGTGGCGACCTTTTTCTACAGCAGCACACGGCGATGGATGCCAACTGGCGATGCTATGGCAGTTTCTTCACCTTGTTGCAACAATCGTGTGTGTGGTATTGGTTTGTGAAGGCTTGGGCCTCGATAATCAGATTTTGGGTAAAGAATTGGACTAAGGTTGTGATGCCCCCACTCGGGGTAGCACCTAAGCTGATGCGCCACTCATTACAGTCTTAAATTGAACCCACAATAAAAATCAATAGGCCCATAACAAACTTTTCAAGCTTATCAAAAATAGTAGTGGATTTCAACTTAAACTATCCTTCACAAGCAATAAATGCAAACCTTAGACGATCCCATAACATACCACATATGTACAAAATACATATAACAAAATATTTACATATCTTAAGTCATCAACATCAACATGATATATCACAACGTCTTGAGTCCAAGCTTAACATTCAAATAATTCCATATATACATTCAAACACTTGATCCATTACAAAATATATTCATGTCCAGGCCTGGAGTCCAAGTACTTTACTTAATCCTGTCTGAGAAAAGAAAGGATAAAACGGGGCAAGTCCAAAGGACTTAGTGAGGGATATTTGCAATCGTACGCAATGGGGATCTGTCGAGGGAGAATCAACTCAACAGACCGTAATTCAATAGTCTAAAAGAAACATATCAGGATACAGTCAAACAATCAAAGGACAGTCGGGATACAGTCAAACGGTCAGGATACAATTAAATAGAACAGTTTTGAATAACATATACATCTTAGTCAATCAATCTTATCCAAGCAGGACAGCTTGATACACAGTAAATGCCTAGGAGTACCCCTGGCACATAAATGAGACACGGTAGATGCCTAGGAGTATCCATAGCACATAATTAACAGACAGTAGATGCCTAGGAGTATCCCTAACATATCATTGACAGACGGATGATACCTAGGAGTATTCCTAGCATATCACTGACAGACGAACGATACCTAGGAGTATCCTTAGCATATCACTGATACCATATAAATAAGTGTGCGGCAAAGCAAACGATAATAGTATAGAATAATACAGAGCAATACATATAACAGAACGAACAGATAATAGAATAGTCGGACAACAGAACGGTTGGATAACAGAACTGTCAGATAACAAACAGAAAATAGAATCATAATTAGGAAGTATCCCTCACAAGGGTGTCCGGATCAATTAACAAATAATCAAGTGAGATCTCAACAGTTTACAGATTTCAATAACACAATATAGTCAGTGCAGAAATAGGAACCCTCACAGGGGTTTATCACAATAACAGAAGAGTAATCAATGCCAGATTGGCAGACCCTCACCTCCGTAATATCAAAAAAAAGGCAACCACAGTTAGAATTCTACTAGTCAGCCAGACCCACTTCATCGCCACATAACCAAAATAGCATAATCACAGTTAAAATTCCCATTCAACTCTAATAATCCTTAATAATTACAGTTACACTATTAGCAGTCTAAAATCACTACTGCTCGGCTAATACAGTACTTTTAGGGTTTATTGGTTCCAGTAATGAGATGTAATCTGGTCCTTGATTACATAATTAATCTCATAATATTACCCCAAATCAACAATAATAGCCCTATTATCTTAATTAACCCAATTATTGTTTCTTAAGTTCCAAATTGACAAAATTAGGTTTTTCTCTTTCAATTAACTCAATTAACCCTAAATTATCTTATATTAGTACAAACCCGGATCAACTAGGATTCTCTATTCATCCATGTATACCTTTATTTAATTCCAATACATATCTTCCATTTGCTGCAAGATTTACATAACTATATCTTCCATTTACTACAAGATTTACATAGCTAGAACAAAATAAATCTCCAAGAACACCATTGGTATAAGAGTATATACATGTATAGTTTAAATCTCAATTCCAACCCAATAATACCACATCTTGAATATCGGAGCTCAATCTTCTCAAACAATCACCATGCATGTGTCCGCCATAACGAGTCAAACCTTTTATCTCAGAACTACTAGAGCATCATCGCCAATTGTCGAAAAGCCACCATGCACCATCACCAAAATTGCATAACACCACCACCATTAGGTGCATTTCAGCACCACGAATCCAGTGCCCAAAATAATTCCTTCAACCGCCGCAGAATCGCCACTCAATTGGCTCAAAAACTAATTGGGTCTCTTATGCACCGCCACATCAAATTCTCCTCTGCCAGTGGTCCATTTTTTCCATTGAAGGTATCAATACATTCCTTAAGTTGAGCCTATCAAAATCCACACTCCGTCCATGAGTTTCAGCCATTGGGAAGGTCGTGACTACTATTTGCCGTTGTGTTAAGTTTTAAGCTTCAAGTTTTGGCCATTCTGTCAGCCATTGGTAGTAGTTCTTAGTACCATCATGCTCGTCGCAAGGAGAGGAAGATGGTGGTTGGATTAGTTTGGCAAGTTTTGACTCGCCGGAGAAGTTAGCGGGTAGGTGAAGATGGGTGCATTGATGAAAATAAAGAAGAAAAGGGGCTGGACTGCTATATATATGTATTAACTTTTGGAAATTTTATTTTGGCCCCCAAAACTTTCCTCCAGCCTGCAATTGAGTCCTTCGAAGTTTTCAGCTTCTATAATTAAGTCCCATAAATGTTTGAGTGCCTCAAATTGGCCTATTTGACCAAAATTAATTCCATGCAAACCCAAAAACTCCTATAATGTGATCCAATCAAGTCTTGCATGTTTGTACTTTGACCCTAAAGCTTCCAATTTTTTTTCAATTCAGTCTTTTTTATTTATTTTTCGAGCCCTAAAATCCAATCAACCAATACCTTGATTTCTATATCCTTATTTTCTGAAATATTGAATTTTAGGGGTGTTACAAACCTCCCCCCTTAAGAGAATGTGGTCACCAGATTCTCATCTAAGTACTGTTACGACAGGCAGAAAATAAGTAGATTCAGTTAGTCGATCTATTTTTTTTTTCATTACATTCTACCCGAATTGCTTCTTCAAGTTCCGATACATCTTTGTGCTTCTCGGATGCATCGTGTATCTTGGCTTGGCTTGTGTGCCATATTTAACAATCTCTCATCCACTTCTCTTGGCACACATATTTCTTACGAAATAGAAAAATATCTTGGTTCGGTATTGAATTCAGACCTTTCAGAACTTGTAATCTTTCTTTTTGTTTCATTATCCATGTATCATTAGCTTGGAGCTCATTGCATTTCATCCTATGATTCGGAGTGCACTTATCTCTACAATCCTACTTTACTGTATTAATTTCGGCTCAACACTCGTTCTTTGGCTTTCTGATGCTTCTGCTGCCAATGAGTGAGTCATTTCAGCACTTCAGCTCAAGGCATTGGCTACTACATTTGCCTTTTTTAGGTGATAGGTGATGGAGAAATAGCAATATTCTAAAATTTTCATCCATCAGTGTTGTCTCCTGTTTTGATTCACATTTTGGTCAAATGGTTGACCTTTCTAAGTTAATTAGTCAATGCATCAGCTATTTTAGAAAAGTGTTATACAACTCTTCATTAATAGCCGATGAGACACAGAAAACTACGAACTTTTGTTACGTCTTCCAGTCTCTTCTAGTTGACTACTGTCTCTATCTTAGGAAAATCAACCACTACCCCATCTTGGAATATGATATACCCAAGAAAACCACATTCTTTATTCAAAATCTACACTTACTAAATTTATCAAATAACTAATGCTCTCCCAAGGTTCTAAGAACCATGCATAAGTGCTTTACGTGATCTTTTCTAGTCTTTAGCTGGTAGTACCTCTGTCTAATTCCAGCTTTGAGAAGATTTTGGTCATCGCAGAAAGTTAAATAATACTTCTACGTGGGGTGAAAGATATTGATCTCATGTGTTTAGGAATACCTATGGGTATTCAGCTACTATTTCCACTTCCTCGACTTTACTGGATATACTCTGTCCCCAACTGTCATCTTGGCAATCACAATTCATGGTGTCTGAACTTCAAGTAGCATCGATACTTATAACATTCTTATTCCTTGTTGCCTTAATTACATGTCATCTCAATACTTACAAGTTTTTCCAACAGCCCACAAAACCACTACGGCCTCAAATGGCTATTGACACCACAAGTTCATATTTCAATACTAACCTCCATAATAAGTCATATATTCCCAAGACGTATGAGATTATTCTCATATATCCAAATTTCCTTAAATGTCTATAAGATTATAGCCTACACACATATATAATATGGCTATTTCCTCAATTCATCTCTTCCTCGAATTTCTATGCATGGTATCGCATCCTTAGTTTCCACCTTAACCAACCTTGAGACACCATTAACTTCCAACTTCATATTTTCCTGCCCAAAATCCATATTCCAATAATCCTATCCCTACATAGCTTAGGTATCCCTTAACTCAATTGCTTACATTCTAAATGATTCCCAATGCAAGCTTAATCTCAAGTAAGTCCATCAACTCTAACTTCTCTAAACTTCCAAGAATAAAAAGAATAGAAGGATCAAATGAGAGCAAACTAAACTCAAGGATACACAAGTCTTAATCATTCTACGATGTGCGACAAGATCCTATAAACATCTTGCAGTACATAAACTCATCTTCCTAACATCAACTGATCAAATTCATCTTAAATCCTCAAATCACACAAGAACTCCCAATACGCAAAATACCTAAAATTCATACTCAAACTAACCTAAACAAAAGGTCAGTCACAAATCCCAATGATACTCAAATGCCTAGGTCATCAACAACCTAGGCTTTGATACTACCTCTATGATAACACCTAAGTTGAGGCGTCACTCAATATAATCTTAAATTAAACCCACAATACAAATCAATAGGCCCATAACAAAATTTTCAAGCTTATAAAAAATAGCAGCGGATTTCAACTTAGACTATCCTTCACAAACAATAAATGCAAACCTTAGACGATCTCATAACATACTGCATATGTATTAAATACATATAACAAAATATTTACATGTCTTAAGTCATCAACATCAACATGACATATCACAACGTCTCGAGTCCAGACTTAACATTCAAATAATTCCATATATACATTCAAACACCTGATCTATTACAAAATATGATTATGTCCAGACTTGGTGTCCAAGTTCTTCACTTAATCCAATATGAGAAAAGAATGTATAAAACAGGGTAAGTCCAGAGGACTTAGTGAGCGATAATTGCAATCATACACAAGACGGATCTGTTGAAGAAGAATCAACTCAACAGACCATAATTCAATAGTCTAATAGAAACATATCAGGATACAGTCAAACAATCAAGAAATAGTTTCACAATTAAAGGACAGTCAGACAGTCAGGATACAGTTGAACGGTCAGGATACAATCAAATAGAACAGTTCTGAATAACATATACATACCAGTCAATCAATCTTATCCAAGCGGGACAGCTTGATACACAATAGATGCCCAGGAGTATCCCTAGCACATAAATGAGATACGGTAGATGCCTAGAAGTATCCCTAGCACATAACTAATAGACGGTAGATGCCCAGGAGTATCTCTAACACATTACTGACAGATGGATGATACCTAAGAGTATCCCTAGCATATCACTGACAGATGGACGATACCTAAGAGTATCCCTAGCATATCACTGATAGACGGACGATACCTAGGAGTACCTCAGCGTATTACTAATACCAGATAAATGAATGTGCTAGCAAGGCAAATGATAATAGTACAGACTAATATAGAGCAATATAGATAACAGAACGGATAGATAATAGAATAGTTGGACAACATAATGGTCAAATAATAGAACCGTCAGATAACGTATAATAGAAAGAAGTTCTAGGCTCCAGAACAAATAGAAAATGGAATCATAATCAAGAAATAACCCTCACAAGGGTGTCCGGATCAGTTAACAAATAATCAATTAAGATCTCAACAGTTTACAGATTTCAAGAACACAATATAGTCAGTATAGAAATAGGAACCCTCACAAGGGTTTATCACAATAACAGAAGAGTATTCAATGCCGATTGGCAATCGGCCCTCACCTCCGTAATATCAGAAAAAGACAACCACAGTTAGCAGGACCCAATTCATTTTCATCTAACCAAAATAGCATAATCACAGTCAAAATTCCCATTCATCTCTAATAATCCTTAATAATTACGGTTAAACTATTAGCAGTCTAAAATCACTACTGCTCAGCTAATGCAATAGTTTAGGGTTTATTGGTTCTAGTAATGGGATGTAATTTAGTCCTTGATTACATAATTAACCTCATAATATTATCCCAAATCAACAATAATAGTCGAATTATCTTAATTAATCTAATTATTATTACTTAAGTTCTAAATTCACAAAATTAGGATTTCTCTTCCGATTGACTCAATTAACCCAAAGTTATCTTATATTAGTACAAATCTAGATCCAGTAGGATTATCTATTCATCCATGCATGCCCTTGTTTAATTCCAATACATATCTTCCCTTTGCTACAAGATTTATTTACATAGATAGAACAAAATAAATCTCCAAGAACATCATAAGTATGAGAGTATATACATATATAGTTCAAATCTCAATTCCAACCCAATAATACCAAATCTTGAATATCGAAGCTCAATCTTCTCGAACTATCACCATGCACGTGTCCGTCATAATGAGTTGAATTATGAAACAACAGAAGGTCTAATCTGGGACATCAAAAAAGGTTTGTGGATTTTGTGGCGTATCAAATCATAAGGAAACTAAATGCTAGAAAAAGCTAGGAAGATATATGGGGTATGGCAGCAGTCAACATTTTCTCCAAGATTGCCTAACAGAAAATAGTCAATCTCAGGTGCTCAAAAGGATAAAGGAAAACAGGTAGCAGAAAGTTCTAATTAAGCCCTTGAATGTCAGAAGAGAGTCTGATCTCGCAAAATCATGACTTTATATCTCGAACAAAATCTAGGGAGTAGCCGATGTGTTGTTTATGTCTATATCTAGTATGACTTGTTATGCAATCTAGTATGCTAAGTTTGAACTTGACTATTCCTTAATGTAAATATCATGTAAGTATGAACTCGTAATGTTGTTTGTCTTTTGTTGCTATAATGGTTTTGTGATCTTTTAAATAATAGCATGTTCTTTATTGGGGTGAAATTGAAGACTTTTTGGGTATAGAAATGAGACGGGGTGATGTGCGTAAGGATTACTTCATCGAAAAGAAGCATAAGATGCTCAGTGCTTTTATGGGATCCCGAAGAAGGTTTAAAACTTGTTATTGGAATAGTTTAATTTACTTCCATAAGCTTAATTGTGGAAATCGAAGGAAACTTTAAATGATATCGGATAACAGAATCACGAATTATGGAATTACTAGACAACCCTGGAAAATAAAGCAATCTAGAAATAAAACCTGTATATGCACCGCTATTACTTGAAGTTTTCAAGTCGAAGATGAGAATCTAGGGGCCAGATTCTTTTTAGGGGGTGTGTGTAACACCCTTAGAAATTGTATTATTAGTAGTAGTTATTTAAAATTGATTTTTATAAGTTTTTATTTAGTTTTATTTAATTTTAAAAGCTTTGGGGATTAAAACATAAATAGAAAGACTTAATCGAGCAACATTTTATAGTTTTGGGGGTCAAATTAAGATATATTTCAGTCAAAGGGGTCAATCTAAGGCATTAAATAGTTTTAGGGGTTAATGTGAGGCACTAAAAATAGGGGTGGACCTAATTGATGTTTGGGGAAAAGTTTTGGGGAGCAATTTGTGATTTCAGAAAGTTGAATATATATATATATTTATATATATATATGTTTTCCTCCCAAAATTTTCATTTTTTCCCTATGCAACCGTGTCTTCCTCCTACAGCCACTTTCTCTGGCGAATAGCAAAACCCAACATATTATACACCATTTTGCTTCTCTCAGCAAAAGGAACATGTTGATACCATTTTCTCCCAAAACTAACTGATGAAGCAGCCGGAATTTTAGTTTGAAGTTGCTGCCACGACGGAGGTGGTGGTCGCAAAGTCTCCGACAGCTGAAGCTTGGGTCTGAGTGGTGAGTTGTGGTGGGTTTAGCTTACGGAGCATCCCAGTGCCTTCAGTTTCATGAACCAATTAGTGATGGAGAAAAATTATGCACGGCTGTGAATGGCGGCGAGAAGGTAACCTAATTCGATTTTTCAGCTAATTGGACAGTAATCCAACAGCAAATGGAAAAATTAAGTTGGGCATTTGGCTGGCGGAGTTGACGCTGACCAACTCCGGCAGCGGACGAAGCACTACGGCAGTTTGTTCATCTCAACGTGGTGGTCGCATGCACGACAGCTGATTGTAAAATTTCCTCCTTGATAACAAGGATTTTGGTATATGGCCAAAATGGGATTTAAAATTATGTGCGTGTGTCTGTATATACCTTCCAAACCTTGCGATACATTGTACCAACGAAAAAATACGAGATATGATCGAAAAAATTGAAACATGCATATAATTATATAAGTTAGTGGACTTGGATTTTGATATATCATGTAATCACCTTGGTTAATTAAGTGATGAAAATCCTAATTTTATGTAATTGAGCCATAAGTGGCAAAATTTGGATTATAAACCATAATTGAGCTATTGTAAGTAATTTTGTGTAATGAGGCAGAGATAGCTATGAATAGGAATTTGATTTTATCAAGCAATTATGATTCTCATAAAATTTAGGTATTGCTGGCGCAATTAAAATATCACCTCTCGATAAGATCGAAACTAAGCCCTAAAATACCTATTAATTGTATAACAATCAATTTTAGACTGGTATTTGTATAATTATGATTATAGAGTCAAAACGAGTGTTTTGATGATAAGCTCATTCTTTTGGTTAGGTGACAAGGAGCTAGGATCTGGCGAAGAGTAAGGCGAGGATAGCCTTTTTTGTGGAAATTGAGGTGAGGGTCTAACCTTTTGGGTATTTGCTTTATATGCCCTATGAGGATCTATCGACTTGGTACTTGAATTGATTATCTCACTCTGTTAATTGTTGTACCCCTGTGAGGGTCTGCCAACCTAGCACACCTTGTACTTATCTATTATCTTGATAAACCCCTTTAAAGGTTCTTGTTTCTAAACTGTAACTGGTTCATGTTTATTGGAATCTATGAATTGATTGAGATCTCATTTGTTATCATGTACCTCTGTGAGGTTCTACCGATCTGGTACTTGACCTGATTACTACTATTTGTTAATTGTTAAACCCTATAAGATTCCGCCACCCTGGTTTTGACTTGTATAAGCTTACTTGTTATTTGTTGAATCCCTGATTGTTATCTATTGATTGACTCTTATACCTCTATGAGGGTTAGATTCAATGATTTTGCTTCTAAAAAGAATTTAATTTAGTATGTCTGTTATGGTGTCAAGAACTTTCATTGTCTCATTTGATATCATCTAGTTATAAATTGTTTTGCTTGTTACCTGTTTGGCCTTGTCGGCATAATTAAGTCGTGATATGTTGTTATTTGTTACCTTGTTGGCAAACTTGATTTCTTCTATACAACGTATATATAGCCTTGTCGGCATATGATTATTGATTTTTACCAATAGGTAGAGTTTTGTATATGGGGAAAACATGTTAAGAATGGGACGTTAATCCTTGCTAAGTGTATGGATAAGCCGTAAGCCCAGAACTCTTGGTTCAAATAACGGGATATTAGTCCCTATTGTGTGCATGGGATAAGCCGTAGGTTTAATAGAGGAATAAGGACAATCTAAAATACATGTTTTGCTTGGATTACTTGAATTGCATGTTATGCTTGGGTTTGTTTACTCTTACTTGTACTTTATTGAAAGAGTAATAAGGATGGCGTTGTATTCCTGGTCTAGATTGGGTTGATGTCCCGGGCCAGATGAGTCGTTTGTATTTCCTCTCGAACTATGATCAGTTGAGATGCTCTATACCTCGCGAACAGCATCAGTTGAGATGATCTTAGGCCTTCTGAGCCGACGGTTACAATTCCTTACCTAGCATTTCTAGTTGTTTGAAAATCGTTCTTTCCTTCATTCTGGCATATTTATGTTCTTCTGTATTTCCATGTTAATAAATTACACTATTGACTTGTTGACTCTTGACAGATCATCTATTGCTTTACCTTATCCTTCACTGAGTCCTAATGACTCACCCTTATGTTATTTATTTTCTTTTCAAACAGGTATGAGATAGGGGACAAGGACTGATGGCAAGTTTTGACTAAATGATCTGTCACAGTGTTTGGGTGAATGTATGGTTATATATGAATTCACCATTAGTTACATTTTGTCTTTAGAAATGTTGTAATACGTTAGGATGAAAGTAAAACTTATGACATGTATCAATTGTGTTACTTGTGACAACATTTTGGTTCTAAATATTGTTGGGTTATTAACATGAATTATGGCACTTTGATATTATTGTATTAAGTTTGAAGCATGTTGTGAGCTTATGATCATTGTGGTTTATTCGAGAATTGTGAAAAAAAATTATGGGCCTATCCAATATGTGTTTGCATGCTATAGGATTGAATTGGGTGGCATCCCAGCTTGTGGGTTGTCCCGAGTCGGGTGCTACAATAACTATATTCCACTACGCACAAAAATGATTTATTTCGCTTCATGATACAAGAAAATGTGTACTTTATGATTTTAATGCTTCTTGACTATCAATTAAATTCGATGATCAACTGATTACTATTACTATTATGGTTACTATTACTATTAGTTGGATCCGACTTGGTCTGGGTGTGCGAGGGATTTCATTAGACAGCAGTAGGCTAGTCGATTGAACCCCAAGCCTCCATGGCCTAATCACCCCAGTGCACAATAGAAGCGATTTGTGGCTGAGATGGGTTGTAGGAATTTGCAAAGAAGCTTGGGCACTATTTTGGTAAGGTTGCACCTTGCCCAATGCGAGAAAGGGTTGTTACGGTGGGAGTCATAAGGTTGACTGGCTACAGCAAACACTGTCTAATCATCGCATTTAAGTTGTTAGTCTATGTAACTATTTATTAAAATTCTTGACTTATTACTGCTTGACTATTTAATGTTTCCATTTATGTTTTTCTCAAATATTTTCACTATACAAATCATGTTAAATTCATGAACTCACAATGCACACACTTGGCATTCACTAAGTTTTTTACTCACACTTTTTTCTTTTCTTTAACTTCCTTTTGGCGGACTTAGATCCTAGCCTTAGTGAGGAGGTTGATCTTGCGTATGATGAGAATTAAGATTGAAGTCGTAGATTAGATTTTGTAGTAGACTAATGTATTTTTTTAAGCTTATTTTTTCTATTTTATTTATCATAGATTCTAGTTGTTGTAGTTGAGGCTAGGTAATGGTAATTGAATTTTTGTGTTATTAAACTAGTGTTGGATTTATTTGAGTTCTTGTCTAACTTTATGATTTTGGATTACCAATATCATATATTTGGGATTTAGTTTCACGCCTCGAGACTAGACTGTATGGTTTGATTTTTGGGGCATGACGATCTCATATCAGTAATCCATGTAAAAGTATTTTTATGAATAATTATAAGAAAAATATTAAAATAAATGGACACTATATGATTATACAATAAAGTAACTGAATATATTAAAAAATATAAAATTGATTTCATTTGCTATTTAAGTGGTCATTTATCAAACTTTTGAAAATTTTCAACTCTGTCAATTATATATATATATATATATATATGTCCCATATAAAAGAATTTATTTTAAATAATTGAAAATGAGTTCTCCATTGTTATATTGCTAAAAAACTAAAATATTTAAATTAATAGGTAAAAATAAAGTTCAGAATTTATAGTTATTGTAGAAAGTAACTGTTTATATTTGAAATAAGTTCTTCAATGAAATTATATAGTTTCATCTAAAATTATTTTACATATCTAAAAAGTATTATTGTAAAAGTAGTTAATTTAAAGACTTTGATAAGTTGAGGACTTATATATCAATTAATTTATAATTATTAATTTCTCAAGCTTCTAACTCTTTAATAAAGAAGTGATGATTTTAGACTTTACATAAATATTTATTTATCTCTTTCATGAGCAACAAATAAGTCGTAATTTTTTTTGAATAAGTCATGACATTAAGAGATATTTATGATTGTTGAGTATTTTAATTTTACTTTTGAAGTATATTTAATATAAATTATGTAAAAGTTATATATATATATATATTTAAATTCTAAGTTGTCTGAAAAATAATTATTTAATTAAGAATAAAAGAATTTATTTGATCAAATGATTGAATATTTTTCATTTATTTAATAATTTTTTGATTATAAATAATTGAATATTGTATTACTTCAACTAAAAATTAAATGATTGTATCTATATGATATAAAAAAATATTATTAAGAGTGAAAAATTGGTTATTATTTTGAAATAACTTAGTGATCAACTACATTTTTCAGATATATTTTAAGTTTTTTGGGATAAAAACGTATAATTAAATAAAAGACAATCTAACTTTTTAAATAAAAAGAATAAGTTAATATTTATCAAAGCTCATATTTATTAGTTAATTTCATTATTTCGTATATCTATTTAATTTTTTATGGTTAATATTATCAAAGTGAATATAAATCACTAAATATGAAATATATCAATTGTGAAAAAGTATTTGCTTAGCAATGAAATTTTGAGTTTTAGCTGTACATGTATAATTGTTTATAAATAATTTATTTATTGAAGAGAAATAAAATGATTTTCTTATAAAAATATTATAATAAGTAAAGATTCTACTGATCGACATAAGTTTATCAAAGCACATGATATTATATACTAAATTTAATGAATATTTTATAGAAAAATATATAGCACTTCTTCATTAATTTGATCAGAAAATTAAAATAATTTCAACAATTTAATAAAATTATAATATTTTTAAATGTTTCATTACATCACATTATTCGAGGTAAATTATTCAAATATGACGTATATATAATTTTTTTATCTAGATAAATCGAGATAGTTGTAACTACAATAATAGTAAAATAAAAATTCAAAATCAAAGATAAATTCTCATATGAACATACAAAAATATTTAAAAATAGTACTGAAAATAAACACATAAAATATAATTAATTGAAATAAAAATGTATTGCAAGCTGATATTTTTAAGTAATATCAAAATTATAATCCTAAGTTGGTTATAAGAACTTTAATTTTAAATAAATATTGAGGAAATAATAAAGTAATAACATTGATAAAGTATTTAAATATATTACAAAAGCATCTAATTAATTTGAAATAAAAACAAAATAAAAATAACATAAAAATATATTATTAAAAAATATTAAAAACATTTATGAAATGAACTTTAAATTAATTAAAAATAAAAAATATTATTATATTATGCTAATTGGGAAAAGGGGTCCTACAACTAAAAATATAAATTGTACTACCAATAATGTGGAAATAAATTATAAAAAGAATAATTGTGGAATAAAAAAATTTATATATAAAACAAATAAAATATTTGTCTATTAATCTTATGATAAATTAAATTTATAAGATAGAATTTTGTGATAATAGTACTTAATATGGTGCTTATAAAATACTTTTAAAATTATAAACTTATTTAGTGAGATACAAATATGATAATAGATATTTTTTAAATTATCTTATTAGATAGAAATCTATGTTGCAATTTTGGATAAGCACAACATGATATTTTAGTTATAGTAGATAAGTTGATCGTATTAAAATAAAATATAAAAGAAAATAAACAACCTATAAATTTTTTTCAATTGAATTAAAAAACTAAAAATTCTAAGGATTTGCCATTAGGGCAAAATTGTACAATTAGAGTCAAAATTACATAATTGTGGGTTCCACACCGTTGTATTACATATAGTAGTACAAGCATGTGTCGGTGTGATGCACCGAAAGTTATTGTATGATTGAATAATTTATTTTATAATAATATAATAATCCATCGCACATAAACATTTTTACTTATATTATTCATAAAAATATTATGGATTAATGATGTGAGATCAAAAAATTTGACTGAAAGTAAGTATCCATCTAATTATTTGTAGTTTTTATATTCTAATTATAAAAGAAACTATGAGATTGATATTTTATTTTAAAATGAATAATGAAAATTTATTTATTATTTTATTCATATATATATATATATAATACATGTTAATCGATAATTTCAAAAATAATAAAATAGCTACTTATATAAATAAAAATAAATAAGTTTTACTTATCAAGGTTATATGGAATATTAAGAGATATTTTATCTTATACAAATTGTATGTTAAAAGCTATGTATTGAATTACTTATCAATTAATTAATAACTTAATGTAAGCTATTTCCATAGATAAGGTACAAAAATATTATATATTTACTATAACGAAAAATATTTATCATTCAAAATTCTCAACTGTCATGAAAATTGTAACTATAACTTTCACATTATTAAGAAATCGTACAAAAAATCTTTATATTATAAAAAAAGTTACTTGCTTTTTTATCATATAATATATATATATATATATATATACAGACATTTGATCTAAAAGGCATATTTAGTAAAATATTCTATGCTATTTTTATTTTCTTATCTTTTTATTTATTTTTTTAAAATTTTATAATTTTATAATTTTTTGTATAATTTATAAACTTAGAGTGAGCAATTCTTATATTCTACAACTTATTTAAGTATAAATTATCTTTAAACTTAGTCTTTTTAATTAAAATATTCATATTATTTTATTTAAACAGTAATTTATTTTATTTCATTAAATACTAAAAATAATTACAATTCATGTTTTAATCACATGAAGTAAAATAAATATTATTATAAAATAAATTATTCAATCATATAATCATTTTTAGTGCATCACACCGGGCAAACGCTTATATGCACATAATTAGAAATGGGTAAATCAAGTGCTAATAAATTTGATGAGTATTTTTTCTAGAAAAATATGTAGTATTTCTTCATTCATTTAATAAAAAAATTAGAATAATTTCAACAACTTAATAAAATTATAATATTTTTAAATATTTCATAACATCACATTATTTGAGATACATTGTAACACCCCTAAAATTTTGTATTTTGGGACAAGAATTAAGATTTTTGGTTAATTGAATTTTAGGGCTCAAAATTAAAAAAAAAAAACCAAAGGACTCGATTGCAAAGATTTCGGAAGTTTTGGGGTAAATTTGCAATTTTTAGAAACTTGATTGATCAAAGATTGAGAATTTTGGGGTTTGCATGGCCATTATTTTGGGTCAAAGGGCCTCATGTCATGCACCCACATTGTCCAAGGACCGAATTGAAGTTTGAGAAAACCTTTTTGCACTTGATTGAAAGCATAGCAAAAGTTTTGGGGCCAATCCGCGATTATGCAATAGTTGATTTTATAAAATAGGATTTTTTTTTTCCTTTTTCCCCATTTCTTCTTCCTTTCTTCACCGAGCTCACCCTCCATTTTCTCTCTCCTGCGAGTTTTTCCAGTGACCTCTAACGGCGACGAAAATATCTCAAGTTATATATCATTTTCATCCTCTCCTCACGAGGAACACATTGGTACCCATTTCTTCCTAGTTTTACCAATGTATTGGCCAGAATTTGAGCTCCAAGTTTCGGCCATGGCGAAGCTTTTGGAGGGTTTTCTTTCCAGTGACTTTTCACGGCGAACTTGGGTACCATTTTAACGGGCTCAACTCGGGGATCACGCCAGTACTTTTAGATACTCGATTGGACCACCATGGATGGAGGAATTAGAGAAAAATCGCAGTGGCAGAAATGATAGTGTTGGGCGGTTAAGGCTAAAATTGGAGCTCAATTCTGCAGTGAATGGAAAAATTGACTTGGGGATTGGATTCTTTGAGCTGAAGAGCAGAGTTTGGCGGTGGCTTTGAAGTTTTTCGGTGGCGGTGGCAGTCTAGCGACTTTCGGGGAAACTTTAGCTCATCACGAGGATCGTGACGGTGGTCTTGGTTCAAAGTTTCGAGGTCTGGTTAAGCAAATTCGTGGGTAAAGGGAGTTAGATTATATATGTTGATATATATATATGCATACGTTGTATTATATTCTTTAACCTTGTATATTGAGGATTTATATAGTTGTTTTACTCCTCGCATAGTTGGCTCGGATTATGTATTAGTGGATGTTAAGTAAGGATTAATTGGGTTATTTAAGTGATTAATTTATGATTTTATGAAATTGGAATTTAAGAAATGATAATTGGCTAATTTGAGATATTATGGACTAAGACTTGGTATAAGCATGTGCTACTATAAGTTTGGTGAATTTGGATTATATTATATTATTTATGGAAATATTGGGAATTATCGAATTAATTGGAAGAGAAAACCCTAATTTTATGAATTTGGGACCAATTGGCAATAATTGGGGTTATTAAGCTAATTGGCCTGTTATTGATGATTTGGGATATGATATAAGGTTAATAATAAGATTGTAATTATTGAAAGTTATTGGTGTTGAATAAGGATTTTGATTGTGGATTATTCCTTTAGCTAGGTGATGCAGAAGTGGGTACCGTGGACTAGTAAGCTGCTAACGACGATTGTAATTTTCTGAGACTATGGAGGTGAGGGTCTGCCAATCTGGCACTTCATTTCACTTTTCGATATTTGTGATAAACCCCTGTGAGGATTACTATTTTTGAACTGACTGTACTGTGATTGAAATTTGTAGTACCCCCTCTCGGACAGCACCCAAGTTGAGGCAGTTCCAATTCAATCTTAAATACCAATCATATAATACTAGGAAACCTGTCATTTAACCACTTCAAAAGTAAAACAGTCACATTAATCCAAAAGAATCATTCCAAAAGTATAATATATACAGCCCAAGTATCAGAATCCAACTCAGTGGAAAATAATTCATTTATCCCAAAAGATTACCTCTCTGAACGAAATATGTACAATCCAGCATCTCAAGTTCAACATAACATTCACATAACCTTTCTTATATCATTGCCTCGATTAGGTGTAAATATAAGCACAATCGCAACACCTAATTTATTACAAAATAAATTGTCCCACCGAAACCTGGCTTTTGCCTCTCACTTATATCTGTCTAAAAAGAAATAAGGAATAACAAAGAGATTTCACCTGGGATAGCCGACCAAACTATAATCCTCACTTCCAATGATCGAGCACTGAACTCTAGATTGAGCTTGAATTCTGAGTATTTTGAGTTTCTTGGGAAGCTCCTTTGTGATTTTGGGAAATTAAAGGTGAATTTGATCAATTGATATTAGTGAGATGAGTTTGCGTAATGTAGGATAACTGATCATCATAGGAAAGGATAGAATCAGTAAGTGAGGAAGCGTAGAATACTCGAAGGATGTCTATGGAATCTTGTTGTTTATCTGAGAATGATTAAGATTGGTGCATCTGTGAGTTTGATTTAATTTCATTTAATTACTTCTCCTTCTCTTTTTTTGGAAGCTTAGAAGAGTTGATAGAGGTGATGGCATCTCAAAGGAGTTTCGGTGTACTCGCTCCGCCTAGAATCAAATGATGGGGAAGACCTCCCTGGCGACGGGGCAATGACCGACAGGCTCCATGATGAGAATCACATACTTACCCACAGCCCATGCAAGAAGAAGAGGTCTAGCAAACCTCTTTAGTTGGTTAGCCAGCAGACCATGTGTATCAAAGGGCATCGAGATTCAGGCAGTAGGGTCAACAGCCAAATGGTAGATCAGGAGTTGTTAATAAGGTGGCTAAAGATCGAGCGTTGAAACGATTCCTACATTTTTAGCCCTTGAAGGTCTTAGGAGGCCCTAACGATAGAAGGGCTGAAGAATGGATTGAGAGTTTAAAGAATATTTTTGAGAATCAGATAAGCAGAAGGTTTGATTTACCATGTTCCTTTTGGGAGGTTTCACCCGAAGTTAGTCGAAGATGATTGATTGTATATGGATGGTTGAAGGAACCCATCGAACTTGGGAGAATTTTACCCGAGATTTCATGAATAAATATATGCTAGAGGTGGTGAAGCAAGCGAGGGAAAAGAGTTTATGAACCTTCTACAAGGGGCACAGTCTGTTAGTCAGTACAAGGCTACTTTTAGCCGACTGATGCAATATGCTCCCTATATACAAGATGACAGAAGTTGACAAACTCAATGATTTGTACAAGGGTTGTGGCTAAAACTAAGAAGGGGTTTGGCCACTTAGTTGTTGTCGAATTTCAATCAAGTAGTAAGCAAGACATTGCAACTTGAGTCAGAAATGTAGCAAATCTAAAAAATCGAGGATAAAAGTTGAAAGGGGAAGATACACCTTGATGTGCAGAGTAATGCCAAAAGAAAATAGCCAAGGCTATAGGTAGGAGGCGTTAATCGACAAGCACCTTAGTCTAGCGAGACGGAAAATTTAACTCAAGAGAGGGCACACAAGTAATGTGGATTTTGTGGGAAACTTGGCCATGAGGAGCTTGACTATTAGAATAAGCAGGGCAAGTGCATGGGCTATGGTAGCAACCAGCATTTGTTGAAATATTGCCCTAGAAGTAGAGGCTCAACACCTGTGGGGAAAGGAAAATAGGTAGCAGAAGCTAGCGGAAAACAAAATGTGGAAGTTCATGCCTATGCTCTGACATAAGAAGATATACCGGATCCTAACGAGGTGGTAGAAGGTATGGTTTCTATCTCTGGAATTTATGGTAATGCCTTATATGATTCTGGTGCTTCACATTCTCTCATATCTATCTCATTTTCTAGAAAACTAAATATGCAACTCGAGACTATGCCTTATCAGATAGAAGTTCAGACACCATGTATCAGGATTTGCCCCGTTATGATTGGGGAAAGGGTATATCCTGCCAATCTCATACAGATGCCTATCCAACAATATGATGTGATACTTAGAATGGATTGGCTGTATATAGTCATCAGCCACATGTAAACTGTTATGCTAAATGCATCACACTCGAAGATAAGATACCAATACTAACACGCGACTCTGCAGATAACGCTTCCCCAATACCAATCATATCTGTGGTAGAGGCTAGAAAGATTTTGAGGGAAGGTAGGCGAGGATTCTTAGTGTATCTTATCAACAAACCCTAAGATACAGTTTAAAATCGAGGAAGTGAAAGTGGTAGATAAATACCTAGAGATATTTCCAGAAGAGTTGAGTCACTACTCGTACCTCTCATAGAGGAATTGTTTAACCTTCTGAAGGGATTAAGAATCTTCTCAAAGCTAGATTTCAGATAGAGGTACTACTAGCTGAGGACTAGAGAAGACCACGCAAAGCACTTATGCATGGTTCTAGAAAGCCTTTAGAAAGTATGAATTGTATGCAAAATTTAGTAAGTACGAATTTTGAATAGAGAAAGTGGCTTTTCTAAAGCATATCATATCCTAGGATAGGATAATGGTTGATCCCTCTAAGATAGAAGCAATAGTCAACTAGAAGAGATAGAAAAATGTGACAGAAGTTTGTAGTTTTCTGGCTCTTACCAACTATTACCAAAGATTTATACAGGACTTTTCTAAAATAGCTAGTTTGTAGACTAAATTAACTTAGAAATATCAACTATTTGGCTGGAATGAGGATCTTGACACGAAACAGCAAAGATAGATGGAATTTCTAGAAGACTACAATTTTTCCATCACCTATCACCCGAAAAAGGCAAATGTAGCGGCTGATGCTTTAAACCGGAAGGTGGGTATGGCTCATCTTCTAGGGGCAAAAGCATCAGAAAGCCTAAGAACGGGTGTTGCATTGAAATTAAAATAGTAAACTTAGATTGCAGCAGGTGCAACTCGAATTATATGATAAAATATGATGAGCCCAAGCTAATGATAAAGGGATATTGAAACAGAAGGAAATAGTTGGAAATTTTGAAGAGTCTGAGTTCAATACCGCTAGCCAAGGTACTCTTCTGTTCCGTAAGTGAATATGTGTGCCAGAAGAAATGAAAGAGAGATTTTTAATGAGACACATAAGACAAGATACATGATACATCTGAGAGGCACGAAGATGTATTGGGTTTTGAAAAAGCAACTCTGGCGAAATGGAATGAAAAGAGATGTTGCAAATTATGTGTGAAAATGTTTGATCTACTAGCCAGTGAAAACAAAGCATCAGTGATTGGCGGGGTTGCTACAACCATTTCTAATCCCTGATTGGAAATGAAAATAGGTTACTATGGACTTTGTAGTCGGTCTACCAATAGCCCGAGGAAGATATGATAGCATCTAGGTAATAATAGATTGATTGACCCAATTTGTTCATTTTCTACTAGTCGAAATAGTATTTAGGTGAGAATCTGGGGACCATATTCTTTTAAGGGGGGAGATTGTAACACCCCTAGAAATTATATGATTGGTGGAAATTTCCTCAACATTATTTATTTATTTTTGAAAGTTTTGGGGTTGAATTTCAATTTGAGGAAACTTGATTGACCAATATTTGGAAGTTTTGTGGGTCAAACCAAGAATATTTTTGGTCAACTGGGCTAATGCTAGGCACTAAGAAAGATATGGGAGTGAATTGAAAATGGCTAAATTTCTGGAAGACCCAATTGGAAGCTGAGCAAAACTTTTGGGGGGCCAATTTCTAATTTTCGATAATATCTTATATATATATATATATATCATTTCTGACCCTAGCTTTTTCTTAATTCTTGGATGCACCCCCTGTCAACCCTCTCCAGCGAACTCTCTGCTGAGACGACGGAACCTTCATGCCATACACCATTATCTTCCCCTCTTTATGGCGAACACATTGGTACCAAGAATATCCAAAACCAACTGGTGGAATGAACAAACTTTGAGCTTGAAGACACGGCCACAAGAGAGGTAGTGGTCGTGACATCATTGATGGCCAAAGCTAGCGTTTGGGCAATGTTTCGTGTCGGGTTCAGCTCAAGGAATGGATTAGTGTGCTTGGTTTTGAGTTTTGATCTCAAGCGACCGCAGAATTGAAAAAACAAGCAACAACGGTGAGTGGTGGCCCAGCAACTTCGAGACTGTAATTGACCCTCAATTCAATGGCGACGCTTGAAATTAATGTGTAGATTTTATTAGTTGAGCTGAGATGCGTTGATTAGTGGTGGTGTTGACCATTTTAGAGGGGCAATGAGGCATTTTCTTTACCTCATTGCAGCGATTGTGTGTGTGGTGTTGGTTTGTGAATCTGGAGTTTCGATAAAAAGATCTTGGGTAAAGACTTGAATTGGGATTAATATCTTGTACCATTTATTTCTACTGAATCTTGTACATTATTGAGAAAGATGAAGAAAATGACATGGAAGACATGTATTGGAATTATGAAGATTATGCATGGATATATATATATATGCCTATTGGACCCAATTATATGATAATTTTGGGTTAATTGAGTTAATTGGAAATTTAAACCCTAATTTTGTGGATTTGAGACCTAAGTGATAAATCGGGTGATTAAGGATAATTGAACTATTATTATTGACTTAGTATAATGTTACAAGGTTAATTATGCAATTAAGGACCTGATTATGTCCCTTTTATCGAGACCTACCTGAACCCTATTATATTCTTGTATTACCCACGTAATTAGCATTTTCCTTTTTGATAATGTCGAGCGAACCCTATCTGCCGTATTAACCAAATAATTATCTATTTTAGATAGTTATTCGAATAATTGTGATTATAGGATCGAATGAGGATTTTGACAGTGGACCTATTCTTTTGTTTAGGTGATGAGGAATTGGGTCCCGCGGACTAGTAGGCTATGACAACATTTCTGAGGCTTTTGAGGTGATGGTCTACCGATTTAGTACTTATTTATATAAGCCTACTCATTATTTGTTGTACAGTAAGGGTCTACCAACCTAGTACTTGCTTTGTATATCCTATAAGTTATTCGTTTCGTGAACCCTGTGAGGGTTAAGCTTTCTGTAATTGAATCATGATTCTTGAATTATGTGAATTATATGAATTCTTGTTTATTAGCTATTAATCGATTCGTACACTACAATACAAGTTTACTTCCTTGATTTTGCCCTGATATTGCCAAGAATTTTCGTTATCTTATTGTATATCGATCAGTTTGAGTTCATTTTGTCTATCGCATGCTTGGCCTTGTCAGCTTATATGACTTTGTTTTGTATATCATTCATTCACCTCATCCGCATGTTTGAATCGTTCTATGTTGTAATTTGTTGCCTCGCCAGCACACTTGATTTATTTGGTACAACATTTATATATCCTTGTTAGCAACTAGTTTATTGATACCTGATATATGTACAGAGATATGTTGGGCTGAGTGCCAATCCTAGCGGAATGCTTGGATACATGAGACATACTAGGGGTCTTCCATGGGTGTCGGCAATACGCTAGGGGTCTTCCTTGGGTATCAACGATGTGCTAGGGGTCCTCTCTGGGCATCAGCAATGCTATGTACCGAGTTGTCACGCTTGGGTATATTTAATATGGTTGGAATAAGGAGAATCTGATAAACATGTTGTGTTATGATTTGTTGGATTGCATATTATGCTTAGGTCTGCTTGCTTCTAATTGTACTCTGATCAAGAAGCAATAAGGATGGTGTGGTTTTCTTGGTCTAAATCGGGCTGATGTCCGGGCCGAACGAGCTGACAATAATTTCTCCTGAACTGAATCGGTTTAGACGAATCCAGGCTATTCAAGCCTACGGTATCCACTCTCGATCTAGTACTTACTCGTAGCTTGGAACCTAATAATGTCTTTGCTCTGGCATATTCGTGTTTTCCTTGTATTATCATGCCAGTTGTTATTCTGTTGAATTACTATTTCTTCGACAGATTCATGTGTTTGTTTTGCTCTATCCCTCACTGAGTCCTTATGACTCATCCTTTTATGTTATTCTTGATTGTCCTAGACAGGGTTTGATGATGGACATGGGCTTCAGGCTTGGATTGGAAAATATATTTTGTAATGGAATAGATGTTTCTATGTGATTATGGGTTACTTGGATATTATATTATGACCTAAAGATGTTGTGATATGTTAAGTTTGAATTCAAGATCTGTGGCATGTATATATTATGTTGAATGTTATGGGACAACTTTTGGTATGTATATTGTACTTGCGTTGTAGTCTGTTTAAGTTGAAGCATGTTGCTGTTTTTTATGATTTTTGTAATATTTCTTATGGGCCTATCGTTTTGTCTTGTGAGTTATGATTTAAGATTGAATTGGATTAGCATCTCAGCTTAGGGGTTATCTCGAGGGGATGCTACATTGCAATCGTAAGTTGGCCTTAAAAACTTTAATTTTAAATAAATATTGAGGAAATAATAAAGTAATAACATTGATAAAATATTTAAATATAATAGAAAAGAAATGAAATTTAAATTAATTAAAAAAATATTATTATATTATGCTAATTGGGGAAAGAGGTCCAACAATTAAAAATATAGAATTGTACTATGAATAATGTAGAAATAAAATGTGAAAAGAATAATTGAAATAGCAAAATTTACATATAGAACAAATGAAATATTTATTCATTAATCTTGTGATAAATTAAATTTGTAAGGTAGAATTTTATAATAAGAGTACTGAATGTGGTGCATATAAAATATTTTTTAAATTATAAACTTATTAAGTGAGATAAAAAATATGATTATAGATATTTTTTGAATTATCTTATGAGATAGAAATTTATATTGCAATTTTGGATAAACACAATATAATATTTTAGTTATAATAAATAAGTTGATCATATTAAAATAAAATATAAAAGTAAATAAACAACCAATGAAAAATTTGAATTAAATTAAAAAATTCAAAATTCTGAAAATTTGACATTTGGCCAAAATTGTACTATTAGAATCAAAATTGCACAAGTAGATTAACACAAAACTGTGCTATATATAATAGTATAGAAAGATATATTTTGAATTTTAGATGAAATAAAATTAGATATAACATAAAATTATATCGGTTAGAAACAATAATTAACAACTATTAATTTTTTTTTAATTGAATTAATATACTCAAAATTTTAATAATTTGCCATTTGGCCTATAAATTGCACAATTAGGATCAAATTTGCATAATTGTTGCTCACACACCGCTGTGCTATATATAATAGTATAGATAGATAGATTTTGAATTTTGGATGAAAGAAAATTAGGGATAAGATATAATCATATCAGTTAGAGATAATAATCAATAACTAATGAAAATCTTTTAATTGAATTAAAATACTCAAAATTCTAAGAATTAGCCATTTTGCCAAAAATTGCACAATTAGAATTAAAATTGCATAAGTTATGGATCCAACACCATTGTGCTATATATAATAATACTAGCATGTGCCTGATACGATACACTGAAAATAGATTTAATATTAAAATAATTTTAATATTGAATATATAATTTTGAAATAATTTTATTTTGATATTAAAATTCTTTTCAAAATATTAATTAAAATAATTATTTATATTTAAAATTAAATTGATATAAAATATACATAAAAAATCCATATTTTTTAAAATAATTAATAACAAAGTATGCTTGAAGTTAGTTCTAAGAATAAAAAAATCCCTCTGCTTGCTATTGCTCATCATCCTTAGTCACTATATACTCAAGTAAATATCTTTATGAAAACTTGATCAAAATCACCAAGTTTAATGGATATATACAAACAATTCTCCACTTATTTACATATATTAATATTTAAATATATTTTTTTTATTATTACAATAAAGTAAATAACCATAAAGTGAACAAACATCACTAAATATGATGTTTAATTAATTAAAAAAATTATTATTGTAGCACCCCCTCGGGATAACCCCTGAGCTGAGATACCACTCCAATTCAATCTTAATTCTTAACCATAACAAGCAATAGGCCCATAAGCAAAATTTCAAAGCTCTTTAAAGACAGCAACAAACTTCAACTTAAACAGACCTCTACAAAAATACTAAACACATGTCATAAGTGATCCCCTAACATTCAGCATATCACATACATGCCTCAAATCATTAATTCAATTTCAACATATCACAACATCTCTAAGTAATAATATAATATCCAAATAAACCCATAATCACATATAAACATCTATTCTATTACATAATATAATCTCCAATCCAAGCCTGAAGTCCACAACCAAACCAAACCATGTCTGGGAAAATCAAGAATAACACAATCAGGTAAGTTCGAAGGACAAAATAACCACATGGATTTGTTGAAGAAACAGTAATTCAACAAAATAACAACTGGCATGATAACACAAGAAAAACACGAATATGCCAGAGCAAAGATATTTTCAAGCTCCAAGCTACGAGTAGGAACTAGATCGGGAGTGGTTACCATCGACTCGAAAGGCCCCGAGTTGTCTCAATCTGTTCAATTCAGGAGGATTGGCCGTCGGCTTGTTCGGCCCGGACATCAGCCCGATATAGACCAGGGGAACCACACTATCCTTATTGCTCCTTGATCAGAGTACAATTAGGAGCAAGCATACCCAAGTAACATATGCAATCCAATAGATCATAACATAGCATGCATATAAGATTCTCCTTATTCTAATCGATTAAACTTACTCAAGCCTGACAACTTGGTACATGGCAGATGCCCAAGGAGAGCCCCAGCGCATTGCAGATACCTAAACAGATCGCTTAGTATATCGCTGACACCTAAGCAAACCACTTGGCGTGTCCTACATATCCAAACATTCCGCCAGGATTAGCACTTAGCCCAACAATCTATGTACATATAACAAGTGTCAATTAACATATTACCAAAAAGGCAAGATAATTTCATACAAACAGATTCGGATAAGCCAAAAACCACACAATGCTGTAACGGATAAATAATTGTGCCGGCAAGGCAATAGATAACAACACAGAAGGTACAAAACTGTCGACAAAGCGAATCAATAACGTACAAGACAAGCTCAGACAAACTAACAAGACTGAACATGCGACAAGTAATACGAAATCAAGCTGATCAATATATCAAACAAGACAAGGAAATCTCTAGGTGCCAGAACATACATGCTAAGCTCTTATCAGAGGCACAATCAACTAAACAACCCTCATAGGGGTATATGCATTAATTAATGGATAACAAATAAGATCTCAAGAAACTCATAGATTTCAATAACCAAGATGCAGTAACAGTACAAAAATCAGTTTAACCCTCTCAGGGGGTTTATCGCAATGACAGATAGGTGTAAGCAAGTGCCAGATTGGCAGACCCTTACTGGGGTACAACAAATAATTAGTTGGCTTATATAAATGAGTACTAAATCAGTAGACCCTCATAGGGCACACAAAACAAATACCTGAGAGGTTAGACCCTCACTGGGGTATACAAAGACAATGAAAAGATAACAATCCAGAATTCAAACAAATAACGAAATCCAATTATCAAGAATCAATTTATTTCCCAGAATAAGGAAAAACTTAACCACTTATAGGGGTATACAACATATAATGAATAGGCTTATACAAGCCAAATACCATAGCGATGGACCCTCACCTGAAAAGCCTCAGAAATGCAGTCACAGCCTATTGGTTCACCAAACCCAGCTCTTCGTCACCTAACCAAAAGAGTAGGTCCTCTGTCAAAATCCTCATTCGACCTTATAATCGCAATTATACGAATAATGGTCAAAAATCAATAATTAATTGGCTAAATCGGTAGTTAATGGATATTCTCGAGAAAGAAATTGCTAATTATGCCAGTCTCAATAAAGGGATATAATTAGGTACTTAATCATCAACTTAACCTTGCAACAATATACTTAATCAATAATAACAGTCCAGTTATCCTTAATAACCTAATTTTATCACTTAGGTCTCAAATCCACAAAATTAGGGTTTAATCTTCCAATTAACTCAATTAACCCAAAATTATCATATAGTAATGCAAATCTGGGTCCGCTAGGTTATAAAAATACACATGCATGGTCCATAACCGAGTTCTCGTATCAAATCTTTCATCTATCTCAACAATATACAATAATCGGTAAGAAAATAAATGGTACAAAATATCAATCCCAACACCAGTTATTACCCAAGATATTCTAATTGAAACTCCAGAATCACAAACTGATGACGCACACACAATCATAGTGATGAGGTGAAGAATCTGCGTCAGCACCGCTGCTGCGATGCCACCGCCACCGCCACCAGAAATGGTCACCACCATCGCCAAAAGGTGCGCCTTGCTGCACTCTATCAAACCCCAAATCAATTTCAACTTTTGCCATCGAATCGCCGCTCAATTGGCTGGAAAACACCACAGCTCCGTTGTAGCCACTACGTCTTTCTACCTTAATTCTGCTCATTTCGGTGACCTAACTACGAAATTAAAAGCATCTGCGTGATCGTTAAGCTAAGCCCAACAAGACCCAATACTCCAATCCAAGCTTCAGTAGCCGGAGCTAGCTCACCCACCACCTCCGCTGTAGTCGTGACTTCAAGCTCAAATTTTGGCTGTTCCACCAATTGGTTTTGGATGAAAAAGGTGTCAACGTGTTCCTTGCATCGAGAGGAAGAGATTGGTATAAAATATGTTGGCTTTCGCTGTCGTCGGGGAGAGTTCTCCGACGGGGGTTGATGGGGGGTGCATGTGAGTATGAAGAAAAATCTAGGGTGGAAAATGATATATATATATATGTATATAAGACATTATCGAAAATTAGAAGTTGGCCCCCAAAAGTCATGCTCAACTTCCAATTTGATCCTCCAAAAATTTAGCCATCTTTAATTCAGTCTCCCAACATCCTTAGTGCCTCATATTGACTCGGTTGACCGAAAATATTCTTGGTTTAACCCACAAAACTTCCAAATGTAGGTCAATCAAGTGTTCCTCAAAATGCAATTCGACCCCAAAACTTCCAAAAATAAATAAATATGTTAATAAAATTCCCACCAATGATATAAATTCTAGGGGTATTACAATTATAATTAAGTAAATTGTCTATTCTACAAGGCTCATAAACTAAATGTGTCAAAAGATAATATCTTTAAGTAATAAAAAAGGAACAAACCTTGTGACTTTGATGTAAACCAATTGCAAATATTCAATGTTTTTCTTAATACTCTTCGTATTTCCTTTATCCTTCACATGAATTACATCAATACCTAAAGTCAATCAGTTTTATATAACGAACAAGACATACAATTAAAACTTGAACAACAAAATTAATGGAAGAATATAACTAAATAGCAATATCTTTTTCTTTACTTACATAGAAAAATTCTTATGGAGATACTTAGTAATTTCTCTTCTTCAAGATGTGAAATTGGAATATTGAATGAGAGTTATTTGAGACTTGAATGTGTTTTCATTTTTTAAATTTTATATAGGTATGTAAAGTATAAGAGTTTTAATATATATAAATATTTTTGACATTATATCATCAATATATATAATACCATATAGATAATATTAAATCCTCTATCAGATAAAGATTATATATAAAATATTACCAAAAACATTTTGAATTTTTAAAAAAAATTAGAGATAAGATATAATCATATTGGTTAGAGATAATAATTAACAACTAATAATTTTTTAATTGAATTAAAATACTCAAAATTCTAAGAATTTGACATTTGGCAAAAATTACACAATTAGAACCAAAATTGCACAATTAGATAAGTACAAAAATTGTACTATATATAATAGTATAGACTAGCATGTGCCCGGTGCGATAAACCAAAAATAATTCTAAGATTAAAATAATTTATTTTATAATAATATTTGTTTTACTTAATGTGATTAAAACATGAATTGTAATTATTTTTAGCATTTAACAAAAGAAATATATTACAAAGTAAATAAAATAATATAAACATTTCAATTAAAAATATTACATTTGAAGATAATTTATACTTAAATAAGTTATAGAATATCAAGAATTGCTAACTCTAAGTTTATAAATTATATAGAAATTCATAAAATGATAAAATTTAAAAAAATAAACAAAAGAATTAAAAAATAAAAATAGCACAAAATATTTTACTAAATATGCCTTTTAAATTAGATATATATATATATATATATTTATACTTATATATTTTGATATGATAAATAAGCAAATGATTTTTTTTAAATATAAATCTTTTATGTATGTTTTCTTAATAATTTGGAAGTTACAGTTATATTTTCATGACATTTGAGAATTTTAAATGTTAAATATTCTGTTAGAGTAAATATATAACCTCTTTGCACTTTATCTATAAAAATAGGGTCAATTACATCTACCTCCCCTGAGGTTTGGCTTAATCACAAAAAAACTCTTGTTGTTTTGAAAATTACAAATACCCCCTGAACTTAATCGTCGTCCAACATTTTAGCCCAGCCTTTAGTTGCAGTTAGGGTTTTATCAAACTGGCATTAAAAATTTTGGGTGAAATTCCAAAAATGCCCTTAGGCTAAATGATGGCATTTTGACCTGGTTTGACTTTTTTTTAGTGGGCAAAAATACCCTCAGGGGTGATATTGTAATATTTTTTAATTTCATAAGGGTTTATTTGTTATTATTGTTTTGTTTGGGGACCTAATCGTAATAAAACAAAGAAGAATTCAGAGTGAATTTAAAATAGTAAATGTATTTAAGATAATTTAATTATATTAAATTGAATTTAATATGTAAGAAAAATTAAAAATATAAATCAAACCTATCATCTTGGAATATATAATTTTAATAATTGAAGTGATATATTCAATAATATTAAATATAATAAGCATATCTAAAATAATTTAATTAAATTTATATCATCAAAATATAACATATTAAATTATGTTAAATATAAATTTATATTATTAAAACAATATATTAATATTAAAATAGTAATATATATAATATTTTAATTAAATTAAAAATAAAATAAGTAAAAAATTAAAATAAATTAAATCTATCATGATAATATATTTTTAATAATTTTTAAAATTAAAAAATAATAATGACATGGAAAAAAATTTAATTAAACATTTTTATTAATTAAAAATAGAGTAAACTAAAAATTAAAATTAATGTTTGGGGTCAATGTGAGGCACTTAGAGAACCGAAGGATTCAATTGAAATCCGAGAGGAAGTTTTGGGGTGGAAATTACAATTTTAGAAAGTTGAAAAATATACACACAAGTGCCCTCCCATTGTATCAAATTCTTACGTGCTTACCGTCACCATCCTCTCCAACCAGCACATCTCCAATGCTGGAAAAACTATCAACCAAGCTAACCATTCTCTTTCCCTCATCACAAGGAATGCATTGGTACCAAATTTGCCTAGAAACAATCGAAGAGAATCGCCAAAAATTAAGCTCCGAACGGAGCCTCACTGTGGTGGTGACGGGTTGCTTAGCTCCAGCAACAGAAACTCATAAAAAAAGAGTGGATTTTGATGGGCTTGACAAGAGGAGTGTAGTAACAGTGCTTTCAATTTTGTGATTTGACTAACAGAGAAGAAGAATCGAAGGTGGAGATTGTGACCTCGTTGGGCGGTTTTGCTTGAAATTGGCTGACGAAGTGAAAGGGAAAGCTAAAATTGATTTGGGGGTTTGATAGAGTGCAACAACGTGCATCTTCTGGCAACGGTAGAACCTAGTTCCAATGGAGCTGCATGGTGGCAGTCCAGCGAAAATTGAAGGCCATAAAAATATATCAAATAAACCCTCATAAATTCAAAAATATTACAAATAGGTCCAAGGGTATTTCTATCTTTTGATATTTCTATCAATTTTTTTTTTAAATTTAACGAAAGGACATTTTGGTCATTTTATACTTTTTGTCAGCATTGTAATTTAGTTTGAAAGTTTAGAGGAGTATTTGTAATTTTCAAAACAACAGAGGTTTCTTTGTAATTACACCAAATCTCAAGGGGTATGGATGTAATTGACCCATAAAAATAACTTATATTAGATTATTAATTATTTGATGACTAATTCAATAAGTAGTTTGGAAGATACAATTTTATTTATATATAATTAGAAATAATTATTTAATTAAGTAATAAAAGAATTTATTTGATCTAATGATTGCATTTTTTTACTTATTTAATATTGTTTTAGTTAGAAATAATTAAATATTGTATTACTTCAACTAAAAGTAAAGTGATTATTATATCTATGTAAATATAAAAGAATTTATTAAGTATGAAAAATTGGTTGTTGCTTTGAAATAACTTAGTTATCAACTACTTTTTTTTTCTTTTCTTTTTTTGTTAAATTTTAAGTTTTATAAATAAAAATGTATAATAAAATTAAAAAATCTAACTCTTTAAATGAAAAAATGAGTTAATATTTATTAGAGCTCATATTTATTAGATAATTTCATTACTTCATATATCCATTTAATTTTTTATAGTTAATATCATCAAAGTGAATATAAAATACTAAATAAGAAATATATCAATTGTGAAAAAGTATTTACTTAGCAATGAAATTTTGATTTTTATTACACAATTTTTTATAAATAATTTATTCATTGAAGAGAAATAAAATGATTTTCTTATAAAAATATTATAATAAGTAAAGATTCAACAAATCAAAATAATTTATCAAGGCACATGATATTTTATATATATAAAATAAAAAATTTCTTTGTTATATGCACATAATTTGAAATGGGTAAATCAAGTGCTAATAAATATAATGAATATCTTGTAGAAAAATACATACCATTTTTTCATTCATTTGGTAAGAAAATTGAAATAATTTGAACAACTTAAAAAAATTATTATATTTTCAAATATTTAATAACATCATATTATTCGAGGTACATTACTTAAATATGAGGTACATATAATTTTTTTATCTAGATAAATCTATCGAGAGAGCTGCAACTAAAATAATAGTGAAATAAAAATTCAATATCAAAGATAAATTCTTATATGAACATATAGAAATATTTGAAAATAGTATTGAAAACAAATACATGAAATATAATTAATTGAAATAAAAAATACTGCATGCTGATGTTTTTAAGTAATATAATAATTACAATCATAAGTTGGCCATGAGAACTTTAATTTGAAATAAATATTGAGAAAATAATAAAGTAATAATATTGATAAAATATTAAAATATATTAGAAAAGTATCTAATTAATTTAAAATAAAAAATAATATAAAAATGTATAATAAAAAAAAAATTTAAAAATTTCTAAGAAATGAACTTTAAATTAATTAAAAAGAAAAAATATTATTATATGCTAATTGGGGAAAGAGATCCTACAACTAAAAATATAGAATTATACTATGAATAATGTGGAAATAAAATGTAAAATAGAATAATTGTGGAATAACAAAATTTACATATGAACTAAAAAAAATAATTATCTATTTAATCTTGTGATAAATTAAATTTGTAAGATAGAATTTTATGATAAGAGTACTTAATATGATGCTTGTAAAATATTTTTAAATTATAAAATTATTTAATTAGATAAAAACATAATTAAGATAGAAATCTATATTACAATTGTGGATAAACACAACATAATATATTTTAGTTATAACAGATAAGTTGATCGTATTAAAATGAAATTTAAAAGTAAATAAAAAATCAATAAAAAAATTTCTGCTGAATTAAAAAACTCAAAATTCTAAGAATTTGACATTTGGCCAAAATTGCACAATTAGAATTAAAATTGTACAATTGCGGGTCCCATACTATTGTAGTACTATATATAATAGTACTAGCATGTGCCCAATGCATCTATATCATTGAATAATTTATTTTATAATAATTTTTATTTTACTTTATGTGATTAAAATATGAATTGGAATTATTTTTAGCATTTAATGAAAGAAAATCTATTACTAATTAAATAAAATAATATGAATATTTCAATCAAAAATATTATATTTGAAAATAATTTATATTTAAATAAGTTGTAGAATATCAAGAATTTCTCATTCTAAATTTATAAATTATATAAAAATTTATAAAATGATAAAATTTAAAAAATTAAATAAAATAAAAACAACGCATAATATTTTACTGAATATGCTTTTTAAATTATATATATATTTATACATACATATTTTGATATGATAAATAAGCAAATGATTTTTTCTTTTTTTTTTATAATGTAAAGCTTTTTTCTATGATTTCTTGATAATGTGGAAGTCATAGTTATAATTTAAATGATATTTAAGAATTTTAAATGCTAAATATTTTTGTTAAAATAAATATATAACCTCTTTGTTTTTTATCTATGAAAATAGTTTGCATTACGTTATTACTTATTTGATAACTAATTAAATAAGTAGTTTGTAACATACAACTTTTATGAGCTAAAATATCTCTTAATATTTCATACAACGTCTGATAAGTACAATTTATTTATTTTTATTTATATGTCTTTATTTATTATTTTTGATATTATCAATTAACTTATATTGTGTACAAATAAGATAATAAGTAAATTTTTAATATTCAGTTTAAAATAAAATATCAATATCTCATAAGTTTCTTTTATAATTAGAATATAAAAAGTACGAATAATTAAATGGATATCTACTTTCTGTCAAATTTTTTTAATCTCACACATTAATCCATGCAAAAATATTTTTATGAATTATTATTAGCAAAAATATTAAAAAAATGTACGTGATATAATTATAAAATATTGTAATTAAATATATTGAAAAATATAAAAATTGATATTATTTGCTATTTTAGTGGTCATTTATCAAACTTTTAAAAAATTTCAACTATATCAACTATATATATATATATCCCATATAAAAGAATTTATTTCAAATAATTGAAAAAGAGTTCACCATCATTATATTGTTAAAAAACTAAAATGATTTAAATTAATAATATAAAAATAAAGTTCAGAGTTTATAGTTGTCCATTGTAGGAAGTAGCTGTTTATATTTGACACAAATTCTTCAATGAAATTATTTGTTATGGCCTATATATATAGATATATATATATAATTTTATCTAAAAATATTTTACATGTCTAAAAATGTTATTGTAAAAATAATTGAATTTTGAAGACTTTGATAAATTCATTTCTCAAACTTCTAACTCTTTAACAAAGAAGTGATGATTTGATATTTTACATAAATATTTGTTTATCCCTTTCATAAGCAACAAATAAGTTATTTTTAAGTCATAATGTTAAGAGATAATTATGATTGTTAAGTATTTTAATTTTATTTTTGAAGTTGTCTAGAAAATAATTATATAATTAATAAATAAAAGTAATTTATTATCAAATTATTGAATATTATTTATTTATTTATTAATTTTTTGATTAGAAATAATTGAATATTGTATTACTTCAACAAAAAAATAATGTGATTGTATTTGTATAATTACAAAAAAAAAATTATTAAATATGAAAAATTGGTTGTTGGTTTGAAATAACTTAGTTATCAACTACTTTTTTGGGATAAATTTTAAGCTTTTTTGGATAAAAATGTATAATTAAATTAAAAAAAAAGTGAGACTTTTTAAATAAAAAATAAGATAATATTTGTTAGAGCTCATATTTATTAGATAACTTCATTATTTCGTATATTCATTTAATTTTTTTATAGCTAATATTCAAAGTAAATTTAAATTACTAAATATGAAATATATCATCTATGTAAAAGTATTTACTTAGCAATGAAATTTGATTTTTTTAGCTGTATATACACAATTTTTTATAAATAAATTATTTATTGAAGAAAAATAAAATAATTTTCTTATAAAAAATATTATAAATAAGTAAAGATTCAATCAATTGAAATAAACTTATCAAAACACATGGTATTATATAGAAAAAAAGTTAAAAAAAAAAAAGTTCTTTCTTATATGCACATAATTAGAAATGCGTAAATCAAGTGCTAATAAATTTTAATGAATATTTTTATAGAAAAACATATAGCATTTCTTCATTCATTTGACAAGAAAATTGAAATAATTTCAACAACTTAGTAAAATTATAATATTTTTAAATATTTCATAACATCATTCGAGGTACACTAGATAAATTGAGAGAGCTGCAGTTAAAGTAATAGCAAAATAAAATTTCAATATCAAATATAAATTCTTATATGAATATACAAAAATATTTGAAAATAGTATTGAAAATAAATAGATAAAATATAATTGATTGAAATAAAAAAGAACTACTTGCTGATACTTTTGAGTAATATAAAAATTATAATCTTAGGTTGGCCATAAGAACTTTAATTTTAAATAAATATTGAGAAAGTAACATTGATTAAATATTTAAAATATTTTAGAAAAGTACTAATTAGTTTAGAATAAAAATAAAACGATAATAATATAAAGATGTGTTTTAAAAAATATTATGAATTTTCTGTGAAATGAACTTTAAATTAACTGAAAAGAAAAAAAATCATTATATTAAGCTAATTGAGGAAAGAAGTCCTACAATTAAAAATATAGAATTGTACTTCGAATAATCTAGAAATAAAATATAATAAGAATAATTGTGGAATAACAAAATTTATATATAAAATAAATAAAATATTTATCTATTAATCTTGTGTAAAGTTAAATTTATAAGATAGAATTTTGTGGTAAGAGCACTTAGTATGATGCTTATAAAATATTTTTTTAAATTATAAAATTATTTGGTGAGATAAAATTATGATTATAGATATTTTTTGAATTATCTTATGAGATGGAAATCTATATTGCAATTTTGGATAAACACAACATGATATTTTAATTATAATAGATAAGTTGATCATATTAAAATTAAATATTAAAGTAAATAAATGTAACACCCCTAAGATTCAGTAATTTTTAGAAAATAAGGATTTAAAAAATCAAGTTATTGGTTGATTGGATTTTAGGACTCGAAAAATAAATAAAAATGATTTAATTGTAAGAATTTTGAAAGTTTTGGGGTTGATTTGAAAATTGATGAAATTTTGATTGACCAACATTTGGAAGTTGGGCCAAGAATTGGCACTTGAATATGATTAAAGTAGTTTGGCTCAATAAGTGGGATATGATGAATGTTTGATAATAACAACCAAAATTATAGATTGGAGATGCTACCCAATGGGCACTTCAGATTGGCGGGGTTGTAAATTTGGGCCAAGAATTGGCACCAAAGCAATGTGGATTTTATGGGGCGCGTGGCCATGAAGAAGTTGAATGCTGGAAAAAGTAAGGCAAGTGCATGAGATTGGTAGTGACCAGCACTTTTTGAGAGATTGCCTCCAAAGGAGAAACCCAACACTTGGAGATAAAGGAAAAAGTTTTGGGAGCTAGTGGAAAACAAAAGGTACAAGCACGTGCCTACGCTTTAATAGGAAAAGATGCATCGGACCCTAATGAGGTGGTCGAAGGTACGATTTTTATTCCTAAAATTTATGGTAATATTTCATATGATCCAGGTGCAATGCCTCCCTTCTTTTATATCTACATCATCCCCGCATAAGTTAAAGATACAATCAAAAACTTTGATTTTAGATGCAATTTAAGGTTCGAAACAACTGGATGAATAAAGGAAATTTGGTTGTACTAGAATGATCTCATATGCCTTGGGAAACTTAAGTCGTAGGACAGACGATCTTCCTTATGTTTAGGACTATTGATATGGTGATTGTTTAAGGAAATAAAGATATCATCTGAGAATAAAAAGAGAAATTCTTGCAGATTGTGAATGTACTGGTAGGTATGATTTGGATCAATCTATGATTGACATACTCTGGGTTTGAAAATGAATTTTTTTTATTTAGTTGTTGGAGAAATAAGTGAAGAATAGGCATGAGGATCACAGGGATGAGAAAACTTTGATCTTTGACATAAAAACTAGTGATTTATATCGAAAATAAGTTGAAACGTGAAGTGACACACTGGAATAAGTAAATTGAGAAACTCGAGCCAATGAGCTCCAAAGGATAAAGGAAAACCAGGAGTTGGAAATTCTAACTTTGGAAATCTGGGGAAAGTTTGACCCCACATTTTGGGTTTTATTTCTCACATGGAATCTAAGAGCGACAGATGGATTACCTGTGACTGTATTTAGTATATATAGTTTTATGGAGCTGTACTACAAGAAAAATAACTTTTTGGTACGTAAAAAATTCCGTAGTGACAAGTGCAATTTTGTAGCGAAATACCTTTTGCTATGCTTATACTAAGAATTTGTAGGCGTAGCAAATACTGGTGTGACAAAAATTTTGCTACAGTTGTTACTCGTGGCAACTACTTTTTGCTACGAGACATTCACCTTTTGGTACGGTTAGAACTTCATAGCAAATAGATACCAAAAAATGACCCTCTTTTGCTATGGTATCCTGATCGTAGGAAAATAAAATGTTATAACTACGAATTAAACCTTTTAGTACATCAAAGTTTTCATAGCAAATAAATCTTGAAAATTACCATGTTTTGCTACGGTATCCTGACTGTATGGAAAAATAATTTTGGTACATACATCATAATCTTTTGCTACGACTAAGAGTTCATTGCAAATAAATGTTGAAAATTGACACCTTTTGCTACACCATTTGAGATGTAGGAAATTGTTTTCATTTTAGTATACCTAAAGTTAATTTTTAGTATTGCTAATTTTTCTTGCATTATATCTGAAATTTTCTACGCATTTTGAATTATTCAAAACAACTAGATAGATACAAATCAGAAAAAGTTTAAGTACATATACATCTAAATAGACATTATAATTTCACCTTGAATATATGTAATAAATTCCTATATATCAAAAAGGAGCATAACATTCATACATATCAATAATCCCCAACTTTCCACCTACATTCAATAGCGAAAACTCAAGGTGCTACTAAACAATGCATAAGTTTTTCATTTCACCAAAGCAAATTAACATCAAAAAAGGTAGGTCCTAGAAAACCAACATCAACAAAATCAAAGTAATGATTTCTTGTCAAAACATCCATAGGAAGTCATGATGATTTTATCATCTAAATCTCCATAACCTGTAACATAACAAAAAAAAAAAAAAAAACAGTAAGCAAATAAAATATAAAGTTATTCCCATATAACTAACAATTTAAATGTTGGAACAAAAAGAAAGATCAAAATTTATACGTATATTCACATACTCCCATTCAATACATTTGTGAATTGTTTCTCCAATGGTCCTAATGCCTTCATGACTTCTAAGTAGCTTCTCATGGGGTATAAATGCCTTTTCAACATACACCTTCACAAATACATGTCCAACTCCCTCTTCTTCATTGATTATAGCATCAGCAATACCTTTTGCCACAATTGTTTTTGGTATTCCATGACAAAATAAGTGTATTGGAGCTCCAATCTACATGAACAAGAATACCTTAGTTACTTTTAAATTATTTTAATTATTTCATTAGATTATCAAAAAATTTTGCACAAATTATTTTAGATAATAACTTTTAGATGAGTTATACATACCTCAACAGACGTAGAAAAATAATCCACACTCTTTTGTTTCTTAAATCTTTCACTAACAGTTCGTGTCTACAAATCATAACTAATAATTACATTGTGAACAATATAAAATATAAGCATCTCACAACAAATTTACAACACTTTGTTCCAAAATTTACACAACCTAATTGAAAATCTACATTTAATTTTGTGTTGTAAAATTGAATGCAAAAGGAACTTGAAAATTTATTTTCTAACGCTGATGTTTTAAATTTCAGCATTAACAACACAACTTGACAATATATCTTTTTGCAAGTGTCTTAAGTCAATTGTCAAATCATTTTTCCAAATATTTGCTACGTTATCACCAAATAAACCATCATATTAAAATGTTTTCATATTCATAAGTTATATACATTTAAACTTGGAGGTAAATTCCAAAAGTAAGATATCATCACATATTGATGGAAAAACTAAAAACAACTCCAACTAGCAAATTTTCAACCTCTACAAGCCAAACCAATATATTCATTAATGTATATCATATAAGATAACATTAAAGGCATCAAAGAACACTAACTCTTGGTATACAAACATGTGTTAGCATAAGGGTATGTATAAGTTATCTGCTGTAAATTTTCAATAACCAAAAATTAAAATTTCAAGTACCATGTGGATTTTCAGCACAAAATTCCAACATATAATTCAATCTCAATGCTTTCCTCTCAACAAAGAATTAAGTTCTAGCTAGAATTTTCAGCACATCATCCTACTGTTCATGGATCCCATCATAATATAGATATTTAAAGTCATGTTACTAGGTTGATCTCATTAAAAAATAAGGATGATAAATAAAATACCTGTTTTCTTCAAGAGATGGAACATCTCCTACTCCATTCAAAGATTGTCCATACAAACTTGATGCATCTAGAACCTATAACATAAATTTATATTTTATTTTAACCTTAGGCTATTTATATTGATATATCAAATTTTGACTACATACCTAAGCATTATGTGATATGTTAGAAAATAATGCAGGAAATTGGCTTATCAGAAATTCCAACTTAGTAGTGAGATGGCTCATCTTCTCATTTTCCATAAGTAATTCCTCTTTTTGACGAATGAAGTCCTCTTTCACTTGTTGCAGTTTTTCTCTTTCCTCCACTAATCCATCCTCAAGCTTTTGCAATTCTTCTTTATCTTATTGTTGGAACCTTGTTGATGCACTTGCAACAAATGCAGCATGCTTGTGCTTTCTCCCTAAGCATCTCACATGGCCATGATTCTCCTCCCCCATGGCATTCTTGAAAATTTGTTCCTTAAAATCCTTTATTCTCTCTTACTCGGGCATTTTGGACAGTTCTCGAGTGAATTGATTCTGTAAGTAATATTTAGTATTAATAAATGAGGAATATCATTAGCTTTCTATAAATACTAACAATATAATGTGCAAATAAATATTTAACATCTAGGGCTGGAGAATAACTGATCACTTAACATACTTCAATAAAATAATAACTCTAAACTCATTAATCTTAGTATATGATTGGAATATACCTTTCAACTTAACTTGAATAGTAGTTAAAAGAAATTTTATGATTTGTGTTTAACCAACTATATTATTGTAGAAAATAGTTAATGCCACTAAAAATTTGAGTTGAATTTGAGACTACTACAAGAAACATATGAAGAATGAAACAATAATATCCACCAAATTAAATTTTATCCTATGGAATAATTATATCAACCAAGGAAACATTTAAGTTTATTGAGAATTTATGAGCAACCATAACTTACATGTAAATCTAATGTATCAAAGTCATCCTCGATGCCTTCCCATGAGATCAAGATTCCATCCAAACATCAAGTCTAGTAGGATCTATCCCTTTTATCATCAACTAAAAGATAAGAAGAATGAAGTGATTAAAAATGAAAATTAGCATTTCATATTTTAATTCACTCACTTGTAAATATAAGAAATTATGCAAAAACAAATCATACCTCTTGTTCTAAAATAGAAAAAGAGGTCTTCTCTGTCCTATGAAGACATTGTTTTTTTCCAACATTTATTGCATTTTTTTCTGCAATTTTCCGTCATCATATATAAAAAAATAAATGATATCTTTAGAAATCCTACATGCCTAATGTAAAAAGAAGCATATGTTATAAATTTTAATAACCTGAACGTGTTTATCTTTCCAATATTCCACCAAGTCCAACCATTGCTCTAGTTCTATGCGTTTTGTTGGTAATTGTGAGAGAAACTCTTTACCATCTTTGTGTGGTAGGAAGTACTTTACTTTGATCTCATGCTTCCATTTTCTCCAAATGTCATTGAGATCATACAATACAACATCCTTAGCTTGAGGAGGGAACATCGTATTATACTAGAAATGAAAAGTGTTGAATATCTTGAAACATAAAAGGCTATTTAATATTTGGACAATGAAAGATAAGTAATAATTTATCTAACCTCGACCTCCTCCCAAGCCATATCTCTCATATATTGTGGTATATCATGGAATTCCGCATAGTTCAAGGGTAATTTAATCCCTATACGAGCTAAACACCCTACTCCAATTTTGTATTGATTCATGTTAGGTCCAATTATTTGTATATGTCTATCCAATGTGACTTTAAATTTCTTTCCAGAGCCCGAACCTTTTGGAAATTTTGTAGGGCCTCTTTCCTTTTTAGTGGGAATTGATGTGTTTGGAGTTGAGTTGGTGGAACGTGGCCCTACGAAAAGAAAAATATATATAAAACATAATCAAAATCACTTGTAGAATTGATGGAACAACAACTCATGATCAGTTTTATAACCAATCCAGAATCATTCTGGATTGGAATTAGTTTAAAAAATGCCTAGAAATCAGTTTTAAAATGTTGGAAATCTATCTCAGAACTAACTCAAAACTATTTCCAAAACTGTTTTTACAAAAAATAATCTAAATCCATTGAAAAACTTACTTTCAATTTAAAACTTATTAAATTTCTAAATTAATTTCTTACTTTAAAAGATTTGGACACATTATTAAGTTTAATAATCCATAATGTAACAAGTACATAACAAGAAATTATAATTGACATTTTCCACGGTTGTAATTGTCTCATTAACAATAATTCCTTCCACTTCTTCCCTCACCCAACAAACATCCTTCTTTCGATTAGGAATGTGATCATCTAGTTGTAGCTTGCTATGTGGCTCAGCTTCAATTGTTGCATAAACATCATAACTATCTCTTCTTGACATAGTCACCACCACATTCCAATCTAGCTCTAAAGGATCAGCAATATACCAAACCTGTTGAGATTGACTTGCTAAAACAAAAGGCTCATTAGTAGGTAAATTCTTATTATACATTAGATGGTTAAAGTTCACAAGCATAAACTTTAACTCGTCCTGTTTCAATCCCTTTTCATTGTCAATCCAATCACATTTGAAGATTAAGAACTGAGTATCTTTGCTATATTGAATCTCAATTATATCAGTTAAAACTCCATAATAAGAGACATTTCCAGAGCGGGAATTTAAATCCTTCACACTAGCAAAGCTCAATGTATCTGTATGTACTACAATTCCACTGCACTGAGTCTTCTTGTTTATATCTTTACTTCTCACACGATATCGATATCCTCCAACTATGCATGTATTATATCTCTCTGCATGTTGAAATAGGCCATCAGCTAGAGCAATTAATTCCTTGGAAAGGTGTATCTCAGATACTTCTCTCAAACTTTGGACCTATATTGATTGCTAACTGTTACATATTGACATATAAAATATTCTTTTAATTTACGAATATTAATAATAGAATATACTTACATAGGATTTAAACCACACATGAAAAGTTTGACTATGGATAAGTCTCTAGGAGTTGCCCGTGGCTGTTCCCTTCTAATAGTTCCTTGATGTATTCTGTATGTTTGTCAAAATATTTTAGAATCTAAAGATTGAAATACTTATAATAGTTTGACCATTTGAGATTACTTACTCTCTATATGGTGCTACTATGTTAATATTTTCCAGCACATAACGATGAATCTTAAGTAATGAATCCTTGTCAATGATACATCTTTTTCCTACATGTAAACCTCGGCCTAAGTGATTATCTCCATCATAGTTGCAAGGCAATCGATTCTCCTTTGTTTCCACATTATTGAGATATCTAGAACAAAAATTCATGCATTCTTCCATTATATACCCTCGTCCAATTAAACCTTCAGGATGTGCTCGATTGCGCACATATTTCTTAAGGATATATAAATACTTGACCAATTAACACATGTTCAAGATGGATAGAATCCTTCAAGTATTTCTATTTAGATAAGTAATGGCTCAATAAACACTAAGCTTACCTCTCAATGGGATACATCTATCGAAATTGAACAGGCCTAGCTAGTAACGCCTCTTCCACCAAATGTACTGGTAAGTGCTCAATTATATCAAAGAAGGCTGGAGGAAATTTTTTCTCGAGATGACAGAGTGTGAGGACAATTTGTTCTTGAATTTTCTCCAAATCAAGTTTATTGTTCATCTTAGAGCATATTGTCGTAAAGAAGTTGCTTAATTCTATTAAAACGTCAACAACATTCTTAGGTAATGCTCTACGTGTAGCAATTGGAGGTATTTTTTCCATGAGAATGTGATTATCATGGCTCTTTAGACCCCATATGGTATGCTTCTCTAATTGTACATGGCAAGATATATTGGACGTATATCCATCAGGAGGTCTCAAACTCTTTTAGAACACCACAAAATATATTATTTTTGTACTACTCATTGTAAATGATGAGGTAGGCAAATAAAAACCTCCAGCAGCCCTTGGAATTGAGTGTAAAGAACTCCTAATTTTCAAAAGTTGAAGATCCTTCCTAGCATTGAGGTTACCTTCAACACCTAGCAAGGTAAAGAGTATGCTGTCACACACGTTCTTTTCGATATACATGACATCAAGATTGTGCCGAACAAGATTACCAACCCAATATGGCAACTCAAAGAAAATACTTCTCTTCTTCCAAATTGTTTCTATGTTTTCATCAACTTTTCTTTTCTTTGCAAAATCCTTGTCATTTTTTTCAATACACCTTATTTTTTAATCTGCTTTTTTGTATTTAGTGGCTACATTCTCCAATGGTTGGAGTAACTCTATCTCTAAAGGTAGAATTACCTTGTGACTCAGTTCCATTGTCACATCAAAAGATACTCTTTCCCTACGAAATCTATGACCAATAGGTAAAAAACGACGATGACCACAATAACAAAATTATGCCCATTCTTCAAATATTTGGATCTAGCCTCTTCGCCGCAATTAGAACAAGCAAAATTACCTTTTATACTCCAACTTGATATATTACTATAGCCTGGAAAATCACTAATTGTCCATAGTTGTGCAGCATGCAGTTGGAAAACTTGATTAGTTGAGGCATCATAAGTCTGCACTCCACTACTCCACAACTCCTTTAATTCCTCAATGAGAAGCTGCAAAAACACATCAATTTTATTTCCTGGTCCTTTGGACCTATCAATGATAACAAACAATATCAATGAAGGTTGCTTCATGCAAAGTCAATGAGGTAAATTTATGTCATAAGCATAACTGGCCAAATACTGTTACTCACATTCATTATTCTAAATGGATTGAATCCATCTGTTGCTAAGCCAAGTCTAACATTGCGATTTCACTTGCAAATGTTGGATTTCTCTCATCAAAGTTTTTCCATGCTTGGCTATCAGTGGGATGTCTAAGTATTCCATTATCTACCCGTTTCTCTGTATGCCATCTCATAAGAGAAGCGGTCTTTGATGACATGAACAATTTTTATAATCTTGGCTTCAATGGAAAATGCCTCATCCGCTTTGTTGCTATTTTTCTAGCATCATCCTTGTATCTAAATTCGCCACAGATTTCACATTTATCCAACTTCACATCTTAACCTTTGAACAACATGAAATCATTAGAACAACCATCAATAATCTTAAATGTGAAGCCCAATTTGGTTGCTTTTTTATTGGCTTCGTAGTAGTTAGCTAGTAAATTTACATCGTTAGGGAATGATTCCCTTAATAATTCAAGTAGTAAATCTACTGAGTTATTAGACCAGTGACATAGCACCTTTATACACAGTAATCAAGCAATAAAAGACAGTTTTGTTTGCTTTCTACATCCTGGAAATAACTCAATCTCAGCATCTCATAATAATTTAAGGAACCTCTTTGTTTCTGGATTAGCTCCATTTTCATTCTGGTCACTGTCCATATTTGCATCTTTATCTGGAATTCCCATTGCATCACATAGCATATCAGCCATGTCATCCCCTCCTCCTGATTGGTTATATTCAACATCTTCATTTCTATGATATGGGACATACGTTTCGCCATGGCAAGTCTAATTCTTATATTTAGGATCAAATCTATCTCAAAGGCAATGCAACATCACATCTTCATGAATCTTACTAAAACAATTTTGACATTTTCTACAAGGACAACAGATTTGGGAACCACTTTGCTTACCTAGAAATGCAAAATCCAGGAATTTAGCAACTCCATGGACGTATTCATTAGATAGACAATTAGATAAATCAATCCAACTTTTGTCAATTTTCAAATATCTTTTTCTTTTTCCAAACTATTGCAATTGCATTAAAGTACTATTAATAAATGATGGCTCTAGAAAAATAAAACATAAAACTAAAAGTACTAATTATAAGAGAAATACCTAGAACAAATTTAGAGGTTTACCAAGAGAATAATTTCTTTAGTATAAGCTGCCTGCACTTTTTTAACTTGAATTTACTTATATAAAAGAATATGTTTTGTTAAATCACAAGTATAAATTACTTATCATCTTACAAGTTGTTTAAATACTATAAATAAAGATGAAGCTTGGAATTTAATTTCTAGTACATACAATTATGAATCAAAGGTCAATTTCAGATTCAGCTCTATAACCTAACAAATATTTGAGGTTTAGATGATGGGCACCAGAAAATTTTTAAGGTTCAGATTTAGAGATCTAGAAAGGAGAAAAAAGGCCTCTTAAGATGAATCACTTGACAGGAATTTTGGTTTGGTAATTCCAGTGTAAATTCCATGGATGAGTAAGCAAAAATAAGCTAATTACAACAAAAAATGGAGTTTTTTCCAGTGCTTGAAGTTGAATAACCCACTTGTGCTAGTAATGTTCCAATGGTAATCCATAGATATTGAAGTAGTGAAATTAAAGTCTTAGCAGAAAGTTCAAACTCGTGATGAACTAGAGCAACAATACGTACACCTTTTATTATGTGTTTAAAATCCTAAATACTTGGGATTGAGATAACATACCAAATTTTACAGCTTGGTACAACTTTATCAATTTATATTACTACATTTAATGACAAAGGTAGAAGACAACTAACAAAGTTCATATGCCAATAGATGGAAAAGTTTCACACCTTAGTATTGAGGAAAGTATGTTGTGGCTTGTCTCTTACATAAACCAATTACTTTCCCAAAGTAACCTGCAAAAGGAAAAGAAGTGATTATTCAAGTTTCATTCATTCCAACAATAATATCATAAAAACTTTTTGTGAAAGTATATTCCTACTTAATTTGTATCAAGAAAAAATTAACTCACATCAATGTGATCAAGCTAGAGAACTCCAATATGAAAGAGATCCATTGAGGTATTCAAGCTTACTCTTTTACATGCCTAATCAAAGCATCTTATGCATACAAATAAAGATTCTTTAAGATGAGAAGATTTTCTCTTTTGGTAATTAATAAGTAGTGTGGGAAGTTGTATCCTAGAACAAGTAAAAAAATATTATATTAGAATTAACATCCTTGGAAATGAGCAGAGCAATTGATGGATTTTTTATGTATACTCATATAACAATTACACGAAGAAAGAGTACCAAAGATATGAACACTCCAACCTATGCTTAATGCACACACACACACACATTTGGTACTTACACGAAGAAAGAGCACCAAAGATATGAACAAGGAATGAAGCTGCAACTTTTCTTCAAGCTATAACAGGTAATAAAATTTGATAGATAGAAATGATAGGCCACGAGTACAAATATCAAAACACTTTTGCAAGTAAAAAAAGAGAACATGAATTTGTTGGGTGGAAAACAAAAAAGTTAATAGAAAGCAAGTGATAAATAAAAAGCACAAACTTGAGTGAAGGACGTATGGCAGCAACAACAACCTGAAATACCAGATACATCATAAAGCATTTAGGTTTCATTAGTCTAAGTAACAACAAATTGCAAAAATAAAAAAATGAAAAATAAATTTCATAATTAAACTAATATTCTATCACTAATATTAAAGTTTACAATACCATTACTACTACAAGAAAGAATGACTACCTCCCTTACAAAGGTTAAAAGCATGAGATCTAACTGCCGGGCAACAAAGTGAACCATTGCTAATTTGGTAAAGTGTCGAGTTTTAGTTCCACAGACCCAAGTTCAATTCCATGCAAAGGCGCCTAGCTATGCCTTTTTTCCTTTGTCGTGCTGCACTAGGAGTCCCAACTCTTGTGGCTTTGGTCTAGCTCATTGCCCAGTCCTCAAGCCCAACTTAGCTCCCAGCTCCCTAGCCCATTACGCGGTCCAATCTACTAGCCCAGCTCAATTCTCAGCCCCCAAGCCCAACTTAAAGTTGATGAAATGGTTCACTTTTTGTTCTGATTCATTTGCCTTTTCTATTCTTATCAAATTTAATTTAATCTTAGTAATGCAGATTCTCAACAGCAAGTGAGTAGGCAGATGAATATCAAGTAAGGCAAAAGCTAAAGAAATCAATTATCACATCAATATTATTTTCACCACAAATTCTTAAAAAGTAAATTTCTGATTGCAAGTGGGTTTAATTAGCTAATGAATTGCGTGTAAGTCATGAGCTAAAGCCAAGAATGCCTCAATTCTGTTATATGTACAACAAACATCATTTTTCAAACAAAAGCTCAAAATGTAGCAACACGCAAAATACTTGGCAAAATCATAAACTAAAATGTAGTAGCGTGCAAAACACTTGGAAAAATCATAAACCATTACTACTGCAAAAAAGAGTGACTACCTCTCTTACAAAGGTTAAAAGCATGAGATCTAACTACCAGGCAACAAAGTGAACCATTACTAATTTGGTAAAGTGTCGAGGTTTGGTTCCACAGATCCAGGTTCAATTCCATGGAAAAGCGCCCAGCTATGCGTTTTTTCCTCTGCCGTGCTGCACCAGGAGTCCCAACACTTGTGGCTTTGGCCTACTTCATTGCCCAGCCCTCAAGCCCAACTTAGCTCCTAGCTCCCTAGCCCATTACGCGGTCCAATCTACCAGCCCAGCTGAATTCTTAGCCCCCAAGCCCAACTTCAAGTTGATGAAATGGTTCACTTTTTGTTCTAATTCATTTGCCTTTTCTATTCTTATCAAATTTAATTTAATCTTAGTAATCCAGATTCTCAACAGCAAGTGAGCAGGCAGATGAATATCAAGTGAGGCAAAAGCTAAAGAAATCAATTATCACATCAATATTATTTTCACCATGAATTCTTAAAAAATAAATTTCTGATTGCAAGTGGGTTTAATTAGCTAATGAATTGCGTGTAAGTCATGAGCTAAAGCCAAGAATGCATCAATTCTGTTATATGTACAACAAACATCATTTTTCAAACAAAAGCTCAAAATGTAGCAACACACAAAATACTTGGCAAAATCATAAACTAAAATGTAGTAGCGTGCAAAACACTTGGAAAAATCATAAACCATTACTACTGCAAGAAAGAGTGACTACCTCTCTTACAAAGGTTAAAAGCATGAGATCTAACTACCAGGCAACAAAGTGAACCATTACTAATTTGGTAAAGTGTCGAGGTTTGGTTCCACAGATCCAGGTTCAATTCCATGGAAAAGCGCCCAGCTATGCATTTTTTCCTCTGCCGTGCTGCACCAGGAGTCCCAACTCTTGTGGCTTTGGCCTAGTTCATTGCCCAGCCCTCAAGCCCAACTTGGCTCCTAGCTCCCTAGCCCATTACGCGGTCCAATCTACCAGCCCAGCTGAATTCTCAGCCCCCAAGCCCAACTTAAAGTTGATGAAATGGTTCACTTTTTGTTCTAATTCATTTGCCTTTTCTATTCTTATCAAATTTAATTTAATCTTAGTAATGCAGATTCTCAACAGCAAGTGAGCAGGCAGATGAATATCAAGTAAGGCAAAAGCTAAAGAAATCAATTATCACATCAATATTATTTTCACCATGAATTCTTAAAAAGTAAATTTCTGATTGCAAGTGGGTTTAATTAGCTAATGAATTGCGTGTAAGTCATGAGCTAACGCCAAGAATGCATCAATTCTGTTATATGTACAACAAACATCATTTTTCAAACAAAAGCTCAAAATGTAGCAACACGCAAAATACTTGGCAAAATCATAAACTAAAATGTAGTAGCGTGCAAAACACTTGGAAAAATCATAAACCATTACTACTGCAAGAAAGAGTGACTACCTCTCTTACAAAGGTTAAAAGCATGAGATCTAACTACCAGGCAACAAAGTGAACCATTACTAATTTGGTAAAGTGTCGAGGTTTGGTTCCACAGATCCAGGTTCAATTCCATGGAAAAGCGCCCAGCTATGCGTTTTTTCCTCTGCCGTGCTGCACCAGGAGTCCCAACTCTTGTGGCTTTGGCCTAGTTCATTGCCCAGCCCTCAAGCCCAACTTAGCTCCTAGCTCCCTAGCCCATTACGCGGTCCAATCTACCAGCCCAGCTCAATTCTCAGCCCCCAAGCCCAACTTAAAGTTAATGAAATGGTTCACTTTTTGTTCTGATTCATTTACCTTTTCTATTCTTATCAGATTTAATTTAATCTTAGTAATGTAGATTCTCAACAGCAAGTGAGCAGACAGATGAATATCAAGTAAGGCAAATGCTAAAGAAATCAATTATCACATCAATATTATTTTCACCACAAATTCTTAAAAAGTAAATTTCTGAATGCAAGTGGGTTTAATTAGCTAATGAATTGCATGTAAGTCATGAGCTAAAGCCAAGAATGGATCAATTCTGTTATATGTACAACAAACATCATTTTTCAAACAAAAGCTCAAAATGTAACAGCACACAAAATACTTGGCAAAATCATAAACTAAAATGTAGCAGCGTGCAAAACACTTGGCAAAATCATAAACCATTACTACTGCAAGAAAGAGTGACTACCTCCCTTACAAAGGTTAAAAGCATGAGATCTAACTACCAGGCAACAAAGTGAACCATTGCTAATTTGGTAAAGTGTCGAGGTTTGGTTCCACAGACCCAAGTTCAATTCCATGGAAAGGCGCCTAGCTATGCCTTTTTTCCTCTGCCGTGCTGCACTAAGAGTCCCAACTCTTGTGGCTTTGGCCTAGCTCATTGCCCAGCCCTCAAGCCCAACTTGGCTCCTAGCTCCCTAGCCCATTACGCGGTCCAATCTACCAGCCCAGCTGAATTCTCAGCCCCCAAGCCCAACTTAAAGTTGATGAAATGGTTCACTTTTTGTTCTAATTCATTTGCCTTTTCTATTCTTATCAAATTTAATTTAATCTTAGTAATGCAGATTCTCAACAGCAAGTGAGCAGGCAGATGAATATCAAGTAAGGCAAAAGCTAAAGAAATCAATTATCACATCAATATTATTTTCACCATGAATTCTTAAAAAGTAAATTTCTGATTGCAAGTGGGTTTAATTAGCTAATGAATTGCGTGTAAGTCATGAGCTAAAGCCAAGAATGCATCAATTCTGTTATATGTACAACAAACATCATTTTTCAAACAAAAGCTCAAAATGTAGCAACACGCAAAATACTTGGCAAAATCATAAACTAAAATGTAGTAGCGTGCAAAACACTTGGAAAAATCATAAACCATTACTACTGCAAGAAAGAGTGACTACCTCTCTTACAAAGGTTAAAAGCATGAGATCTAACTACCAGGCAACAAAGTGAACCATTACTAATTTGGTAAAGTGTCGAGGTTTGGTTCCACAGATCCAGGTTCAATTCCATGGAAAAGCGCCCAGCTATGCGTTTTTTCCTCTGCCGTGCTGCACCAGGAGTCCCAACTCTTGTGGCTTTGGCCTAGTTCATTGCCCAGCCCTCAAGCCCAACTTAGCTCCTAGCTCCCTAGCCCATTACGCGGTCCAATCTACCAGCCCAGCTCAATTCTCAGCCCCCAAGCCCAACTTAAAGTTAATGAAATGGTTCACTTTTTGTTCTGATTCATTTACCTTTTCTATTCTTATCAGATTTAATTTAATCTTAGTAATGTAGATTCTCAACAGCAAGTGAGCAGACAGATGAATATCAAGTAAGGCAAATGCTAAAGAAATCAATTATCACATCAATATTATTTTCACCACAAATTCTTAAAAAGTAAATTTCTGAATGCAAGTGGGTTTAATTAGCTAATGAATTGCATGTAAGTCATGAGCTAAAGCCAAGAATGGATCAATTCTGTTATATGTACAACAAACATCATTTTTCAAACAAAAGCTCAAAATGTAACAGCACACAAAATACTTGGCAAAATCATAAACTAAAATGTAGCAGCGTGCAAAACACTTGGCAAAATCATAAACCATTACTACTGCAAGAAAGAGTGACTACCTCCCTTACAAAGGTTAAAAGCATGAGATCTAACTACCAGGCAACAAAGTGAACCATTGCTAATTTGGTAAAGTGTCGAGGTTTGGTTCCACAGACCCAAGTTCAATTCCATGGAAAGGCGCCTAGCTATGCCTTTTTTCCTCTGCCGTGCTGCACTAAGAGTCCCAACTCTTGTGGCTTTGGCCTAGCTCATTGCCCAGCCCTCAAGCCCAACTTAGCTCCTAGCTCCCTGGCCCATTATGCGGTCCAATCTACCAGCCCAGCTCAATTCTCAGCCCCCAAGCCCAACTTAAAGTTGATGAAATGGTTCACTTTTTGTTCTGATTCATTTAACTTTTCTATTCTTATCAGATTTAATTTAATGTTAGTAACCTAGATTCTCAACAGCAAGTGAGCAGGCAGATGAATATCAAGTAAGGCAAAAGCTAAAGAAATCAATTATCACATCAATATTATTTTCACCACGAATTCTTAAAAAGTAAATTTCTAATTGCAAGTGGGTTTAATTAGCTAATGAATTGCGTGTAAGTTATGAGCTAAAGCCAAGAATGCATCAATTCTGTTATATGTACAACAAACATCATTTTTCAAACAAAAGCTCAAAATGTAGCAGCACGCAAAATACTTGGCAAAATCATAAACTAAAATGTAGCAGCGTGCATAACACTTGGCAAAATCATAAACCATTACTACTGCAAGAAAGCGTGACTACCTCCCTTACAAAGGTTAAAAGCATGAGATCTAACTACCAGGCAACAAAGTGAACCATTGCTAATTTGGTAAAGTGTCGAGGTTTGGTTCCATAGACCCAAGTTCAATTCCATGGAAAGGCGCCTAGCTATGCCTTTTTTCCTCTGCCGTGCTGCACTAGGAGTCCCAACTTTTGTGTCTTTGGCCTAGCTCATTGCCCAGCCCTCAAGCCCAACTTAGCTCCTAGCTCCCTAGCCCATTACGCGGTCCAATCTACCAGCCCAGCTCAATTCTTAGCCCCCAAGCCCAACTTAAAGTTGATGAAATGGTTCACTTTTTGTTCTGATTCATTTGCCTTTTCTATTCTTATCAGATTTAATTTAATGTTAGTAATGCAGATTCTCAACAGCAAGTGAGCAGGCAAATGAATATCAAGTAAGGCAAAAGCTAAAGAAATCAATTATTACATTAATATTATTTTCACCACAAATTCTTTAAAAGTAAATTTCTGAATGCAAATGGGTTTAATTAGCTAATGAATTGCGTGTAAGTCATGAGCTAAAGCCAAGAATGCATCAATTCTGTTATATGTACAACAAACATCATTTTTCAAACAAAAGCTCAAAATGTAGCAACACGCAAAATACTTGGCAAAATCATAAACCAAAATGTAGCAGACACTTGGCAAAATCATAAACCAAACTATAGCAGCGTGTAAAACACTTGGCAAAATCATAAACCAAACTGTAGCAGCATGTAAAATACTTTGTTTATCTTCATCCGCTGGAGCCTAAAAATAACATTTATGATGAGCTATTTGCAATTAAGTGGGGCTGGAACTTTGTGTGGGCAGGGTTTTGGTCAACATAAGTGTTGAATTGGATGCTCAAGTGGTCATTCACTTGATCCAGGAGACCCAACACCACCACTGGTCCTTTGTTTATTTAATCAAAGTTATAAAAAAGATCAGCCACATCAGTAATGCTAGCTTCAATCACATTTATAGAGAGGGAAACGTAGTGGCAGATTACTTAGCTAAACGGGCAGTAGGTTTGGAGACAAAAATGGTACTTAATTTTAAAGGCCTACCAATTAGAATAGAGAGATTACTGAGGATTCTTTGAATTAATATATAGGTAAGGATTCTTTGCCTACACCCCCCCAACACACACTCCAGTTTTCAATTAAAAAAGAAAAAAGAAAAAAAAACTAGTTTAGAAATAGTCAAACCCTAACAAATGTAATAACTTTTAGGGCATAGATAGATTCAAGCACACTCACAAACAAAATATCCAAGAATACACACAAACTAAACTTATCTTCTATTGTTACTGTTTCAAAATAACAAAAAGGAGACAAATCATAATGCCCTAAAAATAGAAAAAAGTGGAACCCATATCAAAACGGAAATGCATTATAATAAAAAAGCCAAAATTTTCTAACATAACTCAAGAAACATTGCTACTCACTTCTCCAATCCTTGGCTATTCTCAAAAAACATACCCTGGATATTCGCAATCGGATTAATCTTCTGAACTTAACCTAAATCTGGTACTTCTCTAAAATCTCTAGGCTTCAGCTGATTGTAATAGGGGTGAAATGGGTAGGTGGATTTTGGGCTGAGAAAATGACGAAAATAAATGGGTTTAGGAAGAAAGTGAAGTTGAAGAAGTGGGTGAAGTTTTCTAAGAAAGAAAAATAAAGATGGAATAGAAAATCGAAGAAGAAAAAACCACATTACACTTAGAAGATAAAAAAGAAAAATTAAATTTATGACTGAGAGAAAAATGAAAATAAGAAAGTAAGAAATTGTTTAATTTTTAAAAATATTAAAACATAAAAATTTGGGTGAGGAAAATTTAGCTATAGCAAAATTTTGGCTCCAATTTTTTGTAGCCAAATATTTTTTACTATAGTAAAATGCTGTTTTTGCTACAAAAATTATAGCATAGCAAAAAATATATTTTACTACCTCACTCAAGCATAGTAAAAAAATGATACTACGTCGTTTTGGATCATCTTTTGTCACACAGTACTTTCCATAATAAAAAAGTACCTTTTGCAACAGTACATTCACCGTAGTAAAAAAACTCGTAATTAAAAGCTTTTTTTCTTGTAGCTGCATGGAAATGTACGACTTGTCATGAAGGCTAGCATGTTAAGTTTGAGCTTGACTATTCTTTAATGGAAATATCATGTAAGTGTGAACTTGTAGTGTCAATAGCCATTTGTCATTGTAGTGGTTCTGTGATCTCTTGGAAAACCTTTCAAGTATTGAATTGACATGTGATGATGTACATTAGGATTACCCGCTAGAAAATACATATTAAGCACTCTACGATTTCAGGGGATTACCTAGGAGGTTTAAAATTTCTTTTCAAAAAAGTTTAATTTATTTCTTATAAGCTCAATTGTGGAGATCAAAGGAAACTTGAAGTGATATCGGATAACAGAATCACGGATCATGGAATTACTAGACAACTCTAGAAAATGAGGTAATCTATGAGTAAAACCCGTATATGCGCCGCTATTAACTGAAGTCTTCAAGTTTATGATGAGAATTTGGGGACTAGATTCTTTTAGGGGGGGGAGTGTGTAACACTCATAGAAATCGTATAATTGGTAGAATTTATTTAATATTAATTTTTTGTGTATTTTATTAATTAAATTATTTATTTTGAAAGTTTTGGGGGTCAAAATGCAGATAAGGAAAGACTTCATTGTAACACATTTTAAAGTTTTGGGGGGTCTAAAGGGAGTTAATGATGGTCAACTGGGTCAAAATAGTGCACTAATTAGTTTGAGGATTTAATTTCACCTTTATTTACAATTTCGAGGGCCAATGTGGAGGACTAATAAACTAGGTGGATAAATTAATCATAATTAAAACCTTTGGACTCAATTGAAGAGTGGACATAAAGTTTAGGGTTCAATCTACAATTAAGAAAAAAACCACTTTTATAAATATATGAATTTTCAATTTCACCCTCATTCCATCTTTTTCTACACCAAAACACCCATTCAATTTCACCCTCATTCCATCTTTTTCTACACCAAAACACTCATCTCTCTCTCTCTCTCTCTCTCTCTCTCTCTCTCACTCCGGTAATCAACACCGGTGACGGCCCGAAGCTAAAAACCGAGATGACCATTATCTTCCCTACAACCTTAAGAGCACGGCAACCATACATGTAGATAGAGATAACCAGTGAACTGCTGAAAATTTTCAAACCGAAACCCAGCCATGATAGAGCTTGACAGGTATGGCGCTCTGGTGACTTTTTGGTCATTTTGTAGCTCTTAGTTCAAGGATCGCGAGGATGGCCTTAGATTGACGTTTGGCACTGTGGATATGGCGAAATTTGGAGAAAACCGACGCAGTAGCGCGTGAGACCAATCAACTTTGAGGCTTCAATTGGACGTCAATTTGGCAGCAATCGGTGAAATTGAGTTAGGGATTTAATTAATTGAGCTAAAATGTATCTAATGGTGGTAGTGGTGGCTATCTCCTCCGGCAGCGATCAGGTGATGAGGAGTTGGGCCCCGCAAATCAATAGGCTTTGATTGCATCATTGAGGTTATTGAAGTGAGGGTCCACTGGCCTGGTACTTACTTTGTGTAAAGCTATTTCGATATTGTTGAACCCCATGGGGTTCCACCGATCTGATACCCATCTTGATTGTTGTTATTTGTTGATCGTTGAAGCTTGTGAGGTTGCACCGATTTGATAATTGCTTTGGGCACCTCGTGAGGGTAATTTTATCTGTCTTTTCTTTGAAACTGATTGTCTCTCGCTTGATTGAACTCTCTTAACTATTTGAACTTGTGAATTGTATCCATTATTGAATCATACACCCATGTGCGGGTTCGTTCTCTTAAATCATTTCTGATAACAAACTGATTGTCTTTATTCTAGCGCCATGAACTTTCAATGTTTGTTTGTTATCATCTTGATTGAATCCATATTGTAAATTGTTGATTTGTCGTGTCGACTTATATGACTTTGATTCGTACATCGTTGATTTGCCTTGTTGGCATATTTGAATCATATATGTTATATTTTATTGCCTTGCAGGCACAATTAATTTAATTGGTACAACATTTGTGTAGCCATGACGGCAACCCGTTATTGATATGTAATATATATACAAAGATTTGTTGGGTCGAATACTAATCCCAGTGGAATGCTCAAATACTAGTGACACGCTGAGGGTTCCGCTTAGGTGTCAATGGTACGCTAAGGGTTCCCCTTATGTGTCAAGGATGTGATGAGGGTTCCCCTTGGGCGTCGATGATGTGCTAGGCATTCCGCTTAGGCATCATACTTGTATTGAGCTGTCTTGCTTGGATTTTCATTTAGTTTGGACGAAATAAGGACAATCGAATATGCATGTTGTCTTTGATTTATTTAAATTACATATGCTATTTGGGATTGTTATTCTTGATTGTACTCAGCTCAAGGAGCAATAAAGCTGGAGTGATTTCCTAGTCAAGATCAAGTTGATGTCCAGGGCCAACCGAGCCAATATAAATTTGTCCCGAACTCTGATTGATTAAGATGCTCTATACCTTCTGAACAACATAAATCGAGATGATTAGGCAGTTGAGCAGACGACTACAGCTCCCGACCTAGCAGTTACTCGTAGCTCAAAACCCATTATTTTCTTTATCTTGGCACATCTGTGTTTTTCTTGTATTATCATGTTAGTAAAATACTCTGTTGAATTATTGATTCTTCGACATACCTATGTATTGCTTTACATTATCCCTCACTGAGTCCTTATGACTCACCCTCGTGTATTATTTTATTTCCTTCCCAGAAAAGTATAAGACAAGGGACGAGGACTGATGGCAGGTTTGATAGGAACATTTTGTATTAGTGTAGGTGAATGTATGTACATATATGAATTCACCGTTAGTTAAATGTGGTTTTAGAGACACTGTAATATGTCAAGATTAATTTAAGACTTATGGCATGTATGAATTGTGTTACTAGTGACAACAATTTAGTTTTGAATATTGTTGGGATATTAGCATGATTTATAGCACTACGATATTATTGTATTAAGTTTGAAACATATTGTGAGTTTATGATCATTGTGGTTTATTGGAGAATTGTGAAAATTTTTATGGGCCTATCGGATATGAAGTTTGCATGCTATAGGATTGAACCGGGTGGCATCCTGACTTGTGGGCTATCTAGAGTGGGGTTTACAAAAACTTAAATCAATGTTCCAAAGTCCGGACATGGTGATGCCTGCCTTTTGATTTATACACTTCCCGTTGAATTTTTGCTAATTTTCAACTTCTATATTTTTTAAACAATCATTTAAAACCCTCTAAAATAAATTATTAATTCAAAAAAATCAAGTTACCAACTTTTACAACAACACCATCAAGATTTATGATTCTCCGAACTAAATTAAGCTTGAATTGAAAAATTAATTATTTCAATTCTTTTGAGATATAATTATTTTGCCATTTAGAATTGTAAAAAATGTATGATCATCTCAACTTTCTTGTACAAATTATCAAATTATTTTACCCAATGAAATAATTTTAAATTTAAATAAATTTAATAGCACATATTTACAAACTTAAAAATAAATATTTCTATTTAGAAGATACCACAAAAATTAAAAAGTCCATATGTTAGAATTAAAATCTTAATTGATACATATAGTTTCTTGAAAGTTAAAAAAATACTCTCCTTTAATATGACACTAAGAGGGTGTTTGGCTTAACTTATTTAAAAGGTCTTATGAGCTCCTACATTTTATAAAATATTTTTGGAACTTATAAGATGCTAGTTTTTTTTTTTTTTTTTTTTTAAATAAGTTCCTAAAGTCTTTGGATAAAATAAGATTTTGGAGCTTAAAAGATGTTAGTAATGGCAATTTTGTAATTAATATGCTTAAAATCGAGGGAGATTGTTGAGATCCTAAAAATAAGCTAGGAATTCCAAACTTTTCTAAAAAGAGCTTATAAACTCCTAAAATCTTATTTTAAAAAGCTTATAAGCTATCTTTCTAAAAAAAATTGCCAAACACTTTTTAACATCTTATAAGATATTTTGAGGAGCTTATAAGATCACCCAAACACTCTCTAAGAACATGCATGCACTACGCATAATATTTTGAAAATATATGATCTATGAAAGAAAACCTTGGTAATATTTCTTATTTTCAACTAGTTTATGTGCTACACTATTCAATTTTAGTAATTCCATCTTCCTATGTTTAGTGGTGGAGCAGATACTTGGGCAAAGATTATACCATCGATGTGAATGTTGTACTAAAGCAATGATCCATTCACTATAAGAAATTAAAACTTTAAAAGTAACTTGCAACACTAAACCCAAGGATTTAGATTATGCCATAATTATGGATTTAAGGTGAAAAAGAAGTGCCTTGGTTGATATTCTCAAAATCAACTTGAAGATCCTCCAACTAAAGCTTCACTAGTGAAGATCTCCAACACCGTTTTGCTAGGACTCTTCTTCCCAATCCTTGGCCTTCAAGTCCAGAAACATTTGGCCCCAAAAGCTCCCCCAAAAGGTGGATTTACAGCAGCAAAATCATGCTCCAAAGCACCAAGGTTGCTGGCTTCAAATCTCCTAGAATTGCCTCTCCAATCCTTGAAGAACACTTCTCCAATGGATCTTCTTTTGTTCACCAACAAACAACACTCCAAATGTAGTGTCTCTAAAGGTATCCAGACACCTCAAGACACTCTAAAATCTCTATTCAAATGATAGAAAAAGAATAGAGAAGAAGGAGGAAAGTGGAGATGGTGTGAGGGAGTTTGGAAGAGGGGGAGTTGGAGAGAATCTAGGAGAGTAGTTATGTGTGCTCAACAATTTGAATGAATTTTGGGAGGGAAAAAGAGCATGTGGCCAGCCATGAGGTATGAAAAAGAGGTATTTATAATGGGTGTTGGATGCCTCTAGAAGCATCCTTCACACCTCTCACACCTTGCCAACTAGCATGCCAACTTGTATGCTCAGTTGGATTTTAATTTCCACCTGTTAAATTTCAATTTTAATTGGGAAATTAAAATGATACATTATTTTCAAATGGACTCTTCCATTTTAATTTTTCCTCCAAAATTAGATTCTCCAGTTAATTAAATTAACACCTTAATTTAATTAGATCAAGTTAACTCCTTAAGTTGACTAGATTAATTAAATTATCACATGGCTCCAATTAAATTAACTCCTTAACTTAATTGGCCTAATTTAACTCCTTAAATTGTTTGATTAATTTAGCACTTTAAATTAATCTAGCCATTGGGACCACCTCTTAGTTAGCCAAACTAATCTCTTCTAAACTTGACCAATCTAATTATCTAACTCCTTAGATAATTTTTCTAATTTCAATTAGATTGCTCAAGGCTTTTGTGTGTGACCCTTTAGGCTCACCAATTAATTAGACATAGGCTCACAATTCTTTGTGATTTAGTGAATATCAAATATTCCGATTAGTCTAAACTCTTTTAAACTAATCACTCTATCAATTAATCTCTATTAATTATAAAGTACCCAATATTCGTGGTCAATGCTTAGCACAAGCCCATGAAGCCTAGCTAATTAAATGAATTAATTTTGGGGTGAACTTTTTTCACTTACGATTGACATGCAAATATGGTCCTTTGATTTTCTATATCCCAAAAGAGTCCCAGAGGCAAGATATTGTTTGTTCCCTAATAGCCGCAACAACTATCTATCTCTTCTCGATGTCGATTATTGGTTATCACCTCAACTTTGAAAAACTCCTTTTTCAAATTATCATATCATCTTGCGTAGGGATTTCTTGAAATCGATCATCCTAGAATATATAGGATGTCAACCCGTTCTTTATGGACTAGTGAAATGGATCCCATCTTAGAACTCACAACCTCCATACTTAGGTAGCTTATGTCCAACCTACGCCCCGGACGACCTGCTATGTGGTTGGATAAAATCAAAGCACAAGGATCTAAATAAAAGGTTTACCATGGATCCTCAAATCAAATGACTAATTATATGCACTATCGTAAGCTAGAGAATTTCTCACTACCAACATGCCACTTCAGCTATCTTGTGGATTCTTTAGGCGAGTATTCATTGAACTTGTTCTTTAACAAGCATCACTTGACATGCATCCATGTCTTACATGGATTACCCATAAAACGAGGTAATATCCAATTTCTTGCAGTATGCATTGTTAATGCAAGTCTATCCGAACCTTAGGTGCCTATCTCTAAAGATTCTATGACTTAGAATATTTAAAATTATGACCATAGAGATATAATTTATGATCATCATCATATGCATGACCAATTCCCGTAGCCTTGAATGATTTAAGAGCTTCAACCAAATATATGTGAAGAATATTATAAATGTATAAGATAAAGATGACATTTTTATAAAATATCATTAAATCAAGATAGTATCATTAAAGGAATCATGATACATGCTAATCTAATTGGTTGTAGGGTACTATTCCAACAATCTTCCACTTGCCCTATCGCTAATTCCCTATAGTCTTTAAGCCCATCTTCTCAAAATGTCTTTTAGAGACCTTTTGCCTTAGAGGTTTTGTATATTCTCTTATGAGGCAACTCGCTCCACTCAAATGTTGCCTCTATCAATAATCTCACATATCAAGTGATAATGCATTAATTTGTGTTTGGATCTCTAATGAGATATTAGCTCCATTGCTTGCACAATGGATCTACTGCTGTCTTCAAAAGATAACTACCAGCTCTATAATGCTTGGCACTATGTTCAACTCTTGGATGAAATTTTTTTTATCCAAACACTTTTCTTTTGCTGTGTTTGACACTGCAACATATTCTACTTCAGTGGTTGACTCGGCCATGGTGTCTAGCTTGGAGCTCTTCCAACTAACCGCGCCACTATTTAGGCAAAATATGAATCTCAAAGTATATTTGAGGTTATTCTCGTCAAATTAGAAACTTGAATCCGAAGACCCCTCAGGTTTCAATTTCCCATTACCATATACTAAAAACAAATCCTTAGTTCTTCTCAAGTGCTTTAGGATTGTCTTTATAGCTTTTTAGTGACTCTCACCGAGATTAGATTGGTAGTGGCTTGTAATGCTTACAACATAAGCTATATCCGATCTCATACATAGCATAGCATATATTATGCTTCCAGTAGTTGATGGATAAGTTATATAGGACATCCTTTTTTCTCTCCTTCTGTGTCTTCGCGGCCATAGACTTGGAGAGATGAATGTCATGTCCCGTTGGATGGTATCCCCTCTTGGATTCCTCCACACTAAACCTTTTTAGTATCTTATCTATATATGTGGATTGGGAGTCCCATCATCATCTTTGATCTATCTCTATAGATCCATATTCCTAATATATGGGATGCTTCTCCCAAATCTTTCATTGAGAATTGTGAAGATAACTATCTTTAATACACTCGAACGCCTCTTTCTCATTCCCAATGAGAAAGATGCCATCGACATAAAGCACAATAAACTGTATCAAACTCCTACTAGCCTTTATGCACACACATTATTTGTACATATTTTTATAAAGGCAAATGATTTGACCGTCTCATCAAAATATATGTTTTAGCTTCGGGATGCTTGCTTTAGTCGATAAATAGACCTTTAGAGTTTGCAAACCTTTTGCTCACTCTTTTTGGACATAAAGCCTTGTGGTTGCTCTATATAGATTTCCTTATTAATGTTTTCATTGAGAAAAATGGTCTTTACATCTATTTACCAAATTTCATAGTCGTGGTAAGCGGCTATGGAAAGCATAATCCTTGTGGACTTAGGTATAGCGACCAGCAAAAAGATTTCCTCGAAGTTAATACCAAGTCTTTAAGTACAACCTTTTGTCACTAGTGTAGCCTTAAAGATGGTCACTTCTCCATTGACTTTAAGCTTTTGCTTATGGTTCCACTTGCAACCAATAGGTAATATACCCTCCGATGGATCTACTAAAATCCATACTTCATTAGAGTACATGGAGTCCATTTCAAATTTCATGGCCTCAAACCAATGACCTAAATCTATGTCCGACATGGCTTTCTCATACGTCCTTGAATCACTATCCATTTGACCCATCTCTTGAAGTACCTTTTGTGTTGCTTCTTAATCTTGTCCGACCTTCTAGGAAGTTGTACACTAGGCTCGAGCTGCTCTTTTATTTCTATTGCTTGTGGGATAGTATGATCATCTCAAACCTCATCAAGCTCAATGATAATGCCTTTTCTATCTAATAAAAACTCATTTTCTAAAAAAAGTGATGCTCTTTAAAACAAACATCTTTTGTTCCGAAAGATCATAAAAATAACAACCCAAAGAATCTTTTGGATATTCCACAAACTTGCAGTACTCACCAGTCTCTTGACATAGGTGGGAGACCCCCAAACTTCTTAAATAAGAGTAAGAAAGTGCTTTACCATACCACACCTCATGTGGCGTCTTTAGCACTGAATTTCAAGGTATTTTATTAAGTAACCTTACTGTCGTATCTAAAATGTATCCCTAAAAAGAGATAGGGACATTGGTGAAGTTCATCATGGAACATTCCATGTCCAACAAGGTACGATTTCTCCTCTCGATCACTCCATTATGTTGAGGTGTGCTGAGTGGAGTTTATGGTGAGAGAATTCCATTCTCTTTTAGATAATCCAAGAATTTGGTACTTAAGTATTCTCCTCCTCAATCTGATCGAAGGGGTTTTAATACTAAGTCCAAGTTGCTTTTCTACTTTATTCATATACTCTTTGAGCTTTCCAAAGGTTTCAGACTTGTAGTTTATAAGATACACATGTTCAAACTGAGTAAAGTCATCAGTGAAGGTAATGAAGTAAGTGTTGGAATAGTATCTCGTAGCTAATTAGATTGGCATGTAAACTATTTCACTTTTGATGAATCTTGATTGAATGACATTCATCTAAAAATAGTCGTCTTCATCTTATGCTTATTTGATTTCATTGGCATTTGGTTGAAGCCCCTAAATTACACATGACTATGGGATTTGGTCACGCATTAGGTGGTGATCATGAAATAAGTCTTACACGGTCGTGATTTTAAATATTCCAAGTCATAGAATCTTATGAGACGGGGCATCTAAGATTCGGATAGACTTGCATTAATAATGCATAAATCCAAGGAGTTGGCTATTGTTTTGTTTCATGAGCAATCCATATTAGACATGGGTGTATGTTAGTGGGTGTTTGTTAGAGAACAAGTTCACTAAAGACCCTGCCCCTGCAGAATCCACTAGATAGCCGGAGTGGCAAGTTGGTAGTGGAAAGTTCTCTAACTTATGCTAGTGCATATAATTAGTCCTTTAACCTGAGCATGCAGGGTAACCTTGTGTTTAAGTCATCATACTGACTCTTCACCAACCACATGCGAGTCATCCAGGTTGAGATTGGATATGAGCTACTTAGACATAGAGGTTTGTGAGATCTAAGATGTGATCTATCTTCTCATTGTTGTGAAGGGTGAGTGCATCTCCTTTATATTTTATAATGATCGATTCTAAGAAATCATTGTGCAAGGTAGTATGACAATTTGGAAAAGGAGTTTTTCAACAATGAGTTTATAAAGGGGAATCGAACATTAGAATTAGAAACATTTTTATCAAGGTTGTTGGAGAGCCAACATTATCTTTCCCTAAGCCTCTTTTGGGAGATAGGAGATGGAATGACAGTATCTGCAGAGTAAGCATAGAGCTAGAATGGTTCATCAGGACATATTCATTTCATCCAATTAGCTAGGCTCCATCGGCTTGTTGCTAGACATCGACTATGGAGATTGGGTACTCTTTGATTAATAGAGATTATTAAAAGAGTTATTAATTTAACAAAATTTAAACTAATGTGAGTATTTCAATATTTAAAATATCACAATGAGTTATGAGCCCATGCCCAATGAATGGATGATCACACGCAAAAGCCTAAAGGAAGGTTTACTTGATGAGAGGAATTTTCTAAGGAGTTCACTTAGGCGATTTTGGAGAAGAATTTGATTGACTAATTTTTGGTCATCTTGGCTTGATTAATTTAATTGTTAAGTCAATCAAAATAATTTAAGGAATTAAATTAGATCAATTAAATTAAGGAGTTAATTTAATTGGTGCCATGTGACAATTAATTTGTCAAGTTAAGTTAACACCTATTAACTTAAAAAGTTAAGTTAATTGACTTAAGGAGTTAAGTCAAACCAACTAATTAGGTTAAAGAGTTAATTTAATTAAAATGAGTGTTTGAATTTTTGAGTGAAATTCAAATAAAGAGTTTATTTGAATTTAATTAGAGTTAATTTTCATTATATTTCATAAGATGAAATAAAGATGCAAATTAAATACAAATACATGTGAAATTTAAATTCACATACAAGTTGGCAAGTTGCCAACAAGCATGGAAGGTGTGATGCCAACTTGCATTGCACTCTCCTCTCTCTATATGTAGCCATGTGGCTGGTCAATAGATGGTCAACACTCTAGATTCCCATTTTCCCTCCAAAAGTGTGAATTTTCATATATTGAAGCTTCACACTCTCCAAATTCTCTCATTCTCCAATTCCTCCTAAAACTGCCACTCCCTCACATTTATCCTCTCATTGTCTAGCAGATTTGAGGCTGATTAGATCTGTCCTTGGGTGTGTGGATTACATTAGAGGTCCAACACTTGGGGGACTAATTGCTCCTTTATGATCCATTGTTGTTTGGCTTTTTAGTGGCAGATTTGAAGGACTTAGGAAGTTCTGATTGCACAAAATTTTTACAACATCTTCCTTGGCATGTGGTGGTTCTCTCTGCCAAATTTGAGCATTTTTAGAGTTGTGAATGACATCCAAACATTGATTGCTTCTGCTGTGCGCGAATTGCTCCATTGAATAGTTCATTGGAGTCTTTCTCCTTTTGCCTTTGGATTTAGCATTCAAGTTAAATTTTATGGACTTAAATCCTTATTATAAGCATGATTAGATCCTTGGAGTGGAGTATCTAAGTTATATTTAGCCTTCTATGATTTTATATTATGGATCTTTAGCCTACTTTTACTTTGAAGTGGTATTGGAGCCTAATTCATGATTTAATTTGGATTTTGGTGAATTGATTCATGTGATGAATTGATTCTATATCTCCAAATACTTGACTCAATTGATGAATTTGAGTGTTTGGATGATTTTGCATGTGGCTCCTTTTATGAATTAAGATATGCTAATATGTGATTTAAGTGTTGATTCATGTGTTGGCATGATTTTGATTCATGTTAGTTAATATTAAATGTTGATTTAGCATTGGATGATGTTATATATTTATATAGCATTTTTTATTTTCCCTTAAGGTGTTTTGGTCATTTTTGTATCCAATTGGATTGGAGATAATTGGAGATTTTTGGAGAATGTTGATTCTCACTTAAATTTGATTTTTGAAGCATGTTTGAACACTTTAATTTTTAGTTTTTAAAGGTGTTTATAGTCTGAAATTTGTTAAAATTTATATGAAATGATGTTATGGAAGTGTCCATATGTTTGGAGTGGCAAAAACATAAAATGGTACTTAAACGGTTGATTGGTGTAAGTTGTGGCAGGGCTGCCACCTTGCCTGGTAGCAGCTAGGCACGGCTGTGGGCATGCCTTGTGCATGCCCGGCCGGCCGGTTGGGTAGTGGCCTGCCCAAGATCACCCTAGAACCTATTTTTGTGCTATTTTGGTGTTTTTGGCTTATCAAACTTAATTATTTCATCCTTACTTTGATGCACAAATATTGTGTAAGTATTCAAAGCAATGTTGGACATTTTTGCATGCTTTTAAAGTCTTTTTCAAGGTAATATTCAATTAGGTGAAAAAATGAGATGCATAAAAAGTTGTACTTATTTTTGCTAGTTAATTAATTGTTTATGAGATATGCATTTAATTTGTTGAATTGAATGTCAATTCTTATTTATTGTTCATTTAATTGTTGAATGGATGAAGAATATATGGGGATGAACATGAGCCTTTAAATTGGTTTTATTTGTTTTAAGTTGTTGAAAAGAGTTGTATTAAATAGGGGCTTGCATGCCTCTTAATTTTCTATCTTGTAAATGTTATGAGAGTAGAAAAACTAGGTGTGAGGATTACTTTTCTCTTGTAAATGTTGCAAGGAGACAAAGAAGGCCAAAGGAATGTGCATTAGTAATGGTGGAGAATCTAAAATGTATAACCTGTTAATACATTGTACCAATCGCACGAAGGTACATAGTAACAAGGATTTAGTACAAGTTCTAGAATCTCTTAAGTCCAACTTAACTTACACCTTCGGCTTTGGCCACAACTCTTGCTCCATAGTTAAGGTAGAGGATCATATCCCCATTATTAAGTTTTATCCTTCTTTCCATTCTTTGCAACAAATTACAAAGATAAGAACTATGTGTGGTATGATACACCCATGAGGAAGAATCTATCCCAAAGTGCACTTCAATAAACAACTTACCCTTTCCTAAGGTTACAACATTTCTTGCACTTGAGCTTCTAAAGACCTAATTTGCCACAGTAGAAACAAATCACATCTTTTTATCCTCTATTATTTTCTTGACTCCATCGATCACCTTAAATGCTTGTTTCCTCTTGGAAAAAGAACCTTTCTTCTTCTTTGTTCATTTTTACTTGTGTTTTGGGCTTTTAGAGTAGAAGGAGGAAGTAATCATTGGAGGTTTGCCATTTTCATTGTTCTTTCCGCTTTAACCAATGCTTTGGTCAAATAAAATCAGCAAGGATTGAAGGATCAAATCCCCTACAAAATCATTGTCCATCACCACGTTCAAGTTGAAGAGCTTCTCAACAAGCCAATCATCTTTAGACTGTAGTCGATGACATATGACCCCTCAACCATCCTAGCTTGAAAAATCTTCTTTGACTACATGAATCTTCCATACCTTGTTTGCTATACAACTCTTGCAAGCAATTTATTGAGGTATGTTTCATGTGTTTGTGAGACTTTTGAAGTTTATAGATACCCTATTATGAGACTTTGGGCTAGGAGATGATCTTCAACTCATTTCGTGAATATTTCACATTCCCTTGATCCTCATCGATCCCAATGGGATTTGGAGCACCTTGACATGGGACATATGTTCATCTCTCGAAGTCTAGAATGATTTTAAGGTTTAGACAATTGTAGTATTTTAGCCCAGTAAGTTTATTAGTTTCCAAAATAATGTTGAGTGGATTTTTTAGTCATTTTTGAGATTTCAAAAATCTTCATGAGCTAGGAAGAGAATACAAGCATTTGATTAAATTTTGATATTGGAAAAAAATATGATTACGGTCATTCAAGCATGTTTTGCTTTCATTATTTTATCAAATTTCTTGTCCTCAAAATAAATTAGGGAAATCATATTTCCTAGTGAGAATTAATTTCCCAAGGCGTTGCTCATGGACCCATGACACATGAGGCATCCATTTATGGCCCTAAAGTAGATAATTTTTACCAATTGCATCTCTATGTAACCCTTAATATGTTCTGCCTCACTTTTCATTTAGACACATGACTCGTGAATCATCTATATTACTAAGTGTTAAGTCGGATCTATCAATTCTCTTTAATTGTAAATTCAACTATGAACATTCCATAACTCGTGAGATAATATCATAGCAAATTCATGTTAAAGTACATCTCATGCTAAGGTAGTGATCATGGCTTTCCATCAAGAATGTATTCCACGACTCGTGAGACAACACATAATTGTGGTAGTATCTCATGTCATACACCTATTGGTAGAAGGCATGAATTATTAAACCCCATTTAATTTTATTCATTTTAACTTAATATTGCTGAACTTAACTCATCTAAGTGAGGACTTTATTTGCTTAGAAGATCTCATTACTTTATCTTTACTTATTTAGGTTCTCTATCCTAAGCATGTATCACCATATATCAATAGGACAATGAAAGCATAAATAAGTAAATAAACCTAGCATGCATCTAATAACTTGAGATGAGCATAAGCCTTGACCAAGTGGTGCACTGAGAGCCATAGGTGCACCATTTGGTTGTTTTAGATGGGGTGATTAAATTAATAGATTCTATCTATTACATGAATACATCTTATGCATTCATGGGTCTTCAAGCCCTTCTTGATCTTCTTGGCCTCTTTTGCCTTCTCGTAACAATTAGAAGAAATGGAAACCCTCACCACCTAGATGTCCTACTCTCAAAACATTACAAGGTGGAAAAATAAAAGGCATGCAAGCCTATTTAATACAACTCATTCAATCAACATTGAATTTTAATTAAACTAATTTACTGGCTCATGTTCATCCCTTTTCATGCATCCATCATTAGTTTAACAATTAAATGAATACTATCAAGAATCACAATCAATCCAACAATTTAATAGTTATCACTTATCACATAAACAATTAATTATAGGCAAAATTTAGCATAACTCTTATGCATCCTAATTTTGCACAAGACTTGAAGAGCAACTTAAACTTGATCTTAAAAGCATACGAAAATGTCCAACATGATCTTGAGAACTTGCATAACATTTATGCATCAAAATTGAATGAAATAATGAAGCTTTGCATGCAAAAACACACAAGAATAGCACAAACTGAGGCCTAGGCAGCACTTAGGTGGGCCACTACCCAATTGGCCTACTAGGTGCGTGCACAGAGCGCTCGCTGTTGCACTAGCCCTGCCACAAGGCTGTCTTGGCCCAATTTTTCACAATTTGTGTTGTGCTGTAAGCAAAATCCATATGGACACCTCCAACACATCATTTCATCCATATTTTAATAAAATTTCAAATTTTAAACATTTTAAAAATTGAAAATTAAAGTGCTCAACATGCTTCAAAAATCAAATCTAAGGAAGAATTACTATTCTTCAAACTCCTTGAAAAAACTCCAATCCAATTGGGCTCAAAAATTGCCAAAACACTTTTAAGCAATTAACAACATACTAAATCACAATTTACTGTTCTTTCATGCCAAATCAACATCTAGCATTTTAATTAAAACTCATGCCAACATATCTAAATCACTATCTAGCACATATTGACATATTTCAATTTAACACATCAAGAGCCGGACGTATCAACTCCAAAATTTAGTTCCACTAATTTAACCAAGAAATTTGAGTCCTAGAGTCAATTCATCACATGAATCAATTCAAACAATCCAAACTTAGGCATAAAATTGGCTCTGATACCAGTTGAAGATTGTAGTGAAGCAAGAATCCATTCACCATAGAAAATTAATACTTCAAAAGTAACTTGCAAAATTGCACCCTAAGGATCTAGATTATGCCATAATTATGAATTGAAGGTGAAAAAGAAGTACCTTGGTTGATTTTCCCAAAATCAACTTGAAGATCCTCCAATTGAAGCCTCACTAGTGAAGATCTCCAACACTATTTTGCTAGGATTCTTCTTTCTATTCCTTAGCCTTCAAGTCCAGAAACTTTTGACCTTAAAAGCTTCTCCAAAAGGTGGATTTACGGCAGCAAAATCATGCTCCAAAGAACCAAGGCCGCCAGCTTCAAATCTCTTTGAATTACCTCTTCAATACTTGAAGAACATGTCTCCAACGGATCTTCTTTTGTTCACCAACAAACAACACTCCAAATGTAGTGTCTCTAAAGGTATCCACACACCTCAAGATACTCTAAAATCTCTATTCAAATTCTAGAAGAAGAATAGAGAAGGAGGAAGGTGGAGATGATGTGAGGGAGTTTGGAAGAGAGAGGGGGAACAATCTAGGAGAGTAGTTATGTGTGCTCAACAACTTAAGGGAATTTTGGAAGGGAAAAAGAGAATGTGGCTGGCCATAAGGTATGAGAAGAGATATTTATAATGTCTGTTGGATGCCTCTAGCAACATCCTTCACTCCTCTAACACCTTGCTAACTAGCATGCCAACTTGCATGTTTAGTTGGATTTTAATTTCTACCTATTAAAATTCTATTTTGATTGAAAAATTAAAATTCCACATTAATTCCAAATGGACTCTTCTATTTTAATTTTCCCTCGAAAACTAGATTATCCAATTAATTAAATTAATCCCTTAATTTAATTAGATCAACTTAACTCCTTAAGTTGACTAGACTAATTAAATTTTCACATGGCTCCAACCAAATTAACTCCTTAATTTAATTAGTTTAATTTAACTCCTTAAATTATTTGATTAAATTAACACTTTAAATTAATCAAGCTATTGTGGTCAACTCTTAATAAGTCAAATCAGTCTCTTCCAAACTTGACCAATCTAATATCTAATTCCTTAGATAATTTCTCCAGTTCCAACTAGAGTGCTCAAGGCTTTTGTGTGTGATCCTTTAAGTTCATCAATTAATTAGAAATGGACGCACAATTCTGTGTGATTTAGTAAAAATCAAATATTCTGATTAGTCTAAACTTCTTTAAACTAATTAGTCTATCAATTAATCTCTATTAATTGAAGATCTCCATGGTCGGTGTCTAGCACAAGCTACAGAGACCAACCAATTAGATAAATTATCTTTTGGGTAAACCTTTTTCTCTTACGATTGCCATACAAATATGGTCTTTCCATTTTCTATCTCCCAAAAGAAGCTTAGGGCAAGATATTTGTCGGTTCCCTAATAGCCTTGATAACTATGCATCTATTCTTGATGTTCGATTCTTAATTATGACATCAACTTTGGAAAACTCCTTTTCCAAAGTGTCATATCACTTTGCACAAGGATTTATTAGAATTGATCATCCTAGAATACATAGGAGATCAATCTGTTCTTCACGAATGGACAAAATGGATCCCATCTTGGAACTCATAACCTCCATACCTAGGTAGCTTGTGCCAAACCTAAACCACAGTGACCTGCTACATGGTCGGGACAAAATCAAAGCATAAGGACCTAAATACAAGGTTACCATGGATCCTTAAGATAAATGACAAATTATATGCACTCACAAGTTAGAGAATTTCTCATTACCGACATGCCATTTATGCTATCTTGTGGATTTTCTGGGCGAGTCTTCAATGAACTTATTTTCTAACAAGCACATACTAACATACATCTATGTCTTACATGGATTGTCCATGAAATGGGGTAATATCCAATCCCTTAGAGTATGTATTGTTAGTGCAAATCTATCCGAATCTTAGATGTCCTATCTTATAAGATTATATAACTTGGAATATTTAAAATCATGACCACAGAAACATGTACCATTATATATATGATCAAGTCTCGTAGCTTGTATGATTTAAGGGCTTCAACCAAATGCATGTGAAAAACATCACAAATGCATAAAATAAAGATGGACATTATGTAGCATATCATTCAATCAAGATTGTATCACAAAAGGAGTAGTGATACATGCTAATCTAATTGTTACGAGGCATTATTCCTACACAATGTCCATATACGATACTGATTACTAAGCAGGGCGGAATGAAGCAAGCAGTAAAGGATTGGCTGAATAAAATAGATGCAATCAAGGGGAATAGGCTATTGAATGGAAAGAATGAAAGCAGCGTACATATTAGATTGACTAGCATATGCCAACTACTCTACTTCTCTATTTCTTGCCTTCATCAGCCTCCCTTAACTGGTGCACTATTTCCCCTATATAAGTCGACGTCTACACCTAACTTTCTAAGCTTAGTTGATTATCGAAGTAGTAGCTTTAGAATTAGAGCTGGATACTTATCTTTTAACTATGAAAAGGGCACCTAAAGGAGAATTTGGTGTCTTTCTGATCAGTAATTGAAGCAATGGTCCCTACCCTCATAAAATAAGAGCACCTGGCTTTGCCCATTCACATGGAAGTCTTTTTCTAGACTTGGCTTGCATGTAAGGGTGCTAATTCGGGTGGCTGAGGTAGGTTCGGGTTGGGTTGAGGTAGGGGTATAACATAAAAATACCAAACCCAAACCCAGCCCAACCCGATGCTAACCCAGAAGGCTCAACCGTAATCTGACCCATAAAAAATTGAGTCAGGTTCGGGTTGACCTGATTTTCTATTAGGTCACCTAACGACCTGATAAATCTGAGCTAAACCCAACCTAAACCAGCCTAATCTACATAGTTTATCTTTTATATTTATAAATTTCAATATTATGATTGAGTAGAAGTTTGATCTACCAATAAAATCTATAATTCTACATAATCATTAAGGTCTAAGAAAGTAAGAAACATAATAACTTTAAAACTTGTCATGTCCGTAATTACTTCAAATACAAAAAAGTAATAAATCATTGTTCAATAAACAATTCTGGTGACAACCATCAATGCAGAATTAACTACTAAATAGTAAAAATTAAAGTCCAAAGACAATTATGATGTCAACGGTCAAATCCGACATTTTCTTTGCACTAATAGCTAGTTTCCTCCATTAATTTATAGCCCGAAACTCCACAAAGATATCTTTTTTTGATATGCATTGGAGATTTTAAGATTTTTGAAATTTTGGAGATAAACTTTTTCTTGCTTTAGATTATTAGATATAAATTTTTTATATTTAGATTTTATTTTTAATTAGTCAATTATTTTTGGATCAGGTTAGGTTAGTTGGGTTATTAGGTAACTCGCTTGTTTTTTTTTTCAGGTTTAGCAGATTGATCCGAAATCAACACAACCTTATTCTTTTTTCTCGGGTCAGTTTCGGGTCCGACCTAATTTGACACAAACCTAAAAACATCAAAACCAAATTTGATATTTTTTTGGTGGGTCATTATTAGGTCATCAGGTTGGGTTTGATTTTGACACCCTTACCTGCATGCATTTACCCTTTTTTTAAAGAACTTTATTTCAATCTCAATAAAGAAATAAAAGCATTAGATCATCTGGGGCGACCTGCTGCTAAGAAGTATGTCAACTATCGTTCATTTCATTTATGCTGTCCTGTAAAGACTTTCTCATACCTTGCTTTTGTTTTGCTTGATGCTTAGATTAAGCTAGCTATAAGCCAAAGCCATAACTCATGTCTACCAAAATCACACAGAACACGAGGGCTCAAATGAAATTAAAGCTTCCCAAAGCTAAGAGTGAAGACCGAAGCTCGAAAACATGAATTCTCATTCAATAAACTAAAAGGCTACCAAGCAACAAGTGAGAAATCCTCTTCTTCATTATCTAGTGTCACTGGGGATGCCTTAGGAGAAGCTAACACTCTAGGGTATAAAGCTTCTTTTACTGGTGACGATGGATTGTGATCCTTCACCATTTGATATGGTCGATTTAAGAGTTGAACGCTTTTTTTAAGATGAATTTGCTTCGTACCGGTGCTCATGGTTGATGGCAATTGTCTTGTAAGATACAAAAATCAACAATTGAAAGATAAAAACACATTAAATCTTTCAAACTAACAACCTTTTAATATATTAAGCTCTTCTTTTGAGACAAAATGCTTAGAATACTACAAATGCTATGAATACTATAGCTCTGTATGTTTTCTATAATTGAAACAACTAATTTTAAGGCTTATTTATAATTGAGTAGATGTACTTTAGTGGACATATTATTGACATAGCTTGTGGTGATTGGATTCAGGAGTGGCTACTAACAAGACACAACCTCTAAGGTGGTACTCTTCCACTGTAAAGGCTTTCCAAATACTTCTATGGTTTCCACATGTCGCTATCCCAATGAGGGATCTGTCAAAATCTAAGGAGAAGGAAAATCAATTCAAAACTAAATCTTTTACAAAATTAATTAAGAAATAAATTAATAATTAATTTTTGTCCCAAAAAATAACTACTTCTAGACAAGCCCAAGCCCAAGACCAATCAAGACGAGTTCAGCAGGATGGCCAGGTGGCGTGGGTACCCACGCGTGGGCTTTGTATTGAACCTATTAATATCTAGGTCCTTCCCCTTCCAAATACTTGGGATAACCCTTGGGCCTGAAACAGAAATCTTCTACCAAAGCTTTATAAAATGGTATAGTTTGTTGTCTACTTACAATGTGGGATAGAGGACTCTTCACCTTCCTATCTTACTCACTTCCAATACAAAAGTCAGTTTTAAGTAGCTTTCTTTCTACATTAATTTCTCATTCATTCTAAATCAATTTTGAGTAATTATATGCATTATCGACATCTACCCATAATATAGATTATGATAATCTCAAGTATTTATGTTAATTAAAAGTAGAAGCCACTTAATTATTTGGTTAAAGTTGGGCAGTCATCCAACCACCTAACACTTATCTTTCCAACAATCCCCTATATGAATCAAAATTAATACGTGTGACAGTGCAAAGGCAACAGAAAGTTGAAATGAAAAGTTATTGCCTTAGGATAGGTAGGTTGCAAGCTTGAATCTTCCTTAATGAAGTTCCATTACATCTACCGGCTACTTAGTGAGCATGATGTATTAAACTGATCAGTTGTTTGTGTAGACTAAGATAATACACTACAAGAAAAAATAGTTTTAGTGATCATTGTTATTAGTCGCTAAAATTAAAAAAATGATCGCTAAAACTTATAGTGACCAAAACAACGATGGTCGCAGGTGGTCACAACAGAGTAGCTACTAAAAGTGCTCAGTGACGTGTTATTAACGTGGACGCTAAAAATGCATGTTTAGTGACCATTCAATAATGGTTAGTAAAGATGGAATAATCAGCGACATATTTTGTACTCGCTAATGTAAAATTTTATGGTCACTATAACATTGACATGGTTGCTGTAGGTAAGCATACAATAACCACATAGTTTTGGTTGGTGAAAATTGATTTCTAAGCAACCAAATCATTGGTTGCAATGATTTTTAGATAGTTGCAGTAGTTGTGTTATTTAACAAGTTTTAGCAACCAAGTTGCAACGATAAAATATAATTGCTAAAAAGTATGTTTTAGCAACAAAATAATAAGTTGCAATAATTTTATTATTGTTGCAAGACTTGTTGCATTTTCTATGATTTAGCAACCAAAAGTGTAACTACCGGTCGCTAATATATCACTTATTAGAAACCAAATGTTGATTGGAGGAATAATTTTAATTGGTTGCTAACGCGTATATTTTAGCAACCAAATAGTGGCCGCATAAGTAGCTTGAAATGATTGCTAATATGTACTTTTAAGCCAATAAATGATTGCCAAACAATTTGAGTTATTTGCTAATTGCATACAATGGAAATCAAATAATGAAGGTAAAGAATATTGAAATTGATTACTAATATATACAATCATTATACATTTTAAGTTAATCATACCTACAAATAAGAATATCTCGAAAAATTAATATGAGAAATTCTAATATCAAATCTAACTAATGAGAACACATACATAAAATAAAATAAATTGAGTCAAAATCAAGAGCGATTTGTAGCTCGCTTCCAATACCATGTTTAAGTTCTTGCTTCAGCAAAAAATAGCATAATGGATGCCAGTTGAGTTTGTAGCACTAATAGATGTAACTGAAGAAGCCACATATTTGTGGTGTTTGTGCCTTTCCTCTACCTAGCTTCATTTTTACTTTTAGTTTGGGCAGTACTTCTGTTGGCACAGCATCAACTGGATTGTTGCTAAAGCTCCCATTTGCTCTTTCTTGCTTTGGCTTGTCCACATTAGGGACATTTGTAAAGGCTGTAGGTGGACAAGCAACAAGTAGAGATAATGCAGCACTTAGAACTGGCTTGCTCATTAAAGGTGAAATGTGGTCATGTGAATCTGACAATGATTTCTCATGAATATGTACTGATGGATTAACATTAATAACATCCCCTCGATTAGTATCCTCCACTTTTGGTGCTAACATCTTTTTCTTCTTCATCTTCTCTAGATCCTAAGCAAAGTTAATAATCAAAAGGGGTAGCACCCTGCACAAAAGTTCTCTGTACAACAAGTTTAATCGGCTATCCCCCCGTAATCTCAATATTTAAGGTATCCATTGTCTTTATGTTCTTATGGCTTTAAAAAGCATAAAATTAATCAACAACCTTCAGGTTTCTATCTGAAACAAGAAAACACATCCAGGTGGAATAACTGAAAAATATACAGATCTTCCTCTGGCCGTGTAATGCTCTCCTCTTATCTTTTGCTTTATATATTGCTCGTTTAATTCCTTTAGTGTCCATAACTCCACTAGGCCACAATGCTGCAAGCTCATCAGGAATAGGCAAGCATCAAATTTTTACTTGCACAACTACTACGATTGGAATGAATTATATTTGATAGGTTACAGCAACTATTAGTTCCTCAAACAACCAAAGGAGAGTAGAATGGATGAGATGGCTGCATGGAAAGAGACTCTAAAGTTGTTAACTAACATAAACATATTAGGAATGTTATCAAGGTTGTAGGGAAATAGGCAAATAGCCAACAAAGACTTGCCACTAATATATTAAAACAAACCTCGTAAAGTTCAATCTCTTGATCAGGGCTATAGCTTGTGAGTTCATTTACTTTAGTCAAAATATCGGTTAGCTTGCTAAAGATCATCACAAAAAGTCTTCCAGCATATCTGGCGTGAAATGTAAATGAATTAAAAGTCAAATGCATTGTCATCTTGTCTTTTTCAAGATTACTTTTATCTGTTCTTTTTTATGATATTGTTGTCCACGTAAACCCCCCCCCCCCAAAAAAAAAGAACAAGAACAAGAAGAAATGAAGATTACTTGAACTCCTCTTTCTCTGGATCATAATGTTTGAAGAATCAATAAAATGCCATATTTTTCTCTATAAGGGAGAGATATGGGCCTCAAATCCTGAATCACAACATAGATTACTTAATAAAACCAGTGATGGAAAAGAAAGGGCTTGAGAACTTCCACTGCTTATAATTGCACTATTGCAAAATTAGCAATCGGTCGCACTCATACCTAATTTTGATTGAAAGCTCTTACAAATGCTTTACTGCAAAGCCTCAAAATTCTAATAACAAACACAACCTATGAAAAGATGAATCACAAGCAACCAGGGTAAGTAGCTAAACTGCAAGTATGGAAATGAACTTAAAGGAAAACTAAACTATATCTACACATAGTGTAGACAAAGGACTCCAAGAAGAATTCTCTATTTCAGCTGACACTCCCTCAATATTGTTTCATTCGTTATCAAGTTATCTATCTTTCCTATTGTACGAGTGCAGTGGCTCATATTTTGGTCAGAATGACAATCAGTCTCCAATAACTAGAAGGACAACATCTACACATCATGACAGCAATTAATCTTAATCATTGGTGCACCTTGAAAAAGGTCTTGCACCACTGACTTCTTAATGTGGAAAGGTTGTTGATGGATCAAGGCCCTCCTTGCTAAATTGGCAACTTCAGTTAACCTTTATGTGGCAATGGGAATATGCGCATATTCTTTGAAATAAAATGTTATTTGAGGTGAATGATATTCGTGACCAGTATCTAGATAAAGATACTAGATTGGTTAAAAATAAGTATACTTTGTTCATGATAGGCACCTATCTACCTTATAGTGTAATAACAACCTAAGATTTTATTTCAAGCAAAATGTTTGCCCCAAAGAATTCTTATTCAGGCCCTACATACTTTTCTATGTATAATACTGCTCATATCCATTCTCTTTTTTATTTTTCTTAAATGAAATTCAAAACTTGTTTATATCATTTTACTACTCCATATAAACTACTACAATAAATTAGCAACACCATGTTCAAGTGAATAAGAAAGTAAGATGATATCAAGATTAATATATCTCATTATGCTTTGAAATACACAGCAGAAATAATCCTTATGGTTATTTTCTAACAATCAAATACAAGACAACAAAGAACATGTTTGAAACAAAAATTAATTATTCATATGAGAGTCCTCATAACTTGCATTCAGATCATAGTCATTAAACAATATAAGGAGTGAGCCAGAACAACTGGATACCTGAATCGAAAGCAGAATAATAGAGGCACTCAACATATCAATTGTATGCACATCAACTGCCAAGAGGAGAACCCAAAAACATAAAGGAACAAGAAACAAGGAAAAAAATACTATCTATATGGACTAAAAAAATACTATTTGTACCTCATCAAAGCCATGTGAACTATGTATCAAAATTGAATAGCTAAAAGAAGGAATGATGATTCATACCTCCATCTACTCATTATTCTAAGTCACTATCCACATTAGCTTGACATACTATTTCGTCGTCACTGCTCCAATATTCAGCCAGGGTGTCATCTTCATCTTCCTTATCATCTTCAGCATCATCCTTGTAGTTAACACGTGGGTGGATTGTTTTTTAGCAATTTCAATCTCTAGTGGAGCTTCATCAATGTGGGTTATTGATTCAACCTCTTGAGCACCATCTTGAACTTGAATATAAGAACAATTCTCTTGCTGATACGCATCACTCATATCGGGTTCATTTACATTAGTAAATTGAAAAATAGATGGATCAAATAGATGTCGATGTTGTGCACTCTGTACCACTTTCCAGTTCCCTCCCAGTTTTGTATCATTAACATAGAATACTTGAGTTACTTGATTTGCCAACACATAATGTTCACCTTCATACCAAAACTTGCCCACATTGATGCTAGTAAAATCACCATCTACCTTTAATGGTTTATGTCGATCTAAATCAAACCATTTACAACTAAATAATACACATCGGAAGCCATAGGCGTAGCTTAACTCAATTACATCTTCTAGGACTCCATAAAATTTTATCATTTTTCCCTTACATTCAGATTTAGCACAAACTCCACTATTTTGTGTGACTCGTCTGCAATCTCTCTTACTAGTTAAGTACTTTACTCCTTCTACTATGCACCCACTACATTTACTAATACGATAATCAGGGCCAGATGCAAGTGCAAGAGATTCATCAGTAGCTTCTGGGGATCTTATACGTTGAAGCTCTTTAATCTAATTTTAACATAGTAATGCAAGTTAGAATGTATATAAAAATAAATAAATTATTTTATGATGAGCCAAAACTAAGATGTAATTGCAAGATCTTACTCGATTATCAAACCATGAAGCAAACTCTTTCTTCTGCTGTACCTCCCAACCAACAAGATTGTTCCTTTTAATTTTCTCTTCGTGCTCTCTAGATAATGATAAAAGTATAAAATAGTATATGAAATAGTCATATTATGTTAAATATGTTATTGTAATGAAAAAAAACTAGTTACCTCAAATATGGTTCTATCTCCACACAATTATTCAAAACAAACCAATGCAGTGCATTATATTCTTGAGGTGTCATTTGAACAAAATCTGTTTCTCCAAATGATCAAATTTTACTACTAAAAACAGCTCTATCCTGATTCCTTTCATCTCTACTATATTTTGTCTCAATTTCATGAATATATAACAAACAAAAAGTCAAACATTCTTTTACAATATAGGCCTCTGCAATCAAGCCTTCAGGACGAGCTCTATTTCGAACCATCCCTTTTAAACTATTGAGATACCTATATGTAAATTAGAAAAAAATACAAATAAAATAGACATTACCTATAAGATATAGTCTATGCAAATAAAATTTTAAGCTTATACTAAAAAAAATTTTTAAGTCAAATAAATGCAAATTTTTTTACCTTTCAATAGGATACATCCATCTATACTGAACAGGTCCACCAAGCTTGGCCTCATGTGCTAAATGAACTGTTAGATGGATCATAACATCAAAAAAAGCAGATGGAAATATCATTTCTAGCTTGCACAGTATCATAGGAATCCTTTTCTCCAAACTTTCAAAGACATCCAAATTAAGTTTCCTAGAATTTCCTAGCACATAACTATCTAAAGAAATTGGCCAACTCAATAATAACATCAAGAACACCTTTATGTAGATAACCACGCATTCCTACAAGAAGCAAATGCTGCAATAAAACATGGCAATCATGACTTTTCAATCCTGTTATCTTACCATCCTTGATACTCACACATCGAGATATATTAGCAACATAACCATCCGAAAATTTCACTGATTTCAAGAATTCACATAACCGTTTTTACAGATTTTTTGTTGTTTTACAAAATGATATATGGTCTCAACTTCCTCAAAATTGATTGGAACTGGGAAGACTTGCAATGAACATAATCTAAATGCAAGCACTAAGCAATGGTTGACTTTTTGCCAAACATTGGTAAAAGTTGACCTTTGGTACAAAATGAATTCTGTTGCATAATTAAGCTATGAAAATCAGCCTAAGATGTAAGTTATAGCTCTAAAGTCTAGAATCATATAAAAATAAAAATGATTTATGTATATCAGGTTATGAAAATAAATTGATAAAAAGAAATGACAAATGCATATTTCCTCACACCAGGAAAACATTAATCTTAATATCAAATTGAGTATAAAGTAGAAAGGACATCTCCATCTTAAAATATATAATGCTTTATTACAAAGAGAATGACTATATGTAAATCGAGCACAATAAGATCAAGCAAACTATGAAAAAAATATGATTATAATGATCAAATGTCAACTTTTCATATATATACACACACACACAACATTACGTTTATTGTTGCACAGTGACCTCATAACATGGTGTTATTTAATGAACTCTATATATATTAAACATAAAGAATTACCTCAATTTTGTGTTACCTTGTTTTTGTTGATTCTAAAGAAGTCCTTATCAAAAAAAAAAAAAAAAAAAAAAAAAGGAAACAAAGAAAATAGTTAGGCAACAGTGGAAGACTGATTTAATCAGAATATTAATTTATTCTTTAGTCGTCAAAAACTCAACAATAGTATTGTGGAATTATTTAAACCATACTATATTCTTAGTGACGAAGAACATAAAACTTTAGAATTTCGAAATAAGATCATTGAAAGCAGTGCGAAAGCGATCAATCTGTCTACTGACTAAATCTTTTCTATGTAAAACATAAACAACTTTATATAATTTTTGGCAGGATGCTAGATACCCAACTACACTATTTTCACAATGGGCAGAGAGACAGAGTTCCAATTTCTGAAGGCATTTCTATATGTATAATCTCGTCAGTTATAACACAAGCACAAGCCATTTGTATCAAATTTGTAGAACATAGTAAAGCTGACTAAAATGGATGACATATAATAGAAAGCATGAATCAGTTAGAAGCAACTAGCAAATCCATATCTTACATTATGCTAATTTTTCAAATCAAACATTTGTCTGTTCTAACTGCAAACACCCGTACAAGCCATACACCTTCTCTGCTCCTCTTAATTTCTAAAATTAATTTTGGCCCAGAACTTAGCATAAATAGAAATACACAATTTTCTCCTAAATGATGCCAATCATTCAAAATCTCAATGATGACGACAAACACACCATAAGCATAGAAAACAGTCTAACTACTAATCAGTTTAGGGAAAGTTTAAAAATTCAATTAAAAAGGGGAAAATATATTAAACCACATAAAGTGGATAACACAAAATTTTCCTGGCACTTCACCTTTAACATAAAAAAAACTGCACAAATAATGGATGCTAAATTACCTTTTCTTTTGCAATATTGTAACAGACAACCTGTGTTTTCTCTTATGCTAGCAAATCCTCATACCGTAAACTCCTTAGCTTGATGGAAAACAGAAATGTTAAAGTTTGAATATAGTTTTTGTGTGAGAAAATAGGGAATGAGAATTGAGGATAAGGATTAGGGGATAAACAAGGATGAGGAATGAATATATTCAAATTAAGAAAGACGTATTTAGATTAGGGGATGAGGATTCAAATTAGGGAAGAAGTACTCAAATTAGGGATTGAGTGACCCAGACTCGCAATGCGCCAAACGAGTTAGGTTTTGATTTACTAGTTCTGATTTACTTGCATTGCGCCAATATAAATATATATATATCTATATATATATACATTATACATAAAAGATTTTTACTTGAAAATCTGAATGATGAAGACTACAGAGAGAAAGAGATGATGACCCAGAGAAGTCGAATAAGATGAGAAAATGAAAGTATTTCTTTCTTTTTCTTTTTCTTTTTTTTTCTTTTTTCTTTTCTTTTTTTCTCTTTTTACTTCTGTTTTGGTTTGGGCTTTGGAGAGAGGAAGCGGATTATGTGAAATGAGTTGCCCTGCCCCTGTGATGAAGATACAGAAAGAGATTTAGAGATATTTGTCACCGGTGACAAAGTGTGCGGTTCTAAAATTTGAGAGTGTAAATCGGGTGTGATGATTTCTATGGTTGCTCTATTTTATTGACACGCAAATATCTTTGATTATTTCTCTACTTTTGTTATAAAAAGATTCAAAGGGGTTTTCCTTATTTTAACCATTTATGTACTTTGAATTTTTTCTAATCAATTATTAGTTACCTTCCGACATTTAATCCATAAGTTTCAAAATTAGGCAAAGACCTTCTGAAAATTTCTGCGTTTTAACTAAGATATATTGGTTATGATTTACTCGCAATGCGCCAATAACTTCTCATTGATTTATTGGTTTTGATTAATAGAACTTCAGAGTATAACTGGAAAAGTATTAAAACATGATTCGTCCGTTTATAATTAAGTTTTTTTTAGTATATATGGGATTTGCATATGTTTATTTTTTAATCATTAAATTCTAATAATAATTTTTTGTTTTAAAATAATATATTTAATTAGAATTGTAAGTTTTAACTTTTTAAATTGTTACCAAAAGTGTCCAACAAAAAGTTGTATTCTCTTAGCAATCAAATTTAAAGTTTAAATTTGATTAAATATATTGAATAACAAAAGTTTGACTTAATATTATTCTATGATAAAAACATGTCAAGAATTATGAAGAGAAACACTAGTAATTTTTCCTTATAAAGTGAATTACGTTCAGAATGGGATATTTAGAACATTCACATTTTTCATAGTCTCTAGAAAGAAACGATGCTAGCTTTTAAATTCCTTTGATAGAAGTAAGTTTTTAAAATATATCAATATGTTACTATTATTTTTTCTTTTGAAATATAATATTTTTATTTTTAAAATATCTTTTGTGAAATGAATGAAATCTATGATAAACTATATTCGCGTAACATTCATATACTTAAATGAATGCAAAAGTTAATATTATGTTAGACCTACTATAATGAAAATTATATTTAAGACTAACTAGTATCTAGTTTAATATTGTTTAAAATTAAGAGTTACAATTATGAGGTATTCAAAACAATTTAATAACTTATATCTTAAACGATAAGTTTTTGTTACCTGTAAAGAAAATAGGTAAATAATTAACAAAAATTATTACTCAATTTTTAATTATATTTAAACTAGAATTTATTAACTGAGAAGAATATACAAAAAATATTGGGGAAATTATTACTAGAATTTTAAAAATATATAGAAATATTAAAAAAATAAAAAATGTATAGGAATTTTTTTTTTTTTAGGAGAGGTTGTAGCGCCCCATCTCAGATAGCACCTAAACTGAGGCACCACTCCAGTTCAAACTTAAATCTCAATTCATCATACAATCAATAGGCCCAAAACATTTCAAGTTAACTGATCAGAAGCAGCAGAAATTTCAAACTTAATTAACATGACAACCACTTACAAACGTTCCCTGATTCAGCTTCTTATATCTAACATAACATATACAGACCTGAAGTCCTTCACATCAGTCCTGACATATTACATCATCACAAAACCAAAGTTTAACATTCAAAAGAACTCAATAATATATGCAAGCACCTATTCTATTACAAAAGTATTTCTCCAGCCCAAATCAGGAGTCCATATCCTTCCCTTAAACTTGTCTGAGAAACATGAATAACACGAGGGGTAAGTCCAAAGGACTTAGTGATGGATAATAATAACCATAAGCAATAGGGATCTGTCGAGGAAGAATCAACTCAACAGATCGAAATTTAACAAGTAAACGGGTACATGTCAAAATACAGGCATTAACAAGTTCAGTAAACAAGCTTTGTCAAATTCAAGACTTTCAGTAGGTACTAGTTCGGGGGTTGTGACTGTCGACTCGAATGGTGTGGCCAGCTCAACCGCTTTACTACGGAAGGTATCGCCATCGGCCAGCTCAACTGAATTACTACGGGAGGTATCACCGCTAACTTGTTCAGCCCGGACAATAGCCCAAACTAGACCAAGAACCAAACCATCCTTATTGCTCCAAGAGCAGTTCACAAACAAGCAGAAACGAGTACGAGCAAGCAAACCCTTACAGAATATGCATTCCAACGAATCAAGTAAGACATGCATATCAGATCACCTTATACCAATCAAACAAGTACTTTTATCAATATAGCTAGATATACAATTGGTGTGCCCATACACTTCCCACACGGACTGTATGGCGCATAGCAGATACCTAAGCGGGCCGCTTAGCGTATCGCGGATACCCATGCTGACCGCATAACGTACCCTGGACACCCAGGCGAGCTGCAAGGCGTGTCCCAATTATCTCAATATTTCCCAAAGGATTGGCACTTAGGCCAAGTACAATCTCCAATCATGCACAACAATCAAGCACGTACAAGCCAACTGGCTAGATATCAGGATACAACAAGAGATTATATCGGCAAGGCATCTGATAACAATTCAAGCACGTACAAGCCAACTGGCTAGATATCAGGGTACAACAAGCGATTATGCTGGCAAGGCATCTGATAACAATTGAAGCAGGAACAAGCAAGTACTAGACACGATTGATCCAGTACGAGTGAACAAGCATGATTGAACAAGTACGATTGAACAAGTACGATTGAACAAGCACGAACCCTCACTAGGGTATACAAGTCAATAATAGTAACAAGCAAGTACAAGTCAAACAATTACGAGCAGGTACAATCAAGCAGTTTAAACCCTCACAGGGGTTATGCCACAAGAACAAATAGATATCTCAAGGCCAAAATGGCAGAACCTCATAGGGTTCAACAATTAACGAGTAGTTGTAGTCAAAGCAAAAACCCAGAGTAGGAGAACCTCACCTTTTGTAGTCTCAGAAGTGCTATCACAGTCAACAGCCTATTGGTCCATGACCCACTTCTTCGTCACCTAACCATAATAATATATATTTAGTCAGAACCCACTTTAAATTTCCTAATACAACTTTATCATATTGATTCTTAACTCCAAATCTGGTATACATCCATTAACATATTAACTTAAATGATAACATCGATAATCTCTGAGAATGGCTATAAGACTAGTTTCTTATTCACAAGGTCCACATATTGATACTAATCATCAATAGCTCAAGATTCCAATAATTCCATTACTATCTAGTTTAGGTCCTCAATCCAAGTCCCAAGTTCAATTTCTTATAAATTCCATAAATTCCAATTGATACTTAATATAAAGTCCAAATCCATTATCATAACATCCTTAGCATAGGAGAGCTCAACATATATACATATACATATACAATACATCAACATCCTCAAGCTGTTCTTATCATGGTTACAATTCAAATAAGAATATACATACATGCATGTACATACAAATACATATATGTAATTCCTCCAATCTTTTACCACAAATGCGCAACGAGGGCTCGAATCCACGAACCAACTACGCCAATATGATCATCTCGACGAAAGGAAGTTTCTGTCTTCCTGCCGCTGTTCGCCCTGCCGGAAAAACTCAAAACCACCACAGTCTTTCTCCTCTCGAGCTCTTGAATCCAATGCCGCTTTCGGTTTTCCGTTTCGAGGTCTGTAGCCACCGAAAAATTGGATTTACAGTCCGAAAATCACTTTCCTCCGCCCAACTCCGATCACCGTTTTCTTCCTCCTCCGCCGTGCCTAAGCCACATGCAACTGGCTAGTTTTCTTCTCCTCACCAAGAACTTCCAAACACACCCCTCAACAGCCTAGAATTCTGTTGAAAAAACGTAAACCCACTAAACCTACTTCTCGGTTCTTTCTCTGCCAGGTGTTCTGTCGGTCTAAGGCTATACATAGTGGTGGAAATGTGGTCAGGGGGTGAGGGAGAGTTGATTGAGGTAGTCAGGTTGGTGGTTGGTGGTCGCCGGTGAGAAGTCACGGTGGTGGTGGCTCACGGTGAAGAAAAGAAATGGTGAAGAAGGATAGAAAAAGGAAGAAGAAAGGAAAGAAAAGAGAATGAAGGGGAAAATAAAATTCTGCTGCCCGTTTGATGGTTTTGAAATGAAATCTTCACTTATTGCCATTAAGCCCTCAAAGCATAGACAAATTCCATTCAACCCGCAAGTTTGAAGAATTACACTTTGGCCCCAAATCTTTAGAACGTGATCTAACTAGGTCTTGCCTAATTGCATTTAGACCCCAAAACTTCCAACTTCCTTGCAATTAAGCCTTTGTCTCATCATCATCGAAATATCGAATTTCAGGGGTGTTACAGGGGTGGTGGGGGTGGGGGGTTTGCAGATATTGGATAGAGACGTGTGGTATATTATTTGGTAAATTGACACTCTTGGTGAAATCTCATATCTTAAATGTAGATTATTAAGAGTTGTACTTGGCATTTAGGTATCTGCTTTAAAAAAAAAAAATTGCTAGAAACCACATATAGGTGCTAGGGGTTGCATTGTTCATGTGAGGTAGATCCTAAGTAGAGTGGCAATTTATAATCTTGTGGTTTTTCTAAAAAGTAAAGTTCACTTCATCGTCATTCTAAATTAAGTACGAATCTTTGAAAGTTTTAATTTTATTAGAAAATTTTACATAACTTGGCGTATTAATCATCTTTTATGGAACTCACATATAGTACAGCAAATATATACACAATGTTTGCATTTTAATTCAAGCAAAGCTTAGTTCACTTAGATCAACTTGAATTCAAATTTAAATCATAATCTTCAAGGGGGTCTGCCAGATCTTTAACTAATTAAGCATAGCTAAAATTATTCCAAGTCAATCTTATCTTCACTAATGTCAATTTAAATATAAACTTAAGTTGTTCAATCCAATTGTGATTTGAAATTAATTAAGCAAGGATAAAACTATTGATCTAATTTATGAAGTATAAGATGAGTTAGTCTCGTTAATAATCCTAATTATATGTAATTTTACTTTAAAATAGGGGTACTTGGAACTTTTTCTTATATTTATGTAAAAGTGGAACAAAGAAAAGATACGCGATAATAAACAATATGTTTATAGTGTGAATTAATATAAAAAAAAGTTTGTATTTAGCATTAAACGCAACATAATAAATGAAAAATAATAAAAAGCAAGGAAGAAATATTGAAAAATATATTTAGCCACTTATTATTCATTAAATCTGTTGAACAATTAAGTTTATACACATAATTGTTGAGTGGTGATACAGTGGAATGAACCATATTATACAATACGAATATGTCTATTGTTTATGTTAAGTACATTATCTTTTGAAGTTATACATACTATTTTTTTACCACGATACCATTAGAAAACAACATTTATTAGTGTACCATTTCAACATATGCTATAAAATGAAATTCAAGTAATGATAGTAAATAGAAAAAAATATTAAAAATATATTTAGATAAATTTGTATATCAAAAGATTCAAGAAATTATATTTTAGCTGGAAATAAAATGTCCCCTTATCTTTTCATTTCCAAAAATCCTATCATTATCTTTTACCCAATTCTTGGAAGAAATTGCCCCTAAAGTTTTTAGTTATAAAAAAGCTTAAAATATTTTCTTTGAACTGTATTTATTTATTAGTAGAATTTTTTTTATTAAAATTAAATTATGAAACTTTACAAAATTTAATTTTCTTGTTTAGTTCATTTAGTTTGAAAATTAAAGTGTATCTAATACTACAATTTATATACCTAAAAAATCTAAATAATATTGTTCTCTACAGATTTACTTAATAAAATTAAAATTTTATTGATAAAAATAAATTTAAACAACCTAAAAAATATTTCTATTAAAAATTTCAGCACATCAAATTTAATCTAAGAAGTGAAGAGTAAATTAGTCAATAAAATTTTTAAATTGAAAATTTAACTAAAACTATGTTTATTATCATAAAAGTACTAATATAAAAGATTACCTAGGTTCTTAAAAATTAGAAAACGTGAAACAAAACGGCCTTTCAAATTAGAAATTTCAAGTTCGCATGCAGCAAACCAAAAGAAGACGTGAAAACGATGTAATCTATATATTTCGCAGTAAGCAGTTTTCTTTCCGCCAATTTTATTTTTTTTATTTTTGGGCAGCAAATCGTGGCTATGTGGAAACAAGAAAAATCGTGGCTTATAGGAAACCCATATCACCATTCCCGCCTCAATGGCGCTATTTATATCATTTCCGCCAAAATTGATATCGAAAAAGATTTTCAGCCAAAAGTTGAGCAATTAATATGGGAACAAATTATATGGAAAGAAATTTTTCGTCATAACTAGAGATTGATATGGGGAAATCACTAATACATAAGCAAGTACAGGTTGGGTCTGAATCTTTTCAGCCATTTCTGAGCCCAGTTCTCCTCTCCTTTGGAAAAATACCCCTCTAGTAAGTATCTCTTTTCTTTTTTGTTTTACTATGCCTTTTGGTCTATGTATTTCTGGTAGAATTCATCATGAAGATTTAGGTTTTGAGATTTAATATTTTTCGATTGCAATTTAGGTTTTGGGATTTAGTAAAATTTGATTTTGATTTAATATGTTTTGGGATTCGATATTTTCTGTGAGAAGGATATATGATTAAAGGTTGTTTTGATTAAAGGCTATTTTGATCATAATTTACACCTTGGCTATTTAAAAAGAAAAACTAGTACTTCAAGAACCTGGAGGAATGAATTGAGAGGTATCTCTTGATATGTCCCCACATTTTAGATATGGAATACTTAACAGATTGAGATGAACTTATTATTGATGTTTACGAGAATAAACTATATTCTATCTTCAATGATATAAAGAAAAGGGAAGTGGCTCTGATTTTTTTTCTTGTAGTTTTTTGGAAAATTACTAGAAACTCCTTAAATAAACTATTATATCCACAAAACCCAATAGTTCTTGACAATTCATAGACTAAGAAATTTTATTGGGGTAATATGGTAGATAATGAGTACCACTTTTAAGCATAGATAGGAGTTGTCAAGAGCAACGAAAACTGCTAATACTATGAGCATTTTTTGGCTCCTTGGGTCAGAACTGATTCTTATCTACTTTTATTTTGCTGCATTTCTCTGCTTTAAATTGTTAAATTGAGCACTAGGACTTATGGGGTCGTTAAGATTCTGATCTTGGTACAGAAACTATTTCAGTTGTTAATTGTTATGGTTTAGGTACTTGTTATTACATTTTGTTGCTAGGGAAGCTATCGGTTTAAGGGGTTTGGACAGGTTTTGAAACTTTCGTGTTTCTTCTACTGTCCAGACCATTTTGTAGCTTACAGAAAATTTCTTGAAGTCATGGTTTGTTCATGCAGAACTTGAGTACAGATTCAGAATATGTGGCTTCTTTTTTTACCTGCTAGCCTGATTAATTGGAATAGAAATACTCTGCTACTGCACTTGTTGGGGAGCCTTTTGGTCCTAATTGCTTGAGTTTATCTGCTACAGGAGACCAGAAATGCTCTGCTGCTGCACTCTGCTACAGGAGACCATTTGCTAGGCCAAATTGACATTGTGGAAAATCTGAATTTTTGGCTGGAGAAGCTCAATTTTGCTAATAGTTGGCAGTAAGGCAAAAGGCATAGATGCATATTTTGGTATTTTAATTTCAATAAACTTGTTAAGTCTGATGTAGATGGTTTCATGTTCAATTAAGATTTCTAGTATTCCTCTTTAAGATACAATTTTTAATTTTATCCTAGAAATATGTTTCTAATGAAATACCCATTTATTTACCTCAGCAGATATGAAGAAATATTACCAGCATGTGCTGCAGATCTTGTTATATCTCTAATGACGGGAGGTGATATGGCTTCTATTTGTGAGAAAGGGATTAATTTATACAACTTCAACTTGTTACTTGTGCTTCTAGTGATAAGTTCTCAATGTATAGCTTCATCTAGTTAGGTATCTAGAAATAGGCTAATCCAATAGCATTTCTATTCATACAACATTTCAAATAAGATAACACTAGAAAAGCTCATAAAAGGATTTGGACAATTACGAAATGGTGACATAATCCAATTCATCATTGACTGCCAGAACATCATTTTAGGATGCACAATTATAGTAGCTTTGTCTGATAGAAAAGTCATCAGTGCACTCAATCCATTGTAAAATAGGAACTTAATGATATTTGATTATGTGATGATAGGAAAGAATTTTCTTGTTCTCTTTGTTCTAGTTGGTGTTTGTACACTATGTTGTTGATAAGTTTTGGATTTTCTATTTTCTTATCTATATGCAGACAGAATAAGTTTAGTCAGATTTTTAGAACATTCTATTTTATCATATTTTTGTTTCTGTATATAATTTTTGTAGTGTAACCTTTACCAGATGTTGTTGCAGTAGTGTTTTAGTAGATCATCTCTCCTACCATTTTAACAAATCATTCCCATAATAGAAGAGTAGTACTTATATGTATTAATCGATTCCAAACATCTATGAGTATCCTTGTGTCTTACACATTTGGTCTTAATAAATTAACTGCATAAATCACATATTTTGTCAACTTTCTACAAGACTAATATGGATTCATTTTTAGGAGCCTAGAGAACAATCTGTTTAATGAGACTAATTTTGTCAGCTTAACGTTATCAGGCAAGAGGCTACTTCATTTAAGCTCAGGCCAAAGAGAAAGGATGTGCAGCAAAATCTACAAAAAATAGGTTCTGGATCAGACTAATTTGTTTGTGCTAAATTTGGTTTTGTTGGAATGTGCCTAGTAGTCTAATTGCTCATTTGATTAGTTGGGATACTGTTATCTGATGTAATGATTTTGCTGCTACCTGGTGGTATACATGTCTAGCTTTTAGCTGTTATTCATGATGGATGCACAAAATTTTGTTGTTGTCCACCTCAGCAGAAGTGATAGCAATCTGATAATTTTTCAGTTGTATATTCCTATGCCTTATTGAGTCCTTTTGTTGGATCTTATTTAATTTTAATTGAATGCTCGGAATGCTGATCAATTTTGTTGAACTTATGTTGTTTAGAGCCTGAGATTGGCCTGAATTAACTGTTACAACTTGCTATTCTTTGTGTTTGGGATGCTGAACTGGAGCTTGAATTGCATTGCATTTTCTTTTCTTTTATTTTGAATGGAAGACAGACCTGCAGGGATTTTTTAGCTACTGCCAAACTTGCATTTGGATTGGTAAATTACCCGGAGGTTTTTTCCTTTCTTACTGAAAATTGACGTTAGTTTCAGGAGTCGAACGTGGGCATGTTTGAGACTGCTGTAATTATTTTGTTTGCTGAAAACTACGCTAGGTTGAGGAGTCAAACTTGGTTTTGCACAGGATTTTGGCTGCAAGTTGTTGAATTAGGTCTTGATACCTGTTCTTACTTGGCCGCCTAAATTATATGCTAATTTTTTGCTGTAGAAAAGTCTCCCTGCACTGGTAGCAATCTTGCTACAACCTACCTGTCAATTTAAATATTTTATATGATTTTTGTTGAAATGGAGATTCAAAATTGCCATTTAAGAGGAGTGGCTAGACTTTTACCCAAAAGTGAAATTGAAAGTGTTGGAAGCCTTCCATCTACAAATTAGCTATTGATATTTATCCTAGGCGTTGGAAGTACTTTGATTAAGAGGGTGCTTGGCTAAGTTTATTTTAAATATCTTATAAGCTCCTACATCTCATAAGATATTTTTGGAGCTTATAAGATGTTAGATCTTATTTTTAAAATAAGTTGTTGAAGTGTTTGGATAAAATAAGATCTTGGAACTTATAAGACGTTAATAATGACAATTTTGTAATTAAAATGATTAAAAATGAAGGAGCTTGTTAAGATTTTAGAAATAAATTAGGGTTTCGTTACATTTTTTAAAAGAGCTTATAAGCTCCTAAAATTTTATTTTAGAATTTTGTAAACTCTTTTTAAAAAAAAAATTACCAAACAATTTGTATCAACTTAAAAGCTCTTAAATATCTTATAAGATGTTTTCATGGGCTTATAAGTTTACCTAAACACCCTCTAAATTTGCTCAAAACTCATGACTTGTAACCTCTAATTTGATCTATAAAATATCCTGAACCTTTAAAGAAAAAATGGAAAGGATAAGAAAGTGGCTCAAATTAAGGGTTCTCAAGGTGCAGTTGATAAAGAGGCTGATAGCAACACCAATTTAAAATCTAATCGAGTAGTTAACTCTAATAGAGCATACATAATCCAAGCGCAGGGCAATCCAAGAGTTAATAAAAATTCAAGGAGAATCTAAGAATTAATTTCATTTTGTTTTTACATTCTGGATCTTGAAGCAATTGCCATTGGAAACCTGAAATATTACTAATGACTACTCTGGCTAGCTAAACATTTTTTTATTCCTTTTTGTTTCAGATTGAACTTTATTTAGAAATATATACTTTTTATTTCAACTTCTTGAAATTTTTATCTCGAGATTTTTATTTAGAAGTTGTATTTTAACACGCAATTTAAAGTAAAGTATTATTTAATCATATAATAAATTATTTTTTTGCGTACTTAAATTAATTTTTTGAAAAAAAAAATTTCAAAATCAATTTATCTCTTTGAGCTCAATTTATAATATTTTTTTGATATTTTTTCAAGAACTAGTTAGAAACAAAGTCCACTGCATCGAATTGAGTACTTTTTTAGCAACCATATAAAATTGCTTGTTGTAAAGATTTCTCTTAGCGACCATAAAAAGTTGAGTGCTATATGTTTAAAGAGCTAAATAAAGATATATATTCTTAGCAACCAAAGTAACTGGTTGTTAATCATCAACTTAAAAGATTTACAGCAACCATCCAATATTTTGTTGTTAGATTGGTTGTAATTAATATTCATATTTAGCAACCGTGAAAATTCTCGCTAGAAATCCCAACTTTGGTTGCTATACCATTGGCTAAGGTTGGTCAAGTTATAGTGACTATTTATAGCTACCAAATATTAGTTGGTCGCAAAAGTACTTATGTGACTTGATTTTAGCAACCAAATTACTTTTGGTTGCTAAAATTATATTTTTAGCTACCATTTTATTATGGTTGCTGAGAATTTGTTTGCTAAAACCATTTTTCTTGTAGTGATAGTACCCGCATATTCGTTTACATCCTTTAATTCTCACGATTGTGTCTGTTTTAACCATAAATACCATCTTAGATTCATAAGTGCTTATGTTTGACAGGCTCATCTTTACAATTAGATAGGTGACCTCCCATCAAGAGTATCTTGCCTTAGTTTGTACTTTCATAGATTTTGGAATTATTGAAAGTCAATACTATCCTCAAACCCTTCAGTAGGTAGTAACTTTTCTTTTTCCTAGGAATGGGTAGTAGCAAACTCCTAAGTGCTCATATGAACCTCCATAACTTAGTTGTCTTTTTGAACCAAAATCTTGGGATCTCCAAGCATTATGGTTGGGTTTTTGCTATGAAGGTCCTTAATTTGTAGGTTTTAATCCAATTTCTCTTGACAAGTATTTCATTTGATCTCTAGATAATCTTTTGTTAACGGATCTACTAAATTCTTCTTAGATTACATATAATTGATAGAAATCACTCTGCTAGAGATCAATTGCCTAATGGTGTTGTGTCTCCATTACATATCTTGGAACTTACCATTATACCTACTACTCCGCGCCTTTCCAATAGCTAAATAGCCATCATAATGTATCATGATAGTAGGCATCAACTTGAGCCAACTAGGAATATCCTTTAAGAAGTTATGAAGCTATTTTGTTTCTTCACCAGCTTTATCCAAAGCTATAAATTCAAATTCTATTGTGGATTGAGCTATGCATGTTTGTTTAGAGGACTTCCAAGACAATACAACTCCATCTAAAGTAAACACAAAGCCACTTGTGGAGTTTGTGTCTCTATATCTAATATCATTCTAATTTGCATGACGATATCATTCTAACATAAATGGATATCTGGTGTAGTAGTGTAATCTATAGTTTAAGGTGTATTTGAGGTTTCTCAAAACCCATATCAATGTCTTCCTGTGGTCATTGCTTGGGTTACTTTTATATCAACTTAACTTATTAAACGCGTATCCAATATCCAGATGTGTGCAATTCATCAGGTACATCAAACTACCTATTATCCTTGAATACTCAATTTATGATAGAAGCTCTCCATGGTTTTTCCTTAAGTTAAACTTAAGTTTATTGGCATTTTCATTGGAGGAATATCATATGCATCAAACTTTTTTTGAGATTTTTCTCAAAATATATAATGGGACTGCATTAAAATAAGTCCCTCTGATGTCATGATAATTTTAATTCCTAAAATAATATCAGTTGTGCATGTATCCTTTATATTAAAATGCTTCATTAGCATTTTCTTAGTATTCATGATTATGTCGCGGTTCGTTCCATAATTAGCATGTCGTCCATATATAGATGTATTAGAATGAATTCATTTTTAGTACCTTTTACATATATGCATTTGTCACACTCATTGATCTTGGAGACATTTGACAACATAGTCTAATCAAATTTTTTGTGTCATTACTTTAGAGATTATTTAAGTCCAGATAGCGACTTAATTAGTGTACATGCTTCTCCTTTGAGTTGTTTCATGTATATTTCTTCTTCCAATTTGCCATTAAGAAATGACTTTTTCACATCCATTTGATATATTTTAGATTGTGTAGGACTATAATGGTTATAAGTACTCTAATGGATGTGATTCTTGTTATCGGCAAATATATGTCGAAGAAATCGGCATGTTCCCTTTGCTTGAAACTTTTAGCTACCACTCTAGTCTTGTACTTGTCAATAGACCCTATCAGTTTTGTATTTTCTTTTATGAATCCACTTATAGCCTAGAGGTTTGTTGCCAAGTGGGAGATCAACTAACTCCCATATATGATTTTGCATAATAAAGTCTATTTCACTATTGATAGCTCCTTTCAAAAATTGAGCTTGTAGAGCCGACAATGCTTCACTAATTATCCTTGGTTCATTTTCTATCATGTATGTCATAAAGTCAAGACCAAATGTTTTAGCTATTTTAGGCCTCTTACCACATTTAGGTTCTTCTCAGCTTGAGGAGAACCACTAGCTAATTCATGTGTCCTTTTAAGAGAACTTGTACTTTTCTTTTCTTTGTAAGGAAAGATGTCTTAAAAAAATACAACATTCCTTGATTCAATTATCATTCCTTTATTTATGTCAGGAATTGCTGACTTGTTCACTAGGAACTAATAGGCACTATTGTTATTGGCATATCAAATGAATACATATTTAATAGGTCTTAGGCCCAATTTTCACTTCTTTGTAGGAAGACTTATGGCCTTTCCATAGCTCATAAGGGGTTCTATTTTTCTCTTATGTAGAATCTTATATAATATATGGTTAGCTAAAAGAATAGCTTTTCCCCACAAGTTCTACAGTGGTCTAGAGCTAATCAACATAGCATTCATCACTTCTTTAAGTGTGATTTTTCCTTTCTTCTTTACCATTTGATTGAGGTGAATACGGAATTGTTGTCTAATGAATTATCCCAAATTCCATAGAACATTCTTCATACAGTGCTTCATATTATCCATTTCTATCACTATGAATAGATCTTATTTTTTTGCTAAGTTGATTTTGAACTTCAGTCTTATAACATTTGAATGCTTCTAAAGTTTTATCTTTACTACGCAATAATTAACATAGAGGTTTGTCTTTCTTAGAATACTTCATAAAGTACTTTTCCCCACCTCTATTATGCACAAACTTTAAATCACAAATATTCTTGTGAATTAACTCTGGAGGTTCGATTTTTCTTTTAAATGAGTGAAAAGAAACCTTAGCCATTTTGCTTCAAAACACAAATCTCAAATTTGTGTTTAGAATCTATTTTAACTGAAGGCAATAATTGCAAGTTCATCAATATCTTTAGGCGTTGTTTACATTCCCGGATGAACCACAGTGAAGAGAGTTATCCTTAATTATTACTTGTTTACTTTGCACTATTAAAGCCTGTTAGATCAGGGCTAGCCCATCGCTATTCATGGATGTGGCAGGATGTAATATCCAGCTTCATGGGTGTGACTAAAAAATCAAGAGGAAATGGAATGTGGGATGAAGATAGGAGATGTCTTAAATGCCCCTTACTTCATTGTTCGCTCGAGCTAAAATCCTGTCAAAAAGAGAAAGCCGAAGACCTAGCAACAACAAATAGAGGCCTTCGAAAAGATGAGAAGAATGGAAGAAGGGGAAAATAAAACAAGAAAAGAGGAAAAAATGGGGAAGCGGAGGAGACTGGTGATAAGAAGAAAAATAGAGAAAAGAAGAATAGAATAGGAAAAGAATAGGGAAAGAATGGAAGAAAAAAAAACACGAAAGGGGAAAAAGAACTGGGAAAGAAAAGGAGAAAAGAGAAGAATGAGAGAGGAAAAAGAAATGGGCGGTAGGTGTGTGTAGCCGACGGCTGGGTTGGTGGGCCATTGGAATTGTTTGATGTTGCCTTTTCACTTTCCCAATTCCATTACCTTGCAACTTTCATTCTCTATTTTTCTTCTTTTCTTTTTTTCTTTTTCATCAAAAAATCATGGAGCTTTATTGAACATAATGTCTAAACATAATAAAAATGGAAGAAAAATAAATTTATTTATATTAAATATAATAACAGATGAAATTTTTTAATAGGGGCATTTTGGTCAATGCATAATTTGTTCATCACATAAATAAATAATGCATTTAACTATCATTTATCATCCTACATTTTATCATATAAAGTAAAACTATAAAATAATCACAATCCTTACCATCATCCTATATTTTATCCCGTCACTTTATATCCCGTTATATTAAGTAAACGGGGCCTTAAGGTTTTGGAATTTACATGTCCTAATCTAACATGCATAAGTTTGAACACTAAAAAAAAAAAAAAAAAAAATTGAACTTGTTATTTGATTCCTTTCAGAATTGTGAAGTATAGAAATTACATTCATTTTGAACAACTTTTTCTCAACATAGCCTTTTCCTATAAATTGACTATTCTTTATAAGTATAAACTTATTGGACTCAAATACCAGTCTAAGGCCACTCTTCAGTAGCAATGACCATGACACTAAGTTCTTCTAAACATCTAGAACATGCAACACATTAATCAATACTAGCTCTTTCCCCGAGGTCATCTTTAGCACAACTTTTCCCAAGCTGACGATCTTTGAAGTTGCAAAGGTTACCATAAATAGCTTTGTATAGTGATTGGAATGTGTGAATAGAACATTACTTTGTCAAAGTAGATATAACGTGTTTTGTCTATATTACCCACCATTCTCTAGGGTTATTGATTAGGTATTTTTTGGCAGGGTATGTGTATTAGGGAAGAAATTTGGGACGAATTGAGTGAGGTTGAGTGATTCATAAGCATTTCCCTTGAGTTGGTGGATTGGGTATGGGTTAGATCCTACAGCCAAAGAGAAGTACATTGGACTTACCGAGATGACCTTAAGTTCAAACTCTCCGATGCTAAGTTAGGTTTAGCAAATAGAGGGTAAACGAGAGATTGAAGAGGGCTAAAGTGAGGAGTGAGAGCATACATGTAGTCTCTATGAAATTGAGTATTTATAGTGAGAGCCAAACTTGAAAGCAGGAGGTGAAAATAATCTTTGACTCCCTATAGAGAGGTATAGTTTACCTAGGTTTTAGGGGTACTTGGGGTCTTTTTGAAGGTGCCAGCCAATATACTTTTGTCAGCTGGTGGTACAGTGGCAGGTCTTTCTGAAGGAGTCAGCTAATATTTAATGTGGAAAGGATTGGCCGATAGCATATTTAATGTAGATAGGATAAGCGGACGACAACATTAAATTTGGAGAGAATGGTCCACAGAAAGCCTAGTGCTCATTTAATGCAACCTCTTATGCTAGGCATACATATGCCCGATCTCGCCAAGGTCAAATTGACAATTAGGCATCTTGAAAATCCCCCTTCTGCAGGTGAGGTTTATTTTCTTCATTCCTAGATAAGGCGAATTGATTGACCTACGAACAGTTGAAAATACTAGAAGTCCATACTATTGTTAGGGTAACCCCCATTTTCATGGGGCGACGTAAAGGTGGTCGAAGAGAATGGCTGGGTGAGAAGAGTCGCACTTTTAAGAAATTAAGCTAAAGTTGTGCAAGGCAAGATGGTTTTGATCCGACCCTTAAGCTCTCCCTATCAATTATTCACTAGATTGGATTTAAACACTACTACAGTGAGATTGAGGTTTGCCTATATCTATTTCCACATACTTTTCTTTGCTTACAAGTGTCTAGTTTATCTTATTTTCTTCAAAAGCTAATAGCCTTCACCTTTGATTGGCTTTCTGCAATTATGGCAATTTATCTTGAATTTCTTGGCTTTATTCGCCTTACTACTTCAACCATTTTTGGGTACTTTCTCTTCTTGCAAGTATTTGAGCTTAGCTTTACTAGATTGGCCTTAGCCTCCATCTTGACCTTGCTAGTCTTGACATTAAACATTTGATTATTTTCTTTAATCCTTAGTTTGGCGATCAAGTCTTCAAGTTTTACTTTCTTTCTTTTGTGCTTCAGATAAGCCTTGAAGTCTTTCCAAGATGGTGCAGCTCCTCGTTTATTGTGACAACTTGGAATGTTTCACTAAGGACATTTTCTCTACGTGAATTTTGTGTAACATGATTTGTAGATCTTGGACTTGGCTTATCATAGATTTTGAGTCCATTATCTTGTAGTCCAGGAACTTTTACACTGCAAATTTCATCAAGCTGACATATTTAGTTTGGTACTTTTTCTCTAGTGATTCCTATAGATTCTTAGTTGTTTCGATTGGGCTGTAGATACTAATAGAATATTATCCAAGTTGTTAAGAATATAGTTCATACAAAGGAAATCGTTGTGGCTCCAATCATCATATATCACTCTCCTTTGAACATCATTTGAAGGAAAAATAGAGAGAAAGAGAATGATGAATTTCAAATTTCAACTAAAGCATAGGAAGCTAAATAATTTAATCACAGTAAATTTCTCTTGCAAGATCATCTCATGCCTCATGCTCAAATTTGGTAGGAAGTCATACCTTTGCCTAGTTTTCCTTTTGGAAAAGATGTATACTTCAAGTCTGATCTAAATCACATTCCTTGAGCTCTTCTAGTATTCCACTCCAAATAAATCAACTTTTGATCATGAACACACCAAGTCTCCAAGAAATCACAAATACTTTGGCAATTGGAGAGGTTCCACACCAATTAAAAGATCAAGTGCTCTTCTTCCAAAGATAATCCACACTCCAAGTGTTCTTCATAACTTTGAGAAGATAGTTAAAGTGTATCTTCGAAGTGTAGTAGGAGAAGGTGCTTGAGAGATTTTGGAAGGGAGAAGAAGACTAAAGGGGAGGGTTTTTTAGAGCTAATATTTTTTGCAAAAACATGGCCAAAGTTACACCCTAAATGGGTGGTCACAAGGGTATAAGTAGGCAAAATTTTAGGTCAAAAAATATGAGTCACATATACATACACCTATATGTGAAGTGATCATATTTTTCATCTTGATAGAATATCCTCTAGATGGAATCTAAGTGGTCCAAGTGGGGTGGTGTAGTATGCACTCACCACGCTAGATACTCTCTATTTTGTCACTTTCCATCCTATGGAATACTTCTTCCATCACTTCGGATATATATATATACGCACACATAACATATATACAATATATACTTTCCATCCTATGGGAGTAATCCTATTAGTCCACCTAGGTGTGGTCTACTGTGATTCTATCACACTAGATCACACTCATCTAGTCTTGATGGTCCATAAATTGGTCCTAACTAAAATCCAATTTTAATGCCAATTTATAGTCCATCAATTTGTCTTTACAAATTCATCTCATAATTAAATAATTATATTATTTAATTAAATTAATTCAACACTTAATTAATTATAATTGACTTCAATTAATTAATCAAATTATTAAACTGAATTAATTTAGCTCCTCAAATTAATCAAGCCAATTAATTACTTCTTCTCTATCAAACTACTTAGATAAGATCATCTACCACTTAGATAATATTCAATGTGAAGATACCATGGATATTGTGTGTGACCCATTGGATTCATCAATTGATTAGACATGGCCCTGCAACTCTTTGCGATTTAATTGTGAATAATTGAATACTATTCCGATCAACTAAACTAATTTAATTGACAACTCTTGAATTAATCCTCGTTAATTGAAGAGTAACCATTATCCATGGGCTTGTAAAATATCCATGGTCGATGTTTGGTTACAAACCCATGGAGCCCAATCAACGGGTGAAATAAATTAGTTTGAACCATCTCGCATACGAATATCATGTAAATGCGATCCTTTCATTTTCTATCTCCTGATTGTGGCCTAGGATCAAGATATTTGCTGGAATCTCAATAACCTCAATAACTATGTATATATATTTAATGATCGATTTCTTTGCGACCTCAAATTTGGTAACTCTTTTTCAAATTGTTGCAATGCCTTGTGTAAGGGCTTCTTGAATCGAGCATCATAAAAAATATAGGAAATCCACTTATTCAACAAGATGAACAAAATGGATCCTTTATTGATTTTCACAAACCTCCATGTACAAGTAGCTCATATCCAAAACATACACACCTTATGACCTGCTAAGTGGCTGGTGCATAAATCAAAGTATGACGACTGATATACAAGATTATCATGGAACCTCAAGTCAAAGGACTAATGATATGAACTATTATAAGATTAGAGAATCATTCTCTCTGATACACCACTTCATCTACCTCAATAATTTCTCTGCATTGAGTCCTCAGTGAACTTGTTCTCTAATAAGCACCTAGTAATGTGTATTGGTGTCCACTACATTGAATGCCCATGAAATAAGGCATCCTTAAACCTTTGGAGGATATCACTAATGCAAGTCTATTCAATTCTATGATGCCCCTTATCTCACAGATTCTATGACTTGAAGTAATTTCACAATCAAAGCCATAGAGACATATTTCATAACATAGCTAACTATTAATGTACATCATGGCCCATAGCTATGTATGACCTTGTGGGCTTCAACTAAATGCATAACAAAGAAGCATAAGATGAACATGGCCAACAAAATGATTATATTGATCAAATAAGAATGTATAACAAAAGTCGTTACACACTAATCTAATTGGCTTGTTGGGCAGTATTATAATAATCTCCCACATGCCCTAAAACCAATTAACTATACCCCTAAAGCCTATTTTCCTAAGATTACCTTTGAAGGTTTTTTGCGATAGGGGTTTAGGTAGTGGGTTTGCTATATTCTCTTTCGAGGCAACCTTTTCTACTCGAATGTCGCTTCTGTCATTGATCTCTTCGATCAAGTGATATCGTCTTAAAATGTTCTTGGACCTTTGATAAGATCATAGATCTTTCACTTCTGTGATATCTCTATTTTCACAATAAATGACAATGGGCTTTGTGATGCCATGTACTATATTTAACTCTTAGATGAAGTTTTTGATCTAAATACCCTCATTTGCAGCATCTGATGCTGCAACGTGTTCTGCGTCAGTGGTTGAATCAACAGTGGTTTTCTTGATTAAAAATTTTCCAACTAATCGTGCCGCTATTAAGGTAAAATATAAATCCCAATATGGTTAGAGTCATCTACATTGGATCAAAAACTAGATTTCAAATACCTTTCGAGTTTCAATTCTCATCACCATACATTAAAAGTAATTTTTTAGTTCTGCTTAAGTACTTTAAAATTACCTTTATAGCACTCTAGTAACCTTCATAGGGATTGGATTGGTAGCAAATTATAGCACTTAGAGCGATATATAGCATAACATACACTATGCTTCCTACAACGAATGCATAGGGTATGAGAGCTATTATTTTTTTGTCTTCCTCGGTCTTTAGGGGCCATAGACTTAGAGAGATAAAGATTGGGTCTCATAGGGAGATATTCCCTCTTGAATTCTTCCATATTAAACCACTTTTATATCTTGTCTATGTATAATGATTGTGAAAGGCCCGACATTCTCTTAGATCTATCTCTAAGATTCATATTCCTACTACAAAAGATGTTTCTCCCATGTCCTTAATGGAAAATTATATAGATAACCACACTTTAGTACACTATAACATCTCTTTATCATTTCTAATGAGAAGGATGCCATTAACATGAAGTACCAAGAGCTGGATTGAACTCTCGCTAATCTTTTTATATATACATGGTCCATATGCATTTTTGATGAAGCTAAATTCTTTGGTTGTTGCATTAAAACGTAAATTCCAACTTTTGAATGCTTGGTTAAATCCATAAATGGACCTTTGGAGTTTGCAAACCTTTCGCTCGCTCCATTTGAATATGAAACCTTTCGGTTGCTCCACATAGATTTTCTTATCAATGTTTCCATTGAGAAAGGAAGTTTTCACATCAATTTTCCATATCTCATTGTTGGAATATGATGTTATGGCCAGTAGAATCCTAATAGATTAGGCATAGGTACTGGAGAGAAAGTTTCCTCTAAGTCAGTCCTTAACCTTTGAATGTAACCCTTTGCCACTAGTCTAGCCTTATAAGTTAGTACCTCACTATTTACTCCAATTTTTCACTTATGGATCCATTTGCAACCTATAGGTGCTATATCTTCCAGTTGATCTACCAAGGTCTATTCTTTATTTGAGTATATGGGTCCATTTCGAATTTTGTGCCTTTTGTCTTTTTTTCGAGCCTGTGTCCAACACGACTTTCTCGAATCCTCAAATCACTATCCAATTGACTGATCTTGTGAAGGACTCTGTATCTTTCACATTGTTTCCTCACCCGATCGAATCTTCTTGGAATATGTGTATTAGATCGCTATATGTAATTGTTTCACTTTTTTGTAGCATGATATGATCTTTTTGAACTTTATCAAATTCAACCACAATGCCCTTTCTATCTAATAGAAACCCTTTTTCCAGGTGGCATTCCTCAAAATAAACACCTTTTATTCCGAGATGTCATAGAAGTAGTAGCCCACAGATTCTCTAGGGTATCTTACTAATTTGTATAAGGTGGATTTAGTATCCATCTTATCTCCCACTAGCTACTTAACATATGTGGGAGATCCCCATGCCCTAAGGAAGGAATATGATGGTGCTTTGTCAAACCATATCTCATGTTGAGTCTTGAGCGTCGACTTTTGAAAGTACTATATTTAGCAACTTTGCCACCATTTCTAAAGCATATCTCCATAATGAAAGAAGAAGATCCATGAAGCTCATCATAGATCACACCATGCCTAACAAAGTGCGGTTTCTACATTCAGCAACCCTATTGACTTGGGTGTATTAGAAGAGTCCACTGTGAGAGAATTCCATTCTCTCTTAAATAACCCCAAAACTCATCACTTAAGTATTCGCCAACTTGATCGAATTGAAGTGTTTTAGTACTATCGTAATTGTTTTTCTACTTCATTTCTACATAATTGAATTTTTCAAAGGCTTCAGATTTATTTTCCATAAAATACACATATCCGAACCGAGTCTCATCATCAATGAAGGTAATAAAGTAAGAGTAGCCACCTCCCGCATTAACTAGTAGCCCGCATACATCCATATGACTAACTCCAAAGAATGGGTGGCATGCTCTGGTTTCCAACAAATGGAGGTTTGACCATTTTCCCTTAAAACAAGACTCGCAAGTAGGTAAATCCTCTAGGTCACCAACATTTAGTGAACCTGAGGCAACTAACTTACCTATCATATCCTTAGAGATATGACTAAGTCATGTATGCCACAAATATACATTATTTTCGTCATCTAACTTTCTTTCATTACTTTGTTGAATTCGCATGAGTGATAGGGAAGAATAAGTATGTATAAACTATTTAACAATGTACCCAATGCAATTAAGTATCTTTCTTTAGTGCACGACACTTTCCTCTTGAAAATGAAAAACCATATCCTTCATTATCAAATATTTGGAATTGAAATAATGTTAATAATAAGAGAGGGTACATGAAAGCAATCATTCAATACAAGCTTTGATTCGCCTATCACTAGAGTAACTATGCCTTGAACTTCAACTGCAATCGTTGCCTCGTTATCAAGGTGAAGCATCGCATCCCCTTTACTTGGTTTTCTTCTTTTCTCCATCCCTTGCAATGAATTGCAAAGGTGAGAACCGCATGCAGTTCAAGTGCCCATGAAGAACTATTAGCTGTAATGTTAACTTAACAAAGAATATACCATTTTAAATAGTTGCAAGATACTTGTTGCAGTTTCTCTTCCAATTCCTAACTTTGCCACAGTGGAAACATTTAGCATTTTTTTAATCAATCTTCTTTTCTTGACCCACCAGAGGGCTTCAATGGTTGCTTGTCCTTAGAAAAACTTTTCTTTGTTTTCCCTTTCTTGCCCATTTGGGCTTAGACTAGGATATACTAGCAATTATCAAAGGTTTATCTTTTTTAATGGTTGCCTCGGTAGTAACCATCATGTTAACCAACTAATTGATTCAAAGCTCTATATTTCTCATAGTAAAGTTCATGATAAATAAGTTGAACAAGCTTGTTAGAGATTGCAAGATCAAATCTATGCTGAGTTCATTGTTATGACCACATCAACCTTACCGAGCTTCTTAATAAGCCTGATCATCTCGAGGCCATGTTTATGGACACTTAACTGCTCAACAATTATTGCTCAAAAGAGCTCCTTCGAGGAGACAGACCTTTCATGGCTCAATGGCACACCATACAACTTTTGTAAGTGTGTGGATTCCGAAAATATGCTTTATATGCTCATGGGATCTTTGGAGTTCACTTGTCATGCCCACTAACATCAAGTAATGAGTTTGAAAATTATTTTTAGCCTACTACGTAAATGTTTCATGCATGTCCTCGAAAGCATCTTCTGGCAGGGCATTCAGTGGGGAATCATCGAGCACATGGGTCATTTTCTCAATGTCAAGAATAATTTCCAAATTCCAAAGCAAATCTTGGTAGTTTGGTCCAGTTGACTTGTTTGTTTCCAAAATAGTTGTGGATGGATTCTTATCCATTTTGAGTTTTTGTGGATTTTCACAAAATCAACAAGTATGAAAAAAGAGCATAAGCATTCATTCGATCAATATGATTAAGTAAGATATGAACTTCAATTTAAGTTGCCTCCCACTATTTTATCAAATCTTGTACCCTCACACAAAATTTGGAAAATCATATTTCCTAGCAGGTATTAAGGTCCAAAGGTATTAATCATGAACCCACCCTTTGTGGCCATCCAATTTTAATCCTAAGGTAGGTAACAATTTTACCAATTGCATCTAAATACAACCCCTAATTTATTTCGCCTTGCGTTTCACATAAACCATACTTCAGGGCTATTTATGCTACTTAACGTTAAGTCTTGCCCACTAATTATCTTTAAAACTACTCAATTGTGAGCATCCCATGCCTTACGGCCAATGTCACAACCAAGCAATTTAAAGTGCATCTTATACTAAGGTAGTGATTATAGCTATCCATAAAGGTATATCCCACACCTCAAGGCTAATATGCCAACTAAGACAGACCTCATGTCACACTCCTATTAGTGGGAGGCATAGATGATTATACTCAGTTTAATATTGCTCATTTTGACTTAATGTTAAATACTTAGACTTTCTAAATGAGGTTTTTTGACATTGGCAAGATCTCATCAACTTATTATCTTAATTAAGGTTTTCTATCCTAAGCATGCATCATCATCAAAGGAGAAAAGGAATAAATAAATAAAGCTTAGCATGCATCTACAAAAATAATCATCAGCCATATCCAAGTGACTCCACATAGAGCCATAGTGGTCCACTTAGTTGATTTAGAGTATTAGCAATTAAATGAATAGATCCTATCTATTACACATATATGTACGCCATACATACATGGGTTTCAAGCCTTCATAGTCTCCATGTCTCTATTGTGCACCTTGGTATGGCCACCAAAAATAAAGAAAGACCACATCAACTTAAACCTACTCTCATTACATTTTTAAAGAAAGAAACCTCACTACAAGAAAATATATTTTTTGCTACAGTGTTTTTTACTTACTAAAAATAATGTAGTAAAAAAGAACTATTTGCTATGATTTTACCATTGTAATATAAAATTCCAAATGTGTAGTAAAACTCATATTAAATATTACACTTCATTTTATCATAGTAAAAAAAATATATTTATTTACTATAATTTTTATGTGAGGTGAATAATATATTGCATTCACTACAATTTTACATAAAGCATGGCAGAAAATTGATGAATTAATCACATTTTTTTATTAGTGAAATAATAACAATGAAACTCGTGAAAATTTGGTGGTAAAGATTAAATCATAAGTCAACACATTTTCACTAAAAAAGAAGAAAAAGTATATTGGAAGCAAGGTTTAATAAATAATATTCCAGGAAAATTAAAAAATTGCTTCCAATTTTTTATTATTAAAATATTATTAAATTAATTAATTGAATTTTAAAATAATAAATAAGCTCCCACCCCCCCACCCCCACCCTCACCCCAAAAAAAAATGGAATTCTTAACTACTCATGGTTTTAATAATAAAATTAGAGGTAAAACAAAAAATTCTCCTCAATTTTTATTATTAAAAAATATTTGAAAATTAATCAAATTCTTAATTTAAATAGTTAGCAAAGTCCTTCAAAACAGTAAGAAAATCTCATGTTTTGAGGTAAAATAAATAATTTCCTCCAATAATTTTTATTATTAAAAAACTGATTAATTAATCAAGTATATTTAAATTAGAACCATCTCGTGAACACTAAGAACCAATTGAAACAAGTACATCAAATACACTTTCTAATTCCAACAAAACGCTGACTGCATTTTGATAGCATGACCACAGAGTTTAAAACATTCAAAATGCCTCAAATAATATTGGACATATAGCATAACAATTATACTTTGAAGAGGAGGCATGATCTAATCAATTGGAAACAAAACATAAAACAATTTTACCAAGAGAAACAAGTACAAAGCTGTCGCAAGCAAAAACGTGGCAGCAGCAAAGCTAGTTTTCACCCCTACTTTTTCCTGTTTTTAGGCCCCAAAAATATGCAAAAATGATATGGACAAGTGTGCATATGAGTGACACACAACCTGTGCACACAGCAGCATGCGCAATGGGTTACAACACGCCATGAGCGCGCACTGCGCACGCGAAGTGTGCGCGGACAGCATGCACAACTTGTACACTTGGATCTCATCCTTTCTCTTTTTATTTTTTTTCATTTTTTCACATTATCCAAAACTTAGACAGCCTCCTCAACAGGTTTTTGAGCAATTCAAAAATATCCTACACCCAAAATTGCATATAAAAAATCGAATCTCATTCAATCATGAAACTGACTCAAACTTTCAATCAAATTGAAAATTTCCATATTAGCTCACATCTACTCATGCTTCAACACATAAATCAAAGCCACATCGACTATCAATATGATCTAAAATCCATCAATTAGATTAGAATCATGTGATACTTTTATCAATTCATTACATAAATCAATGAACAAAAATCTAAACATGAATGGCATGAGATTGGCTCCAATACCGAAGGAAAAATAGAGAGGAGTAGAAGGATGAATTTCAAAAATTCAACTAAAGCATAGGAAGCTAAACAATTTAATTATATTAAATTTACCCTCCAAGGATGATTCATACTTCATTCTTAGATTTGGTAGGAAGTCATACCTTTGCCTAGCTTTCTTTTTGTAGAAGATATAGACTTCAAGTGTGATGCAAATCACACTCCTTGGGGTCTTCTAGTATTCCACTCCAAATGGATCAACTCTTGATCACCAACACACTAAGTCTCCAATGGAAATCACCAACACCTTGGCAATTAGAGAGGTATCAGACCAATTAGAATCATGCACTCTTCCTCCAAAGGTAATCCATACTCCAAGTGCTCTTCACAATTTTAAAGATGATAGCTAGAATGTATCTTCAAAGTGTAGTAGGACAAGAATATTGGAATAGTACCTCGTAAGCCAATTTGATTGACGTGTAAAACTACTCCACTTGTGATAGAATTTTGATTGAAGCCATCTTTATCTTATCTGTTTATGATATTCTTCATATGCATTTGGTTGAAGCCCTTAAATCATACAAAACTATGGGACTTGGTCACACAAATAAAGGTGATCATGCAACAAGTCTCTGGGATCATGATTTTAAGTGTTCAAGTAATAGAATCTTAAGAGATGGGGCATCTAAGATTCGAATAGACTTGCACTAACGAGACATACTCCAAGGAGTTGGATATTACTCCATTTCATAGGCAATCTATGTTAGACATGGATGTATGTTAATGGATGCTTGTTAGAGAATAAGTTCACTGAAGACTCGTTAAGAGAATCCATGAGGTATCTGAAGTGGGATGTCAGTAGTGGAAAATTCTCTAGCTTGGGATAGTGCATATAATCAGTCCATTAACTTGAAGTTCCACGGTAACCATGTATTTTGGTCATTGTGCTTTAATTTTGCTCCAACTACTGAGCGAGTTGTCTGGGGCTTAGGTTGGCCACAAGGTATGTAAGTATATAGGTTAGAGAGTTCCAAGATGGGATCAGTTTCATTCGTCTGTGAAGAACTGGTTGATGTCCTATGTATTCTTGGATGACTGATTCCAAGAAATCCTTGCAGAACGTGATATAATAATTTGAAAAAGGAGTCTTTCAAAGTTGAGATTATAATTAGGAATCAAACATCAAGAACAGATACACAAATATTGAGGCTATTAGGAAACCGACAAATATCTCGCTCTAGGCCTCTTTCGGGAGATAGAAAATGAAAGGACCGTATTTGAATAATAATCGTAAGTGGTAATGGTTCACCCAAAATTAATTCATCTAATTGGTTGGGCTCCATAGGCTTGTGCTAGGCATCGACTATAGAGATTGGGTACTCATCAATTAATTGAGATTAATTAAAAGAGTGATTAGTTTAAAAGAGTTTAGGCTAATCAAAATATTTGATATTCTATAAATGCAAAGAATTGTGAGCCCATGTCTAATTAATTGGTGAACCTAAAAGGCCACACACAAAAGCCTAGAACACTCTAATTAGAAGTGGACAAATTATCTAAGGAGTTAGATATTAATTGGTCAAGTTTGGAAGAGAGACCAAGTTGACTAATTAAAAGATGGTCTCAATGGTTTGATCAATTTAATGAGTTAAATTAGATCAATTAAATTAACTACTTAATTTAATTGGTGCTATATGGTAATTTAATTAGCCAAGTCAACTTAAAGAGTTAAGTTGATTTAATTAAATTAAAGAGTTAACTTGATTAGTGAGATAATCAAATTTTGGAGGAAAAATTAAAATGGAAGAGTTTATTTTAAACATTAAGTTGGCATTTTAATTTTGGAAATTAAAATTCCAACTAAGCATGCTAGTTGGCAAGGTGTGTGGATAGTATGATGAATGCTTCTAAGAGCAACCAAGTCACACTATAAATACACCACCCCCTCACACATGGCTGGCTACTTAAGAATTTTTCCTTCCCAAATTATTATCTCATGTGTTGAGAAAAAACTACCCTCCTAGATTCTCTTCAACTTCTCTCTCTCTCTCTCTCTCTCTCTCTCTCTCTGTCTTCCAACTCCCTCACACCATTTCCACTTTATTCTTCCTTCTTCTTCATTCTAATTCTAGCATAAATAGTGAGGATCTAGAGTGTTTTAGCTGTGTAGATACCTTTGGAGGCACAATAATTGTAGTGCTTAGTGTTGGTGAACAAAATCTAGCTCTTGGAGAAGAGTTTTTGAAGGATTAAGAAGAGTTTCTTGGAAACAATCTCACCGGCGTCTAGGTACTTTGGAGCAATAGATTTGCTGCCATTTTTCCAGCATTTGGACGAGTTTTCAATGCCAAAAGTTTCTAGACTTGAAGCCTTTGGAGTGGGAAGAAGTAGATCAACAAACTGGTGTTGGAATTCCTCACTAGTAAGGCTTCCTTTCAAGGATTTGCTAGTTGATTTTTGAGAAATCAACAAAGGTACTTCTTCCTATCCCTAAATTCTTAATTGAGGCACAATCTAGATCCAATTAAGGATTGCATAGGGATGCAATTAGTAAAAGTTACCTACCTTGGGGTCATAAATGGATGTCTCACGAGTTGTTGATCTACGAGTGATGCCTTTGGGCTTTAATTCTCACTAGGAAATATGATTTCCCAAATTTGTAATAAGGGTAAGATATTTGAAGAAATAGCCAAAGCAAAACATGATTGAAAGATCGTAATCATGTTTTCTAATATCAAAATTCAATCAAATGTTGATATTCTCTTCCTCACTTTTTATAGATTTAATCTCAAAGATGGTTAAAAATTCACTAAGTATAATTTTGAAAACTAATAAACTAATTGGGCCTAACCACCATGATTGGCTTAGAAACCTCAAGATTATTCTAGATTCTGAGAAAAAGGATATATGTTTTAGCTCAAGGTCCGCCGGATACCATCTGTGACGATGCCAATCAAGAGTCACGCAAAGCGTTTGCAAAATGGATTGTGGATGACCTCCAAACCCATTACCTCATGATGGTGTCTATGTCAACTGAACTCCAAAAGTCCTATGAAACATAAAAAATTCCTAGAAGATATATTTGCACTTACAAAAGTTGTATGGTGTGCAAACAAGGCATGAGAGATACATGTTGTCAAAAGAGCTTTTTAGGACAAGAATGGTTGAGGGGTCAAGTATCCATGACCAAGGCCTAAATATGATAGGACTTATTGAAAAGCTCGCCAACTTGGAGGTAGTCATGGACAACGATCTCTATATGGATTTGATTCTCCAACAATTGTCGAGTTGATTTGACCAATTTGTGATGAGCTTCAACATATCCAAATAAGAGGTTACTATCAACAAATTGGTCAATATGGTAGTAACCATTGAGCTAACCATGAAGAAAAAGAAGCCTTTAATGATTGCTCTCTCCTCCCATTCTAAAGGCCTAAAAGGCAAGAAAAAATGGGATAAGAAGAATAAATGCTCTTTTTCCAAGGGAAAACAAACATTGAAAGCATATGGTAAAGTCAAGAAGAAAAAGGGGGATAAAAAGGATGCAACTTGGTCCTATTGTGGCGAGCTGGGGCGTTGGAAGTATATTTGCAAGGAATACATTGCTACATTAAGGAAGGGTATGTTGTTTATTGAAATGCACTCAACAACAAATTCTTCCTCATGGGTACTTAATACTACATGTGGTTCTTATCTATGTAATTCTTTCTTTATAGGGGATGGAAAGAAGAAGAAGTATTAGTTATGGGATGATCCTCCACCTTGGCAATGGAACAAGAGTTGCGGCCAAAGTCGAACGCGTACTCAGGTTAAACTTAGGGAATTCTATGATTGTACTTGATCCTTGCTATTATGTATCGAATCTTGTTAAGAACATCATTTTAGGAAAGGAAGGTGATAAAAAATGGTTCTTCAATTGTTTGTGGTAAATTAAATAATAGATTATACATTTTAAATTCTCAACCATCTCTTATGGACATTCAATAAAATAACAAAAGAAAGCAAGATAACCAAGAAAATACCTATATTTGGCATGCTACATTTGGACATATTTCCAAGAATAGGATGAGGAAGTTAGTAGCCCTAAATTCACTAAATGTTAGTGGGTTGGAGGACTTACCTACTTGTGAATCTTGTTTAAAGAGTGACCAAGGCTCCATTTATTGGACAAGCGGAATGATCCACTAGTCCTTTGGATTTGATCCATATGGATGTATATGGGCACTAAGAGTTAGTGTAAGAGGAGGCTTCATCACCTTTACCAATGATTTCACTCGGTTCAAACATGTGTATCTTATAAAGTACAAGTCCAAAGCCTTTGAAAGGTTCAAAGACTCTTGGAATGAAATAGAAAAGCAAGTAAGACTTGGTGCTAAAGCTCTTTGATTGGATTGAGGATGAGAATACTTAAATACCGAATTCTTAGATTATCTTGGAGAGAATGAGATTCTTTCACAATGGACTACATCCGACACAACCCAACATAATAGAGTGGCCAAAAAGAGAAACTGTGCTTTGTTGGACATGGTTTGATCTATAATGAGCTTCACTGATGTTTCTATCTCCTTTGGGGATTTACCCTAGATGCGGTGGCGAGGTTATTAAACATAATACCCTCAAAGTCGGTGCCCAAAAACACACGTGAGATGTGGTAGACAAAGCACTTTCTTACTCTTATTTAAGAGTTTGGGGGTCTCCCGCTTATGTCAAGAGACTATTTCTACGATCCCTCAAAACAAAAAGTGTTGTCTTGAGGAGCACCACCATTTTAGAAAAGGAGATTTTTTTAAATAGAAAAGGCGTTATCTTTGAACTTGATAAAGTTCAAGATGATCAACCGATCCCATAAGTGATAGAAACAAAAGAGCATCCTAAGTAGGTACAAAACTTCCTACAAAGTCCGACCGGATCAAGAAGCAATACAAAAGGTTTGGATTCCATCATGAAATGGATCAAATGGATAGTGATCCAAGAACCTATGAAGAAGCTATGTCGGATGTGGATTTGGATCAGTGGCTTAAGGCCATCAAATCCAAAATGGACTTTACATACTCCAACAAAGTATGGACTTTGGTAGATCCATCAGAGGGTATAGTACCCATTAGTTGCAAATGGATCTATAAGCGAAAGCTTGGAGTTGATGGAGAGGTTACTACCTTTAAGGTTAGACTTATGGCAAAAGTATATACTTAGAGACCTAGTATTAATTTTGAGAAGAAAACTTTTTCATCGGTCGTTATGCCTAAGTGCATTAGGATTATGCTTGCACTAGTCACTTACCATGACTATGAAATTTGGCAAATGAATGTAAAGACCTCTTTTCTCAATGGAAAATTTGACAAGGAAATTTATATGGTGCATCTAAAGGGAATGAGCTAAAGGTTTGCAAACTCCAAAGGTTCATTTATGAACTCAAGCAAGTATCCTGAAGTTGAAACATATGTTTTGATAAGACAATCAAATCATTTGGCTTTATCAAAAATGTATATAAACCTTTTATATACAAAAAGGCTAGTGGGAGTTTGATTTAGTTTGTTATGCTTTATGTCAATGACATCCTTCTCATTGGGAATGAGAAAGAGACGTTATAATGTACTAAAGCATGGTTATCTTGACAATTCTCAAAGAAAGACTTAGGAAAAGCATCCCAATTTTCATACATAGATAAGATACTAAAGAGGTTTAGTATGGAAGAATCCAAGAGGGAATATCTCCCTATGGGATATGAACTTTGTCTCTCTAAGCGTATAGCCCCTCAGATGGAGGAAGAGAGAAAAAAGGATGTTCCGCATATCTTATGCATCTACCATGGGAAGCATAATGTATGCTATGCTATGTACGAGATTAGATGTTGCACACAGTCTAAGTGTTGCAAGCCGCTACCAATCTAATCTTAGTGAAAATTATTGAAAAGTTGTAAAAACAATCCTAAAGTACTTAAGATGAACTAAGGATTTGTTTTTGGTATACGGAAATGGAGAATTAAAACTCAAGGATTTTTTGGATTCTAGTTTCCAATCTAATAAAGATGACCTTAAATCCACATCTGGATTTATATTTTGCCTCAACGACAACGTGATTAGCTCAAAGAGTTCCAAGTAAGAAACCATGCCTAACTCAACCATTTAGATGGAATATGTTGCAGCATCAAACACTACAAAGAAAGGTGTTTGGATGAAAAACTGCACCCAAGAGTTAGATGTAGTGCATAGTATTGTAAAGCTGGTAGTTATCAGCAATCCAAGCATATATTGTGGCGTTATCATTTGATTCGAGAGATCATTGATAGAGGCGACATTTGAATGGAGGGAATTATCTTGGAAGTGAATATATTAGATCATTAACTAAACCCCTAATGCAAAGGTCTTTAAAAGGCATCTTGAGAAGATGGGCTTGAAGGCTATGGAAATTGTCCTTAGGGCAAGTGGGAGATTATTGGAATATTTCCATGCAAGAAATTAGATTAGAATGTAAAACTACTCCTTTTGTGATACAATCTTAATTGAATAATATTTTATAAATGGCCATTTTTATTTTATGCAATTTTTAATATTCTTCACATGCATTTGGTTAAAGTCTTAAAATCATACAAAACTACAAGAGTAGATCACACATATTATGGTGATCATGAAACAAGTCTCCATGGTCATGATTTTGAATATTCCAAGTCATAAAATCTTAAGAGATAAGACATCTAAAATTCAGATAGACTTGCACTAAATATGCATACACCAAGGAGTTGGATATTATCCAGTTTCAATGTAATTAGTGTAGGACATGGATGTATGTTAGTGGGTACTTGTTAAAGAACGAGCCCACTTAAGACTCGTCTAGAGAATCCACAAGGTAGTCGGAGTAGCTTTTCGGTAGTGGAAAGATTCTCTAGTTTATGATAGTGTATATAATTTGTCTTTTGATTTGAGGTTCCAGGGTAACCTTGTATTTAGGTTTTTGTACTTTAATTTTATCTCAACCACTTAGCGGGTCACCCAAGGCTTAGGTTGGGCACAAACTACCTAAGTATGGAAGTTGTTAAGTTCCAAGAAGGGATTTGTTTTGCTCATTGTGAAGAATGAGTTGATCTCCTATGTATTTTATGATGATTGGTTCTAAGAAATTCTTATGCAAAGTAGTATAACAATTTGGAAAAGGAGTTGTCCGAAATTGATGTCATAAATGGGAACCGCACATCAAGAATAAATACGTAGTTATTGAGGTTATTAGGGAACCGACAAATATCTTGCCCTAGGTCTCTTTTGGAACATAGAAAATGGAAGGACTGTATTTCCATGACAATCATAAGCAAAAAAGTTTCATACAAGATTAATTCATGCAAAGGGTTGTGTTTTGTAGGCTTGTGCTAACATTTGCATGGTTGGGCTCCATGAACTATGGAGGTTGGGTACTCTTCAATTAATGAAGATTAATTAAAAGAGTGATTAGTTTAAAAGAGCTTACACTAATTGGAATAATTGATATTTATTATATCACTAGGAGTTGTGAGACCATGTATAATTAATTGGTGAACCTAATGGGTCATACACAAAAGCCTTAATCACTCGAAGTGGAATTGGAAAAATTATCTAGGGAGTTAGATAATTAGATTGGTCAAGTTTGGAAGGGACCAAGTTGACTAGTTAAGAGTTAGAGGGTGTTTAGGTGAGCTTATAAGCTCCTCGAAACATCTTATAAGATGTTTATGAGCTTATAAGATATCTAATAGTATTTGGTAAAAATTTTTAAAGAAAAAAGAGCTTATAAACTCCTAAAATAAGATGTTAGGAACTTATAATCTCTTTTTAAAAACGTAAGGAGTTTCTAACGTATTTTTAAAATCTTAACTAGCTAGCTTCCTTAATTTTAATCATATTAATTACAAAATTTCCATTACTAATGTCTTATAAGTTACAAAATCTTATTTTATCCAAACACTTTGACAACTTATTTTAAGAAAAGATTTAGCATCTTATAAGCTTCAAAAACATCTTATAAGATGTAGAAGCTTATAAGACATTTTAAACAAGCTTAGCCAAACACCCTCTTAGTCATGATGGCTTGATTAATGTAAAGTGTTAAATTAATCAATTAATTTAAGGAGTTAAACTAGACCAATTAAATTAAAGTTTTAATTTAATTGGGGCCATGTGACAATTTAATTAATCTAGTTAACTTAGAAAGATAAGTTAGTTTAATTAAATTAAGGGGTTAATTTAATTAATTGGAGAATCTAATTTTGGAGGGAAGACTTAAATGGAAAGTCCATTTAAAATCAAATGGGAATTCTAATTTACTAATTAAAATAAATTAGTAAAAATTGAAAATCCCACTTGGCATGCAAGTTGACATACTAGGTGGCATCACATGGGATAAAAGTTTGAAGGATTCATACAGAAAAATATTGATGCATCCATCACACTCCATAAAAGGTAGAATTCCCTCCTTATGATCAGCTACTTGCAAAAAAGATATTTCCCTCCTCTCTTATTTTTGGTGTGATAAAAAATGACTTCCCCTAGATTCTCTTCTAAAATCACTCTCTTCCAAACTACCTCACCCTTCTCCTCCAAAATTCCTCCTTCATTCTTCTAGCCTAAGAATGAAGATCTATAGTGCTTGTAAGGTGTGTGGACTTGCATTAGAGGCACAACACTTGGACTGTTTATTGGTGAATAAAGAAAAGTCTATTGGAGAAGAGTTCTTTAAGGCATTGTTGGAGGTTTTGAGGCTTTTCTTGAGGACAAATTTTTTCGCCATTTTTTTGTACAGTTTTGAGAATATGTTGGAGGCCTTTAAGTTGCTGAAAATTAAGTCCAAGAAGTGAGGAAGAAAGATCCAAGGAAGAGGAAGTGATAGAGCTTCAATTGAGGAGGAGTCAAGAAGAGCTTCTACATCTTGATTTTTGAAGAAGCATATAAGGTATTTGATTCTTCTCTCTAAATCCATCTTTATGGCATTAAATAGATACTCGGTATAGGGTGATCCAAGTTATTTCTTACTTTAAAATTTTTAAATTATGTTGTTCAATTGGATCCCTACTTTACTATATTCTTCACCAATGTGGGAAAGAGGACGCATCTCCTTCCTATCTTTACCCACTTTCAACACATAAGTCAATTTTAAGCGGCTCTCTTTCTGCATTATTTTCGCATTCGTCCCAAATCGATTGAATAATTGGAAGCCATTTAATTATTTGGTTAAAGTTAGGTAGTAATGTAACTATCTATCACCTATTTTTCCAACACCTATAATTGAAAAGGACGAAGGATCCATTAGCTGGAGCGGTGCAGAAGCTTGGATAAGAGAGCCATTAACTAAAGGCAAAGGTGATGCTTCTAAAATCACAACAGAGGCAGGTGGTTGCGTTTCCCTAAATGGAGGCTGCGACAAGATCTCAGGTATATATTTCTACAAGAAATGTGATTGCTTGTCCACCGAATCTGCGCTTGGAAGATGTGTTCTAAAAGCATGTTGTATTATAGGATTATGTAGAATTTTATTTTTTGGCATTTGAAAACACGTTTCGAGTAATAAAACACACTTGCATTTTCATTGCATGGTTGGTACTGAATATATTAGACGTGAATCTTGTGAGGCTTAAGCTCAGCCTAGCATTATAATACCGAGTAGGATGAAACTTAAAGCTCGTCTCGCACAATTGAGGTTTCTAAATGATTATCTTCATGCTTAGTGCAGTATACATAATGTAAACTTAGCTTGGAAGTTAAGATGAGATTTTTATTTTTTTTTCAATTATTTTGAAATATGTCCGAACTTCATTATATATTATAGTCACTGATGTGTTATTATATTATAGACGTAATGGTTTATGCCTATTCCAAAAAAGAATTAAATAATGTTCTTGTTTCTTTATTTATTTAATAACGCCCTCAGATCCATATTATGAAATAATTTTCATATCTTTTTAGTATGATACCTTGTAACATAACTAGCATACCTCAAACATTAAAGTTTCATTTTTAGTAATATTATTTATTTGAGTTTTGAGCAAATACAGATTGATACTGAACCACATATAAAACATGTGATCCTCAATCCAGCAACGCCAATGATTGTTCTGAAACTTGAAAACACTTAAGATTAAGTCTAGGTAAATAATCAAATTTAAAACAAATGTGTTCAAGCATTTAATTATAGAGCTTATTAATACTTAAATAATGCGTAGAAAACTCACTTGAATTTTTTTTATGTTAGTTTGAAAATTAAAAATTACAGTTGAAGTTAGAAGTCTCACTGCAAATTCTAAATAAGAAAGGCATTGAAAATTCCAATTCATTGCGCAAAAGAATTGCTATAGAGTTGAAGTCTAATTTTCATATTAAAAAGTCACAAAAATAAGTTATGAGATTCATATTCATTCTCTTTTAATGAAGTTAGAAGAGTTCGGATTCTTATATGTTACAAAAATTTGCTTACGCATAGTTTATAGAAGAGTTTGCACAAATAATTTTTCATTCCTTTGGTCTCAAAAAAGGGCCTATTAGAGCTCAAGAAATCAAAAAATCCCTAAACCAATCATAAAGAAAAACAAAAAGAAAAAAAAAAAAAAAAAAAAAAAGATTAGAAAAACAAACAACGACTAGCAACATCTAGACAAAGTGCAATTCCTTGGAAGAAGCTTGTCTACTTCAAGTCAACCTTATAATCTTCCTTAATTTCACCAATGCTTTCTCATTAGGTTCTCATGCACTTTTTTATTAGCCTTGTGCCATTCAATCGGTACCTTCTCCTTCTTATCTTCTTCTTCCTCTTCAAATTGTAATTTCCTAGCAGATACCTTATGAAGAAAACATCAAGTTCAAAAGATAAAATTTGGGATGATAGATGGCCCACTCTTACACCAACATAATCTGCTACAGCAAGACTAGAGGGACAAGCTATTTCATACTCACTACCCATTCCCATCAATCTCTATTTTTTGCTTGTCTTGTCTCACAAGTCATCAAACTAATTAGATTTCTCGTACAATACATATATTTATATATACATCTCCTGATCTATGTGTGATTCGAGTAACAACAATATATAGTTTAATTATGCTCTCTTATACCACGTGTGGCAGTTTTTTAAAACATTTTTTTATAGATACAACTACAATATCATAAACAGAATATTTTAGAATTTTATCATAGATGGAAACTTATTTATGTAAAATAAACTGGAGACACCGGACTCCAAATATATGTTCTAATTAACGTAACCTCACCTATTGTGATGTTGATTTTCTCAACTTACAATTAATTTATGAAAATCTAATACATAAACAAATGATGTTGAAGTAATTCTATTTTAGATATGATCTTTTTTGTTTAGCTTTAACGTGGATAAGTTAATTTAAAAAACAATTTTACCATGTCAATATATTTATATATATATATAAAATAATAATCCTATCAATATTTATTTTAATATTAATGTTAAAAAATATACTAATTCATTTTTTTAATTTCATATCTAATTTTTTAAAAACTTAATATATAATACTTTATATTAATCATTGTAACATCTTATATTATATAACTCCTTACTGATTGCCTAATAATTTCTTCTAATGTTTTATATTTATATTCTCAAATTTGATTTTTTAATATGGTTATGGATACATACATATATATATATATACACACACACACATGCAACTCAATTGATATGTCTTGCACCATATATATAATGCATGTACAAATATTCTATATATGGACTATTATAATAATGTAAAATGTATTACAATTTAGTTTAAGAACTATATTATGTTACTCTATAAATTTGGGAGACTATGGTCCAAGCTCTTAACGCCGACTATGTCAATATATAACTGGAGACTTGCAAAAAATCATTATCGCTGGAATCAACGCTGGAGCAAAGAGGAATAGCTATTGCATCTCGATGCCAATGTTGTGGTGCCAATGAGATGCCAAATCATGTGTTTCTTAAAAGCGAAGCGGTTACACAGGTTTGATAGTTCTTTGTTAAAATTTGCCACATATGTACGAATACAAACGATAATATAAAAAGACATACCCAGGTACGGAATTCTATTGCCCCGTTTGCAGCTTCATTACACATTCGAAATATTATCCCATCAATAATCTTGTGATTTGTGTGGTGTGCGAGGAATGATGTAAACCAATTTGCCACGAGCGCATGTGAAGCAGCACCTGCACAATCTACCCAAGGCAAACCTTATGCTGTGCATGCATGGTAAAGGTGAAAGTGAGGCAGCCAAGGCCTCTGGAATCCAAATCCTGTGCTCAAACAAGCGAACATAGAAAATTGTTTCATGGTGAAAGCCGAAATATGGATGGTGCAAACTCAATATAGAGCTTCAAAAGGAAATTCGTGGATTACTGTACGAGTGGAGTGATTTGAGATAAAAGTGGAGATGTGTTGAAGGCCTTTCAATCATACTTGGGCACATGAGCAACACTATGGCCGAGCTCAATGCATTTTGGAGGGGATTGGAATTATGCCTTGAAAATAGGATTGAAAAAATATAGATTGAAATAGATGCCACTCACCTCAGTCAAGTCATCACATCGGACTACCAAGGACCATGGTACAGAAAGCATATAGTGGAAAAGATAAAAAACTCATGGTGGGTATTCAAGTGAAGATCACACACATATATAGGGAAGGCAATCAAGTGGCTGACTTTCTCTGTAGCGCCCTATCTGGGAGGTGCCTGCTCGGCCGAGGTGCCGCTCAAAACTATCTATATAAAAGAAAATAAACCTTTCGAGACCAAAATATTCAATTTCCACAAGTAACAAATATCAACAGTTTAATTCCTAGAGCGCCTCGGCCGGGAGGTACCTGCTTGATAGAGGTGCCACTCCAAATTATCTATATAAAAGAAAATAAACCTTTCAAGACCAAAATATTCAATTTCCACAAGTAACAAACATCAAAAGCCTAACTCGATACCAAAGTACCATAGATCACACTTAACATTTTCAAAAATCTACATGTCATTTCTGTATCAATAACTCAACAATCCATAATCAATACATCTATACATTTATTAGGTCTATTACCTCTCATGTCGTGTGGTCTAGTCTACCTTCATCACTCCTTCTTATCTAGGATAAAGAATGGAAGGAAACAACACAACGTAAATCCAAATGACTTAATGAGTTATTAACAAAGGAGCAACATCTGTATACAGAGTAATCATAAGTTAATAAACACGGGACCAACAAGGAACAATCACGATGGTAGCAAATATATGAGGTATTTGCATACAAAGAAATACAACTGGCTAGACAAATTAACATGTAGCATATCAATAACACTTTCGCAAAATATACTTTTATTAGTTTTCCTACATTATCTCTCTACTTTCAAAAACACATAAATCCTTTTTCCTCCAAGTCCATAAGTGATCAACTCAGTAAAGTAATCATGTATCGAGCATGGATAGCTATATGCCTTACCTTACTCATAGACAATTACCTCCAACTAGCTATGAGATAGGATAATAATAGTAGGGTATTGGTTGAAGATCAGCCACCATCAATTCATTCCGTCTGATCATCTTTCGGTGCCAATCCAAGGCCCACCCTTAAGGGTATCAATTAACCTATATATCTACAGTAATAATATGCTCTGCTAGTTGCAGTAAAATGTCCAACAGCTGTACGATAAATATATCAACTTGCCTTGATACATGAACAATCAATCAGTTAACATCGAGTTTATACCAAGGTAATAGTTATGGCGATAATGAAAAATACATTTCAAAATCCCCTTTTCAGTTTCCCCAACATAATTGCCCCATTTTAGATAAAACAACATATATCATGATCAACTAGGAACCACGTTTAGTGTAAAGGGGCGATGTGTGATAAATTTTCACAAACAGTTTACTTTTCCAAAACTTGTGTGAACATGATATTCGATTCAAGGATTCGACAACTCAAAAGAGGTAGGGAATTCAAATAGCAATGGTTCAAGAATCATGGGCAAAAAAGAAAATAAGTCCAAATAGACTGTCAAAAGCAATACAAAGATCAAAGGTCAATATGGCATAGGTGAACGACAATTTTCAATGGAAGAAAAGGTCAAACAATAATGATATATTTACTAATATATATACATATATAAAAATAAGATAAGAAATCACATCAGGTGAGATTAAGAATTTGGATGATAACGGCTCAAGAATTTCAAGCAAGAAGAACAGTTCAGCCAGACTATCAAAATTCAACACAAAAGTTAAAGAACAACATAGAACGAACATATAGTAATTGTTGAATCTCAACACAAATAGAATCAAGTAACAAGGATATATTAACAAATACATATGTTCTTTTTCCAGCAAAGAAATCTAGTATAAATTCACTTCGTAACTCCCGGTTGGTGATAATTCTTTATGCACTTATATCAACCACATCCTCACCACCTATTTCCATTTAAAACACAACATAAGAAACTAATGCTAACAGTGTGACACTAATGGCTTAAGATGTTTTAGGTGTTGTTAACCCAATCAAATCAATTTCCTTAGCTTCGTGAATTAGATTTCTAGGATTAATCTCTTACTTTACATTTTCAATTTTTAACTTCTTTGATTAAATTAATTAAGCCTATTAGCTTTTAGCTAAGTCAGCACCAACCCAAGGTCAAGAGCTTAATTTATCGTTAAAATCTCGAACAATCGATTTTAATCTATCTAAGTAGAATTTCAGTTCGATCAGAACCTATCGAGTTTCAATACGATCAACCAAAGTCAAGTTAATTGATAAAATTAGAAATTTACCAAATTAGACTAGGTGCGAGTCCTAATCTAGGTCTGATTTTAGCCCGTTGAACTGAGAAGAGAATTTCCAGCCTATTGTGTCAAGGTCACTGAAACGCTGCTACACCGGCATCATCCGCCACCCATTGCTGAAGGTAGAAACCAACACCAAAAGTAGATGCACCAAGCTGAGCTCAAAAATACCTCTCAAAAAATTTGTGATTCATTTGCCTCCTCGCTGGTGAATTAAGCCAAAACCCATCAACTACCGCCTAACGCTACTACCCTCCGCTGCCTTAATTTATTCACCGCCAACCACCAAAACTCGCAATTGAACACACCATTGTGGTCCTTGCATCGAGCCCATCATGTTCTACCCAATAATTTTCAGCGTCAGTCGCCAGAAGTTGGAAACTCATCATTGCTGTGGCCAAGCTCAACCGCTCTTCAAAATTTCATCAATTCTCTGGCTGGTTTGGGGGGTTTTTGGTACGGTTGTGATCCTTAAGTTGAGGTTAAGCTTTTTATGAAGTTAGTTTCGAGTTTTTCGGTTGTTCTCTGGCAGTTCGAAGGTTGGGTAGAGTTTGGGTGGTTTTTTGAGAATTTAACTAATTTTTGTCATTAATCTTATATATATAAAGTATGTTTTCAACTTCTTCAATTTGGCCACAGAGATTTTTGACCGCCTTCAATCGAGCACTTCAAGTTTTTAGCTAACTTCAATTAGACCAGAAGTTTCAACCGCCTTACAATTTGACTCTAGGACTTTAATTCAACCCTTTAAAGTTTTATTTTTTACACATTGACCCCTGACATTTTTAATTTCAGGCAATTAAGTCCAATTGATTTATTTTAAAACCCTTAAACTTTAATCTTCTCACATTGACCCCTAAATTTTATAATTTTTGACAATCAACCCCTTTTCTCATTTACGATTAAAGCACTCCGCTATCAATAATTATCATAAGCCTCAAATTAAATATAACTCAAAATTATTCTAACTCAATTTATGAAATTCGCATTTTATTTTGTTAAAATATAATTTTGATTTAGGAACCTGAAATTTGGGATGTTACATTCCCACAAATCAAGCTTGTAAAGATCAAACTTCTTGAACATTTGATGCTAAGAAGATTCAATGTTACATTATGGACATCATCAAAACAAAAAAACCTAGGTTCCCATACACTCGATGCATGTGTAGTGGTTTCCCTTAGAAAAACCCTTGATATTCTCTGTAAAATGTGTACTCTTTGGTTTTGAATAAATTAAGATAGAGGATGCCTTTATTTTCTTAAAACACACACACACACACACACACACACACACATATCCCTTATTCCACAATTAAACTTTTTAATTAAGTTAAATCATAGTTGAGGAAATTTCTTAATCTAAGCCTAAAATACGTAAAATAGTTTAGATTAAAAGTAATCTAAACATATAATTTACTATTTAAAGATAGAAAAATATTTGGCTTGTTTTGCCTTATATATAAATTATTCTCTTGGAGAGATCTAACTTATATTTCTAAAAGATACATTATTTTTTAATATTTATTTTTTAATATTTATGCTTATGAACCAAGATAACTTATAAAAGAAAATTTGAAGTCCCATTTTGTGGCACTCCTATCTCGAGGTAGCCCCTAAGCTGATATGCCACTCCGATTCAGGCTTAAAGTTTAATCCATAACACAAACAATAGGCCCATTAGAATTTTTTTTTTCAAAATTTATCAAAGATAGCAACGAGCTTCAACCTAAACAATTCTCAACAAAAGTACAATTTACATACTTTAGCTGATCTCATAGTATCCATCATTTCATACGTACTACAAACCTTAAGTTCAAAATCTGACATATCACAACATCTCTAAGTTATACGAAATGTCCAAGAGTATCCATAAGCAAATACAAACATCTTTCTATTACAAAATGTATCCGCCGATTATTCCTGGAGTCCAAGCCCATCACTCAATTTTATCTAAGAAAATCAAGATAATGTTGGAGGGTAAGTCCAGAGGACTTAGTGAGGGATAATTTTAATATTAAATAGTAGGGTTCTGCCGAGGAAGAATCAACTCAACAGAACAAAAACTAAAAGTTAGAACATATACATTTAAAGATATAGGAAGAAACTTGTTCCATGAACAATATACAAGCAATCAGGATACAGTTAGAATAAAACAGGCTCGATTAACATATGAAACCCAACATATCAGGATAGAACAGGCATATTAGTTTTTCCACTTTTCAGTTAGTCAAACAATCTTACCCAAGCGTGACAGGTTGATACACAACAAATACTTACGAGTATCCCTAACACATCGCTGATGCTTAGGAGTATCCCTGGTACATGGCCGATACCTAGAAGTATCCCTAGCATATGCCTGATACTTAGGAGTATCCCTAGCATATCACTGACACCCAGGAGTATCCCTAGCATGTCCCATATACCTAAGCATTCAGCCAGGATTGGCACTCGATCCATACATATTTCCAGGCATATGTCCAGAATCAATAAACATATTCCCAGCAGGACAAACCATTAACAGATAAATAGATAAATAAACAGAACGGTTAGATAATAGAACAGTTAGATAACAGAACAATTGGATAACAGGACAGTCAGATAACAGAACAATCAGACAACATATGAGAGTTCTAGGCACCAGAACAGATAGAATTCAGAGTCAATATCAAGAGATAACCCTCATAGGGGTATACACATCCGTTAATAGATAATCAGCGAGATCTCAAATAGTTCATAGATTTCAATAAACACGATGTAGATATAGTTCAGAAATAAGAACCTTCACAGAGGTTTATCACAATAACATATAAGTGTATTCAAATGCCAGATTGGCAAACCCTCACAAGACATACAAGCAATTACCCAAGAGGTTAGACCCTCACCTCCATGGCCTCAGAAAATGCAACCACAATCAATAGTCTACTAGTCAGCAGGACCCACTTCTATATCACCTAACCAAAAGAGTATATTTACTATCAAAATCGACATGCAATCCCAATAATTTCTATTATACTATCAACAAGCCATAGTCACTAGTTAATCGATTAATATAGTAGTTCTAAGGTTTGATTGGTACTATCAGTATGAAATATGTTAATTAAGTCGTTATTATAGAAATAGTCACGGGGTTCATTCGGCATAAATATTGCTGAACATGCTAATCACGCCGGTCTCAATAAAGAATAATATAAGGTCCTTAATGAACTAGTTGATCCTGCCACAATATAATAAATCAATATTAACGGTCCAATATTCCTTAATAATCCCAATTTTATTATTAGGTTCCAAATTCACAAAATTAGGGTTTTAATCCACTAATAAACTCAAATAACCCAAAATTATCACAAGATAATACAAATTCGACTTCATTAAGCTTTTAATGGTACATGTATGTTTCGAATCTTGGTTCCATATCATGATTCATATTCGTATGTGTCACAATACAGGATTTATGAGATAAAACAGTACAACATATATATATGTATAATCCCCAATCCAACTCTTTTACACAAGATCTTCTTAGAGAAGCTCTAAAATCACAAACAACTTCACCCACCGCTATCATCCGCCATAGCTGGAAGAGGCCAACTTTACCACCAAAAGATGTCTTTCAACGAGAGCATTCCAACGCCCACATCAATTGTGTGTTTTGCTGCCAGGAAGGCCTCCAATTGTAGCTTTGAAGCCTTAGCACCGCCGCTCGCCGCCATGAAGGTTTTTGCTCAATTCCTCTTCCTCCGCCGTGCTAAACTGAAATCTTTAAGGTACCACAATGTTTCCCAAGTTGAGTTCTTCTAGAAAGATCACCCCAGAAACCCATCTCCACTGCTATTCCGTCGTCGCTCGTCACTCACCGCTGCAGTCAAGTTTCTAGCTTCAATATTTTGGTGGCCCGATGTCTAGAATGCTGTGCATGTGGTATCAACATGTTGTTGGGGATAAGGTGAAGCTATCGATAGGTTTGCATTTTGGGAAATGGTGGTCGCTTGTGAAACTCACCGGTGAGGTTGATGCTGACTCTAAGTAAAGAATGAAAAAGGAAAATGGGGATATGAAAATGAAATATTTCAAGGGAAATTTTTTAGAATTTCTCAATTGGCCCCTAAATCTTTCTTGATGCTTCTCAATTAAGTCCTCCAACTTAGGGTTTCATGACATTTACCCAATTGACCTAAAAAGTTTCCATGCAAACCCCCAACTAATTTGAATATGGTCTAATCAAGTCTTGTCTATTTGCAAATTGACCTCAGACTTCTAACATCCTTGAAATCAAGTTTTCTTTATTTATAAACTAACCCCAAACTTTCTGTCTTCATGCAATTAGGTCATTTTTATTAATTTTTTGGGCCCTAAAATTCTACTAACTAATATCTTGATTTCTAAATTCTTATTTTCTCAAATACCAAATTTTAGGGGTGTTACAGACCTCCCTTCTTGAAAGAATCAGGTCTCCAAATTCTCATTTGAGTATTGTTCTGACTAGTAGAAAATAAGCAAATTCAGTCAAGCGGTTTATATTCTCTTTTCAATACATTTTGTCAAAATTGCTTCTTCAAGTCCTGATACATCTTCGTGCCTCTCAAATGCATCGTGTATCTTAACTTGTGTGCCCCATCTAACAATCTATCTTTCATTTCTTCTAGCATACATATTTTCTTTCGAAACAAAAGAATACCTTGATTATTAGCATCAAACTCATACTCTCCAGAACTTTCGACCTTTCCCTTCTGTTTCATTATCCAATATTATTGACTTAGGGCTCATCGCATGTCCTCTTGTAATTCAGACGGTACTTATCTCTAAATCCTACTCGCTATATTGATTTTAAAACAGTACCCATTCTTATGCTTTTTTTTTTATGCTTCTACTTCTAGTAAGTGAGCTATTCTAGCCCTTTGGCTCAAGGCATTCGCCACTATATTTGCCTTTTGGGTGATAGGTTATGGAATAATTAAAGTCTTCTAGAATTTCCATCCATCAGCACTGTCTCATGTTCAGATCTTTATTCTGGTCAAACAGTTAACCTCTTTGAGTTACTTTAGTTAGTGTGTCAGCTATTTCAAAAAAGTTTTGCATAAATCTTCATTAATAGCCAATAAGAACCAGAAAACTACGAACTTCTGTCATGTTTTTTAGTCTCTTCTAGTTTACTACTACGACTTTCTTAGAGGGATCAACCTCTACCTCATCTTGGGATATGATATGCCCAAGAAAAGCCACTTTCTCTATCCAGAATTTGCACTTTCAAACTTTGCATACAACTGATGCTCTTTTAAGGTTCTTTTAACCATGCATAAGTGATTTATGTTATCTTTTCTAGTGTTCAGCTGGTAGCACCCCTATCGAACTCCAGCTTTGAGAAGATTCTTGTCCCCACAAAAGGTCAAATAATTCTTCTACGTGGCATAGGGGTAATAAGCTCACTTCTTTTCGTGAATACTTTCGGGTATTCAGCTACCACTTCCACTTCCTCGACTGTAAACTATGTCTCGAAGTTTGTTGATAAGATACACCAAGAATTCTCGCCCTCATTCCCTTAAATTCTATCTGGTCTCTAGTGTAGATATGACTGGTATTGGACGGCATTATCTGTAAAATGGTGTGTTGGTATTGGTATCTCATCTCTGAGAATGATGCATTTGGTGTAGCAGTTCACTTGTGTCTGACGACTATACAATCAATCCCTTCCGAGGATAGGCATCTATATGAGGTTGGTTGGATATACCCCATCCCCAATTGTCATTTAAGCAAGTTTCAATGTATGGTGTCTATTATTAACCCTATTTCTAAGGGTGTTTGAACTTCTTTTTGATAAACCATATCTAAGATTGTATATTTCATTGGAGGAAATACGACAGGTATAAAAGAATGTAAAACACGAGGATCATATAAGGCATTATCATATATTTCAAAAATTAAAACCATACCTTCTGTCACTTATTTAGGATCCGGTGCTTCTTCTCCTATCAAAGCTTAGGCCTGAGCTCACCTTCTCTATTCCCCACCAGATCTTGTTGCTTGCTTTTCTTTCCCTATAGATGTGGGGCTTCTCCTTTCAAGATAATCTTTCATGAAGTGTTGATTGCTTCCACAGCCCTAGCACCTACCCTGTTTCTTCTAGTATTTTGATTCCTTATGGCTAGACGCTCCAAAAAATCCACATCACTTCTATGGTCTCTCTTGAATCAGATTTGCCATCTCGCAAAACTGAGGGGCTTGTTGGGCAGTGCTTTCGACCTAAAGCCTTGATTGTTTTCTTCCAACATTACTTTTCCCATCGAGTGGCATCTTTTCCTTCGGCACCTATCCTCAATTTTTTGAATCTCATGCAGCTCTGACTCAACTTGCAGTGCCTTGCTTACTGCCAAGTTGAGATTTGGTAAATCAAAAATGGCCAAACCCTGTCTAAGCTCTGGTCGTAGCCCCTGTACAAATGTTGAATTTGTTGACTCTCATCTTCTAGGATATAGGGCACGTACTGTATAAGTTGGCTAAAAGTCCCTTCACACTAGCTAACGAACTGATTTCCTTGAATTAAGTTCATGAATTTCCATTCTCTTGACTATTTGACCACCAGAGGTATATATTTGCCCATGAACTCCCTGGTAAAGTTATTCTACATCCTGTAGGTCTTTGTAGCAGTCCATCTTCGATCAATCATTTTCTACCAGCTCCTCGCAGATCTCGCTAGGAGGAATGTGGCAAACCGTACTTTCTGTTCGTTTTGGGTACGTAAGGTCTCGAATATGACTTCTAGGTATTCTTCTACTTTCCGATCATCCAATTCTCTGAAAAACTTTAGGGGTTGAAGCGAAGGAACCATTCCAACGCCCGATCTTCAGCTATCGCATTAGCAACTTCTACTCCACCACTCGGCTATTGAGCCTATAGCCTAAATCCTAATCTCCTCTAATACACAGGGTTTGCTGGCTGACCTACTGAAGGGGTTTTCGAACCTCTTCTTCTTGCATGGCCAGAGAGTAAGCAAGTGCCTCGCCTTGGAGCCCATCGATTATTGACCCATTACCCCAGAGGTCTTCCCCTTCGGCCAATTCTAGGCAGAGCGGGTGCACCAAAACTTCCTTGAGATGCCATCAATTTTAGCTCCTCCAAACTTCTAAGAATAAAAGAAAGAAAAGAATTAGATGAAATTAAACCAAACTCAAGGATACACAAGCCTTAATCATCCTACGATGTACGATAAGATTTATAGACATCCTTCAAGTATTCCACTCTTTCTCGTCTACTGGTTTCATCCCTTTCTTGTGCTCATCAATTATCCTGCAGCACGCCAACTCATCTCATTAATACCAACCAATTGATTCTTCTTAATTCTGTAAATCACACAGAAGCTTCTCATTACGCAAAATACCTAAAATTCATACTCAAAATAACCTAAATAAAAGGTTAGCCATGAATCCTAATAATATCTAATGCCTAGGTCACCAACAAACCCAGGCTCTAATACCACCTTTTGTGGCACCCTTCTCTCGGGGTAGCCCCTAAGCTGATATGCTACTCTAATTCAGACTTAAATCTTAACCCATAATACAAATAATAGACCCATCAGAATTTGTTTTCAAAATTTACAGTGATAGCAACGAGTTTCAACCTAAATAATCCTCAACAAAAGTACAATTTACATACATTAGTTGATCCCATAGCATTTATCATTTCATATGTATTGAAAGCCTTAAGTTCAAATCTGACATATCACAACATCTTTAAGTTATATAAAATGTCCAAGAGTACCCATAAGCTGATACAAATATCTTTCTGCTACAAATGTATCCATCGGTCCAACTTGGAGTCCAAGCCCATCACTCAGTCCTATCTGAGAAAATCAAGATAATGCAAGAGGGCAAGTACAAAGGACATAGTGAGGGATAATTCTAATATTAAATAATAGGGTTCTGCCAAGGAAGAATCAACTCAACAAAATAGTAATTAATAGCCAAAATAGGTACATTTAAAGATACAGGCAGAAACTTGTTCCGTGAATAATATACAAGCAATCATGATACAGTCAGAGTAAAACAGGCTCGATTAACATACGAAACCCAATAGATCAAGACAGAATAGAAAAATTAGTTTTTTCACTTTTCAGTTAATCAGACAACCTTACCCAAGCATGATAGCTTAATACACGGTAGATACCTAGGAGTATCCGTAACACATCACTGATGCCCAAGAGTATCCCTGGTATATCACCGATATCTAGGACTATCCCTAGCATATCCTTGATACCTAGGAGTATCCCTAGCATATCACTGACCTAGGAGTATCCTTAGTAGTCCCATATACCGAAGCATTCAGCTAGGATTGGCACTTGGCCCATGTATATTTCCAGGCATATATCCAGAATCAATAAATGGATTCCCTGCACCACAAAATATTAACAAATAAACATATAACCAAATAAGAATTGATAACAGAATGGTCAGATAACAGAATGATCAAATAACAGGACAATCAAATAATAGAATGATCGGATAACAGACGAAAGTTCCAAATGCCAGAACATACAAAATTCAAAGTCAAATCAAGAGATAGCCCTTTCAAGAGTGTACACATTAGTTGATAGATAATCAATGAGATCTCAAACAGTTCACAAATTTCAATAACACGATGCAGTTACAATTCAAAAATAGGAACCCGCACAGGGGTTTATCACAATAATAGATAGGTGTATTCAAATGCTAGATTGGCAAACCCTCAGAGAACATACAAGTAATTACCTAACATGTTAGACCTTCACCTCCGTAGCCTCAGAAAATGCAACCACAATTAACAATCTAATGGTCAGTAGGACCCATTTCTTCATTACTTAACCAAAAGAGTATATTTACTATCAAAATCCACATGCAATCCCAACAATTTCTAGCATACTATCAACAGTCCAAAATCTCTAGTTAATCAATTAATACGGTAGTTCTAGGGTTCAATCGGTACTATCGACACGAAATGTGGTAATTAAGTCGTTATTACAGAAATAGTCATGAGGTTTATTTGGCATAATCATTACTGAACGTGCTAATCATGCCGGTGTCAATAAAAAAAATAATATTAGGTCCTTAATCATCCAGTTGATCTTGCCATAATGTACTAAATTAATAATAACAGTTCAATATTCCTTAATAATCCTAATTTTATTACTAGGTTCTAAATCCACAAAATTAGGTTTTTAATCCACTAATAAACACAAATAACCCAAAATTATCACATGATATTACAAATTCGAGTTCACTAAGCTTATAATGGTACATGTATGTTCCTAATCTTAGTTCCATATCATAATTCATATCCGCATGTGTCACAATACATGATTTATGAGATAAAACGATACAATATATATGTATAATCCCCAATCCAACTTTTTTACCCAAGATCTTCTTAGCGAAGCTCAGAAATCACAAACTAACTTCACCCCCATGATCGTCTCATCGAGGAGAAGATTCCATCTCGCCATCGCCGCCGTCGCTAGAAAAGGCCAAATCACCACCAAAAGATGCCTTTCAGCGAGAGCATTCCAACATCCATATCAATTACGTGTTTTGCAGCTATGAAGGTCTCCAATTGTAGCTCTAGAGCCTCAGCTCTGCCGTTCGCCACCGTGAAGGTTTTTGTTCAATTCCTCTTCCTTCGCCGTACCAAATTGAAATCCAAAGGTACCATAATGTTCTTCAAGCTAGTTTTTCAAGAAAGGTCATCGAGAAAACCATATCCACTGTTGTTCGGTCATTGCCCGTCACTCACCACCATGGTCAAGTTTCCAGCTTCAATATTCCCGTGGCCCGCCATCTAGAATGCCGTGCATGTGGTGTCAACGTGTTGTTGGGGATAAGGTGAAGCTATCTATTGGTTTGGTTTTTGGGAAATGGTGGTCGCCGGTGAAAATTGCCGGTGAGGGTGATGGTGGCTCTCAGTGAAGAATGAAGAAGAAAAAGGGGGGGGGAATGAAAATGAAATATTTAAAGGGGAATTTTTTGGGAATTCTCAATTGGCCCCCAAATCTTTCTTGCTGCTTTTCAATTGAGTCCTCCAGCTTAGGGGTTCATAACATTACCCAATTGACCTGAAAAGTTTCCATGCAAACCCCCAAACAATTTGAATGTGGTCCAATAAAGTCTTATGTATTTGCGAATTGACCACAGAACTTCTAAAATCCTTAAAATCAAGTTTTCCTTATTTACAAACTGACCCCAAACTTCCAATCTTCATGCAATTAAGTCCTTTTTATTAATTTTTCAAGCCCTAATATCCGACCAACTAATATCTTGATTTCTAAATCCTTATTTTCTCAAATACCAAATTTTAGGATTGTCACACATTTTATGATAAGTTAAAAAAAAATTATCTTGTACAATTTATATGCATTTTTCTACTTAAGATTCTTTATTTTTTAAAACAAAGTCATTGTCTATCACACTAGATGTCAACTATACTATTACACTGATCAATATATTAAAAAAAAATACTAAAATTTGAATGAAATGATTAAATTATGCTTTTCAGAATTGCTTTTGATCAACTTTCTTCACTTCAAAAGTTATGATTATCTTCATTTTGTTCATAATTTTGATGAGTGAATGTATGTAGATGATAATGGAAATTCTACACCATCCTCCAAACTTCTTTAGGTAAATTCTTTTCAAATGAAAAGAGTAAATAAATAAATAATTTTTTTATGCCACATAATTATTATGATCAAACATTCAATCCTAATTTATTCAGGAGAAAAATTGATGAATGCTGTAAAAGAAACTTTGTCAAGGTATATTTATTTTATTACATTTAATGTATTCTAGCTAGAGAAATAATCAATAAATAACTAAATCATCTAAATGTCTATTATTCAATATATTTAATGCTCAGAAAATAATTGATAAAAATAAACTAAAAATTATTTAGGTGACTATACTTTTGTAAATAATTAATTAGATTTGTAAAATGATATGACATTTAGCCAATAATATTTTGTATAAAAATATACTAATGCGTGGGATATAGATGTTCTTATTAGCAAATACGTATGTAAACAAGAAACTATATCTTATTAAATTTTGTATGATAAATATTGGATTATGAATATTAAAAAATTATTTTCATTATTCTAGATATCATTTTTAAAGAAAAATGTAGACTTTGTGTTAGATAAATATATAGATTTGTAAGGAATGATGCAACTCCAAAAACATTTGATATGATGACATATAAATCACATTCATATAAAATATTATTATTTTTGACTTATTTCAATAATTAGATTGTATTCAAAAAAATCTTGTGAACTTTTTTATATTAAATATTTTGAGTTACATTTTTGTAATATCTATGAAAATATGTTAATATCTAAATTACAACTGAAATTAAATAAATAAATTTTTAAACTTAAAGTCATTGTCTAGTGGAAAGAACCGGTTAAAGACTAGTTATGGAGTAAAACTCCAATACAAAGGATACAAAAACCATATTTTGTTACAGGCGCACTTGGAGCCAAAGAATGGCAAAAAGAATATTTTTCTAAATACATTAAGAAAAGAAATTACAAAAAGAGAGGCAAATTTTAAATCTTTCAAAAGATTAAGTGTGATAGGAACATTTTTATCTTTGTAAGTTATAGACTCAGTTGCGTTTTCGGATCTACAAGAAAAATCAATTTTAGCGATCATTATTTGTGGTAGCTAAATGTAAGAAAATGGTCACTATAATCTATAGTGACCAAAATAATATTGGTCACAGGTGGTCACAACAGGATAGCTACTAAAAGTACTTAGTGACTAGTTACTACTTTAGATGCTGAAGATGTATGTTCAGTAACCATCTAATAATAGTCACTAAAGATGAAATAATTTGCGACAAATTTTTTACTTGCTAATGTAAAAGTTCATGGTCGCTATAACATTACATGGTTGCTATAGTTATACATACAGTAACCACATCATTTTGGTTAGTAGCAACTGATTCTTTAGCAACCAAGTTATTAGTTGCAATAGGTTGTAAATGGTTGCAGTAACTATATTATTTAATATGTTTTACCAACCACATTGCGACGATAAAGTGTTATTGCTAAAGAATATATTTTCAGCAATGAAATAATTAGTAGCAATAATTTTAATATTGCCGCAAAATTTATGTTATTTTTTATGATTTAGTGTCCAGAAATGTAGTTATTGGTTGCTAATATGTATATATTAGTGATGAGGGTGAAAACGGTTTATATTTGGATTAGGTACTACTTTTGAGTGGTTCGACCTCTCTGGTCGGTGTATTTATGTAAGTGGGCTAAGTCCTACAATCACGAACAAATGTCAAGCTAGTCGATGAGCCCTCGGCTTAGGCATTCCAATGCTCAAGTCAGTATATAATCGACTAGATGAGCAACAGAGTGAGGGCTTTATGTGTAGAGAATGGCCTACCTTCCATGGGCTGGAACGAGGGTATTTATAGCCTTCTCCCAGTGGGGATTAGTCTATAGTGCCCTTAACATGTTGTAATGGTCTTTGTCCTTGCATGGGGGCCATAAAGTCATCTCCCTTCCTTGTACTATTCCAGGTGGCTGCCTCTCCAAGTTTTGGGGACAGAATAGGACACTGTGTACGCACCTCTTTTCTGGCGTGGTAGTATGGGTGGTACTGGGGCGGCATGCTGCATTAATGTGGAGGCATGCTACCTGTCAGGGCATTTAATGCAGCAGAGAAAGTCACACGCTCAATCAACCTCCCTGGTCGATCCAATAGAGAAGCGGCGCGAGGTCTACGGGATGGTTGATTGAGGTCGATCGTCGTTGATGGCGTAAATTGGGCCCAGCGTGTAGGGTGGGCCTACTATTATGCTGGGCCTATTGTTACACTCTTGGGCCGTGGTCTTTGGGCCGAGTGTATTGGGCTATCCCATATCAATTAGAAACCAAAATAGTGCTTGCAAAAGTAAGTTTTAAAATGTACACATTAACAACCAAATAGTAATTGCAAAAATAGATTGAATTGGTTACTAAAATGTATGCATCACTAATCAAATAATTGTTACACAAACATATTGTGCTTGTTGCTAGCATGCTTACAATATAAATCAAATAATGATTATTGAGAAAATCTAAAATTTATTGCTAAGGTGACAAATTAGTAACCAAATAGTAAATACAACAATAATTTAAATCAATTGTTAACATGTATAAAATAACAATCAAATGGTTATGAAAAACTATTACAAAGAAAATCATATTGAATATTCTTCAAATTTCCTTCAACTTTTCTTCATATAACTCTTGAAATATATCTTTGAACCTGAAATAATTAAAAAGGCGTCTATGCTTTGAATATATGCAATAACCATTTTAGCTAATTGCAAAACAAGTATTATTTAAACAATCAAAGATTAAAATTTCAAAAAATTCTAAAGGGAGCTAAACTATTTGATTAAGTAATTCTCAAATATGCGAAACGAAAAGGAAACATTACCTTTTCCATACTTGTTAATAATTAACAAAAATTGACCCTTTTTGCCACGAATATCCACATTAAGATCAGCCTATAGGCAAGAGATCATGCAGAAATATTCAATTTTAGTTAGATAAAGAAAAATGAAAAAGTAGAAATAATTTGCTTTTAGTATGTATAATGAAACCAAAACAATTTCACATACCTTATCATTGTTGCTTTTATGTCTGTTCAAGCTCAAGAAATGGACAATTGCTCACATCCTCATCTTTTTTCTCATTTTGTGTCAAGAAAATTTTACAACACCAGCAACTCAAGATTTAGAATTATGTAGTGGAAAGATGTGAGGTTGCCTCAATATTTGTTTCACTCAGCAACTCTGTTGCAAATGGCATCTCTTCTAGCTCATCCTTCTTTATGCCCTTGAAATGCTAAGATACATAAGCATAATCATAATTATTCTTCGCAATGAGTGAGATGAAATGCAACTAAGGAATGGAGTATGGTTATCGAAAGATGAGCTAGACAACTATACAAAAGTTATTATCTACTAAATTTGGAAAATAACACAAATTATATTGTGCTAGTAGTGATGGTTTTTTCATGGAAATTAAAAGGTTTTAGGAATCTGACCTCAACATTTCAGACAATTGTCTTCATCTTCGCCAAATGGATGCACCAATTTGAAATGATTGTGACTAATCCGAACAACTTGAAAAAACTTATTTGTTCACATAATGAAAGGTTGCAGAATGTTGAAGAGCAAACCTATTTATTCAAATATATAAATGGAGACCCTAATTTTGATAGGAATCAGAATATGCAAAACCACACCTTTGAAGTTAAGGAATATCACTATCAAAGTTTGTTGAAATGAGATTTAAGTTTTTAGGATGTCTAGCATTTGAATATTAAGAAGAGCAGCAGCAAAAAAAATGTTTTCCTTTTCTAATAGTTCTTTACTTTGGTACATTTTGGTATTCTTATGTGTATTAGACGTTATAATTTTGATATTCATGAGCCGCATTTTTAATGTTAAAAAAATGATATGTTCGAAATCATGTTTGAGACTCACATGATTGAAACTTCTCAGAAGTCAAGATGCCTATTTCCTTGGAGAGTTCATCAAAGCGAGGCTTGTAGTTTAGTTTTCCGGCTACAACAGAGTGGTTGCTTGTCTGTGATAAAAAATGCAAAATAGTGAGAAAACAAAAAATAAAAAAGAAAGATTTCCATTGTGAAAATCCCATATTAGCATGTTTGAGATTATAAAGAAGAATGTCTTCTATTTTTCTTACTTTTTACTGTTCTTCACAAAAAATCACATTTTTTAGATGCTCAAGGAAAATTTAATTACTTGAAAATGAAAAAAGAAAAGATATAAAAACCACATATACCATGAGGTTTTGGTTGCAACGGATGCACCTGAAGCGAAGGTTTGTGATAAGAAACTCCATTAGTGGACACCATCTCCACAAAATCTACAGCTTTTTCACAAGTATTGCATTTCTGAGTGGGGCCATAATAAGCCATTTTGCCTTCCTTTTCAAAATGCTTTGTCCATGATATGTAGCTATTAATCCCTAATAGATTGGACAATAGCCTTTACTCTTTTATAAGCTTTTTCATAGTAGGTAAGTTACCTACTGAAAAATTAAAGTAGCCAAAGTAGTGGAATATCTGAATTCAATCCTGATATTAGGGACACGGAGTAGAAGAGCTACTTTTGTTGAAATGGGAAAATCAAAAAGAATATTAGTTAAATCACAAAAGGAAAAGCAAATTTCAATGACACTGAAGAATGAACCACAAATAAAGGGAAAATTGTAACCTTTGTCACCTTATATGAGAAATACTAATAAAGAAGAGAATAAAAGAAAAACATGCATATTTCATTCCATTTTAGTTTGTTAGCACGTCCTGTAGTTTTAGAAACTGTAGGATAGTCCCTAGGAACATACAAAATTAGTTCTTAATCCAGTTATTTTCTATAGAATTGCTCCATATACTATGACATAATAATATGTTGGTGTCTTGTTTTGTGTGGCTATATCCACATTGTGCGGATAATATTCTACCTTCATCTTAGGTGTATGTAAAAGAAAAGCATAAGTACTACTTAAAAAGTAATTCCAAAGTTTGACTAACATTATAATGCAATGAGGAATTAAATGGTAAGTGATTATTTGAGCAAGAAAGGATATTCTAAAACATTTAGTCAGAATGTTAGTACCTAATTTGCATTTTCAATGCTTAATTGACTAAGTAATGCTGGTTGTCAGCATATAATATAGTAAAGCTAGAAAATGTTTGATCTAGATACCTCCTATTTCATGTTGCAATAATGCATACCACATTTCTTCAAGGATTTGTAAATTGGAACTATTTTTATTCTAAAACAAAACTTTGGAACACAATTAAATAATTAGATGAAAATATTAGGCCGACTTGCAAGAGTTTAGATTGTTCAAACTAATAACAAAAAAGCTCTTTTTCTATGTCTTTCTAATTTATCAGATGCCCCATAAGGGACTTAAAGACCAAATAACATCGTATGACGAATAATAAAAGTTTGTAGCTACAATTATTAGTTCATCAAGAAAAGTAATATACGATGGTCGAAACTAAGTAAAAAAAGGTATTCATCAAAAAAAAATAACAAAAATCAAAGCTCCTCTATCAAAGCCACTGGAAATGGATCCTAAGGACATCTTCAAAACTTCAATAAGGATTGTTAGTTATTCAACACCATCTTACACACTCAAGGAACAATTAATAGTGTTAATTATGAAAATTAACACAATTAGAATACATGTTAGCTAGAAAATGATATAAGAAATTGTAATGACACATATTATATAAGCTATAAGTATTGTTATAGCCACAAATGTATGAAGATTGAAACCATAGCAGTGAAAGCAAACAGTAATAATTGCATTTTAAGCTACAAAAGATGAATTAATAAAGGTAAACTCGAGTTAAAAATTACAATAAGGATGAAATTTTCTCTAGTCTGCAGTGATGAAATTTTCACCTCCCTGAGAGAAAAAAAAAAAAAGGATGGAGCCTACAGTGCGTCAGCCAAGTTAAACCAACTATGACCATCTAGAATTTCAAAACCTTAACACTATTCCCATGTCTTCATAACTGAAAAGAGAAAGAATTGTTTTTTCAAGTTTACTGTAAATTCAATTCATTTGGCACTTTCCCTACTATTGAAAAATTTTCTCTACCTTTGACTGCAAAAATGAGAAGAAGAAAAATTGGGGTTTTAAAGTTGAAAAACCCAGTAAAATTCATTTACACAATTTTCACCATTTTAGTCATCGTCGTACAGATTATTTTAACTTCAGCTCAGAAAGATTTCCCCTCCAAAAATTTCATCACCCAAATCCAAATTCTATAAACCTAATCTCTCCAGAAGCATGAAAATTAGAGAATTCAAGAAAATGGTGATTGGAATAGTACCCAAAGATCTGGCATTCACTCTGTCTCTGCCTTTGGAGGAATCATTTCACCGCGATTTGATATTGAATCGAAACGACAGAAATTTCCATGCAATACTGACATGAGTGTTTGGATTTTCAACCATGCCCAGATGGATTTCTTCAACAGATTTAGAGTATCATGGTTGTGGAGAAGAGAGGTGGAATAGATAGAAGCCAAGCAAGGGAAAAATCTCGTTGTTTGAGATTAGCGATTCAAAATGAGGAATGACAAACTAGGGATGAGGGATGAGGAAAAGGGATCAAGGATCAAGCTATTCCATATGTGGGGCCTATAACACCCTTAAAATTTGATATTTCAAAAAATAAGGATTTAGAAATTAAGGAATTGGTTGATTGGATTATTGGATTCAAAGAAGAAATAAAAAGAACTTCATTGCAAAATTTTTGGAAGTTTTGGGGTCAAAATGCAATTAAGCAAGACCTAATTGGATCTCATTTTCAAAGTTTTGGGGGTTGCATGGCTAATATTTTAGGTCAAAGGGGTCAATGTTAGGCACTAAGCTTTTGAAGGGCTGAATTGAAGTTTGAGGAAACTTTAGAGGACTTAATTGAAAACTGACCAAAAGTTTTAGGGGTCAAATCAAAATTTTCTAATGACTTCTCTATAAATATCACATTTTGCATTTCAACCCTTAATTTCACCTTTCTTCTCCACCGTACACCCTTAACCACCTCTCTGGTGAACTCCCTCATTCGGCGACCAAAACCTATCATATTTGGTACCAAATTGTTCCTCTCCTCACAAGGAACACAAATATACCTATTTCTTCCCAGTTTGAATAGCAAAATGAGCGAAATTTGAACTCAAAAATTTGGCCTTAGTAGAGGTGATGGGTTTCCATTTTCAGGCAATAGAAACTCATGGCCAAGTACTGGGCTTTGTTGCGATTAGCTCAAGGGTGGTGTAGGTGTCTTCAATTTCAGAAAACAACCATCGGAGCGGGCAGACTTGATAAAAATTAGCACAACGGCATTGGTGGCATGGTGACTATTTTCTGGCCAATTGACAGTTAATTCAACTGCAGAACAAGAAATTGATTGGGGGCTTTGATTCATAGAGCTGATATGCATCTTTTGGTAGTAGTGGTTACCCTCTCTGACGGAGGTGGAACAGAATTTTCATCTCGTCGTGGTGATCACATGTATACAAATTGATCGTGATTTCGGAGCTTCGATAGGAAAAAATTGGGTAAAAATGGAAATGAGTTTAAAGTTGTGTGCATGTGTATGTGTTTACCTTCAAGTCTTGGGATGCATTGTACAAATGAAAGAATACACACGAATGGATCGAAAACATTGAGACATGCAAATAATTACATTAGTTAATGTACCCAAATTTTATCATATCGTGTAATAGTCTTGATTAATTAGGTTAATTAGGTAGAGAACCCTCGTTTTATGAATTTGGAACCTAAGTGGCGATAATTGGGTTAATTGAGATGATACATAACCAAGATTTAGGTTATGCATGTACCATATTAAGTTCAGTGAACTCGAATTTGTATTATCATGCGATAAATTTGAGATAAAATTGGGATTTTTAAGGAATATTGGACCATCGTTATCGATTTAGTATGTTGTGGTAAGATCAACTGGACGATTTAGGACCCAATTATATTCCTTTAATGAGATCAGCGCTATTAGCATGTCTTTATCGAGGCTATCGATTTAGCCGATTAAGTATTGATTTTAGGCTATTGTTTGTGTAATTGTGATTATATAGTCAAATGAGGATTTGACTGCAAATATATTATTTTGGTTAGGTGACTACAAAGTGGGCCCCTAGGTCAATAGGCAGCGATAACATTTCTGAGACTACTGGAAGTGAGGGTCTGCCAATCTGGCATTGATTACTCTTTTGTTATTGCGATAAACCCCTGTGAGGGTTCTTGTTTCTGTACTGACTATATTGTGTTATTGAAATTTGTGATCTGTTGAGATCTCACTTGATTATCTATTAATTGATTCAGACATCCCTGTGAGGATCTGCTAACCTGGCACTTCTTTCAATTATCTGTTATTGGGATAAACCCCTGTGAAAGTTTTCTATTTCTATACCGTAATCTGTTTTGTTGAAATCTGAGAACTATTGAGTTCTCAATTGATATCTGTTATCTGAATTGTACACCGCTGTGTGGGTTACTTTATGGTATGATTCTGATTCCTATTTGTTCTGGCACCCATAACCTTCGATTGTTATTTGTTTGATCTATTATTCGACTGTTGGTTATCTATTCGATCTGTTATTTGACTGTTCTGCTATATAAACTATTTTATATTGTATCTGTTGCCTGTCAGAACACCTATTTTATTTGGTCAATGGTATGCTAGGGAGACGCCTAGGTATCCACTATCTATCAGAGATATGCTAGGAAGACACCTAGATATCTACCGTCCGTCAGTGATATGCCAAGGAGATTCTTAGGTATCTACTGTCTATCAGTGATATGCTAGGGAGACTCCTCTGTGTCCACCATCTATCTCTAATGTGTTAGGGACACTCCTAGGCATCTTTTATCTGTCCAGCTATCATGCTTGGATAGGATTGCCCGATTGGAATAGGAATTATTTTGATAAGCATGTCAAGTTGGCTCCATTGAACTGCATATGACTCGGGGCTCCGTTGAACTGCATATGACTCAGGCTTGTTTATTCTGACCATATCTGATCAGTTGTACACTATTCATGGAGCTATAAGGAATGAGAGATTCCTATCTGCTCAAATCGTTATTTGTATATGATATTATTTTTGTTATAACCATTAAATTATGATCTGCTGAGTTGATTCTTTCTCAACAGATCCCTTCTGCTTATGCTTATAGTTATCCCTCACTAAGTCCTTTGGACTTACCCCCTCCCTCCGTTTATCTTTAATTCTCTCAGACAGGGATTAAGTGAAGAACTTGGACTTCAGGCTAGACATGAAAATATTTTGTAATAGATCAGGTGTTTGAATGTATATATGGAGTCACCTGAATATTTAGCTTGGACTTGAGATATTATGATATGTCATGTTGATGTTGATAACTTAAAGCATGTAACGATTTTGCTAAATATAAGAAAGTGAATCATATCATTTACTTAATGGTTTGAAGAGTCAATTAGTTTGAAATTTTTGCTGCTTTTGATGAGTTAAGATTGAGTATGATGGGCCTAATGATTGAATTGTAGGTTCAATTTAAGATTAAACTGAGTGGCATCTCAACTTCGATGCTATCCCAAGTAGGGACGCCACAGAGGTGGTATCAGATCCTAGGTTTGTCGATGACCTAGATATTTGGTAACATTGCTTTGGCAACATTAGGATTTGTGATTGACTTCTTATTTAGGTTAGTTTGAGTATGAATTTTAGGTATTTTACATATTAGGATTTCTTGTGTGATTCAAGGATTTAAGATGAATTTGATCAATTGCCTTTAGTGATATAAGTTTGTTTTCTATCGGATGTCTATGGGATTTTGTTATATATTGTAGAATTATTTAGACTTGTATCTCCTTGAGTTTGGTATACCCCCATCTGATCCTTCTATTCCTTTTATTCTTGGAAGTTTAGAGGGGTTAGAGTTGATAGACTTACTTGAGATTAAGCTTGAATTGGGAATCATTTAGAATGTAAATGCTTGAGTTAAGGGACACCTTAGCTATGTAGGGATATGATTCTTAGAATGTGGATTTTGGGCAAGAAAATGTGGTTATGTGGAGATATAGGAAAGAAATCATCACAGGTAATTTGCATTTGAGGACAGCGTGGAAGATTTGAAGAACGAGAATAAGGTCCTAAAGGAGGAAAAGGAAAATCTTCTAAGATAGTGCCAAGGTTTTAAGGAGAAGCTATGTGATATGAATAAGGCTTTAAAGGATAGAAGAACGGAGTCGAGTAACTTAAAATTAGTACTTGGGGCAAAGAGTTATATACTAGATAGATTAATGGAGAATGAAGAGAAATAAGAAATTGAATCTTGGAAGAAACAAGGGTACTACCAGTTGAAGGCCAGAAAAGACCACGTAAAGCACTTACACATGATTCTCGGAGCTCTGAGAGAGGGCATCAGTTGTATGCAAAGTTTGTAAGTGCAAATATTGGATAGAGAATGTGGCTTTTCTTGGGCACATAATATCCCAATATGGGGTAGAGAATTCATCCCTCTGAGATTGAGGCAGTAGTCAACTAGAAGAGATTGAAAAACGTGATAGACGTTTATAGTTTTTGTGTCTTGTCGGTTGTTAATGAAAATTATGGAGAACCTTTCTAATTAGCTGACATGTTGACTAAATTAACTCAGAAAGGTCAACCAATTGATCAGAATGAGAATCTGAATAGGAGACAGCGCTAATGAATGGAACTTCTGGAAGATTGCGATTTCTCTATCACCTATCACCCGAAAAGGTGAATGTAGTGGCGATACCTCGAGCTGAAAGGCTAGAATGACTGACTTATTGGCAACAAAAGCATCAAAAAACCTAAAAATAGGTGCTATGTTAAAATTAATATAGCGAGTAGGATTGCAAAGATAAGTGCAATCCAAATCATAGGATGAAATGTGATAAGCCCTGAGTCAATGATATTGGAATGTTGAAAAGGAAAGGTTGGAAGTTCTAGAGATCTGAGTTCAATACCGAATCAAGATGTCCTTTTATTCCATAAGAAAATATGTGTGCTAGAAGAAATGGAATAAAGTTCGCTTGTGAGGCGCACAAGTTAAGAGACACAATGCATCCGAGAAGCACAAAGATGTATCAGGACTTGAAGAAGTAATTCTAGCAGAATGTAATGAAGAGAATGTAGAAACAGTAACCAAATCTACTTATTTTTTTCCAGTCAAAACAATACTCAAATAAGAATCTGAAGACCAGATTCTTTTAAGGAGGGAAGAGTGTAACACCCCTAAAATTTGGTATTTAAGAAAATAAGGATTTAGAAATTAAGCAATTGGTTGATTGGATTTTTGGGCTTGAAAAAGAAATAAAAAGGACTTGATTGCAAAAAATTTGGAAGTTATGGGGTCAAAATACAGTTAAGCAATACTTGATTGTATCTTATTTTCAAAGTTTTAGGGGTTGCATGGCTAATATTTTAGGTCAAAGAGGTCAATGTTAGGCACTAAGCTTTTGAAGGGCTGAATTGAAGTTTGAGGAAACTTGAGAAGACTTAATTGAAAACTGACCAAAAGTTTTAGGGGCCAAATCAGAATTTTGCATTTTGCATTTCAACCCCTCATTTCACCTTTCTTCTCCACCGTACACCCTCAACCACCTCTTTGGCGAACTCCCTCTTCCGATGACCAAAACCTATCATATTTGGTACCAAATTGTTCCTCTCCTCACAAGGAACACAAATATACCTATTTTCCCAGTTTGACAGGCGAAATGGCCGAAATTTGAGATCAAAAATTTAACCTTGGCAGAGGTTACGAGTTTCCATTTTTTGGTGACAAAAAATCATGGCCAAGTACTGGGCTTTGTTAAGTTTGGCTCAAGGATGGTGTAGGTGTCTTCAATTTTGGAAAATGACCACTGGAGTGGGTGGAATTGATGAAAATCAGCACGACGGCGTTGGTGGTGGACTGACTGTTTTTTGGCCAATTGGCGGTCAATTTGGTGGCAAAAGAAGAAATTAATTGAGGGGTTTAATTCGTGGAGCTGAGGTGCATCTTCCTGTGGTGGTAGTGACCATCTCTGGCGAACGGCGGTCGTGACAAGATAGAATCTTTATATTGTTGCGGTGATCGCATATATGCAAGTTGATTATGATTCTAGAGCTTCGATAGGAAGAAATTGGGTAAAAATGAAAATAAGTTTGAAGTTGTGCGCATGTGTATGTGTATACCTTCAAGTCTTACGATGCATTTTACAAACAAAAGAAAACGCACAAATGGACCTGAATTTTGTTATATCATGTAATAGTCTTGATTAATTAGGTTAATTAGGTGGAGAAACCCTCGTTTTATGAAATTAGAACCTAAGTGGCAATAATTGGGATAATTGCGATGATACAAAACCAACATTTGGGTCATGCATGTACCATTCTAAGTTTAGTGAACTCGAATTTGTATTATGTGATAAATTTGAGATAAAATTGGGACTTTTAAGGAATATTGGACCATCGTTATATATTTAGTATGTTGTGGCAAGATCAACTGGACGATTTAGGACCCAATTATATTCATTTAATGAGATCGGCGCCATTAGCATATATTTATCAATGTTATCGATTTAGCCAATTAAGTATTAATTTTAGGCCGTTGTTTGTGTCATTGTGATTATATGGTCGAGTGAGGATTTGACTATGAATATACTTTGGTTAGGTGATGATGAAGTGGGCCCCGCAGGTCAATAGGTGGCGAAAACATTTCTGAGACTACAAAAGTGAGGGCCTAATAATATGGCATTGATTACTCTTCTGTTGTTGTGATAAACCTCTTTGAGGGTTCCTGTTTCTGTACTGACTGTATTGTGTTATTAAAATCTATGATCTGTTGAGATCTTACTTGATTATCTGTTAATTGATCCGGATACCCTTATGAGGGTCTGTTAATCTGGCATTTCTTTCAATTATCTGTTATTGGGATAAAACCCAATGAGGCTTTCCTGTTTCTGTACGGTAATCTGTTTTTCTTTTAAATCTAAGAATTGTTGAGTTTTCAATTGATATCTGTTATCTACCCCTGTATGGGTCACTTTCTGTTATAATTCTGATTCCTGTTTATTCTGGCGTCCAGAACCTTCAACTGTTATCTGTTATCTGTCCATACTGTTATCTGTTCGATCTATTATCCGATTGTCTGTTATCAATTCGATATGTTATTTGATTGTTCACTATCTATTTGTTCTGCTATATATATTGTTTCGTACTGTATCTGTTGCCCTTTCAGTACACCTGTTTTATTTAGTCAGTGATATGCTAGGGAGACTCCTAGGTATCTATCGTCTGTCAGTAATATGCTATGGAGACTTTTAGGTATTTAGCGTCTGTCAGTGATGTGCTAGGGAGATTCCTAGGTATATCTATCATCTGTCAGTGATATGCCAGGGAGACTCCTAGGTATCTACCGTCTGTCAGTGACACGCTAGGGAGACTCTTAGGTATCTACTGTCTATCCTTGATATGCTAGGGAGACTCCTAGTTATCTACCATTTGTCAGTGATATGCTAGAGAAATTCCTAGATATCTACTGTCTGTCAATGATATGCTAGAGAGACTCGTAGGTGTCTACCATCTATTTGTGATGTGCTAGGGACACTCCTAGGCATCTTCTGTTTGTCAAGCGGTCATGCTTGGATAGGATTGACCAATTGGAATAGGAATTGTTCTGATAGGCATGTCAAGTTGGTTCCATTGAATTGCATATAACTCAGGCTTGTTTATTCTAACCGTATCTAATAGTGTGTACACTGTTCATGGAGCTATAAGGAATGAGAGATTCCTATTTGCTCAAACTGTTATTTATATCTAATATTGTTCTTGTTATAACCGTTAAATTATGATATATTGAGTTGATTCTTCCTCAACGATCCCTTATGCTTATGCTTATAGTAAGGATTAAACGAATAACTTAGACTTCAGGCTAAACATGAAAATATTTTGTAATAGATCAGGTGTTTGAATGTATATATGGAATCACCTGAATATTTAGCCTGGACTTGAGACGTTGTGATATGTCATGTTGATGTTGATGACTTAAGGCATGCAAAGGTTTTGCTAAATGTAAGAAAGTGAATCATGGCATTTACTTAATGGTCTGAAGAGTCAATTAAGTTTGAAATTTCTGCTGCTTTTGATAAGTTAAGATTGAATATTATGGGCCTAATGATTGAATTGTAGGTTCAATTTAAGATTAAACTGAGTAGCGCTTCGGCTTAGGTGCAATCTCGAGTGGGGGCGCTACAGTGCCTTATGATTGAAAACCAAATTTCCACTCCCAATGTTGATGTACCGTGTTTAACTGTGTTTTGTTAGACATGTAAATGGGAAAAAAATATTACAGCCCAAAAAGGAAGGTGGGAATTATAATTTGGGATTTTTTTTTTTACGCTATAATTTGGGATTTAATATTTTAGGCTTGCAAAATATCCATTAATTTTTTATTGGGAAAAGAGAAAAAATTATAATAAGTTATCCATGCTCAAAATTTTATGTTTTTAAAATCTATATTTTTTATATAGACATTTTTTAATATATTAAATTCTAATAATAAAATTTTGGTGCTGAATTAATATATTTAATTAAAATCATGATTTTTTATGCAAATTGTCTCCAAGTATATAGAAACTAAAATTTGTATACCTTGTTTCCAAAACTTCCTAAAGCTTCAAATTTTATTAAATAAACATAATTTAATTTTCAAATAAATTCAATAACAAAATTTTGATTTAAGATCATTTTCTTAGATAAAAGACATGTTATGAATTAGCAGGGGAAAGATTCACATATCCTGTCTTTCTTCTTAAAGTGAATTAAATTTAGTGAGGAAACTTAAAAGATTTCAATTTTTTTTATTAATGCCTTCAATAAAAAGTAACACTAGCTTCTTAGATTTTTGACAAAAATTAGTATTTTTGATGCATCAATACTTTTACTATTGTTCTTTTATTTTGAAATAAATATAAAAGAAAAAAATCAATAATTCCTACATTTCTAGTTAGGAGTACTCGCTAGACAAAACTGATTTGAGAATCGTTAATTTTACTTAAGATAGTTCAATTTGTCTTTGAAGCCATGGACAATGCTACTTTTGCTTTTAAGTCAAAAAATTTGTTTTTATTATCAAAATATTTCTTTTAGAAAAGACTACTTTTTTCTTGAATATAAAATTTTATTTATTATTATTAGAATGTTTCTCCCAAATATTAACTAAATTATTTGATATATCCAAAAAATAATCAAACTAGCCAGCCAACTACCACTTGTACATTGAATTTTAGATGGGGCAATTTAGTATATTTTATTTCTAATGTTATTAAAATCAAAATTAAATATTAGTAGAATAGTTTCCAAACTCCAAGAATAAACAGATATAGGTTGAATTGTATTTGATAAGCTTGCAATATACATTAGTGTTTGAAATTGAATTTATAACTTAGACTCACATCCAACTTGATAAGAAGTTTTGTCTTAAGAACAAGCTTTTTCAAAGAATTTTTGCAAACAACTCAAACTTAGTTTGGAAATAAGTGGAAACTGCAAACTAAGTGAACCATTTTTTCCATTTACACTATTATTAATAAATTAATTTAATTTACACCAACCAAAAAAATATAAATTTTAAAATAATTCAAATTTTAAAATTATATTTTATGTACTAAATGAACAATTTATTTAAAGTCAAATAGCAAGTAAGTTGAATATGTAGTTTACAATTGACACATGTTTGAATCAATAATAATAATTTTAATTTCGTACAATAACTTATTATCATAAAGGAATCTAAAACGTTTAAGTTAAAAGTTTATATTATGTATATATAAGTATAATATAAGTAAATTGGTTTTTTCTTTGAGATTTGTTTAGAAATTAAGCTTTGCTTTGTTATCCTTTAAATTAAGGTATAGGTCTTTAGAATATTTCATTTTTATAGGTTAATTTTATATTATTTTACCTATTAATTGCTATTTGTGTAATTTAAGTATACTGTAGTACATATTTATAGTAGTTTTAGGCTTTAGCAAAACTTATCTCAATTGACATCAAACCAAAGTCATAATCCTAATTAAAATATAAATTTACTCCATCGTTTTAGATCAAAAGTGAATTTTTGCAGTATTGGACGTACTATGCTCTCATTGGCCTGAATAATAATGTTCATTAGATAGAAAATCTATCAGTGTATGACATATACTTTTTTTTTAAAAAATATTTAGTTTTTTAATTAATAAATGATTTATTTAAAATATATATTTAAATTATTATTTATTTATTCTTAATTAATATAGTATGTAAATATATATTTATGTATCTCAATTAATAAAATCTTGTTGAATATTATTAAATGAATTTAATTATGTAAATAAATTGTTTTAGATATGTATATTGTTTAACATAATTCAAAATTTTAAGATGCCATAGTACATAGAGGGGCATTTAGGACTTTAGCCATCTCATTAATTTTTAGCATTTCTTATTATTTTTTAGAACATTTTGAAATTTTCTCAAATTTCTTCTACATTATAACTAGATTTGTCATTTTAGGGGAGTTGTTTCAATTTATGGGGGGGGAAAAAATGAGGATCCTTTTTCTTAATTTCTCCAAATAAGTAGTTAGTGTAATTCACCCTAAGAAAAATTACTAAGAATCTATTAAGATAAATTTTTATGTCTAAAAAAAATTCATCAAACTATTTTCAGTCAAAAATTCTATTCTATTAACTTTTCATTTAAGAAAATTCTACATTTAACTTTATGCTATTCTTTGAAAGAAAATAGCTTTGAAATTGTTAATTAAGTAAATTTTTATATATTAATATTTACTTTAAGAAAATTTTTTTTTAGTTGTATCCAACAAAAGTAAAAAGTAAAAAGAGTGAGATCTATGAGAGAAACTCTTAGTCATTTTCATTGCCATTCTCAATGGCGGTAATTTTCCCTTTTCCGCCAAAATTGATATCGACAGAAATTTTCCACCAAAACTTGGAGAAATTGATATGGGATCCGCCAAAATTATGTAGGAATTGATATGAAAAGAAATTTTCTGCTGAAATTATGGAGAGATAGAAATGGGAAGAAAACTTTCAATATGCACGATTCATAAGCAAGTACTAAATGGGTTTGTTCATTTCAACCATTTTTTATCCCACTTCACTTCTCCTCTAAAAGAACTTCCCCTCTAATAAGAATTTCTCTCTAATCTCTCCATAGTAAGAATTGTCGAATAAGTCTCTCTTTTCTTTTCTATTTTATTTTTCCTTTTGCTCTATTTATTTGTGGTAGAATTGATCCTAAATGGGAAGATTTGGGTTTGGGATTTATTATGTTTTGATTTCGATTTAGATTTTGAAATTTAATATGGTTTTGAACATCTGATTCTATTTAGATAAATGGTAGGATTGTGATTTTGCTATCTTTTGCAAAGGATAATTTCTGGTTTGCTGTCCATGAAGGGTTCTTATTCTATATTTCCATTGCATGTTGACTTGGAATGTTTGGAATGAAATTGAAGTGTTGGTATCCTTATGTGATTATAACACCCCTAAAATTGGGTATTTGAGAAAATAAGGATTTAGAAATTAAGATATCAGCTGGTCGGATTTTATGGCTCGAAAAATTAATAAAGAGGACTTAATTGCATAAAGATTGAAAGTTTTGGGGTCAATTTATAATTGGAAGAGATTTGATTGTACAATATTTTAAAAGTTTTGTGGGTCAAACTAAAAATATTTTAAGTCAACCGGATCAATGTGAGGCACTAAGGAAGCTGGGGGCTAATTCGAAGATGTCTAAAAGGTTGGAGGACCCAATTGACAAGCTGAGGAGAGTTTTGGGGTGGAATTCATAATTCCAGAAAGTTCTTTATAAATAGCAACCCCCTCACCCTCATCAAATTCTCATACGCAAACCCTTCTCCCCTCACCGGCGAACTCCCACGATCAATGGCGAAAACCCAAAACCAAACATACCATCACCTTTCTCTCGACAAAAGGAATGCAATGGTACTAGACTTTTCGAGAACCAACCGACGAGTCGCTGAGAATTAGGCCCTGAACAGACCTTCATAGCGGTGGCGATGAGTTGCTCCATTCCGACGACCGAAACTTGGAGTGCAGTAGTGGGTTTTGATGGGCTCAACTCTAAGGTCAAGATGGTGGCTTCAATTACAAGATCCAACCACTAATGGCAATGAAATTGAAGAAAATATGAGGTGGCGGCGGTAGTGAAGTTGTGGTTGTTTTGGTCAATTACTTCCGACTCTGACAACAACTTAGAAAATTGTTTGAGGTGTTTTGATCAATGCAGCTGGACGAGTTGAATGGTGGTGTCGCGATTTAATTTCTGTGACAACGCACGGCGGTTCGGCGACTTTTGGATAAAATCTTCACCTCGACGTGGTGAACGTACTGCTGGCATTGGTTCCTAAAGATGAGGCACCGATAAGGATATCTTAGGTAATGACCGAATTCGGGGATAAATTTTTTACCGATTATTTTTACCAAATCTTACATTATGTTAAGAAATGAGATTTGATATATGATTTGGATGTATACACCATGCATGGATATATATACGTGTGCCTAGTGGACCTAAATATATTATATCATATGGTAACTTCAGTTAATTAAGTTTATTATGCAACAAAATCCTAATTTTATGAATTTGAGACCTAAGTGGCGACAATTGGGTTAATTAAGATGATTGGACTATTATTACTGATTTAGGATAATGTTATGAGGTCAATATGTAATTAAGCACCAGATTACATCTCATTACTAGAACCAATATGAACCTCATGGCTATTTTTGTAATAATCGGCTTAATTAGCACGTTTTGTATCGATAGTACTAATCGAATCTTAATTATCCTGTTGATTGATAAACTAGTGATTTTGGGACTACTAATAGTATAATTGTATTTATTTAAGGTTGAATAAGGATTTTGATCGTGGATATACTTTTTTAATTAAGTGACAAAGAAGTGGGTCCTGCTGACCAATAGATTGCTGACTATGATTGCTTTTTCTGAGTTTATGGAGGTGAGGGTTTGCCAATGTGGCACTTTCTCATACCTATCTGTTATCGTGATAAACCCTTATAAGGGTTCCTATTTATGTATTGTACTATATTGTACTGCATCCTGTTTTGTTAAAATCTGAGAAATGCTTGAGATACCGATTGTTATCTGTTATTTAATTTGTACACCTTTGTGAAGGTTATCGCTTGTTATTGAATCTGAATCTTGTCTGTTCTGGGCGATTGAATCTGAATCCTATCTGTTCTGGCGCCTAAAACTCGTGTCTGTTATCTGTATTGCTTTATTGCCTGACTATATTGCTATATGTACCATCCTATATCGTTATTCATTGCCTTGCTGACACACTTGTTTATCTATACAGCATTCAATGGCTATGTTGGCTTATCTAAATTTATTTACTGATATCATGTTGCCTTAATGGCATTTCTGTACTATTCTGTACTATTTTATCCTATTTTCGTTTGCCTTGCTGGCACATTTGTTTACCGAGTATTCGTGATACGCTAGGGATTTCCCCCTGGGTATCAACGATATGCTATAGACTTCGCCTTGGGCATCTACACAAATTGTTATTCATTCTGTTATATGTACGGAGAATTATTGGGCCAAGGGCTGATCTTGGTGAGATGTTTGGTTGTATGAGGCATGCTATGCAGCTTCACATGGGTTTCAGCGATATGCTAAGCGGTCCTCTTAGGTATCCACAATATGCTAGGGATTTTCCCTAGGTGTCGATGATATGCTAGGGATTTCTCTCTAGGTATCAACGGTGTACTATGGATTTTTCCTTAGGCATCTGCGGTGCGCTAGGGATTTCCCCCAGGCATCCGTAATGCACCATACAGTCTGTATGGGCATCTGCTACGTACCAAGCTATCATACTTTGGTAAATTGATTAACTAACTAGTATAAGGTGAATCTACTATGCATGTTTTGTTTTTATCTATTGGAATGCATATGCTTCAAGTTTGCTTTACTTGACTCTATCTTGACTGCTTGAAATCTGTTCTTGGAGCAATAAGGCAAGAGAGTTTCTTGTTTTGCTAATTGTTATTGCTTGTTTCTTGATATATCTTGTTCTAATTGTTAAATTTATGATATGTTGGGTTGAATCTTCGTCGATTGATCCTTACTATTGTTTTTAAGTTTATCCTTCACTAAGTTTTTGGACTTACCCCCCTATATCACTTTGATTTTCTCGAACAGGTTTTGGTGATGAACTCGGACCTCAGGTATATACCGATGAATGTTTTGTAATAGATTAGATGTTTATATGCTAAGACTGAATTCTGACATAAGGCATTTAAAAATTATGTTAACTATTAAAGGATTACTATGGCACATATGCAGTAATTTTCTGTTAAAGTTTGCTTAAGTTGAACCTATCACTACTTTTGATAGGTTTGAAATGTTAAGTATAGGCCTATTATTCAATTTATGGGTTTTGAAATTAAGACTGAATCAGAGTGGCACCTCAACTTAGGGGCTATCCCGAGAGAGGGCGTTACAAAGGTGGTATCAGAGCCTAGGTTTCTGATGACCTTGGTTAATACGGGAATGATTTTTTTGACTGGAATTAATGGGTTTGCTAGAACAAAACTTGAAATGAAAATCGATTAGGATGTAAACACTCATGTTAAGGAAAACCTGAACTATGTCAGGATCTAATACTAGGATATGATTTTCAAATTTTGAAATTTTCAATTAATAGAGACTAAGCTCGACTTCAGAAATATTTTAGCTATGTATACTTAAGTTAAAGAATGCCTGAGTTATGTCAAGACATGATTTTGGAATGTGAAATTTTAGGCAAAAAAATAGGAGGTTTGATCTTGGAATTAAACGTGGAGTTGAATAGGATGTGAACTTTTACGATAAGGCTCGACATTAAGGAAGTGAAGGGTTATTGACTGGGGTGGGCAACCAGCATGTAACCTCTTATTTCTGGTATGTCAGGCATATAAATGCATGGTAATTGGTAAGAGTAATATTATTTGGAACTATGGTGTCATGTGAGTAATATCCGTTAAGGTTGAATAACTGATTGGGAAGAATTGTATTCAGTATGTGGAGAGTTACTTTGGAAATCCACGTTGAGCAAGCAAAACTCTGTGGAAGTATTATATGATGAGTAAAGATCATCCTGGGAAAATACGCAGTTGTAGGGGATGATTGTTGGTGACAATGAAAGTTATGAGGAATTAACTAAATAGAAGTTGGAAGAATATAACAGAATGAAAGATAGAGATCGATGTCACAAGGAAATGTAGTTCCCTAATTTGAGGATTAAAAGGTGCAAGAGAATGAGACCAAAACTTGAAATGGAAACGCACAGCCTACCATTAACGAGGGAAATTAAGGATCACGAGGTGTGTCAATCAAGGAAGTGGTCAAAGGCACGCATATATACATATGGGTACTAGTTAGCTTAGTAAGTGGAATATGATGAACAATTGGGAATCACAATGATATAATGGATTCAGTAAGTTGTACCCATCATGATTTAAATATTGGATAGGTTGATTGATAGCGTATTATTCTCAGGAACTCCTAAGTAGCCATTCTAATATTATTAATACCTAAGATACATGATATGGGCTAATCGATCACAAGCTCTTTCTCTAAGGCTAGAAGGTGCGATATCCCACTGCTAGAATATCCACAAACGTGAATGTGATCCTCAATCAACTAAATCATAGTGGAAGGTCATCATTTAATGAAGCTAAAACACTTGCAGATCACAATAAAGATGTTTTAATTAGGAAATCTCGTGGGAAGAACTGAATATGATGTTAGATCATATGTTCCTCTTGCTAGTAAATTCAAAGATAGAACAATTATGGCCAAAAACTTATTATAGTAAGATAGGGAACCTTATAGCCTTATTGAAGAGCGAATTAGGGTGATAATCTTGGAAGCATGATAGAAAGCATTGTAGGATAGCCTCAAGGAACTTCTAGAGTTTTACCCCCGAAATCACTAAAAGGATCATATAAGTAAAACATAAAGGATTAAATTAAGGAAATGATACTACCAAATAAAGAACTCAAGGAGAAGATGGCCAAGAATTGCCATTTTACTTGCAATATAGGCATTATGAATTAAGATAATGTTTTGGAATTGGTTTACAAGGATCTTGATTAGAACCTTTAAATTTCTTAGAACTGAGGAACTAGCCATATTACATCTGTGTTTGGGCTATGGCATAGTGAACATTAAGGGAATTATCCTATTAGAATTAGGGCTACGGACCATCAAGTGCGACTAGAAAATATACCAAAATACAAAAGTTCCTGGGGTTCTTCCAATTGATATTAATGGTGTATTCAGTTCTTTTCTAAATGAATAACTGCATTGGTGAAATCAACTAAGGAAATGCTTGGTACATATGTGCTTTGTAAAGAAAATTTGATATATGAGAATGATCTTATATGCCTTGGAAAAACTTAAGTCATAGGATAAACTATTTTGCTTATTTTCAGGATTATCGTAATAGTGATTACTTAAATGAAACAGAGATATCATTTAAGAGTTGAAAAAGAGAAAATTCTCATTGATTGTGAATGTACTGGTAAATATGCTTTGGGTCAACCTAAGATTTGACAAACACTATGGGTTTTAAATGAAATTTATATATTCAGTGGTTGGCGAAATAAGTGAATGATAAGTATAAATATCAAGGATGGGGAAACTTTGATTTTAGAAATGGAAAATAGTGATTCACCTCAGAAATAAGCTAAAATGCTAAGTGCTCAAGCCAGAATTAGTAAGCTAAGGAACTCAAGTCAATGTGCCCCAAAGGATAGAGGGAAACAATTGATTGAGAATACTCTATAAGTTTTGAATGTCATAAATGAGTTTGATTCCACATAGTTTGACTAAATCTCTCATATGGAACTTAAGGAGTAGCAAATAGGTTGTTCGCGACTATATCTTTTATGCTTGGTTTTTGTGAGCTAGTAGCTAACTATTTGGGAATGTATGACTTGTTATGAAGGCTAGCATGTTATGTTTGAACTTGACTACTCCTTAATATAAATATCATGTAAATGTGAACTTGTGGTGCTGTTATTTGGTTGTTGCTATAACAGTTTATGTGATCTATTAAATGACAGTATGCACTACCAGGAAGGGATGGAGGATCTTAAGCATTGAAATGACATGTGATGATGTGCATAAGGCTTACACAATTACCAATAGCATAAAGTGCTTAGTGATGTCATGGGATCACCAAGGAGGCTTAAAACTCTTTTTGGGATAGTTTCATTTACTTCCTAGAAATTCAATTGTAGAAATCAAGAGAAACTTTAAGTTATGACGGGTAACAGACCCATGAACTATGGGATTATTGGTTAATCCTAGAAATTTAAAGTGACACCATACCTTAGTAAAAATGGATATGTTGGAAAGAATTAGGGAGAAGAGATTCCTAATATCTTAACCAAATGAATATCACCAAGGAATTGAGGAAGTATATCCTGACAATAAAGGGAATCCACATGTGGTTGAGGCATCGAGGAAATGAAAGTGGTGGCTAAATATTGTAAGGTATTTCCAGAAAAATTGAGCTCATTACTCCCTTACCCCACGTACAAGAATTGTTTGACTTCTGCGGGGACAAAATTTTTCTCAAAGCTGGAGTTGAGGTAAGGGAACTACTAGCTGAAGGCCAGAAAAGACTATGTAGTGCTTGAACCTGGTTCTTGGAACCTTGAGAGAGCATTAGTTGTATGCAAAATTTAGCAAGTGCAAACCTTGAATAAAGAAGGTGGTTTTTCTTGGGCATATCATATCCCAAGATGGGGATATCCTAAGATGGGGTAAAGGTTGATCCCTCTAAGATAGAGGCGGTAGTCAACTGGAGGAGACTGAAAAATATGACAAAAGTTCATAGTTTTTTGGGTTTTCTCGGCTATTAACAAAGATTTGTGCAAAACTTTTTTGAAATAGCTAACATGTTGAGTAAATCAACTCAGATAAGGTCAACTATTTAACCAGAATGAGGATTTGAGCATGAGACAGTGCTAATGAATGGAAATCTAGTAGATTACGATCCTTCCATCACCTCTCACCTGAAAAGGCAAATGTAGTGGCCAATGCCTTAAGCCAAAAGGCTAAAATGGCTCACTTATTGGCAGCAGAAGCATCAGAAAACTTAAGAATGGGTGCTATACTAGAAATAAAATTGCCAGTAAAATTGTAGAGATAAGTGCAATCCGAATCACATGATGAAACGTGACGAGCCCCAAGTCAATGATATCTGAGTAATGAAATAAAAATAAAAGGCCAAAAGTTCCAAAGAGTCTAAGTTTAACGCTGATAATCAAGGTATTCTTTTGTTCTGTGAGAAAATATGTGTACCGGAAGAAATAAAGGAGAGATTATTGGATGAGGCACACAAGTCAAGATACAAGATGCATCCGAGAGGCATGAAGATGCATTGGGACTTGAAAAAACAAGTCTAACAGAATGTAATGAAAAGATAATGTAGAATTATTAACCGAATATGCTTACTCTCTACCAGTTAAAATAGTGCTTAGATGAGAATCTGGGGACCATATTCTTTTAAGGGGGGAGGTATGTAATACCCCTAAAATTGCGTATTTGAGAAAACAAGGATTTAGAAATCAAGATATTGGTTGGTTGGATTTTAGGGCTTGAAAAATTAATAAAAAGGACTTAATTGCATGAAGATTGAAAGTCTTGCGGTTAATCTAAAACTGGAAAAAACTTGATTGTACAACATTTTAAAAGTTTTGTGGGGTCGAACTGGAAATATTTTAAATCAACCGAATCAATGTGAGGCACTAAGGAAGCTAGGGGCTAATTCGAAGATGGATAAAAGGTTGGAGGACCCAATTGACGAACTGAGAAAAGTTTTGGGGTGGAATTCATAGTTCCAGAAAGTTCCCTATAAATAGCAACCTGCCCCCTACCTCATCAAATTCTCACATACAAACCTTTCTTCCCTCACCGACGAACTCCTTCGGCCGATGGCGAAAACTCAAAACCAAACATACCATCACCTTTCTCTCAAGGAAATGAATGTAATGGTATCAGACTTTTTGAGAACCAATCGATGAGTCGTTGAGAATTAGGCCCTGAATGGACCTTCACGGCAGTAGTGATGGGTTGATTCGTTCTAGTGGCTGAAACTTGGAGTATAGTAGTAGGTTTTGATGGGCTCAGCTCAAGAGTGTAGATGGTGGCTTCAATAACCAGTTCCAACCATCGACGATGATGGAATTGACGAAAATATGAGGTGATGGTGGTGGAGCTGTTTTGGCTAATTACTTACGACAACGGCATCAACTTAGAAAATTGGTTGAGTTGTTTTGATCAGCGTAGTTGGATGAGTTGAATGGTGGTGTCATGATTTAGTTCCGGCGATAGTGCACAACAGCACTCCGATGACTTCTGAGCAGAATCTTCACCTCGATGTGGTGAACGCACTAGTGGCATTGGTTCGTAAAGATGAGGCACCTATAAGGATATCTTGGGTAATGACCGAATTTGGGGATAAGTTTTGTATTGATTATTTTTACCAAATCTTATATTATGTCAAGAAATGAGGATTTGATATATGATTTAGATGTATACACCATGCATGGACATATATACATGTGCCTAGTGGACTCGGATATATTATATCATATGGTAACTTTGGTTAATTAAGTTTACTAAGTAAGAAAACCCTAGTTTATGAATTTGAGACCGAAGTGGTGATAATTAGGTTAATTAAGATAATTGGATTATTATTACTGATCTGGGATAATGTTATGAAGTTAATTATGTAATTAAGGACCATATTACATCCTATTACTAGAACCGATACGAACCACCCCGTAACTATTTCTGTAATAATCGACTTAATTAGCACATTTCGTATCAATAATGCCGATCAAATCTTAATTATCGTGTTAATTGATAAACTAGTGATTTTGGGCTACTAATAGCATAATTGTATTTATTTACAGTCCGTGGATATACTTTTCTGATTAAGTGATGAAGAAATGGGTCATACTAACCAATAGACTACTGACTGTGATCGCTTTTTTTTAGATTACGGATGTAAGGGTCTGCCAATGTGGCACTTTCTCATACCTATCTGTTATCATGATAAACCCCTGTGAGGGTTCCTATTTTTGTACTATATTGTATCCTGTTTTGTTGAAATCTGATAAATGCTTGAGATCTCGATTGTTATCTGTTATCTGATGTACACACCTTTGTGAGGGTTATCACTTGTTACTGAATCTGAATCCTGTCTGTTCTGGCTCCCAGAACTTTTGCCTATTATCTATATTGCTCCGTTACTTAACTGTATTGTTATATGTACCATCCTGTATACTTGTTTATCTATACAACGTTAAATGGCCATGTTGGCTTATTTGAATATGTTTACTGATATCGTGTTGCCTTGGCAACATTTTTGTACTATTCTGTACTGCCTTGTCCTACTATCGTTTGCCTCGCTGGCACATTTGTTTACCTGATATCTATGATACGCTAGGTTTTCCCCCCTAGGTATCAGCAATGTTCTAGAGATTTCCCCCTAAGCATTTGCATAAACTATTATTAATTCTATTGTGTGTACGGAGAATTATTGGGCTAAGGGCCGATCCTGGCGAGATGTTTGGTCATGTAAGGCGCGCCATGTAGTTCTGCAGGGGTGTTAGCTATACGCTAAGCAGTCTACTTAGGTATCCACGATACAATAGGGATTTTCCCCTAAGTGTCGGCGATACGCTAAGGATTTCCCCTATGTGTACTAAGGATTTCCCCCTAGGCACCTGCGGTACGCCATACGGTCTATATGGGCATCTGTGATGTATTAAGCTATCACGCTTTGGTAAACTGATTGACTGACTGGTACAAGGTAAATTTGCTATGCATGTTTTGTTATAATCTATTAGAATACACATGCCTCAAGTTTGCTTTACTTGACTGTATCCTGACTGCTTGAAATCTATTCCTGGAGCAATAAGGCATGAGAGTTTCCTATTTTGCTAATTGTTACTGCCTGCTTCCTAATATGTCTTGTTCTGACTGTTAAATTTGTGATTTGTTGATTTGAATCTTCCTTAATAGATCTATATTATTGTTCTTAAGTTTATCCCTCAGTAAGTCTTTAGGCTTACCCCCCTTCGCATCACTTTGATTTTCTTAGATATGTTTTGGTGATGAACTCGAACCTCAGGCATGGACCGGTGAATGTTTTATAATAGATTAGATGTTTATACGCTAATACTAAATTCTGACATGAGGCATATAAATATTATGTTAACTATTAGAGGATCACCATAGCATGTATGCAATAATTTTTTGTTAAAGTTTGTTTAAGTTGAACCTATTACTACTTTTGATAGGTTTGAAATGTTAATTATAGGCCTATTGTTCGATTTATGGGTTTTGAAATTAAGACTGAATCAGAATGGTGCGTCAGCTTAGGGGCTGTCCCGAGAGGGGGCGTTACAGTAATTCCATATCAAAATCTTGTGTTTGCTTTGTCTGCACCTTTCATCTATGATTCTTGGTTTATAGTTTACTTAGAAAACTCTATTTTCCTGACAACAAACTTCTGAAAAGATAGGATTTAGGTATCTTTCTACCTTCCCTAGCAAGGTCACCCTACTCAACATAATGTATCAAGAAACTCATCTTTTATGTTTATCTCTATGTAAAATAAATCTATTTTTAGTCCTAATGCCGATAGATCTATTTGTTGCATTGACCTTAAATGGAACTATCTTACTGGTACTTTGCTTTCAAAGTGAGCATCCACCAAATTGGAATACATGTGAGCTGCTCCTACAACTTAATCTTGGGTAACTTGCATTGTTTCCCATTTTAGTTTCTTATGTTGATCTTCTAAAGGTCTCCTATTGTAAGCTGCTTATCGAGGCCCAAACTGAAATACTGGGGGAATATCACACCTATGTATGTGAGTAGGCTCTCTCTGCCTCTCTTATGGTATGCACAAGGTCCTATGATATTAGAAATGTTTAGCTTATCTTTTGATTGAATGCTTGTCAAATTTTGAACAGTGTTGCAAATTTAGGAGCCAGTAGAACAATCCAATTAATGAGATGATTCCAATAGAGATAGGGAAAGTGACTTAGATAATCTGCTAGACCTTTTTGATGATTTATGTGGTTCAATTAACTGATTGAAAAGTAGAGTCTTAATTACATCCACATTAATGTGATACCCTTTTTCTTTTTAGCCAATGCAGCATCCTTAGTTCTAAACCAAGGTTGCTGTTCGAAAGGAATTTATAGTTGTTGCCAACTCTAATGTAAAATTGATGCTTGAAATCTGGTTCATTAACATCATGAAAGTAGGTATCCCGAATCATCTAGTTGTGGCATTAGATGATGGAATTATAGGTTTCTACTAGGTAAATAATGTCCATGTATGTAAAAGGGATCCAGATGAGGCTATTAACTCTGTGGGAAGGGCATCTAGTAATCTTGCCATTTCATCATTGAAATTCTAATTCTTGAGGGAATTTCTACAGCTAGATTACAACATTCTCCTTTCAGATATCGATATAGTAGTTTTGCATAATCCATTTGATCACTTATATAGGGATCATGATGTAGAGTCTAGGTCAGATCATCAAAAAAATATGGCAGCTTATGAATGCAATGATGTTTTTCACGAGCCTACAATGGGTTGGGCTCATTATGCTCACATGGTGAGGATGTGGGTGTTTAATTCTTGTTTCTTCTATATAAGGCCTTATATTCCTTCTATTGAGTTGTTGAATTGCATTATTGACGCTTAACATGCTTGCTTGGGAGGCATATGCTTGGGACCAAGCTGTTATCAATAAAGAGCTCTTCTTCATTTCTCATCCTGGTTATGTAGGCTTTATGCTTCCAAGAGAATTGTGATTTCTACCTCTTTATGAAAAGCATGGATTTCCTAAAAACCATAAAAAAAAATATATGCTAATCTAAAAAAACTAAAGCTATGTACTGTTCATTTAAATTACCATCCTAATAAAAATTGTAAGAGTGAATGTTTTTGTTGAGTTCTATGTAAATGGAAAGTAAGATGCTCTAGAACAACTTCCTGATGGGTTAGATTCGCAATGAAATATGGTCCCTGTTTAATCAAATTTTCTCACAACAAGTCATCTATTTCTTGCTTAATTTCACTGTACATAGATAATTCTATTAGGCTAATCTGAACTGAGATCTCTTTGTCTCCAGGAGAAATGTAGTAGGCTTACTGGAAACCTAAAATAAGATTGGGCCGCCACTCAATTAAGTGTATCAATTATCCCATGAAAATATAATTATGACAGTATAATACATAATCCTCTTTGTTTTTATCTTGAATGTCTTGTGAGCCTGCAAACTATATGTTGATGGTAGCTCATTTAGTACAATTATTCAGGCAAAATTGCATACCTTTTGTAAATAGTCAGATGATGCTTACATAATGGCATAATGTTGAAATACCAAGTTTCCAAAGTTGGACAAACCACCAAAAGTTGTTTTCATAATGTAAACTTTTTACATTTTGCCTAATTTATATGCATTACCAATTGAGTTACAGGCTAGTGGTTTTGAAGGACCAATACATTCTAGCATTTCAATCTTGAAGAATTTAACTAAGTTATTTACCTATTTAGAACACCTAAAACGTATTCAAATTTTACTTAGTAGTTTTATTTTTAACATAACTGGTGATGATGACTTGAATTCAATATAATCAAAACCTTGACTTCATTACAGGATTGAACCTTTTGCAGTTGAAATAAGGAGAAAATCCAGCATGAAGATGTGTCCCACATGTTGAAATAGAGGTTTTCTTGGGTATGATCCTTGACTTGAAAAAAATGAAAAGAAAACTATACTCCATTATTTGCCTGGGTTGGATTTGCATTAAATTGGCGTGATGTCCCAACAAGTAGCCATTTTTTTATATCATTTCACTATCTAAAAATGTATAAATTTTGTTTCAATTTCTTGAGATTCTTCATCCCAACATTTTCATTTAGGAGTTATAATTTCACATGCAATTTAAAGTAAAGTATTATTTGAACATTAATAAATTATATTTTTGCATTTTTAAATGAATTTTTTAAACAAAATTTACCTAAAAAACAATTTAGCTTTTAAACTCAATTTAAACGATTTTTTTGATATCTTTTCAAGAACTAGTTAGAAATAAAGTTGATTGGATTACCTTGAGTACTTTTTTAGCAACCATGTAAAATTGCTTGTTGTAAATATTTTACTTAGTGACTACAAAATGTTGGTTGCTACAAGTTTAAAGAGCTAAATAAAGTTATATATTCTTAGAAACCAAAATAATTGGTTGTTAATCATCAATTTAAAAGACTTATAATAACAATTCAATATTTTGTTGTTAAATTGGTTGCAATTAATATTTATATATAGCAACCATAAAAATTCTTGCTAAAAACCCCAACTTTGGTCACTACACCACTGACTAAGGTTGGTCCAATTATAGCGACCAGTTATAGTTACCAAATATTGATTGGTCGCAAAACTATTTATGTAACTTGATTTTAGCAACCAAATTATTTTTGGCTACTAAAATTATATATTTAGTAACCATTTTATTATGGTCGCTCAAACCATTTTTTCTTGTAGCAATAGGTATTCCATTTAATTGTCTCTAATTCTACATTTGGATTAGGGATTATATTTTTTATTAACTAAAATTCTTCTTCTCTCCTAAATTTATATTTGCATTTTTGGCTAAAGCATCACCAAAACTCCATGAAATTAAGGTATGCAAAAAAGTTGGGCAACAATCATTAACCGCCAACCTAATTGAGAGTAAGGCTTATTGGTGCCTGGTTCCAAAATTAAAGTACTACTAGCAAAAAGGTCTATGGAGACACATTTTAAGAAACCCCCCTAAGAAAAATAAATAGGCAAATAACCCCCTTATGATTTTATAAAAATAGCTCACTGCCTTCTTACACTCATTTGCATATACATTTTTAATGTATGGACAATAATGCCCTTTTATAATTACAGTGGTAAAATTATTTTCATAAAGTAAAATTGGGCAAGCACAACTCGTTCGAAAGAAAAACCCTCGACGCCAAAGCCCAAAATTCCGTCTAAGAAAAACATCTTCCTCCAAAGCCATAAATGGTGCGACTTGTTCAAGATTGAGTGAATCATCAGTTTATCTTCCTTCTCAGCTCGATCAGTAGTGGGATTTTCTAGTTTTGTGGGCAAAAATTCATCTGAAAAAAGCTTTTTCCTTCGAAGCCAGAAATGGTGCGACTTGTTCAAAGTTGACTGAATCATCAGTTTATCTTCTGGGTTCGCTCAGTAGTGGGACTTTTTCAGTTTGTGGGCAAAGACACATCAAGAAACGACAGATTTGAAGAATCAAAGTCAAACTAGGGTATATTGAGGTAGGTTTTTTCCTACATTATTTTCTAGTATACTTGTTATTTAGGGTTTAGTCTGTACTAAAATGCATGGGCATGTTAGTTTAGGGTTCAATAGTTTTTTATTAACGTTTGGGACCACTGTTGTGGGTTTGAATTTGAGGTTTAATAAAATTGTTTGGGACCACTGTATTACAGTTGATTTTATAGGAGATTTGGGATTTGTGTTTATCTGAAGTTATTTGATGACTTTTTTCTGAAATGAGGTCCCAGTTGGAGTTGAGAGAAAGTTATTGGATATGTTCTTTCTTTAATTTACAACGGAAAGTTATTGGATATGCTTTGGATATGTACTTTCTTTAATTTACAGCAGAAAGTTATTGGATATGCTTTGGATGTGTACTTTCTTTAATTTACAGTAGAAAGTTATTGGATATGCTTTAGATATGTACTTTCTTTAATTTACAGTAGAACTTTATGCTACCTCGTGCTATGAGTCAATGAGTAGATTAGGTCCCACTTGGAATATTCTACTGAACTATGTTTCACATGTTTGTGCTTGAATTGCCCTGTAGGAGTTGATATGGCCCACTTGAGTAAAAGCTTGATTAAAAGCTAAGTAGTTGATTTATGAGCCATGTTTGTGGTGCGGTCCCACTTGAATAGAAATGTTTTTTGTGTTGCTTAGTTTTAGTGCCTACTTTATACTTTTGTTATGTTATTTGTGGTTCCAGTTGAGTTATTTTGTGTGGTATAATAATTTTCAAAATTTCATGCCACTTGTTAATTTGTGTAGTGGTCCCACTTACTTTTTTTTTCTTTTTTTTCTTTTTTTTTTTTTTTGCAGATGGACTCTTACATTGATATAGACATGTGGATAGGAGGTCAGTTTGTATATTCTCCAAAGCTAAAGTATGAAGAAGGATCAAAACATCGTTTTGAAAGAATTGATTGAGATAGGTTGAACATGTATGGTTTATATGTTTTGTATGGAATGTGTGGAGGAAGAAGGACCATTGTGAATTTCTTCTACTGTGTGCCTGGACTTCCATTCGAGATGGGGCGTAGACTGATTAATTGCATAGCTGATCATGCTATAATAGAAATGGTTACATATTATATTGGTTCTGGTGTTCCTCTTCCCATTTATGTGGAAGAGATGGCCGATCCCATCATGGTAGTAGATCCTACAAGTAACATTATTCCCAATGAATTGGTGTTGGAAGAGGATAAGAATGAAAAGAGTAAGATGATCAGGAAGAAATGCAGCTACAGGTAACATTATTCCCAATGTGTCAAGTGCAACTCAAGCTTTTAATGAAGAAGGAATAGGTGGGGCAGAGCATGAGGAAGAGCATGGGCCAGAGATCGAGGTTGGGATAGATGCAGAAATTGGGACAGAACACCACACAGAAGTTGGGGCAGATATTGAGCCTAGCACAGATCATGACACAGATCTTGGTGCAGACACTGAGATGGGGCTAGAGCATGAGGATGATCATGGGCGAGAGATTAAGCTTGGGATAGACATTGAGTTTGGGTCAGAACATCCGACTGACAAAGAGAAAGTACCATAAATGGACAAAGGCAAGAGGAAAGTAGTAGAAGCAGAAGTTGACAGTGAGGATGATAGATCAGAATTTGATGATTCATCAGATGAAGATTATATTCAGCCTACTGGACCTAATGAAGAAGATAGTGAAGTAGATGAGTATGAGATTGATGTCGAAGAGGGTGAAGCAGATTCTGGTTCTCCCAGCATTATGTTAGAGGACCACGAGGGATCTAGTGATGATGATATCTTCTTGGACAAACATCCTAGCAAGAGGCAATTAGTAAAGTAATTGAAAAAAAATCCTTATAGGTAAACAAAAAAAGCAGACAACTGAAGCACCAGTTGATGTCCAAGATGAAGGATGCTTTAGTGATATTGGTGAAGATGACCTCCATAGCCTTAGTGCGTCTGATTCTGAAAATAAAGGTGTAGCTGATAAACACCCTCATTTTAAAGAAGGCCAAAAGATGAAAGATTTCAAACTAGTTGTAGGTATGAAGTTTAGAAGTGCAGCTATTTTTAGAGAGGCATGAGAGATAATTGCGTTAGAAATGGATATGATTTGGAGTTCATCATAAATGAGAATGCTTGGATCACTGCCAAGTGTAAGAATGAAGGTTGTACATGGCGGATACATGCATCACCGGTCATGGACGAGCCCACATTTCAAATAAAAACCATAAAAGGTGAGCATGCATGTGCAAGATCATATGTCAATAAATTGGCCAAGTCAAAGTACCTTGCAAGTAGAGTTGAAAAAATTGTAAGAGATAATCCTTCCATACCTATTGACAAGTTGAAGAATACAATCTTGAGAAAATGCACTGTAGATGCTAGTAGGTTGAAGGTAATCAGAGCAAAGCACAAAGCATTAGAGAAGATAATGGGTGTAGACAATGAACAATATCTGAGGCTATGGGATTACTGTGAGACAGTTCGGGTGAAGAATCGAGGAAGCAAGATGTTGCTAAGGACAAAAAAAAAGAGTGGAGCCACCTATGTTTGATAAGATGTATTTCAGCCTGGATGCAATGAGGAAGGGATTTTTGACTGGATGCAGGCCTATCATTGGGCTTGATGGTTGTTTCTTGAAGATAGCCTACTTTGGTCAACTTCTAGTAGTAGTTGGACAAGATGGGAATGATAATATGTGGCCAATAGCCTTAGCTGTGGTACAAACTGAAAACAGGGAGACTTGGACTTGGTTCCTGACTGAGCTTTTGGAAGATCTTGGTGGATTAGAATATGCACATAAGTGGTCTTTCATATCTGACAGGCAAAAGGGATTGCTTGAAGCTGTTAAGGAGCTTTCTCCTTATTCTGAGCATAGATTTTGCTTGAGACATACGTATCAAAATTTCAAGCAAAAGTTTAAGAGCCAACAATTGAAAAACTTGTTTCAGAAAGCTACCTCCACATCAAACAAAGCTAATTTTAAGCTATACATGAAGAAGATTGAAGAAATAGATCCAAAAATTAATGAAGAGGTGGTCACTGCGGCTGAATAGTTGAGAAGCATTCCACCTTAACGTTGGACAACGTCACACTTTCTCGCCAATTCAAAGTGTGATATTCTAGTGAACAATTTGTCTGAGTCATTCAACAATTACATCCTTTATGCAAGAGATAAACCTATAATTTCAATGTTTGAGTGGATAAGGACGAGACTCATGACAAGGATATAGGAGAAAAGATTGGGAATGGAGAGATATTATGGTACAGTGTGTCCAAACATAATGAAGAAGATAAATAAACAACAAACACTTGCCAGATATTATTTTTCACGGTGGTGTGGTAGAAATGAATTTGAGGTGGATCATTTCTTAGATAAGTATATTGTTAACTTGGACCAAAAGACATGCACATGTGGATTGTTTCATCTTTGTGGGTACCCTTGTTGCCATGCACATGTAGCTATCTCCAACTGAAGAGATAGGGTAGAAGATTATGTGGATTTGTTTTATAGCAAGGAGATGTATTTAAAGGTATATTCACATATGATTCATGGTGTGCCAGGGCAAAGGGACTACATTGCAACATCATTTCAGCCACTTCGACCACCGCCTATGCAAAGAAAGAGAGAGAGACCAAAGAAAATGAGAAGAAATGGGCCTGATGAGATCCAAAATAATACATCAACAAGGAGGGGTCTAACACATACGTGTAAGAATTATCTCCAAATGGGTCATAACAAGGGAACTTGCACTAATCCAACTCATCCGAACTCCAAATTTTATAAGGTAAATAAATATAGTACTTTATTTATAGTTCCATATTTGCATATGTTGCATACTTATATATTTTTGTTCTCAACATTGTCCTTTTAGGCTATTAGCACCAATAACCCAAGCAGCATTCAAGGACCGGACATTCTTTCACAAGACTCTGATGCTCCAACTTTTACTCAAACTGATCTCCCTTCTCAACCTCATGGTTAAGAACAAGTTAGGCAAGTGCAAACGACTCAAGTAGGTACTAAAACTTCTTATTGATTTCTTTTTTATTATTATGCTTCTAAACACATTTCATATTTTGTAGAAAAAGAAAGGTCCAAGAGCTGTGGATGCTCGAGTTGGTATGGCAAAAAGGGGCCAGAGAACAAGAAAGCTTAGCGTAGCACAAGTCATGAAGAATATTAGAGATATAGTTCAGGAGAAAAGGCCAAAAAATTAAACGTTGATAACTATATGATGTGTTGATGCCTAGATTCTTTTGATCTTTTGGCAACAATTGAGGTTGTTCCATAGATGGTATTTCTTGTTTTGTCTAGGAACCAAGTTTTCTTGGTTTTGGTTTTTGCAAATTTGTTGATATATTTAGTAGCTTTTGGACTGTTACTGATGTAATGCTGTGGCTTGTTTCTAATGTTATGATGTGGATCTTATTTTGCAAAAGTCTAGCTATGGATTTTTGTTTCTGGTATGTGCTTTGAGATCAGATTGTGCACAGCCACATTGTGTAAATTCTCTTAAATCAGAAACTTCATTTGGCTGTTGGTTCTAAGGAGCTTTTCTAGTTTGGATTCCATTGCTCCAGATTTTTCTAGTTTACTTTTGCAATCGGTGAGAATTTATTCAATGTTGGGCAAATCTTGGTTTTTTTGCTGCTGTTGAATGAGTCTTGGTAGACAGGGATTTTGAGTTGGATGTTGTTTCTTGCTTCAATTTTTAGAAACAGCTAAGGGCTTAAATCAGCTAGTGTTCTATTTTAAATTGCTTGTTGCAGCAAGTTGCGGTGCTTAAATCAACTGATTCAGTGGGCTTCAGGGAGTGTTTTTGCTTCTTTTAATTTCAATTTGCTATAGTGTAGAATGGATTCTTCTATGAGACTGTCTCTTTTTTCTGTTGGTGTGCTGGAAGGCGGACTTGAAACTAGAGGCTTTCTTGACTGAAATTTGGTGCATTAGCTGTGTTTAAATGGCTTAAAGGAACCACCACAATGCCAAGATTGCTCCCTAATGCAATTGATATTAATTCAATCTAGGCTTTTCTAACTATTGTCCCTATTTTTGTGACAGCATATGTCTGCCATTTTAATGGTAAAAAGTTCTCCACAAAGACATTTTACATCTTTTGTAGAAGTTAAGTATACACTTTGTTTTGATATATTTGGTGCTATTTCCACATTCTTTGAAAATATGCTTGAAGATCCTTCCAGGATAAAATTAATTGCTGCAATCTTAATCAATTTTTCGTGGCCCCTCATAAATATAGTTTGCTTGAAGCACAGTATCTTGTGGCATTGCAGAAACATCCCACAAACAAATTTTGCATTTATTTGAACCACTCAAAAGACATCCTTTTTTGCAATAATTTGGAAGTCATTTAAATGAGCTTACCACTGTCAAAAACATATACTTAAGAACCATTTGTCTTTGTAGCAATTAAAGCTTGGTTTTGTAACATACACGAGCCCTATTCACTTCTCCATCAACTTGTATTTTTTTTTTACTATCTCACATATGGAGGGATAGAAGAAGCACAATGATTTGAGATAATAAAATATTCTTTTCCTAGTAAAAACAAAATTACCAACTAAAATACAAGGTATAGAAAATTAAAACAGAGGATTTGGGGAAAACATGTCTGTCTCAACATAAACTACTTGGAATTACAAAATAAATCAACAACCAAACATAAACTAGAACTTGAAACATAACCTAGAACTTGAAATACAAACATAACCTAAAACTTTAACAATAAAACAACTAACATTGTGAACAAAATGGCACATAGCACCCAAGAAAAATGCACATAATTTTCTCTAATTTCTTGCCTATGACCACCCACCCTTGAAACTCCAGAAATTACATCATCTACCACTTCATCACCGTCTTCTTCATTTTCAGAAATAATATTGCAGCTACTAGTAGCTGTTGCAAAAACAACTGGGTTTCCATTTGGTGACCAAAATGCTCTTTCGGGTTTGCACCAACAAAAAAAATTACATTGTTGAGTCTGACAACAATAGTACAACCTTCCTTTTGATAGCTTTCTTTCTGACTCCACAACCCTAATTTGTGCTTTCATATGACACTCACAAAAAGGAGTAGCTCCATATCTCAAATCAAGATATTGTTTCACTTGCTTGGACCTAAATGAAGTGGAAGAAGACATTTTTCTAAAATTAGTAGTGAATAAAAAGAAAATCTACAAGAGAGAAGAAGAGAAATGAAAGAAACAGGACACGTATAGTGAAAGAGAAGAGAAAAATGGAGGAAAAATCAAAATCTGATTTGGGGCATGTATATTCAGCAAAAAAGGGCAAAATAGACATTCAAGTGGGAAAAAACCTAAAACCAGCTACATTTCAGGCGCGTGGAACACATCGTGGGACGGAGGGGGATACCTTGCTATTTTTTTAAAATCATAAGGGGGGGTTAGTTGCCTATTTTTTTTCATATGGAGTTTTTTTGCTTTTTATGGATGACACATGGGGGTAAAAACCCAATTTGCCCTTTATAATTTTATTATGACACTTTAAAGGGTCATATAAATATTGATTCACAAAAAAAAAAAAAAAAAAAAAAGGATTTGGCGCCTAATTTCCATAAAAAATTCTAATATTTTCCATTGCTTGGCACCCCTTTTCTAGCATCTTTCTCTCACTTTCTGTCTTAACACCCTACGTAGGGAAATCTCTAATCCCACAAAAATCCTGCAGCAAACAATATTGCTAAGGGGACGCGTCAGTGCGTAGCAAAATCTATCCCAAACTCTCAGTCCTTGCCTTGTTTCCCGTTGGTGCGCAGCAAACTCCATCCCAAAATCTCTGTCCTTGCCCTATTTCTCGTCGGTGCGCAGCAAACTCCATCCCACACTCTTAGTCCTTGCCCTATTTCTCGTCAATGAGCAGCAAATTCCACCCCTTCAGTGCGCAGCAAACGAGATCGCAAAGTTTCTGTGACAGCGGGAAAGGAGCTGAATTCCAGAGATAGGTTTGTAGGTATGCCGATTGAATATTTGAAGGTATGCCGAGATCGCGAACTTTCTGTCCCCCCTCACTTTGACACTTTTTCTTGCTTTTTATAGCTTAAATAAGTACTTTCTTGCTCTTTGTTATAGTTTGTGTTCTTCTGTATGTGTTGGGAGAGGGAGAGGTATGGATTTTTGAAGAATTTGGGTTGTTGCTGGTACATACTATTGGAATTCATTAACATAAGGTAAGTTTTTTTGAATTTCAATGAACCAATTGATGATTTATGGATGGGATCTACTCATACTGAAATGGGCTCTGGTTCCTTGTTCTTTTGGGGCTCTGGTTTGAGTTAATTAAGTGCTTTGCATATCTTGGATTATTATTATGTCCCCAATGATCTTCTCTTTAAACAAAAGTTACTAGTAGAGTGATTTCTTAAGGATTGTATAAGTTTTGGGAGCTATATATTAATTGATAGTGTCACATGAATTAAGGATTTTGTATAGCCTCTTAGGTCTTGTGTGGAGAAGAATTCTGCCATCTAAGAAAGAGAAAGCTAAACAAAGTATACTTAACCAATAAATGATATCATAGGAGAAAAATTTGAGTTTCTTTTGAGTGACACACGAGAAGCTACAGAAAAGAATAGTAGAGTAAATGACTAACGTTGTGGGTGTTCTTGGTGGAGGACAACTTTGTCGTATGTCGTGCGAAGCAGCTTCCCAGATGGCAATAAAGGTGATAATTTTGGATCCAGTGGAGAATTGTCCAGCAAGTAACCTATGCCATTATCGTTTGGTGGGAAGCTATGATGATAGTGCCACAGTTGAAGAATTTGCCAAAAGGTTGGATTTGAAAAGCTTGTTTTCTTTTTCTTTTAGAGTAAAAATAGAAATTTTGATCTATTAATTTGGATTGTGGTTACAGATGTGGAGTATTAGCTGTTGAAATTGAGCATGTTGATGCTGCAACTCTTGAGAGACTTGAACAACAAGGAGTGGATTGTCAACCTAAAGCTTCAACCATCCGAATCATCCAAGTTTTTATTTTTTCCCCAATGCATCAATGCAGAAATGATTGTTAAGACCTTTATAACTTTAATTAAATATTTTCTGATCCAATAATATCCTTATTGTTTGATCAATTTCTTGTTTATTAACTGCTTTAGAAAGCTTTGTTTCTTTCTTCAAACCGGGGCATATGAGAAATTAAATTTCTTTATTGTGATGGTTCCTAGTGGGAATCTGAGCAATATTAGGTTCATTGAATAATTTGTACTCCACCGTTTTACACTTATTATTAATGATTTCAAACAATTCAACTCACTGCTATTAAGATGCTAACTCTTCATTTTATTTGTTGTGTTCAATTTCCTATATTTTTCAATTTTCTTATCTTTTAACTTCTTAACTTTTTCTGTATATACTGAAGTAGAAGCATGTGCTTGAATTCCCAAAAGAGAACATACTTGCTTATTATTTTCTTCTATGAAATTTCATCTATTAACACATAACCTAGATATTTGAAATTGTCCTTTTCAACAATTATGCTTGTTGGTGGGTTGCAATTAAGTGAACATCCCTGCTCCTTGTCTTTCAATAGAACAAAGGTTCTAATAAATTCAGTCCATTAAATTGACTTGGATCTCCATCATAACCTTGTCATGATGTCGTTCTGCATATTGACCTATATCTTAATTTTATGTTAGGGGAAGAATTTTTGAGAAAATTTTTGTTTCATGAATATTTGAAGTTTTTGATTGGTATATAATTCTAGTGCAATTAAAAAAATTATCAAAGACACTAAAAAATTCTTTAGATTGTAATCATGTGATTGTCACTTCTCTTAAAAGAAAATGCAAACAACTACTTTAAATGTCAATATTGTAAAATTACATAAATTATTCGATTTTCTTTTAGACTTTAATTTATATTCTGTATCAAGTCAAATATGAGCCCTAATTTTGGAATAGATTGAAAGATGACATTCAAACTTCACGTGCACAATGCAAAGAAAATTCCAAAGCTAAAGCAAGGTTGAACCTGGAAAATAAACTGCAATCATTCAAGTTATTCTGGATGTGCATCTTGATATAACCGCTGCAATTGTGTGACGAACGAAAATTACTAAGACTTGTAGAACAACAACACTCTAGTATTCTGTAGTACTGGCAAAGAATCATGTTAAAGGATTGTTTGTATTAACTATGCTGCCTGCAGATTCTCATTATTGCTTTCAATATTGATTTTGTGGATGCTATTCAATAACTATGCTAGTTGTGGCAAATATAACCCAAAGACAGTAGTGTGAATATTAATTGCACCCATGTGAGGAAGTTTCTACATACTACATACTACATACTACATACTACATACTATGTCAAGGATTCAATTCATTCTAGTAGCATATATTGTAGACTTTCGCATGTAGAACCAGTGTCAGAACTTATGCTTTGAGTAACATGTTCGTAAACAGGACAAATAACTTCAGAAGGTCCATTTTTCTCAACATGCAATTCCACTGCCTAAATTCATGCAGGTAATTATGCCTTGGCAAAGATTTTGAACTTCAAAATGATATATTTGAATATGAACTTAAAAAATTAAATATTTTCTTGTCTGGCAAAAACATCTTTGTCCCATGGAAATGTCTTGAGGCAGATAGATGATATTGAATCTGCTATGTCTGGAGACCTATTTGGTTATCCTCTTATGATAAAGAGCAAAAGACTGGCTTATGATGGGCGTGGCAATATTATAGCGAAAAATGAAGATGAGATATCTTCGGCAGTAAATGGTAAGATTCAGTGCAAAAGAACTTCGACATGCATCTTCTCTTTGTTTATATGTTATCTTGGATCCTAACATATTCTTATAACTATGTTTATTCAGGTTTAACAAAACCAAAACAGCATTATCTTATGTGGTGAACTGGAGTTCAATTTGTCATCTCTTCAATGTTTCGAGCTTGCTCTTCATTATATCTCATCTCAGCAGCTTCTAAAGCAGATCTTAATTGTTCAACTTCAAGTTTCACAGAACTGATTTCTGTTTCTAAGGATTCCCTAGTTCTTTGTTTCTCTATTCTCTCAAGCTCATCTTTAGCATCACGTTCACTTTGAGAACCTTCGCTGCCACCACTATTGATGTTAGTCTTAAGTTTGCTTACAAGCTCTTCCAAGAAAATAATCGTAGCGCCCCCGGGACAACACCTAAGTCGAGGCTCCACACAATTCAATCTTAAATTGAACCTACAGTTCAATCAATATGCCCATAACATTCAATCTTAATTAACCAAAAGCAAAGGACATTTCAAACTTAATTGACTCATCAAATCATTAAGAAAATGCCATGATTCACCTTCTTATATCTAGCAATATTTACATGCCTTAAGTCATCAGCATTAACATGACATTATCGCAACGTCTCAAGTACAAGCTAAATATTCAGATGATTCCATATATATTCATTCAAACACTTGTTCTTATTACAAAGGATAATTTTCCTCCAGTTCAAGCCAGAAGTCCGCATCCATCACTTAACTCTGTCTGAGAAAATTAATGAAATACGAGGGGGCAAGTCCAAAGGACTTAGTGAGGGATAATAGTAACCATAAGCAGTAGGGATCTACCGAGGAAATATCAACTCAACAGATTAACATTAGTCAATCAGAACAAGAGCATATCAAGCGATTATAGGCAAAGTACAATCAAATAAAACAGATTAGATTAGGCAATCATAATACAATCGGGGAAAACAAACATTTTCAAATTTAAAGGTTATTATAGGGACTAGCTTAGGAGTTGTGGCTGTCAGCTCGAATGGCCTGCAATTGTCTCAATCGGATTAGTTCGATAGGAATGGTCCGTCTCAATCGAATCAGTTCGGGAAGAAATGCAGACAGCTCGTCCAGCCTGGACAATAGCCCAATCTAGACCAAGAAACTTTCGCAACCTTGTTGCTCCATGAACAGAATATGAGCAATCAAAATACAGTCAGAAAATGAAACAGAACATGTCGATCAGATTTTCTTATCTCACGAGTTTTGGGCTTACGCTTTATCCAATGCACGTAGCAAGGATTAACGTCCTAGAGCTTACGGCTTATCCCATGCACACAGCCGGGATTAACGTCCCAAGGCTTATAGCTTATCCCATGCTCACATAGCAGGGATTAACGTCCTAAAATAATAGTACAGATAGATAACATACAATCAAACAACTGAACGAATAGGTAACAAACAGTAGGATAGAAAATCGAACAGATAACAGTACAGACAGTTCAGAACAGTACAAAAATGTTGACAAGGCAGAACAATAGCAGTAAACAGTCCAGATAATCCAACATGGCCAATTAAAAGATGTAACGATAATAGATGTGCCAGCAAGGCAAAAGATAACAAAACATGATGGAATAGATAATAGACGGTAACAGATAATAGAATGGTACATATAACAGATAGGAGTTATAAGCACCAAAACAGACAGGATTCAAAATCAGTAACAGACAATCACCCATACAGGGGTGTACAAAACAGATAATAGGTATCAATTGAGAATTCAACAATTCTCATATTTCAACAAAACATATTACGTACAGAAATAGAAAGAGAAAACCCTCGCAGGGGCTTATCACAAGAACCGATAAGTATGAAAAGGTGTCAGATTAGCAGACCCTCACCTTTGTAGTTCTCAGATATAGCAACCACAGTCAGCAATCCTACTGGTCAGCAGGACCCACTTTGTCGTCACCTAAACAAAAGGGTATTTACCACTACAATCCTCCTTTAATTCTTAATATGCATAATTAACTATTAACAGTCCCCAAATCCTCTAATTAACCAACTAATACAATAATTAGGATCCAACCAAATATATCGGTACGAGGTATGCTAATTAAGATGATTACTGCAGAAATAATTATGAAGTTATTTCGATCCCAATAATAGAATGAATTCTAGTCCTTGATTCATGATTCCCAATACATAGTCTCAATTATCATTATCGTTCATTCAACAAGATTAATCTCAATATCTATATTTAGGTCCCAATTTGCACAATCCTCAAGTGGTTTACATACTTAATGCATTTAACTAATACAATTGCATATAATATGTCAATCTGAGTCCATTAACTATAATAAGTCCAAGCATGGGATATATATGTATGCCAAGTCACATGTCCTTCCAAAATTGATATATTACAATACTATTAATGATCAAGATACAGTACAATAATAACAAGATATGACATACATGTATATACATATACATATATAATCCAAAAGCATTCCACTTCCAACACAAGAGCAATATAGGATATCTGGAATCACAAACTAAGCATGCGAGTGCGATCATCGCGTGCTATGCTGCCGTTGTCGAAAAATTCAACGCCACTGACTAGAGACACCTCTCGCTATGAGCTTTCCAACGCCCAGCTCCATTTTTAGTTTCTCCATCAGAGAAACCTCAAATCGAAGCCCCAAAACCCTCAAAAACTGCCTTGCTCCATCGTAGAGTTTTCATCGATTTTCATCTCTGCCACCGTGTGGATCAGTCATGCAGTGGCACCACCATGATTCCTAAGCTAAGGGCTTTCAAAAAATCTGCCCAGAAGCTCGTTTGGCTACTGCTCTGCCGTCGTCTACCGAGGTAGGTTTCTTCAAGCTTCTCGGCTCCAATGACCCACTGCCTAGAATGCTGCGTGCGTAGTGTTGGGTGGTTGCCGGAGGTGTGGATAAGAGGGTGCTCAGTTTGGTTTGGAGAAAGGAAGCTTGCTGGAAGAAATCATTGGAAGGGGATAAGAGTTGGACACGGGGGAAGAAGGAGAAGAAATGGGAAGGAATGTGAAATCCAATATTTATAGGATAATTTCCATAGATTATAAATTGGTCCCCAAAGTTTTGCTATGCTTTCAATCAATTCCAAAAAGGTTATTCCATCTTCAATTTTGGTTCCCAGCCTTCTAAATGCCTCACATTCACCTATTTGACCCACAATAATTCTATGCAAACCCCCAAGATTCTAAAATGTGATCCAATTAAGTCTTGCCTAATGGCATTTTGACCCCAAAACTTTCAAATATTTTGCAATTAAGTCCTTTTCACTTATTTTGAGCCCTAAAATCCGACCAATCAAATCTTAATTTTCTTAATTCTTATTTTCTAAAATACTGAATTTTAGGGGTGTTACACTCCTCCCCCCTTAAAAGAATATGGTCCCTAGATTCTTATCTTCGATTAGATGAACCTCAATTAGCACTGATACACACAACATTCCTGATCCTAGTTGCCTCAATCACCTATCATCTTAGTACTTAAATATTCTCCACTTTAGTTCTAATAGAGTGCATACCTTTAAATAAAAGATCAAATAACCATTACACCAATAAACAACTAACAACATCATAAGTTCATACTTACATAATATGCAATAAAGAGTAGTTAAATTCAAACTTAACATGCCAGATTCATAACTTATCATACATTCCCAAGTATCTAGATACATATTCACAAAACTTAAACATGCAAGGCACAAACATAACCCATACGCCTTCTTCTTTTTAAACTTCGTCTGGGGTAAGAAGCCAAAATATGCAGTGTCAGATTCTCTTATGACAATCAAGAACTTAAACAGAACCTTTGGCCACATGTTTTCTTTTCCCTTTTGCACCTGAGGTTGATCGTTTGTTTTGGGGGCAATCTCGAAATAGATGTTGATTGTTACCACATCCCATACACATTCCTAGTTTCCTCCAGCAGCTAGATTCCTCATGATTGAAAGCTTTACAAAACCCACATTTCATTCTTGATGTCCCAGATTAGACTTCGAATCGTTTCTTATCTGACTCACCTTCACTACTCGCAGCGAGTTATAGATCAGAAAATTTTCCTCATTTGCCCTTTTTTTCATCGACAAATACCTTAAAAGGTTCTTGTCTATGTGTCGAACTCTTGCTAAGACCTCTTCAAAGTTAAACTGCTCTCAAGGAATGAGGATTTATAGTATCTCCGATCTTAAACCTTTAACGAAATTCTCAGTCTTATACTCTTTTTTCCTCCATATCTGCGGGGCATACTGCAACTACCTACTGAATCTTGCTTCATACAGCCACACAGTCACATCTTTCTATATTCCCATCGTTGACTCACCCAGGTCCACTATTAACCTACAGTTCCCTCTAACAAATGAACAACAAATGTGAGTTTGAGGTCCTCAAGGTAATCTAACATTTGAAAGATATCTTCGATCTCCCTAATCCAAGCCTCCGCCATATGGTGATCCAATTCACCCATGGACATTGGGTGATGGAACCTCAGGAAATGTGCTAAAGTCCTATATTCTTAAGCCTCTTCATTTCTCTCGAAGCTATCTATCTGACCTTGTTGTTGATGCATTGCACTCATCTGTTTTATAACTTCTCCCCTCGCTGTTAAATGTATTTGTGGTTCTCGTGTCCTTTCCTCAACATTTATGGGGTGTCTTCACTCTACGGTATCTTCTTCTAGATTTTCTTGACTAGGGAAATTCATTGTGGTAAGATTTGCTGATGCCATTCGGTAGAAGGGGAACTTTCAATGGTAAATTGAACTTGCCTACATCAATTAAACAGAGCATTCTATTAATTGATATCTAGTTGGTATTAATTCTTATTTCGTAGGTTGAACACAGATATACACATACAATTTTCAGTAATCCACAATTCTAACAAGATGCTACACACTCTTCGCCATTAGCCAACAAGACTCAAAAAACGATGAACTTCGATCATGTTTTTCGAACTCTTCCAGTTGACTACTATCTCTGTCTTAGGGAAATCAACCTCTACCCCATCTCATGAGTATCCAGTGCTTTTTCTCCTATCAGGGCATATCACGAGCTTAGACATTTTATCTCCCGCTAGCTTCTGCTATCTGTTTTCCCTTTCCTGCAGGTGTTAGGTCTTTCCATCTGGGGAAATCTCTCACAAAGTGATGGTCGCTACCACAACCACACATCTACCTTGTTTTTTCCAACATCTAGACTTTTCAAGGCCAAATCCCCCATAGAATTCACATTGTTTGGGTGTTGAGTGGTGCTTCCAACTTGGAGTCTCGATTGCTTTCTTTCGATATCACTCTGCTCCTCAAAGCGTATCTTTTCCTTATGTCCCTTATCCTTAATCTTTTGGATTTCTGGCAACTTTGACTCAAGTTGCAGTGCCCTGCTTACTACTAGATTGAGATTTGACAAATCACAAGTGGCCAAGCCTTGCCTAAGCTCTAGCCGCAGCCCTTGTACGAATCGGTGAGCTTGTCAACCTTTATCATCTTGTAAGTAGGGAGCATATTGTGTTAGTCGGCTAAAAGTAGCCTCGTACTGACTTATAGATCATGCCCCCTGTACAAGGTCCAAAAATTATCTTTCTTTTGCTTGTTTTGCCATTTCTGGCATAAATTTACTCATGAAGTCTCGAGTGAAATTTTCCCAAGTTCAACAAGTTCCTTAGCCATCCATCTTCGATCAATCATTTTCCACCAACTCCAGGTGGAACCTTCCAGAAAGAATGTGGCAAATCAAACCCTCCGTTCATCCAAATAATGCAGTGTCTCAAAAATATTCCCCAAACTCTCAATCCATTCATCGGCCTTTTCTATAATTAGGACCTCCTAAGAACTTCAGGGGCTTGAAAGGAAGAAATCATTCCAAGGCTCAATCTTCTGTAACTGCCTCTACTACCCCTGCTCTAATCATCAGCTACCTACATCTCTGTCAACCTCGATGATCAGGCCCTGCAGGGGGATCTCCTATAGGTTGATCCATTGCAGAAGTTTGAGAAACTTCACCTTCTAGCATCGGTTGAGGATGGACAGGTGCTTCCCACCTAGGAGCTTGTCAGTTAACGACCCTTTGCCCAAGAGGTCTACCCCATCGTCCGATTCTGGGTGGAACAGGTTTACCAGAACTTCCTTGAGAAGCCATCAACTTTATCGATTCTGCCAAGCTTCCAAAGATAAAAGAAAGAAAATGATTATTACGAAACTAAATCGAACCAAAAAATACACAAATCTTAATCATTCTACGATAAACGATAAAATCCCATGAACATCTTTCAGTTCTCAAATTCATCTTAAATCTTCGAATCACACAAAACTCCTAATACGCAAAGTACTTAAACTTCAATATTTCAAAATCACATCTTGACATAAATTAGGTATTCCTAAATTTAAGCATCCATATCGATAACATTTCTAAATTCAAGCTCAGTTTCTATATCACCCGAAAATCTTCATATTCACAATCACATTCTAAGAGTAAGTCCTAGTAGTACAAGTTCTCCCATCCCAAAGGTTTATATCCTATATAATTCCTAATTCAAATTAATTCTTTAGCAAGCCAACCAGATTCAATCTCAACAGTCATTCCCACGTGATCCTAGGTCATCAAAACCTAGGTTCTGATACTACCTCTGTAGCACCCCTACTCGAGACAGCACCTAAGTCGATGTGCCACATAGTTCAATCTTAAATTGAACCTACAATTCAATCAATACGCCCATAACATTCAATCTTAATTTACCAAAAGCAGTGAAAATTTCAAACTTAATTGGCTCATCAAATCATTAAGAAAATGCCATGATTCACCTTCTTATATCTAGCCACATTTACATGCCTTAAGTCATCAGCATTAACATGACATTATCGCAACATCCCAAGTACAAGCTAAATATTCAGATGATTCCATATATAATTCAAACACTTGTTCTTATTACAAAGGACAATTTTCCTCCTGTTCAAGCCAGAAGTCCGCATCCATCACTTAACCCTGTATGAGAAAATCAATGAAATACGAGGGGGTACAAGAACCTAGTGATGGATAATAGTAACCATAAGCAGTAGGGATCTTTCGAGGAAAGATCAACTCAACAGATTATCATTAGTCAATCAGAACAAGAGCATATCAAGCGATTATAGGCAGAGTACAATCCAATAAATCAGATCAGACTACATGTGGACTGGATACAAACAGACAAACAAATTAGATTAGGCAATCAGAATTCAGTCGGGTAAAATAGACATTTTTAAATTTCAAGGTTATTAGTAAGAACTAGCTCAGGAGTTGTAGTTGTTGGCTCGAACAGCTCGGGATTGTCTTAACCGAATTAGTTCGGGAGGAATGGTCCGTCTCAATCGAATCAGTTCGAGAAGAAATATAGATGGCTCGTCCGGCCTGGACAACAGCCCGATCTAGACCAAGAAACTTTCATAACCTTGTTGTTCCATGAATGGAATACGAGCAATCAGAATACAGTCAGAAAATGAAATAGAACATGTTGATCATATTTCCCTATCTCACAAGTTTTGGGCTTACGGCTTATCCCATGCACCTAGCAAGGATTAACGTCCTAGGGCTTACAGCTTATCCCAGACACACAGTTCGAATTAATGTCCTCTAACTTAATCATGAATTCAGGGCTTACGGTTTATCCCATGCTTACACAGTAGGGATAACATCCAAAGGCTTATGGTTTATCCCATGCTCACACAATAAGGATTAACGTCCCAAAATAACATTACAGATAGATAACATACAGTCAAATAACTGATCGAACAGATAACAGACAGTCGGATAGCAAATCAAACAGATAATAGTACAAAAATGCCAATAAAGCAGAATGATACAGCAAATAGTCCAGATGAGCTAACATGGCCAATTAAAATCTGTAATGGATAATAGATGTGCCGGTAAGGCAAAAGATAACATAACAGAACTGAACAAATAATAGACAGTAACATATAACATAACGGTACGGATAACAAATAGGAGTTTTGGGCACCAGAACATACAAGATTTGGAATCAGTAATAGACAATCATCCATACAAGGGTGTACAAAATAGATAACATATATCAATTGAGAATTCAACAATTCTCATATTTCAACAAAACATGTTACGTATAGAAACAGAAAAAGAAAACCCTCAGATATAGCAACCACAGTCAGCAATCCTACTGGTTGGTAGGACCCATTTTGTTGTCACCCAAACAAAAGGTTATTTACCATTACAATCCTTCTTTGATTCTTAATACACATAATTAACTATTAACAGTCCCCAAAACCTCTAATTAACCAACTAATATAGTAATCAGGATCCAACTAAATGTATCAGTATGAGGTATGCTAATTAAGATAATTACTACAAAAATAATTACGAAATTATTTCGATCCCAATAATAGAATGAATTCTAGTCCTTGATTCATGATTCCTAATACATTGTCTCAGTTATCATTATCGTTCATTCAACAAGATTAATCTCAATATCTATATTTAGGTCCTAATTTGCATAATCCTTAAGTGGTTTACATACTTAATGCACTTAACGAATCTAGTTGCATACAATATGTCAATCCCGATCCATTAACTATAATAAGTCCAAGCATGGGATATATATATATATATACGTATGCCAAGTCACATGTCCTTCCAAAATTGATACAGTACAATACTATTAATGATCAAGATATAATACAATAATAACAAGATACAATATATATGTATATACATATACATATATAATTAAAAAGCATTCTACTTCCAACACAAGAGAGATACAGGATATCCAGAATCACAAACCAACTGCACGAGTGTGATCGTTGCGTCGAGGAGATAAAATTGTCTCACTACAGCCGCCGTGCCACCATCGCTGAAAAATTCAGCGTTACCTCCAAGAGACACCTTTCGCCGTGAGCTTTCCAACACCTAACTTTATTTTCAATTTCTCAGCTAAAAAAACCTCCAATCAAAGCCCCAAAACCATCAAAACCGCTTTGCTCCATCGTGGAGTTTTGGCCAATTTTCGCCTCTACTGCCGCTTGGATCGATCATGCAGTGGCACCACCGTGATCCTCGAGCTGAGGGCTTTTAGAAAAGCTACCCAGAAGCTCGTTTGGCCGCTGCTCCACCGTCTTCTATCGAGGTGGGTTTCTTCAAGCTTCTCAGCTTCGATGAACCACTGTCCGAAACGCTACGTGTGTGGTGTCGTGTAGTTGCCGAAGGTGTGGGGAAGAGGGTGCTTAGTTTGGTTTAGAGAAAGGAGGCTCACTGGAAGAAATCACTGGAGGGGGAGAATAATTGGACGCGAGGCAAGAAGGAGAAGCAATGAGGGGGAATGTGAAAATCCAATATTTATAGGGTAATTTTCAAAAATTATAAATTGGCCACCAGAAGTTCTACTATGCTTTCAATCAAGTCCAAAAAGGTTATTCCATCATCAATTTCAGTCCCCAACCTTCTAAATGCCTCACATTCACCTATTTGACCCACAACAATTCCACGCAAACCCCTAAGATTCTAAAATGTGATCCAATTAAGTCTTGCCTAATGGCATTTTGACCCCAAAATTTTCAAATATTTTGCAACTAAGTCATTTTCACTTATTTCGAGCCCTAAAATCCGACCAATCAAAATCTTAATTTTCTCAATTCTTATTTTCCAAAATACTGAATTTTAGGGATGCTACAATAACACGAGCCCTTGAGTGCTCTAGCTCAGAAACCACAGCTTTATAAGCTTCCCTGGCTTTTAATCCATTGGAGAGGTTATCTATAAAAGTATTGCTTGGCCTCAACATTTGGTAATCATCATTTTCTTATTTTTCTCTTTCATTTGTGTGTTAATTACTTCGATTTGAGAAGAAATCCATTTTTTTTATTTTACTGTAACAGGTTGTATTGGATCAAGGATAATGGAAAGCTTGGCTTGATGGAAAGGATTAATTTTGAAGTTAGTTATTTAGTTTCTTTCAAGTTGATCTAATATTATGTTTGGGTAGAAAAATTATTTTTACTTTATTGTTTTGGTTTGTTTCATTCTGCAAACTGTAAGATGGATAAATCAAACTTTGTATTGGATGTTAGAATCTTCCTTAATAATATGTGATCTTATATTTTATCTATATGGAATAACTTTTAGTTAATTTTTTTGATTTGTTTTCTTTATCTTGTTGGATGCATGAATTTGTACTATAGATAATTGTATAGGAGGCATTGACTACAAATTCAGAGCTATTCATCATAATTCAGTTGATCTATTAAGACACTTTTGATCTATTAAGACACTTCTATATGTCTTTAAAAAGTGTTTCTTTTGTATATAAGGACACTTCGAGGTGTCATTACACATGTATAGGGACACTTTGAAGTGTCATAAAAGTCTATAGAGACAATTTTTACTATGTATGAATTTTGTTTTATTGAAATACTTTAAAGTGTCACAATATCATATATAGTGACACTTTGTAGTGTCAAGTAATTAAACGTTTAAGGTAGTTGAAAATACATTAGGTGACATAATTTAGTGTCACACTTTTATGGATCATAAGAAGGGACGCTATTGGCACGCTTTGGACGCCATTTATCATGACACTTTTTTGTGTCTCAATAAATGATTTTTTTAGTCGTATATTGTTAATACCAAACAAGAGTTCACAGACGAATGTATTCATGATTCAATCAAAGCAATGCAAATAGGAGATCTTGATGGGGCATACAAAAACCTGATGCACATGCATTAATTTTTATTTCCATGTGTTGTTGATGATAAAAGTCCAATGGGGATATTAGAGGTAATAGACGTCACTTTTGTCTATTTATTTAATTGAATCGCATACTATTATTTTATACTTTAAGCCAATTGGACGTAAAAATGGATCGGTTGCCTAACAATCACATGACTTAGATGGCGATAATTGAAAACTAAATTAAAATTAAGTTTACGCTCTAATTCATTTAAGCTGCAATATGATAATGTAACAAAGATCTTAAATGCTATTGAATGATATAAGCTTACTTACGAGTAGCTTGTACTATCACATATTACTAAAATCGAATATTCAATAATAATTGCCCGACTTGAGACTAATTATAGCAGGTCAAAAAATGTACAAATAGTTGCATTTGTAGCTCATACTAACCTACATAAGTCAATTAGGGTGAATAGGAGCACAAGAAGGGATGAGGTAGACAAAAGTAAATGGTCAAAAGTAGAACCACGGATTGATCCAGCAAAGTGGTAAAGTCGTATCATAGTAGTTGTAACCAAATATCAACAAATATCAATTGCTGTGACTTTTTCAGTGATTGGTGACTTTACTTGTAATTTTACTTAATTAGATAAAACTAGACTTATGAAGGGTCTCTCATTTCTTTGTTTGCTAGTATTTCAAATTCTCTCCTTAATGGATAGTAGATATTAAAAAAATATAATGTATAATTAGAGGTCGAGTAGATATATAGATTTGTTGACCTTTTGGTCCAATCATATATTTAATGATAACAAAATAATCTTTGATACTAATGATACTGATCCTGTTAACATTCCATGAACCAAGCTAAATTCTTAATTGAAAGAAATGCCTCAAAATGGAAGACTGCAATAAATACTAGCTTGTGCTTTTTATGTAAGCACTATAAAAAGTTTGAATAGGCGATATGTGTACTCGAATAGTATTGTACTTAGTAATTGAAATATTGAGTAGACATTAGAGTGGTCCTTGACGCAAATACTAAAGTACAGTCAAGTGGATACTTAGATGTCTAACTAGAGTGTTCTAAAATTATTTGAAGGTATATGGTTAGATGAAACTTTTCAGATGATGCACATTTTGGGACATATTTATGATGCTAGCTTTTTCTTTTCTATTTTTTTTTTCCTGATAATAGATCTACTTTGTTTGCTTGAGCGCCTAGTATTATATTTATCCTAGATTTTACTTTGTCTACGAGAGTACTGTGCATAATTAAATTGATCTTGGGCATATCTATATCTATATCTATACTACTTATAAAAGTACGAATGGATATAGTGGTTTCTTCCCTTTTATGTGAGGACAAAAATATCCGTCTCTAATAAAATTATCACATTTAATACAATAACTATAATTAACTAAATCAAATCTCCACTTAAATAATGTATATACAATAAATCTATATATATTGTATTTAGATTCATAGAAAATGATAAATATAATTAATTAAGTCAAGTCTTTCATTTTAAATAATGTATATACATCAAATGTATATCATTGTATTTATTAATTTTGTTACAAATTAAATATATTTTTAATTAGACTTATAGAAAATAATAATTACATTTAAATTAATTAAATAAAATTTCTACTTAGCAAAACAAATTACATATATTATCACATTTAATACAATAACTATAATTAATTGAATCAAGTCTTTCAACTTAAATAATGTATATACATTAAATCTATATACATTGTATTTAGATTCATAGAACATGATAAATATAATTAATTTAGTCAAGTCTTTCATCTTAAATAATGTATATACGTCAAATATATATATATATCATTGTATTTTTTACTTTTGTTACAAATTAAATATATTTTTAATTAGACTTATAGAAATAATAATTACATTTAAATTAATTAAATAAATTTTCTACTTAGCAAAAGTAGTTACATATGTTATCACATTTAACATACATAGTTCAACGATAGTTATTTTAGCGCCTCATCCAAGAGGTGCTTGCTTTCAAGCCGAGGTGCTACTCAAATCTTTTTCATAAAAGTTCAAATCTAAAATGCACCTCCAAAATTCAATTTCAATTCATAAGACTGCACTGTAACCCAAAATTTTACAGCTCAAATGATAGCAGCTTAGCACCGACTCAAAAAGATCATTTCATAGTGTGTAATATGTACAACCAAAAGTAACAAAATTTCAAACTCCAAGAGACACTGCAAGAAGTGCAACATATATTCATTTTCTCAAGTCTCATAAATAACGGCATATCTCAACTTAAGATAACACTACACACCAATATGATATACAGGCTAAAAGTCTTCCAGCTGAGTTCAGTTCTATCCACAGTCTCAAATCCCATAGTCACCAATAGATGATATCTAAACACCTATCATAAACAGTTCTTCCAAGCAAGCATCAGTCCTCATTCTTCACTATTCATACATGTTTGAAAATATTTAAGAATGCATGGGAGGGTGAGTCTTAAGGACTCAGTAAGGGTAAAATATAAAGCAGTACACGGTTCTATCGAAGAATCAGTAATTCAACAGAATTTAACTAGCATGAATACAAAAAAGAAAGATGAATATGCCAGAACAAGGTCATTAATGTCTAGTTATTTGAACTAAGAGTTTTAGGCTTATGGCTTATCCATGCACTCAGCAAGGATTAACGTCCCATTATTTCAAGGGTTTTCGGCTTACGACTTATCCATGCATTTAGCAAAGATTAACATCCCATTCTAAGCTTACGGCTTATCTATGCACTCTGCAAGGATTAACGTCCCGTTATTCATTCCCATATATGCTAAACAAAACCAAGTAGGTGACAAGCAAAATCAAGGAATCAAACCCTCATAGGGGTATAAGAGTCAATCAATAAATAACAACCAAAAATTCAAACCATTCACAGAATCCAAGAGTCAAGATACATACCACAGGTCAGAAATAGATTTAACCCTCACAGGGGCTTATTATGAAAATCAATAGATACAAGATGTGTCAAGTTGGTGGATCCTCACCTCCATAGTCACAAAAATATGAAATCACAGACTACTGGTCCGCGGGATCCATTTCTTCGTCACCTGACCAAGAGAATAGATCCACGATCAAAATCCTTAATTAACCTTAATAACGTCCAATAATTACAGTCTTACTATTAATAGTCCCAAAATCACTGGTTAGACAATCATTACGATATTTAGGGTTTGATTGATACTGTCATTACGATATGGCTAATTATGCCATTAGTATGAGAATATATACATGTTTATATCAATATTAACAAAAGAATATAATCAAGTCCTTATTTATATAATCATCCTCATATCGTCATCCCAAATTGGAAATAACAATCCCATTATCTTAATTATTCCAATTATTGTCACTTAAGTCCCAAATTTACAAAATTAGTGTTATATTACTCCAATTAACTCAATTAACCTAAAATTTGTCAGATGATATACAAATTTGAGTTCACTAAACCATATAATAGTCCATGCATGGAATGTATGTATACCACATCATATCTCAATTCCTCATTCTTGGCATAATACATGATCATGGAAATAACGGTACAATATATATATATAACATAATTCCATTCCAACTCCTTTACCTAAGATCCGACTATAGAAGCGCCGAAATCACAAATCGATAACACCGATACGATCTTCGCAATGAGCTGAAGAATCTATCCTAGCTTCGCCACCACGTCGTCGTCCGCCGTTGTCTACCGTGGCCAAAAAAGTGAAACACCACCACCAATCGAAGCCTCTCACCTTCAAGAATCCAATGCCCCCTTCAATTTTGAGTTTCATCGTCAGGAAGGCCTCCAATTGGCTAAAAAATTGAACTGGGTCACCTTATCACCGCCGCGCGTAATTCTCCTTCGTCGCTGGTTGGTTCGTGAAATTGAGGACACCAGGATGTTCCTTGAGCTAAACTCGTCACAACCCAAGCTCAGACTGAAGCTTGAGCTACTGGAGATTTCGCGACCACCACCTCCACCACAACATTAACTTCGGGTCAAATTTTTGGCCGCCTCACCACTTGGTTTTGAAAGAGAATAGTGCCAACATGTTCCTCATGAGGAGATGAGCAAAATGGTATATAACTTGATAGGTTTCGTCGCTCATCGGAGAAGGTGGCTAGAGGAGGAAGACGGTGGTTGCATGGAGGTAAAATGAAGAAAATCAGGGGTTGGATTGCTATATATAGGACTAGTTTCTGAAATCCAATTTTGACCCCCCAAAACTTCTGCCCAACTTCCAATTGGGTCCTCGAAGGTTTAACCCACTTCAATTTCAGTCTCGAGACTAAGTTAGTGCCTCACTTTGGCCCCTTTGACCCAAAATATTAGCCATGCAACCCTAAAAATTTCAAAATGTGATCCAATCAAGTCTTGCTTAATTTAACTTTGACCCCAAAAATTTTTTACAAAATTCAATTAAGTCCTTTTTATTTATTTTTTGAGCCATAAAATCCGACCAACCCATATCTTGAATTTCTAAATCTTTATTTTTCAAAAATACCTAATTTTAGTGGTGTTACAGTTATAGTTAAATTACATTTATTTTTAATTAGACTCATAGAAAATAATAACTATAATTAATTAAATCAAGTCTTTCCACAAATTAAGTGTATTTTCAGTTAGACATATAGAAAATAATAATTATATTAGAATTTAATTAAATAAAAATTTCCTACTTAGCAAATGTAATTACGTATATTGAAATTTATCCTCCTACCAACATATTTAATTGGACTTATAGAAAATAATAATTAAATTAAAATTAAACAATTAAATTATATCTCCATCTATTGAGACTATTACTATCACACTCAATATGATATGGTTGTATGGTACACTACAACTAAATTAGATTTATTCTAATTAGACTTATAAAAATTAATAGCTAAATTGCAATTAATTAAGAAAAAATCAATTGATGACAAAAATGATACTTCATAAATACATTTGTATATTCCTTTTGTGCTCTCCCTCAAAAATAAGAAAAGAATTATTTTCTATTTATCAAATTAAATATGTGTTCAATTCAAATGTAATAGTAAATTTAATATGACAATAAAAAAAGGTCTTATAATCACATGTTTAATTAATAAGGAAAAATAATAATATTTCATAAATGCATTCATAAAAATATAGGTTCTACCTCAATAATAAAAAGAGAAAATAATATTTAATATATATTAAAATAATTGTCAAACTAAGTTTTTTTAACTTTTTTATCTTTACATTCATTTGTGTATTTATATATATATTTGAAATATAATTTGGTTAATTCTTACATATAATGATGTGCACATTTTATTTTCTTGAAAACTAAGAGCAAAAGATGCTTTCATAATATATCACAAATCCAAGGAAATTTCTTACACTTAGTTAAGAGACAAAAAGAGGGTCAAAAGAGAAAAGGATATACAGTCGATAACACTATTATAACTAAAAGGAAATTGACAATTCAAGTATGTATTCTCAATATCATTCTATACATCGGTATCATTAGTAAACAAAAAGTAATATACAATTGTAATTTATTTCTTTGTTAGATTATTGGTCGCCCACATTGTGAACTCAAGTTACAAGCAACTCACATTAGCATATGGTAAGATTTATGTAGAATTTCCAATTATTTCAATTTTTTAATGTTATATATTAATATTTGGAGGAAGTTTTGATGATTGAATTAGTATGCATCATCAGTGATCTCCAACAAATCTTTATTTTATCATAATTATTTGCATGTTTTCTTTGCCAGTGCTTCTTTGGTACAAAATTCACTAATCGTAATTCTTCAAATTTAAAAGGTTTTCCAGGGGTTAAATGTTGGTCATAATACATCTAGTATTATGTTTTTCTATATCTAATGAAATTTTGGCTAAGAAATATTTTATAGTAGCATATTGCAGTTTTTGTTTTTGCAGTAATTGGAAATTTAAGGACAAATAATTTTGTATTGTGCCATTCTTAGTGGCCTAACTATTATTTCTGTTAAAAAATGATGTGGCATTACTAACTTTCAATAATTATTTCTAAAAGGCAATAGGATAGAAATATATATATAATGTTTATTTTTACCAAATAATCTTTTGTAGAATCAAACTAATTCTTTTATTTGTGTAACACCCCTAAAATTTAGAATTTGGAAAATAAGAATTGAGAAAATCAAGATTTTGATTGGTCGGATTTTAGGGCTCGAAAAATGGATGTAAAGGACTTAATTGCAAAAATTTTGAAAGTTTTGGGGTCAAAGTGCAATTAAGCAAGACTTGATTGGATCACATTTTAAGAAGTTATGGGGTTGCATGGTAATTATTTTGGGTCAAAAGGGCCAATGAGGCACTATATTAATATGGGACCAAAAAGAGAAGCTTTGAAGTGTTGGAGGACCTAACCGAAAATTTGATTTAAGTTTTGGGGTAAAACTGCAATTTTCAAAAGATTGCATTTTAAATCTTGGTGAACTCCTTCTTCTTCTTCATTTTCATTTTTCTCCCCGCATGCAGCACCTTCTTCATTCACCGAAAAAAATTTCCCGCGAGCCCGAAATAGCCAAACCAAACCTGCCATTTGTGTCTCCTCATCTCGGCAAACACACCAATGACTAAATCTCCCAAAACCAACTGACGAAGCCACCAAAAATTTAGCTTGGAGAAGACGCATGGCATAGATCGACGGCGCGACGTCACTAGAAATGGAAATAGATTGCTAGGTAGTGGGCCTTATAGCCCTCAGCTCAAGGACCTCATCGGTAACTTGAATTTTTTATTTCGGCCACCGACGATGACAAAATTGAAGAAAAACTTCACTGCGCCGAGCGGCGGTACTGGGAGATCAAAGCTGCAATTGAGGCCTTTCCCAATAGTAATTGGAACAATTGGTTTGGGCGTTTCTTTTAGGGAATTGGCAACGATTTGTGGTGGTCTTGAGATTTTTCGGCGATGGCGACGCAGCGGCAGTCTGAGAATAGTTTCTTCCTCTCATTGTGATGATCGCAGTGGTGCTTTCGGTTCTTGAATTTGAGGTTTCGATTGAGCAATATTGGGTAATGGTCGGTATTGGGTTTAGGGTTTCCTGTATCGTTTCGATCCATTTAAGTTCTTGTATTTTTGAATGAAATGATTTTAAAGTGTATCTAGCAATGAGAATATTATATGCATGGATATTGTTTGGATTCTTGGACCTCAGATATATATTGATATATGTTAAATTTGGGGTTTATTGAGTTTATTAAGTGAGAAAAATCCTAATTTTGTGGATTTATGGAATTTGAGACCTGAGTGGAAATAATCGGGATAACTAAGATATCTGGACCATTTATTTTGATTTGGGATACAGATATAAGGCTAAAAGTATGTAATTGAGGACTAGTTTCTATTTTTTTTTTATCAAATTTGATATGAAAATTGGGATTACTTTGGCAATAATGACTTTATTAGCCATTTTGGGCCGATAGTACCATTTAGGATTTTAAACTATCGTAGTAATTAGTGATTTTAGGCTATTAATGGGAAGATTGTAATTATTGGAGATTAATAAGAATTTTAATCGTAGATTTATTCTTATGGTTAGGATAAGTTGTGTGCCTAGGATAAGCAGTAAGCCCTGGGCTTGTGATTAAGTAACGGGACATTAATCCCTGTTGTGTGCCTGGGATAAGCCGTAAGCCCTGGGGCGTTAATCCCTAGTAGGTTCATGGGATAAGCCGTAAGCCCAACACTTGTGAGAAAATGAAAATGTGATCGACCTATTCTGTTTTGTATTCTGACTGCATTCTAATTGCTTGTATTCCGCTCATGGAGCAACAAGGTTGCGAAAGTCTCTAGGTCTAGATCAGGCTATTGTCCAGGCTGGATAAGCCATTTGTATTCCGATCACGGTCCATTCAAGCCAACAACCACAACTCTCGAGCTAGTTTTTTCTAATAATCTTGCAATTTGAAATGTTTGTTTGCACAACTATTTCTTGATTGCCTGTTGTTGGATTTGCTTTGTCCAATTGTATTATGCCTATAATCTCTTAATATGCTCTTGTCTTATTGATTAATGATAATATGTTGAGTTGATTCTTCCTCAATAAATCTTTATTGTTACTATTAAAGGACTTCCCCATTTTATCCTTTCTTTTCTCAAATAGGATTAAGTGAAGAACTAGGACTCAAGGCCAGGACATGAACATATTTTGTAATAGATCAGGTGTTCGAATGTATATATAGAATAATTTAAATGTTAAGCCTGGACTCGAAACATTGTGATATGTCATGTTGATGTTGATGACTACAGGTAAGTAAATGTTTTGTTAGATGTAAGAAAGTAAATCATGTTACGCACTTAATCAGTTTGTCAAGTTGGATAAGTTTGAAATTTCTGCTGCTTTTGGTAAGTTGAGTTTTGAAATGTTTTGGCCTATTGCTTATTTTTAGATTCAATTTAAAACTGAATTGAGTAGCGCCTCCACTTAAGTGCTGTCCCGAGTGGGGGCGCCAGGTTTCTCGATGACCTAGGCATTTGGTAACATTGGGATTTGTGACTAACTTTTTATTTAGGTTAGTTTGAGTACGAATTCTAGGTAGTTTTGCTTATTGGAAAGTGATTCGAGGATTTAAGATGAATTTGATCAGTTGCCATTAGTGAGATGAGTTTGCTTATTGCAGGATATCTAATGGATCTTGTGGTATATTGTAGAATGATTAGACTTGTATGTCTATGAGTCTGATTAGATTTTATCTAATTCTTTCCTTCTTTTATTTGTAGAAGCTTGGTAGAGTTGGTAGTAGTAATGGCATCGCAAGGAAGTTCGAATACACCCATTCCTCCAAGAATTGGATGACGGGATAGACCTTCTGGGCGAATGGTCGTTAACCAATGAGGTCCTAGGCGGGAAGCACCGCCTACCCACAATCGATGCCGGAGGAGAAAGTTTATCAAACTACTCCAATGGATCAACCCACTGTAGATCCCCCGACAGGGCTTGATCACCAAGATAGACAGAGAGACAAGCAACCTGACCACCAACTAACAGATAGAGCGAGGGTAACAGAAGCAGTTACGAAAGATTGAGCTTTGGAACGATTCCTTCGTTTTAATCCCTCGAAGTTCTTGGGAGGTCCTAATGATAGAAAAGCTGAGGAATTGATCGAAAGTTTAGAGAATATTTTTGAGACACTGTGTTATTTGTTTGAGTAGAGTCTATTTGCCATGTTCTTTCTGGAAGATTCCGCACGAAGTTGGTGGAAGATGATTGATTGAAGATGGACGATTGAAGGGACTAGCTGAACTTGGGAAAATTTCACCCGAGACTTCATGACTAAATTTGTGCCAGAAGTAGTGAAACAAGCCAGAAAAAGAGAGTTTATGGGCCTTGTACAGGAGGTATAGTTTGCAAGTCAGTATGAGACTACTTTAAGCCGACTAATACAATATGCTTCCTACATATAAAATGATGAAAGTTGACAAGTTCGACGATTCGTACAATGGATACGGCCAGAGCTTAAGCAAGGCTTGGCCATTTGTTATTTGCAAAAATCTCAATTTGGCAGTAAGCAAGGTACTGCAACTTGAGTCAGAGCAACAAGAGATCTAAAAGATTGAAAATGGGAGTCAGAAAGAAAAATCACACCCTGAAGGATAAAGTAATACTAAAAGAAAACGACTGAGGCTACAGGTTGGAAGCACCACCCAGCTAGCCCCTCATTCTGCCAAGAAGGAAAATTTAACCCAAGAGAGGGCACCCAAATAATGTGAATTCTGTGGGGGATTTAGCCATGAAGAGTCTAGATATTGGAGAAAATAAGGCAGATGTGTAGGTTGATGTCACGACTAACACTTTGTGAGAGATTGCCCCAAACAGAAAGGCCTAACACCCGCAGGACATGGAAAACAAACGGCAGGAGCTAGCGGGAGACAGAATGTCCAAGTTCATGCATATGCCCTAATAGGATAAGAAGCACCAGATCTTACTGAGATGGAAGAGACCGAAAAATGTGATCGAAGTCTATTTTTTTCTAAGTCTTGTTAGCTATTAATGAAAAATGTGTAGAATCTTTGTTAAAGTTGTGGATTACTGAAGATTTTGTGTGTATATCTATATTTTGAACCCTGCTCAATAAGAACTAATACCGACAGGATATCATTAGCAGAATGCTCTATTTAATTGATGCAGGTAAGTGTAGTTTGCCGCTAGAAACTTCCCACCTACCAAATGGCATCCCCAAATCTTACCACAATGAGTGCCCCTAGTCAAGAAAATTTGGAAGAAGATACCGCAGAGTGGAGATGCCCAATTAATGTTGAGGAAAGGACACGAGAACCACAAATACAATCGACAGCGAGGGGAGAAGTTATAAGACAAATGAGTGCAATGCATCGGCAACAAGGTCACGTAGATAGCTTCGAGAAAAATGAAGAGCCTTTGAAATTTGGGACTTTAGCATATCTCCTGAGGTTCCATCCCCTAACTTTCATGGGTAAATCGAACCACCACAGGACAGGGGCTTAGATCAGGGAGATCGAAGATATCTTCCAAATGTTAGATTACCATGAGGACTTCAAACTCACATCTACTGTTTATTTGTTAGAAGGAAGTGCAGGTTAATGGTGGACCTTGGTGAGTTAACGATGGGAATATAGAAAGGTCCCTCATACCTGGGATAATTTTATGTGGGAATTCATGGATAGATTCATCCCATGAGAGGTAAGATATGCCCAAAAACAAGAATTTCAAAATCTTACCCAATAAGATATGACAATGTGGCAGTATGAAGCAATATTTAGTAGGTTGTTGCGGTATGCCCCACAGATATGGAAGAAAGAAAAGTTTAAGATTGAGAAATTTGTTAAAAGTTTAAGAATGGAGATATGACAAATCCTTATGCCTTGTGAGCAGTTTAACTCTGAAGAGGTCTTAGCAAGAGCCCTGCGCTTAGAACAAGAACATCTTGAGGTATCTGCCGACGAGAAGAGAGGCAAGCAAAGAAAAGTTTCTGATTTAGAACTCGCTTTTAGTAGTGAAGGTGAGTCAAATAAGAAACGACTGAAGGTCCAATCCGGAACATCAAGAATGAAATGTGGATTTTGTAAAGGTTTCAATCATGAGAAATCTAGCTGCTGGAAGAAACTAGGAAGGTGTATAGGATGTGGCAGCAATTAACATCTTTTACAGGACTACCTTAGAAACAAACGGTCAACCTCAGGTGCAAAAGGGAAAAGAAAATGGGTAGCCGAAGGTTACGTTTAAGTTCTTAATTGTCAAAATAGAATCCGACACGCATATTTTAGCTTCTTACCTTAGACAGAGTTTAAGGAGCAGTAGGCGTATGGGTTATGTCTGTGCTTAGCATCTTTAAGTTTTGTGAATCTGTATCTAGATGCTTGAGAATATATGATAAGTTATGAAATCTGGTATGTTAAGTTTGAATTTGACTACTCTTTAATGCATATTATGTAAGTATGAACTTATGATGTTGTTAATTACTAGTTACTTTAATGGTTTCATGGCATCTTAAATAAGAGCATGCACTATGTTAGAACTAAGATGGAGGATATATATTAAGAATTGAAATGACATGTGATTGAGGCATCGAGGAACAATAATGTTATATGTACCAGTGTTAATCGAGGCTCATCTAAGCGAAGATGGGAATCTGGAGACCAGATTTTTTTTAGAGAGGGATTGTAACACCCCTAAAATTTAGAATTTTGGAAAATAAGAATTGGAAAAATCAAGATTATGATTGGTTGGATTTTAGGGGCTCAAAAAATATATGTAAAGGACTTAATTGCAAAAATTTTGAAAGTTTTGGGGTCAAAGTGTAATGAATCAAGACTTGATTGGATCACATTTTAAGAAGTTTTAGGGTTGCATGGCAATTATTTTGGGTCAAAAAGGGCCAAATGAGGTACTATATTAATATGGGACTAAAAAAAAAAAAAGCTTTGAAGTGTTGGAAGACCTAACTGAAAATTTGATTTAAATTTTAGGGTAAAACTTCAATTTTCAAAAGATTGCATTTTAAATCTTGGTCAACTCCTTATTCTTCTTCATTTTCATTTTCTTCCCCACATGCAGCAACCTCTTCATTCACTGGTGATTTTTTCCCGCGAGCTCGAAATAGCCAAACCAAACCTGCCATTTGCTTCTCCTCATCTTGGAGAACATATACATGCCTGAATCTCTCAAAACCGATTGACAGAGCTACTGAAAAGTTTAGCTTGGAGCGTGGCAGAGCTCAATGGCGCAGCATCACTAGCAACGAAAATAGATTTCTAGGTAGTGGGTCCGATTCCTGTAGTTTCAATTTCCAATTCAAGCCACCGATGGCAATGAAATTGAAGAAAAACTTTACAGCGGCAAGTGACAGCGCTGGGCGATCGGAGCTGCAATTGAAGCCCTTCCTGGCGGCAATTGGAAAAATTGGTTTAGGCATTTGGTTCAGGGAACTGAAACACACCCTGTTAGTGGTGGTCTTGAGATTTTCCGACAATGGCGGTAGCGAAGCGGCAGTGGTCTGAGGGTAATGTTTTCCTCTCATTGCGGTGATCGCAGTGGTGCTTTTGGTTTGTGAACTTGAGGTTTCGATTAAGCAATATTGGTAATGATCGGTATTGGGTTTAGTGTTTCCTATATCGTTTTAATTTGTTTAAGTTCTTGTATTTTTGGATGAAATGATTTTAAAGTGTATCTAGCAATCAGAATATTACATGCATGGATATTTTTTGGATTCTTAGACCCAGATCTATATAGATATATGTTAAATTTGGGATTCATTGAGTTTATTAAGTGAGAAAAATCCTAATTTTGTGGATTTATGGAATTTGAGACCTAAGTGGAAATAATCAGAATAATTAAGATATCTAGACCGTTTATTTTGATTTGGGATACTGATATAAAGCTAAAAATATGTAATTGAGGACTAGTTTCTATTCTGTTATCAGACATGATATGAAAATTGGGATTACTTTGGCAATAATGACTTTATTAGCTATTTTGGGCCGATAGTACCGTTTAAGATTTTAAATTACCGTATTAATTGGGTAATTAGTGATTTTAGGCTATTAATGGCAAGATTGTAATTATTAGAGATTAATAAGTATTTTAATCGTGGATTTATTTTTATGGTTAGGTGACGAAGAAGTAGGTCTAGCGGATCAGTAGACTGTCGATTATGGTTGTAGTTTTCTAAGACTACGAATGTGAGGGTCTACCAACCTGGCACTTCTTTTATTTATCTGTTATTAGGATAACCCACGTGAGGGTTTTCTATTTTTATACTGTACTGAATCGTGTTTCTTGAAATTTATGAATTTGTTCAGAATCTGCTTATTTTTTGTTAGTTGACTTGTATACCCCTGTGAGGGTTATTTCTTGGTCATGCTCTGATTGATTCTATTATCTATTCACGCTGGCACCTAGAACCTTCGATTGTTATCTGTTATTTGTCCGTACTGTTACTCGATTGTCCATTATCTGTTTGATCTGCTATCCGACTATCTATATCTGTTCCATCTGTCATTTGACTGTATGTTATCTGTCCATACTGTTATTTTGGGATGTTAATCCCTACTGTGTGAGAATAGGATAAGCCGTAAGCCCTGGGACGTTAACCCCAGTTGTGTGCCTGGGATATGCCACAAGCCCTGAACTCGTGATTAAGTAACGGGACGTTAATCCCAGCTGTATGCCTGGGATAAGCCGTAAGCCTTGGGGCATTTATCCATGCTAGGTGCATAGGATAAGTCGTAAGCCCAACACTGTGAGAAAAGGAAAATCTAATCGACATGTTCTATTTTATATTCTGACTCCATTTTGATTGCTTTTATTCCACTCTTGGAACAACAAGGTTGCGAAAGTTTCTTAGTCTAGATCGGGCTGTTGTCCAGGCCGATAAGCCGTCTGCATTTCCTCCCGAACTGTGATCGGTTGAGACAGATCATTCCTCTCAAGCAGAATTAGTTGAGACAATCCCGGGCCATTTGAGCCGACAGCCACAACTCCCGAGCTTGTTTCTTCTGATAATCTTGGAATTCAAAATGTTTGTTTTGCACAACTGTTTCTTGATTACCTGTTATTGGATCTGCTTTGTCTGATTGTATTCTGTCTGTAATCGCTTAATATGCTCTTGTCTGATTGATTAATGATAATCTGTTGAGTTGATTCTTCCTCAATAGATTCTTATTGTTACTATTACGATTATCCTTCACTAAGTACTTTGGACTTACCCGTTTTATCCTTTTTTTTCTCAGGTAGAATTAAGTGAAGAACTTGGACTCCAAGCCTGGACATGAACATATTTTGTAATAGATCAGGTGTTCGAATGTATATATAGAATTATTTAAATGTTAAGCCTGGACTCGAGACGTTGTGATATGTCATGTTGATGTTGATGTTGATGTTGATGATTAAAGGCATGTAAATGTTTTGTTAGATGTAAGAAAGTAAATCATGGTACGCATTTAATGAGTCTGTCAAGTTGGATAAGTTTGAAATTTTTGCTGCTTTTGATAAGTTAAGTTTTGAAATATTTTCCCCTATTACTTATTTTTAGATTCAATTTAAAACTGAACTGAGTTGCGCCTCAACTTAGGTGGTGTCCCGAGTAGGGGCACTACAATTTTGGAATGACAGAAGATGAGAAAGACCATGTGAAGACTAAATTTTGCATGACTTAACTAATCATATGATAAACTTTGTTAAAATATAGCATAAATTGTATTTTTGGTCCTATAAGTTAGGTCTATTTGGATTTTAGTCTCATTCTTTATCAATTTTGCACATTACATTCAATAGATACCTTTCTTCTTCTTTTTTTATTTATTTGGGAACTGAAAAGGGCTTCTGTCCAAAAGTTAATGGAGCAATACACATGCCATTGGCACGGCCCTTAAACTGGCATTATTTTCATCATATAAGTTATGCTTGTTTGGATTATGGTCCCAACAAACTGAAGAACCATCAATTAAGACAACACCAATAGATGCGCGAACATAGTTTGCCATTTTGGAAATTTTGACATCCAACATCCTGAGTAACCCAAGTATCACTTGTCTTAGTCTTTTACATATTAGAAGGTTTTCTCAAGTAAAGAAACCACACCTTTTATTAATTGAAGCACAACTATGGAACCTCCTATCTGATTTTCATTTGTCCATGAGATTTTCAGTAAAGTTGGTGCACCACATAAATATGAAATCTGTTGGAGCTCATGTTGGGACCAAAATTCAAAGTGAGCCTGACTTATGAGACCAAAAAAGTCCAATTTAGCGGTCATGAGAGTGGTACATGAGTCACTCCCATTAACTTTTAGATGGAAGCCCTCTTTAGTCCTCATTTTTTATTTTTTATTTTTTTTGTAAAGGGCATTTTTTGGATGCAATGAGTGAAATTGATAAACAATGGGACCAAAAATCCAAAATGGCCTAATTTATGGAACTAAAAGTGCAATTTTTCCTTAAAATATACATCAACGACATAGCAAATATAAATCACTTATTATATAATTAACTTGAACTTGATCTTATTTAGTTAAGATTTGAAATTTTCCAAGAAGAATGTATTATTGGATTGATAGTAATGTAAGTCAAACTATTAAGCTTAAAAAATATTTATTCGATTTTAATGATAACATTAATGTGACAGTGAAATGTTTTCTATCAATATATAAAATAAAATATCAGTAAATAGATTTCAATCGATAAAATATCCCATTAGCCCATATATCTCTGTCTATACTCTACAAAATATATATCCCTAGGTGCGAAGTATATCCCTCATTAAATACATAGAATCCACTATCCAATAGTAAAAATTTCTTATCTTTTATGTTGTTAAATATTAAATAATTAACAAAATACAAATATTTACTTTAAACAATGAATTATATTTGACAATTCAAGTATATATTATATTAATAGCCAACTTAATTCATAATCCAACTCTTACCTATTTATGAACTAGCAAACTTTTAAAGAAACAATTTTCACACTTTTTTAACAAAAAAAGTTATAAAAGAATATAGTATTTTTATTTTACACAATGACATTTAAAAGTTTAAGATTGGCCAGAATTTAACTTTCTCTATTTTTGACTTAACTAAGAAGAGAAGAAAATGGGAACCAAATCATTATAAACAAATCGGACACATGAGAATTTTTTTTCTTCCTAATTTTAGATTAAAAACAAGTAGTCCATTAAAAATATAAGATTAAATAAGTAATATAAGTTTTATTTATTTATCTAATTTAGAGAAAACCAATTTATAAATATCTCTAAATCATTTGAATCATATTTTTAGTTTTATTTCATAAAATAACAATTGAAATTCATTGTTTAAAAATCAAAAAGAACTTTTCAATTAAAAAAGAATAAAAATTAAAATTAAATTAAAATTATGTAATAACAACTGGAACAGATTTAATTTATTGAGAATAATAGAAAACAAATTCAAAACTAAAAGTTTCTTCAAATATCACCCAGAAATAGAAGAATTTAATAGTCGAGTATTATTAGTCATTATATTATAAAATACACATATAAAATAATATTTTTTAAACATTAATTTCTTTTAAGATATATTTTATTTTAGTCATTACTCAATTCATGGGTCTTCATTATTCCATTTTTCAGCAAAAGGGGTTCTTAAAATGATAATAAATCGATAAACTTTTATTTTTGAATCAATTTCATGTTTAGATGATTTAGTATTCAATATTTTGATATATATTTAAACCATCATTGTGTATGGCTATTTAGAAATTTTTGTTTTCTCTATCAGAGATTTATGAATTTTCGAGAAAAAAAATTGAGCATTGAACTGCACATTCTCTTTTACTCATTTGCTGTGAAATTCGATAAAGAGCTTGCATCTACAATAGTAGAGTTATACTTTTCGAACACAAGGCATAAATAATATATCTGGATCTTTCAGAATTAATTCCAAACTAGAATAGGCATGGTAATTTTCAGTTGTATTTTATTGAAATAGAAAATGAACTTGAGAATAAAAAATACTAAAATAATCAAATTTATCATAAGCAATTATGAGAAAGCATATAAAATTTATGGAGATAAATTTATGTGCAAAAATCTTTAAAAGGTTAAATAATTACCTTTCAATGAACGATATTTAGCTCCATATCCAATAAATATGTTTATATCTTATTTTATTGTTTATTACTCTTATATTGGGAAGAGATACTTGTTTTTCTTATGTTATTAACATACAAAGTTCAAGCAATGAAAAACATAATTCGTGAGGCATTTTCACAATTAAAAAGTTGGAGTTTTAAACTAATGTGAATATATATTTGTCTACTCCTTATTACCAAAACTTTAATATAAAATCATAGTTGCTAATTATAATTTACATATACAAAGATCAAGCTTCCGCTATCAATCCTGTAGCAATTCCTTTGGGAAAAAAATTCTATTGTTGGTTTTTCAATATAATGACATAAAAATTGAAAACTACAAGATTGATTATTATAGTCATAACCTATCAAATTTGAAATCTAGGGTCCCATTTGTTTTTATTTCCTTCATTTCCAAAATTTGAGAAAGTAGTTAGTAAAAATAAGTTGAACATGAGTTTATATTTGGATAGGTTGTTGGAAATGTAATAATTATGTTGGTTAGTAGGTTGTAGGCAGAGAGAGAAGATATTAGGTCATTGGGATGAGATATCTAGGTTATTGAGGAATGTATTTTGAAAATAAAAATCAAAATGATGTCGAATGAAAATATGTAAAAAGTGATGTGTTTTTAATTTCAAATAGTAAAAAAATATTAAAATAAGGTACGAAAATAAAACCAGACAGCCTCTAAATTACAATAAAGAATGATGTATATCACCATAAAAGGAGAGACAAATGAGTAGTGAAATTGAAGAAAGAATTATTTTTCAACATTTTTTATTGCGGATTCAACAATATAGATATTTATAAAATATTATGTTTGAAATAGATATTAAAATGGAATGGAGTAAAAAATGTAATAGTTCTCATATACAATGCAAATTCAATAGAAGAAATATAATATCTCGGCGCCATTGAATGCCTTGAATGGCAAATAACACCTCTTTTCTCGAAAGATTGAGTGGAGCGTAATCGTGGAAACGCTTGATGGGGGATCGATGTCCCTATTTGTTTTAGCGGTCGTCCTTCTCTTTGGTTTCTATCTTCTCGGCCTCAGGATTACCATATTTCAATCTATTTATATCCTCCTGAGTCATATACATCTCTACGAGGTCGAGTAGTTCTTCCATTGATCTGGGCGGCTCACATACCAATACATTGGTGCATTCTTTGTGTCACAGGCCCAAGAAAAGCACAGCAATCAAAAATTCGATCTGCGGACTATCAATCTTCAAAACTTCAGTGTTGAACCTGGTGAAAAAATCTCGAAGCGACTCTCCCTCATTCTGTTTAACTATATACAATTGGGTGTAGGAGAGCTTCGCCTTCCTTCGGCTGGCAAATTAGCGCAGAAATTTTTCGCACAACTGGTCATACAAGTAAATAGAGACTGGCTCTAGCTTGACAAACCAGTCAAGCGCAATACCCTAGAAGGTGGTTACAAGCATCTTCGCGTGAATGTATTCATTGTGCTCATGCAACTACATCATGTGTTCGAATTGCAGTAGATGTTCGTTTGGGTCTAACGAGCTATCATACCTAAGTTGTCTTGTAGGGACCTTGGCATCAACAGCGATGCACTTGTCGATAATATCCTTAATGAACGACGATTCTTTCTTTTGTCGAGACCTCTAGACTCCTTCATGGTTCCGTTTAGTATTTCTTCTCGAGATCTCCTCGAGCCAGCTCTTGAGCTGTTGAACTTGGTGGGAGACTTCTTCCCATTCTTCTCGATCGGCCTAGGTGAGATTCCTATTAGTCTGTTGCCTTTTGCATTCAACCCTATCGCGCTGCTGGGCTTAAATGGGTCGAATGCCGTGGTTGATAGAATTTGAGACTTCTTCACTGGGGCATTGTCGAATTTCCTCTTTTGAGAACCGTCTGTTATCTCGTCGATTGGGGGGTCGCGGAGCCTCTAGTCGACCTCTATCTTCTCTAACGGGTCTTTCTTCACGCTGAGCGGGCTAAGGCGTGGCACTGGCTGGCAACCCCGATGGGATCGTGTGCCAATGTAGGGCAGCCGAGATTTGGGTAAAAATTTGAGCAGAGATATTTTCTCGCTTATAAGTTGCATCAATTGTGGCATGGTTAAGGTGACCACTATTTCGGTTGGGCGCTAGATCCTGGAAAATATGGTTCTAGTTGAGGTCGAAGATAAGGGGTTGTCGACCTCCTACTCTCCTCTCTCTCTGAAGCGGCTCGCCTGGTGTTAACCATTTTCTCGATTGCAAACTCTAAGTTTCTCACAGACAACGCCAAATGTTGAGGATGAATATAGTATATTAGTGTTTTGGGCTAAAAGTAAATGAAATCAAACTAAAGGGGGGTCAAGGATGAGCCTCTAGTGAATCGGGGTCAAGTCCTGCAATCAATAGCAAACGTCAGGCTAGTCGGTGGCAAGGCACTCTAACGCTCAAGTCACTAAGGATCGACTTAAAGATATAAGTAGTGGAGTGGCAGCACTAATAAGAAATACATACCTTGCTGAAGGGTTTTGATGGGGTATTTATAGCCTTCTCATGGTGGTTAATATGTCCCCAATGCCCCTATTGTGTAAGAAAGGTCACTGTTCTTGCTTAAGGACTTCCCTATCTTATTCAGCTTGTGTACTATCCCAAGTAGCGCTGTCTCCAACTACCTAGGACAAGGTGGTATACTAAAGCGCTCCCTAGCCTGATATGGCTGCAAAAGGTGGTACTGTTGATGGCACCCACCATTAATGTGACAGCACGGTGCCTGGCAAGGCATTCAATGGGGCTGAAGGTTTTCGTCTTACCTCAACCCCTTTGGTCGAGATGAGAACCCTAGTGGGAATGTCACCTAGGATCTTGGTCTCATTCTGGTCCAAGCTACATCATTCTAATTGAAGGATTGAAGCCACCTAAAGGAGGCAATTGACCATAACTAGGTCGATCAGGAACGATAATATTTGCCACAATGAGTAGGGATCCAAAGGTCGAGTGGCAAAACATCTACTCGATCCAAAACGAGTTGGGCTTAAGGCTCCTGTCCTAGTTGAGTGTTATTGGGCTGGGCCCACTAGGCCGTCCCATATTATTTAGCATATGACAATCTCAAATTGAGTGGGAGCTTTATCATAATGTGTATTTATACTTCATTCATGTGCTTTGAGGCAACCTCTCAGGGACCAAAAGGGCTCTCCTCCATCACTATGCGAGCTGTTGTTGTTCCGTACCTTTTGAGACTCCAAACTATGTTATGAGGTTTAAGTTTGACAATACCATTTTAACATGTTATCAAATGGCCATGAGTGATTCGGTCTACTATATGTTTAGAAAAGTTGTTAAGACGAAACTATTAGCATGAGAGACCTAAAAAAATCTAACATAGTAGCATACTTATGTTCTATGGTTCATAACAAAGCAGCTATGTTGAATTATGCTTGTGCTATCATGAATAGAGAGATACACATTGGAGAAATCGATCATGTGTTACTTATAAATAGATCTAGATATATTGATAGATGTAGCCAACTTCAGGGTGCATAGCATGTTATTAAGTTGTTAAGTTAATTTGCTGATGATGTGACAACTCCCATCAATATTCCTTCCTTTCTAGCTTAGTCAAACATCTTATTCCTTGTATTAAAGGAATGACGTGAGAATGAAAAAAAAATTCATAATGAGATTTAAGGAGACCGAATCAAATATATATAAATGGGGATGTTACAAATTATTTCAGTTTTTGAACTCATGACCTAATAACGTCCATATTTGAAACTATAATCTATATTTAGACGCGATTAGATCTCCTATTGGATTGAAACTCTTCTTTCTATAGGAAGATTTATTTATTTATTTATTTATTTATGCAGAAAGAACCTCAACAAATTCTATTCTCCAAGATTGGAGCACAAAACAAAACTCAATATAGCTGATTTACATCTCTTCAAAAATCAAATTCACTTGTCATGAGTGGCTGGAGAAAACTATCATACTTGCAATAGTACAGTTACACACTGTTAATCGATCAACTGTGTTTTTCCTACTTATCCTCAGAGTCAGATAGGAATATAAAGGCAGTGCATATAGTATATAAGAGAAAAGATGATATATCAATACAGATAGTTTGTGATCAAGAGATGATCAGTAAAACTGGGAGTTTGATCATCAATAGATGATCAGCAGAAAACCCAACCCAGGTGAGAAGTTGACAGGCCATCAACATCCACAAAAACCGTGTGATCTCAACCTTGATTGAGGACAAAACAGACATTACCATAAAACCAACAAGATTATCGCATTGACGTCAATGTCCGAACCACCCTTTTCTCCCTTTCTGCCTTTTTAGCAAAGGGACAGGGTGTCCTCTTCAGCTTCCGAAGCTCCTCCATCACCACTTTTTCTACTGTGAGCTTCTTTTTTTGTGGCGTCAAACAAGCTGAATCTCCATCATTCTGACGGGTAATATTGAGCAATATCTTGGGCACTTATTTACACAAGATCCCTTTCCAAATAGAAAGAAAAATAATAGAATTACAAAAGCAATATATATATATATATATATAATCAATCAATTTAGGTCTAATAAAAATCATGTTCCCTTCCCCTCGCAAATGTAATAGTTTAGGTGTTAATTATCATATTTGAACTAATATGTGCTACTTTTATTTAATCAATTTGACTCATTTTTCTTTTGGGCACTTTAACATCTTACTCATCTTAGCCATAAGTTAGTTGATAACACCAACTTTAGGGAATATAATTTTTTTCTTTATGCTATCGTAATGTTCAATTTTGATGGATGCTCCTTCCAGGCTAAATCACAACTCAATCTTGGGCACATAATCCATAACTTTGTGATGGCTCACAGCTTACCATTGGATGTATACACAATTTCCATCCTCCAGCCAACTTAACTCATTCTTGGTTGTATACATCTACCTTTAAGCTACCTAGCTAGTTCAATCTCTAATGAATTTCTACTCTTGAGCTGACTTAGCTCAATATTGGGTTAACAACTTGTACCTTTGAGCTAACTCAATTTAATCTCAGAAAAATTTCCACCCTCAAGTTAACTTAGCTAATCTTGAGAAAATAACTTTTACTTTTGAGCTAACTCAACTCAATCTCATGTATATAATTTTTCCTTAAGCCAACTCACAGTTAAATACCGAGTGTCTTTTGCCTCTTCAATTATTATTCAATTTTAAGCAACTCTTAATTCGCTAACTAATATCAAGTATTAGAAAGAAAATCAACATATTTTATTCAAAACAACATCTCATAATAATCACGGATGATAAAATTTTTTTAGATTTTTTTGGACATTCAACGGCCTTGGCAACCTTTTGCCTTGTTAGTCCTTGAGCTCGTAATTAAGCCCCTCTTTGCAATGTCCAAATAACTTTACGTCCCTCCAATGCAAGGTCCAATTTTCCCTCCACTTTGTAAACATCCACTGCACGCTCCTCAATACTAATGGATCACCCACTTCGATTTCTAAGCTTCATCATGCAATTGATCATCGATGCCTGTATCCTTCTTTCTACATGGTCAATTGGTCATCCTCAAATTAACCATGGCCCTTCTCTCCTCAACCATATCCAAATTCTGCTTCATCATTTCCTCATTTTACTCTAAATGTACATCTGCACCCTGCGCATTTCCATCCCTATTTTTGTATATATATATATGAGGGCATCCGCCACATAAACTAACTGAAAGGGCTTTACACCATTGAATAGCTCACTAATACTATCTACAAACAGCACATCTATTCCTATAGTATAATTCCCCACCTTGAGAAGGGACATGAAGCACTCATGACACTCATAGGTTCTATCAATTGGTGGATTGTCGCTGAATGCTTCAAGCATTTCACGCATCTTCAAACTAACTAGTGAGATTGGAAAATGTGATGTATGCTTGATTTTATTTTTAGGAGTGGTCCAAAATTATTTTTTGAGTGAGAATGTTATTTTAAGTATTATTATGGGAAGAGATATTCTGTACTACATATGTCAAATCAATATTTATTTTCTAGATGATAGATAAAAGATATAATTTTATATTAGTATTTCTATGTATGTATCTATATTATATATAACGTGTGGCACTCCTAGTAACTAAATATTGGTATTTTCTTTTTCTTTTTCGTCGAGTGACATTGCTCTCTCACTTAAATATGTGAGGTTCGAGGTTTGATCCCAAATAAACTTTTGGGTTATTTGTATGTTGGTTTAGATCCTCTATTTCAATCTATATTTAATCTCCTATTCTATTTTATGAATATATGATACATGTATGTACTTTATGGCACTTGTATGCGGACAAAAAAAAAAAGAAAGAAAGAAAACATTGGTATATTTTTTAATAAGTTCATAAAATTAACCTCACCTTAAATGATGACGGCAAGATAGTTTTTCTTTCTTTTTGCATTCCTTTCTGTATGTTCTTTTTTCTTCTCTCCAATTGTTTTTTTTTTTTTTTCTTGTTTTCTTTATATTATTATATTTCATCTTAATTTTTCTTTTTTTATCCTAAATTCAAATAAATGCATTGAAAATATTAAAAATTATGCTAACATATAAAAATATAAATGACGAAGGTGTTATTTATTTTATATTATAAAAAGATTTTAGCGACACATATTGAATGTGTAAAAGTTGCAGCAAACTATAATATAAGAAGATATGTAGGTAGTAGTGGCAAATGAGTGGGTTGGGTTGGTTGTGGGTTGGGCTCAAAATGGGTTTATATTTATGGATTGAAAATGGGTTGGGTTGGATCGGATTTGGGTGGGTCTAATACAAAAAAGAAAAAAATGTAAACTTTTTACTAAATACATTGTTATATTATTTTATTAAACTATAATATCTTGAAATTATGCATTTTTAAAATAATTAAAATATGTCTTGAAAAAAATGTTTACTATCATTTTAAAACAATTAAAATATGCATATATCTTGAAAAATATGTCTTTTTAAGAATAAAAAATATAAGTTATTTAAATTTAAATTCTTATATCTACCTAAATAATTATTTTTAAATAAAATACTTAAAAAATATTGAAATATAATTATTTTTAAAATTTTTGAAAATACTATAACTGAAAATAAAAATAAAGTCATGGCCCTTTCTTCATGTGGAATAAAAGGAAATGAAATGGATAGCCGCAATTTGTCCTCTCACATGCTACTATTACACAATGAATTTGTTGTGTTTACATATTAATATTTTGATAGTTTGTAAAAATTATAAAAAGAAAAAAGAAAAATAATTTTTTATTTATTTTCGTATTGCAAAGTTGAAAAAAATCTGGGGGCTATAAAATTATTATATAAAATTGGAGTTTATAAGCCAAATAATAATATAATCAATTTTTAGATCATAATCTCAAGTAAAACGTTACTTGATTAATTCATTCGAATTAAGTTAATAAATTAATATTTTAAAATTAAATGAGGTGGAGAAATGGTAAATGATTAATCGGTGATATATAATTTATCTAATTTTTAATTCATTCTTTTTTTCTCATTTTTAAAGTGTTATAGAAATAAAAATAACGTGGCGTATGATCTTGAGAGAATGGGAAAATGGAAGAATAATTTTGGGGCTGAAATTGGGTTGAATTATTTAGAAACCACATTCAACCTATTAAAACTCATTAAAACCCAACCCATATTCAACCCACTAAAACCCAACCCAACCCAACCCAAACCCAAACCCAATCAAATTATTTTAAACCCAACCCAACCCAAAGTGAATTGAGTTGGAACCATGGGTTGAGACCCAATTTGCCCCCCCTATATGTAGGTATGGAGATATATATGATTACATCTATCTTAGGGAATGCGAAGAGGAAAATTTTGAGATATTTTATTGGTATTTTGATGGTTTTGCCCTTTGAAATTAGGTGTGCCTTGCACAATAGGGAATTTTAGTAGAATATTTTATCAAAATCATAGATCGAATTAGACTGAAATGGATTCAATTACTTGCACAGCGATTCGAATTTGAGAGGTAAGAATTTCTCGAACGAGCTGCACTCCTTCGTAAAAAAGATAAAATAATGCAAAAAATATTTAAATTATAAAAATCGGATGATAAAGTATTTTTATCCCAAACTCCAAACATGTCTTGTACGTCATGTAACTGTATGTTCATAAGGTTTACAATAAGGTAGATAAGGATTTTCCTTCAAGTAAAAAGAAACCAAAAAGAAAAGAAAAGAAAAAAGAAAGTAGAAGTAAAGACCAGAATTGTAGGATTCATTATCTCCAACACTTATACAATTGAGATATAGTATGATTGTACTAGTCATGTATTACAAGTTTTCTTTTTACACCGAAAAATGTATAATACAATATTTGGGATGATCCCCATTGGAAACACATAAATACTACATCTACAAAACAATAGTGAGTTCCTTAACTTACTCAGAATATTTCAGAACTCGTGTAACTCCATAACTGATTCAACCGTTGGTATATTTGAACTCTTTGAACTTGAACTTCCACACGTAAACTAAATTTCTGCAGTACTCAAACTACAAAATTCACGGCATCATACAAATATATGTATCTTTTGTAATTATGAATATGCAACTAGAACACACTAACTATGAGCGCACACGCACACACACACACACACACACACATATATATATATATTATATATATATATAACATCGATGAAAATCAAAAGGATAAAGAAAATGATGTAGAAGAGTAAATGACGTATTGAATGAGCTAATTATTGATTGATCACATCCTTCCCTTTTAGCTGTAGCTGGAGAACAATTTTTATTCAGCCTAATTTGAGGGCCAATCTTTCTGGATGTCGAACATGTAGTTGATCTCCAGGTAGCACTTATTGTCATCATCAACAAACTGATCAATATACAAATATTAAAATATGAATAAAACAGGATGTATGTATTATAATCACATGGACCATATATATATATATATATATATTATTTATCCATTTGCACACTAGGAGTTCATCAAGTTTGAAGCTCTGACCTCACATGATTTTATGTGTAAGACTTATATTATTAGACCAAAGCCACTCGGCCATGCACCATATATATATATATATATGATAGCTAATTTTGTGGAAAATTGTTGTAATACCTTTGTTCTGGCTGAATATGATCCTCTAGCAAATATCCCAGAGGGAGTAGTCTCCTCTGCCATTTCATGCGTATATGGTTCCACCTGGGGACTAAAGGTTCCCAGCATTTGTTTCGAGCTATCAACTGTTGTGGAAGGAAAAACAAACCGTGTAAATATACTCTTTGTATGCGGAAAAGAACCGTATATGGTTTTGTTCTACAAATTAGGTTATTTATTTTTCATTGAAGAGAAAAAGCTAGGATGGGAATTACTTTAGCAACCTTTTAGACATGACAGTAAGAGTCCCGATTGCTGTAAAATGCTTAATTTGAACCACAACCACTTAACTAAAGGGCAAATTTATTACCACAACCCACTAAAATTGTGCCAGCAATCAAATCAAAGGACTCATACTAATGATTTTCTTGGGGAAACTCATTGGCTTAAATATGGAAAAGAAGTACTCCAAGTTTGATGTAGTGTTATAAGTAGTTGTTATTGTTATAAATAAAGAATTAAAGAACAAAAGTTTTACCTTTCAATCCAGTCTTCCAAACAGTGTTGATGTATTTGAGGCCACAAACAATGTCATTGCTGACCTTTATGGAAAACCTCAGCCGGTAATGGCTGCCTTCCTTGAGCGTAAACCACACTCCTTTAGGGTTCTCACCCTCTGGGATTGGGAGCACTATATCTGGTCTCCCAGAAGACAGGATCGAAAGGCTGAAAATTTTTACATCTGGTTCTTGATTCTCTGAAAATTAATTGACGTCAACCTCCATAAATTAGTTCATATATAGAAAGATATATATATATATATATATATATATAACTTGCATACATCATAAGACCTTAGTATTCAGACAACTAACATTTTCTGCTGTTCAAATGTCAAACACAGAGTACTAAGAAAAACCTGACTACCTTCAACAGCAGTAGCATCTACACTTCCTAAGAGTTGTTCTTTCCACCTCCTCAAGCTCTCATCATCCTGAAAATAGTTAATTAAGAGCTTAATTATAAGATATTAAATATAGATTATATGTGAGGACAGGGATCGACGTAAATAAATAAATAAATATATATATATATATATAATCGAGGATTAAATAAATAAATGAGAACCTTATCTTTCTCAAGATGTTCTTTGATACTCAATTTTGGGCCCAACTGAATGCTCAAGTCTTCATCATCCTCAGTTGCATAGCAGGAAGCTTGACTCGGCTGTCTACTTATCCTTCCTTCCGAATCAGAGGCTATATCAGGATCTTGTACTGTAGCACTACTATTTCTGTTTGTCTCACTATCCGAATTATCCATTCCCTTTTCGTTTCCCTCAGATCCCATTTTTGTTTACGTCCAAATAGAAAGCACTACCCACAGCTCAGCTCAATATCCCCCAAAATCCTGTATGTTTATCATACATGCAAAACAATCAAAAGACTACAGAAAAAAAAAAAAGCAAAAAAGATATGAGTAGCTATACCAGAAAAGATGGGATAATTGAGGCTCTAATCTTCACTAACAGATTGGAAATTTGAATGATGATACATGCATATATCTAATTAATTAAGGTACTTCTCTTTCAGGTGGTGAAAAATAAAATGGCCAAAATTATGATATGATAGTAAAGGATAAAGAGAAGAGGATGATTGACAGTTGTTAAGGAAGGGGAAATATATGGGTACTGTTTAATTTGTGGTGATCCGATATATGTTAAAGGAAAAAACCTAACTCAGAGGGTGGCTAAGTATATATGGTGTGCGTGAAATGGTTGATTTTGGACTTGCACATTACACCGAAGTGGTGGCCAAGCAATGCGGCCTTCTACTCCTCCTTGAGTACTTTTAGTTTTACCAATAAAATTTGCAAGTAAAGACAATTCTAGTTTTACACTTTTATTGCGTGTTGCCCCCTTGAATTGACATTGAAAGAGGTTGAAGCTTATTGGTTATGTTTTTATTTTTCAAATTAAGTTTTATTTTGACTATTGATTTTTATGTAAAAATAGAAACATTTCTATATTAGACTATCAGTGGTGTAGAAATTTTGAAAAATAAAATTGTTTAAAAATAATGATTCATTAAATGGTGTTAAACAAGCTACACAATATCAAGGATGCCCTCCACTACAAGTGTAGATGAAGCAATACATTGTAATATAAGAAATTTAGTCATTAATTTCGCCTAGAAGAGATGCAATCCAAAATTTTTGGTGCTATTAGTAATTACTAAAACAGATCACCTTCTAAGTGTATGCTATCATCAACCATCTTGGTAAGTTGTTGAAGTTTGACCAAAGTCTTCTTTAAGTTCTCTCAAGCTCTCTTTAATATTTTCATTGCAAGTATCTAAGTTTTTTTTTTTTTTCCCCAGTAAGTCATTTAAGTTACATTCCATTTACACCGATAGTCTAAAACTCTTGCAACATTTATGTTACTCTTAGTTTTTGAATTTTGATGAGAAAAAATATTAGAAAAATGAAAAGGATAAAAAATAGTATAAATTAATATTATTTGAAGTGACAAAAAACACTGTCTAATTCTTGAATTTTGATAAGTACAAAAAAATAAAATAAAAAATAAAAAGAAGAAATATGAAATAGGGTACTATATTTAATAAAACATTATGTATAGAGTTAATAATGATCATGATCAAAATCCCTTCCTATATGCCCAAAAATAATCATTCAATAATTCATTCATCGTAAGGTGTGTGCACTTATTTATACTATTATATATATAGCACAGTTTTTTATTGATCTAATAGCGTAATTCTAGTCAAATATTGAATTCTTAGAACTTTGAATTTTTTAAATAAACTAAAAAAAATGCATTGGTTGTTTATTTACTTTTTTATTTTATTTTAATACAATCAATTTATCTATTATAATTAAAATATCATATTATATTTACCAAATTTACAATAAATTTTTATCTCATAAGATAATTCCAAAAATATCGATAACCATATTTGTATGTCATCAGATATGTTCATAACTTAAAAAAAAAAAAAAAATACATTATAACACCATATTAAGTACTCTTATCACAAATTCTATCATATAAATTTAATTTATCACAAAGGTAATAGATAAATATTTCATTTGTTTTATATGTAAATTTTGTTATTCTACAATTATTCTTTTTATATTTTGTTTCTACGTTATTCGTACTACAATTATATGCTTTTACCCAATTTTATTTAATTGTAGGATCTCTTTCTCCAAGTAGCATAATATAACGATATTTCTTTTTTCTTTTTAATTTAAAGTTTATTTCATAGAAAGTTTTTAATACTTTTTTATAACACATCTTTTTATTGTTTTAGTTTTTCTTTTTCATTATAAATTAATTAGATACTCTTCATATATATATTTAGTTTTTCTTTTTCATTGTAAATTAATTAGATACTCTTCATACACACACACACACACACATTTAATTTTTTTTTTTTAATGTTATCACTCTATTATTTGCTCAATATTTATTTAAGATTAAAGTCCTTATGGCCAACTTAGGATTGTAATTAATTTTTATATTACTTAAAAATATCAACATGCAGTATTTTTTATGTCAATTACTTATATATTTTGTATTCATTCTCAATACTATTTTCAAATATTTTGTATATTCATATAAGAATTTATCTTTGATATTGAATCTTTATTTTACTTTTTATTTTAATTGCAACTCTCTCAATTTATTTAGATAAAAAATTGTATATACTTCATATTTGAGTAATATACCTTGAATAATGTGATGTTATGAAATATTTTAAAATATTATAATATTTTATTAAGTTGTTGAAATTATTCAAATTTTCCTATCAAATGAATGATGAAATATTATTTTTTTTTCTATAAAATATTTATTAAATTTATTAGCACTTGATATACCCATTTCTAATTATGTGCACATAAGAAAGAAACTTTTTTTTTTTATATAATATCATGTGCCTTGATAATTTTATTTCTATTGGTTGAATCTTTACTTATTTATCGTATTTGTTATTAGAAATTTTCTTTTTTCTCTTTCAATAAATAACAACTTAATTATAGAAAATTATGTAGATACAAGTAGAAATCAAGATTTGATTTCTAAATATATTCCTTTTACATTATATTTCATATTTTAGTAATTTATATTCACTTTGATAATATTAACTATTAAAACATTAAATGGATATGTGAAGTAATGAAATTAAATATTTTTTCTTTTAATTTAATTTTTTCTATTCATAAATATGAGCGCTAAAAAATATTAACTTTTTTTCCATCTAAAGAGTTACAAATTATTGCTTTTAATTTAATTTTACATTTTATCCAGAAAAAAGAAGGTTCAAAATTTATTCAAATAAAGTAGTTGATAATTAAGTTATTTCAAAACAATGATCAAATTTTCATATTTCAACATTTTTAATATTTATATAAATATAATCATTTTATTTTTAGTTGAAGTAATACAATATTCAATTACTTCCAATCAAAAAATTACTAAATAACTAAAGATATTGAATCATTTGATCATACAAACTATTGTAATATCTTAATTAAATAATTATTATCTCGACAATATAAAATTTAAATTATATTTAACTTTTAGATAATTTATATTAGATATACTTCAAAAGCAAAAAAATACTTAACAACCGTAATTATCTCTTAATATTGTAACTTACTTAAAAAAATTTACAACTTATCTGTTGTTTATGAAAGGGATAGATACATATTTATGTTAAATATCAAATCATCACTTCTTTATTAAAGAGTTGAAATTTAAAAATGAATAAGTATAAATTAGGGCAAATCAAATAATTCCCTAAAGGTTTACTTTAAAATCACTTTAGTCCCCAATCTTAAAAAATTCATCTTTTAGTCGCTAACATTAATATATCATTTCACTTTAGTCTCTAAAATCATTTTCCGGTGGTTTTCACAGGAAAATTAACCAAGTTTGACATAAAATTATCAATTTATAGTTTTATGTTCCACTTTAGTCCCTATCAAAGGTTTTATGTTCCAATTTAGTCCTATGTTACTTTTTTTCTTTTTTTATAAATACATGTACATGTGTTTATATATATTTGTGTATAATATATGTGTATATATAATTGATATTAATATTAGTCACATACTCATATTATTAATAATATTTAATAATATATTAATGATATATATTAATATCATTTGTGATACTATTATAATTAATAATATTAATTGTATGATTAGTAATATATTAATAATAATAATAAAGATTATATTAAAATAATTTTAATTATATTCATAATATGTAGTATTAATAATATTATAAATATTATTAATATAATAATCTATTATATTATAATATTACTAATAATAAAAAAATGATACTAATAAATATTAAATTAATTTTATTATTATTAATAATATAATTAATCATAAGAATAATACAATTAATATTATCAAAGATAATAACAGTATTATTATGATAATATAATTATCTAATATTACTAGTATTATTATTAATAATATTGTTAATAATATATTAATAATAATATTACTAACAAAAATTCAAGTAAGCAAAGACATCTTCCAACAAGACAAAAATTGCCATGTCAACTGAAAATTTGCCACCTAAGCAAAAATCCCAAAATTCAACAAATTTTGGCGTGCGACATTAACATTTCCAGCCATTTTATGAAATTTCGGAAATTTTTGGACTAAATGTGCAAAAACAAATTTAACTTATAGGACTAAATTTGAAATTGTGTAACATATAGGATAAAATAAAAAGTCGAGAAATCTTATAAGATGAAAAAAATATTTTTCCCATTTGTTAGGGGTAGTTGGGGATGGGCATGGGGGTTGTGGAGGGTGCGGGGTGCAAGGTTGGGTGGGATTATTATACAAATATAACTATATAGTGTTTTTATATATTTATATTTACTTATTAATATATATTATATACAAATATATAATATACATATAACATAAAATATATACATAAATATATTATATATTTATAAATATGTATATCTAATATATAGATTTATATATAATATATACAAAAATAAATAAAAAAGTAGAATAAATTAGAGAAATGAAAATGCAAAAACTAAAAATAGTTTTTAAATTTAAAAGGAATGAAAGAAGATATATGAAAATATATTTACAAAAATGAACAAATTAAATTAAATATATATGAAATAATTAGGGTAATATAGTCTTTAAATATTAAAATTTGGGTTAAATTGAAGCAAGTCAGTAGTTGGGAACAGTGTGCATAATTTCAAAATACAATGAGATTTTTCGCCTTTTTTTTATTCATAAGGCCCTTCTCCATTTTCATTGGGGGGTAAAATGCAACTTTTCCTAAAAAAAAATAGAAAAAGAAAAAGAAAAAGTGACATATGGATTAAATTGGAACATAAAACTTTGGATAGGGACTAAAGTGGAACATAAAATTATAAATTAATAATTTTGCCCTTAAAATGTCAAACTTGATCAATTTTTCGGCCAAAAACTGCCAGAAAATGGTTTTGGGGACTAAAGTGAAAGATATATTAATCTTATGGACTAAAACATGATTTTTTGAAGATTGGGGACTAAAGTGATTCTAAAATAAAACTCTAGGGACTAAGTATGTGATTTGGCCTATAAATTAATAGATATGTAAGTCCTCAATTTATCAAAGTGTAACACACCTAGAAATTATGTGATTGGTGGGTATTTTCTTAATAATTATTTATTTATTTTTGGAAGTTTTGGGATCAAATCGCAATTGGAGGAAAACTTGATTGGACCACATTCAATTGTTCTAGGGGTTTGCATGGAATTACTTTTAGTCAATTAGGTGGAATTGAGGCACTAACTCAATCCAAGGGCTGAATTGAAGATTATCAACATTCTAGTGGACTCAAATGAAGATTGGAGCAAAGTTTTGAGGGTTAAATTCTAATATTGGAAATCTATGTACATATACCAAAATCCCTCCCAGTTTTCTTCATTTTTTCACCCACAACCTCAACTCCTTCACCTCCGGTGATGTCTTGAACCATCAAACTAAACCCACTATTCCCTTCCTTACCTTCTCAAGACCTTGTTGATACCACATGCATTCAATTCTAACTGAAAGACCACCTAAAAGTTGAGACCCAAAGACAAGCTTCAAGGGCGAGTGGCGGGTCCAACGAAGCAGTGGTGGAAACTAAGTTCAGGGTGGAGATTCTTGTAAGCCTCAGCTGGGAGACCACATTGGGATGCTGGGTTTGAAGTTTGGGTCACTATGGACGGCGAAATTGAAGAAATTCTTCACGGCAGCGAGTGGTGGCACTGGAATTGAAGGCCTTCCCGGCGGCGAAGCTTGTAATTGTTTTGAGCGTTGGATTGCCCTCATTGAAAGGCATCGGTTGGTGGTGGTGTTGACATTTCGGTGGTGACAGCAGCGCGGCAGCAGTGCAAAGATAGTTTCATCGTCTCGTCGAGGTGATTCCATTAGCAGAGTTGGTTTGTGAAAACTAAGTCTCGATAAGAAGATTTGTATATATATGTTGGAATTGAACTTGATATTTTAATAATGTTCTTGGACATATTTTTGCCAAGTCTTGTATTCATAGTACAAATGGAAGGATTTGATATAAGACTTGGATATTTATCCCATGCATGTGTAATTTTATAACTCAGTGGGCCCAAAATCGTATTACTAAATGATAAATTTAGGTTAATTGAGTTCATTACAGGATAAAACCCTAATCTTTTGGATTTGAGATATTAGCGACAAATTTGAGGTTATTAAGGACAGTTGGGATATTATTACCATTTTGTGTATCATTATAAGGTTAATTGTATAATTATGGGATCCAATTATAACCCTTAACCTGACCAGATATATAAATCTCGTGAATATTCGGTATTAATGGTATAATTAGTATATTCCCTATCGTGGACGTCGATCAAACCTTAATTGCAGTATTAATCAAGTAATTATTGATTTTAGGTTGTTATTCATATAATTGTAATTATAGGATCGAATGAGGATTTTGACTGTAAATCTATTCTTTTGGTTAGGTGACGAGGAGCTGGGTCCCATGGACCAGTAGGCTGTAACTGCATTTTTTGAAGCTACGGAGATAAGGGTTTGCCAATCTAGTAATTTCTTACACCTATTTGTCATTTTGATAAACCCTTAGAGGGTTCAACTAGTTTATGTACTATAACTGCATCCTAGTTATTAAAATATATGAATTGCTTGAGATCTCGTTTGTTAGCCGTTGATTGATGCATATGCCCCTGTGATGGTTGTTTCGTTAATTGTGCCTCTGATAAGATCTATGCATGTCTGTTCTGGCACCCAGAGCTTTCCTAGTCTTGTTTGATATTGATCAGTCTAATTTTGTACTACTTGTCGCTTGTACAACCCTATTAGCTTGTCTGAGTCTATCTTGTACGTTATTGATTTGCCTTATTCGTGGTTTTATATCGTTCTGTGTTATTATCTGTTGCCTTGTCAGCACATATGTTTATCTGTTATAGCATCATATGGCCTTATTGGCTTATCCGAATCTGTTTATTTGATACTGTCTCGCCTAGTCGACAATCTGTTAATTGTCACATGATATAAGTATAGAGATATGTTGCGCTGAGTGTTGATCCTACCGGAATGCTAGGATACATGAGACATGTCAAGGGCTATTCCTTGAGTATCAGCGATGTGCTAGGGTTATTCCCTGAGCATCGGCATCTGCAATGTACCAAGTTGTCACGCTTGAAAGTTTAACTAATTGGATTAAAGAGAATCTAATATGCCTGTCCTATTATGATCTGTTAGATTGCATATGTTATTCGGGTCTACTTTATTCTAACTGTTACCTGACTATTGTAAGCTATTCATAGAGCAATAAGAAATGAGAGATTCCTATTTGCTAAACTTGTTACTGCTTGTATCTTGATATGTTCATCTTCTGACTGTTAATTTATGATATGTTGAATTGTATCTTCCTCAACATATCCCTACTTCTTGTTATTAGAATTTTCCCTCACTAAGTCCTTTGGACTTACCTCCGGTATCATTCTTGATTTCCCAGACATGGTTAGGTGATGGGCTTGGACTCCAGGTTTGGATCGGCGAGCACATTTTGTAATAGAATAGATGTTTGTATCTATTTATGGGTACTCTTGGACATTTTGTTATAACTTAAAGATGATGTGATATGTAAGGTCTGAATTAAATATCTGTAGTGTGTATATATTATGTTGAATATTATGGGATCAGCTATGGCATGTATATAGCACTCTTGTTGAGGTCTACTTAAGTTGAAGTCTGTTGTTGACTTTGATGATTTTGGAATTCTATGGGCATATTGTTTTGTCTTATAAGTTATGATTTAAGTTTGAATTGGAGTGGCATCTCAGCTTAGGCGTTATCCCAAGAAGGGGTGCTACACAAAGTCTTTAAAATTTAATTATTTTTTAATGATACTTTTTATGTATGTAAAATATTTTTAGATAAAATCATATATAAAATACAACAAATATTTTTTTTAAAAATATTTCAAATATAAAAAGTTATTTCCTATAACATCTATAAACTCTCATTTATATTTTTATATTATTAATTATATTCATTTTAGTCTTTTTAGCACTATAATTAATAATGGAGAACTCATTTTCAATTATTTTAAGTAAATTCTTTTATATTGGACATATATAGTTGACATAGTTGAAAATTTTCAAATACTTGTTAAATGACCACTTAAATAGCAAATGAAATCAATTTTTATATATTTCGGTATACTTAGTTAACAATTTTATAATTATATCATTAGATTTGTGTTTGTTTTTAGCTTATAATAATTCATAAAAGAAAGCCTTTACATGGATTAATAGTGTCATATCAAAAAAGTTTGATTGAAAGTAAATATTTATGAAATTATTCATACATTTTTATACTTATAAAAGAAACTTATGAGAGATTGATATTTTATTTTGAATTGAATATTGAAAATTTACTTATTATTTCATGACCATGTACATAATACATATTATTTATTAATTTTAAAATAATAAAATAACTTCATATCTAAATAAAAATAAATAAATTTTAATTATCAGAGTTACATGGAATATTAAGAGTATTTTATTTTATAAAACATTGTATGTTATAAATTACTTATTGGATTGGTAACCAAATAATAACATAATGCAAGCTATTTTCTTAGATGAAGTGTAAAGAGATTATATATTTACTTTAACAAAAAACACTCAACATTTTAAAATTTTTAAATGTCATGAAAATTGTAACTGCAACTTCAATATTATTAAGAAATCAAACAAAGAAGCTTTATATTTCAGAAAGATTATTTTATTATTTATCATATCAAAATATGTAATGTAAGTATATATCTAATTTAAAAAGCGCATTGAGTAAAAAGTTCTGCTCCATTTTTATTTTCTTAATTCTTTTAACATCTTTTTAAATTTTGCCACTTTAAAATTTTATGTGTAATTTATAATATTCTACAACTTATTTAAATATAAATTATCTTCAAACGTAATATCCTCAGCCAGAATATTCACGTAATTTTATTTAATTAGTAATATATTTTCTTTCTTTAAATATTAAAAAAATTATAATTCATTTTTTTAATTATATGAAGCAAAATAAATATTATTATTGATGTAGACAATCAAGACTACAAGGAAAAATTGGTAAGAAAATTGAAAAAGCCCAACGGACTAAATCAATTAATTAAACAAAATGGCTAGAGAGCCCAAGCACAAATTAAGCCATAAAAAAAGGGCAACGAAATCCTAATGGGCTTAATCCCACCAAGAAAAAATTATAAATACTAAGCTCCAAAAAGAAGTTACGTATAAGAAATCATTCGTGAAAAACTGCAAACTTCCGAGAACATTCAAGAGCAAAGAATCTCTCTGCGCGTATTCCAGAGAAAATAAGTCAACAGGTTGCTATCTACTAGAAAGAACTTCGCTCTACTTCTATGCAACGTCATTTTGGCAATGTCTGTGTACTCTAAACTATAAAGAAGGAAAGTTAAGGATGCAGAATATATCAAAAGCTCACAACTCTAGCAACCAAGTAGCCCCGACATCGAAGAACATAGAGAGTCACCAACCAAAGTACCAATGTCCTCTATGCCAAAGACAGCCTAAACGCACAGACTGCATCGGAGGAGACATCCGCTCAGCAGGCACCACCCTCTATAGATCCTATCTACCCAGAATTTATAAAGTGTTGAAGGTTTTATTGGAAAATGCTGCCACTTATGCTAAGGCCAAAGCGGTTGCCCAGTATGCTAATGAGTGCCACCCCTAGGAGCTGCAATAATCCTTCCACTGGAGACAAGGGGCTTCTTCCTCATTGGAAAGAACTGAGCGAAGAGCTAACTCTTAATTGTAATACTGCTCCTCCTCCTGTTCTTGCAAGGGGGCACACTCTTCACTCCAAGCAGATTCTGCCGAGGTCGTATTTGCGTATATTTGAGTTTAGATGCATTCCTTGGTGCAGCACCTATTAAAAGAAGCAGAAAGCCAATATCACCCTCTAGTTGTCTCTCTAGAGGCGCAGCCCTTTCTCTCTGGTCCTCTTAGCAAAAGTACTCCTTCTTAGAATAAAAATCGCTCAATTACTAAAGTTCGATGGCATTACTAGATCCTCAACAACACTAAGATAATTTTCTGGCAATGATGGAGCTCTACGACTTAATCAAAGCCACATACTGCAAGTGATTCCGCATCATCCTTACAAAGCACGCTCTGACATGGTTCAACTTGATGCCAGTTGGATCCCTCACTAGATGGAAAGTGTTGACGCAATGCCTTCTCCAAAACTTCTCCATCAAGTAGGAAGATGGAAAGTCTATAAGGATTTACCTCAACCGCTTCATCTAAGCAGTGCGTGAGATCCCCCATATTAGCTAGGAGCTCATGCCCAGCATCTTCCAATAGAGCTTAAAGCACCTAAAATTTCAGGGATCGATAGCTAAGAACCCCCTGCTACTCTGGAAGAGCTCCTAATATGCACTGAGAAGTACATTAGGATTGAGGAAATTGTAACTATCGAGGAAATCGATAAGTACAAAATGCACAATAATGGAAGTAATAATAAAAGAAGCAAGAAGATTACATGTAGCCCTTTCCATGTGCTGACCACTTATACACCGCTTACTGTTCCCACACTAGAAATTCTGACAATAGAACTGCAATGCCGTCTCATCCAATGACCTTCTCAAAAAATAACAGAGGATCAAAGAAGCTAAAGTAATACACATGGTGTCATTTCCATTGTTATGGCAGGCATATTACTGAGGAATGCAAACGCCTAAGAGAAGAAATTGATAAACTGATTCAAAGAGCATACCTCAAGGAGTATGCCATGCAGCGGCTGTCAATCCTAAAAAGTGCCCGAGGGCATGAGAGAAAGCAAAGATCACTAGCAATGGCCAAATGACAATTCGAATTCTAAGGACCCTCGACACCAACATAACTTTAAAAATCTCACCGCAGCATGTGTCATCTTAGATATCACAGAGGAACCAATCGGTGAAGACCACCAACACCAGAAAGGTGCTAGTGTGACTAATAAAGCAAGCATAAGCTCATGTAGTAGATCCCATCTTGGGAATCTTTGAGGTATATCCACCAACACCAACATCGCATTCAGAGAGAAAGATATATTAAGCTTGGGCGAGGAGACTAGACCGACGCACTAGTGGTCTCCACATCCCTCGCCAACTTCTAAGTGAAGAAAGTATTAGTAGACAATAGTAGCTCAGCAGATATCCTATTCCAAATGCGTTCCTTCAACTTGGAATAGAAAATGCACAACTGTAGAAAATGAACACCACCATGGTGAGTTTCACGAGTAATATAGTGGAGGCAATATGAGAAATAAGGTTACCCCTCTCTCTCTAGGTACCCACCCAAAACAGACAATGAAGATGGTGAGGTTCCTAGTGGTCAAAATTCCATGTGTATACAAGGGGATATTAAGGAGACTCACTTTAAACTTATTCTAAGAAATGGTTTCAACATGCCATATGAAATTAAAATTCCTTATCCCGAGTAGAACTGGAGAAGTTGTTAGCGATCTGAGAGCAGCTAGAGAATGCTTTGCCAACAACTTGAAGAGCGTCAAGAGCCTTGCCTCCAAAACGGATCAAACTAAAGAGCTACGACACAGCAAGATGAAAGATAAAGGCAAAGGCGTGCTACAAGATACCAGCATCAAGGAGGTATTCATCTTAAAGACCTCCCCGTACATTGCTCGAACGCCTATGGCGTCTCTATTATTTCTCATTTTTCTTAGAATAATATTTGATTCAGTATTTCATATCTAATTTAAATATTATTTCTTTTCCAAGAAAAAAGTTAATTTTTTGTTTTGATGTGAATAAAGGCGACAATCAGGACAACACTTTAATAGTACTATTATTTACTTGAATGAATGCAATTTTTCATATATTGTTATCTTTTACCATAACTTTATCTATTTGAACGCTGGTGCACCACACTCAGCATAGTCCTACTATAAGGCTCTTCCAAGATTACGTGGTTGCCATTCAGGCATAATCCTTCTATACCTCTATATAAGGGCACATGGTCACCAACATAATCCTACCATACAACCTTCTGGGGATAGGTGGTTCCCATATTGAAAGCCTATCGTAATCCCTTTGGGTTGATAACATCTCCTCGGCGTAATCCCACTACGAGGTCCCCCTAGGGATATGTGGTTACAACTCAAAAGCTTGCTATAAAACCTCCCCAGAGGTAAGTGGTAGCTCCTCAACATAATCCCACTATAAGGTTCTCCCATGAGCATGTGGTAGCCAAGCGAAAAGCCCACTGTGAGTCCTCCCAAAAGAAGGTGGTAGCATCTCAATGCTTTAATAAACTAAAACATGTTAATACTTAACCAATTAAGCATAGAGCCAGCACAAGGTCTAGCTGCCAGGAGGCACGTAGCTGCATCCTTCTATGTTAATTATTGAACCCTCCCGATGGTGAATGGCTCCACACACCACTCTTCATTATGATGACTCTACAATTGGCAATAAGACCTCTTAAATAAGGCTCACCCTCTAACGTTATCTTGACAATTAAACACCAATAATGAAATGACACTTGACTAAAGCCTTTGATAAAACTCTATCGATAAGATCGTTGATGAGGTTTGGACCTTTAAAATGAGTTCCTCAACAAAGCTAACACTTAGTTTCAAAGCCCTCACCTGCAAGGCACACAAGTTTATTTCAAGCAAACCATTAAGTATCATGACGAAACCTCACAAATGAAGTATCTGATTTAAATTAATACCATCAACTAAACATTGCAAAAAGACCTTACCATCAAGGCACCCAATAAATTTAACTTTAATCAACTGATTATTGTGAAAAAAGACTCATTAGTAAGACTCACTTGCCTTCTTGCGTGCTACTATATAAAAGTCAACAATACCCCTTCAAAGGGACTTGCAATGAAACTTAATAAAAAAAGGCTTTGTACCTCCCTGACACGACCTTGTCACACGTTGAACTCACATCAATAGTATATTAATCACCTACAACTTGAATAATTAACTAAGCGCATGCGTTAGTCCATCAAATATTTCTCTAAGTCCTCGGTCGAATGCCAAAACTCATAGCAAAGTCTTAGGCAGCCCTAGTAACTTTAAGAAAGAGCTAGATGTCCCAAAAAAGGAAGAAAAAGGATAAAGGAGAGACCAAACGCCCAGTACCTCTACTTGACCAAGCTGATTTGGGCCCGTGTAGGCACCTAAGATAAGTGCCCTTCAGACATCCCTGGCAAACGCCCAAGTTGGGGCCTAGTAGATGTCCAACCAGGTATCTGTCCCACATGGGTGACCAGCAGTATCCAAGGTGCCAAAGACGGGCACTTAGTAACATCCAGCTGAGCGACTAAGATAGGTGCCTAGCATTGGTGCCCAAGTTGGGTGCCCGTCGAGCACTTAACATAAACGTCTTGCGTGGGCGCCCGATACCCCAACATGGTCTAATACCCAATTGACACCTTAAGCGAAATAATGTGATGGTACACCAGCTTAATGGAATCCGCAATAATTACTTCATATGGGCATATCCCACGCACAAAATTATAAAGATCCAAAGAAGTGCTAACAATATCACAAAAAAAAAAAAAAAAGAACAATGATGTTTACATAGGATAAGTCCCTCAAATGACTTAATGCAAAGAAAAGAAAGAGAATTATGATATTACATGGTGGTCATTTATTTAGCTAAGTACTTGAACAAGTATGAATAAGTAAAAAAGCTTTCTTAAACAAAAAATGAAATAAATACTCGCAATAACAAAAAACATCCAACCCACAGTTGCCTCCAAAAGGAGCAATAAAATCCTAAAAACAAGTTATTACAGTAATTAAGCTAGCTGAAAATGTTAGGTAGTACAAAACATTAAACTGAAAGAAAAAACTCTTGCTCAATACTCCTATTCTAAAGAAATATCTCCACTCTTGCGGAGCAGCCTCAGTTAGGCCCTCCACCATTGCTTCTGCACAGGCCTCAAGAGCCCCTCCAAGCTTTCCAATGGAAAGGTTGACCTGAATAGCAAGGTCTAACATCAACGGGTCTTTGGCAGGGTACAACTGGGTCACACTTAAAATACAAATATAACCCTAGATGATCTGCTCATAAATTGCCATTACCTTTACCTCAGAGGGCTTGAAGAACTCATCAGAGCTTTTAAACTCCTTGACTACATCCTCACAAGCAGTAGTGGTGAGCGTCTTCCCCATAGAATACTCTAAAAACTTTTTACCAGTCTTCACTTCCTTGGCATATCACGCCTTCAACTACTCATATTCTTTTTGCAACTTTGTTAATTCCTTCTTCTTTTGACTTTATTGCTGAGTTGATTTGGTAGTTTCGTCTTTAAGTTAAGTCACTATCATTGCAGCCCTCTTTGCTTAGTAAGATATTTACTCTACTAAGCTCCAATCTTATGCTCAAAAACATATAAAAAGGCAAAGATCGAGGAGCTACGCACTACTATAAAGAAAGAAAGAAAGGATAATAAAAATAAGCTAAGTATTGAGACAAGTACTTACCCATGTAAAACCTCAGTCAGCTGAGAAGAGAAGTATAACTCCAACTTTCCTTAGTCATACTCACTCACCACGTCTCACATTTGGGAACAATAATTTTCTTACGATTCTTCATTAGTGAATGTTTTGGATACATTGAATGAATTTCATGGGGTTTCGGGAATGAAAATTTTTTTGCATTCTTCATCTTCCAACATTTTGAATGTACTAAGTGAATTTTGTAAGGTTCCAAAAATGAAAGTTTTTGCACAATTTTTCGTTATTGGATGTTTCGAATGTAGTAGGTGAATTTCATGAGATTCTACACTATAGCTCATATGTAAACCATAGAGAAAAAGTCTATTGCCCTCACCAGCATGAAAATGACAAGCAGCCTACGAATAAGTAGGCAGGCAGTTCATGGAACGTTTCCCAATTAGTCCAAAAAACACCACCTCGTTCGACCGTCGGTCTATGGGGCTCGATGTCATACAGCTGGCAACATCTCCATACGATGTTGCTCCACAATACATCTCTCCTTCACTCTCCTTTCGCCCTCCTAGTAGGGATCCTAGTGAAATCAAGTTTCTTTCCTGCCAGTGAGTAAAAAGAAGAAAATAAAACAAAATGCAAATACTAATAAGAATGTAAACAAGCAAAGCTCATACATGCATATAAACTGTTAATCAAAAGCAAGACATGCTAAATACCCACTAGAAACATGTAAGTAATGTCAAAAGGAGAATCAAATAATCCTACCTCTACAAAACTCTTATGAAGTTCATGATCGGTTTAGCTTAAATGGATCAACGAATGAGAGTTACTCCACTCACAAAGGATGCCTCAATCCTCATCATGAATGAATAAATATCTATCCTTCTAAGCCTTCTTGGCAAAGGCAACCCACATAGAAATTTACTATTTGGTTTGTGGAAGGCATGAAAGATGTCTTATTAGACACCTTACGCATTTTAAATAAGGCATCATAACTATCTAATGAAACTAGCAAAGCCTGAATCAGACAAACGAACTCCATGAAAAATGTAAAAAGGTTAGGGAGAACTAGTTCAGACACACCCATAGCTCCATACTATATCCAATAAAAGGGATCTGGAGATAACGAGAACCCATAAGTGAAGTAACTACTGAAAATAGTAAAGTACCCTTAGGAAGTTATACCATGTTGTCTCTAAGCGAACGAAGAATAAACTCAAACTCATTAGAGACGCATATCCTACGTCTCAAAACATCTAACTCATCTAGTTGAAGTAACCATCTAGCATTTTTCACTCTAGTAAAGCCACTCTAAATGATAGGCACATCTTCGAGCTCCTTATCAGAACAACTCTCTTTTTTAGACTCAAACTTAGACGATGACAACAACTCATGAACTATGCGTCGACTTGGCAATTACTAAAAGTCACTAAAATTTTCTAAGACTCAATTTGATGATGCACCTGATAAAAGGTCCATAAACTTAGAATACACAGTAATACCGTGAGGAGGATGACCCCCGCAAATGTGAACAAGACTAGATGATATGCAACATCACAAGCGACCACCCTCGCCCCAACCACCGCTCGCTGGCAATCTATAGCTTGCACCCTAGAGAGGTCCGTCCTAGGTACCCCATAAGTGCTTATTCTAGGCACTTAGCAAGCGCCCAACAACAAACTCCAAGTGCCTTGTAGGTGGCCCCAACAATCGCCTCTAGGGGTCGACCCCATGTACCATGAAAGCACATAAGACAAATGCCCCACGGGCACTCAACACCAAAGCCACTAGTGCCCAACCTGGCATGGCTATTTTAGCTGCTCGACTGGCCAACGATGACTTACCGGTAGTAGCTCCGTTGTTACCTCTCCCCCCCCACCTAACTATTTTTTGACTCCTTCCTTGAGTTAGACTTAAAATGGGAGCTACTCTTAAACATGTTGCGATTCAACAGAATCCCAAAACTTTTATTGACTCAAAGAAGTTGGGTAAAAAATTGCAAAAAAAAAAAAAAAGAAAAAAAACTCAAAGCAAAAGCGTGATAAAGCAAGGAAATTATGAAGTGAGAAGAAAGTTACATTAAGGAATCATCTCAGTACTCTTATTAAGAGCTTCCTTCCTTTTTCTTTCTCCTCAATCTAGTTAAAATTTTACTAAGTCTTTGGGTGCTATCAAAAACCACCCTACGAAGCGCTTCTTAATGATCCTACAAACTTTTAAATCTAGTAGGCCTCAACTTAGACAAAAGTTGGGCACTCGTGGATACTTGCCTTAAGTAACCAAGTACAATTAACTGAATTCTAAATCTTATTTTGACTGATTATGGTAAAGTAAATGCTAAATTTTGGACTTATGAGATATTCTCAACATGAAAACAAGATTTTCAAATTGAAAATATAAGGCTTCATGATATAGAAAATTCAGACTACATGGGCAATTAAGTTAAAAAAAACTAAAACTAAAAAAAGCCCAATGGACTAAATCAATTAATTAAATAAAAAGGCCAAAAAACGCAAGGACAAATTAAGCCCATGAAAAAGGGCAACGGAACCCTAATGGGTCTAAGACCACTAAGAAAAAACTATAAATACTAATCCCCAGAAAAAAAACTTCGGCATAAGAAATCATTCGTAAAGAATCGTGAACTTTTCAGAACATTCGAGAGTGAAGAATCCCTCTACGCGCATTTTAGAGACAACAAACTAACACACTGTTGTTTACTGGAAAGACCTCACTTTACTTTCATGAAGCATCAATTAAAAAATAAATTATTGCAATATTAAAATTATTTTCAATGCATCGCATCGGGCACATACTAGTATTAATCATATAATTAAATTTTTCCATGGGAAAAGAGCATAAAAAAAAAAAAAATTGTGAAGTAAATAGAAGAAATTGAAGATGGTTCCATGAATTAAAGAAATGGAATTATGGAGACCCTGGGGCAGTTAAGAAGACCGCATCGAGATTGGGGCTAAAAAAATGATGTGGGCGACGAGGACTTGTGTTGAAAAATTGAGAACAAAAAAGGGTGGGGAAATGGTAAAGTTTGACCTAGGGAGTAATGTAAGAATTAGGATAAATTATGGCCCTAGAAAGACAATAATGTTAGAAATTGGTTTAAATAACTTTTTTCAAAATTATTTATAAATGATATTCTGCTTTTTTATATATGTTTCGAATTATCATATCATATCATTAGTTTAATAATATCCAAATTTTAGTTCAATAGCTATAAGACTGATTAGTCTACTAGCATGACTCGCTTGTTTTATGTAGGTATGTTGATGTTTTGTGAATTGTGAGGGTGAAGTTTGCGTATTATTCTTGCACAAGTATATGTGAGGGTGGTCACTTAGTTAGGTTGTTTTATTATCTAGAACTTCTTTCCTTTTTATAATCTCTCCATGCTTGATGAAGACTCATGAATTATTTTGACAAGGTCATTTAATTGCCAGGCAATTTGTTAATGTACTTGAAAATAAATTTCTATAGCTCATTTTCAAATTGTAGAGGATAGATTTCGTTAGAGGCCTACACCAACATCGTGTGTGACTTCCTATGAAAAACATAAACATATTAATTGTTATAATGACATAATAACACATAACATTTTAAAATTCAATATGATATCAATGCTCCATGGAAGTGGAGCAAGGTCATTTCTAGTAGGCAGCAGTGTGTTGGTTCATTTTATCTGGAAGATGTGCAGATAGATTTTCTACTCTTGAATATTCTTGAAGTTTCATTATTCTTCCCCGAATGATTTTCTTTTCACCAAGTTCTTTCAGGGGCTTAGTATTTAAAGTTTTTTCTTGATTGAATTAGGCCTATTAGGGTTTTGCTTTTTTTCTTCATAAGCTTAATTTGGCTTTGAGCTCTTCAACCTTTTTATTTAATTAATTAATCCAGTCCATTGGTTCCTTTTAGTTAATTTATCATATTGCCCTTGTAGTCAAAATTATCCACATCACATATCATAATCAAATATAAATATTACTCAGACCAACTTATGTTGCATAGAATTGGATTATGAGTCCTTTCCGTAAATTAAGCAATGATAGGCTTTTACTCCTAGAACACGCCCACGTAGAGTTAGTGTTTGATTCGAAAATTGATTGCTTTAGTGCCTTTATTAGCCATGGAAGTTGATTTTTATATCAGCTAAATCATCAGTAGGCTTGAGCCCATTTAGGTTATGGGGCCCATTTGAGTGAGATTGCGTGAGCTTACTGACCCTTTTTATTTAATTAATTAGGTCTCTTATTGAGTTTTTAGTTTTATGCCTTTAGGGTCTTAATTTGGCATATCATCTAGTCTGCCTACTTTCAGTTGAAAATTTATCTTTTGAAATTGAAAGTATAACTTAATTGTTATTTTGAATTTTCCTTACCATAACAATTAATTTTATTATTATTTTATTTTAACTTATTTCTTGTGTAACTTTAATTAATTCAGTGGTCAATTAATTAATTGATAAATTACAATTTATTTAATTGTTACTTCTGGAGGTCGGGCTTTGCTAGTGATTCGTATTCTTTGGGAGTCCTGTAATAATATATCACTTAAGACTTAAAGACTTTCTTTCATTTCTGGCAGGATGAGTTCGAAAGATTAGTCTTTTACCTTTTATTTACTTTTTCCTAATGCTGTAATTAACCGACACTTTAGGGAGAGTCACTTTTGGGGAGTCCAAAATTAAGAGAAAAAAAGATATATATATATATATATATATAGGTAGTGATGGCAACAGTAGGGGCTAATCCATACAGCAGGGGAGTTGATAGAGAAAGAGTTAGAGTATCTCACGATTGGCCATCCATTTTATGTTAGAGATGGCCCCTTGACAGGGCGACTACTCATAAGATGGGTGCTTGTGTATGGGGCAGATGTTGCTTGGGCTAGCAACTACCAAAGCGATTTTTTGTCACCTCAGGCGAGCACACCAACATTAAAGTTACACAGGTTCATAAGGTCGTCATCCTGTTAATGTCGTTGTGCTTTTTAAGTTCACAAGTCCTTCTTTGAGCGTGTTTTACAATCCTATTATGGGGTTACACATTGTCAATGCATTTATCAGTCCTCTGTTATTAAGTTATCTTCTTCATTGAAGTCAGGATTGGATTCATAGTCTAAGTCTAAAAATGACTCCTTTGAATAGGAGCTCAAGGAGATCTTGCTTTAGATGAGTGCTTTGTTTATATTAGCAATCTGCTTTTTTCGCTTACTCCTGAGGAGTTAGATCTTTTTCAGGCATAGAGTTAATCTTCATGATGAGTTTGAGTTTATGCTTCCCTCTCCCAAGTATCATCTTATCTCGGCCCCTCTTAAATACTGCACTAGTTCTAGTAGGTATTTTAGTAGTGGACTCTCTATTCCTCCTAATCCTTTGTTGTTAGAGATAGTTGGGAGTTCTGGAATATGCTAAATCAGTTTGCCTCAAACTTATTTCCCTACTTCATGGGGTCCCATTATTGTTGCAGAGAATTGAGCCTTTAACCTCCTTCGATAGTTTTTATGCTCTCTTCATATTTAAAATAATTTCAAATGAGCTATTTCTTTATTTCTTTCCTAGGTTGGGCTATAGATCTTTTAGTGCAGTGATATCTTTAAGGGAATTCGAAGGACCCTTTTTTCTTCATGAGAGATGAGGGTTGGAGGGTCCCCTATGTATGGAGTAGTTTGCCTTCTGTAACACGTTTGTAGAAGGTTTATCACGATCTCAAAGAATATTTTGATAAGACTGAATTGCTTGCTTCTCTTTTTGATATCAATTACATATTTTCTACTAGTACTTAGTCAATTTTTCACCTTTTCTCCTTTGCTTGCATACTTATTCTTGCATTCATGACTTTTCCTCAACATTTATGCTTATTTGATATTTCTTTATGCATTTGTTAAGTTAACTTGTTTCAATTTCTTGTGGCAAGAAGAAAGATTAATTTAATAAGCATCTAGGTTAAGAGGGCGAGCAGGCATTGCTTGTGAAGGGCCTTTTTTAGTGCAACGAAATGAGGACTTGCCCCCAGCTCCTGATGCTATGCTAGAGTCCTTCATGGAGGTGTGTCAGAGCGTCTTAGCCTCTACTTCCCCCTTCATTCCTTAGTTGAATATAAATAACGGTTCTGAGCAGGTGATCCTGAGGCTAGCTAAGAAGCACTCTTGGGAATCTATTACAGGATCTTCTTGCCATCTTTATTCTAGTAAGTGCAAGGGGTTGTTTGCTTATAATTTGAGGAAGAGTTCCAACATTAACTCACACTAGGACATTTATAAGACTTCCTACAATATTGATAGGCTTCAGAGTGGAATCAATGATTATGATCAATGGCAGTTGAAGCTTTACTCCTCCTCGTGGTTGATGGAGCTTGCTGCTAAGAAATTAACGCGGGTAAGTACTTGTTATTTCTTTTAGTTCTCTTTGTTCGCTTATCAATTTTTCAATTCTACATTATTGCATGAATACTTGTTTGTTATCTTAAAGTAAGCTTTGAACCTGATAGTGCACATGTCCTGCTAGGCAGAGGTTTGAGATAGGCAAACTTCAGAATGAGGCTATCAGACTTGCTCGGGAAAGATATTAGAAATGATAAAGAGCTTAGCAAGGCTTCAAAGAAGCATAATCAGCTGAAAATAATATGTTCGAGAGGCAAAGATAAGAAGGAAATTTTGGAGTCCCTCCATAGAGAAAGCTATTCTATCCACTGTGTGAGAAGAGACAGTGAAAGAATTCAAGAGGTCTAAATAAGTTCTTTATGGCAGTCGAGGTAGTTGAGGCAGAGGCTACCATAATCTATGAGCAAACCATCCTGAGTTATCACCGCATGTTTAGTGATACAAGGCAGTATCCTCTTGAGGACTTTTGCTAGTAGACCATGTTATCCCCATCAACTTCCCTATTAAGATAGTTGACAGACCTTCAAAGGTTGGATCAAGGCCATGGTGGAATACTCAACTGTTGTTGCTAAACCCTAAACCCTAACTAGCTAGCCAGACCCGTAGGCAACCTACCAGGAAAGAGGGGTGACTGACATAAAGAGAATGCTGGGCTCCTATGGCCAACTACCAATACTGACTCTAATGCATCTCCAACCCTACTACCGTGTGATCGAACCCACTACTATTATCTCTCAAGTTTGGACTCCTACTCACTATTGTTTTTTTCTCAAGTGGGATAACTCTTCTCAAAAGACAACCTCTCTAAAGTGACTTTTCACAAATGTGTTGGAAAGGAGTAAAAATAAGTAGAAGACTTACATTTTGAATTCATCCTACTAGTAATGAAGGAAAGTCTTAATGCATTGAGTGATGTATTATTGTCAAGGCTCATTGAGGATACAAATCACTAATAAAGCACAACCTCTTGAAGTAATGAATAAATAAAAGTATTAATCTATCAACTAATTAATTAATCAATCATTAAATTAATTAAAGCTAAATTAAAAGCAAGTTAAAGCAAAATAATTGTAAGAGTTAACTATTATGGTAAGAAAATTTGAAAATAATAGTTAAATCATATTTTCAAATTGAAAAAATAAAATTTTCAATTGAAAGTAGATGTGCTAGATTATATGCCTTATGACTTGAGGGCATAAAAGTAAAAATTTAATAAGAGGTCAAATTAATAAGGTCACTAAGCTCACTTGATTAAGTCCACTTGAGGTGGACTACATAACATATATGGCCTCAAACTCACTTAGGACTAAACTAGTATAAAAACCAATTTCCACACACAAAACAGAAGAAAAAAAAACTAAGTATTCATTTTTTAACTCAAGCACTAACTCTATGTGAGCATGTTCTAGGAGCAAAAGCCCAATATTTCTTAATTTACGAAAAGGACCTATAATCCTATTGTATGCAACATCACCAACCAAATGCATTTTTGAAATAAAAGTTATTGCATCAATTATTTTTTAAAAAAATAAATATATTTTTACTTGAACATATTTTCCAATTCAATTTAAAAACACATAGTTTCCAAAATATTTTGTCAAACACCAAAAGGACTTCAAACCTTTATATTTATCTATACTTGAATGCATAAATATTTTTTGAGTATTTGAATGATATGATTCTTCTAATATTTGGATCAGGGGTGGATATTATGAGGAGTTGGGAGATATAGTTCTTATAAGTATTTGTGGCAGTCGTGAAGATGATACGACTTTTGTATGTATTTAGTGCATGGGGTTGTCTAAAAAAAGTTCAGGTGGTAAAATTTTAATATTAGGTACCCATTTCTTTGAATGCCATGCGTATTCATTGAATTATATAACTAATTTTAATAAATTTGTAATCAAACATTTTGGGGGGTAACCTATTGAACATATTTTTGTATAATCTCTTATGTTTATATCTTTTTAATATTGATTACTTCCTCTTTTTCGTCCATTATTGCTTTCATCTCCTCTCTACTATCGATCCTCACAAAATCAATCAAAAAATTATTAGAAAAATCCTATCGATCATTCGCACAAAATAAACCAAAGATGTATTTGGGAAATCAAAAATTTTAGGAAAGATGAAAAGGGGTTTATGCACTTACTCCATCTTCCCCGAATTCGGTGCTCAAGCGTTTTGAAATTTTCTATTAATTTTTTTCAAATTGCAAATCAACAATCCCATCTTTCATACTCAAGCATCAACCATACATTTCGTTAGACATTCCTAGAAAGCTACCATCATAATATTCATTATATTCAAAACTTTATGAAGCCTATACAATTAAGATGATATCAAAATTAATGTTTATATAATGATCAAGGTACAAATGAGACAAAAATATATATCAATCTATATTATTATGATAGCATAGTTTTATGTTGATCTAACTGGGCGATTTTGGCCAAATTTCGAATTCTTAAAATTTCGAGCTTCTTGTTTCAATTAAAAATTTCTTATTGGTTATTTATTTATTTTTCAATTTTATTTGTACAATTAAATCTATCTGTTATAAATAATTTTTGTTTTTTATCCAATTTATAATATAGATTTGTCTCATAAGTAATTCTAGAATATCCATAATCATATTTTTGTCTTATGATTTTTTGTCTCATAAGACAAGTTTAGAATTCAAAAGATATTTTTATAAGCACCATATAGATTAGTGGCATTAGATCAAAAAAATCTAATAGTGAGGAATTATTTATTAAATTATTTGTATATTTTATAATTATAAAATAAATTTTTAAAAGATTGTCATTTTAATTTGAATTGAATATTAATTATTTACTTATTATTTTATGACCAT